>JAINUG010000256.1:0-1285283 GCA_029706075.1 Aldrovandia affinis | reverse complement strand
TTTATCATGAAAAGTACATTTCTTGGAAAATCACAAAAAACATAAGTGTATAGCCTTACCTCCGAGTGAAAATCATGAATTTTAAAGTTCTGATTTTCCAGCCTCGATAGATGAAGAAACATCTGGAATGACTTACTATGAAGAAATAGGTTGAATAAAATGCATTGATCATGTGGTTCTCTGTGGCTCAGTTGGTAGAGCATGGCGTTGGCAACGGTTATGTTGTGGGTTCAATTCGCACTGGGGCCACATATACTGAAAATGTATGAATTCACTACTGTCAGTAGCTTTGGATAAAAGTGTCTGCTAAATGGCATATATTATTATGAAAAGTATCTTTCTTGGAAAATCACAAAAACATAAGTGTATAGCCTTACCTCCGGAGTGAAAAATCATGAATTTTAAATGTCTCATTTTCCAGCTTAGATAGATAAAGAAACATTTGGAATGACTTACTATGAAGAAATATTTTGAATAAAATGCATTTCAAGACATTGATCATGTGGTTCTCTGTGGCTCAGTTGGTAGAGAGCATGGCGTTGGCAACGGTTAGGTTGTGGGCTCAATTCCCACCGGGGCTACATATACTGAAAATGTATGAATTCACTACTGTCAGTAGCTTTGGATAAAAGTGTCTGTTAAATGGCATATATTATTATGAAAAGTATCTTTCTTGGAAAATCACAAAAACATAAGTGTATAGCCTTACCTCAGGGAGTGAAAAATCATGAATTTTAAATGTCTCATTTTCCAGCTTAGATAGATGAAGAAACATCTGTAATTACTTACTATGAAGAAATATGTTGAATAAAATGCATTTCAAGACATTGATCATGTGGTTCTCTGTGGCTCAGTTGGTAGAGCATGGCGTTGGCAACGGTTAGGTTGTGGGTTCAATTCCCCTGGGGCCACATATACTGAAAATGTATGCATTCACTACTGTCAATAGCTTTGGATAAAAGTGTCTGCTAAATGGCATATATTATTATGAAAAGTATCTTTCTTGGAAAATCACAAAAAACATAAGGGTATAGCCTTACCTCCGGAGTGAAAAATCATGAATTTTAAATGTCTCATTTTCCAGCTTAGATAGATGAAGAAACATATACAATTACCTCGTATGGAGAAATAAGTTGGATAAAATGCATTTGAAGACATTTATCATGAAAAGTACATTTCTTGGAAAATCACAAAAAACATAAGTGTATAGCCTTACCTCCGAAGTGAAAATCATGAATTTTAAAGTTCTGATTTTCCAGCCTCGATAGATGAAGAAACATCTGGAATGACTTACTATGAAGAAATATGTTGAATAAAATGCATTGATCATGTGGTTCTCTGTGGCTCAGTTGGTAGAGCATGGCGTTGGCAACGGTTATGTTGTGGGTTCAATTCCCACTGGGGCCACATATACTGAAAATGTATGAATTCACTACTGTCAGTAGCTTTGGATAAAAGTGTCTGCTAAATGGCATATATTATTATGAAAAGTATCTTTCTTGGAAAATCACAAAAAACATAAGTGTATAGCCTTACCTCCGGAGTGAAAAATCATGAATTTTAAATGTCTCATTTTCCAGATTAGATAGATAAAGAAACATTTGGAATGACTTACTATGAAGAAATATTTTGAATAAAATGCATTTCAAGACATTGATCATGTGGTTCTCTGTGGCTCAGTTGGTAGAGCATGGCGTTGGCAACGGTTAGGTTGTGGGCTCAATTCCCACCGGGCTACATATACTGAAAATGTATGAATTCACTACTGTCAGTAGCTTTGGATAAAAGTGTCTGTTAAATGACATATATTATTATGAAAAGTATCTTTCTTGGAAAATCACAAAAAACATAAGTGTATAGCCTTACCTCGGGAGTGAAAAATCATGAATTTTAAATGTCTCATTTTCCAGCTTAGATAGATGAAGAAACATCTGTAATTACTTACTATGAAGAAATATGTTGAATAAAATGCATTTCAAGACATTGATCATGTGGTTCTCTGTGGCTCAGTTGGTAGAGCATGGCGTTGGCAACGGTTATGTTGTGGGTTCAATTCGCACTGGGGCCACATATACTGAAAATGTATTAATTCACTACTGTCAGTAGCTTTGGATAAAAGTGTCTGCTAAATGGCATATATTATTATGAAAAGTATCTTTCTTGGAAAATCACAAAAAACATAAGTGTATAGCCTTACCTCCGGAGTGAAAAATCATGAATTTTAAATGTCTCATTTTCCAGCTTAGATAGATGAAGAAACATATACAATTACCTCGTATGGAGAAATAAGTTGGATAAAATGCATTTGAAGACATTTATCATGAAAAGTACATTTCTTGGAAAATCACAAAAACATAAGTGTAGCCTTACCTCCGAAGTGAAAATCATGAATTTTAAAGTTCTGATTTTCCAGCCTAGATAGATGAAGAAACATCTGTAATTACTTACTATGAAGAAATATGTTGAATAAAATGCATTTCAAGACATTGATCATGTGGTTCTCTGTGGCTCAGTTGGTAGAGCATGGCGTTGGCAACGGTTATGTTGTGGGTTCAATTCGCACTGGGGCCACATATACTGAAAATGTATTAATTCACTACTGTCAGTAGCTTTGGATAAAAGTGTCTGCTAAATGGCATATATTATTATGAAAAGTATCTTTCTTGGAAAATCACAAAAAACATAAGTGTTTTGCCTTACCTCCGGAGTGAAAAATCATGAATTTTAAATGTCTCATTTTCCAGCTTAGATAGATGAAGAAACATATACAATTACCTCGTATGGAGAAATAAGTTGGATAAAATGCATTTGAAGACATTTATCATGAAAAGTACATTTCTTGGAAAATCACAAAAAACATAATAAGCCTTACCTCCGAAGTGAAAATCATGAATTTTAAAGTTCTGATTTTCCAGCCTAGATAGATGAAGAAACATCTGGAATGACTTACTATGAAGAAATATGTTGAATAAAATGCATTGATCATGTGGTTCTCTGTGGCTCAGTTGGTAGAGCATGGCGTTGGCACTTAGGTTGTGGGTTCAATTCCCACTGGGGCTACATATACTGAAAATGTATGAATTCACTACTGTCAGTAGCTTTGGATAAAAGTGTCTGCTAAATGGCATATATTATTATGAAAAGTATCTTTCTTGGAAAATCACAAAAAACATAAGTGTATAGCCTTACCTCGGGAGTGAAAAATCATGAATTTTAAATGTCTCATTTTCCAGCTTAGATAGATGAAGAAACATATACAATTACCTCGTATGGAGAAATAAGTTGGATAAAATGCATTTGAAGACATTTATCATGAAAAGTACATTTCTTGGAAAATCACAAAAAACATAAGTGTATAGCCTTACCTCCAAGTGAAAAATCATGAATTTTAAAGTTCTGATTTTCCAGCCCTAGATAGATGAAGAAACATCTGTAATTACTTACTATGAAGAAATATGTTGAATAAAATGCATTTCAAGACATTGATCATGTGGTTCTCTGTGGCTCAGTTGGTAGAGCATGGCGTTGGCATGATTATGTTGTGGGTTCAATTCGCACTGGGACCACATATACTGAAAATGTATTAATTCACTACTGTCAGTAGCTTTGGATAAAAGTGTCTGCTAAATGGCATATATTATTATGAAAAGTATCTTTCTTGGAAAATCACAAAAAACATAAGTGTATAGCCTTACCTCGGGAGTGAAAAATCATGAATTTTAAATGTCTCATTTTCCAGCTTAGATAGATAAAACAACATCTGGAATGACTTACTATGAAGAAATATTTTGAATAAAATGCATTTCAAGACATTGATCATGTGGTTCTCTGTGGCTCAGTTGGTAGAGCATGGCGTTGGCAGCATTTATGTTGTGGGTTCAATTCCACTGGGGCCACATATACTGAAAATGTATGCATTCACTACTGTCAATAGCTTTGGATAAAAGTGTCTGCTAAATGGCATATATTATTATGAAAAGTATCTTTCTTGGAAAATCACAAAAAACATAAGTGTATAGCCTTACCTCGGAGTGAAAAATCATGAATTTTAAATGTCTCATTTTCCAGCTTAGATAGATGAAGAAACATATACAATTACCTCGTATGGAGAAATAAGTTGGATAAAATGCATTTGAAGACATTTATCATGAAAAGTACATTTCTTGGAAAATCACAAAAAAACATAAGTGTATAGCCTTACCTCCGAAGTGAAAATCATGAATTTTAAAGTTCTGATTTTCCAGCTTAGATAGATGAAGAAACATCTGGAATGACTTACTATGAAGAAATATGTTGAATAAATGCATTTCAAGACATTGATCATGTGGTTCTCTGTGGCTCAGTTGGTAGAGCATGGCGTTGGCAGCGGTTATGTTGTGGGTTCAATTCCCACTGGGGCCACATATACTGAAAATGTATTAATTCACTACTGTCAGTAGCTTTGGATAAAAGTGTCTGCTAAATGGCATATATTATTATGAAAAGTATCTTTCTTGGAAAATCACAAAAAACATAAGTGTATAGCCTTACCTCGGGAGTGAAAAATCATGAATTTTAAATGTCTCATTTTCCAGCTTAGATAGATGAAGAAACATATGGAATGACTTACTATGAAGAAATATTTTGAATAAAATGCATTTCAAGACATTGATCATGTGGTTCTCTGTGGCTCAGTTGGTAGAGCATGGCGTTGGCAGCGGTTAGGTTGTGGGTTCAATTCCACTGGGGCCACATATACTGAAAATGTATGCATTCACTACTGTCAATAGCTTTGGATAAAAGTGTCTGCTAAATGGCATATATTATTATGAAAAGTATCTTTCTTGGAAAATCACAAAAAACATAAGTGTATAGCCTTACCTCCGGAGTGAAAAATCATGAATTTTAAATGTCTCATTTTCCAGCTTAGATAGATGAAGAAACATATACAATTACCTCGTATGGAGAAATAAGTTGGATAAAACGCATTTGAAGACATTTATCATGAAAAGTACATTTCTTGGAAAATCACAAAAAACATAAGTGTATAGCCTTACCTCCAGTGAAAATCATGAATTTTAAAGTTCTGATTTTCCAGCCTAGATAGATGAAGAAACATCTGGAATGACTTACTATGAAGAAATATGTTGAATAAAATGCATTGATCATGTGGTTCTCTGTGGCTCAGTTGGTAGAGCATGGCGTTGGCAACGGTTATGTTGTGGGTTCAATTCCCACTGGGGCCACATATACTGAAAATGTATGAATTCACTACTGTCAGTAGCTTTGGATAAAAGTGTCTGCTAAATGGCATATATTATTATGAAAAGTATCTTTCTTGGAAAATCACAAAAAACATAAGTGTATAGCCTTACCTCCGGAGTGAAAAATCATGAATTTTAAATGTCTCATTTTCCAGCTTAGATAGATGAAGAAACATATACAATTGCCTCGTATGGAGAAATAAGTTGGATAAAATGCATTTGAAGACATTTATCATGAAAAGTACATTTCTTGGAAAATCACAAAAAACATAAGTGTATAGCCTTACCTCCATGAAAAATCATGAATTTTAAAGTTCTGATTTTCCAGCCTAGATAGATGAAGAAACATCTGGAATGACTTACTATGAAGAAATATGTTGAATAAAATGCATTGATCATGTGGTTCTCTGTGGCTCAGTTGGTAGAGCATGGCGTTGGCAACGGTTATGTTGTGGGTTCAATTACTGGGGCCACATATACTGAAAATGTATTAATTCACTACTGTCAGTAGCTTTGGATAAAAGTGTCTGCTAAATGGCATATATTATTATGAAAAGTATCTTTCTTGGAAAATCACAAAAAACATAAGTGTATAGCCTTACCTCCGGAGTGAAAAATCATGAATTTTAAATGTCTCATTTTCCAGCTTAGATAGATGAAGAAACATATACAATTACCTCGTATGGAGAAATAAGTTGGATAAAATGCATTTGAAGACATTTATCATGAAAAGTACATTTCTTGGAAAATCACAAAAAACATAAGTGTATAGCCTTACCTCCAAAGTGAAAATCATGAATTTTAAAGTTCTGATTTTCCAGCCTAGATAGATGAAGAAACATCTGGAATGACTTACTATGAAGAAATATGTTGAATAAAATGCATTTCAAGACATTGATCATGTGGTTCTCTGTGGCTCAGTTGGTAGAGCATGGCGTTGGCAATGTTATGTTGTGGGTTCAATTCGCACTGGGGCCACATATACTGAAAATGTATTAATTCACTACTGTCAATAGCTTTGGATAAAAGTGTCTGCTAAATGGCATATATTATTATGAAAAGTATCTTTCTTGGAAAATCACAAAAAACATAATTGTATAGCCTTACCTCCGGAGTGAAAAATCATGAATTTTAAATGTCTCATTTTCCAGCTTAGATAGATGAAGAAACATATACAATTACCTCGTATGGAGAAATAAGTTGGATAAAATGCATTTGAAGACATTTATCATGAAAAGTACATTTCTTGGAAAATCACAAAAAACATAAGTGTATAAATGCCTTACCTGAAGTGAAAAATCATGAATTTTAAATGTCTGATTTTCCAGCCTAGATAGATGAAGAAACATCTGGAATGACTTACTATGAAAAATATGTTGAATAAAATGCATTTCAAGACATTGATCATGTGGTTCTCTGTGGCTCAGTTGGTAGAGCATGGCGTTGGCAAAAATGCGGTTATGTTGTGGGTTCAATTCGCACTGGGGCCACATATACTGAAAATGTATTAATTCACTACTGTCAATAGCTTTGGATAAAAGTGTCTGCTAAATGGCATATATTATTATGAAAAGTATCTTTCTTGGAAAATCACAAAAAACATAAGTGTATAGCCTTACCTCATGGAGTGAAAAATCATGAATTTTAAAGTTCTGATTTTCCAGCTTAGATAGATGAAGAAACATCTGGAATTACTTACTATGAAGAAATATGTTGAATAAAATGCATTTCAAGACATTGATCATGTGGTTCTCTGTGGCTCAGTTGGTAGAGCATGGCGTTGGCAACGGTTATGTTGTGGGTTCAATTCGCACTGGGGCCACATATACTGAAAATGTATTAATTCACTACTGTCAGTAGCTTTGGATAAAAGTGTCTGCTAAATGGCATATATTATTATGAAAAGTATCTTTCTTGGAAAATCACAAAAAACATAAGTGTATAGCCTTACCTCCGGAGTGAAAAATCATGAATTTTAAATGTCTCATTTTCCAGCTTAGATAGATGAAGAAACATATACAATTACCTCGTATGGAGAAATAAGTTGGATAAAATGCATTTGAAGACATTTATCATGAAAAGTACATTTCTTGGAAAATCACAAAAAACATAAGTGTATAGCCTTACCTCAAGTGAAAATCATGAATTTTAAAGTTCTGATTTTCCAGCCTAGATAGATGAAGAAACATCTGGAATGACTTACTATGAAGAAATATGTTGAATAAAATGCATTTCAAGACATTGATCATGTGGTTCTCTGTGGCTCAGTTGGTAGAGCATGGCGTTGGCACCGGTTATGTTGTGGGTTCAATTAGCACTGGGGCCACATATACTGAAAATGTAATCTAAAAAAAACATATTCACTACCTTTACCAATAGCTTTGGATAAAAGTGTCTGCTAAATGGCATATATTATTATGAAAAGTATCTTTCTTGGAAAATCACAAAAACATAAGTGTATAGCCTTACCTCCGAGTGAAAAATCATGAATTTTAAAGTTCTGATTTTCCAGCTTAGATAGATGAAGAAACATCTGTAATTACTTACTATGAAGAAATATGTTGAATAAAATGCATTTCAAGACATTGATCATGTGGTTCTCTGTGGCTCAGTTGGTAGAGCATGGCGTTGGCAACAGTTATGTTGTGGGTTCAATTCCCACTGGGGCCACATATACTGAAAATGTATTAATTCACTACTGTCAATAGCTTTGGATAAAAGTGTCTGCTAAATGGCATATATTATTATGAAAAGTATCTTTCTTGGAAAATCACAAAAAACATAAGTGTATAGCCTTACCTCGGGAGTGAAAAATCATGAATTTTAAAGTTCTGATTTTTCCAGCTTAGATAGATGAAGAAACATCTGTAATTACTTACTATGAAGAAATATGTTGAATAAAATGCATTTCAAGACATTGATCATGTGGTTCTCTGTGGCTCAGTTGGTAGAGCATGGCGTTGGCAGCGGTTATGTTGTGGGTTCAATTCGCACTGGGGCCACATATACTGAAAATGTATTAATTCACTACCGTCAATAGCTTTGGATAAAAGTGTCTGCTAAATGGCATATATTATTATGAAAAGTATCTTTCTTGGAAAATCACAAAAAACATAAGTGTATAGCCTTACCTCCGGAGTGAAAAATCATGAATTTTAACCCCTGAGTCGACAGGGCAGCGCCCGCTCCCAGCAACAATACAAGTATATTACTATTTCTAACCAGATATTTTATCATACACACGGCAAAAACATTGACAGAAACCTTAGAATCGCGACTTTCGATTTGAGCACTGGCAAATCAAATGGGATTTTTAAATTAGGTTAATTAGACCAAAAGTAAACCTTGCCTTTTACTCTCTTTTTTACCTGGTAGTAACGTCCCTTCTATTGACATGGTAACTGAGGGGCGAGTTTGCCCAGGCGAGTGTGTGGGGAGGGCGTGGGGCCATGTGTGGCAACGCCGGCGTAAACACATAAACTGTCCCGACAATTTGAAGCAAGATTTTATACAGACATACAATTTTATTCAGATGGAAAGATTTTCTGCGCTGCAGTGTTTGATATTGATGGCAGCGAAGACAATAACTGAGGAGTAAGTAACTATATTTGATTTGCCATGTTATCAATACTCGTATATATATTCAATATGAATTCGGCGGCTGACTACATATTCAGCGTGTTGCAACGTAACAAATTGCAATATACACAAGATCTATGGAAAAATACTTTTCAAACAGCCTAAAATGTTATTTATTTAGCTTGTTTTCAAATACTCGTGAAAATATATGAATTCAGCGTCTTAGTGGCGTAAACATATTCAGCGTGTTAGTAGCAATCTAAATCCTAACGTTAGTAGATTAGTTGGTTAGTTCTATACACATCTACCTAATATATACAAAAGTGCAATCTAGAAAGTAAGAAGGAAGAAAAGCAGAGATAAAGCGAAGGCGGAAAAACCCCGAAAAGTATAAACTCCCGAAGTGCATGACAAGACAAGGTGTGGATCTCGAAATAAAGCGGAACAAGGACAGACAGGGAGCAGAGCGTGACAGAACAGGGAAAATGCAATACTGGATAAAGAATAATGAATAAGGACTGAATGAAAAATAAACAAAAGGCCAAAAAACAACAGAACAGGAACTCAGAATATAACACTGATGGCCAGTGAGATGGCCCATCTGACAGTTCTTAGAGGTGTGGACAATGAATAATGAATATTCAGGTATTTAGCATTTAGCCCTCCACAGCCTGAAATAAATGTGACCAGTTCTGATAAAAACAGGTTTTTAGCTATTTAGATCTCAGATGTGCTAAACTGTTTCACACCCATACATAACCAAGACTTGATGAACAAACGCACATTGGCAAAACAATTCGTCACTATAGTTTAGTGTGTGCTTTCACAACTTTTGTGACAGCAGAAAAATTTACTATTTTTAACTTGTGTGTTTGTAGATCTATTTACAAGCTGCATATGATACTGACCAAACTATTGATGGCATACAAATGTAGCTGTGATTGTCCTTCAAATAAAAATATCAAACACTTTGGAGTAAGTGCGTGTTAAATTGATGAAATTGAGATAAATATCAGACCATGCACTTACCAAAATCAAAAAACGTCTAAAAGCTTAGCACGGACCTCAGAGGTTAAATGTCTCATTTTCCAGCTTAGATAGATGAAGAAACATATACAATTACCTTGTATGGAGAAATAAGTTGGATAAAATGCATTTGAAGACATTTATCATGAAAAGTACATTTCTTGGAAAATCACAAAAAACATAAGTGTATAGCCTTACTCCGAAGTGAAAATCATGAATTTTAAAGTTCTGATTTTCCAGCCTAGATAGATGAAGAAACATCTGGAATGACTTACTATGAAGAAAATGTTGAATAAAATGCTTTGATCATGTGGTTCTCTGTGGCTCAGTTGGTAGAGCATGGCGTTGGTTAGCAGTTAGGTTGTAGGCTCAATTCCCACCGGCTGCATATACTGAAAATGTATGAATTACTACTGTCAGTAACTTTGGATAAAAGTGTCTGTTAAATGGCATATATTATTATGAAAAGTATCTTTCTTGGAAAATCACAAAAAACATAATGTATAGCCTTACCTCAGGAAGTGAAAAATCATGAATTTTAAATGTCTCATTTTCCAGCTTAGATAGATGAAGAAACATAATTACCTCGTATGGAGAAATAAGTTGGATAAAACGCATTTGAAGACATTTATCATGAAAAGTACATTTCTTGGAAAATCACAAAAAACATAAGTGTATAGCCTTACCTCCGTATTGAAAAATCATGAATTTTAAAGTTCTGATTTTCAGCTGCGAACAGATGAAGAAACATCTGTAATTACTTACTATGAAGAAATATGTTGAATAAAATGCATTTCAAGACATTGATCATGTGGTTCTCTGTGGCTCAGTTGGTAGAGCATGGCGTTGGCAACAGTTAGGTTGTGGGTTCAATTCCCCTGGGGCCATATACTGAAAATGTATGCATTCTACTGTCCAATAGCTTTGGATAAAAGTGTCTGCTAAATGGCATATATTATTATGAAAAGTATCTTTCTTGGAAAATCACAAAAAAACATAAGTGTATAGCCTTACCTCGGAGTGAAAAATCATGAATTTTAAATGTCTCATTTTCAGCTTAGATAGATGAAGAAACATATACAATTACCTCGTATGGAGAAATAAGTTGGATAAAATGCATTTGAAGACATTTATCATGAAAAAGTACATTTCTTGGAAAATCACAAAAAACATAAGTGTATAGCCTTACCTCCGAAGTGAAAATCATGAATTTTAAAGTTCTGATTTTCAGCCTAGATAGATGAAGAAACATCTGGAATGACTTACTATGAAGAAATATGTTGAATAAAATGCATTTCAAGACATTGATCATGTGGTTCTCTGTGGCTCAGTTGGTAGAGCATGGCGTTGGAATGTTGTGAGTTCAATTACTACTGGGGCCACATATACTGAAAATGTATTAATTCACTACTGTCAATAGCTTTGGATAAAGTGTCTGCTAAATGGCATATATTATTATGAAAAGTATCTTTCTTGGAAAATCACAAAAAACATAAGTGTATAGCCTTACCTCGGGTAGTGAAAAATCATGAATTTTAAAGTTCTGATTTTCCAGCTTAGATAGATGAAGAAACATCTGTGTATGACTTACTATGAAGAAATATGTTGAATAAAATGCATTTCAAGACATTGATCATGTGGTTCTCTGTGGCTCAGTTGGTAGAGCATGGCGTTGAAAACAGTTATGTTGTGGGTTCAATTCGCACTGGGGCCACATGTACTGAAAATGTATTAATTCACTACCGTCAATAGCTTTGGATAAAAGTGTCTGCTAAATGGCATATATTATTATGAAAAGTATCTTTCTTGGGAAAATCACAAAAACATAAGTGTATAGCCTTACCTCGGGAGTGAAAAATCATGAATTTTAAAGTTCTGATTTTCCAGCTTAGATAGATGAAGAAACATCTGTAATTGCTTACTATGAAGAAATATGTTGAATAAAATGCATTTCAAGACATTGATCATGTGGTTCTCTGTGGCTCAGTTGGTAGAGCATGGCGTTGGCAATGTTATGTTGTGGGTTCAATTGCTGGGGCCACATATACTGAAAATGTATTAATTCACTACCGTCAATAGCTTTGGATAAAGTGTCTGCTAAATGGCATATATTATTATGAAAAGTATCTTTCTTGGAAAATCACAAAAAACATAAGTGTATAGCCTTACCTCCGGAGTGAAAAATCATGAATTTTAAATGTCTCATTTTCCAGCTTAGATAGATGAAGAAACATATACAATTACCTCGTGTGGAGAAATAAGTTGGATAAAATGCATTTGAAGACATTTATCATGAAAAGTACATTTCTTGGAAAATCACAAAAAAACATAAGTGTATAGCCTTACCTCAGTAGTAGAAAATCATGAATTTTAAGTTCTGATTTTCCAGCCTAAATAGATGAAGAAACATCTGGAATGACTTACTATGAAGAAATATGTTGAATAAAATGCTTTGATCATGTGGTTCTCTGTGGCTCAGTTGGTAGAGCATGGCGTTGGCAACGGTTAGGTTGTAGAGCTCAATTCCCACAGGGCTACATATACTGAAAATGTATGAATTCACTACTGTCCAGTAGCTTTGGATAAAAGTGTCTGTTAAATGGCATATATTATTATGAAAAGTATCTTTCTTGGAAAATCACAAAAACATAATTGTATAGCCTTACCTCGGGAGTGAAAAATCATGAATTTTAAATGTCTCATTTTCCAGCTTAGATAGATGAAGAAACATATACAATTACCTCGTATGGAGAAATAAGTTGGATAAAACGCATTTGAAGACATTTATCATGAAAAGTACATTTCTTGGAAAATCACAAAAAACATAAGTGTATAGCCTTACCTCCGAAGTGAAAAATCATGAATTTTAAAGTTCTGATTTTCCAGCTTAGATAGATGAAGAAACATCTGTAATTACTTACTATGAAGAAATATGTTGAATAAAATGCATTTCAAGACATTGATCATGTGGTTCTCTGTGGCTCAGTTGGTAGAGCATGGCGTTGGCAACAGTTAGGTTATTGTGGTTCAATTCCTGGGGCCACATATACTGAAAATGTATGCATTCACTACTGTCAATAGCTTTGGATAAAAGTGTCTGCTAAATGGCATATATTATTATGAAAAGTATCTTTCTTGGAAAATCACAAAAAACATAAGTGTATAGCCTTACCTCCGGAGTGAAAAATCATGAATTTTAAATGTCTCATTTTCAGCTTAGATAGATGAAGAAACATATACAATTACCTCATATGGAGAAATAAGTTGGATAAAATGCATTTGAAGACATTTATCATGAAAAAGTACATTTCTTGGGAAAATCACAAAAAACATAAGTGTAGCCTTACCTCCAGTGAAAATCATGAATTTTAAAGTTCTGATTTTCCAGCCTACATAGATGAAGAAACATCTGGAATGACTTACTATGAAGAAATATGTTGAATAAAATGCATTGATCATGTGGTTCTCTGTGGCTCAGTTGGTAGAGCATGGCGTTGGCAAGCGGTTTATGTTGTGGGTTCAATTCCCACTGGGGCCATATACTGAAAATGTATTAATTCACTACTGTCAATAGCTTTGGATAAAAGTGTCTGCTAAATGGCATATATTATTATGAAAAGTATCTTTCTTGGAAAATCACAAAAAACATAAGTGTATAGCCTTACCTCCGGAGTGAAAAATCATGAATTTTAAATGTCTCATTTTTCCAGCTTAGATAGATGAAGAAACATATACAATTGCCTCGTATGGAGAAATAAGTTGGATAAAATGCATTTGAAGACATTTATCATGAAAAGTACATTTCTTGGAAAATCACAAAAAACATAAGTGTATAGCCTTACCTCCGGAGTGAAAAATCATGAATTTTAAGTTCTGATTTTCAGACTAGATAGATGAAGAAACATCTGGAATGACTTACTATGAAGAAATATGTTGAATAAAATGCATTGATCATGCGGTTCTCTGTGGCTCAGTTGGTAGAGCATGGCGTTGGCAACGGTTAGGTTGTGGGCTCAATTCCCACCGGGGCTATATACTGAAAATGTATGAATCACTACTGTCAGTAGCTTTGGATAAAAGTGTCTGTTAAATGGCATATATTATTATGAAAAGTATCTTTCTTGAAATCACAAAAAACATAAGTGTATAGCCTTACCTCGGGAGTGAAAAATCATGAATTTTAAAGTTCACGATTTTCCAGCTTAGATAGATGAAGAAACATCTGTAATTACTTACTATGAAGAAATATGTTGAATAAAATGCATTTCAAGACATTGATCATGTGGTTCTCTGTGGCTCAGTTGGTAGAGCATGGCGTTGGCATCCCGGTTATGTTGTGGGTTCAATTCGCACTGGGGCCACATATACTGAAAATGTATTAATTCACTACCGTCAATAGCTTTGGATAAAAGTGTCTGCTAAATGGCATATATTATTATGAAAAGTATCTTTCTTGGAAAATCACAAAAAACATAAGTGTATAATAGCCTTACCTCAGGAGTGAAAAATCATGAATTTTAAAGTTCTGATTTTCCAGCTAGATAGATGAAGAAACATCTGGAATGACTTACTATGAAGAAATATGTTGAATAAAATGCATTGATCATGTGGTTCTCTGTGGCTCCAGTTGGTAGAGCATGGCGTTGTAGCGGTTAGGTTGTGGGCTCAATTCCCACCGGGGCTACATATACTGAAAATGTATGAATTCACTACTGTCAGTAACTTTGGATAAAAGTGTCTGTTAAATGGCATATATTATTATGAAAAGTATCTTTCTTGGAATATCACAAAAAACATAAGTGTATAGCCTTACCTCGGGAGTGAAAAATCATGAATTTTAAAGTTCTGATTTTTTCAGCCTAGATAGATGAAGAAACATCTGGAATGACTTACTATGAAAGAAATATGTTGAATAAAATGCATTGATCATGTGGTTCTCTGTGGCTCAGTTGGTAGAGCATGGCGTTAGCAGCGGTTGGGTTGTGGGCTCAATTCCCACCGGGGCTACATATACTGAAAATGTATGAATTCACTACTGTCAGTAGCTTTGGATAAAAGTGTCTGTTAAATGGCATATATTATTATGAAAAGTATCTTTCTTGGAATATCACAAAAACATAAGTGTATAGCCTTACCTCGGGGAGTGAAAAATCATGAATTTTAAATGTCTCATTTTCCAGCTTAGATAGATGAAGAAACATATACAATTACCTCGTGTGGAGAAATAAGTTGGATAAACGCATTTGAAGACATTTATCATGAAAAGTACATTTCTTGGAAAATCACAAAAAACATAAGTGTATAGCCTTACCTCAGTGAAAAATCATGAATTTTAAAGTTCTGATTTTCCAGCTTAGATAGATGAAAAACATCTGTAATTACTTACTATGAAGAAATATGTTGAATAAATGCATTTCAAGACATTGATCATGTGGTTCTCTGTGGCTCAGTTGGTAGAGCATGGCGTTGTAGCGATTATGTTGTGGGTTCAATTGCACTGGGGCCATATACTGAAAAATGTATTAATTCACTACTGTCAATAAACTTTGGATAAGTGTCTGCTAAATAAACATATATTATTATGAAAAGTATCTTTCTTGAAAAATCACAAAAACATAGAGTGTATAGCCTTACCTCTGGAGTGAAAAATCATGAATTTTAAATGTCTCATTTTTCAAGCAAGATAGATGAAAGAAACATATAAAATTACCTCGTATGGAGAAATAAGTTGGATAAAATGCATTTGAAGACATTTATCATGAAAAAATTACATTTCTTGGAAAATCACAAAAACATAAGTGTATAGCCTTACCTCCAAAGTGAAAATCATGAATTTTAAAGTTCTGATTTTCCAGCCTAGATAGATGAAGAAACATCTGGAATGACTTACTATGAAGAAATATATTTGAATAAAATGCATTGATCATGTGGTTCTCTGTGGCTCAGTTGGTAGAGGCATGGGCGTTGGCCCCGATTTATGTTATCAGGTTCAATTCCCACAGGGCCACATATACTGAAAATGTATGAATTCACTACTGTGAGTAACTTTGGATAAAAGTGTCTGCTAAATGGCATATATTATTATGAAAAGTATCTTTCTTGAAAATCACAAAAAACATAAGTGTATAGCCTTACCTCCGGAGTGAAAAATCATGAATTTTAAAGTTCTCATTTTCCAGCTTAGATAGATGAAGAAACATATGGAATTGACTTACTATGGAGAAATAAGTTGGATAAAATGCATTTGAAGACATTTATCATGAAAAGTACATTTCTTGGAAAATCACAAAAAACATAAGTAATAGCCTTACACCTCCGGGAGTGAAAAATCATGAATTTTAAAGTTCTGATTTTCCAGCCTAGATAGATGAAGAAACATCTGGAATGACTTACTATGAAGAAATATGTTGAATAAATGCATTTCAAGACATTGATCATGTGGTTCTCTGTGGCTCAGTTGGTAGAGCATGGCGTTGGCTAGAGGTTATGTTGTGGGTTCAATTAGCACTGGGGCCACATATACTGGCTGTGATTAATTCACTACTGTCAATAGCTTTGGATAAAAGTGTCTGCTAAATGGCATATATTATTATGAAAAAGTATCTTTCTTGGAAAATCTGCCAAAACATAAGTGTAGCCTTACCTCTGGAGTGAAAAATCATGAATTTTAAATGTCTCATTTTTCAGCTTAGATAGATGAAGAAACATATAAAATTACCTCGTATGGAGAAATAAGTTGGATAAAATGCATTTGAAGACATTTATCATGAAAAGTACATTTCTTGGAAAATCACAAAAACATAAGTGTATAAGCCTTACCTCCAAAGTGAAAATCATGAATTTTTAAAGTTCTGATTTTCCAGCCTAAACAGATGAAGAAACATCTGGAATGACTTACTATGAAGAAATATGTTTGAATAAAATGCATTGATCCTGTGGTTCTCTGTGGCTCAGTTGGTAGAGCATGGCGTTGGCAACGGTTATGTTGTGGGTTCAATTCCCACTGGGGCCACATATACTGAAAATGTATGAATTCACTACTGTGAAGTAGCTTTGGATAAAGTGTCTGCTAAATGGCATATATTATTATGAAAAGTATCTTTCTTGGGAAATCACAAAAACATAAGTGTATAGCCTTACCTCGGGGTGAAAAATCATGAATTTTAAATGTCTCATTTTCCAAGCAAGATAGATGAAGAAACATATCAATTACCTCGTATGGAGAAATAAGTTGGATAAAATGCATTTGAAGACATTTATCATGAAAAGTACATTTTCTTGGAAAATCACAAAAAACATAAGTGTATATGTACTACCCTCGGGTGAAAAAATCATGAATTTTAAAGTTCTGATTTTCCAGCCTAGATAGATGAAGAAACATCTGGAATGACTTACTATGAAGAAATATGTTGAATAAAATGCATTGATCATGCAACCGGTTCTCTGTGGCTCAGTTGGTAGAGCATGGCGTTGGCAGCGGTTAGGTTGTGGGCTCAATTCCCACCGGGCTACATATACTGAAAATGTATGAATTACTACTGTCAGTAGCTTTGGATAAAAGTGTCTGTTAAATGGCATATATTATTATGAAAAGTATCTTTCTTGGAAAATCACAAAAAAACATAAGTGTATAGCCTTACCTCGGGAGTGAAAAAAATCATGAATTTTAAATGTCTCATTTTCAGCTTAGATAGATGAAGAAACATATACAATTACCTCGTATGGAGAAATAAGTTGGATAAAGCATTTGAAGACATTTATCATGAAAGTACATTTCTTGGAAAATCAAAAAACATAAGTGTATAGCCTTACCTCCAAGTGAAAAATCATGAATTTTAAAGTTCTGATTTTCCAGCTTAGATAGATGAAGAAACATCTGTAATTACTTACTATGAAGAAATATGTTGAATAAAATGCATTTCAAGACATTGATCATGTGGTTCTCTGTGAAACAGTTGGTAGAGCATGGGTGCCATGATTTATGTTGTGAGTTCAATTAGCACTGGGGCCACATATACTGAAAATGTGATAATTCACTACTGTCAATAGCTTTGGATAAAAGTGTCTGCTAAATGACATATATTATGAAAAGGAAGTATCTTTCTTGGAAAATCACAAAAAACATAAGTGTATAGCCTTACCTCGAGTGAAAAATCATGAATTTTAAAGTTCTGATTTTCCAGCTTAGATAGATGAAGAAACATCTGTAATTACTTACTATGAAATATGTTGAATAAAATGCATTTCAGACATTGATCATGTGTGGTTCTCTGTGGCTCAGTTGGTAGGCATGGCGTTGGCAACGGTTATGTTTAATATGGGTTCAATTCGCACTGGGGCCACATATACTGAAAATGTAATAATTCACTACTGTCAATAGCTTTGGATAAAAGTGTCTGCTAAATGGCATATATTATTATGAAGAATATCTTTCTTGGAAAATCACAAAAAACATGGTGTATGGCGCTTACCTCTGGGTGAAAAATCATGAATTTTAAATGTCTCATTTTTTCCAGCTTGAATAGATGAAGAAACATATAAAATTACCTCATTGTGGAGAAATAAGTTGGATAAAATGCATTTGAAGACATTTATCATGAAAAGTACATTTCTTGGAAAATCACAAAAAACATAAGTGTATAGCCTTACCCTCAAAGTGAAAATCATAAGATTTTAAAGTTCTGATTTTCAGCCTAGATAGATGAAGAAACATCTGGAATGACTTACTAGCATGAAAAATATGTTGATAAAAATGCATTGATCATGTGGTTCTCTGTGGCTCAGTTGGTAGAGCATGGCGTTGCTTGGTTATGTTGTGGGTTCAATTCCCACTGGGGCCATATACTGAAAATGTATGATTCACTACTGTGGTAACTTTGGATAAAAGTGTCTGCTAAATGGCATATATTATGTGAAAATGCTCTTTCTTGGAAAATCACAAAAAACAAGTGTATAGCCTTATAAGGGTGAAAAATCATGAATTTTAAATGTCTCATTTCCAACCAGATAGATGAAGAAACATATACAATTACCTCGTATGGAAATAAGTTGGATCAGCAGCATTTTGAAGACATTATCTGTGAAAATTACATTCTTAGGAAAATCACAAAAGCATAAGGTGTAGCTGCCCATCCAGTGAAAAATCCCATGGTTTTAGTTCTGATTTTCAGCTTAGATAGATGGAAGAAACATCTGTAATTACTTACTATGAAGAAATATGTTGAATAAAATGCATTTCAAGACATTGATCATGTGGTTCTCTGTGGCTCAGTTGGTAGAGCATGGGTTAACCGCGGTTATGTGTCAGGTTCAATTCCCACTGGGGCCACATATACTGAAAATGTATGAATTCCCACTACTGTGGTAGCTTTGGATAAAAGTGTCTGCTAAATGGCGCATATTAGTTATGAAAGGAAGTATCTTTCGCCAGGAAAATCACAAAAACATAAGTGTATAGCCTTACCTCGGGAGTGAAAAATCATAGTTTTTAAATGTCTCATTTTCCAGCAGGAAGATAAAGAAACATATGGAATGACTTACTATGAAGAAATATTTTGAATAAAATGCATTTCAAGACATTGATCATGTGATTTCTCTGTGGCTCAGTTGGTAGGCATGGCGTTGGCAGCGGTTAGGTTGTGGGTTCAATTCCCCCTGGAATACATATACTGAAAATGTATGCATTCACTACCATGTAGCTTTGGATAAAAGTGTCTGCACACAAATGGCATATATTATTATGAAAAGTATCTTTCTTGGAAAATCACAAAAAACATAAGTATATGGCACTTACCTCCGGAGTGAAAATCATGAATTTTAAATGTCTCTTTCCAGCTTAGATAGATGAAGAAAGCATATACAATTCTCGTATGGAGAAATAAGTTGGATAAAATGCATTTGAAGACATTTATCATGGTACATTTCTTGGAAAATCAAAAAAACATAAGTGTATAGCCATACCTCGAAGTGAAAATCATGAATTTTAAAGTTCTGATTTTCCAATACAAATAGATGAAGAAACATCTGGAATGACTTACTATGAAGAAATATATTTGAATAAAATGCATTGATCATGTGTTCCTCACAATGTACTCAGTTAGTAGAGAGCATGGCGTTAGCCAGCCGTTATATTTAATGAGTTCAATTCCCTGGGACCATATGAAAATGTATGAATTCCTGCTGTCAGTAGCTTTGGATAAGTGTCTGCTAAATGGCATATATTATTATGAAAAGTATCTTTCTTGGAAAATCACAAAAAACATAAGTGTATAGCCTTACACCTCGGAGTGAAAATCATGAATTTTACCAAATATATATTTAAGCAGATAAATGAAGAAACACTATGCAAATTACCGTACGCAAATAAGGTTGGATAAAATGCATTTGAGACATTTGTATAATACATTCTTGGAAAATCACAAAAAACATAAGTGTATAGCCTTACCTCGGAGTGAAAAATGTGAATTTTAAGTTCTGATTTTCCAACCTAGATAGATGAAGAAATATCTATCTAGGCTGCTGGCGTGAACTCATAAAACACACAGACTCCATTCATGTGTCCATTTTTGGCTCCTGTCATAAAACCCCACCCTCAACCACGGGGTACACGTGGAGCATGAGACACCCTCCTCTGTTTTGTGCATCCAAAATACACTTCTCAGATTTCTAGGGTCACACAACGGTCATAATCGTATGAGGGGGGGGTCGATTAAAAGCTGATTAAAACCCCCTCCGGGTATCAAAACATGTGGGCAATAAATCATATAAGTTGACATAAGGTGCCTACTACTAACTACTCAGGTCAGACAAATCAACAAAATGAAATCCGTACACTGACACAGCATGAATCCTTTAAAAAGGCAGACTGCTTAAACTTTCAATCTTATACTTGCTTAGTCCTTCACACGCCTACTCACTCCGTCACATCACATCACATCACTTGCTCAAACCCTCAAACAAACTTGCATCAATCCTTCTGGACAGCTTATAGAGAGGAATTTACGGTGGCTCCCCTGGACGATAGGCTGCGGCCACATTCACTAGAATAAAACAATAAAATAGCAGCAAGTGCAGCAGCAAGTAGGTACAAATGAGCTAAAGTGAAGAAATATATAAAAATAGCAGCAAGTGCAGCAGCAAGCAGGTACAAATGAGAAAAGCATAAAATGATAAAACATAAAATGATAAAACAGTAAGTGAACAATAAAAATAAGACATTCCAAATTCAGGCCTAGTGAGTCTTAGTACCTAGGTTACAGAGACATCCTCAGTTAAAGGCTAAAGTGAAGAAATATGTTTTTAGCTTTCTTTTAAAAATGTTTAGCGAGCTGGCTTCCTGATATCTATAGGTATTGCATTCCATAGCTTTGGAGCATTGTTTACAAAAAAAAAAAAAGCTGCACTCCCGATCTGCTTCTGACTGTTACTGGGTGCCTCTAATAAACCAGCAATAGATGATCGTAGCGTTCTTGAAGGCACATATTTGACAAGGGAGTTAGCTATGTATTCTGGTCCTCGCCCATTGAGGGCTTTATATATAAGGAGAAGGACCTTAAAGTCAATTTTAAATGTTACTGGCAGCCAGTGCAGAGCAGCCAGGACTGGAGTAATGTGTTCTCTCCTCTTGGTTCTGGTTAATAGTCGAGCTGCAGAGTTTTGGATGAGCTGAAGCCTCACAGTAGTTATTCTAGGAAGACCAGTGAAAAGTGCATTGCAGTAGTCAAGCCGGCTTGAAACAAAGGCATGAATCAGCCTTTCAGCATCCCTTTGATTCACAAATGGTCGTACTTTTGCTATATTTCTGAGGTGGAAGAATGATGTTTTCGTCACCTTGCTAATGTGGGACTTAAAGCCCAAATCTAGAATCTAGAAACCTCAGGTTTAATCCAGGATGTCAGTTTCCCCAGGTTTTTAAACAGCATTTCCCTTTTGCTTTAGGGCCGATCAGTAGGATTTCGGTTTTGTTTTCGTTTAGCTTTAAGAAGTTATTGCTCATCCACTTATTTATTGCTAGGAGACAGTTTGTAATGGAGTGTATAGCTGCAGTGTCGTTTGGTTCTGCAGAGATGTACAGTTGCGTGTCATCTGCATAACTATGGAAGCATACATTGTGGTCTCTAATGATGTCTCCGAGTGGCAACATATATAGTGAGAAGAGTAGTGGACCAAGGCAGCTTCCTTGTGCAACTCCAAAGTCGCTGTCATGTTTCTCGGACACATGATCTCCAAGCTTAACGTAAAACTTTCTCCCTTTAATGTATGTTCTGAACCAGTTTAGCACACGGTCAGAAAGACCAACCAGCCTTTCAAGACGATTGATTAGGATATCATGGTCGATTGTATCGAACGCTGCGCTCAGGTCTAATAGGACAAGAATTGAGACCTTATTTGCATCAGAGTTTAGCCTGAGGTCGCTAACTATTTTAGTAAGAGCAGTTTCGGTGCTGTGATTTGTTCTAAAGCCTGATTGCAATTCCTCCATGATGTTGTTTTCTTTAAGAAAGGAGTTTATTTGTACTGAGACTATCTTTTAGAGTATCTTACTAATAAATGGAAGGTTGGATATCGGCCTGTAATTTTTCAGTTCATTTGCATCTAGGTTGGCTTTCTTTAATAGCGGTTTTACGACAGCTGTTTTGAAGACATCTGGAAAGATGCCTGTTTGAAGCGACATATTTATGATCTTCAGGACATGATTTGAAACGCTATCGAACACCCGCTTAAGGAATGCCGTTGGTATAGGATCAAGGCAGGAAGTGGCGGAATTACACTCAGAGACAGTCTTACAAAGGTCTGGTAATGTAATACAGGTGAATTCCCTCATAGTTACCTCAGTTCTATAGGGTTTGCTGATCTCGTCTAAGTTTACATCAGGGACGATACTCGCTCTAATCATAGTTATCTTATCATCAAAGAAAACTGCGAGCTCTTCACATTTCGTGGCTGACAGCTGTGGTGGGGGGGGGGGCGTGTTAATCAGCCGGTCGATAGTGGTGAATAGCACTCTTGAGTTACCCATATTTTCTGAAATGATTTTAGAAAAGTAATCCTTTCTCGCAAGTCATATTGCTTTATTGTAAGCAGTCATGGCATCTTTGTATATTTTACAGTGAACTGTGAGCTTAGATTTCCTCCATTGTCGCTCAGCTGTCCTACATCTTCTCTTGTTGTCTTTAACATTGGTGCTATTCAGCCATGGAGAGATTCTATCAGTTGTCAGCTTTTTGACCTTTAGGGGGGCAACAGTATCTAACGCTGTTGACAGGGCACTGTGGAAGTTTTGGACCATCTGATCTAGAGAGCATTCATAGCGTGGCTCAAATGTTCGTATAATGTTAGAGAACTGTGCTTCAGCGCTGGCATCTAAAAGCCTCTTGTGAACTAGGAATTCGCTTCTGGTCCTTGTTAAGACTAGCCTTGTATCATAAAACACACAATAATGGTCAGAGATAAGCATTTCATGTACTGACACATTCTCAATGTTTAGCCCCGTTGTTATTACCAAGTCCAGAGTGTTACCGTGTTGGTGGGTGGCTTCGTGGACATGTTGTGTCAGTCCAAAGCTGTCCAGTAGGTTCAAGAGCTCAGAACCCTTGGCGTCATCACCTTTGTTAATATGAATGTTCAGATCTCCATTAAGGATTAATCTATCATACCTAGTGATGCAGATTGAGATCAGTTCTGAAAATTCCTGTATGAATAGAGATGAGTACTTTGGTGGCCGATACAATGTCACACTGAGTACTGACAGTTCTGTTTTGAGTTCAATAGCAAGATATTCAAAAGATGGAAATTTTCCAAAGTCGATATCATTGCACACAAACTGCGAGGAGATGATAGCTGCAATCCCTCCTCCTCCCTTCCCATTCTGTCTAGTTGATTGATAGAATTTGTAATTTGGGGGACAGGTCTCTATCAGTGTTGCTACACCGGTAACGTTGTCTAGCCTCTATACTAAAAACATACAATGTAGGTTATTTTTAGCTATTAGCTCATTAATCAAAAGCTCTAATGTTAAACAGTGCTAGTTTCAAATGTAGGGTTTCTACGGGGCAGAAGACTGTCTGTGGCTGAACACTGGCACTGATTAGGTTCGATTTACATACAGAACGTGCTGAGAAGTAATTGTTTGGTCTAGTAGTGATCAAGGCCGGAATGACACTCAGGGCATCTCCAGCTTCATGGCCAGGCTGCTGTTGAGTCGTGTTTGTCTTTGAGAGGGCGGGGGAAAGGGGGGAGGGCGACGGCCCCGTTGCTGGGGTTTTGAAGGTGGGGGCTGGGGGTTGGGTGTGGGGGTGGCAGGTAGTGCTGGAGGGAGGGACTGAGGGTTGGATATAGGGAGGGAGGTAATGTGGGGGTGGGGTCGAGGGGGTTGGGGACTGAGGGTTGGATGTAGGGAGGGAGGTAATGTGGGGGGGGGGTCGAGGGGGTAGGGACTGAGGGTTGGATAGAGGGGAGGGAGGTAATGTGGGGGGTGGGGTCGAGGGTTGGACTGAGGGTTGGATGTAGGGGAGGGAGGTAATGTGGGGGTGGGGTCGAGGGGTATTGGGGACTGAGGGTTGGATGTAGAGGAAGGAGGTAATGTGGGGGGGTGGGGTCGAGGGGGTATTGGGGACTGAGGGTTGGATGTGGGGAGGGGAGGTAATGTGGGGGGGTGGGGTCGAGGGGGTATTGGGGACTGAGGGTTGGATGTAGGGGAGGGAGGTACTGTGGGGGAGTGGGGTCGAGGGGGTAGCAGGTGGGGGCTGGCCAGGACAGTGTGGATGGCTAGGCCAGGATAGGGGTGGGATTTGGGTAGGGGGCTAGCTAGACCCATAATGGGTAGGGGGCTAGCTAGACCTATAAGGCCGGCAGAGACTCGTGCATTCATCTCATCTGAGAATCGCAGAAGTGGGGATGATGAGAGCACGGAGGAGGAAGATGAGGTTGGGGAGGGGAGAGAGGGGAGGATGAGGGAATGTGAGGGGCTAGAGTAGGGGCTAAATGCCTCTACTGAAAGTGGGAGGGGGGTAGTTGGAGTGTCTGCTGGAATAGTAAAGGCGGAGTCCGATGGCGGGATGGGCGAGGCCTCCTTCGTGGGACCAGCAGAGGTGGTGTCCGGTGGTAGAGTGGGAGAGGCCTCATCTGCGTCGGTGGTTGTTTGCCTAGCTTTGTCAAGGCCTTCACTCTGTGTTGCTGAGCTGGCGCTTGATTTCGGGAAGGGGGAGGCTGTCTTTAGCCTGTCTTCGTTCTGTGCGTCCTTGCGCTTATCTCCAGCCATCCTTGTGTTGTTCTTGTGTTTAACAACAGTCGGATGGTTAACGGCGTGAAGTAGGTTGGAGGTGAACAGTGCCTCTCCGGCTCTGTTAAGCATTCAATTTCTACTGAAGAGATCTTTGCGCTCCCAGAACAGATTAAAATTGTCTAAAAAGTTCACTTCATGCAGGAAGCACACAGTTGACAGCCACGTACTAATCCCAAGTAGTCTGGTGAATTTGTTGACTCTCCATCCATTTGGAGGCAGAGGACCGCTGGTGTATGCCTCCACGTCCAGGGAGCTGAGCATCTCTAGTAGTTTGACAAAGTCACGTTTCAGTAATTCTGACTGCTGTTTGATTATGTCATTGGTTCCAACGTGCAGAATAATCTTATTCACAGTTTGGTGGTCAGACAGAATCTCTGGGATTTTTTCTGTTATGTCACAGACCATCTCATCAGGGAAACAGTATATTTTGGTGTTCTTCTTACTGCCAATATACTTTACAGCAGAGTCACCAATGATTAACGTTGTTATTGGCTTTGTCGTGTCATTACCTTGTTGCTGTTGAGGCCTTACTTGTGGAGGCTTTGTAGCTTGTCGTATCGTATTTCTTGGGTGTCCTCCCCTCTCCTCTGAGCGGCGTCGAGGGGAGACATACGGTGATCGCGTTTTGCTAGTAGCTAGCGAGAGCCAACCGGTCGCAGAGCTAATCTCAGGGCGTTGAGAGGCACTCTCTGTAGCTTCGGGAATCGAAATCATAAGCATGGGCTTTCCCTGACGAGCAGCACTGATAGCTTGTTTCCCCGGTACATTGTTGCTTGCCACAGCTGTCTTAGAGAACGGGCTTGATTTGATAGTAGTGCCCGGGGCTGTCGTTAGCAGTGCCGTTTGCAGAGTCCTTCGGGATAGCAGTGTCCGTGGTTACCGTTAGCTTAGCAGTACTCACGTTAGCCGTTCTGTTTACAGAGGCCTTCAGATGGAATATTGTTGTTTCAAGTGCTGCAATCTTCCATAGGTGTCCATAGCAGCCTTTGCAAGGCGACATGTCCGTGTCGAGGGGATATTCGGATCGAATCCGTATGTAGAGACAATCTTCACAAGGGGGAAGATTGTATAGACCTCCAGCTTTAGACAGTAACATCAATAGTACGCTCTTTGGTAACATAAAACAAATCTGTGCTGAAGGAGAGACGATAATAATGGGCGACTTCAATTACCCCTCTATCAATTGGGAGATAGTGACAGGTCAGGGCAAATGTGAAGAGGAGTTTTTAGATATGGTCAATGACTGTTTTTTGGTACAGTCTGTTACTCAGCCTATGAGAGGGAAATCAATACTGGATCTGGTTTTGTGTAACAATCCTGATAGAATTTGCAGCACAGAGGTAGGAGAACCAATAGAGGCAAGTGACCACAGTGCAGTTATTTTTGATATTTTTTGAAGTTAAGACAGCCTCCTCTAACTCTTGAATTTTTTATATTAGACGAGCTGACTTTAATAAAATGAGAGAGAATTTAAGTAATATAGATTGGGTAAAACTTCTAGACTGCAGAACTGTGAATGAAAAATGGACTATATTTAAAAGGGTTATTGTAGATGTACAGTGTAAATTCATCCCCAAAGTAAGGAAAAATAGGATGAAAAAACAGTCTCCGCAGTGGATGACTGAATCTTTACGGGAGATTTTGAGGCAAAAGAAACGACTGTACAGAGTATATAAAAAGGATAACTCAGAAAAAACAAGTTAGATTCTTGTAATATGCGGGCTAAGGCAAAAAAGGAAATAAGATCAGCTAAAAGGCGGTTTGAAATTAAAATTTCCGAAGATGCAAAAAGTAATCCTAAGACGTTTTTTCAATATTGTAGTAGAAAAAGGAAAGTTAAGGATGAGGTTAAGTGCATTAAGAATAAGGAAGGAACTTTGGTTTATAATAATAAGGACATTGCAAACACACTAAACAGTTACTTTGTGGAGAGCTTTACTAGAGAAGAGGTTATAAATATGCCTAAATGTATAGACAAGGTACAGAATGTTTTGGAGGACTTTGAAATAAGGGATGTAGAAGTACTACAAAAACTACAAAAACTTAAGACAAATAAGGCAGCAGGCCCGGATGGCATATATCCCAGAGTACTCAAATAACTTGTGGAAATTGTATATAAACCATTGACAGATATTTTCATTCAATCCATAATCACTGGAGAAATACCAGATGACTGGAAGCAGGGTAGTATAATTCCAATATATAAGAAGGGGGACCGTACTGACCCAGGGAACTATAGGCCTGTCAGTTTAACTTGCATCGCATGTAAAATGCTGGAATGTATTATTAGGGATAAGTTGGAATCATTCTTGAAAAATAATAGTATTTTAACCCCCTGAGGTCGGCTGGATCGGCGCCGATCCAAGCAGCAATACAAGTATATTACTATTTCTAACTTCGCGATATTTTATCATACACACGCGGCAAAAACATTGACAGAAACCTTAGAATCGCGACTTTCCGATTTGAGCACTGGCAAATCAAATGGGATTTTTAAATTAGGTTAATTAGACCAAAAGTAAACCTTGCCTTTTACTCTCTTTTTACCTGGTAGTAACGTCCCCCTTCTATTGACATGGTAACTAGGGGCGAGTTTAGGCGAGGTGTGTGGGGAGGGGCGTGGGGCCATGTGTGAAAACGCCGGCGTAAACACATAAACTGTCCCGACAATTTGAAGCAAGATTTTATACAGACATACAATTTTATTCAAGATGGAAAGATTTTCTGCGCTGCAGTGTTTGAGAGTATTGATGAAAAAGCAGCGAAGACAATAACTGACGAGGAGTAAGTAACTATATTTGATTTGCCATGTTATCAAATACTCGTATATATATTCAATATATGAATTCCGCGTGACTACATATTCCGCGTGTTGCAACGTAACAAATTGCAATATGCACACAAGATCTATGGAAGAATACTTTTCAAACAGCCTAAAATGTTATTTATTTAGCTTGTTTTCAAATACTCGTGAAAATATATGAATTCCGCGTCTTAGTGACGCCAAACATATTCCGCGTGTTAGTAACTTAATCTAAATCCCTAACGTTAGTAGATTAGTTGGTTAGTTCTATACACATCTACCTAATATATACAAAGTGCAATCTAGAAAGTAAGAAGGAAGAAAACGAGATAATAAGCGAAGGCGGAAAACCCCGAAAGTATAAACTCCCGAAGTGCATGACAAGACAAGGTGTGGATCTCGAAATAAACGGAACAAGGACAGACAGGGAGCAGAACGTGACAGAACAGGGAAAATGCAATACTGGATAAAGAATAATGAATAAGGACTGAATGAAAAATAAACAAAGGCCAAAAAACAACAGAACAGGAACTCAGAATATAACACTGATGGCCCAGTGAGATGGCCCATCTGACAGTTCTTAGAGGTGTGGACAATGAATAATGAATATTCAGGTATTTAGCATTTAGCCCTCCCACAGCCTGAAATAAATGTGACCAGTTCTGATAAAAACAGGTTTTTAGCTATTTAGATCTCAGATGTGCTAAACTGTTTTCACACCCTTACATAACCAAGACCTTGATGAACAAACGCACATTGGCAAAACAATTCGTCACTATAGTTTAGTGTGTGCTTTCACAACTTTTGTGACAGCAGAAAAATTTACTATTTTTAACTTGTGTGTTTGTAGATCTATTTACAAGCTGCATATGATACTGACCAAACTATTGATGGCATACAAATGTAGCTGTGATTGTCCTTCAAATAAAAATATCAAACACGTTGGAGTAAGTGTGTGTTAAATTGATGAAATTGAGATAAATATCAGACCATGCCAAAATCAAAAAACGTCTAAAAGCTTAGCACGGACCTCAGAGGGTTAAGGGAGAGCCAACATGGATTTCTCAAAGGGAGGTCATGCCTAACAAACCTCCTGGACTTTTTCGAAGAGGCTACAAAGTGTGTTGACCTGAACCAGGCTTATGATATTATATATTTGGACTTTCAGAAAGCATTTGACAAGGTACCACATGAGAGGCTCATTGCTAAAATGAATTCAGTAGGAATTGCAGGAGTAGTTTCACAGTGGGTTAAAAATTGGCTGCAAGGGGGAATACAAAGAGTAACAGTTGGTGGGGCCAAATCTGACCTCGGTGCTGTGGGCAGTGGTGTCCCGCAGGGATCGGTGCTGGGACCTCTGCTCTTCCTTATTTACATAAATGATCTTGATATGGACATTAGTAGCAAAATAGTTAAATTTGCAGATGATACTAAACTTGGGGGTTTGGCAAACAGTTTGGAATCGACTAAAGTAATCCAAGATGATTTAAACAAAATCCAAAAATGGGCAGATACATGGCAGATGACATTCAATATTGCTAAATGTAAAGTTATGCATCTGGGAAATAAAAACATTAGACAGGAGTATTTTATGGGAGGAGAAAAGTTAGTAGGTGTTCAATTTGAAAAGGACTTAGGAATTGTAGTTGATCAAAGCCTATCTGCATCAAAGCAGTGTGCTACAGCAGTGAAAAAAGCCAACAGGATGCTGGGATACATAGCAAAAAGTATTGAGTATAAATCAAAGGAGGTTATATTAATGTTATATAATGCCTTTGTCAGACGGTCTGGGCACTGCACTACAAGAAAGATATAGAAGCTATTGAAAAAGTCCAAAGAAGGGCAACTAAACTGATACCTGGTATGAAAGGTAAAAGTTATGATGATAAACTTAAGGCACTCAATCTATTTAAACTTAGCAAACGGAGACTTAGGGGGGATTTGATTGAGGTTTTTAAATTCCTAAAAGGGATTAACAAAGTAAAATACCAAAGATTTTTTAAGATAAGTGGGGTCAGCAGAACAAGAGGCCACAGGTGGAAATTAGTTAAAGGCAAATTCCACACAGATATTAGGACGTTTTTCTTTACACAGAGAGTTGTCAATGCCTGGAACAGCTTGCCAGGTCAGGTAGTAGAGGCAGAAATGCTTGGGCTATTCAAGTCCAGGCTAGATGTAGTACTAGATATTCTTTAGATTAGGAGCCTAGATGGGCCGAACGGCCCGTTCTCATCATTATGTATTCTTATGTTCTTATGTTCTAACTGTCGCCACCTCCAAGCGGTGCCTATCCCACAGAAAGCACAAGGCACAACACCTGCTTCTCTGGAAGAAGAATCCGGTCTACTGCTGGACAATGCAGCTCAGCATGAGACTGTTTCAAGTGTCACAGGCTGATGCAAAAGAAGGACTATTACTTACCAGGTCTGGTAGTTAAACTGGACCTGTGAAAGAAAGATACTTTGGGGGGAGAAAGTGATGATTTAAAAAAGAGAAAAATGGGAGAAAGAGAAGTTGTAACTGAAACATATTACATTAATTTACTGTTCTACTTATGGATATACAGTAGCATTGTTCCTGCTGATGGATATACAGTTATATATCATTGTTGATGTTATTGCCATACTGTACAATTCTTGTTAAATAAATATGTTTATAGGTTACAGAAGGTGTTGTAAAAAGGGGAGATGTGATAGTATAGATACTATGCACAACAGTAACGTCAGGACGTAAAAGGAGGATAAACTGCTGAAAAGCGGTTGCTGATCATTCGTTGCGTTGCATTGTTCATTCAAGAATGAACATGACATGTGAGTCACTCCTGAGAAATTCATTAAAAAAGGTAACCTATAAAAATATACCCTCTGGCTGGACAGTACTGCTTATTATACAATGGGGGAAATAAGTATTGAACACATCAACATTTTTCCCAGTAAATGTATTTCCAATGAGGCCATTCAAGTGAAATTTGCACCAGACTTTGGTATTAACTCAAGAAATCCAGACAAAAAATCTAAACATTAAAGTCCACATGTAAATAAAGTTATGTGTAATAAAGTGGAATGACATAGGAAAAAAGTATTACTACACTGATCTCTTGTGCGTACTATGATTGTTCCTACCATGTATTAATGTACATATTGTAAGTCGCTCTGGATAAGAGCTTCTGCTAAATGCTTAAAATGTAAATGTAATGTAAAATTTATTCGTAAATCTAAGAGCGCCAACATGTTGTCTGCTGCCTAATTCTCTGGTTCTCTGTGGCTCAGTTGGTAGAGCACAGCGTTGGCAACGCTTAGGTTGTGGGTTCAATCCCCACTGGGGCCACATACTGAAAATGTATGCATTCACTACTGTAAGTCGCTTTGGATAAAAGCGTCTGCTAAATGGCGTATATTATTATTATTATTATTAATTGTTTCCTCATTATTATTATTATTATTATTATTATTAGTAGTAGTAGTAGTATTACCAGATTGAACACATTGCTTAGGCTATATGTAATGGTTTGCACAATACATTTATTAATAAATTAAAACAACATAAGCTAGGCTACTTGTGGAAAACAAAACAAAAACGCACATTGGTTTTCCAAAACTACCCATATTAGCATAATTGGCACATCCTTGAAGGAAATGTATTTAATATACATATTATGGTTCCACATGTGTAAAACATTTCGGTCAATCTATAGGCTATAAAATGTCCAATAATGCAGTGGTTTGCAAGAGGAAGAATGGCAGCATTGTCACTTCTCGAAGATATCGCCAACCGCGCAATAAGAAGGGAACGAGTTATTAGAGATTTTGACCTCAGTTTTAATCAGACCACTTTTTCTTTACGTCCTTCAGAAACCTTTGCTGCCCCCGCCACCTCGTTCACAGCCTGGGCTACAGACTGTCAGGCCACGTACTTGGTTTTACTGGTAAAGCCACTGGAAAGGCTCCCAAACAGCATCCCTGCACGCATCTGCACCTCCGCCAACAGGACCTCGATTTCGGCCTCGCTAAAATTATTTTTCTTGCAGCTCACCATTATCAAATAGAGGATTTGTGTTTTGATTCGAGCTTGATAGAGAAATTCTGTGTTTAAAAGTGTTTCTGAATAACTTCACATGTTTTGACTAAATCTGTTTGCAGTGAGCTAGCTAAATCGCCACAGTCTCAAGGGCAGTGTGCCTGCCAAAAAGATACGAGGTTCTCCCAGAGATGGGGAAAATAACTGTCTTGTGACTGGTGTGTGGGCGAGGCTAAAGCATCTGTCTAAGGGTAACTATTGTGTATAAGAAGAACAATCCGCCGGAAATGATTTGTTCATTGCCTGACAGGGAGGCATTGAACCCCGAATGCATTTGGTTAAATAAACTCTGCTTGAAAATTGGTTGAATGTTCTGTTTTCTCATTTGGTGCAAGTGTTCTCTATCCTCTTTGAAGGTCTTTTGAATTCGTGAACCTAACAAATTTATCATTTTATATGGTAATGATATTAATTAAGGGGCGTTTACAAGGCGGAGATCTAAAACCATTCAGCTACGCACAATTTCAAGATCATTTGTGGTTTAGAGATTTCACATCTGGGCGGGTGGCGTACGCACGGTTTTTTGTGCGTACGTTCAATTTCTCTGAATCACACGTACGCACCTTTCAGAAATGATCTTAGATCAAATGTAGGATGGTTTCTACGCAACTTTTTATAAATGAGGCCCCAGATCTCCCTCTGATCCTATATTTCCTTAAATGGGTGTATTTATCAATTAAATAGTTCCATGTCTAGATCAGGAATGTCATTAATTAGATCAATATTTCTGTTATGTAGGTTATGAAGAAAGCTTGTTCAACAAATATTTTATAGTTTGTTTTGATTATTATTAATTACATTTAATTAGGGATTTAATTTTTGGAAGTCTGGCACTTCTCATACACGCAATAGTGCAGTGATCGCTGAGATCATTAGAAAAGACGCCGACACCAGTATGTTTATGCAGAGGTGTTTGTAAGAATATTAAGTCTAGGAGTGTAGAGCAGTCTGGACATTCAATTGGAAAAGATTCAATTCGGAAAACATAGGTGTTTAAGAGTTTCAGAAGCTATCGAAGCTTTGTTAAACTTGTCTGAGTTAGGGGTAGCCAGTTTAGATTTTAAACACTCAGGAGCACAAATTAAGTATTTATATTATGATAAGATTTCAAAGATATTTCCCATAGAATCTGAGGTTGCGGAGGAAGGTTTATAACAGCAAGAGAAAAGTTTCAAGGAAGTGGCAAGATTAATGTCCAGAGCTAGAAATTCAAATTGCTTTGGTCTAGTAACCAAGGTTAGGAAAGACACGGAGTGTTATACTTTACATACATTGCAACACCACCACCCTTGGCTTTGCAGTCTGTTCTAAAGCCATTGTAACCATTACAGCCAATATCTAAATATTATAGTTAGTTTATATTATAGATCGTTGTCTGCGTCAGCAGTTTTTAGCCAAACATGAATGAAATCAATTTTCGGGAGGAAAAGTAAAAACATTTTGCACTAAATCAGACGACAATATTGCGACTTGGGTTAGATTGCACTTTTCCCGCAAATTTCCCGCAAAAAATAGCAGTAAAATATGATGTAACAAACTGTACAGAGCTACTATACAAGGTTCCTTCTCATACTTCAATATCCCTAAATAGGTAAAAGGTTACTCATTGGCATTTGTCTGCTTGCGTAACCAATTCTGCCCATTTAAAAAATGTCCCTGCCTGTACCACACAAACAAATTTATTGCTTGTTGCTAACAGAAACTGGCCTGCAGTCTTTTCCATGGCCAACACATGAGGTCGGAGCACTTCCCTCCCAAGCACGCACAGTATCAATTTACAGTAAGCAACTTGGCTGGGACTCTGAACCATCTTAACCAAACACTCCAGGACTTTTTGGATGATGATACATATGCCATATATCACAAATTAATCTGTCTATTGCTCTCCAAATAAAAAAAGGATATGTGAAAAGATGCTTAACGTACAGAACCTCACCTTCAGGACCTTCACCATCAGCTTTTGTGTTGGGATAGCAACTTTAAAAGCCATTCCGAGTCATGATGATGTTAATTTAGAGTTTGGATTATCTCTGGCTAAATCAATTTATTTCATATGGGATTTGATAGAGTTTTGAATAAATGCAGTACTTGCCTTGTGCAAAGGCATATGTGGCTTTTAATTTCCTGAAAAAAGATGAACACGTTAACTCCGACAGTAATGTGCTGGCTGTTGCTGCCTTGGCAGTGTCCCAAAGGAAACACCTGCATGGGCTATGGGAAGCCTGGAACAACATGTCAAATCTTTCAGAAAAAGCCAGTGTCAACCTGCTTTTTATTTACAAGCGGCGAGTTATGTCTCTATCAGAACTTATCACCCTGAGCATATTTCTGCAGTTATTCATGGCAACAGCATGCTCATGATAGATGGCGGTAAGGAGACGTCAGCCATTTATTATTAACTTATCAACAGCAAAAAAAATTGCAAAATGTCCTCTTTTTTTATTTTACTTTTTTTTATTTGTTTCAGATTTTTTCCTATTTTTCTCCCAATTTAGTAGCCAATTATGCCCTCTATGTATTTTGATTTGCCCTCCCCACATGAACTCACCGCCCATCTCTACGAGGCAAGCTAATTCTCCGCTTCCTTCAAGACAGAATTCGCCCACCCACGTTCTGGAAACACCCTTATGCGCTTCTCAGCTAGTCGGGTTTCGAACTGCAACCGTGATGGGCAGCTCACACTTGTAAATGCTATCGGAGGCCTCCCGCAACAGTTTTTGATGGAAAATCCAAATCAGTGTAATTTTTTCTCTTGCGAAAAGGTTCCTCATATTTATTACACTGTATCAGATAAAACTGCTTAATGATTACATTTAGATAAGGATACAAATATAAAATGGAAAAATCCATTAACATAGACTATTTTATCAATTGAGATTATATATTAGTTTATTTATACTTTGTTTACCATTATTACTCATGGAAGAGTGTTTTTCTGTATGTGTATGTGTTTATGCCAGTGCTGTAATGTAAAAAAGTCAGTCTAGTATCCTGACCGTGCCAGTGCCGACCATGGCTGCCAGTCCAACTGGAGGGCTGTACATAATTGGCCATATCAATGCCCAGGGGGGAATGTTTGTGTTCACCTGGAGTGATTGTCCTCATCTGATCACATACCAGCGACACCTCTGGTCGAGTAGGCACCCACAGTTTCCCTGCACCTGCAACCGCGCTTGAAGTGTAAGTTACTCTCCTGCCACATTGACTGGCAACACGCTGGCAACACGCACATGGAGGAGAGTTTGTGCTTGTCCGACTGTTAAACGGCAGGTGCTTGATTGCCAATTGGGCAATGCCGCGTGATCAGGCTGTCTGTGATTGGATTGTTTCCAGTTGCACTCTCCTCGACCTCATCTGCCCCTGCCCCTGTCTGGAGAATATATAATGAGTGGAGCTACATTTTGGAAAGTTTGTTCTTTCTTTTTGACTTCATACCAATCAGCTGCACATTTTTATCTTTTTGGAAAACACTTTTGCAAAGGCTTTTTACCTGCTTGTTTGTCAGCTTCTCAGTCATCCTTTTGAACATTTATTTGGGTAGATAGGAGAAGCATAGAGTAGGGATTAGTTAAAAAGCAGAAGAACTAATTTTGTTTTTGCAATGGGAGGAAGTTTAGAGTCTTTTCCTTCTAGTGCTCCTTCTTTTCCTTCTAGTCCTTCTAAACCTTCGGGTTTCGGCAGACTGTTTTGTTTGGTTTTCATTATTTCCTTTGTCTTCTTAATTAAGTGTGGTATTTGATCAGTCGCCTGTCTATTTCAGACAGAGCGGCTTTGCGGTTCATAATAATTGGGGGCTTGTGCTGAGATTGAATTTTGGAGCCTTGTTAGTTGTCTGGATGATGTTTTTTGTGTATGCACTGTTTGTGCTTTTGCATTTTATCTAGCGCTTGGTTTTTTTGAGAACTTGTGTCACACGCTGTGTTGGTTTTGTATCAGCATTGCTTTTGATATTTTTTTGTTTGTTTGTTTAACGTTTGTTAAATATCCAACTATGGAACAGTTGGAGAGTTGTAAGAAAGCGGACTTGTTGTTTATTGTGGACTATTATGACATTAAACTAAGTCGCTCTGTTATGAATAAGGTTATAAAAGTGGCAATTGTTAATGCATTAGTGGAGCAGCAAGTTATTTCGGGTGAGATTGAAGCACCTGTCGATAAGGTTATGGAAGCTACGGAGGTTGCTTGTAACCAGTTTCAACTAGAGATGAAACGCCTAGAGTTGAAGAAAGAGTTGGAGTTGTATAGCAGCAGTTGCAAGAGAAAGCATTGGATATACAGAAAGCTTTGCGCTTGAAAAAGCTTTGCGCTTGGAGATTGAGGCTATTCGAATTAGTGTCAAGAGAGAGCAGTCTTTTGACTTTTTTGTGACGAGAAATAAATGGTTCCCGTTTCGCTGGAAAATATTTTTCTCATTTTGAACAGGTTGCTATAACTTTGAAATGGCCCAAAAGTTTAGACGCTATTGATGGAGACTTTTTGTGAATTCACTCGTGAGAAAGAAAGTCTGTTTGACTGTTGGTGTGTTTCGCAAGGAGTTCAAGAATTTGATCAAATAAGAGAGCTCATCATTTTGGAAGAGTTTAAAAATTGTCTGCCTGAGTGTGTGGTTGTTCTTCTTAATGAACAGAAGGTACGTGTGGTTTCACAAGCCGCAATATACGCTGATGAGTATGTCCTCACTCATAAAAATGTGTTGGCGGATAAGTTTGATATCGTGGTGCTAGTGCTTAATTGTGAATTTTTCCTTGTGTCCTTTTTGCACATTTATTATTATTTTATTTATTTTTTCCCCACTTTTTAGTATCCAATTCCCTCCATTTTTTTGTGCCAATTATCCCCTCCCTCATATGAGAACTTGCTGCCATAGTCCGGCCAGTAGCGAGCGCTGCACTGCCTCCTTCGAGCCAGTGCCCGCCTAAAGCTGAAGCCTGTAACTGACACATGACGACTCATATATGCAATGAGTCTTTCCTTCTTTTAGTATCCAATTCCCTCCATTTTTTTGTGCGGCTTTATCCCTCCCCCAAGTGCCCGCCTAGAGGACAGCTAATTACCACCCCCTAGTGGCACTCCCGACCAGAGCCGAAACTGGCGCGACCGATGGAATCGAACCCCGGTCGCTATGGCTAGCATCGAATGCTCTTACCGCTAGACCACGCAGGAGGCCTGCACATTTATTATTAACTATTCTCTAGCTGTCTGCTGTGCACACATAGCATTGTAATACAAGATACTTGTATGCACTAAAACTTACTTGTAACAGGATCCCTCTTGTGTAGCCACGTGTTGTATTATTCTTTTAATGTTGTAACATTTTATTGGTTGTCGTAGCTAATTTTAGCTAACCATTGTTGACATTCTGCACAACTTGCTGAATTACCCTTAACTTCCGTACATACCTTTATATTGTTCTATTGAAGTTGTATTAAACTGCATCTATTTTCACAATTCTGTGTTTGTATTTGCTGTGGTGTATTCAATTGGCCCAAGCCATTACTGACTTTTCATGGACCTGTGTTGTCAAATATTTTCTCAGCGAGAGGTATAACTGCAATTACTTTAAACGTTCTGTGTAATAAACATTCTATTTACACATTTATTGTGTGGTTTGGTGTGTGTTTGGGACGAGGGGGGGAGTGACCCCACAAGGCGTGTCAAATTGTTGGTTGTGCTTAGCACAGTGATACTATGACAGAGGAATTTTGTTCGGAATATTGGTGAAAATGTTTATTTTAATGTAACCTGCCGGGTCACTACGCCCTGGCAGTTAACCAATGAAGATAGTGACTACACCACTCTCATATGATAGGTGAGAGATCCTGACTTGGTAAATACTTCCCCGCACAAGGAGGTCCAATTAAATGAACTTAGAGGCTGTAGTACAAAAATATGAAATATATTTATTTGTCTCTTGTCTTGGTTGGCTTTTTGGTAGAGGCTCATTGGAGACAGAGTGTTGGGATACAAAGACACCGTAGAATGGTAGGGAAAAAAACAAATAAACTAAAAAGAAACCAACTGAAAAGGGAAGGTACCACCTCCCTTAATAGCACAGGGAAGGAGGGTGGGGAGGAAGGAGCAAGGCCTAGGAGAATGCTCACCCGCAGGAGCCTACAAGGTCTGAGCCACCAAGGCACTAGGGGTGGTGCTAGGGCGTCAATCTATAGGGATTGTGATTTTCTTTATGCACAGCAAAATAGAATACACTCCGCTATGGGCACTCTTTAGGGATTATGATTATCTTTGTGCACAGCAAAGTAAAGTATACCCCTCTAATGGGCAACCGAAACCTGAAGTGGAGGAAAGAGCCATGGGACCCTAGTGTTCTACAGGGGCACAGAGAATGGGGCCCAAGTCTCCTATCTGGGACAAGGGGTAGGCGAGGGGGGAGGTGGTTTAGGCAAAACAATAAGAAAAAGGTCAAACAAAATAATCAACACATAAGTGTGCTCTGCCTTACATTGGGTTAACAATATTTTAGCATTGGGAAAACAGTGGTCGAAAGTGGTAAACTGTACAGGCAGGTCCTAAAACAGACAAGCAAAGCTAGCTCAGTGCCGCCTCTAGCCATACTCAGAACATCACAATTACAATACACATGCTTTAATTATTAATCTTAAAACCACAGAATTATGGTAGAATACACAATCCCTTTACACTAATCCGACTTGATCTTGATAACTCCATGTTATCAAAACATACAAAATGGCATTGACAAAACACATGACAGATTTCATAAGCATCATGAAACATACCACAATAAAGAAATCCATGGCAATGATACAGCATGAAACACCAAACAGTTTATTAGTGTGGAGCACACAGCCCTAGTTTCACTATGGTTATAAAGCATAAGACACTGCGTTTTTATTTTAAACTATAGTGCATACCTTGTCTTAATGTAGCTACAAAGGGCATAGGCTACGTAGTGCACCAGCTGCTGCAGCTGCGTCTACAGTGAAATAGGAGGATTTAATACAATAAAACACACAATAGCATGCATGGATGAACCTTAAAACACAAACACTATCTTGAAACAACCATGGGCAAAGACGCACCTGATATTAATTTGTTACCAGCCTGAACCCTTGGCAGTGGCCAGCGAGGCCTATGAGGAATAGCACCGGTGCACTATTTACAAAACGCAAAGTCCCGTTACAAAGGCTATGTATCGCCAGGGAGTATCGGTATACAACTTATCCTTGCTGTTGTGTAATTAGGGTTATGCGACGCAGCAAGAGAATACCAAACAATGAATTTGTGAGCTCCTTGATTCACAGGGGAAGTGCATATTTAAAGGGACAGCCTAGCTCCAGGTAGGGGTGTGGGCAAAGACCAGGTAGGGGTGTGACTGAGCACCGTCACAGGTCATACCTGTTACATTAAGGTACATTAATGGTACAACCGCAGCAAACCGAGAACCTCATCACATCATAGTTACATTTAGCCACCAGCTGTCATACTGGATTCCCATTTTATGTATTGTATAGACCAAAAGAAAATATTACTGTGTGCTTGATAGACACAACACATTACAGCTGAGCTGAAAAGAAAAGCCAGAACAGACTATTGCTGTCACATAGTTGAAAAATGCCTCTTTTTTGCCCTGTGACATTTGCAGAGTTCTGAGGCTAAGCTGGATGTGGCTGCTTATCACAGCAAGTTGAACCACTTACTGACATTCACTGAACTGTTACTCAGCCCATCTCTGCAATAGCCTTTCAATCCCATGAGTCAGTGACTAGATATATTTGGTATTTATAGAGTTTTCTCCTGACTATATGGGATAAGATCATGCTAAAGCATCCCTTTTGAATAAATTACATCAAGGTGATTCTGTGTTTGAGAATGTGATGAGATATGCTTTTCATTTTCCTATGGAAAGGTATTTTTTGTATCCTGGTCTGCAGAGATGAACAACGATCTCTCATAATAAACTAGATTTTAATGAAAATTGTGCATTTTTATTATTTCAGCTGAAAGGAGGCCACTGCATTACTCATACTGGCAGGAACAAAGAATTGTAAATAGTGGATTTAACAGATGCAATAACAGTAATAATAATAATAATAATAATAATAATGCACTAAAACAGAAAATAAATGAAAAAATCGGAATTGCTGCGATGACCAAAACTATTCTATTCTTCTGATCTCTGTCCCCATCTGATTTTATCCGGTGAGGTGAGAGAAATGTATATATATATATATATATATGTATATTTTCAACTTGCTGTCTGTTATGGCCAGATCTGAACAGAATTTGTATTTGTGCAATTCTGCCAAAGTTCCCATATCAGCTTTTTAACAATTAACAGATGGTGAGGGACCATGGCAGATGAAATACAGCATGTGAATAAGCATAATTCCATCTCCAAGCTTGAGAAAATATATTTCTGACAATAAAGTTGTAGGGCAGGTCACAGAACTATGCCCTGAAGTGACCCCAAAGAGTGTGAACTATGTGTGTATTGCCAGCAGGGAGCCAATGGGTGAGAACAATGGTTTTGCCCCAGACGTCTCTCAGGCCCCACACTAATCCTGTCTCAGCAAAACAGGACACAGTGGGGACTGTTCTCAAGACTTGACCACATCGCTGAGTTTAATGTGTTATACTGTAAACTTCATCATTCACATGTACAGTATAAGCATGTTTGGTGTTGTTGGAGAGCTTATGTAATGAGCAGTGGGTTGGTGTCATTGATGATGTGGTGCGGGTGGCGCTTACTGAGGATCTCAGAACACCGTTCAAAAGTGAACGGTGCAAATGCAAATGATCTGCGGTCAGCGGCCATCTGTGGGACTGGCAGTGTGATGCGCATGCAGAGACAGCAGGGAGTGGTTCCGGGTTTCAGTGATTATGTCCTTATTTGGTGTTTGATGGCTTCTTTTGATGTGTGGGTATTTAGGGGGAAAAGTATTTTTACGTTTTTGTATTATTACGTTACAAATTCTGTTTGATGTTTTTATGCAAGTCCGGTTAATAAACATTTCCATACCAAAGCATCTCTCATTAATCTAGACTGCAGTTACACGTTGTGGTTTTAAGATTAAGTTAACACACACACACAGAACGTTGCAACTCCGTAGTCACTCGCCTATACATTAGTGCCGTTGCAAGATACGCAACTGTGTCCTTGCTAGGTTTTACACAGGCCAAAGGCACGTCTGCATCTCATATAGAGATGGCAACCCGTATAACGCCACACTATGCGAGACGAGAGACTACAGTCTCTCATTTGCTTATACGAGTCTAGAAGTAAGAGTTAACAGAGAGAAAAGCTAACATACATGGAGTCAGATAGAGTTGGAGTTAATTAAACATCCATTTAAGGCTACACGCTATACCTCCACACTCGGACACGTCCGCCATTTGGTGTGTTCGGGTGGAATCTTACAGGATTCTACAAAGTTTTAAATTAATATTTGTCAGGTTTGTCAGGAATTCAGACTGTATTTTTTTCCCTTTATGTCTGGGACAAACTTTTTAAAAGAGAATGTCCAAACAGAGCGAGTTCATCATTAGGGAAACAACCCACTGTGTTCCTCCTCATCCAGGATTTCCAGCTAAGTTGCTTTAAAATTTCTGAACACAGGAATTCTGATGACAGAAATTTGTGACCTGCTCTGGTAAATGAGACACATTTTGTATGCATGGAATTCGAGCTACAGCCACCAAAAATCTTGTTTTTATAGTATCTTAAATGATTCTCAGGAGTAGCAAGATATTTTATATACAGTACTTTATGTAGAAAATTCCATGCCTGTTACTGTAATTTCAATCATTGGAACTCCTTAGCACTCCAACCCCTCTACAATTTAAAACTGCTCTGCTGAATCAGGAAGGGATGTAGAATGCATAGACATTACATTTATTTAAACTGTCTGATTTATTATTTTTTTATTTTTTTAACACCAAAAGGTTAATTGAATCTGACTTGACGAAAAACAAAAGGAGATTCTATTCAGCTTTAGTTTTGGCATCTGCATTACAGTAAATATTGCTCCCCTCCAGTGAATCAGAAAATATCCTGCCTATCTGCACCAAACGGCAGACAAAATTAGTGCCTCCCACAACAAATATTCAGCCATCACTCCCCTCACAGGAGTGTTCCTTTCTAAAGCAGTTTACCTGCTGCAAGAAATGGAATAAACACACATCTCCTTTTAATTTACACTCACTAATGTAGCCACATAAATGTATAACAAGCAACGGAAATCATAGAAATGAAAATGCAATTGATCCAGTGATATGCAACACAATGTAAATACTGTACTTGTAAATGCATTTTGGTTAGATTTTACTGGATCACTTTTGGCAATTATGCCATATGCATCTGCTTAACAGTGGGTGACAAACCCCAGTTGACTCTACATTGCAATGAGCCATTATTAATATACGCCATTTAGCAGACGCTTTTATCCAAAGCGACTTACAGTAGTGAATGCATACATTTTTGTGGCCCCAGTGGGGATTGAACCCACAACCTAAGCGTTGCCAACGCTGTGCATTATTCATTTGGAAAGTGAGATATAATGAAAGAAAAGGATTAACCATTTTCTCCACAGTAAAAAAAGAAAGCTCTTGACTAGTGGCACACATAAATATAATTATGCACACATGTGCCTAATCGTAGCCCATAGAAGTCCTTAAAACCAGAACCCAGAACCTGCTTACTTATATAATAATAATATATGTAAAAATCACATAATAATGTGCTGGAATAGTGTAACGCTTTTATGAACAGCCAGGGTCCCTGTGTAGTCAATGCCTCTGTGTAATCCAATCAGAACTTCTCTTTTCTGTGCTTTGGGTGATTAAGTAGTTTCAACAATAAATGGTGTGGAGTAATGTGCCACATCCTATGCCAGGTGTGTATTCATCCCTAAGCTAATAAAGGCTCACTGACATACTTTTAAACTCATGTTTACATAACCCTATAACACCATGGCTCACTATGTGCTGAGGCTGTGGTGTAGTGGCTAGGGAACTGAATAGAAGGATGCAGGCTTGAGCTGCCCTATTTGCTACACTACATTTCATTATTTGCAAGGGTAGCAAGGAACAGGAGTTCCATTAAATAAATTTGCAGCACAGTGAACATTTCTGTAAAATGCCAGAAAGAGATTAACACATATTTAGATGTATATTTGTTGAGAGCTTTACTAGAGAAGAGGTTATAAATATGCCTAAATGTATAGCCAAGGTAAAGAATGTTTTGGAGGACTTTGAGATAAGGGACGTAGAAGTATTACAAAAACTACAAAAACTTAAGACAAATAAGGCAGCAGGCCCTGATGGCATATATCCCAGAGTACTCAAAGAACTTGGGGAAATTATATATAAACCATTGACAGATATTTTCAGTCAATCCATAATCACTGGAGAAATACCAGATGACTGGAAGCAGGGTAGTATAATTCCAATATATAAGAAGGCGGACCATACTGACCCAGGGAACTATAGGCCTGTCAGTTTAACTTGCATTTCATGCAAAATGCTGGAATGTATTATTAGGGATAAGTTGGAATCATTCTTGAAAAATAATTGTATTTTAAATGAGAGCCAACATGGTTTTCTCAAACTGAGGTCATGCCTAACAAACCTACTGGCCTTTTTTAAGAGGCTACAAAGTGTGTTGACCTGAACCAGGCTTATGATATTATATATTTGGACTTTCAGAAATCATTTGACAAGGTACCACATGAGAGTCAGATGTCATTCCATATTGCTAAATGTAAAGTTATGCATGTGAGAAAAACAAGTATTTTATGTGAGGAGAAAAGTTAGTAGGTGTTAAATTTGAAAAAAACTTAGGAATTGTAGTTGATCAAAGTCTATCTGCATCAAAGCAGTGTGCAACAGCAGTGAAAAAAGCCAACAGGATGCTGGGATACATAGCAAAAATTATTGAGTATAAATCAAAGGAGGTTATATTAATGTTATATAATGCCTTTGTCAGACCTCACTTTGAATACTGTGTGCAGTTCTGGGCATGGCACTACAAGAAAGATATAGAAGCTCTTGAAAAAGTTCAAATAAGGGCAACTAAATTGATATGAAATATTATGAGGATACACTTAAGGCACTCAATCTATTTAAGTTTAGCAAACGGAGACTTAGGGGGGATTTGATTGAGGTTTTTAAATTCCTAAAAGGGATTAACAAAGTGAAATACAATTTTTTAAGATAAGTGGTGTCAGCAGAACAAGAGGCCACAGGTGGAAATTAGTTAAAGGCAAATTCCGCACAGATATTAGGACGTTTTTCTTTACACAGAGAGTTGTCAATGCCTGGAACAGCTTGCCAGGTCAGGTAGTAGAAGCAGAAACGCTTGGGCTATTCAAGTTCAGGCTAGATGTAGTACTAGATACTCTTTAGATTAGGACATGATGAGCCTAGATGGGCCGAACGGCCCGTTCTCATCATTATGTATTCTTATGTTCTTATGTTCTTAATGTGACACGTAACAGTCCTTTATGTAACTCCCAAACTTGCATCAGCTGCCAGCTGTCCTCATTGCTGCATGTGATTCAGGTGCAGGCTGCTGGGAACTTGGCTCTAGTGGCTCCCAAGAGATAAAGGGGCAGGCAGCCAATTCCTCGTACTGCCCCTTGGGATGCCACAATATGTGTCACAATTATTCACACCCGTTTTCAGTTCTTTGCGCACCATTGCCTCACAAGCATAACACTACTGAGTCATCTTCTATAGTATAAGGCTTCAGAGACCCCTGGCAAGAGGTGACAAAAACCTCATAGATGACAATGAAGACTTTTACAGTGCAAATGTTTGTTGGGATAAGCCTGTGCAGCAGACACATCCAGTGAGAAATAAATGGGGTGGCTGCAACATCTCTTGTTCACACCAGGGAAACTCTTGTTCCTGGGGTAGGGCCAGAGAAGGAGCACATGGCCATGACTACATTAGTTAAACCACTGACTCCTAGTGAAATACAGCCATTGCAAAATAGCATTGGTCAGTTTGAGCCCACAAACCAAGATCCATTGGAGTTTCTGTCCACTTTGGTGTGAACAGCAGAATGAACAGATAATGATGCTTGTCCTCCACATGCATGAGCCAGGCCCAGAATGTTCATGATAAAAATGCTAATGCTATACAGTTTCAAATAAATATTGTAAGGAAAGGCTATATGCCAGCTAGAGGTGAAAAGCCTCCTCAATTACATTGAATGGAATCATCATATGCTATACTTGTGGGAAGGCAAGGCATATTACAAGACAGTGCATGTCTTAGAAAGGCAAAGGATCTGAAAATCTTAAAAAAATGTTAGCGACCTACAAAGTGACCTAATACAGACAGAGTTCACAAAAATAAAGTAGAAAATAGTCAGGTTGCCTCACAATCAGCATAGGAATTCCAGGCTTCATAGTAGAAGCAGACATCATGACATGTTAGAAATCATATAGTGGTGCACCGATATATCGGTGGACTATCGGTGTCAGACGATATTTGCCTTGTTGCCTGCAATTGGCTTATTGGCCGCTGAAATTAAATTTACCGACGGCAGTGGCCGATAATTATCCATCAGTTTGTGTTGTGTCAATCTGGTCTAAATATTCAAACTTTAATGGAATAGCAGCATGTTTTATTTACAGGCTGAACTGACTGAAACCACGCCTAATTTACTCCTTACTGCTGCGATTGACTAGCTGTCACAAGCACCCTTGCACTCCATGCAGTCTTGCACAAGATTCACAATAGAGATATGGGCAAAAATAATTACCATGATATGTTGACCAAATACTTTGATAACGATATTGAAACGATAGCAGAGTATATACAGATATTCTGCATATTATTTTTTTCTTGACTTTTCCTCTTTTTTTCACCATGGGTGATAATTGTTGGGGCTATCCAGTTTGGAACTTATGTATTTTAGGTCGCGGCCAGGTGAAAGCGGAGCTTGACGTGGTATGAGCAAGCTTGTGAAATGGTAGCGATAAATGTTCCACATGTGAGGAGACAGACCCTACATATTGAATGTTCCAATTTAGTATTTGTTAAGGTAGTTGAACCTACGTCTGTAGATTGGACGTTGAATATTTTGTCTAACTGTTATAACTGAATAAACCAGCTGTTTAATTGAATTCTGAGTTGTATATTTTGATGAAGGTTGATCCACCAGTTTGCTCTGCCTATCAACGAATTTGGAGATTTAATTGGTAATTGGTATCCTGTGTAGCGATTATTATATTAAATCAAATAAATATATTTTACATGTAGGATAAGTGAGGAGTTTTAACACGTAATACCAATTGTGTTCAGTATTCAGCAACATGGTCTCTGGAGATGCGCCGGGAAGCCTTTGCCTTCACTTAATGACGACTTAGTACGATTCCCACTTCGGCGGAGTTTGACGCCAAGGGCAGCGATATTTTCCGTGTATAGTAAATGAAATAATTTCTGGTATATGTGTATGTGATTGTAAGCAATTAAATGCGAATAATGTGTAATAATTATGTCATGTGTAATGTGTAATAATAATACATCGAATAATTAAACGCAAATGTGTAGTAACTAGCCTATTGTTAGACAAGCTAACTATTGTGACTTCTTCTAATTGAATTGCTTAAAATCACATACACATATACCAGAAATTATTTCATTTTTTAAATGCCCTATAGAAAAATAAAGATTGAATATTGTGGCGAGCATGCGTTAGGTGGTGTATCAAGGAAGGAGACAGAGTCCAAGTAGAATGCAAAACTGGCTACACAGGCAGCCGTTTTAATAAAGAAAAGGATAATTACCCATACTCCGTACACCGCTCAGTCATGGGTAATATCTGCTGCTAGCTTCCGTGTTCCCTACACTGCGCAACCCCGGAAGTAGCCTAAAAACAAATGGAGGTTCTTGCCTGCCTACCGAGTCCTTAAAAGGACACGAGAGACCGATGACACGCCTTTCGCAGAAAACACAGCCAGTCAGAAAGGTACAGTCCATTCCACACAGGGCACATTGACACTCTCCCTCTGCAACTCGGGAGACGGCACTATTCACATAGCGTGTTCTGGTCACGGTGGTTCCAACAGCCCACACCACGACCAGCTAACTAACACAACACAATATACATTTTACATTTTTACATTTTAAGCATTTAGCAGACGCTCTTATCCAGAGCGACTTACAAGATGTGCATTAATACATGGTAGGAACAATCATAGTTAGCGCACGAGATCAGTGCAGGAGTACAGCAATAGACATTGCAGGCATCTGCGTACCATACCTGTAACACCGGGAAGGAAAAGGTTCATGAATTTTTATTTTATTAAAAAAAAAAAAATTGGAGTATAGTGTTGAACAAGTAAACAGTGGTGAAGACAATTTAGCTAGATGGACAGAGTTCAGTGGTAGTGGAGTCTGAAGAGGTGGGTTTTGAGTCTCTTGCGGAAGATCGCAAGTGACTCCGCGGTCCTGACCGATTGCGGAAGGTCGTTCCACCAGCGAGGGATCAGGACAGAGAAGAGGCGAGACCGCGAGGAGCGGCTGCCAGGCGCCCGGTGGGAAGGGACAGTCAGTTTACCAGAGGAGGCGGAGTGGAGGGGTCTGGGAGGTGTGTAGGGAATGATGAGTGACTGGAGGTATGGGGGAGCAGTACCTCTGGCCGCTTGAAAAGCAAGCACCAGTGACTTGAATCTGATGCGTGCTGCGATGGGGAGCCAGTACAGAGAGGAGAGTAGAGGGGTGACGTGGGTGAACTTCAGCTGGTTGAACATCAGACGAGCAGCAGCGTTCTGGACTAGTTGCAGTGGTTTGATGGAGCAGGCCGGAAGGCCTGCCAGCAAGGAATTGCAGTAGTCCAGACGTGAGATTACCAGGGCCTGGACCAGGAGTTGAGTGGCCTCTTGGGTGAGGAACGGTCGGATCCTCCGGATGTTGTGGAGGGAGAAACGGCAGGACCGAGTGATCGCTGCAATATGGCTCGAGAAGCACAGCTGGTTGTCCAGGGTTACCCCAAGACTACTGGTCGAATGGGACGGAGACACTATGGAGCCTTCCACGGTGATTGACGCATCAATCATCGGGGTGCCCTTCGCTGGGAGGAAGAGCAGCTCTGTCTTCCCCAGGTTCAGCTTCAGGTGGTGGGTGGACATCCAAGTGGAGATGTCAGCCAGGCATGCAGAGATCCGTGCCGGGACCTGGGTATCAGATGGAGAGAAGGAGAGAAACAGTTGAGTGTCATCAGCATAACAGTGATAGGAAAAACCATGAGCAGAAATAACAGAGCCAAGTGACTTGGTGTACAGAGAAAATAGGACGGGCCTAGCACCGAGCCCTGCGGGACTCCGGTAGAGAGGGTGTGGGGAGAGGAGAGGGATCCTCTCCAGGCCACCTGGTAGGACCGGTCAGCCAGGTAGGACTTGAACCATGTCAACGCAGATCCAGAGATTCCCATCTCGACGAGAGATGAGAGCAGGATCCGGTGGTCCACGGTGTCGAATGCCGCCGACAGGTCGATGAGGAGGAGGGCGGAGCTAAGGGATTGGGACTTAGCCCCATGAAGAGCCTCAGTGACAGCAAGGAGAGCGGTCTCTGTGGAGTGGCCTGCTCTGAACCCAGATTGGTTGGGATCAAGCAGGTCGTTCTGTAAGAGATGAGCAGACAGTTGGTTATAGACAGCCCGCTCTAACGTTTTGGAAAGGAATGGGAGGAGAGAGACAGGTCGGTAGTTTGAAATAACAGTAGGATTCAGAGAGGGTTTTTTGAGGAGGGGGACAACATAAATGCATTTGAGGGAAGAGAGGACAGAGCCAGAGGAAAGAGAGGAGTTAATGACATTGGAGACAAAGGGGAGGATGTCCATAGCAATGGACTGGAAGAGGGGGGAAGGAATGGGATCAAGAGGGCAGGTGGTGGGACGGACGGTGGGAGAGGACAAGTTGAAGGATGTCTGAGTCAGGGAGGGGCGAGAAGGAGGACAGAGGGGTGAGAGGTTTAGGTAGCGGGATGGGTAAGGGAGAGGTTGGGGGGAAGGAGTTGCGAATGACATCAACCTTCTCGTGAAAGAAGGATGCGAAGTCATCCGCGGTTAGAGAGGAGGGGGGTGGGGGAGGAGGAGGGGTGAGGAGAGAGGAAAACGTAGAGTAGAGTTTATGAGGGTTAGAAACTGAAGATTGAATTTTGGAAAGGAAAAATGCAGACTTAGCAGAGGAGAGGTTAGAGGAGAAGGAAGCCAGGAGTGTGTGGAAATCAGTCAGAGCTGCAGGGGATTTGGATTTTCTCCATTTCCTTTCTGCCGCTCGCAGTTTCAGTCTGTTAGCCCGAATGGAGTCGGTTAGCCAGGGGGCGGGGGGTCGGAGGCGTGCAGGTTTAGTGGATAGAGGACAGTGTGAGTCAAAGGAGGAGGAGAGAGAGGAAAGTAGGGTGGACGATGCTTCCTCAGCAGGTAGCTGAGAGAAGGCGTCAGTAGGGGGAAGGGAAGATAGAACAGTAGCCGACAGGGCAGCAGGGGAGAGAGCAGAGGTTGCGACTGACAAGGACAGTGGGAGCAGGTGAGGATGGTTTAGGCACAGAGGGGAGGGGGAGAGAGAAAGACAGAAAGCAATGGTCAGACACATGTAGGGGAAATACTGTGATGTTGGGTAATGCACAGTTCCTAGTGAAGATCAGGTCCAGTTGGTTACTGGCCTTGTGGGTGGATGGGGATTCAGCGAGGGTGAAGTCGAAGGACTGAAGCAGGGGAAGGAATGCAGAGGCCTGAGAGGTCTCCAGCGGCAGGTTGAAGTCACCGAGGAGTAAGACAGGGGTGCCATCCTCAGGGAAAGCGCTGAGTAGGGCATCCATCTCATCTAGGAAACTCCCCAGTGGACCTGGAGGGCGATAAACAACAATGATATGCAGTTTACATGGCACAGTGACAGTGACAGCATGAAATTCAAAGGAGGAGGGTGAAAAGTGAGGAAGAGGAACAATACTAAATCTCCACAGGGGGGAGATCAGTATACCTGTCCCTCCACCTCTACATGAGGGTCGTGGAGTGTGGGAGAAGGTGTAGGCAGTGGAGAGAGCAGCAGGGGTGGCCGTGTTCTGTGGAGTGATCCACGTCTCCGTGAGCGCCAGGAACTGCAGGGAGAGTAGTGAGGCCTGGGCCGAGATGAAATCGGCCTTCTGGATAGCAGACTGGCCATTCCATAGTCCGCCTGCTACCACCACATCAACACCGGGAGATCTAGGAGGGTGGATGAGATTGGAGAGGTTTCGGGTGTGAGTAGAATCTCTCCTTCTAGGCAATCTAGAAGAGGAGACATGGACTGGGATAGGGAGGTAGCATGTAGTGTTAGATGCAGAGGAAGTAGAACAGGAAGATACAAAACTATGATACTTACCGTGCGGCGAGCACTCCCTCGCTGGCCCCCCTCGGTGGACTCCTGCAGGTAGACTCCTCTGTCTTTGTCCGCCGAGTCTTCATTTGGTGAGGCTAGGAAGGTGAGGCTGCCGCGAAAAGCTGCCGTTATCCACAACTATGATTGCTTATATGTGGCGAATGCCCCCTGACAACAATAGAGACTAATTACCAATTCCTTACACTAATCAACTATAGACACGGGTGCTAGGCCTGTTAAACAAAACCGATTGAAACGCTAAGTATCAATCAACTTTGAACTAAATCTTCTAAGCAGTGACTGAAGCTAGTAATCGACTAATAAACTGTGGAACAAAAGCAACAAGCTACTAATTAAACTAACAAAGTAACGAGACCTGCTACTGCAACAGGTGAAAACAGGCAGTGAACGCAGAAAACTACACACGAAGTCTAACGCCGGGTAACCAACACTCACTAGAACGCAATGAGATAACTCTTACCGTGGTCAAATTCACACTTCAACTAAACAACATGCACAAACATGGAACTGAACAATTTAACAGTTTAACAGGGGGAGACGCTTAAGGTTACAGCAGCGCCTCCCCCAGAATGCACCGCGCACACATTTAAACACAGGCGACCTCGCAGGATTGCCACAATATTATATGAGAATAATGGAGCTTATATCATACATTACTCTAGATGTCCTTATAGCTTTAATAAGTGGTACCGATGTGATTAGTATTTGCTATAATATTTATTTATATTCATTTTTATGCCCATAATACTTATCTTATTGTCTGATGTAACTTGATACACTTCTCCCTGTAACTCTAACTAGTATATGTAAATCACACCATGCCAGCAAAAATGACAAAACAACTTTTTTTACAAGTTAATGCTTTACCCTTAAATTGCGCACAAACATTTATTAGCTTAATATCACTGTTAAGATTGGATTAAGTAATTAATCAAAATATGTTCTAGTTATTAAAATAGATTATATGAGCAGCCTTGGATGCAGGAATAAGTGGAAAAAATTTAATCCAGAATAGGCATTAGTGTATGGAAGCTGCAAAGTTAGGAAGGAAGGAAATGCTGCACTGGAAAGTATATGGCATGAGAAATGCTCATATGCTTATACGAGCCCTGGAGCATATTCTAAACTGCATCGCCTGTGGTTGCAGTAGTTATGATAAACTATCATCGCCTGTGGTTCATCCCTTGAGCGACAGAGAGACATGTCTTTAAGCAGAGAACAAAACCCAAACTGACAGCTGTCATAACATGTTCCCCAAATCATACACAACACATGCTATTTCTCAAGCAAATCTGTAAAAACTGTGGTGTATGCATATTTTATTTTTGCCTGATCATCTCCCCTGCTTTACACCAATGGTATTTTCTCTGGTCTGATAATATTTTCTTTCTATGTTCCATGTTATCTTAAATGTTCAGACGCTTGCTAGTTTTACACATATTACACCAGCTATTGGACACAAGTGCAGAGTGAGTACAGCACTTCTATGGTAAGAGGTGGTACATTTGACAGTATCAAGTGTACATAACACTCAGATACATCTGTAGTTGCATTGAGAATCAGTTTAAACAATTGAAATGTAAATGAGCGTATAATGTTTTAAGGAAGTGTCATACAGCTAGGATAACGGAATACAGAGTGGATTGAAGTATTTTGTTTGTTGTCCCTTATCGTTTGAGCTCTGTAATGTTTTAGATGGTTTTGGTATTCACTTGTATTGTCATGCAATCCATTGTTCCCTGAAATTGAGACTTAAAAACACACATTTTGTCCGTCGGGAGTCTTGATTTAAAAGTGGAGATGTGGAAGTGAGGGAAATTGCCTCTGCACTCTGCTGATACACACAGCATGTGAGCGTAACACGACTTGCCTCTGAGCTTCATTAACCAAGACATGAAACAGCAGGCCATGTTTCAGCCTGTCAGCAGCTCAGCTACCTCTCTCTCTTTCTCTCTCTTTTTTTGTGAGCACAGTGTCAGGTTACATGTGACTGAAACAAACTAAGCGACCACTTGAGTGCCCAGTACCAGCACAACCAGCTGACATGAGGCCCAGTATTGACTCAAAACTTACCTTCACTGTCTCAGCGTCCACTGTTGACTCATGACCTATTTGACTGTCTCAGCTTATTTTGTGATGCACTGCTGCACATACTGTAGACAGACAGGCAGGGACCAGATTTTTGTACTTCTGGAAGCAAGCCTTGTGCAGTCAGGGAGGTACTATGGAGAAAAAATGTATTGTTTTTGCAGTGCCCAGCACAATCCAGAAAGGCATGGATTTAACAGTGAGGAGTGGGGCCAAAGTGTTGGAAATGAGATCTCTGACAAGCAACTCTATGGCGATAGGGGGCACGTGAGATGATTTGTGTAGTTTGTGTCGTTATCTTGTACTACAATTGCCACTGCAATAAAAATTGCAGTTGCAGTATCAGTAGCTGTGGTGTTCTTCAATTTATAAGTTAAGTTGTTTAATTTGTGTCAGGGAGGTGCATTTTAGTCATCCTGTGCAGGGAGACAGAGTGGGGCCATCTTTGGCGGGTTTATGGCTCTGTGAGTGAAGTCAGGGCATTTGGGTATGTAGTGGTGGTGAACCAGTGCCACACCCCAAAACTTCAGGTTTATACCTATGAGCTGGGACCATGGAAAAAATGATTATTGCCTGCCAGATTAAAGCAGAGGTCAAAATGGTATGATTGGCCTCTTCACTTGGTAGCAATGCTCTTGGGCATATTATGCCTCTCCAAATATCAGCTCAACCAACATCTTGGTATAAATGAAGCTGGCTTCACCAGGCCCTAGTGATGTTTGATATCGCCACGATTCTCAAAATCGTAATTTATGGGCTAAGAAGGGAGTGAGCCAACCCCCCCGCTGAACTTTAAACAAGGGCATTTGACTATTAAGGCTACTGGATTTGGGGAATATACCTTTTTTATTCTAACTTCACTGTTCTGACATTTGATAGCTTCTTCATTGCTGTTATTACCTTTCTCCACCAGTGTTCCATAAGTGCAGCAAATTCAGTGTTTTTGCCTTCAGGAGTAATATAGATGCTTGCCTATTTCTCAAAGGATATATGCTGGCATTAATGGATGACAGGCTGTGGGTAATCTGGGAATAACCACAAACCTTGGGGGTGTGATAAGGCACGAGGCCGCAGCCCTCAAAAGTATGCAGTTATTCCCTGATATTCCTAATAAACCCGAGTTAATTAATGCACTTATAAAATGCTTGTCTTGTTTTTAAAAAGGCAATATTTGTACTATCTGTCATATTATTTAATAAAAACATCTACAAATCAAAATAATTTACTTTCCACAAAAAATAATCCCTTGAGGCTTTGTTTACATTCAAGCTAGCTAATTAGAACGCATGTTTGTGTTGCTCCATCACCTGTGACTGCTCTGGACATGACGGCTCCAATCCTTGCCTGTTTTGTTTCCTTTCTTCCCTTTGTGCTTTTCAAATATGTTTGTTATTTACTTCACGTTACCTCATTGTTTTCATTTTTACCCTTTTCACATATTTTTTTCCAGTAACATAGCTAAAAACAGTGGGACTTGCTAAACTATTGCAAGCTTGATTTCAACATTGTTCAGTTGCTCAACTAGTTAAGTAAGTAGCCAAACTGATATCAAACAAATAACAAGGTAACGTAGCTAGCTAACATTAGCTAGCTAGAAAAGTTGTAACCAATGACATTGATAGCTAAATCCTTGTGCTAAAACCTCAAAGCAGTTAACTTGTGTGTATGAAGAAATATCTAGGACACTAAATCTTTTCAATAGCTAGCTATGATAGAAGATTTTACCAGCTTGCTTAACACACTTTTCACTGAAAATGAAAACCATAATGCGTTCAGATTACATTTTTGGGGCAAGAAATGCAAATCATTTGAGAAACAATTAATTTATTCATTTAATTATTTAATTACCACTACCAAGGACACGAGATGAGGACATCCCTATTCAGCTTCTCCAGGATGGTAGTTATCAGCATACGATAACTCTTCTTATAATTTGAGGAAGTTAGAAGTTGGCTTGAAATGTATTACTATTTGTTATTCATTAGAGGTTGAAAGCTAGCTTACTAATGCTAATTAGTACCATACACCAGCCATTATTTTGTTACCGGCTATCATGATAACTGATCATAAGGTTATCTAGCTAGTACAGCACCTAATTGAATATATCCGCCTATGAATGGATATTGAATGCTTGTTGTTTTACAGATGGCTTTTGACAGTCTAAAAAAGTGTCAGTTTTTTGCATTCCTTTCTTTCTGGTCTTTCTTTTTGATGAATATACATGATGTTGCATATTAAGGAACATCCTCTGAACATTAAGGTAATTAGCAAAAAATGTGTAATGTACACATCATGGTAAATCGTTCCAAACAAAAATAATTCAAAGGTACTTTTACATGAGTACATTTTAATTGCTGTAGCTACTTTATTACTCTTTCCCAATTAGTTTCCAGGAGGAGTACTTTTACTCCTACTGAAGTATATTTCCTCTGAATTAACAGTACTTCCACTGAATTATAGTGTATAATATAGAATGTGACTTTTTTTAAATTTAAAATATCTAATAATATTTATATAATATGGGTTATATTATAAAAAATGACAGTCCTTCGTGTTTAGTGTGCATAAGTTGCAATGAATCTTGAGGTGTCCAGTGAGAAGGGAGTTGTGCAAGGGGGTGTGCATTTTTTATAATGAGGTCATTCCATTTTTCAACTCATGTATAAAAAATTCAGCAGTAAATTAAATTATTGGAAAAAAAAAGTACAAATAAAAATAATACTTGTGTAATGAAGGAATGACCTACACCACCTAGCCAGGCTATGCCACCTTGGGAGTTGCAGCCAAGGAAATAGTTAATACAAGAAATGACCAATACCAGTTATATAAAACAATCCCCACGGGTTCATTGTAAGGAAGACAGAGACATGGTTCAAAATGAAAGGTTACATTTTATTGAATTCAAATTTGGAATTGCTGGAAGTGCCTGTGGAGATATCTATGGAGAAAGCCTTAAAACAAAGCTATCTTGCAAACATTTTTACTTGCCCTAATCTACATAGTTTAAGTCACCTTAGGCATTTAGAATCTTATTTATTTCAATTGCAGTGACAAAAACGGTCTCACAGTCCCCATCAGCATACTCATTCTGTGAATGCTGTGAGATTGTTTCCACAAAACCAACCCATTACATTTCACTATAAACACATTGGAAGAAATTACAAGACTATGCGCTCTACTTTGGTGAGGATGGTAGTGAAAACGCACCTAGGTGGAAGTGGAATTGCTAAATGCAGGTTGTATGTGCTACTTTTGTGACATTATTAATGCGTACATATGAACAGATAGGGCAGATATGTGATACATACCCCATCACACAAGACTGTTTTGTGGATGTGTTGTATTTCACCTCACTCTGAGGCAAATCTTTCAATAAAAGATTTATTTAGATAAATAGATACATTTATAAGATACTATTTATTCACCACAATATCATCATGATATTGATATTTAATGATATTGTTGAGCTGTGGGGTGGGGTATCATATTCCTACTTTATATACATAAAAGATTGTACTTTATTTAAAATAATGCAGTAATAATCTAAATAACAAAGAAACTAAGTTTAATAACATGGTGGCAGTGACATTCTGGCTCACTTGTTGCCCTAGGCGAGATCATACATTAATTTTTTCTCAGTAGGAAAATTCTGCGTGATGCACTATCCAACTATATACTCTACATTTTATTGTAGTGAAAGCAAGTCTCATAACTTTGTCTTTGCAAGTGTCATGGTAGTGGAACCCACCCGCCATGGCACTCCCACCCCCGCAAGATTGTTCCTCCCACTGCTCCTACACACTCCACAGCACAACAAGAGAATTCTCATTTTTGTGTATTTGTCTAAATGCATATATCATTTTTGGAGTTCAAAATTTAGACCACAAAAAATATACATATCAGCCATTAAGTCTCATAACTTTGTCTTTGCAAGTGTCATGGTAGTGGAACCCACCCGCCATGGCACTCCCACCCCCGCAAGATTGTTCCTCCCACTGCTCCTACACACTCCACAGCACAACAAGAGAATTCTCATTTTTTGTATATTTGTCTAAATGCATATATCATTTTTGGAGTTCAAAATTTAGACCACAAAAAATATACATATCAGCCATTAAATGATGAATCTGATTTTGTGGAAGACTCGGAAGACTCAGACTGTGACTCCTCCTTCTTTCTGCCTGCAGTTTTATTATCTGTGCCTGTTGTATGTTGCATGTTCTTCACCTTTAATGCTGTTTTATATCTTCAATGTTGCAATATCAGAATGTGTGTGTGTGTGTGTTATAACCCAGCACCCTCTAAATGCTAGCAGCGTCTTAATTTCTAGTTCAACAATGTAAATTGCTACATGTAAAGTACACAAATACCTTTGGTTAACGATGAACCCTGTACCATAAAAGACCAAAAGGAAGGTTGATGTTTTTTGTCAGCTTTAAGATTGGCTGACTAATTAAATAGAACCCTTGATTTGGAAGATTATTACTTATAATTATCTTAATGAGATTAATAAAACAGTTTTACCTTATCACAACCAAAAAATCCAGCCTCTCACTGGATGTTTTTTTGTTTTTCGCACCATTCTCTGTAAACTCTACAGACTGTTGTGCGTGAAAATCCCATGAGATCAGCAGTTTCTGAGATACTCACATCACCCTGTCTGGCACCAAAAATCATTCCACGGCCAAAGTCACTTAGATCACATTTCTTCTCTATTCTGATTTTTGGTCTGAACAACAACTGAACCTCTTGACCATGTCTGCATGCTTTTATGCATTGAGCTGCTGCCACATGATTAGCTGATTTGATAATTGCATTAACAAGCAGGTGTACAGGTGTACCTAATAAAGTGGTGACCGAGTGTGTATTATATACCCAATTTTATTGTAAGCTAAATATAGAGAACATAGGTGGTTTATATAAAAAAATATATCTGAATGGCTACTACTACAAAAAATGGGCTAAATAATAAATCCAGGGGTATGTGCGTGTGTGGGTGTGCGCATGCGCATGTGTGCATATATGTGTGTGTGTGTGTACATGTGCGTGTCCATCCAGTTGGTGGACTTTGATGATCAAGGTTTGCACGTCTGACTCTGTGTAAGCCTTTGTCACACGCCACATGACAATCCCTGGATGGGAACAGGGCAGTCTGGAGATGGAGTGGAGTTTGCCGGTCTATGGACCAGATTTTTTTTTTTCTGTCTCTCCCCCCAGACACAGGAGAGAGACAGTGGGAGAGCAGGTTAACATAAAACAAGCACAAACACAAACAGAACATCTTCACCCTACTTGCTTTCGGGCAAAAACAATGAACTAAAATAACAAGCTAAAATAATCAAACCATAAATGAAAGCCCCGCCTCCTCCGAGGGGGGGAATCCCCTTCCGGGGAAACACAGAACAAACAGACAATCAGTGGCTTTCCACACCACCTTCATACATTCACATTAAACACACATCAACACTCACCGGGACAGGGTAGAACTCTACTCACTGTCCCGACACACACTCCACACACATCTCCAGTGACTTTTCAAGTGCTTCCCAAACCCATGCACACAGAGACACTCGAACTTTCCAGTCCGAGTTCTCTTTTACCCCAAACATACCGAGACCCTCGCCACTCCTCACAGCGAGAGTTCTCTGGCAACCAGCCCCGAGACACTCTCCACTCTTTCAGTGAGAGTTCTCGGGCCGTTGTCCGGAGACACTCTCCACTGCCCGAGTGCGAGTTCTCTTCCAATCACACCGAGGGCGAGAGGCGGACACTCTTAGTGAGCCCCCTCTTCCTCCTTTCCACACACACAAGAAGCACTCTACTCAGGCACTTTCGACAAACGCACACAGAACTCAACATATATTCCACACAGACTCCGCCTCCCAGCAGCTTGGATTACAGAAATGCACCACCATGCCCAACAGAGTCACATCAAACACCAACACTCCACAATATACGTGCCCGCACACTCCCACACACGAATGACCACACAAAGACTCACAACTCTCCAAGATACACACACATAAATGACAATCAACAACACATGCACAAAGGATAAGACTCACTGTCAATACACACACCTAATGACATGACAAGACTAACTCTCAACACTCACACCTAATGACATGACAAGACTAACTGATTCCCCACTCGCCCCACATGCTCTTAAATAGGCTTACTTCCTGCCTGGCTCAGGTGGGACTCGTGAGGCAATCACACAATCACAATCACTCAACACCAAACAATTCACATTCTCATACACAAACACAATCAGTAAATTGGATTCCAATCAATTGCCAATTAAATAATAATTAAGATTAAGATTTGGAGTAACCTTCCGGGCGACAGTTCACTCTCACACCCTGTGAGAGTGCCAAACCTGCCCCCGGAAAGTCTCCCTGCTCCTCCTCCACAGCATGTAAAACAAAGGCCACCATGCCACTCCCATATGGCCGAGACCGACGCCCTCCACAGCCAGTATTTCACTTTTCCAGTAAACACTTTTGACCAGTTTATTTTGGTACAGATGGTAAAGCATTCCATAACGGTATACGCCTTTTACGGAGAGGGATGACTGACCTGTGTTTTACATTGTGCTATTCAACGCGATATTTTTTTTTTTAATGTCGTGATATTGCATTGTGTGTTTTTGTTTCTCATATTACTCAAGGTTCCACAGTCTACCCAGTTTCAAAGGTTGCCATCATTGCCAATGTTAATCTCACTGGTAGATGTAGCAGCCCTACAAAAAGATTAAACCAGAACGGAAAATTGGAAATGGGCCGGCAATGATTGCAACCTTCACTTGCTTGTGGACTGGCCACCCGGTTGCGCACACCAGCCTATTACCGTACCATGCTCGTCTGTATCACAGTGTGACGCATGTGAGTGAACGGGGAATGAGAGCAGCCTGTAACAAGGACTGGTACCGCATAAAAAAAATCATTAATTTACCGTACCATGAAAATTCTATCACATGTCAACAATTCGATGTGGAACACCAGTACTGTACTAACAAAACAGGCCTCACATACTCCCCCCTTTGGCCCGGTTGTAAATATACAAATAGATTTTATAGAGATAAATATCACTGGGAAATTATGGAACTATGTCATGCCCTGCAACTTAAAAGGTTCACCAACCAAACCTTCACAGGGTGCCCAAGGTACCAGCAAAGCCTTTATCCGTCAAAGATATGGACATGCAACTGATGGATGATGCAAGGATAAAGTATTGCGTGGCTAAGGGTCAAAAGCTCTAGGCACCAACGTGTGCCTATACAGGTGTAATGATGGTGCATATTGTGAAAAATAGCGCAAAAGAGGGGAAGAGGGGTGAGAATATGTCCTGTCTGTATAATGTTGAAATGCTGTTGCTATCAACAGGTTATGCATGACTGTCGATAGCCACAGCCCCTGTTTTTCTGGAAACAAAGGACCTTTGCACCAAAAGATAAAAGGGACATCTGTTCCTGCATGGCATCCTCTCACATTTGCAGAGTTTCACTTTACTTTCCAGTAATTTCCCATCCTGTTTTCTTTTCTGTGATGCCCACGTTCTGGTTTTCCTTAAGTTCCCTCCCCTTTTATATTTTTTACTATAAATATGGAATCTAAACTTGGAGGTGGGAGATCTGATCCTGTGAGATATGGGTCTCCATACAGCTGTGTGTGAATAAAGCTTTTATTCTATTCATACCTTGTTACAGTCCAAATTGGTTCCTGTTGTAGATTGCTGGATAATTTTATTTATTTATTTAACCTTTATTTAACCAGGCAAGCCATTAAGAACAAGTTCTTATTTACAATGGCGGCCTGGGTATATACCTGGGTACATACACCATTCACTCACACACTCACACCTACAGGGCAATTTAGACTCTCCAATTAGCCTAACGTGCATGTCTTTGGACTGTGGGAGGAAACCGGAGTACCCGGAGGAAACCCACGCGGACACGGGGAGAACATGCAAACTCCACACAGAAAGGCCCCGACCGGGATTCGAACCCGAGACCTTCTTGCTGTGAGGCGACAGTGCTATCCACTGCACCACCATAACCTCACCCATTTTTTAACAGACACCATTAACTTTATTATATCCTTCATATGTCCCCTTTTGGTTGTTGATGTTACATCATATACTGTATCTGAACTAACATGATTACAAACCATTAGTTAAGGTTAGCTGAGACTTTGTTCATCTATTTGTAAATCATGAATTCATGTTAGCTACTACATTAGTTAATTTACGTAACCGTATTGTATCTTAACTAACATGAACTAACAATTACAAACCATTAGTTAATGTATTTGTTAACTATTAACTAACAATACGGTTAGATGATGCTTTGCTCATCTAGTTGTAAATCATTCAATCATGTTAACTAATACATCAGTTAATGTCAGTTCATGTAACCTTATTGTGTTACCTGATAACCTTGTTGGAAATAAAAGTTATTGTTCTTACAAAGTAATTATACTGAATTCTACTATCGCAAGGGATCTATAAATATGTGAACATCCGCTGCTGCTTTCATACCATAGTACCTTAAGGCAAGGGTCTACTCTTTTTATTTTCTACAGCAACTATAAAATTACTTCATCCCTATCTGTTAATTAGCATATTTTAGTCAGTGTAACACATTTTATGAGGTAAGATTATTGTAGAGTATCAAATTCTTTGAAAGTGTTACATTTGAGATGATAGACTATGGATTTTAAGAGACAATCTCTGTACATTTGTATTAGCCAAATCATAAGAACATAAGAATACATAATGATGAGAACGGGCCGTTCGGCCCATCTAGGCTCGTCATGTCCTAATCTACAGAGTATCTAGTCCATCTAGCCTGGCCTTTATATCAATTGTTTCCGCCTCTACTACCCGACCTGGCAAGCTGTTCCAGGCATTGACAACTCTGCGTAAAGAAAAACGTCCTAATATCTGTGCGGAATTTGCCTTTAACTAATTTCCACCTGTGGCCTCTTGTTCTGGTGACACCACTTATCTTTAAAAAATGGTATTTCACTTTGTTAATCCCTTTTAGGAATTAAAAAACCTCAATCAAATCCCCCCTAAATCTCTGTTTGCTAAGCTTAAATAGATTGAGTGCCTTAAGTCTATCCTCATAAAATTTACCTTTCATACTAGGTATCAATTTAGTTGCCCTTCTTTGAACTTTTTCAAGAGCTTCTATATCTTTCTTGTAGTGCCGTGCCCAGAACTGCACACAGTATTCAAAGTGAGGTCTGACAAAGGCATTATATAACATTAATATAACCTCCTTTGATTTATACTCAATACGTTTTGCTATGTATCCCAGCATCCTGTTGGCTTTTTTCACTGCTGTAGCACACTGCTTTGATGCAGATAGGCTTTGATCAACTACAATTCCTAAGTCCTTTTCAAATTGAACACCTACTAACGTTTCTCCTCCCATAAAATACTCCTGTCTAATGTTTTTATTTCCCATATGCATAACTTTCGCTCTCCTTTTCGGTGCACATTACATGTGTTTTTGTTTATATGTCTGTCCGCTAATGTTAGGTTTTAGCCGTGCGAATTCCGTCTACAGCCGCTCAGATCTTCTGATCATAGGAGTACAGCGTAATCAGTCCGTTACGAGTGCAGGTGTTGCGGCCTACTTGCTAGGCTGAAGAGACAACCACACAAACCACCGCTACCCAGCATCTTTCTCACCAACGCCAGATCCATTACCAACAAAATGGACGAACTGAATCTACAGATCTCCGCGAACAAACAAATTGAGAACTGTTGCATTATGCTAATAACAGAGACGTGGCTACACTCACGTATCCCAGATGTAGCCATTGAGCTAGCAGGCCGCACAGCATTTAGCTGGGATAGGAACAAAGACTCCGGTCAGAGCAAGGGAGGGGGGCTATGCATTTATGTACACAACAACTGGTGTACTAATACCAAAGTCATACACAGTCACTGTTCTTCTGACGTGGAGTACTTGTCAGTTAGATGCAGGCCTATTTACCTTCCACGCGAGTTTACTGCTGTTATAGTCACAGCTGTTTACATTCCACCGGAGGCTAATGCTAGCATAGCGTTAGGCTACCTGTTCAGTGCTATAAATGCACAACAGGGCACCCATCCCGAAGCAGCCCATATCATAGCTGGTGATTTCAACCATGCCGATTTAAAGGCAGTTCTCCCGAAATTTCAACAACACATCAAATGTGCTACTAGGGGGAAAAATACACTGGACAAGGTTTGTTCAAACATCAAGAACGGTTTTAGGTCAACACCGCTACCACACTTAGGCCAGTCAGATCACCTATCCATACTCCTAACTCCAGCATATACCCCCCTCAGGAGAAAAACTCAACCCACCACAAAGACTGTTAAAACATGGCCTGAAGGAGCTTCCTCACAGCTCCAGGATTGCTTTGGAAGGACAAATTGGGACATTTTTGAGGATCAGGACTTGGAGGTGTACACATCAACTGTACTCTGCTACATTCAAAACTGTGTCGACAATGTCACTGTCGACAAACAAATCCGGGTGTACCCCAATCAGAAGCCCTGGATGTCAAAGGAGGTCCGTACCCTCCTCAAGGACCGTAACACCGCCTTCAGGTCCGGCGACAGAGCCCTATACAGTGCTGCTAGAGCCAACCTGTAGAGAGGCATCAGGGATGCTAAAGCGGCCTACAAGAGGAAGATTGGGGACCACTTCACCAACAACGACCCACGGCGGGTGTGGCAGGGCATCCAGCACATCACCAATTACAAATCCAGCAATCGCACGGCTGTCAACGGGGACGCCTCGCTGGCAGAGGAACTTAATTGTTTCTTTGCTCGCTTTGAGGTGAAAGCAGCAGTGTCTGACACAACACCTCCACCAGCCTCCAACTGCCACATCCTCACTGTGCAGGAGCATGATGTGAGGCGTGTGCTCAGAGCGGTGAACCCGAGGAAAGCTGCTGGCCCTGATGGTGTGACAGGAAGGGTGCTGAAGGAATGTGCAGACCAGCTCTCCGAGGTCTTCACAAAGATCTTCAACCTGTCCCTTTCCAAATCCATCATCCCACCTTGCCTGAAGTCTGCCACAATCATTCCACAGCCAAAAAAGACTGTCATCAGCGGCCTCAACGACTACCGTCCGGTCGCACTCACACCGGTCATTATGAAGTGCTTAGAGAGGCTGGTCCTACAGCACATCAAAGCCAGCCTCCCACCCACCTTCGACCCATTCCAGTTTGCCTACAGAGCGAACAGGTCTACAGAAGATGCCATCGCCACTGCTCTTCACATGGCATTGACGCACCTTGAACACCAGGGGAGCTATGTGAGGATGCTTTTCATAGACTTTAGCTCTGCCTTTAACACCATCATTCTGGGGAGGCTCGTCATAAAACTTACTAACCTAGGACTTTCCCAACCCACCTGCCACTGGATAAAAGACTTTCTAACTAATCGTCACCAGACCGTTAGACTAGGCCCCCACTTTTCCCCTACCCTTACACTCAGCACCGGCTCCCCACAGGGCTGTGTGTTGAGCCCTCTTCTCTACGCCCTCTACACTCACGACTGTGCCCCCATCCATCCCACTAAGACCATCATCAAGTTTGCGGACGACATGACTGTGGTTAGTCTTATTTCAGGAGGAGATGAGACAGCCTACAGTCCAAAGACTGGCAACGTGGTGTTCAGAGAACAATCTTGTCCTGAACTCCTTAAAAACAAAAGAACGGAAGACTTCAGGAAGAACAGTGCAGACCCCGACCCACTATACATCAACGGGGACTGTGTGGAAAGGGTCCCGGATTTCAGGTTCCTGGGCACACACATCTCTGATGATCTCTCCTGGACTACCAACACCACTGCAGTAGTCAAGAAGGCACAGCAGCGACTCTACTTCCTGAGGACACTCAGGAAAAACAAACTGCAGGAGAAGCTGCTGGTGACCTTCTACCGCTGCTCCATCGAGAGTGTGCTGGCGTACTGTATCTCTACGTGGTATGCCAGCTGCTCAGCAGTGGACAGGAGAGCCCTTCAGAGGGTTATCAATGTTGCCTAGAAGACCATCGGCTGCTCACTGCCCTCTTTGGAGGACATTTTCAGCTCTCGCTGTCTCAGTAGAGCAGCCAAAATACTGAAAGACCGATCCCACCCTGGACATCATCTGTTTGACCTGCTGCCCTCTGGTAGACGCTTCAGGTCCATCAAATCACGGACAAACAGACTTAAGAACAGCTTCTACCCCAGGGCCATACGAGAACTGAACACTTCAAAACTCTGACACGGACTGTTGACTATCAACACTGCACCACCTACACTTACAGTACACTTATAGAACACTGCATAGATGTTTACATTCCTACTGCACTTTTGTTTGTATGTTTATACTCCAACTGTACTACACTACTGCCATAGTGAGCCACTGCAATTCGGAAATGTGCAATATCTGGAAGTGCAATATCTCATCAAAATAATGTAACTTTTAACTTTTAACAGCAAATGTTCACATTTCATTTTATTTATTTATTTAATTTTATATTAGAACCTTAATTTGTTTCTGCTGTTCTGTTGTGTTTTGTCTTTGTTATTGATAAATGTACCGTCAGGATTGCCACTCAATTTCGTTGTACTCTGTGCAATGACAATAAAATAAATCTGAATCTGAACTTTACATTTAGCAATATTGAATATCATCTGCCATGTATCTGCCCATTTTGGAATTTTGTTTAAGTCATCTTGGATTACTTTAGTCAATTCCAAACTGTTTGCCAAACCCTCAAGTTTAGTATCATCTGCAAATTTAACTATTTTGCTACTAACGTCCATGTCAAGATCATTTATGTAAATAAGGAAGAGCAGAGGTCCCAGCACCAGGAGGAGGTTGAAAAGAGGAGGATTCATCAGACTGAAGATCAACTCTGTTGTAACGCCCGTCAACCAGAAGGCGCGGGCATGTTCCTGAAGGAGACAGGCAGCTCAAGGTGTGAGTCTGTCAGGTCATTTGTCAGAAGGCGGCTTCAGTACCAAAGGCCAGTGACAGCAGACTTTCCTCCTGGTGGGGATTCTCAAAGAACTGCAATCGTGCCCTTTAGCCATGGCTGATATGGTGCACAAATAGTGAGAGGCCATTTATGGAACTGCTAAAGGTCTTAAAGGTCTCAGCACAGAAATGGTTCCATCTTGAGAGATCTGATGTGATGACTGAAGTCAAATGAGGAATTTAAACATTAACCAATCATTAATCTGACTGCTTATTTAAATAAAATATTTATTAGGCCTGATGAGGAAATTCATATTTCAGCTAAGTGCTTTCCAAATTTCATTCTAATTGAAAAAAGGATATAATGAGAAAAGGTTTCAACAGACATGATTAGTAGGGCAAAAAGAATGACACAGAGACATCTCACTTGGTACAGAAGTACAGAAATTCTGAATGCACTGCATTGTCTGTGGTTCACATTGGCAGTTTTTCAGGGTACAAAACCAGGGGAAAGATATATATTTTTTAAATCTCTCAGCAATTATTGCATGCTCTGCACAAAAACAAGGTCTTGCGTGTTTCCATGTGGGAATAAAAACAACCTGATTAAAGAAATGCAGTAGAAGTACATGTGTGAAAGATGCCTTGACCTCTATTCAATATAACTAAGATGTGCCATTATTTTGAAATTATGACTGCAATAATGCAGTTTAAAAAAAATTATTCCTGTTTTTCTCTCAATTTGGTGGCCAATTATACCCTCTATTTCTTTCTAATCGCCCTCCCTCATGAGCCCACCGCCTGTCACTATGGGACAAGCTAATACCCTGAGGCCAGCAATGATCTGCCTCCTCCGAGATGGAACTCGACTGCAGTGGGTCACTTGCATTCCGGGCAAATGCTTAGACTGTTACGCCACCCGAGGCCCCAATAATGGAATTTTAATTCAGCCATGTTGCCAGCCATTCCACACCGGACAAAGGATACCACCTTCAAAAGTCTTCAGCAATCAACCAGAGATTGAGAATATCAACCTCAAATTGTGAAAGACTTGAGAGTATTTTGACAATTATTGTGTTTGAGCAAAATACATATTATCTTTTCCAATAATTATTATATACATTTCATTTTTAAATTATTTGTAATAAATGTTTTGTGTTACAAATAGTTTTGTCTTTTTATTCTAATATGTGGGCTCTACTGATTAAACAAATTAAAATGAAAGGTATTTGGTTCCTCTGATATAATAATACATTTTTAATGTTAATTCATGAGCTGGTGCCCTGTGATTGGAAGAAACCCTTGATTCACCTCTGAGGTAGATTACTCAGAAGGGCAGAGTTATATATAATAGCCAACACCACTACAAGTCCATGTGTGAAATCTGATGACATCTCATGCAAAACAGAGAGGAAATGCTGCCACCTACTACACAGTGGGGAGGAAAGTGCTGCATCATGATGTATCACATGCATGATACCAATATCTCTGTGATTCCAACAAGCCTGCATTTCTACAGAGTAAATTGAGGCCACTGTGCCTCTTATCCGAGCAGTATCTTTTATTATTAAATTTTTACTAAATTGATAAAATATCCTTTATAAATATCAAAAATAAATAAATAAAGTTTTTTTTCTTCCTATCCCATACTATTAACTCACTAGTTATTAGGTTCCATTACAGTTATAATGATTATAGCAACACATTTTAACTTCAGTTATACAATAAGTCTTCTCATTAATACTGTATAATTTAAATGTGGTCGTTAAATTGAAAAAATAATCATGAAATAACCATTTTTTTTTTTTTTTTTTTCTGCCCCAGATCTAATTACCAAGTCCCCATTGTAGTGCTTGATCAGGACTTTATTAAAACCTTAATCGAAGAACTGTTAAGATATTTGAGCAGATCAGATCCTTCAAACATTTAATCACCGACCTCCGATCCTGTCTTGTCTCTTCAAGTCTGAAGCATCTCAAGAAATTCATCAGCGGACATTTATGGATCTGAAATTGTGTCACTGTTCAAAAAGCAATGGGCTGTCCTTTGACAATAAACCATCTCCATGCAAACAGGAAATCATTAAACTCAATATTATCCATGCTTCAGTTGGCCACATGGGGTATTGTATGACATAGAGGAAGTACTGTTCATTTGTCCCACACACTCTTCGGGCTCTAGTTTGGTGAGGACGGTGGTGTAATTGCTAGTTTCGTCCGTCAGAACAGAATATGTCCTACTTCCACCCAGTTTGGTAGTATCATGGTCTACAATAAAGGCATTTGCATCGACATGAGTTGGGCAGCTCCTCTTAACTCAAACGCAGACATTATGTGCTAGTTTACTGATGGTATTGTCGTGGAAAAAATAACTTAGTAGGATCAGAGAGAATTCCTTTAAACAGTATTAAAGCTTTAATTACGAGCAGCTGCACGGAGACCCGTGTCACGCAGGGATCGGCGAATCTCCCGCCTTCAAATTCAAATGAATATTTATATCCAAGCGACGGAAGGGGAGGGAACAATCACAAGGGGGAAGTAACAGGGCGTTAACTTACAGGTAAATGGAGCTATGGGCTAACATGAAGATATAACAGGTTGTTAGAACAGCCCTCCCAGGGTCTTAAACCAATGGGAAGGAGGTTTCCTGCCATGGGGACAAACAACTGTTCCTTTGAAGTTGTGGCGCAAAACGCCCTTTGTCTCTGACTTGTGGCGCTGCAGTTTGCGTACTGCAGCGTCACACTGAATTAATTAGTGTCTACCGTCCCCTGTGGATGTGGTCTAGCATTCCAACTCGATACACAATTTCTTCCTCCACAGTATTAATGTGGTCATATGTAAAGATGGGCAAATAAATGATCAATCCCCCATGACACAAGACTGATTTGTGAATGTTCTGTATTTCACCTCAATTTGTGGCTAATCATTCAATAAATAACTATTTGAAATGCAATCTGTTTTCAACTAAGCAGTTCAAAGTATTTAACCTTTTTACTTGTAAGGAGTTGTTCAATAAACTACAGTACATAATTGGGTGGTGTCTCATGGAGCAATGCCTTGAGCGATTACAGAAGATGAATATGAGTACACATGAGAGGAAAGAGCTTTTGGTGGAGCTAGGGTGAACAGATTAAAACAGTCCAAGACTAAGCGCCCATTCATTCAAAAGCGTGTCCAGGAAGTGGCGTAGGCAGGTATCCATGGAGTGGTGGGTATCTAGGGGGTAAGTGGCTTCACAAAACTACTGGATTGGTGTTGGACACGCCTTAATGCACCTCCATTCTGGATTAGCGCTACTGTCGGCACATTGCAATTTGATAAGAGAGCCCTTAGTGTTTTTTTCCAGACATTTATTACTATTGATCTGGATAAATTCAGGAAAACTAAAAAATGTAACAATTCATAGATACGTTACTTTGATCTGTATGACTTTGTGAAACTTTGATTGCAATAATTTATACTGTAATTCTGCATGACTTTATCGTCTGTGCTTTATGCTCTGGAAATACAACATTGTTGACATCTTGCTATATGAACACTCAACTGTAAATGTATTGTGGTGTCTCTTGGGGTTGGGCGACAATCACGGACCTTGCAGAGGGCATAGGCCCTTAGGGTTAAATAACCCGGAGGAGGCAGTATTACAAACAAAACACTTTATTAAACGAATCTTGACAAACACATAAACAAAGGGTGTGATATTCGGGGGAATCAAAAACAGTCCACAATCCTTACTCATCATCGTTATCCGTCATCCGTAGTCCAATCCAGTTCCTCAATCCAGTCCAAAAGTCGGTACACAAGCGGGGTCCTCAAAACAATCCAATTCTGGGAAATGGGAAATTTAGTCTTTCCGGCTCCAGTGGTTCCAATGTATATTGGATCTGTTCAGTAACAGCTCATCATTATTTTAGAGGACCCCTGCATCCTACTGCACTGTGTTTCAGGGGTACTATACATATTAGTACCACTTTTCTGTGATTTAATGGGCAATGTTAGATTTTAGATTCTTAGTCTAGTCTGTTGTAAAATCAGATCATAGCATCAAAAGCAGCTTTGAAACATTTTGTGTGTTTTAAGAGCAAGACACTGTGGTCCTTAGAGCAGAGCACTATGGGCATTGTAGTTCTGTAGTGTGTTGTTAGGTTCACGAAATTCAGAAGACCTACAAAGTGAATAGAGAACACTTGCACCAAATGAGAAAACAGAACATACAACCAATTATCAACAGAGTTTATTCAACCAAATGCATTCGGGGTTCACCGCCTCCCTGCCAGGCAAATGAACAAATCATTTCCGGGGAGAACACTTCTTTATACACAATAATTTAGACAAAAGCTTTAGCCTCGCCCACACACCAGTATTCTTCCATCTCTGGGAGAACCTCTTATCTTTTGGCAAGGCACACTGCTCTGACCTCGACTGTGTGACTGATTAGCTCTCTGCAAAAACAGTCCTAAGAAACAGTACAAGTATGTGAAGTTATTCAGAAACAATTTTTAAACACAGAATTTCTCTATCAGTGTCTTCTCATATCATTTTTCATTTGTATTGAAGACTGATATACATCTAATTTTGCTCAATTCGACCTTATTTGGACCTTATTTACTCGTTTTTTCTTGTAACAAACTGTTTAATACATGCTATTCTGAGCTATATTGGAAAAGTCAAATCCCACCAACACTAATTAGAGGAGTTATTGTGTGTACCCAGGGGAGTAGCACCCAATTCTGGGCCCTATACATATGCAGTCTTGTGGCCCCCCTTCCCCTCTTGATCCATGACTCTCACGCATCTTTAGAATTTAGGGTTACACATGAATCTGTAGTGGTTATTAGGGTAATCGCTAATGAACTGCATAAACCACATTTAAACAAATAATAAATTAAAAAAATCTGTGATATGTGCTCAGAGCAACCTTCATTTTCCTTGCTCTCTTCACCTCCATCATCCTCTTCACTAGTCCTACTGCTACTCTCTGCCTCTTCTTCCTGCTCACTCTCTGCCTCGATCACATCTTCTTCCTGTTCACTCTCGGCTACAAAGACAGGCCCCTCTACAAGCATGAAGCATACAGGATTGATATTAGCCTCTTAACCTGCTTATAATATACAATGAAACAGGCTACAGGCTAGATTGTGCTTAATTTACCAGCTAGCTAGCTAACTACCATAATGTAGCTAGCTACATTAGCTTGTCTTGTTATAGAACTGGATCAAATGAGTCTTAAAAAACAAAGTTTCAATGCATTTCACCATCACCAGTAGTATATTTGCCCGCATTTGCGATTGCTTTCAGCCAGTAGCGAGAGTGAAACTGAAATGAGATTAATCGCGATTAACGTGTTAACGTTGACAGCCCTAGTTCAATTGAAACGACGTACCGATATTAGCTTAAACCACTCTTAAACAGTGTTACTGAGACGGGTACGTGAGGGTTGGACCCGAAATGCACGACTCAGACAAAATGACATAAAATAAAGACCCGCAAGGGCTTTATTAGAGGATTGTTCAGGAGACGTAGTCAAAACAAATGCAAAGTCTGATAACCGAAAAATCAAGCCAATAACCAAAATACAGTACCGAGGGAGAAGGCAGTCTCGAACTCGGTAAACCATGCAAAGAATCAAAATAAACCAGAGTAGCTGTCAGCGGGGCAGAGGTACAGGAGGACGGTAGGCAGGCTCGTAGTCAGGGACGGTGCAAGAGTCAAGACCCGAAGTCTGCTCCGGGGGCAAAGGCACAAAAGACAGCAGGCAAAAACTCGTGGTCAAAACAGGCAGTGGTAACAAAACGGCAGGCAGTAACAATGGTCAGAAAACAGGCTTGGATCGTAACAAAGAAATCAGACTTGGGTAATGCTCAAAGGTGCTATAGAGATATAGGCAACAATTTCGCAAGGACGTGACAAAAACACTGAGCTTATATGGAGGTGTAGACAGGTGCAGACACTTAGCTTGAGAACAGAGCGAAACAGAAAACAGCTGAGGAGAGCATGACAAGGTAACAAGATAATTAGTCGTAGTTAGTAATTATCCTATCCTGACCTAGCGTTAGTAGATTAGTAATGAGTACATCTCCAGCACGTTGGCAATTAGAGTTACTAAATTGCCAATCGTGTAGCAGAAACAATAAACCTATCTAATCATTAGTAAATTAGTCAATTAGTAAATCAGACAAGGAGGGGAAACAATAAGGAAACGTAAGTGACAGCAAGAGAGAGAAAGCATGAACGCAAGATTTGCGGAAACAACATGAAAACGTGTATGCTTTAACTATGAACAGAAACGTAACATGAAAACAGAATCAAGACATGACATGAAATGAAACGTGACATGAATGAAACATAAAACATAGCATGAATATGTGGAACCGTGACAGTACCCCCCCCCTTAACGACCGACTCCTGGCGGTCTAGCGAGCTTATCTGGGTGGTCACGGTGAAAATCCTTGATCAAACTGGGGTCCAAAATGAGACTGGGGCGACCCAGGAACGCTCCTCTGGGCCATAACCCTCCCAATCAACCAGGTATTGGACACCACGACCCCTCTTGCGAATGTCCAAAAGTTTCCTGACTGTGTATGCAGGGTGGTTATCAATGATACGGGGAGGAGGGGGTGGGGGATCGGGGGACAAAGGGGTGAGTGGAAACAGGCTTAATACATGAAACATGGAACGTAGGATGAATCTTAAGGGAAGCAGGTAGTGACAATTTAACAGAAGACGGGTTGATGATGCTGTGAATCTTGAAGGGTCCAATGAATCGGGGTTGTAGTTTGTGGGGAAGTGGATTGTAACGGGATGTCCTTAGTGGAAAGCCAGACGGAGTCACCTGGCTTATAAACTGGGGCTGGTATGCGGTGGCGATCTGCGACACGACGATTCCGGTCTGCCGTGCGTAACAGCGCAGCCCTGGCGTCCTTCCAGATCTTGACACATCGTCGCATGTGGGTGGCGAGGAGGGAACAGCAATCTCTGCTTCTTGGTCAGGAAACAATGGTGGCTGGTAGCCGAGGAGATCTCAAATGGAGATCTTCCGGTGGCGGCGCAGGGCAGGGCGTTGTGTGCGTATTCAACCCAGGTAAGCATCTTGCTCCATGAAGTGGGGTTCTTGGCAGAAACACAACGAAGTGCCGCTCCTAGATCCTGGTTGGCCCTCTCGGTCTGACCATTAGACTGAGGGTGGTAACCTGACGAGAGGCTAGCAGTGGCCCCGAGGGCCGAGCAAAAAGCTTTCCAGACTTGTGAGATGAACTGAGGACCTCGGTCAGAGACGATGTCCGAGGGGATGCCGTGGATGCGGAAAACCTCTTTGACCAGGACGTCTGCGGTCTCTTGGGCGGTGGGTAATCCGGGCAGGGGGATGAAATGTGCCGCCTTGCTGAACCGGTCCACAACAGTGAGGATGGTGGTGTTACCCTCAGAAGGGGAAGTCCGTGACGAAATCCACCCCAATGTGGCTCCAAGGTCGGCTGGGCACAGGCAGAGGCTGGAGCAGTCCAGCTGGGGCCTGGTGGGAGGCCTTGCTCCTGGCGCAGGTGGTGCACGCCTTGATGAAGCATCTGGTGTCAGAAATCATGGAGTTCCACCAGAACTTTCTTTTAAGAACCGCCAGGGTACGGGTGAAACCGGGATGGCAAGACATGAGGGAGGAATGAGCCCATTGGAGAACCTGTGTCCGAGCAGCTGAGGGAACGTAAAGGCGTCTTCCGGGAATGGACCTGGGATCGGGCTCCCCGCAGAGCCCTTTGGATCACGGCTCGATTTTCCACGTCACCGACGCTACAGTGCAGGACAAAGGGAGGATGTTCTCGGGCGCATCTCGCTCAGAGCTGGTGTCAAACTGCCGGGACAGGGCATCTGGCTTAACATTCTTCGAACCAGGGCGATAGGTGAGCGAAAAATTGAATCTTCCAAAGAACAACGCCCACCTAGCTTGGCGAGAATTCAGTCTCTTAGCAGTCTGAAGGTAAGCTAGGTTCTTATGATCAGTCCAAACGACAAAAGGTTTTTCGGACCCCTCCAGCCAATGCCTCCACTCCTCCAATGCCAACTTGACTGCAAGGAGTTCTCGGTTACCCACGCCGTAATTTCTCTCAGCTGGTGAAAGCTTCCGAGAGAAAAAGCGCACGGGTGAAGACGATTGTCGAAGGAGGAAACCTGAGAGAGCACGGCCCCACCCCAGAGTCGGAAGCATCAGTCTCCACAACAAACTGGCGGGTAGGATCGGGTGCACCAGGATAGGTGCGGAGGAGAACAGCTTCTTGATCCTAGAAAATGCCCCTCTGCTTCGAACTCCATCGAAATGGCATGGCAGTGGACGTGAGCTTGGTGAGAGGAGAGACAACTTGGCTGTAGTTCCTTATGAACCTCCGATAAAAGTTGGCGAATCCCAAGAAGCGTTGAAGATGTTTTCGAGTAGTAGGTGTGGGCCAGTCAGTGACCGCCTGAATCTTCTTGGGATCCGCCCTGATTTGTCCCTTCTCCAAGATGAAGCCCAGAAACTCAACAGTGTCCGTGTGGAAAACACATTTCTCCGCTTTAACAAACAGTTTGTTCTCCAACAGTCTTTGGAGAACCTGCTGTACATGGGACTCGTGTTCCTTGACACTGGTGGAGTAGATCAAAATGTCATCCAGGTAGACGAACACGTGTCGGCCCAGTAAGTCCCGTAGGACGCGTCATTGACTAACGCCTGGAAGACAGCAGGTGCGTTAGTGAGGCCGAAAGGCATGACAAGATATTCAAAGTGTCCAAGGGGAGTGTTGAATGCTGTCTTCCATTCGTCCCCTTCTCGAATGCGGACCAGATGATAAGCGTTGCGTAGATCCAATTTGGAAAAGATGGTGGCATCGTGCAGGGGGTGAAAAGCGGAGTCAATCAATGGCAGTGGATACTTGTTTTTGACCGTGATGTTGTTTAGTTCTCTGTAATCGATGCAGGGACGCAAAGAGCCGTCTTTCTTCTGGACAAAAAAAAATCCAGCGCCCACGGGTGAAGAAGAGGGACGAATAAGACCATTGGCTAGGCAGTCCCGAATGTATTTCTCCATGGCCTCCCTCTCCGGTCTGGAAACATTGTAGAGGCGGCTTGAGGGGAGTGTGGAACCGGGTAGCAGCTCGATCGCGCAGTCATAGGGTCTGTGAGGAGGAAGCATCTGTGCCTGCGTCTTGGAAAAGACTATTCCCAGGTCATGGTAAGGGGTGGGCACATTCTCAAGAGAAGGCTTGGAGACTTGGGGTGGAGGGATGCGCCTCAGCTGGTGCAGGTGCGGATCGTAGGCAGGACTGGTGACACTCACGGCTCCAGGCTTGAATACGACTAGAGTTCCAATCAATGATGGGATTGTGTTTCTTTAGCCAGGGTAATCCAAGAATGAGTGGATCGTTGGGAGAGCGGATGATGTGAAACTGAATTATTTCATGATGGTTGCCCGAAATGACCACCTGGATAGGTTCCGTGATGTGGGTCATGCGGCAGAACGTCTTGCCATCCAAAGATCGAGCATTCTCGGGTGAGGCAGTGGAAGGGTGGGAATGTCCAGTTCCTTGACCATGACTTCGTCTATGAGATTGGCATCAGCTCCGGAGTCCACTAAGACGTTCACCTGGATCTCTCTTCCTGGAAGAAAGATTAAGGCAGTAAGGGTGGGACGAGGGTCATTCCTGGCAGCCCTCTCCGGATTGGATAAGGACCTCACCTCCACGGATGATTCAGATCTCTTGGGCCGGTAGGTACACTGTTTTAGAGAATGTCCCAACCTCCCGCAGTAGAAACATGAACCGGTCTCTCTCCGACGTTTCCGTTCTTCGGGTGAGACTCTTATTCCAGCACGAGAAATATCCATGGACTCAACTCCTCCAGCTTGTATCTCCTCTGGTCGTGAACTTGACCCTCGCCTGGGGTATGGCTGACCGGACGAAACCTGCCTCTCGATCCGGCGTTGTCTGGAACGGTTGTCCAAACGAATAGCGGCACGAACGAGTGGGTCGAGCTGAGTGATAGGTTCCTGATGCGCCAGCTCATCCTGGAGTGCCTCGTTTAGACTGGCCAGGAACAGGTCCGCTAGAGCCTCATCATTCCAGTGGGTAGCAGCAGCGATAGTGCGGAAGTCGATCGAATGGTCCGCGGCGCTTCTACTGCCTTGGCGAAGGACGATCAGACGCTTGGAAGGTTCTTGGTCGCTGGATGCGTGCTGGAACACCTTTCGGATCTCCTCGGCGAAGGCAGGGTAACGAGAAGGAGTGAACCCCGGACCACACAGCAGTAGCCCAGTCCAAGGCTCTCCCCTTGAGCAGCCCCATCACGTAGCCAATCCGGCGCTCATCATCGTGATAAGTCTGCGGTTGCTGCCGGAACACAAAGTCACACTGTAACAGGAACGCCTTGCATCTCTCCGGTTCTCCGCCGAATCTCTCCGGGGGGGGTTGTTGTGGCTCCCGGAATTGCCAGATTCCCATGGGGTTGGAAGGTGGAGGTGCAGGCGGCTTAGCAGGTTCTTCCAAGAGGCGTGGCTGAACCGCGATGGCGAGTCTCCTCATCTCCGCGCACAGCTCCCTCATCTCCTGGCGAAGGTCGGAGATCCCCTGGGCATGCTGCTGAACGATGGCGCCTTGATGCTGGAGAGCGTGGAACATGGCGGTTGAGTCAGCAGGGTCCATGTTGGCGAAATTGTTCTGAGACGGGTACGTGAGGGTTGGACCCGAAATGCACGACTCAGACAAAATGACATAAAATAAAGACCCGCAAGGGCTTTATTAGAGGATTGTTCAGGAGACGTAGTCAAAACAAATGCAAAGTCTGATAACCGAAAAATCAAGCCAATAACCAAAATACAGTACCGAGGGAGAAGGCAGTCTCGAACTCGGTAAACCATGCAAAGAATCAAAATAAACCAGAGTAGCTGTCAGCGGGGCAGAGGTACAGGAGGACGGTAGGCAGGCTCGTAGTCAGGGACGGTGCAAGAGTCAAGACCGAAGTCTGCTCCGCGGGGCAAAGGCACAAAAGACAGCAGGCAAAAACTCGTGGTCAAAACAGGCAGTGGTAACAAAACGGCAGGCAGTAACAATGGTCAGAAAACAGGCTTGGATCGTAACAAAGAAATCAGACTTGGGTAATGCTCAAAGGTGCTATAGAGATATAGGCAACAATTTCGCAAGGACGTGACAAAAACACTGAGCTTATATGGAGGTGTAGACAGGTGCAGACACTTAGCTTGAGAACAGAGCGAAACAGAAAACAGCTGAGGAGAGCATGACAAGGTAACAAGATAATTAGTCGTAGTTAGTAATTATCCTATCCTGACCTAGCGTTAGTAGATTAGTAATGAGTACATCTCCAGCACGTTGGCAATTAGAGTTACTAAATTGCCAATCGTGCTAGCAGAAACAATAAACCTATCTAATCATTAGTAAATTAGTCAATTAGTAAATCAGACAAGGAGGGGAAACAATAAGGAAACGTAAGTGACAGCAAGAGAGAGAGAAAGCATGAACGCAAGATTTGCGGAAACAACATGAAAACGTGTATGCTTTAACTATGAACAGAAACGTAACATGAAAACAGAATCAAGACATGACATGAAATGAAACGTGACATGAATGAAACATAAAACATAGCATGAATATGTGGAACCGTGACAGTTACCAAGTTGCTTACCTTTCTTTTGAAAGAAATTAGTGAGCAGTTGTTTTCCCTCAGTTTGCCTTTTTTCTCTTTCTTTTCTTTTTTGATACCCTGACTTCACTTTCTTCTGGAAAGACATGATTGACTGAAACTTGCGGGCTCCAGCATCAGCACCAGTCAGCGTGATTAGCCGTGTTTGGCAACGAATCTTAGTGCAGGGGGGCGGACTAAACCATTTGCACTTTTGAGAGGGGAGAGGGGAGGGGGCCCAGAGAGATTCCAATATTTTTATGGATACAAAGTCTCTCAACCTATTTATTCAGCCAATATAATTTAGTAATGACACTAATTACTTTAAATTTAAAGAAATTTAAAATTGCAGACAAATGTTTTTTTTCTTCATTCCAGGCTTTTCAAGGGCCCTCCCCCACTTGGGGCCCTAGGTAGTCAGTTCCCCTTTTCCCCAACGACGCCCCTGTGTGTACCATATCTACATTTACATTTATGCATTTAGCAGATGCTTCTATCCACGGTGACTTACATAATTTGTTTTACATACAATCCATTTATACAGCTGGTTATTTACTGACGCAAAGTCATGTGCCTTGCTCAAGGGTACCACACATTGAGGAGAGGCGAAAGAGTTTTAGCAGTGAGTATTATCTATTTTCAAGTCATCTGATGCATGTGTAATTTTAGCTTGTTTCCACTAACATTTTGAGGAATTAGAGTATAACAAATAACCACATAGTTCTGGGCATTACAATGTTCCACTTACAGGCAGTAGAATATGTTATGCAAGCAATCATTAAAGCATGTGACTAGAAGTGAAATGTGAACCTAAAAATAAAATGAGTTTCAGTGTACTTTCAGTCAGAATATTCATAGATATCTACAACAAACTGTGTTTGAGGGTGGATGGTGATAGGCGCCACTCGCAGAACCCCAGGGGATCAATAAGTTAAACTGTACTGCCCTACAGTCTAACCACTAGCTCTGATAAACAGAGAAATAGGGAAGGGACGAACAACAAGGGAGGAACGGATAATATCACCCAACGGAAGCTCCTAAAAGAGAGCAAGGTTCCTATAGAAGGTACAATACAGGTGTTATTTGGAGAAGGTTTCGGACAGAGATAGTCTTTTCTACAGTAAGTCTTTATGTTACGTCTTGAAAAAGACACAACTACCTTACCGGCTAAATCGCAAATCGTGATCGTTTGTCACGTGCCGTGGAGCAATCGCCCTGGTGCTAGCTGGTAGCAAGAAGACACACGGAGTCCAGCAGCATACCATACCATTGAGAGTGACTGTCGAAAATCGCTAAAGGACTAACGCAAGTTAACAACAACTCCTTTTTGGCATAAACAACAACTCCTTTTTTGAGTAATCTCTCTCTCACAACCTCTACTTCTGCATCGAGCATAATCAAACTCTGAGATAAAACTCTTTGAATGAGAAGTGAACGTGTTTACTCTTATTTACGCGTTTTATTAGCCACACTTCGCTATTGTTCTGCATAGCAGATGAACTTCAACATGCACGCAGGCTACCATCTATTGAGTATCCGCCAACAAGCTGGAAGAACGACTCACCGTGAGGACAGACAAATCCCTCCGGTGAGCAACGGAAAGAAAGTGTTATGGATTCCTCACGGCAGACACCCGCAAACAACCCAGAGCTTGCTGGGACCGAAGGCGAACCGGAGAATCGGGGTGGAGTGCTTGGAGTGCGATACCGCTCCGGAGCCGCATGCGGCTCTTTCAGCCTTATGTTGCGGCTCCGCATGGCTTGGGAAAATAAATCCAATTGAATCGGGCGCAAAAATGGGCGCATTTTTTTTGGCGTAGTACCCCCCCCCGTTGACAGAAAATCCGAGGGGCGCAATAATTATTTTCGCGTTGCAGAAAATGGTGCGGCTCACCGTTAGGAGCCTACTACCAAAGATCGATGAGATTCGTTTGTTTGCACTTAATGCGCAGGCGGGTGTTATTTGTATTACAGAGTCCTGGCTTGATCCCAGTATTAGCGATTCCGAAATCGAATTATCGAATTACACTGTAGTTAGAAGGGATCGTAGTCGCAACGGAGGAGGGGGTCTGTGCTTTTGTGAGAAACTATATTAACTTTATTGTTAGGACGGGCTGGGACAAGGACATTGAAGTTTTATTATTGGACATTCACCTGCCCAAGTCGAAACCCCTACTAATGGGTGTTTGCTATAGACCACCAGATCAAAATGCATTTTATGAGAATCTGGAAAATGTACTGAATAGCTGCGGTATGCCAAAAAACAAATGTATTTTGATGGGTGATTTCAATACAGATGTATCCAACAAGTGCTGCCCCACGTATAGGGCTTTTACTAGGTTTAGCAAACTATTTGACTTGAAACAGCTGATTAAAGAACCCACCAGAGTAGGCCAAACGACCCAAACTATAATTGATCTTATTCTGGTGTCAGATGAATGTAACATCTCACAACAAGGTGTGATTGCATATGGGCTCAGTGACCATTTCCTCACATATTGTACCAGGAAGGTTCATAGGCAAACTTTTTTAAGCCATCAAATAATTAAAATCAGATCCTTCAAGAACTACTGTGCTGAGAGTTTTAGAGAGCAGCTTAGCAGAGTAGACTGGTCTGCAGTGCTTAGGCTGGATTGTGTTGACGGAGCCTGGGATATGTTTAACCAGTTATTCCTTCAGGTAGTGAATTCCATGGCTCCATATAAGCAAATTAGGATAAAGCAGAGATCAAGTCCATGGCTTAACCGAGAGATTTTAGATGCAATTAAAGTTAGGGAGGAGGCACTGCAGAGGTTTAAAAAGTCTCAGGACCAAGCAGATGCTGACAATTACAAGAAAGGTAGAAATGAAGCACAAAGAATTATTAAGATAGCAAAAAAGGAATATTACATGAATCTAATAAAGGAAAATAAAAATGATTCTAAGAAGCTATGGAAAACTCTAAAAGATATGGGCTGCGGGGGCAAGGCCAATAACGGAAAGCCCACCATTGGCCTCGAAATGAATGGCAAAGTCGAATTTGATAAAGCACAGGTAGTCAATAAATTTAATAACTTTTTTGCCTCAGTAGCCAGCAAGTTAGTAGATGCACTGCCTCCTAAGACAGGAGAATATGGGGATGAGTATATCCAAGGAGTCTATTCCAGTCGAGGTGTATATGCCAATTCGTTTTCCTTATCCAAAGTGACAGTTGAGAGGGTAGCAGAGATGCTGGGAGAGCTTAACACGGCAAAAGCCACTGGCCTTGATAATATTTCTGCCAAGTTTTTAAGAGATAGGGCACAGGTAATAGCTCCTTGTGTTGCACATTTGATAAATCTCTCACTGGAACAAGGCATTGTACCAAGTTGCACTAAACATGCAAAGATTATTCCCCTGTTTAAAAAAGGGAGTAGATCCCATTATGGTAACTACAGGCCAGTATCCATTTTGAGTGTCACATCTAAGATCTTAGAGAGAGTGGTGCACGAACAGATATCAGAATATGTTGAGAGGGAAAATCTTCTGTATGAATTTCAATCAGGGTTCAGGAAGTCCTATTCTACAGACTCATGCTTACTTTACATTAACGACTTCATCAGAAAGGAGATGGACGAAGGGAAACTGTGTGGAATGGTTTTACTTGATCTTCAGAAAGCCTTCGACACAGTTAACCATAGTTTGCTGCTTAAAAAATTGAAGGCTCTAGGGATGAATGACACCGCTATCGAGTGGGTCACTTCATACCTGACAGACAGGGATCAGAGAGTAGAGGTCAACGGCTTTATGACAGACACCAAACTAGTAGTATGTGGGGTTCCGCAAGGAAGTGTTTTAGGACCACTGCTATTTTTACTTTATATTAATGACATGAGAGATGCATGTTCCTGTAACTTGTATTTATTCGCAGATGATGCAGCTTTGCTCATCTCGCACAAAGACAAGAATACACTCCAAAGTAGGCTAGGAGAGGAACTCACTAAGATAAGCAGCTGGCTGTGTGACAATAGGCTGTCACTTCATTTAGGGAAGACGGAGTCTATTCTATTTGGGTCTAAGCCCAGATTAAAGAAGGCCCAGGAGCTAAGAGTAGAGGTAGGGTCTGTGGAGATAGCTGCAAAGACATCAGTGAAGTACCTGGGGTGTGTTTTAGATGACAGTTTGGGTGGGGAGGGAATGGCCTTACAGGTGCTGGGTAAAGTTAACGCCCGCACAAAGTTTCTTGCCAGAAAGGCCAATCTGCTGGACAGAGAAAGCCTATGTCTACTAGCCAACAGCCTAGTGCAGTGTCATTTTGATTACGCCAGTGTAGCATGGTCAGCAGGTCTGTCAACCTCATTAAAAATGAAACTGCAGGTGTCTCAAAATAAGCTAGTTAGGGTTGTGATGAGATGGCCCTCGAGACCATGTTGGAAGGAGGCACTTCCTAGAGCTCAACTGGCTACCAGTTGAGGCTAGAATGACTCAGCTGAGGCTCTGAGGTATTATGTAGTTTTAGGTATTTATGTATTTATGTGTTATGTGTTTTTACCTGTTTTAAGTGTTTTACGTATAAATATGTTAAGACCAAGGACCACAACGGAAATAAGTCCACGACTTTTTGTGCTATCCTGGACATTGTTTCAATGCATGACTTGCACTGACATGTATTTTAAATTGATATGTCGAATAAACTAAACTAAACTAAAAAGATGGCTTACGATTTCGCCCTGATCAAATCACAGGTGCGGGTTTAAATAGGAAGGTGATTCCTAATGAACCCCACCTGTGCACCTCCCACAAAGAAGGCGCAACACCGCCACCCGGCGGTGAGTCTGGGGAAAAACCATGACACTGTGTGCTTAATTTGTCTTGAAGGACAAATACAAATATTGATGATTTGAGTTTAGGTAGAATAATATTCTAATAGTTTGTTTACATGCACAGTGTTCTGAATAATGGACCTCTCCACTACAGGACCAGGCACTACTCTGGGACTGGCAATGACAAAAGCACTGAACCGCCTCCTTCGTGATGGGACTCGCCAAACTGTAGACTGTGATTCCAATACACACAAAGAAGCTTTCTGTGCCTGCAGAGGGAAACTAATGCCGGCTTCCTTCCCCCTTCCCCCTGGGGCGGACAGCCAAATGCCACCCCTGAATGAGACTCGTTGACCCAGGAGCCAAACCCAAGTGGCAGTAGGAAACCTGCACTTAGAGCAAGTGTCTTTACCAGTTGCGCCAGTCATATTTTGAAACCACTAAATTGCAAATAAAAATAAGTCTACAAAAGTGTTTCATATTAATGTCAATAATACTTACCAATATGTTTGTGCTATAAAACTTCCTGTTTGAGCGAGAAGCCACTGAACTCTGTACATCTAGCTAATTCTCATCACCACTGCCTACTTATTTCCTGACCTACCAAGATGGCGGCGCGTGCACATCGCGAGGCCCAGCGTCTACCCAGATTGTGCGAATTAGCAGTTATTTACCTATTAGTTGTAAATCTGTTTATCCAAAACAGTCTTGCACTAATATCGTACACCCGAGAACATCTTTTGGACCTTGGATTACAGCAATCCCACGACGTTATAGCCGTTCTTCCGCTCCCCAGCGAGATTGCTCGCACACCCGGGACTACTACTGCAGTGCGGCCGGCCGGCCATGCTCCTCGACCGTGCAGGGAACGTAAACAAAAACGGGGAGGCGGGAGGCCGGGAGGCCGGGGAGGCCTAAGGGCTAAGCTAAAGCTAACACCACACCGGCAGGCGCTCCCTAGCTTATTTCTCGCCAATGTTCGCTCTCTGGTGAACAAGATGGATGATCTACGGCTGCGGATTATCAACCACCATTTTATTAAGGACTGCAACGTCATGATATTGACGGAATCCTGGCTCAATAGCGAAATTCCCAACAGTGCTGTTGAGCCAGCAGGACGCGAGCTACACCGAGCGGACAGATCAGCTGACTCGGGCAAATCACGGGGAGGAGGTTTGTGCATTTATGTAAACAAAGCTTGGTGCACAGACAATTCCACTGTTGAGAGTCACTACTCTGTTAATATGGAATATTTTGTAGTTAAATGCAGACCTTTTTATCAGCCTAGGGAATTCACAGCTACCCTAGTGATTGCAGCCTACATACCCCCAGATGCTAATGCTAAGCTAGCAATGAAAGAGCTCCATGCTGCCATTAGCAAGTATCAGACAATGCATCCGGAGGCAGCCTTTATTGTTGCAGGAGATTTCAATCACTCCAGCCTGAAGACTGTGCTCCCCAAGTTTTATCAGCATGTCTCTTGTCCCACAAGAGGCAACAAAACTTTAGACCATGTTTACACGAACATAAAGGAGGCATACAGAGCTGTTCCCCTCCCCCACCTGGGACAGTCTGATCACCTCTCTTTGTTCCTACTACCCAAGTACACCCCACTCATCAAACGGATTAAGCCCTGACCAGATCTGTGAAGATATGGCCTGAGGGGGCAGACTCTGAGCTACAGCGCCGGCTACAACCACGGACTGGAGCCTGATTGCCACCCAGGCCACCACAGACTCCCCACATAGACATTCACTCCTACACCTCCTCTGTTTTGGACCATATCAGCTCCAACATCGACAGTGTCACCACCATCAAACGGATTACCACTTTCCCCAATCAGAAGCCGTGGATGAACAGAGAGGTACGCTTACAGCTGAAAGCACGTGACACCGCTTTTAGATCAGGTGACAAGCGGGCCTACTGCTCAGCCAGGGCTGACCTGGCAGGGCATCAAGGCCATGACGGACTACAAACCCTCCAACAACTCCCCCCCGCAACTGACCCCTCCCTCCCTGATGAACTCAATAACTTCTATGCCCGCTTTGATCGAGACAACTGGGAGACGCCCACCAGTGGCTCCCTCCACTCCCGCTGTGCCCTCCACTCCCGCTGTGCCCTCCACTCCCGCTGTGCCTTCCACTCCCGCTGTGCCCTCCACTCCCTCTGTGCCCTCCCCCTGCTTCCCCTCTTTTTCCCCCCTCTCAGACTCTGATATTTCCCACCTCCTCCTCTCCCACCGCCCTACCACTTGTGCCCTCGACCCTATCCCTTCATCCCTCCTCCAGGCGATCACACCTGACATCCTCCCATTTGTCACCTCCCTTGTGAACTCCTCCCTGTCTTCTGGTTGTTTCCCCTCGCCCTTCAAAAGGGCCCATATCACCCCTCTGTTGAAAAAAACGACTCTAGACCCCTCAGTTATCCAGAATTATCGCCCAGTATCCCTCCTCCCCTTCCTGTCTAAAACCCTCGAAAGAGCGGTATCTAACCAACTCTCTGCTTTCCTCACAGAAAATAACCTGCTGGACCCCCACCAGTCCGGCTTCAGACCTGGCCACTCAACAGAAACCGCTCTCCTCTCGGTCAATGAGGCTCTTCACACCGCACGAGCCGCCTCCCTCTCCTCCATCCTGATCCTGCTTGATCTCTCAGCTGCCTTCGACACTGTGGAGCACTCCATCCTCCTGTCCTCCCTGGCAGCAACAGGGATCTGTGGTTCAGCCCTCGCCTGGATCGAGTCCTACCTCTCCGGTCGCTCCTTCCAGGTTGCCTGGGCTGGTAAAGTATCACCGCCTCACTCCCTTCCCACCGGGGTTCCACAGGGCTCAGTCCTCGGTCCCCTTCTCTTCTCCCTGTACACCCGCTCCCTTGGCTCTGTAATCTCTGCCCACGGCTTATCTTACCATTGTTATGCTGATGACACTCAACTCTTTCTCTCCTCCTCCCCATCAGACACTCAGGTCTCTACCCGCATCTCTGCTTGCCTGGGGGACATTCAGAGCTGGATGGACAGTCACCACCTAAAGCTCAACCCAGGTAAAACAGAAATAATCTTCATTCCTGCCCTAAACTCTCCCCACCTTGATTTCTCCATTTCTCTAGGTGACACCCTGGTGACATCATCACCCTGCGCGAAGAATCTTGGTGTGGTGATGGACAACAGGCTGTCCCTATCAATGAACATTGCAGCGGTAAGCCGGGCGTGCAGATTCTTCCTGTATAACATCAGGAGGATCCGTCCCTTCCTTACCACGTACTCTACCCAGCTCCTGGTCCAAGCAATGGTACTGTCCCGCTTGGACTACTGCAACTCGCTCCTGGCTGGCCTTCCCGCATCTGCCATCAGACCCCTGCAACTCATCCAGAACGCTGCAGCCCGTCTGGTCTACAACCTTCCTAGACACTCCCATGTCACCCCCCTGCTCACTACCCTCCACTGGCTGCCTGTTATAGCTCGCATCAAATTCAAGACATTGGTCCTAGCATACCAGGCAGTCAAGGGATCAGCCCCAACATACCTCCTCAAGATCTTCAAACCCTACACACCCGCCAGACCTCTCCGTTCTGCTACCTCAGGACGCCTAGCACCTCCCCCCCTCCGCACCTGTTATATTCTGAGTATCTGTTCTGTTGTTTTTGTACTTTGTTTATCTTTCTTCGAGTCATGTTTCGTTCACGTCTGTTATCCCCGTCTGTTATTGTTCCTGGTCCACTCCTTGTCTTGTCATTCACTTCGGGAGTTTACATTTCGGGATTTCAATCTTCGCTTATTTTCTCGTTTTCTTCCTTCCTACTTTCTTTATCGCACTTTGTATATATTAGTTAGATGTGTACAGTACTAACTAACTAATCTACTAACGTTAGGGATTTAGATTAGGTTACTAACACTACTAATCACTAATTATCTCACGCTTCTGACTTTCGTTCATTCTCTCTCATTATCCTATCCCTGATTAGCTTTTCACTTTCCCTTTCATACGCACGCAACGTTTCTCTTTGCGTACCTCCCCTTTTAGCTATGCACGTGTCTGCCTGATCTCCCAGGTCATTTATTGTATATTTGTTTGTATGTTTCCCAGTCCGTGTCTTTCGTTTCCCCTCGTAATTAGATTACGATTCCCATTGTTTTCACCTGTGTTTCCTAACTCTCTCTCCTCCCAGTCACACCTGTTTCCCATTGTGTTTCCTGTCTCTGCCTGTATATATGTTCAGTGTTTTCATTCTTCCGTGTCAGTACGTTGATTCTTATTCCCTGAGCCTACTTTTCCGAAGCCAGTGTTTATAGATTTTTCCGAGACTACCCTTCTGTTGACTACCCCGAGCCTGCCTAGCGATTTTGTTTGTTTGCCTTTCTGCCTTCCTGTTTATCGACCTTTTGACTGCCTGTTTTCGACTTCTCTCTGCCTCGCGTTTTTGTACCTCCGATTCTCTGATTCCTGGTTTTGATCCCTGCCTCCCAATAAACCACTCTTTTGCCTAAGTCCTGATCTACGTCTGGGTCCTTGTCCGGTTCCTAACAGCACCTGCGCTTCCCGGTCACGTCTCCTGTCGGTTCTGGCTCCACGATGGTGGAATGACCTTCCTGTGGAAGTCAGAACAGCTGAGACCCTGGCCACCTTCAAGCGACGACTGAAGACTCACCTCTTCAGGGTGCACCTCTCCCCATAGTCCGGTTTTGTTAATTTAGGGACATAGTTGCTTAGCTTACATGTCTACTTGTTTATGTATTGTATTAGGCTTAGGCATTATTTCCTGCATTGAGTGCTTTACTGCTACCTCTGAATTGTGGCTACAGATTTACCTACAGGGTCCTAGTTTAACTATGTGGTTGCTCCTAGCACCCAGGAATTGTACTTCCCACTAGGGTGCCTTTCAGCTAAACTGTTCTTGACTACGGTTAACACTTTGTTGTACGTCGCTCTGGATAAGAGCGTCTGCCAAATGCCTATAATGTAATGTAATGTAATGTAATGATCTCCAACCCCTCACTCTCTCCCCCACGGATGTGTTCGTCGCACTAAGCAGGACTAATGCACGTAAGGCAGCTGGGCCTGATGGCATCCCCGGCCAGGTGCTCAGGAACTGTGCTGAGCAGCTGACGGAGGTGTTCACTGACATTTTCAACCAGTCTCTAGCCCAGGCGACTGTCCCAGCGTGCTTCAAGACCACCTCCATCGTGCCTGTGCCGAAACACTCCTCCGCGACAAGCCACAATGACTTCCGCCCTGTTGCACTCACCTCCACCATCATGAAGTGCTTCGAGAGGCTGGTCCTGGCTCACCTCAAATCTGGCCTCTCACCATCTCTCGACAAACATCAATTTGCCTACCGTGAGAACAGGAGCACGGATGATGCCATCTCTTCCGCGCTACACTCGGCCCTCACCCACCTGGACGAGAGCAACACTCACGTGCGAATGCTGTTCATCGACTTCAGCTCAGCATTCAACACCATCATCCCCTCCAAACTCATCTCCAAGCTTGGTGACCTTCAAGCTAATCAAGCACCTTCAAGCTAATCAAGCACCTGGACATCATCCCCTCCGTCTGCAACTGGATCCTCGACTTCCTGACCAACAGACCCCAGTCTGTTAGGATAGGCAACCTCACCTCCTCCACCCTAACCCTGAACACCGGCGTCCCACAAGGCTGCGTGCTGAGCCCCCTTCTCTACTCCCTCTTCACCTACGACTGCACTCCTATGCATGATACCGACACCATCATCAAGTTTGCAGACGACACAACGGTGGTGGGCCTCATCAAAAACAACGATGAGACCGCCTACAGGGAGGAGATCCAGCACCTGGCGACGTGGTGCGCCAACAACAACCTGGCACTGAACACCAAGAAGACTAAGGAGCTCATCGTGGACTTCAGGAAGACTAGGGCTATCGCTCACGCCCCCGTCCACATCAATGGGGCGGAGGTTGAACGTGTCTCCAGCTTCAAATTCCTGGGTGTCCACATCTCCGAGGACCTCTCCTGGACCTTCAACACCTCATCACTGGTCAAGAAGGCTCACCAGCATCTCTTCTTTCTGAGGAGACTGAGGAAAGCCCACCTATCTCCTCAGATCCTGGTGAACTTCTACCGGTGTGCCATTGAAAGCATCCTCACCAACTCCATCATGGCCTGGTATGGCAACTGCACTGCCTCTGACCGGAAGACACTGCAGAGGGTGGTGAAAACTGCCCAACACATCACTGGCTCATCTCTCCCTGCCATCAAGTCCATCCACGACAGACGGTGCCTGAGGAAGGCTCAAAGCATCATCAGAGACTCCTCTCACCCTAACCACGGACTGTTTGCCCTCCTCCCCTCCGGGAGGCGCTACAGGAATCTACGTTCCAAGTCCAGCAGACTCAGGAACAGCTTCTTCCCCTCCGCTGTCATCTCCCTGAACTCCTCATCCCCTCCTCATCCCCCTCCAGTGACTGCCCCTCTCCACCTCCCCGTAGTATCCTGACCTTAGACTCTGGATTACTCCGGATACTCTGACTCTGGATTACTATGGTTTACTCTTCATGTAGTAACTCTGTTCACTGACTCTGGATACCCCCCTGACTACCCGCACTAGCTCTGTCATACCTACATTCTGCACATATCCATGTACAATACTGTAATATAGCCTTGTATAATTATGTATAATTTTGCTGTATAATACTGCTGCACCATACTGCTGTATAATACTGCTGTCCACATCCTATAGCCTACTTATATTATCCCATACTTATATTTATATCCTGCTCTTCATATCCTATAAAATATACTGTATATTATACTTTTATTCACCAGCACTGTTACTTACCTACTTACCTATACATATATTTATATATTTATACTCACCTGTACCCTTATTGCCATATGTACATACCTGCATACACTTACCTGTGCATAACTGCACTAGTCTGTATAAATTATAGCAAGTATACTTTTCACTACCTTTTATAGTAATAATTCAATACTGTGCCTGTTAGCATTATAACTACTGCTTATAGTACTGTATTGTAGCACTTACTGACATGTTTGCACTCTGGTTAGATACTAAACTTATTTTCGCTGTACTGTACCTGTACTGTACAATGACAATACATTTGAATCTAATCTAATCTAATCTAATCTTTGCTCTACACTGTATATGCCTGCTTACTCCACACAAAAAAAAACGAACCTTTTCCGTCCCAGTGTTACAGGTATGGTACGCAGCTACCTGTAATGATGTCTATCGCTGTATTACTGCACTGATCTCTTGCACGTACTATGATTGTTCCTACCATGTATTTATGCACATCTTGTAAATCGCTCTGGATAAGAGCGTCTACTAAATGCTTAAAATGTAATGTAAATGTAAGCATTTTTAACTACCTGAGCGAGTTTTGGAGTGTTTTATCCTATCGTTTTATTTCTTGTTTTATTTTCTTGTTTTAAAGAATATAGCAGTTTTAAATGCACATTTAAGTTTTATTTTGAATCATGCTATCCTCTTTGGTCTTTGGTTGTAACAATTATACATCTCCAAAAATGGATTCCATTGTGGGACGTGAACATACAAAGGACAAAAACTCATGCTGTGTATTTCCTGCGGATTGTTTTCATTGTGGAAGCAAGTAAGTTTACGGACACTGTGATTACATCAAGGAACTCACTCCATGCTTGAGGGGAAGATTTTAACCTGAAAGGATATAAAAGAATCAGAGAAGGAAATCGACTGCCCTCAGAATTGTTTATTTTATTCATCTGTAGCATCCTGCTAGCTGCTCTACACCTCAAACAATCCCCACTGGAGGGTGGATTACTCAGAGGTGTAAAATTTAACTCTGGTCTCCCCCCACTGCTCCTACAGCCAAAACCACAAACAGATACACTGCTCTGTGTATTGACAATCGCAATTCTGACAATGACGATGTATCGGAGCCAGTGCTTGAAATTTTAAATATTGGGGACTCGATTGTGCGTAATATTAAAATAAACAAGACTCAGATCAGAAGACGACAGTGAAATTCTTTCCTGGCACCCGAGTGAAGGACATTGAACTTCAGATAGAGAATGTACTTGCTGAAAGAAATGCATCCACTGTTGTTCTACATTATGGTACAAATTACACCAAACTACTGGAGTCTGAAACTCTTAAAAAACTTTTTGGGGACATTTACGGTAAACTCTGAAAAATAATATTATCCTGTCAGGCCCGCTTCCGGTCTTTAAAAGAGGTTGTTAGTCTTTCAGTAGGCTCAGTTTTTTGCAAGAGATGGTCTTCATCCCAGTAGGAGTGGTTCTGTAATTCTGTCCACTAACATACAGGATGTCTGACTAGGTTATCACCAGGAGACTTACTATGATGTGGTGTCGCCGTTTATCCAAAAGATTGAGCCAACTGTTTCATTACATAGACAGCGCAAGTTTACTCCTACTGGAGTAAAACAGCATAATCTTATCTCTATAAACTGTAAAACTGTACCTGTAGCTGTTGAACATGTTATTTTTAGTTTTATAAATGTTAGATCGCTGTCAAACAAAACATTCATTGTTAATGATTTCATTATAACATATAACCTTGACTTTTTAATGCTCACTGAATCTTGGCTGAAGAAAGGCGACCATATTCAATTTATTGATGCATGCCCTCCTGAATAGAAATTCATAAGCAAACCCAGAGAAAGCAAACCCATTCATGGTGGAGGCATAGTTGTATTTCATAAGAGCAATTTTAAGTGCATTTCTGTGCCATTTAGTGAATTCTCTTCTTTTGAAGTGCTTATGTTCACTATATATAGTTATTCTCCAGTTCTCTGTGTATTGGTTTATCGCCCTCCAAAATAGAATAATAGTTTCATCTCAGACTTTTCAGAATTTTTATCTTCTGTTGTATTGAAATATGATAGAATCATTATCGCTGGTGATTTTAGTATTCACGTTGATATTCCTTCAAATCCTTTCACCATTGAGTTCTTAAATCTCATAGAATCTTTTAATTTAGTGCAACATGTATCAGGGCCAACTCATAATATAGGTCATACACTTGATCTTATCCTTACTTTTGGCTTGAATTTAAGCAGTCTTGAAATGAAGTATATTTGTGTCTCTGATAGTCTCACTATTACTTTTGATGTTCAGCTTCCCATCCCATGTACTAACAACAGCTGCTCCTTTTGTTCTTGCATCATTAACTCACAAACTGCTGAGAAGTTTTCTTTTGCCTTTTTAGGATCTAGTAAAACTTCCCCTCAGTTCTTACAGACTGAAGAAATAGTAAATAGCTTTAATAGCATACGCCTAACTACTCTTGATGCTACTGCCCCTTTTAAAATGAGGAGAAAGTCAACTGTCAAAACCTCCCCATGGCTTAATGACTATATACCTAACATAAAGAGGGAATGTAGAAGAGCAGAACACAATTGGAAAAGCACTAAAAGTGCATTATCTGCTGATGAAGGACCTGTTAACAAAATTAAATAAGGCAGTTAAAGACGCGAGATCTACATTTTTCTCCAATCTAATCTCTGAGAACTGTCAAAATTCTAGATTTCTATTTAAAACTATAGATCATATTGTAAATCCTTCTCCAAATTGTATATCTGAATCCTCTACAGATCAATGCAAGAAGTTATTGTAATTTTTTGTCGAGAAGATTGAAAACATTAGAAATAAGATTACTCCTTTATATGTGATCAATGTGCCCTCCCAGAGCATTGATGTGATGAGTTATTTTGAGCCCATTTCAGCAGAGGATCTCATGGAGATCGTGTCTCACATTAAATCCTCCTCTAGCCCCCCTGTCATCCCTACCAGGCTCCTTAACCCCCTGAGGTCGACGGGAGCGGTGACGCTCCCAGCAGCAATACAAGTATATTACTATTTCTAACTTCGCGATACTTTATCATACACACGCGACAAAAACATTGACAGAAACCTTAGAATCGCGACTTTCCGATTTGAGCACTGGCAAATCAAATGGGATTTTTTAAATTAGATTAATTAGACCAAAAGTAAACCTTGCTTTTTACTCAGTTTTTTACCTTTTAGTAACGTCCCCCTTCTATTGACATGGTAACTAGGTGCTAGTTTCGGGGAGGTGCGTGGGGAGGGGCGTGGGGCCATGTGTGAAAACGCTGGCGTAAACAACACAAACTGTCCCGACAATTTGAAGCAAGATTTTATACAGACATACAATTTTATTCAAGATGGAAAGATTTTCTGCGCTGCAGTGTTTGAGAGCATTGATGGAAAGCGACGAGGACAACAACTCGTCATGTCCTGATACTGAAGAGGATTCAGATGAAGAGAGACAGCATTTTAAATTTAGAATTTAAAAATCGTATGTAGCATCTTGTACATTTTACATTTACATTTTAAGCATTTAGCAGACGCTCTTATCCAGAGCGACTTACAAGATGTAAGTGTTTACAGATTGTCTGTGTTTACGCTTGCAATCTGCCAGCAACAGTCTATGCTGATATTTATTTTATTTCGCTTGTTTTCAAATACTCGTGAAAATATATGAATTCCGCGTCTTGTGACGCTAAACATATTCTAACATAAACCTCTTCCTGAAGAGCCAAAATGGCTGCTGCCACAAGAAGCGCTTGTCGTGAAAGGAGAAATGGTAACTCAAATATTGCTTAGCCATTTAAAATCTAAATTGTGAGTTGTTGTTTTAACTCTAAAGAGGCATGAAATCACAAAAAAAGTTGAATTGGAAGACACTTTTTTTCCTTGGGTCTCAGGAGGATATTATGGGCATTATTGTTAGGCTGACAATTTGAAGCAAGATTTTATACAGACATACAATTTAATTCAAGATGGAAAGATTTTCTGCGCTGCAGTGTTTGAGAGCATTGATGGAAAGCGACGAGGACAAAATATCAAATACTCGTATATATATATTCAATATATGAATTCCGCGTCTTGTGACTACATATTCTGCGTGTTGCAACGTAACAAATTGAGAGCCAAAATGGCTGTTGCCACAAGAAGCGCTTGTCGTGAAAGGAGAAATGGTAACTCAAATATTGCTTAGCCATTTAAAATCTAAATTGTGAGTTGTTGTTTTAACTCTAAAGAGGCATGAAATCACAAAAAACGTTTAATTGGAAGACCCTATTTTTCCTTGGGTCTCAGGAGGATATTATGTGCATTATTGTTAGGCTGTATGACTTGTAATATGTGGCATTCCCCTGTATATCCTACTGTAGTTTGTGTTCTGTTTTAAATAAATCTTCCAAAATGAAAAAAGCATTTTTTTTTCTGTCTTCTGCATGGCTCACTGACTTGCTTACTCTGATGGCCTTTGAGAGAGAGATGGCCCATCTGACAGATCTTAGAGGTGTGGACAATGAATAATGAATATTCAGGTATTTAGCATTTAGCCCTCCCACAGCCTGAAATAAATGTGATCAGTTCTGATAAAAACAGGTTTTTAGCTATTTAGATCTCAGATGTGCTAAACTATTTTCACACCCTTACATAACCAAGACCTTGATGAACAAACGCACATTGGCAAAACAATTAGTCACTATAGTTTAGTGTGTGCTTTCACAACTTTTGTGACAGCAGAAAAATTTACTATTTTTAACTTGTGTGTTTGTAGATCTATTTACAAGCTGCATATGATACTGACCAAACTATTGATGGCATACAAATGTAGCTGTGATTGTCCTTCAAATAAAAATATCAAACACTTTGGAGTAAGTGTGTGTTAAGTTGATGAAATTGAGATAAATATCAGACCATGCCAAAATCAAAAACCATCTCAAAGCTTAGCACGGACCTCAGAGGGTTAAAGATGTTATTGGGGCAGTTGGCCCAGTTTGACTTTTTACTGTTAATAGCTCACTTGTTACAGGGCATGTTCCTGCTTACTTTAAATGTACAGTGGCCCAGCCCCTCCTTAAGAAACCTAACCTAGGTACCTCTGAGTAATTACAGAACCATTTCAAAGTCTCCATTTATTTCTAAAATCCTGGAAAAATGTGTTTCTAAGCAACTCTTATCTGCAATGAACAGCAATGATCTTTTACAAAAATTCCAGTCAGGTTTTCAGTAGTAAATGATCTGTTGCATAATGCTGACTCCAGTGAATGCTCCATCCTAGTCCTTTTAGATCTCAGTGCAGCTTTTGATACCATTGATCACTCTATTCTAATTGATAGACTCAAAACCTGGGTTGGCATTTCCGGAACTGCACTGAACTGTTTCTCGTCATATCTTTCAAATAGAAAATTCTCAGTCGCTCTTGGTGATTATGCGTCCTCATCAGCAATGATTACATGTGGTATTCTTCAGGGATCAGTTTTAGGGACAAAATCGTAATGACAATATTTGTTCTCACTTTTATGCCGATGATAATCAGTTGTACCTGTCGGTCAAACCAAATGATTTCAGCAAGTTAGCTGCTCTCCATGACTGTCTAACTGACTTTCAAGGCTGGATGTCCCACAATTTCCTCCAGCTTAACTCTGATAAAACTGAAGCATTGGTCCAAAGCATGTCTCTAATCAAATCAGAGTTTAATCTTGGCTCTCATTTCTAATGTAAAGCCTACTTCGAGAAACCTTGGTTTTTGATCCCCATCTCAATTTTAACCAACATACAAAAAAGTTAGTTCAGTCATGCTATCACCAGCTAAGAACTATTTCAAAAATCAGGGGCCTCATTTATAAAAAAGTTGCGTAGAAACCATCCTACATTTGATCTAAGATAATTTCTGAAATGTGTGATTCAGAGAAAATGAATGTACGCCACTCCCCCAGATGTGAAATTTCGAAATCACAAATTATCTTGAAATTGTGCGTAGCTGAATGTTTTTAGATCTCCACCTTGTAAATGTCCCCAAATTAATATCATTAGCATATGAGCTTGAATCAAAACACAAATCCTCTATCCTCTAAAAAATAATTTTAGCGAGGCTGAAATCGAGGTCCTGTTGGCGGAGGTGCAGATGCGTGCAGGGACGCTGTTTGGGAGCCTTTCCAGTGGCTTTACCAGTAAAACCAAGCAAAGGTCCCTGAAGGATGTAAAGAAAAAGTGGTCTGATTTAAAACTCAGGTCAAAATCTCTAATAACTCGTTCCATTCTTATTGCGCGTTTGGCAATATCTTCGAGAAGTGACAATGCTTGACCGAAATGTTTTACACGTGTGGAACCATAATATGTATATTAAATAAATTTCCTTCAAGAATGTGTCAATTATGCTAATATGGGTAGTGATGGAAAATCAATGTGTGTTTTTGTTTTGTTTTCCACAAGTAGCCTAGCTTATGTTTTAATTTATTAATAACTTTATTGTACAAACCATTACGTATAGCCTAAGCAATGTGGTAATACAACTACAACAGCATCTACTACTACTACTACTACTACTACTACTACTACTACTAATAATAATAATAATAATAATAATAATGAGGAAACAATTAGGCAGCAGACGACATGTTGGCGCTCTTAGATTTCCGAATACATTTTACATTACATTTACATTTTAAGCATTTAGCAGACGCTCTTATCCAGAGCGACTTACAAGATGTGCATAAATACATGGTAGGAACAATCATAGTTCGCGCAAGAGATCAGTGCAGTAATACAGCGAAATACATAATTGCAGGCAGCTGCATACCATACCTGTAACACTGGGAAGGAAAAGGTTAGTACATTTTTTATTTTTTTTAATGGAGTAAGCAGGGGTATATAGTGTTGAGCAAGTAGGCAGTGGTGATGACAATTAGCTAGATGTACAGAATTCAGTGGTAGTGGAGTCTGAAAAGGTGGGTTTTGAGTCTCTTGCGGAAGATCGCAAGTGATTCCGCGGTCCTGACCGATTGCGGAAGGTCGTTCCACCAGCGAGGGGTCAGGACAGAGAAGAGACGAGACCACGAATACCAGCAGTACTCCAGCATTGCCACAAGGAAACATACGTATGCCAAATTGGAACCTGACATGGAGCTAAGTACTTTACCACGTCAAAGACCGTTTTTATAAATCTGAACTTTGGCGTGGATTTCAGTGTACGCACGTTATAAGATCAAATATGTGCATAAGCATGTTTTATCAATGAGGCCCCAGGTCATTCTTGTCATCTAAAGACACTGAGAAAATTATACATGCTTTTATTTCCTCTAGGTTAGATTATTGTAATTCCCTATATACATGTTTGAGCCGTCAAGCTCTGGCCCGGCTCCAATTAGTGCAAAACTCAGCGGCTAGGCTGCTAACCAGGACAAATAGGTCTCACATTACCCCAATCTTGGCTTCTTTGCACTAGCTCCCAGTTGAGTTTAGAATTTATTTTTAAATTGTATTAATTACTTACAAAGCAAGGCTCTGAGTTATTGTCACCTTACCATACAGATAATCTGATAAGGCACTGCTGACTGTTCCGGAGTCTAGGTTTAAAACTAAAGCTGACCGAGCTTTCTCTATTAAAGCTCTTAGACTCTGGAACAGCCTTCCAGTAGATATTAGAACAGCGGTTTCAGTGTCCTCTTTTAAGACCTTTTTAAAAACATAATTTTGCATACTTGCTTCTACAACCTTTTAACCTACACTGCAAAAAATGACTTCAAAAATGAGAAAAATTATAATAAATACAGTGTATTTTTTGCTAGAAATAAGTGAAAAAATCTGCCAATGGAACTAGTGAAAATTGACTTGCTAAGATTTCTTGAAATAAGATGTGATATTTAAGCATTTCAAGATAAAAGAGATCTTGAAATTAGCTGGGAAAACTAATTTTGAGCATTTTTTTACTAGTATTAGGACGTGCTTTTGTCTCATACTAAGCCTATAATTCTCAAAAGTAGCATTTTTTACTTTTCTTGTCATCTTGAAGTTAGCTGGGAAAACTAATTTTGAGCATTTTTTTACTAGTATTAGGATGTGCTTTTGTCTTATACTAAGCCTATAATTCTCAAAAGTAGCATTTTTTACTTTTCTTGTCATCTTGAAGTTAGCTGGGAAAACTCATTTTTAGCATTTTTTTACTAGTATTAGGATGTGCTTTTGTCTCATACTAAGCCTATAATTCTCAAAAGTAGCATTTTTTACTTTTCTTGTCATCTTGAAGTTAGCTGGGAAAAATAATTTTGAGCAAAAAAAAAAAAAAAAACACAGTCCAGGAAATAAGGTGGGGGGAAGCCAGGCAGACAAGGGTCAAAACACAGGGTGGGATCTTACAGGTCAGGAATCGGCTAGGCGGAGGGAACTCAGGCAGGCAAGGGTCAAAACACGGGACGGGATCTCAGACAGGCAAGGGACAAAGCACGTGGCGGGATCTCAGACAGGCAAGGGGCAAAACACGGGACAGGATCTCAGACAGGCAAGGGGCAAAACACGGGACAGGATCTCAGACAGGCCAGGGGAAAAACACGGGACAGGATCTCAGACAGGCACAGGGTTCTACTCGGAAAAACAGGGGAAGGGGACTCGGAACGGAAGGGGACTCGGAACAGAAGAAGGGATGCAACAGGGGTGATGGGGGAACAAGCAGGAGGCTGGCACGGGACAGGGGACCCGGGGGGAATGGCGCACTAGCCAGGGATGGCCAAGAACAATGGGTGCGTGAGGAAAATCGATGATGTGCGGCTTTATCCTCTCCTGATGGTTGCCGGAGATGCGCAAAGTCAAGGGAGAGCTGGTATGGGTTATCTGGGCAAGTGTTTTCCCATTGAGTGAGTTGGCCACCAGAGGGCGTGAAAGCCTGGAAACCGGAATGCCCCACTTGGTAGCCACACCAGCATCAAGGAAGCTCTCTTCAGCGCCCGAGTCAATGAGAGCGGTGGTCTCTCGCCTCTGACCCTCCCACTCGATAGTCACAGGCAGGCAGATGCGTTGTTTAGAAGAGTGTTCAACCGGAGTTACGCCCACTAGTGCTCCTCTACTCACTAGTGGGCATTGGCCCTTCAACGGACAGTTCAAAACAAAGTGACCCGGTTGACCGCAGTAGAGGCAGGACTTATTGGCCATCCTCCGGTCATGTTCTTCTCGGGTAAGACGAGCACGATTAACCTGCACGGGTTCCGGTTCCGACCTGGGTGCAGAGAAAGCTTTAGGGTGAGTGACGAGGGTAGCAGGAATCTTGAAACTCTCGGACTCTGGCCTTCGGAAAACCCCAGGATCTCGGAAGCGTTGGCGCTCTTGCAGCCGTGAGTCGACCCGAAGAGCCAGACTGATGAGGTTGTTGAAGGACTCGGGTAGATCGCGGGTCAGGAGCTCATCCTTCAGTTGTTCGGATAATCCGAAGATAAAAGCGTCGTACAGAGCCTTCTCTCCCCAGCCACAGGAGTTAGCCACGGTCTGGAAGTGGATGGCATAGTCAGCGACCGACCTTCCCTCCTGGCGTAGGTAGAGCATCTCCCGGGCAGCTTCGTGACCCTGTTTAGACCGATCGAAGACCCTCCTCATCTCCTCGGAAAACAAGCCAAAACCATGGCAGTAGGGAAAAGACCCCTCCCAGGCAGTGGTAGCCCAGGTCTTGGCACGACCGGTCAGTTGAATGATGACGTAGGCGACCCTGGAAACTTCGCTGGGGAACGTAGATGGCTGCAGTTGGAATATCAGCTGGCACTGAGTAAGGAACGCACGACAACCGCCCGGTTCACCTGCGTACCTCTCCGGAGGGGGCAGACGTGGTTCGCGCACCGGCGCAGAGGGAAACCCGGGTTGAGGTGTGGCAGCGGCATGCTGAGGTGCGGGGTTAGGAGTCGGAGCTCGCAGCATCAGGGTAAGTTCCGCCAAACTGGAGGTGAGAGTCTGCAGATGGTGGGTGACCCTCTGCAGATGGTTCTGATGCCGTCCGAGCATGGCACCTTGCTGCTCGAGAGCAAAGCAAATCTGGTCTGGATCTGCTGGGTCCATCTTGGTCAGTACGTCCTGTGAGGATCAGGATAAGGACCCAGACGCAGATCAGGATATTGGCAAAAGAGTAGTTTAATGGGAAGCAGGGGTCAAAACCAGGAATCAGATATGGCAAAGGTACAAAATCACAAGGCAAAAGGGAGGTCAAGAAAACAGTCAAAAAGGTCTAAACGGGCAGGCAGAAAGGCAAACAAAACAGAATCAGTAGGCAGGCTAGGAGTGGTAAACGAAGGGATGTCTCGGAAAATACAATAAACACTGGCTTCAGAATAATAGGCACAGGGATTAAGGATCAAGTACAGAACAGGAAAGAACATAGACTTATATACAAGCAGGGAAGGGAACACAATAGACTCAGGTGTGACTGGGAGGAGAGAGGGGAGGAACACAGGTGTAACCAATGGGAATCGTTAATCTAATAACGAGGGGATTCGCTAATAGAATAACGAGGGGCAACGAAAGACACGGACTGGGAATCGTACAAACATATAGACAATAAACGACCTGGAAGAACAGGCAGACACGTGCATAGTTAGAATGGGAGGAATGCAAAGAGAATCTGCGTGCGACTGAAGTGAAAACGTGAGAAGCGTACAGGGATAGGACAATCGAGAGAGAATGATAGCGATAGTTAGAAGCGTGAGATAATTCTTGAAATTATTTTATTAGGAAAACCCCTTGAGATACAGTATCTCGTTTTCGAGAGGGTCCCACATTGTATGCAATGTAATACAGAAACAGAACACACCCCCCTCTTCCCCCCTCACCAAAAGAAAAAAAGAAAAGAAAAAGAAACACATACAGAGACATACAACACAACAAATAGACATTACAAGAGAGTATGACGCTCGTTCTCCATCGTAATAGGCCTACTCCACGGCGGCCACCTGACGATGCCATCACAGGGCAAATGAGTAAGCTTACCCCGCGATGACACCACCAGGCAGTCACCGAGAGAAAGGCCCAACAAAACATTAAAAAGGTGAATAGAATACAGGGTGTAAAAAATATTGAGCTCCAGGACTGGCAGGAGAAGCGAACAGCCCCCCGCCCACGAGCGCCCCAGATCAACCAATCGGCCCCCCCTGCCTAGACATAGGAGTAGAGCCAATGAGTTAACCCGTCACACCCGTTGTACAGGACGGCTACGTCCCACATCCCCTCACCAGCGCAGGAGCCCCAACGATGAAGCACGTACAATTAACCATAAAGTTAGAACATAAAGCATTTTTAAAAAGGTAAAATGAAGATATGGATCGAATGTTCACAGGTAGGTTATTCCAGTCAGACGGGGCTTTGAACATGAAGGATTTCTTGGCCATTGCTTTTGAGAACGCAGGAACAGTGAAAAAATACTGTACAGAGTGTCTTAGACAATAAGTACAAGAGAAAGGGACCAACAACTGCTTTAGATAGGAAGGATAGTCATCATGGATACATTTAAAGATCAGTTGCAGCCAGTGTCTCTGTCTTCTTAAAGCAGGAGAAGGCCAGTCTAGGGTTTGATACATAGTACAGTGGTGAGTTCTAAACGGACAGCCGAGAACAAATCTGCAGAGTCCATTGTAAGCCACATTGAGAAGCGATAGATGGGTTTTGGAGGCAACTTGATAAACAACATCGGCATAGTCCATTAAAGGTAGAATAAGTTGTTGGGCAAGTTTCTTTCTGACCGTGAAGGAAAAACAGTGTCTAGCTCTATAAAGGACTCCAATGCTGCGATTCATTTTTGTAACAGTAGAGGTAATATGAAAATTAAATGTGAGATGAGAGTCAAGCCATACTCCCAAATACTTGGTGCGTTCAGCTTTTTGCAGAGGTGTATTATCGGCACATAAAATAACGCATGCCTTCGATTCAATAGCCTTCAGTTTTTTACGACTAACAAAAATCATAAAGAGAGATTTGGATTTGTTTAGCATTAATTTATTCTCAGTAAGCCATTTCTGTAATATCTCAAAGTCAAATTGTAAGGCTGATTGAGTCTGTGCTACATTATTTTTGGATGTATATAACACTGTATCGTCTGCATACAGATGAACGCTGGAATCAGAACAGACAGAAGGTATGTTGTTAATAAAGATTGAGAAAAGAAGTGGGCCAAGGGTTGAACCTTGCGGCACGCCACGTTCTTGGACCATTGTATCGGATTGGAACCCTTGGACGACAACACATTGTTTTCTATTGTGAAGGTATGCATTGAACCAGAGTAAAGCATTGCGTGAGAGGCCAACAGAATGAAGTTTATCTAAAAGGAGGTGGTGGTCAACTAAGTCAAAAGCTTTGCTTAAATCGATAAAAATTGCACCAGTTAATTTACCATTGCACCATTTGCAGAGCAGATGTCATTAGTGAGCTTTAATAGAGCTGTTGATGTTGAGAATTTTGACCTAAAACCAGATTGATGAGGTGATAAAATATTGTACTTGTCAAGAAATTTTGAAAGCTGATTATATATCAATTTCTCAAACACTTTTGCAACAGAACAGATCATTGAGATTGGTCTGTAGTTATTCATTTCAAGTGCATCTCCACCTTTATACAAAGGGGTAATACGAGAGCACTTCCATATATCAGGCATTTCAAATGTGGACAGTGACATATTAAACAGATCACATAATGGGTACATTAGAATATGGGATGCAAGTTTGAGGAATTTGGGTTCTAAACCATCTAACCTCGGACCACCACTTACTTTCAAGCTATTGATGGCATTACAAACTTCAAAAGGTACAATTTTCCTGAAAGAAAAGCTATGATTAGGAGGCCTGTTGCTGAAGAGATCAGTCAGATCCAGGGAACAGATGAGGCCAAAGCAGTGACAGAGGAGAAATGCTGGTTAAATGACTGTGCAATCAGCTGTGGATCAAACAATCCACACCTGAAAATACCATTTACTTTTATCTGGTCAATAATATTATTTTTGGATACACCAGTTATAGTTTTAATCTTATTCCAAAATTGCTTGGGATTTTGAAATCAATCAGCTGTGGAGCCAAAGAATCTTTTCCAAAATAGTTGGATTTGGCATTTCTGACCATGGTCTTACTAACATTTCTCAGCCGTTTATACTCCTCCCAGACAGCTGGGTCCTTGTCTTTCCAGAATCTGGCCCAGACTCGATCCCTATGCCTGAAGGCGCTTATGAGATCCGGTGTTATCCATGGGAGATGACTTCCCTTAACTTTTACAGATTTCAGTGGAGCATGCCTATCCAGCACTTCAAAGAATTCAGAGTAAAAGAAATCCCAAGAGTCATGAACATTTGGTATTAATTGATACCTGTCCCAGTTAATTGCAATTAGGTCATTTATAAATTGGTCAACATTCATTTTCTTATATTGCCTAATTTTAATCACTTTGGGTGGTGCTTTGGGTAGTCTAATTTTCCAGACACAGTACACAGTAGAATGATCACTGAGGCAATCAGACAGAACCCCTGCTTTTAAGAATCTGTTGGGATGAGAGACTAGGATCCAGTCAAGCAACGATTCACTGGTAGCTGTGACTCGGGTGGGCTTATCAATTAGCTGGGTTAGGTTTAAATTATGGAATATATTTTTTACTTTGGTTAGTGATGAAGCTAGCCAGTTCATGTTGAAATCACCAAGAATTATAAGTTCATTATTACATGAGATAGAATTTAGAGTAGCATTAATAGAGTTAAATGATTCTGCAGGTGCTGAGGGAGGTCTATAAATATTTCCAATAATTATATATTTATTCTTATGCAAGGTGACTTTAACAAAAATACAATCGAAGTCAAGAGGCCCAACTTCAGGAATGATTAATTCAGAGACCAAGCTAGATAAAACATAAGTGACAACTCCACCACATTTCTTAAAGGATCTGTCCTCTCTATACAGGACATAATTTTTGAGTTTAATTTGATCATTTGTTATTTTATCATTAAGCCAGGTCTCGGATAATGTAATTATGCTTGGCATGTGTTGAACAACCCATGTCCTAAGTGAATCGATTTTAGGTAACAGGCTTCTAATATTCTGATGAAATATTTTTAGACCTTTAACACCATCCATCATAGAACATCCAATTTATGTAGAAAGTAACACCACCCATGTATGTAACCAAAATGGAGATGAGATATAAAAGTACACTTGTGAGAACATGTAAATACAAAACAAACAAACAAACAAACACACACACAGACATACAACAAAAAGGAAAAAAAAAGACTAGCCCGTAGCTCCCTGACCCCAATATAAGGCCAGGGATTTGGTGAACAAGCCACACTACACACTGAGCTGATTTGAATATTTGATAAGCAATGTAGCCAAATACAGTATAAGAGAAATCTAGAAACTTTAAGTAGCTTTAAAGAAAAACTCGGGTCATAATCATTCATTCAGGGAATAAAGAGAACAGAACCGTCCAGGGTTGGTTAAGAGGGCAAAGAAAACGAAAAAAAAAAAAAAAAAATATTCCCTCTACAACCACCACAGTCATTACGACATTTTTACTACGGTGCCAATAACTTTACGGCAGTAAACAAACAAACTACGGCAGACCATGCCAGTAGCTTCCAGCAGCCAAAACGCAGTATACGATTGCTAATTCCGAGTATTACAAAATGATAATATATAACGTTAATGAATTGTTTGTGAGATGAGATCATGGTGGATATGATAAAGTTACGAAAACTAGGAAACTTTACCCATTCAGGATTGTTACTTAGTCCAGTTAGACTTAGTCAATCGACGAGTTGGTAGAAGCAGGGGAGCTCATGGATGAGTTCCTGGACGGCATGAACTCCGCTTCAGCTGCTTTGTGGTCAGAGAATTGAAGCTTCTTGCTATCGACCTCAACGCACAGTGTGTGCGGGTAACTGAGGACATATAGCAGCTTCAGCTCACGGAGCTTCCTCTTGACTGGATCGAATGCACGTTGTTTCTTTTCCAGGGCCACACTGTAATCAGGATAGATGGAGATGCGATTCCCGTCAAACCAGAGCTCCTTCTTCTCCCGGGCAAGACTGAGGATTTTGACTTTGTCTTGAAAGTAGAGCAGCTTGATCAGGATGGGTCTTGGGCCATCACCTTTGCGCTTGCGATTAGGATTTCTCTTGACCTGACCGTTCGTAGGGCTACGGTGTGCCCTTTCAATGATCAGAGGAGACGGGAAGTTTTCTATCCCAAGGAGCTGTGGTATCAGGGTCTTCATGTACTTGACTTAGTAGTGTTAATAACTTAATCTAAATCCCTAATGTGAGTAGATTAGTTGGTTAGTACTATATACATCTAACTAATATATACAAAGTGTAATTTAGAAAGTAAGAAGGAAGAAAAACGAGATTAGAAACGAAGACGGAAAAACCGAAATATTTCCCGAAGTGCAAAAGACAAAGACAAGGAGTGGATCTAGAACAGGAACAATAACAGATGGGGAACAGAACGTGAATGAAACATGACTCGAAGAAAGATAAATAAACAAAGTACAAAAAACAAACGGAACAGACACTCAGAACGTAACAAAGATAGATATTGCACTTATTATAAGTTATATTGCACAACAATGGATATTACTCTTATTATAAGTTATATTGCACATGGGAGTTTGTATTGAGGCATCATGACTAAAATGCTGAGCTGCTAGGCAGCATGGACTAAAATGCTATAGTGCATGGGAGCTGTCTTTCAGTGCAGCATTCAGGACAGTGATGGCCCTGGGATAAAAACTGTTCAGTAATCTTGTGGTGTGTGTTTTGACAGTCCTGTAGTGTCTGCCTGACGGCAGGAGGGCAAACAAGTGATGCCCGGGGTGGGTGGGGTCCTTGGTGATGCTGGTGGCTTTTCTCAGGCAGCGGGAGGTGTAGAGGTCCTGGATGGCAGGGAGCTGGGTGTTGGTGGTCTTCTGGGCTGAGTTGACGACTCTCTGTAGAGCCTTCTTCTCAGCCACAGAGCAGCTTCCATACCACACACAGATCAGTGTGTGTTGTTGGACCATGAGAGATCCTCTGAGATGGTGGTGCCCAGAAACTTGAAGCTGGAGACTCTCTCGACTTCTTCTCTGTTGATGTACAGAGGGGGATGATGTTCTTGTTTCCGCCTGAAGTCGATGATGAGCTCCTTGGTCTTCTTGATGTTGAGAGTCAAGTTGTTCTCTGAGCACCAGCCTGCCAGCCTCTCCACCTCCGCCCTGTAGGCTGACTCGTCGCCCCCAGTTATCAGCTCCACCACTGTCGTGTCATCTGCAAATTTTATGATCATGTTTGAGTTGTGTTCCGGTAAGCAGTCATGGGTGTACAGGAAGTAGAGGAGCGGGCTCAGCACACAACCCTGTGGGGCCCCCGTGCTGAGCGTCAGGGTGGAGGAGTGGTGGTGATCCATCCTGACTGACTGCAGCCGGTCTGTTAGGAAGTCCTGTATCCAGAGGCAGATGTCATGGTTGAAGCCTAGGGAGGACATCTTGGAGACCAGTCTGCTGGGGATGATGGTGTTGAATGCAGAACTGTAGTCTATGAACAACAGATGGGCGTACGTCCCTCGCTGATCTAGATGGTGCAGAACAGTGTGGAGGGTGGTGGTGATGGCATCGTCTGTTGATCTGTTTTCTCTGTAGGCATACTGATGTGGGTCCAGGGTGGGTGGGAGAGTGGCCTTGATGTGCTTTGAGACCAGTCTCTCCAGGCACTTTGTGGCTACAGGTGTTAGTGCCACTGGCCTGTAGTCGCTGAGGCAGGTTATGGCTGTCTGCTTCGGGACTGGCACGATTGTTGCAGATTTCAGACACACTGCACACTGAAGCGTGAATGCTTTAGGGCTCTATTTTGATGGCGGTCAAAACAGAATGCATGGGGCACATATGCTAATACCAAAGTAAGTCTGGTACATCTTAATATCATGGTTAGCTGTAGCTGAGAGGGGAGGAAACCAAACTACACAGCTAGCTATCAGGGCAACACTTTTTAGACTGCTTGCCTTCATTTTTTTTAAACCTGAAAGATGTACTTCATGTGAAGTTGGTAAATGTGCCCAATGTGCTATGACTTTTGTTCATCGCTTACCACCATCAAAATGTAGCCCCATAATGTTTAAAAGTGTAATTTATTTAACTGAATTAGGCATCTTTAATTATTAAAGTTATATGTGCATTATGATGTGTTATTTTAGGGTTTTCCATCGATTCAAAACAAATATCGCATTAAGTCATAATGTAAAATTTGTATGGGTAACAAGTAATAGGGAAGGGTCCCATTGTAAGTGCAATGATCATCATTGCTTGACTGAGTGTATCATTTTGAATCCTTTCTCTCTTAAGGGCCCAGGGCACCATAATCAGGCTCTTACTCCAGTGCGCCATGCCCTAAAACAGGCGGTGTAGAAAAAATGTGGTACGGAATAGGGAATGGAATGTTCTGTGTCTACTGTATGTGGACTCAAAAGCATTCCATTCCATGCCACATTTTTGCTACACCGCCTGTCTAAGGGCATAGCGCACTGGAGTAAGAGCCTGATTATTGCGCCCCTAGTCTGTAATTGTTAAATTACAAAAACTGAGTTTGGTGTCCTCTGGTAGCAGGGTACCCCCACTGGCTTTTAAAAAATGTTACTATTTCAAAGGATTTAAGACATTTTCACTTTCACAAATTGCTTGACTGAACTATTGACACAATAATTGACAGTATATCACATCGAAATATGAGTTTTGAATATATTATGAAGCTGTAGAGGGGTTGTTCACATTTGCATTGTTTGTAAACACTAGAGCAAACGTATTTTTTGTAATTTAACTGAACAATTACAGACTGGGGCTTTAAGTTATGATGATCGTGGGACTATGGAGCTTTTGGGCAACCCGGGTCCTGGACTGTACTCTCAAAAAGGGAACATGTTTAAAATGTGAAAGATCAAGAACAGAATCTTGATAAGACTTTAGGGCAGGGAGTGACCCTACAAAGAGATAAGGTACCATTAAGAGAAGGAAGATGGTATTGCACTTCATTTGGAAATGAAAAGTCAGAGCTCACCTTTTTCATTACTGTTCAAAGGTTCAGTGCTACTACTCTCTGAGGAGGCGTCTAGGATGACAGTAGTACTTTCCTGGTCAATTTCAATTGGGTCTTTATTTATGCTGACTTATCACTAATCACTCGGAAATAATGGTGGTTTACCCTTAAATGGTCATTTCCTTTTTTTCAACCCCCCCCCGGGGGAGGATCTTGAGCACCTACAGCTGGCTCTAGTCACCTCTTGCCCCTACCTTCGTTCAAGCCAGCCAAGTCACACCCCCTCTCTCTGATTGGGGGAATTTTCATTAGTTTGTTCGAGGAACCCTTTTATCTTGGGATGGCTTAGAGTGCCGAACAGCTGCTTCCACTCCTTCATTCTGTTTTAATATACTTTTGACAGTGTTCTTGGCTAAATAATAGTTTAGACCTTATTAAGCGTTTGATTAGGAATACAGCCGCGAAACACGGCTGCATCAGCTTTGAAATTGTAGGGGCTTTCTGTGCTAGATCACATGATCACATTCCACGCACCCAGCCTGTCTCCGTATAGGCCTAATGGTAGTCACACTCTAGGCCTAATGGTAGTCACTCCAGGCCTAAAGGTAGTCACACTCTAGGCCTAATGGTAGTCACTCCAGGCCTAAAGGTAGTCACACTCTCTGCACACAGTTTGACTCTGCACAGTCCACCTGTGACAAGCCATGTCACTACATCCAGCTCTCTCCATTGTTTCATAAAGGGACATAAGCAGTCCTGTGGCTGACCCTTGGGGTTCAGGCCTGCCACTAGGACCAGGTCTATCACAGTCATTGATTTTGTCTGTGGAGGAAATACGATTCCCGTCATTCCCCCCTTAGAGAGAGTTCACGGTCTCTCTCACCTTCACATATTGATCAGACAAAATTTTGACTAAATCTGTGAGCGAGCGTAGGCTTGCTTGGCCACATAATGCCATCACTCTGATGGACAGCATGGAATGTCTCTGTGCAAGGCATCCGAAAGTGTGCCTGTCTTCCCTCAGACAATATGTACAGTACAACCACGCATGTAAAGTGGTAAAATATCATAGATGGCCTGTCTGACTCGCACCGTGCGCTCAATAAAACAACTGGAATTGTGGTCCAGCTCCACACAGTCTAATATTTTCCCTGGACAGCCGTCCATCCCATATGCACATTTTACTGCCCCCATTTCCACTGACCCACTCTCCATCACTCCTCACAATTAAACTGATGCCCCCGTATTCTCCGAAAAATATCAATACCCAAATCATAAAATAATACACAGATTATGAAATAATACACAGATTATGAAATAATACACAGAGATTATAAAATAATACAGATTATAAAATAATACACATTCATTTTTGTTCAGTGGTCATATGGTTCAGAATACACAGTAACTCTGCTCTGTCGACCACTTCTAACATCCACCAGCAGTTTACCCCTTGGCTGCTGGCAATAATGCTATTTAATTCCACAATATGCCAATTTCTTTCAATTATTTGTTCAGATGGTTCAAGGGTTAAACAGTGATACTTCATTAATGCAAATCTTTAAAAACGCATATAATTCCACCCCCATGCAAAGGGTCGATACTCCAAACCACCTACCACAATGCATAAGCAAAACAAACCCTCCATTGGCCATTTGAGATTATAAGAGTTATATTTCTATTTTCTATTGTTACAATATATATAACACTAAATAAGACAGAATTACATATAGTTATATCTTAGTTTAAGACAGAAAAGTATCTCTGGTTAACACTCTAGTTCGACATACACAGTTGGTAAAACAATCATTTCAACATATTCTTCAACAGGCGGTGGCAGCCCATACGGGGCATAGTTTGGTGGTTTGCTGACGTTCTGTAGTGCTGAGGGATATCCCTCTGGCCTCCTCCCTGGGCACGTGGCTAATTTACGGGGATTAGCGAGTCTGTGCAAATTCGGTGTTCTGCAAGATGAGATGATTCGCGATCAGTTAATTGAACACACAAATAACGACAAGGTGCGGGAAAAAACTTTTACTGCAAGAAGATACACTAACACTGTCAACAGCAGTAAACATGGCTTTTCAAATCGAGTCCGCTGCAGCGTGTGCAGCTAAACTGGCTAAGGGGGAAATCTTTTTTTGACATAGCTGGCTCACTCCAGCTACCTGTACGCTATGGCACAAGGCTCCTGCAAGGTTTCCTTTTCAACGTTGCATGTCGTGGGGCAAACCTGCTAGGCCTGGACCTTTTTACGGCCCTTGGCTTCTCCCTCCTGGACACCAGTGGCTCCACCCACTTCTCCAAACTCAACCTGCGTCAAGGCTACCTCCAGGTTCCCTTTCACCCCAGCAGTTGCGACCTAACAGCTTTCGTGACTCACTCAGGTGTATTCCGGTACACCCGGATTCCGTTTGGCCTCAGCTCGGCTCCAAGCTGTTTTCAGAAAGTGATGGCCTCCATCCTGGCTGGAATTCCAGGCATGGCTGTCTATCTTTACGACATCGTCGTACATGGATCTACTGTGGCTACCCATGACTACCGGCTAGAGAGGGTGTTTTCAGCGCTGGCCAAACACAACCTCACCCTGAACGACGAGAAGTCCGTATTTGGTGTCCCGGCTATCGATTTTGTGGGTTATCGCCTGTCCGCTCATGGCGTTTCCCCACTGTAGTCCAACATTGACGCTATATAGCAGATCCTAGCACCCTCCACTGCAGGCCCAGGTTGTGTCCTTCCTGGGCATGACGGGGTACTACCTGAGGTTCCTACCGCAATACTCAACGACCGCAGCTCCACTGCCTTCTCCGTGTTCTTGAACTTGCCTACGCCCTCTGCAAGGTCCGTGTGTGTCGCCCAACCCCTGGGGACACCACACTATGTAAGCAGAAAGATGAAAGACTTCTTTGGAATAGAGCAAGTTAACCATGTAATTTCTGTACAGTGGATTATTCTACATGGAAATAAGTATACATGTGGAAAATCTTTGATTCTTTCTAATGTCATCAATAATACTCCAGAGTTTGGACTTGTGAAAAACATATATATTGTAAATGCATCAGTGTATTGTTTTGAATGCCAACCTCTCTCTACAATTGAGTGGAAGGATGATTATTTAACATACGAGGTAGAAGTTCCCTACCTAGTTCAAACCGCTATTTTTGTGGATGCTGAAAGTCTTGTTGATTATACATCATACTACTATTTGACCTTCAATAATAGCAAGTACGTTCCAGTGAAGTATGATCTCACAGATATCATTGCATATCACTCGCTGAATACAAATTAGTCTGTATAGAATGTAAATGTAAATTCCATGATATTGTCACATCCATAACGTCTTCCGTAGAGCAAATCTATAATAAAATGTCCATATCTAAAATTTTTGTGGATCGGTTTCTCTAAAGAAATAGTTTGTACATACAACTGTAACAAAAGTTTTAATCAAAAACATTATTATCCATAATATAAAAAGCTGCGTTCATCCTGTCCACAGCACTACCCACAGCAGCCAGCAGGTGGCATGCGATGCATGCACACACACACAATATATACACACACACGATATACACACAGGACACACACACACACACACACACACACACACACACACACACGTGATGTATACAGGTTGCACATACGTTATCATTACTTGGACTGTTAGTCAATGGGGATGGGGAGGGACGTGCAAAGAGAGGGGCTAGAGGGAAAGAAAAATAGCGACGCGTAGCACCCAAATTTCTAGTGGACATACATTTCTGCGTTATGGATGTGACACCCTATCATGGAATTGCCCAAGTCACACCTTTTTATTGTCATCGTGCCAGAACACTGGGAAGTTGCACTGTGTATGTATCATGAGTTGGGTAGAGATTTTTGTTATTTGATGGAATGCATTCAGGCTTCAGTTTAATTTGTACAGGGGCCCAGATTAACACACGTCCGATTGATTCTTTATCATCACAGAGTGCTGAACAATCTTGAACAAGAACTATCGCTATTCAGAAAAAACTCTGATGATGAAGAGAAACTTACTGGATTCCGTTTTGGTTTCTAAAGGAACCAGAATGACAACTGTGAAACATTTTAAATAGTTAAGTTGTTACCATCTATTTTTATGAAAGATTTTATATGAATTCAGTCATTGGATATTTGAATTATTAATTTCCAACTCAGGTAATGTTTTTACCAGTCAATGTTTACAAAATGTCTATTCATGTAATGGTTTTTGTCAGTCAATTACTTCACATGCCTCTATAGGCAACAACTAAGTTTCAAAATAAGAGCTGGCCCTGGACTCTAGTTGGGACTGGGAAGTGAGAGAAAATACACCGCTGTGACCAGATCAGGACGAGTAACTTTTAGGAACGGCAAGTATCTTTTCTAAGATACTTGCCCTTCCGCAAGTATGCTTTCACCCTAATCTGGGCCCCTGTTTGTGTGAAGAATTATTAAGTCAATCTTCTGTTGACCATTCAATTGAGTGGATGATTATTTCGCTTACGAGGTAGAAGTTCCCTACCTAGCTCAAACCGCTATTTTTGTGGATGCTGAAAGTCTTGTTGATTATACATCATACTACTATTTGACCTTCAATAGCAAGTACATTCCATTGAAGTATGATCTCACAGATATCATTGCATATCACTCGCTTAATACAGTACAAATTAGTCTGTATAATATAAGTCACACCTTTTTATTGTCATGGTGCCAGAACATGTAAGACTGGGAAGTCGGGTGAGGTGGGTAGAGATTTTTGTTATTTGATGGAATGTATTCAGCCTTCAGTTTAATTTCTGTGAAGAATGATTAGCTAAGTCAATCTTCTGTTGACTTCAAGATTAGATTTTCCATTAAAACTGATTTATTCCTAAATCAGGCAAGTCCCTTTCTTGAAACAAGATGATCAATCTTTTACAAATAACACAGCAGCTTAAAAACTGACTGGTCAAAAAAGCTTGTTTAATTTGAGATACCACTCAAAATTAGATGTTTTCAAGACTCTTTCACTAAACAAGATGCATTCAAGATGCACTGTCTAAAAACAAGTCCTTATAGCTCAAGGAAATTTTGCTTGTTGGGTGACTTTGTCTTATATTAAGTGTAATCAGATATTTTGACTAGAAAAGAGACAAATATGCTTGGTAAGATTTAGATTTTTTGCAGTGTATGTTTTGTATTTTAATGAGTTTCTATTATTTTTCTATTATTGTTTCATGCTGTCTATTTTTGTCTTTTATTTTAATCCATTTTTGTGAAGCACTTTGTGCTGTATTGCTGGAAAGGTGTCATATAAAATAAATTAAATTAAATTAAAATAAATAAGACATTTACAATTAAACTAATATGTGAGATTCTAACTCAAAATAAGAGATCTAACAGATTTTAAAATAATTGGTGTCTGAATTACAGGCACATCAGTCACAGAAACGGCAAAATGATTTAATGTGTCAAGGGGAACAAGTATCTAAAATCACAACAGCATATGCCAAACAAGAAAAAACTGCATCAGGAAATATCCCACCAGGATTGACAGGCACTTGATAGTTGCACAGGACAACTGAAACAGGATAGACACAGGATAGTTGCTACAAACCTTGTAACACCAGATAATGTAATAACACAGAATAATGTAATAACTTTTCATAATGTAATAACTTTTTCCTTTACAATGAGTTTATAATGTAATAAAACTGCATAATGTAATAACTTGCCAGATAATGTAATAAACATGTTAAATGGATAACATAATAACTTTTATCTGGAAATGTAATAACTTATTACATTATCCGGTGATTATTACATTATCCGATGAGTAACAACTTTTTTGATTAATAATGTCATAACTTCACCGGATAATGTAATAACATATCAAAATCATTATATTTATGTTTTATTTTAGAATGGTGGGATGGAGAGAAGGCCAGCTGAGGATGAACGCAGAGTGCGGGTTGGGGTGTATTCCTGTAGGAGATCGGAGAACTAGAGGGGTGCAAGGCAGTGTAGGGCTTTATATGTGAGCAGAAGAATCTTGAAAACAATGCAGGTAACCAGTGCAGCTGAATGAGAGTGGGAGTGATGTGGTCATTGGATTTGGTGCGTGTGAGGATTCGTGCAGCTGAATTTTGGATAATTTGCAGTTTATTGATGAGTTTGGAGGGTAGTCCTGAGAGTATTCCGTTACAGTAGTCCAAACGGGAGGTGACGAATGCATGGATCAGGGCTTCAGCACTGGAATGGGAGAGTGATGGACGGAGTTGGGAGATGTTACGGAGGTGAAAAAATTCAGGATTTCAGATAGGATTTCAGCCAGGCTAGCGCAGACCCAGTGACCCCCAGGGAGGTCAGATGATCCAGGAGCAGCAGGTGGGAAACAGTATGAAAGGCAGCGCTGAGGTCGAGGAGGATGACAATGGTTAATAGTCCAGAGTCGGCAGCACGGAGGGGGTCATTGGTAATGTTGATGAGGGTGGTCTCTGTGCTGTGTTTTGGTTGGAATCCAGACTGGAACGGCTCAAGGAGGTGGTTATTGGCCAGGTGGGATTGGAGCAGGGCTGCTACCACACGTTCAAGGACTTTGGAGAGGAATGGAAGATTAGAGATGGGGCAGAAATTGTTGAGATTGTTGTGATCTGCGCTGGGCTTTTTGAGTATTGGGGTGTGATAGCAGCCATTTTAAGGGAGAGGAGAACAGAGCCGCACACCAGAAATGAATTAATTGTCCATTTTAGCAGTGGGTAGAGGGCAGGTAGGGCAGCTTTAACCAGAATGGTGGGCAGAAGGTTCAGTTTACAGGTGGAGGATTTGGATGCACTGATGACCTTGATCACAGATGATTCAGACACAGGTGTGATGGTGGAAAGACTGTTTTTTTGAGAGGGGCTAGGGCTTCCAGGGAGGTGGGAGAGACAGATGTTGTAGTGTGTGACTGGGTCGTCAGTAGATGTGTAAGTGTCAGGGGAGGGGCAGGTGTTGATAAGATTATAAACAGCATTATTTATGCTTTGTATGTTTTGGAATATAATGGTGCATTGAGCTTTTTCATTGAAAGTTTGGGCAGGGACCTCAAACAGGACAGCTTTGTGATCGGAGATGGGGAATAGTAAGTCAGGCCAGTGGAGCAAACTAAGTCGAGTGTGTGTCCTTTGTTATGAGTGGGGAAGGTGACATGTTGATTAATATCAAGACAGTCCAGAAGTGAGAGGAAGTCATTAGTAAGAGTGCATTGGGGGGAATCTATATGAATGTTAAAATCACCCAGGAGGAGCACATTTGGTGACATGGTGCAGACACTGGTCAGTAGGGAGGACAATTTAGGGAGAAATACAGCTGATAATTTGGGGGGGTGGTAGATGGTTACAATGACAGACAGCTTGACAATAAGGTGTTCAAAGGATGAATGTTGGGGGAAACTGACAGTGGTGGCTTTGAGAGCGGAGCAGTAGAGAACAGTAACCCTCCCTCCATGGCCACAAGAGTGGGGCTGGTCAATTTATGAGAAACCAGATGGAGTAGCTTGATTTAAATGGTAATAATCCTGAGGCTGCTGCCATGTCTCTGTCAGGCATAGAATGTCCAGTTTATTGTCAGTGGTGAATTCCGAAATTAGTGGGCCTTTATTAATGAGGGAGCGGACATTGACATTCCCACTGGGATCATATATACTGAAAAATGTATGCATTCACTACTGTAAGTCGCTTTGGATAAAAGCGTCTGCTAAATGGCATATATTACATAATCCCAAAAGATGTTTAATCCGCATGATGATGCAGGTGCAGGTTGAGAGGGAATCGGGACAAGTCTTGCGGCCGGCTAGAGAGCGCTGGTTGGGGAGCAGGACGAGTCTTGTGGCTGGCTAGAGAGCACTGGTTGGGGAGCATAGAACACGGCCTCCGTGTTCACAAGCCGGCACCCAGGGGAAGCAGGCAGGGGCGGTGGGCAATCCAGACTCAGCAGGCAGGTGAAACACACCGGGGAGCCATATTTCAACATTTTTCATTACCTACAATGTGTAGCAACGTAGTCTTAATACGAAAATAAACATTTAGCTCATAATAAACAAGTGAATATAATGAGCATCACAAGCCAAATGTGACTATTACATGCCAAATATAAAAGTATTGCATTTTACAGGAAATTAAATTAAATTAAATGCCATTCAAAACGGTTGCTGCCTATTTCCATTTCAAAAAATAAAATACAGTACTCTATTTCCAAAAGATGTCTTTGACCTTATACCGCACATATCCTATGTGTCTAAGCACGATTCGTTGCCTGATTCATTTTGCAAGACCACTGCTACATCCAGCAGCTTTGTATAGCTTCATAACACTAACTGAACAGTCATTGAAATTATCTAATTCAAGACTTATAGCCAAAGAATCTCTCACATAGATCCAGGGTAGATATGGCTTAGACAGTTCTCTGAAAAGGTGTGAAACCCTATTAAATGTTCCAAGCATGGACATGTTCAGTTCAAGGATTAACTTGATTATTATTGACAAGATTTATTTAGACAGTGCTAAGAGTGCTATGTTTCCAGTATCTTCTCACATTTTACATTTTACATTTTAAGCATTTAGCAGACGCTCTTATCCAGAGCGACTTACAAGATGTGCATTAATACAAGGTAAGAACAATCAGTTAGCGCACAAGATCAGTGCAGTAAAGCGGCAGTAGACATCATTGCAGGTGTCTGCATATCATACCTGTAACATTGGGAAAGAAAAGGTTAGTGGGTCTTTTTTTTTTTTTTTTTTTTTTTTTTGTAGAACAAGTAAACAGTGGTGACGACAGATTGACTAGATGGACAGTGTTCAGTGGTAGTGGAGTCTGAAGAGGTGGGTTTTGAGTCTCTTGTGGAAGATTGGAAGTGATTCCGCGGTCCTGACCGATTGCGGGAGGTCATTCCACCAATGAGGGACCAGGACAGAGAAGAGGCGAGACCGCGAGGAGCGGCTGCCAGCCGCCCGGAGGGATGGGGCAGTCAGTCTGCCAGCGGAGGCGGAGCGGAGGGGTCTGGACGGGGTGTAGGGCGTGATGAGTGACTGGAGGTATGGGGGAGCAGTACCTCTGGCCGCTTGAAAAGCAAGCACCAGTGACTTGAATCTGATGCGTGCTGCGATGGGGAGCCAGTGCAGAGAGGAGAGTAGAGGGGTGACGTGGGTGAACTTCGGCTGGTTGAACACCAGGCGAGCAGCAGCGTTCTGGACTAGTTGCAGTGGCTTGATGGCACAGGCCGGAAGGCCTGCCAGCAAGGAATTGCAGTAGTCCAGACGTGAGATCACCAGGGCCTGGACCAGGAGTTGAGTGGCCTCTTGGGTGAGGAACGGTCGGATCCTTCGGATGTTATGGAGGGAGAAACGGCAGGTCCGAGTGATCGCTGCAATATGGCTCACAGCTGGTTGTCCAGGGTTTCCCCAAGACTCCTGGCAGACTGGGACGGAGACACTATGGAGCCTTCCCACGGTGATTGACGCATCAATCATCGGGGAGCCCTTCGCTGGGAGGAAGAGCAGCTCTGTCTTCCCCAGGTTCAGCTTCAGGTGGTGGGTGGATATCCATGCGGAGATGTCAGCCAGGCATGCAGAGATCCGTGCCGGGACCTGGGTATCAGATGGAGGGTAGGAGAGAAAGAGTTGAGTGTCATCAGCATAACAGTGATAGGAAAAACCATGAGCAGAAATAACAGTGCCAAGTGACTTGGTGTACAGAGAAAATAGGACAGGGCCTAGCACCGAACCCTGCGGGACACCGGTAGAGAGGGTGCGGGGAGAGAGAGGATCCTCTCCAGGCCACCTGGTCAGCCAGGTAGGACTCGAACCATGTCAACGCAGATCCAGAGATTCCCCATCTCGACGAGAAATGAGAGCAGGATCCGGTGGTCCACGGTGTCGAATGCCGCCGACAGGTCAAGGAGGAGGAGGACGGAGCTAAGGGATCGGGACTTAGCGACGTGAAGAGCCTCAGTGACCGCAAGGAGAGCAGTCTCTGTGGAGTGGCCTGCTCTGAACCCAGATTGGTTAGGATCAAGCAGGTCATTCTGTGAGAGATGAGCAGACAGTTGATTATAGACAGCCCGCTCTAACGTTTCGGAGAGGAATGGGAGGAGAGAGACAGGTCGGTAGTTAGAGATGACAGCAGGTTTCAGAGAGGGCTTTTTTGAGGAGGGGGACAACCTGAGCGCATTTGAGGGAGGAGGGGACAGAGCCAGAGGAAAGAGAGGAGTTAATGACATTGGAGACAAAGGGGAGGATGTCCATAGCAATGGACTGGAAGAGGGGGGAAGGAATGGGATCAAGAGGGCAGGTGGTGGGACGGTGGGAGAGAACAAGTTGAAGGATGTCCGAGTCAGGGAGGGGTGAGAAGGAGGACAGAGGAGTGGGAGGTTTAGGTAGCGGGATGGGAGAGGGAAAGGTTGGGGGGAAGGAGTTGCGAATGACCTCAACCTTCTCGTGAAAGAAGGATGAGAAGTCATCAGCGGTTATAGAGGAGGGGGGTGGGGGAGGAGGAGGGGGTGAGGAGAGAGGAAAACGTAGCATAGAGTTTACGTGGGTTGGAAACAGAAGATTGAATCTTAGAAAGGAAAAATGCAGAGGAGAGGTTAGTGGAGAAGGAAGCCAGGAGTGTGTGGAAGTCAGACAGAGCTACAGGGGATTTGGATTTTCTCCATTTCCTTTCTGCCGCACGCAGCTTCAGTCGGTTAACCCGAATGGAATCGGTTAGCCAGGGGGCGGGGGGGCGGAGACGTAGGAAAGTAGGGTGGATGATGCTACCTCAGCTGGTAGCTGAGAGAAGGCATCAGTAGGGGGAAGGGAAGATAGGACAGTAGCTGACAGGGCAGCAGGGGAGAGAGCAGAGGTTGGGACTGACAAGGACAGTGGGAGCAGGTGAAGATGGTTTAGGCACACAGGGGAGGGGAGGGAGAAAGACAGAAAGCAATGGTCAGACACATGTAGAGGCGATACCGTAATGTTGGGTGAGGCGCAGTTCCTGGTGAAGACCAGGTCCAGTTGGTTACCGGCCTTGTGGGTGGATGGGGATTCAGCCATGGTGAAGTCAAAGGACTGAAGCAGGGGGAGGAATGCAGAGGCCTGGGAGGTCTCTAGCTGCAGGTTGAAGTCCCCGAGGAGTAAGACGGGAGTGCCAACCTCAGGGAAGGCACTGAGCAGGGCATCCATCTCGTCTAGGAAACTCCCCAGTGGACCTCGAGGGCGATAAAGAACAATGATGTGCAGTTTACATGGAACAGTGACAGTGACAGCAGGAAATTCAAAGGAGGAGGGTGGGGAGGGGAACAATACCAAATCTCCACAGGGGGGAGATCAGTATACCTGTCCCTCCACCTCTACCTGAGGGTCGTGGAGTGTGGGAGAAGGTATAGGCAGCAGAGAGAGCAGCAGGGGTGGCCGTGTTTTGCGGAGTGATCCAGGTCTCCGTAAGTGCCAGGAACTGCAGGGAGAGTAGGGAGGCCTGGGCTGAGATGAAATCGACCTTCCGGACAGCGGACTGGCAGTTCCATAGTCCGCCTGCTACCACCACGTCAACACCGGGAGATCTAGGAGGGTGGATGAGATTGGACAGATTACGGGTGTGGGTAGAATCTCTCCTTCTAGGCAATCTAGAAGAGGAGACATGGACTGGGATAGGGAGGTAGCATGTAGTGTTAGTTGCAGAGGAAGTAGAACAGGGAGATACAAAACTATGATACTCACCGTGCGGCGAGCGCTCCCTAGCTGGCCCCCCTCGGTGGACTCCTGCAGGTAGACTCCTTTGTCTTTGTCCGCTGAGTCTTCGTCCGGGGAGGCTAGGACGGGGAGGCTGCCGCGAAAAGCTGCCGCTATCCACAGCTATGGCTGTTAATATAGCCGAGTGATGCTAGGCACTAAGTGGCAAGTGCCACCTGACAACAATCGCCACTAATTAACAACTGTTAGCTTTCTAACGCTACTGAGGAACGCTCACTATAAACACGGGCTGATCAATGGAACCAATTGAAAGCAGCTGAGTCGCAGTCAGCTTTCTCGCTGGTTTATTCTCTGATCTGTTTCTTTGATCTGCTGCATTGCCTGCACCCTGGTCTGTTCCACTAGCTTCTTTCTGGTCTGCTCCATTGCCTGCTTCCTGGTCTGCTCCATTGTCTGTCTCCTGGTCTGCTCTCTGGTCTGCGCCACTGTCTGCTTCCTAGTCTGCGCCACTGTCTGCTTCCTGGTCTGCTTCATTGTCAGTACCCTGGTCTGCTCCATGACCTGCTTGAACTTCTCCATTAAAATCTATAATTTCACACTCAGCCTCCTGAATTGCCTGGATATAATGACTAACTGGACCTTCAAGACTTACATAATGATCCCCATGTCCCTCAGCAATGTGGAAAAGAACCAAAAGAGGCAAATTGTCACAATACGTATTGGATGGTGTTATAACAGAGGTTGCATCAATTCCTAGAGTGGACACAACCAGAAATTGAACATGGAAAATCTGAGAGGCTCTCTGAAGTGTTATGTGATCTCCATATGTTCCTTGTTGTGCCATACTTTGTAAGTATGCACTCCAGTTGTTGCCTTCCACATAATTTGACAGTGGAGTACCATCCTCTGTATTCTGGTTGATATGTTAGACCTCCCACAATTTCCTCTCTCAGGGATGTTGCTGAGCAGAATATTCCCAGAGTGGCCAACTGGTCAGCCATGGCAGAAAACAGAGAAGACTTGCGGCGTAGTTTTTCTATCTTTTTTTGTCATACTGGTGACATCAGATACAGAAAACCATTGTTGTGTCACAGTGAGTTTGCCTGGCATCTGAAACTGCACCTTGTATTTTGATACCTTTACATTTCTCTTAACAATGATACCAAGCAATACCAGGTGTCTTTTTGAAACTCTGTGTGTACTATCCTTAACCCTGACTAATACTTTTGTTATGTTCTGCTATGTCTGTTCGGTTGTTTTTGTACTTTGTTTATTTTTCATTCATCATTCTTGTTCTGTTCCCCGTCTGTCATTGTTCCTGTTTGTTCGAGATCCACTCCTTGTCTTTTGTCATGCACTTCGGGAAATTCTAGTTTTCGTTTTTTCTGTCTTAGTTTATTATCTCGTTTTACTTCCTTCTTACTTTCTATAACACTTTGTATATATTAGTTAGATGTATATAGTACTAACCTACTAAACTACTAACATTAGGGATTTAGATTAAGTTACTAACATTACTAATCACTAATTATCTCACACTTCTAACTATCGTTATCATTCTCTCTCTCATTGTCCTATCCCTGTACGCTTCTCACGTTTAGCTTCATTTGCACGCAGTTTCTCTCTATGCGTTCCTCCCCTTTGAACTATGCACGTGTCTGCCTGCTCTTCCAGGTCGTATATTGTCTATGTGTCTGTGTTATTCCCAGTCCGTGTCTTTCGTTTCCCCTCGTTATTGTCCCATCGTGTGTTCCTTCTCTCCTCCCAGTCACACCTGATTCCTATTGTGTTTCCCTTCCCTGCTTGTATATAAGTTCCGTGTTTATGTTCTATCCCGTCAGACGTTGATCTTCATTCCCATTACTTGTAAACCAGAGTCTTTTTCAGACACCCCTTCTGTTTTTCACTTCGTTTGCCTGCCGATTCTGTTTGTTTGCCTTCTCCTTTTGGATTGTTTTTGTGACCCATCACACCTGATTCCTCTGCCTTGATTGTGTTTCCCTTCCCTCACTTTTTTTACCTTTTAAACAGTATATAAGTTCCGTGTTTATGTTCTATCCCCGTCAGAACGTTGATCTTCATTCCCTGTGCCGATTACTTGTAAACCAGAGTCTAGCATTTTCCTGAGACACCCCTTCTGTTTTTCACTTCGCGTTTGCCTGCCGATTCTGTTTGTTTGCCTTCTCTGATTTACTGGTTTTGACTTTTGGATTGTTTGTGACTTCTCTTTGGATTTTGATTTTGTACCTTCGCTACCCTGACTTCTGGTTTTGAACTCTGCCTTGATTAAACTATTCTTTTGTCTAATCCTGGTCTGCGTCTGGGTCCTTATCCCGAACGTCACAACTTTGTTTTTTACCTTTTAAACAGAAGGTGGAATCATTTGTCTGATGCAGTGCTCAGTGACCTTTTGTGCCTTTTTTCTTAGTTTACAACATTTCTCCTCAAACTACCATGTATTTATGCACATCTTGTAAGTCGCTCTGGATAAGAGCATCTGCTAAATGCTTAAAATGTAAATGTATACTTAAGTCTTTGTTTTAGGGAGGGCAGATTGGCCCATGGATCTTGTGCAGGGTGTTCTTTACTGATCTTGGATGGAGAACATGTTAAGGGATTGGTTAACCTGTTACTTTTTCTTCCATAATATACCTCAAAAGGAGACCTCCAATTCAACACCTCTTTTGGATCTTCATTCATTATTCTGGAGTAAACTGGCAAATGCTTAACCCAGTTAACTTCTCCCTTCTGAAAGTTAACAAGGTCATACATTATCTTCTTCCTTAACACGCTGTGACTCCTTAACATTTTACCCTAGCTCTGGGGATGGTATGGTGAACTCTGAATTACTTTCCATTCCATAAGCTTCTGAACTGCACCTTTAAATGATCTTCCTTGATCATGCTGCAAAACCATAGGTGGACCATTCTCACAGTAGATATCTGCAAGGTGTTTTGCAATCTCTGTGCTCTGCTTACCATGTAATGGTCTCAGCTACATATACCTGCTAAACACATCAATTATAGTCAGGATGTTCCAGTATGTGGCTCAACCATGCTTAACCATCCATTTTCCCATGCCAAGAAGGTCAATCTAATGGCAACTTTGAACCGCTTTAGCCTTGATGGGCTTTGGAATGGGTCTGTTTTCAAATCTAGCCTTGTGCAATTGGTAATGCCTGGAGTTGTCCAATGTTTTTGCACACTGTCTTCACTTATGCCAGAGTATTGTTCCTTCAGTAGTTTGTTCACGTTTCTTGTACCAGACCCTTTTGTCTCATGCAAACCTCTTTTCACAATTTGTCTGATGGCACACTTCTTAGCCACCAGTTTCCCAGCACCTGTTATTGCCTGTCCATCTTCACAGAGCATAATGGTCTCTATTCCTCCACAATCGAACAAGAGCAGCACGTACAGTTTGTGATCTTTCTGCTACAGGGACATTGAATTCCCCCTTCAGTGCCTTGAGTATGACATCATGTCTCCTCAGTCATTGCTTGATGTCCATATCCCATACATAAGACCCAAAGGGTACAGGACAGGAGAACGATTACTGGTATTATTCTCATTGTTCCAGATCTGTCAGACAGATTGAATAGTGCAATTAGTAGAGTATATTCTTCGTATAACCTATTTATAGGTTTAATAGATTTATTGATTGGTTATTACTATCTATTTGATAGTGGTCTACAACCCTGGTCCTAGAGAGCTAGAGTGTGTGCAGACCTTTGTTCTAGACCAGTACTACAATATGTGATTCAACTAGAGAGGTGAAGAAACTGTGTGTGCTTTGGAAAATCACCTGTAAGCTATTTATGGTAGGGATGGAAGAAGTGTGAAAGTGTGTGACAGTGAGAGTATAGTTAAGTATAAGTAGCCTAGAGGAGTTAGCCATAGCCTATTGGCAGTTATTGTGGTATCACCAGTGGTTCAAAATTAACGCTAGTGCAAACAGTAAACAAATCTCTGTGGTATTTTGAGTAATCAACATAATTTGTTTACAGAATCCATTAAGCTAACATGTACAATGCCAAAACATAATTTTACGCAGCCTCAGAATATTGTAGACACAACTAATTGTAACCACATTTTGTGACTCAAGGTTAAACAGGGTGCCAAGGCTGCATTAATTAAATTGCTTATTACATTGCTATCTTCTGATCAGTTTGTGCCATATATTAAATATAGTGATGTAGCTACCCAGCTATATTCTGAGAAAATAGCTTAACTAGGCTACTTGAAAGCTACATCATTCTGAAAGTAATTAAGCTATGCACAGGCTATTGGAAAATGTAGTTAAACTAATAGCTTGGCTACTCCCCAACACTGCTTAAAATTATAGTGCTACTTTGTTCAACAGTCAGCGTGTTTTGGTACAGGTTGAGAAAATGTAATCCTGCACTCAGAATTTCTCCAGGACCAGGTTTGTAGACCACTTACAATATGACTGGTGTTCTCATACTGTTGTCATAGCTAACTAGTTAGCTATACTAGTTAGCACTGTTTGCATAGTATAAACTATTACTCACAAATATTATAGTATTAAGTAATACTAATTTGTGAGCATATGTAACCTTTGATATTCAAAATTTTGGTTTGATTTACTCAATTTCATATCCTACCTTTCAACACTCTGTGAAGTGTGGGAATTTATTAGTATGTTTTTATTCTGACCTGACTGTGAATTAATGTGCAGAGCTCATGTTTTCGCAGAAAGTGGCAAACTAGTTTTGGCCCCTGTTTTGTTATTCTGAGTTCTTGCACCTGTTTCTGATAAGGCTGAATTCTTCTCCAGTTCTCACAAGAGTTTGATAAGACCAAAGACAGCGTTCATTGTCTTCATAGACAGATGATGTAGGTTGTTGCTGATTGGACAGTCTGAACCGATAGGAAGTCACGCTGACGTAAGTGGCTTGCCGATTGGAGGACCTGGGAAAACGTCAGCCAATCAGCAAAGACCTGATTTTGAAAAGGAAAAGTTTCAAGACGGCCCGGGAGAGCGCTTCCCGGGAGACAGCTGGACAAATCAATTGAGAGATTTGTGTGGCTTTCTTTGGTTCCATGTTACCTTTTACTTGTCTTTAATAAATTCTGAGTTAAGAATAATTTGGTCTTAATATTTGCCTCCTCACGACACCTCCTTTGATACACGCTAACAATTTGGTGACCCCGACGAAGGAGGGAGGAGGCTGTTTCGCCGCCACGGCTGAGTGGCAAGAATACCTGATCACTGATAAGTCCGACACTTACAGGCCGGCCAATCTGAAAGGTAAGCAGAAACCTTTTTCATAAAATTCTGCATTAGTTTAGGAGTGAAGTGTCTGACTGTTGGATGAGAAGGTCTAAATTTAGGGAATTGTTTGTTATATTAAGAGAGACAAATAGATTGTAACGCAATGATATACAGAGACACAACATTAGTTTAAATAGTTAGGGGAGACGTACGGGCGATCTCGAACTCAAATAACAAGTCGTTTGCGAGTTGATTGGAACTGCGCGTGGCCAGTTGATTCAAGGCAGACAATTTGTGAGCAAGGACGGGCCTAGGGTAAATACGTACAGTCTAAAGTGAAGTGGTGTGTGGGGAGAGACCCACGTGGGGAGAGACCCACGATACCGGTATCACCTGACCTGTTAAGAAAAAGAAAAGAGGTAGATACGGGCATAGTCAAATAATTAACAACGGGTCAGGATCTCAACTTTAAAACATAAACTATTAGTTTAGCGGTTGTGTCTCTGCATATTTTTCCCCGTTTTTTGTTTTTTCATTTCTGTCAGCTGACAAAACTGTGCAAATCCACTTCTGTGGTAAGGGGGGCATTTCAAGCACTAGAGTGTTGATGTGTTAATACGCAGCATACACCCAGTGCTGACACACAATACTGTTAATTGGAGTGAGGTTTAAGGGTTTGTACCTGGATCATTGCGACAATTCTAGCGATTGAAACTGGAGGTTTTTTCTTGTATACATTATTGACATTGGCAATTTGGGAAATGATTGTGGTTCGTGTGTCTTGTTTAAAATACAAAATTTGTATGTCTAGATCAGAGTTTCCGTTAGAAAAAATTGGTGCCGGTCCACGTGTCCTGGAAGATTTCAATGTCCCGGACAAATCGGAGAAATTCCGGTCAAATATTATCTGTGTTTATTGAGCTTAAAAACAATTGATAGGCAGGCTATATAAAGAATGACATCATCAAGGCATGTCGATTTATAATATTTTTTATTGAAAAGTAGGCTACTTTTGCTTATACATTATATTCCAAATAAAATAAGTCCCGTCAATAGACTCACGTGCATAACGCTCTTTTAAAAATAAATAAATAAATATTACGCTAGCCTACGTTCGTTGGGGCAACACGTACACACAAAGAATTTCCTTCAGCTTTAGGCCTACATATTCTCATATAAAATAAAACAGAATAAAAACTATTTGCAAACAAACAAAAAGTTAGCCTACATGTAGGCCTATCTGGCTTATAACATTTTAATTACGGCGTGCTGCTGCCGACTTGAAATCAAATAATTTCCGTTCGCCTCCAGACCTTTTCTCAGATAAAATAAAATTGAATAAAAACTATTTGAAAACAAACAATAAAATAACCTATTGCTGGCTCATATGATTTGACTTCTTACGCTTTTTCGCAGCAGTGAAGCGTGCAGCTGCCCAAAGGTGCCAAGTGTCTCTCCACAGCTTGCAATGCGCATAAACCTTGCGACCTTGTCCTCCCCAAGGCGACTTCGCTGCGCTGTTTTGATTCGGTTCTGCAGAGAACCCTCTCTGCTGGCACACTGGAGACGGGGATCAAGCAGGCTACCTTGGCCAGTTTGGCCCACTAGGGATAGATTTCGCTGATGGTGGTTAGGCAGGCTACGGCATTCAATCCGGCGCGCTTTTATCAGAGTGACGCAATAATGAAACAAATGTAACGATTATTTTGTTCATCGCATAGGCTAGCCTATAGCCTACACATTCATTAAAAAAATGAAGATTCATTTTTAATAGAAGGATATGTGGAAATTAAATTTTAGCCTGTTTTAATACAATTCAAATTGTGCTTAGAGGGAATTATTTTCACCGGACATTATGACCGGAGAGATTTAAATATGTCGGACTTCAACAGATTTTCCCGGTCAAAAACCGGCAATTACCGGATAACGGAAACTCTGGTCTAGATTCAAATAAATAAATTAGGACTGGCAAAAAGGCAGTCCAAAATAGGTCAAAACGTAGGAATATGCCGGCAATTTTGTGAGAAGTGTGTTGTGAGCTCAAATGGCGCCTGCGAATATTCTAAGTGTAAATGGGGTTTTCATGTGCTTTACGAGATCTGGGATCATGTGCAGGTCTTGTTTGCATTTATGTGATATTGCGCGCGTTTCGCGAACTTTTCTATAAATGTCTTCGCAATCGCGAAGTTGCTGTACAGGTGTAAGTCATTTTGTCTTGTAAAATAGCGCACGCGATGTATGAGATACTTGCTAAATGTTAGACAGCCTTCAGTATTACAGATAAGGGTTATTTTTGGAAAGTGGAATTGTAATATTGTTATTATAAGTATATAGTTTACGTTAATAATACAATAAGACTTGTCGAGACCACGGGTCCAGTAGGATAAGGGCCGTGGCCAATGAGCCCCGATTTATAGTTGCATGAGCCCGAAATAAGGGACATATAAAATGAATAAATGACATATAGGAGCACCCCTGTTTCCACAATAAAGAAAGTAAAAACGCACGCACTACTGGCCCTACTAGAATACATGGGGACTTAATATCGACAAGTCTTAATTTAGAAATGTAGATATAAGAGCATGAAAAATGATGTGTTGATTGTGTTTCATGTGTTGCAACAAAATGCTGATGATGGTATTGAAGAGGGACACTGTTTAGGGTACGGGAGACGACAAAGTGGGAAGTTATCCGTTGCGAGAGTTTGTACCGAATTATGTCAATGTGAGACACAGTGTGGGAAACAAAATACATTGCTTATTTACATTGGCAAAAGCGTCTGCTAAATGGTGTATATTATATAGAAATATAAGGAGTCGGAACACCGCTTCGGGAAGGTTTTAAAGGTCTTTATTCGACAGATTTTTTAATAGTTTAGTTTACGACGTTCAGCACTTTGTTGGTAAATTTTCCTTGTTTCAGTTTTAGTCTGTAAGTTATTTTATCTCACCTCCATCATAATTTCAGTTTAGTGCGCCGATAGCGTTTCATTTGTAGTTTGGGACATTGATAGTTAGATTCTTTAAAGACCATTCAGTTTCAACCTTTCGGGGCAGTCTTATAATTTGCAGGTAGTCTTATAATTACGGGTTTCTATATTTTGTCCTGATATTTCGACACTGTTCAGGAACATGTATGAGCTTAGATTTTTTCCATTTTAGTGTACTTTCAAGCATTCTTACTTGAATGCGTAATCTTTGCAGCGGTTTTGATTTGTTATCTGTTTCCCTGGTCTCCGGAATTTAAATACAACCTTTCCCATGTTTTAATGATTTCGTCCCTTCAAATAGATATTCTAGGAATACTGTTTTTAGCGTGTTGAGACAAATAGTTCGCTAGCATAAACCTACGTTTGAAAGTTCCGTGGCAGGGTGAATGCTCAGTGGGGGAAAAGAGAAAATTGTTGGGGGGGGCCAGCAGAGCTACACGGAGTAGAGTGCGCGAAAAGGGGGGCCGATTCAGAGGGTGGCAGCGGGCCAACAGAGCAGCAGAAAGCTAAATTTGAAAAGGTGGGGGCTACTAGGAGTGAGAGTGGCAGACAGAGACTGTTTCCATTTCACCAGTGAAACATTTTTCAGCTTTCAATTCTTTACAATTAGGCGCACTTTCCAACATTTTCATGTTTGCTCTTGGTTTTTAATAAACCATTTTCCTTATATTGGAGTTATTGAATTGGGCTATTACATCTGCGCCCTCAGGAGTTTTATTTTTATTTTTCCGGTTTTCATTCTTGGGTCTATGAGGCACCGCTTCGGTACAGTTTTGTAACACAGTGAGTCATTCGCTCGTGTACATTTCTAAAAAGAAAGAGAGGAACGCGCGAATTGTTCGTTACTAAATAAAGATAAATATAGATAAAATAACAACCTAGTTTATTACGCGTAATATACAATATATTTACGGAGGGACGCGTCTCTAAATAAGCAGTATTAAATAACTGGAATAAAATAGATCGCAACTTCAAACACCAAGCGAGGTGCTAAACATGGCAGGTGAGGGAGGTCCAGGGTCTAATGTGCCCCTGGTACTGCAAAAGGCCTGGTGGGTCTTAGAATATAAAAACACAGCGAAGGAAGGCGGACACAAAAAGGCAAAAGCAGTCATGGAGGCACCAGTGGTTATGGCACAGCCCCCACCTTTTCAACAGGTGACTGCAACTCAGCCACCCCCACACCAGCCAATGACAGCAGGCTGGCAAGGTCAGCCACAATACCCAGCACCCTCATTCCAACAGAATGGGGCTATTCACAGGGGGGGCTATTCACAGGGGGGGCTATTCACAGGGTCCTATAGTCTGCCGGATCTGTGGATGGACAGGACATGTATCACGCTATTGTCGAAACAGGCCCATGGGGATGGCCCCAGGCCCAGGGCCCAGAGGACGAGGTAGTGGTAGAGGCAGGGGAGCTATGGGAAGGCCGCAAGGGGGTCCACCTAGAACACCAGGTTGGACAGCAGGTCCCAGGCCACAAGGGCCACAGGTTAGAGCACCAGTACAGGAATATGAGTATTGGGGACAAGAGGAACCCCTGTATTGACGGGGCCCAGAGCATCACACAGCGAAAGTACCCGTAATGACTCCCCCAATGATTAAAGCAAAATTTGGACAAAACGAAATGGAATTTATGGTTGACACGGGGGCCACAGTATCGACAATTAAGAGATTCGTAAATTAGAGGGACCCCCATCCCAATGTATAGAAAAAACACAGATGCTGGGAAGATAAAACGTGTGTTTGGGGCGCTAAATAAATAAGCTAAATAAATAAGGTTTAATTCAGGGGCAATGGGTGAAATTCCTACAGCCCAAAAGGGATCTCAAGGGAGAGAGATGTATTATTATTATTATTACTATTTAAATACTCTGATGTTCTTCATGCGAAGCAATTATAAAACCTCCAAATTTAAGATCACAGTCTCGCTTCCTTTGAATAGCAAGTGTTAAACAGCCAGTTTTAAATTAATAAGATGATAAACGTCCACCAGATGGGCCGCAGCAATTCCAATGGAACAGTGCACTGGACCATCATAGATGGTTAGGGAACCCATCCCTTCTATTCTCGTAGGAGGTTTGGAAGCCCCACATTGGAAACTGCGGAGTCTGTGGTGGATGACACCATCCTGAACTGAGATAAAGGGTGAGACTGTTTTCTGGACAATTAATGTTAGGTGGGGTAAGCGGGACACCAGGAGCTGTTCCCTAGTGTACAGATTGATAGAGAAATTCTGAGGATTTGGGCGGAGTAATTGTATGTGACACTTACCGCTCGAGGGTAAGTATTTGATAAATGTTTTATGACTATATGGGAAAAATCATAAAAAGGAGGGATTGATAGAGAAATTCTGTTTCTGTTCAGAACAGTGTGCCTTGCCAAAAGATACAAACTTCTCCCAGAGATGGAAAAGTACAAGTCTTGTGAGGAACTGTGTTACGTCTCCGTCCCGTCCTGTCCACCTCCCTTGTGTTTCCTGCCAGTTCTTTCCTTGCGTGCCATGTCTTGTTTTCGCGTTCACCCTGTATTATGTGTCTTGCGGGCGCGGCTTCGCGCTTCCGCATTCTGTCTTGTGTTCCCTCGTTATGTTTTCAGCCTGTCACAAACCATTCCCTTGCACATTCTGCACGCTGTTCCAATTTAGTTATTTCACCCTGCCTATTTATGTTCAGCACGCACTCACTCTAGTGCCGATCCGTACTTGTTTCTCTCGTATCACTCTCGTTCGTTTCCCTAGCCTGTCAGCCTTGCCTGTTCGTTCTCTGTCTGTTTTATTTTCGGTTTGTTCGCTTGTTAGTTAACTTGTTCTCTAGTTTTGTAGCCACCCGGCTAACTTTGTTTTTGCCAGTGTTTTGACGGTGTTCTCCCGTCACCTTTTGTTTATTCCGTGCATTAAACGCCTCCTGTGTGGAGCGCAAATCCATCACGTTTCGAGTCTGCATTTGGGTCCAGGTCTGCATTCACTCATCGTAACAGAACGGATCGGCCATTATGGACCCAGCGGACTTGGCTGCGCTCCAATATCTACTTGCCTGCCAAGAGACTTGCATCAACCAGCAGGAGCAACGCATAAGGGGGACGATGGAGGCACTGAGGGATCTGAACTGCCATATCTCCCAGTTGGGGGAACAGATGTCCCAGCTCCGCACCAGCGTTCCTCTTCCTGCGCAGACAGCTTCTTCCAACCCCCCTGCGCCAACTCTACCTGCCAGCCTGCCGGTTGGGCAATCCAGGGAACCCCGCATTCCCCACCCGGACCGCTACTATGGCAATTTGGGGAACTGCAAGGGGTTCCTCTTGCAATGCGACCTCATTTTTCGCTTACAACCCTCCTCCTACTGCTCTGATCAGGCGAAGATCGCCTTTATCATGGGCTGCCTTGGGGGGAGGGCGCTGGATTGGGCCACTACCATCTGGGACAGTCAGCTCCCAGCCAGCTCCCAGTACTCCATGTTTGTCGCGGAGATAAGAAGGGTCTTCGATCACCCGGTGGGTGGAAGAGATTCCTCCCAACGCCTGTTCCATCTCCGCCAAGGCGGCCGCAGTGTGGCGGAGCACGCGGTGGAGTTCAGGACCCTGGCTGCGGAATCAGGATGGAACGACGCGTCGCTTCAAGGGGCCTTCCGTAACGGGTTAGGAGAGATGGTGAAGGACGAGCTGGCTACGAGGGACTACCCTGACTCCTCGACGCCCTGGTTTCCCGCCATCAGGGTCGACAACCGCTTGCGGGAGCGCGTCGGAGGGAGAAGACCGGTCGCCTCACCTCGACAAGCTCTTTTCCTCCTCCTCATCCTGATCCCTCTTTCCGGACCACCAAGCAACAATCCGTCCCGGGGCTAGTAGCTGAAGAGCCCATGCAGCTGGGCGTACTGGTGAGCCACACCGTGTCTTCCGCAGCCGCCCAGCCTCGTTTCCAGTTGAGGGCCACGCTCATCTGGAACAGTCAACCCCTGCCGTTGTGCGCCCTGGTGGACTCCGGGGCGGATGGAAATTTTATTGATGCCCAGCTGGTGCAACAGACTGGCATCGCCACCCGTTCCCTTGCCGTCCCTCTCCGGGCCCACGGACTGGATGGGCACCTCCTGGCCCAGGTCACGCACTCTACCGTACACCCTGCAGCTCATTCTTTCGGGCAACCACCGGGAAACCATCCAACTCCTGGTCATCTCCTCACCCCAGTCCCCTCTGGTCCTCGGTCAACCCTGGCTCAGACTCCATAACCCTCACCTGGACTGGGTCACTAGCAAGGTCCAGAGCTGGAGCCCCTACTGCCACGCCACTTGTCTCCAGTCTGCTCGAGCACCCGCGGAGGGCGCTTCACCTCCTGCCAGGTTGACTCCTCCGGACCTGTCCTCGGTTCCCCCCGTGTACCACGACCTAGCGGAGGTGTTTAGCAAGAGCCGAGCATCTTCATTGCCACCTCATAGGCCCTACGACTGCGGCATCGACCTGCTTCCCGGGCTCCCCTGCCTTCCAGTCGCCTCTTCAACCTCTCGGCCGGAGAGAGCAGCTATGGAGACCTACATTCACGACTCGCTTGCTGCAGGTATCATCCGACCCTCCTCATCCCCAGTCGGTGCAGGATTCTTCTTTGTCGCCAAGAAGGACAAATCACTCCGTCCCTGCATCGACTACCGTAGCCTCAACTCCATCACCATAAAGAACAAATACCCTCTGCCCCTCATCAACTCCGTATTCGAACCTCTACAGGAGGCCACCATATTCTCAAAATGGATCTCCGGAATGCCTACCACCTTGTTCGAATCCGGGAGGGGGACGAGTGGAAGACGGCATTCAACACCCCCCTGGGCCACTTCGAGTACATGGTGATGCCGTTCGGGCTTACCAACGCCCCTGCTGTGTTCCAGGCGTTGGTCAATGATGTTCTCCGGGACTTTCTCAACCGCTCCGTATTCGTCTACCTTGACGACATCTTAATTTTCTCCCGCAACCTGCAGGAACACACAACCCATGTCCGGCAGGTCTTGGAGAGGCTGTGGGAGAACCAATTGTTCGTCAAGGCGGAGAAGTGCGAATTTCACGTCACTTCGGTGAGCTTCCTGGGATACATTGTGGAGTGTGGGCAGGTGAAACCAGACCCGGCCAAGATCCAGGCGGTGGTGGAGTGGCCTCAGCCGTCGTCATTAAAGGAGTTGCAACGATTCTTAGGATTCGCCAACTTCTATCGACGGTTCATTCGGGACTACAGTAGGGTAGCCGAACCCCTCACCAGGCTCACCTCCTCATCCATCCCTTTCTTCTCGACCCCTGAAGCAGAAGCCGCCTTCGCCGACCTAAAGAACCGCTTCACATCTGCTCCTGTCCTGGTCCATCCTGACGTTTCCCGTCAGTTCATTGTGGAGGTGGATGCCTCGGACTCCGGGGTGGGGGCCATCTTGTCCCAACGTTCGGGTAAGGACCAAAAGCTCCATCACTGTGCCTTCTACTCCCGTCGGCTGTCCCCCGCCGAGCGCAACTACGATGTAGGGAATCGGGAGTTGCTGGCAGTCAAGCTCGCCCTGGAGGAGTGGCGACATCTGCTGGAAGGAACTGAACAACCCCTCATCGTCTGGACTGACCACAAAAATCTGGCCTATATCCAGTCTGCCAAGAGACTTAATTCTCGCCAGGCCCGGTGGGCACTTTTATTTGGCCGATTCAACTTTTCCATCACATACAGACCCGGATCCCGCAACCTGAAACCTGACGCTCTCTCCCGCCAATTCTCCTCCGAAACCAGACAGGCGAGCCCTGACACCATCCTGTCCCCCTCTTGTGTGGTGGCTGCTGTGACCTGGGAGATTGAAAGCCTGATCAAGGACGCCCAAACCACTCAACCTGACCCCAGACCTAACCCTAATTCTCACCTGTTTGTCCCCGATTCTGTCCGTTCCCAGGTCCTGCAATGGACACACTCCTCCCATCTAGCCTGCCATCCCGGTATCCAGCGCACCCAGTCTCTGCTCAAACGCAGCTTTGGTGGCCGACCATGGACGCGGACGCCCGGGCGTTTGTACTGGCCTGTACCATCTGCGCCAGGAGCAAGGCATCCCACCAGCCCGCCAGCGGTCTCCTCCATCCCCTGCCTATCCCAGGTCGTCCTTGGAGTCACATTGGACTGGATTTCGTCTGTGGACTTCCCCCCTCGAAGGTAACGACACCATCCTAACTATTGTCGACCGTTTCTCCAAGGCGGTCCATTTTGTTCCCCTTCCCAAACTTCCTCAGCCTCAGAGACCGCAGAGCTCCTGGTCCAGCACGTGGTTCGTCTGCATGGGATCCCCGTCGGACGTGGTGTCTGACCGTGGCCCTCAATTTTCCTCCCAAGTCTGGAAATCATTTTGCCAGGCCCTGGGGCCTCTGTCAGCCTATCCTCCGGCTACCATCCCCAGACGAATGGACAGACCGAGAGGGCCAACCAAGACCTGGGAACAGCGCTACGTTGCGTCACGGACCGGAATCCCTCCTCCTGGAGTAAGCTGCTACCCTGGGTTGAGTATTCCCATAATGCACTAACCAGTTCTGCCACCGGTCTCTCCCCCTTTGAATGCTCCCTGGGTATCAGCCCCCTGTTCCCAGCCCAGGAGGTGGAGGTTTCCGTCCCTTCGGTGCAGGCCCACATCCGTTGCTGCAAGAGGATTTGGGAAGACACCTGCACTGCACTCCGCCGCTCCACCGCGCGCACTCAGCGTCTGGCGGACCGCCACCGCGCCACAGCCCCCAGTATTCTCCGGGACAGCAGGTCTGGCTCTCCACCACACTGACATTCCCCTCCAGTCCACCTCCAAGAAACTCCAGCCACGCTACATCGGTCCATACAAGGTACAGTCCATCATTAACCCCTCTGCCGTCAAACTCAAGCTCCCTCCAGCCCTCAAGATTCACCCCGTCTTCCACGTCTCCAAGATCAAGCCCGTCACGTCCAGTCCTCTGTGCCCTCCGACCACTCCCCCTCCACCCCCCCGGATCATCGACAACGCCCAGCCTACACTGTCTGGCGCATCCTGGACATTCGTCGCAGGGGTCGGGCTACCAGTATTTGGTGGACTGGGAGGGTTATGGCCCCGAGGAGAGGAGCTGGTTGTCCCGCCAGCTCATCCTCGACCCTTCCCTCATTCGGGACTTCCACCGACCCACCCTCAGAAGAATAGGCCTGGTGGGTCGCCAGGAGGCTCCCGTTGAGGGGGGGGTACTGTTACGTCTCCGTCCCGTCCTGTCCACCTCCCTTGTGTTTCCTGCCAGTTCTTTCCTTGCGTGCCATGTCTTGTTTTCGCGTTCACCCTGTGTTATGTGTCTTGCGGGGGCGCGGCTTCGCCGCTTCCGCATTCTGTCTTGTGTTCCCTCGTTATGTTTTCAGCCTGTCACAAACCATTCCCTTGCACATTCTGCACGCTGTTCCAATTTAGTTATTTCACCCTGCCTATTTATGTTCAGCACGCACTCACTCTAGTGCCGATCCGTACTTGTTTCTCTCGTATCACTCTCGTTCGTTTCCCTAGCCTGTCAGCCTTGCCTGTTCGTTCTCTGTCTGTTTTATTTTCGGTTTGTTCGCTTGTTAGTTAACTTGTTCTCTAGTTTTGTAGCCACCCGGCTAACTTTGTTTTTGCCAGTGTTTTGACGGTGTTCTCCCGTCACCTTTTGTTTATTCCGTGCATTAAACGCCTCCTGTGTGGAGCGCAAATCCATCACGTTTCGAGTCTGCATTTGGGTCCAGGTCTGCATTCACTCATCGTAACAAACTGTTTTCTAAGAGGTGGAGTGTTTATTCATAGTATGAGTGAATAAAAAATGAATGCAATTGCGCCTGCGTATGAGTGAATAAAAAATGAATGTGATATGAATGCAATTGCGCCTGCGTATGAGTGAATAAAAAATGAATGTGATATGAATGCAATTGCGAATGACTATGAGTGAATAAAAAGTGTAATAGCAAAGGTGGTTATGGTTGTTGTTGGGTTAAGAAAGAAAGTGATGGTGAAGTTTACCTGCCTCAGGATTCAAGGGAAATGGAATCGAGGTTTACGGGGGCAGGAGATTGGGTTGAGCATGTGGAAAGAAAAGTTTGGGAAGTTGAAGGTCCCGCAATGTGGCAAGATTGTGAATGCAATTTGGAGCGGATAAAGCTAAGCAAAAGAAATATGGAACCAAGTATTATATATAATAATATTATATTATATTAAATATTAAATATGGACTGTTATTCGCCGAAATGTGGCTGAGAGAAACACAGAATAAACAGTTAAATAAAGATGATGTTTACAAAAAATGGGTAAAAGAATGCAGCATGCTGAGTCCAGCTGCTGAACAGATAATCCAAGGTTGTAAAAATATCATTCTTTGCCTGTACAAAGCTGTGTGCATACACAACTGCAATTTGAACCGTACAGCACGCTGCTGGCTCTTTCCGATGACCATCCTAGTTTACATCAGAGAAATAAGTAGGTATTGTAAGATGTTCAGCAAACACTCAAAGTGTCAAAGTAAAAAATGACGCATTCATTGTAGACAGCGAAGAATCTAAAAATGAATGATCCATCTGCAATGTACTATGTACATTTTACATTTTTACATTTTAGGCATTTGGCAGTATCTGTGATAAAAAATAAAAAATAAAAACTCCTCCTGTATGTAGACGACATATTGAATTGCTCTCCTTCTCGGGAAAAGGCATGTTTGGACATTCCGGTCTCACAAGGCCAAGGAGATAAGCAAGGGGGGTGTGGACCAGAAGTAAAATATCTGGGACGCGCTATCTCAGCTCGAGGCCGAGCCTTATTACAGGATAGGAAAACCTGGATCCTGATACTGCAGGCCCCAAAGCCTAAAATAAAATAAAAACATGATATTTTTTTAGGAATGATACATTTCTGCCGAACCTGGATGTGTAATTATGCACAATTGATGCAGCCACTGTTAGATTGTATTTACAGCGAACCAATGGAGGCTCGAGATCCAATCAAATGGACTCCTGAAGTCAACGAAGCCTTTGAGCAGGGTAAAACAGGTTTGGAGGTAAGCAAAGACCAATTGCTTATTACTCCACAGAACTGGATCCTGTAGCACGAGGACTGCCATGCTGTAGAAGCAGCAGCATTAGCAGTAAAAGCCTCACAAACCATAGTATTATACCAACTAATGACACTGATGGTACCACATGTAGTTTCTGTATTACTAATGCAAACAAAACGTACATTCTTGTCGCCAGCAAGACAGCTGAGCTGTATGCTCCTAATCTAACAATTGTAAAATGCACCACACTTAATCCGGCTACCTTGCTGACAACTGCTGAGGATGGAGATCCTCATGATTGTGTAGCTGAAACATCTAGGTCTGTGGCAGCACGCCCTGGGTTAATGGACACACCCATTCATGACGCAGAAGTAACATTCTATGTGGATGGATCCTGAAAAAAGAATGACTTCAAAGCGAAACCAATAACACATGCACCATTGATACTGGAACTGATTGTGAGATGTAAATGTGCAGCACAGACGAAAGGAACAGATGAGGTGTCCCTGGGGAATGCATTCGCAGACTCTGCTGCAAAAGAAGCAGCTGCAGACACTCTCTTGAGAGACATGCAACAAGCAAGTGACCAGATAAAAAGCGAATCAAAATGTACTGAGAACGAAACTGGCCTGTAGGTGGGCCCAGAAAAGAAACCTGTATTACCGAGATCTTTGTTTACCATAGCTGCAGAGTTGAGTCATGGCATATGAGGAGGGAGGGTAGATATGATAAACAAACGTTATACAACGTTTGGAGTAGGCAGGGGATTAGGCACCCCGAACCTACTCCAAAACAGGCGGCGGCGGAATTGCAAAGTTCCGAGGGCACGTTAAAGACGTTGTATAGTGCCGGGGAGAAGACTGAAGGCCCCCGTGTCTGATGAAGTATGAATGGACATACTGCCGTGGTACCGTCTAGTCGGCGTAGCTGTCGCATGTAAGTATGCAGGCAGTACGTGGTACGTGGATGACAGTCCACACCTAGCAGAGGGGCGTTAGAGACGACCTCTGTGAACAGGCAAGGCTGGTGAAAACGGTCAAAGTTTCTATACCCATAGCGAAGTGGGATAGGGATCAGACCGTCGGTTCCTAACTGGGTGGTTAACAGCCACTACGGGGTCCTGATTAGATGCAGGACTAGGGATCGCTATCGACTGGGTCACCGGCCGGTCGGATCGCAGATGGCATTAAGACCATGAGAGATGGCTGCCGCGTTCGGCTCAATGTACAGTCAGGCCACTATAAGCTGAAACCGAATGCGTTAGTAAGCGAGTAGTGCTTTCTGTGATCAGTATTTTTGAAAAGAAAATACTGGGAAGCAGAGAGGCTGAGAGCCCTTCACTCTGAGGAGTCGGGGGGAGAAGGAACTCAGCGGAAAGGGATCCAGCCTGGAGCTGCGCCCCAGAGGGAGGCTCGAAGGATCTAAGTGTGACAAACTAAAAAAACAAATATATATATATATATATATATATATATATATATATATATTTGTAAAAGGTGTTTAACATGTTTTGACTATTTGAATCTTGGATGATGGATTTCATCCACCTCACACCAAGTGAGGGGAAAAAGAGCTGTTTAGTAATGATTGACCCATTCTCAGGTTGGGTAGAAGCATACCCTACCTCAAAAATTGATGCACAACTGAAAAAAACCACAGCACCCACACACTGCAGACCCACCCTCTGGAAAAGATACGTTGATGACATCCTGGAAAAAATAAAACATGGACACACACAAGAACTCACAGACCACCTAAACAACATGGACAGCACTGGAAACATCAAGTTCACCCACGAGGAGGAAACTAACAAGACCATAGCATTTCTGGACATGAAAATTCACCACAAAGATGACGGCAGCATAAAAATCTCAGTATATAGAAAACCCACACACACAGACCAATATCTACTCTGGACATCTGAACACCCCACCATACACAAACTGTCAGTAGTCAGAACTTTATATCAACGGACCAGCATCATCACAGATGAAGAGGACAGACGAGAGGAGGAGAGGCACATCCAACAAGCACTTACACTCTGCCAATACCCTAAATGGGCCATAAACAAAGGAAAACAGCAAGCCCAAAACAAAGAAAATAAACAAAAGGAACGAAAAACAAAAAACACACAGAAAACCGAGGAAAACAACAAAGGCATAGTAACTATACCATACATCCGGGGATAACAGAACCAATACAAAGGATCATGAAAAAAACACAGAATAGCCACAGCAGTAAAACCTCACACTAAACTACGACAACTTTTAGTTCACCCCAAGGACAAGATAGAACAGGACAAAAATGCAACGTAATCTATGAAATACCATGTAGGTCATGCAAAAAAACATACATAGGAGAGACAGGAAGGACATTCAACATTAGAAAGAAAGAACATCAAAAGGAATGTGAGAAGGAAACAACAGGACGACTCACAAGAACACAAAAGGAAAAAGCGGAACAAGAAAACCTAAAATCAGCCATATCAGACCACTGCAAAAGAAACAATCACATCATGGACTGGGACCACGCAAAAATCATTGGGTCAGAAAACAATAAACACAAACGCTGGGTCAAGGAGGCGGTTGAAATCAGGAGGCGGGCCAACGGCACCATCAACAGGGACGAGGGAGCATACATGCTCTCCCACACCTGGGACTCTCTCCTCCAGAGAACAACGGACGGCGGAAGGCGTGGCCGGCCTGACGGATCTATCAAGATCCGTCAGGCTGGCCACGCCTGCTAAACATCAGCTGACGACGCATCCAAGCTGTCAGGTGACGCTTCTGAGGAAGACTGCAGTTGCCAGTCGAAACTGTCAGGTAAACTACAACTTTTTATCTCATTGTCTGATCAAAAGAAAGTAAAACATTTATTTGAAATAAGAAGACAAAATGAACTTAATTGAGCTAATTAGTCTTATCAACCGTAAAATAATGTTATGCTGTTGTTATCAGATGTTAGCTGGTTAACCTAAATTATCATAAGGTTCGTAGCTATCCGTGGCGCTAGCAAGCTTAGCCAGCGACGCTAACGTGGCTACGGTCTGGATATACAGCTCCGGATTGCAACGTTGGTAAAGTTAGACTAAATGTTAGCTTTGTTATTCGTGATCCAGCCAGCTTGCTAACGTTAAGATGTTACTATCATTACTATTTCAGCACTTTGTCAATGGGCGCAGAAACCTGTGGAGCTAACCAGAGTAATGTCGTTACAGCACACTATAGGCTACTAATGTTACCCCTTCTATCCAATTTTTTTTGCGTAATTTTTTTGCAGAGTAATTGTGATATCCTGGATATAACCTTCGAAAGCATACTGTAGGCCCTTCTGTCTGGTTCTATCGGAAATCTCTTTGTCTATTTTCCAAAAATTTGATAAAATGTATCAAGGGAGAGCAGTTAGCGACAGCGGTAGCGCCATGCTGGCTCCGAAAGCTTGACGGACTTAGCAACAATAACTAAGGGGGGCGTGGTTTAGCGAAGGGTCAATTGGTTGACAGCATTTTGGAAATAGTCCAATTTCAGAGCAGAACAACACCACAACACAACAGTGGGTAGCGCTGCCACAGGTTCGTTAACTGGATGTTCCATTATCTCAAAACATTTGGTGACTCAAACAAAATTATACATAGCTAGGATTTGACACAAAGGTTATCGGTGCCACATTGACTGACTACAATTTTATACTCTCTAAGAAACGACGGTTCACTGGTATTCACTGGAGCATGTGCACGTGTATGTGCGTACATGTGTGTGCATGCACAAGTTTGTGCAAAATGTGTTGCAAAGTGTCACAGTTTTTAATAATAATACATAAATACAGTGATTTTTATATGATATGACATTATCCGGCAAGTTATTACACTATATGGCTGGCAGTGTAGTGTAATGGTTAGGGAGCTGGGCTCGTAACTCAGAGGTTGCAGGTACAATTCCCGGGTGGGACACTGCTGTTGTACCCTTGAGCAAGGTACTTAACCTGAATTGCTTCACTATACTGTATATATCCAGTGTATGTATGCAGCTCTATAAATGGACTGTATGTAAAGAAATTGTGTAAGTCGCTCTGGATAAGCGCCTCTGCTAAATGCCTAAAATGTCAAATGTAATCCGGTTTTATTACATTATAAACTCATTGTAAAGGAAAAAGTTATTACATTATGAAAAGTTCTTACATTATCCGATGTTACAAACCTCAAAACCTACCACAGAACTGAATCTATACTTACATGATTCATTCTCAACAAACATGAGCTTCACAAAGCTGATATTCATAGTAGGGCTGCCGTTAAAAACCATTTGTAACCAAGACCAATGCACAACAATGCATTGGTGTACTGTATATAATGCAACCTGGTATAATGATGCAAAACCTGGACCCCTGAGCAGTGTAAGAAAGTAACATTGTCCAATGAGTCGTCGACTCTTTTTCCTAAGTCTGAACGGGTTTGTATTTGGAGACAGCCAAAGGAAGCATTCAATCTACATTGTCTGTTCCCAACTGTTAAACACTAGAGTGGATCTGTTATGGTATGGGCCGCCATTGCGTGGGAGTCATTGTGTCCCATTATTGTCAAATTATAGCCAAAGAAAACAAAGCCATTTTAGGTGACCAGGGGCCTGTCTCAGGAAGCAGGATCAGTGGGTTAGCGAGCGAACTTTGGGCTTAACCATGGGTTTTCGGTCTCACGACTGTGGCTCACTTTTAACTGGGTTGCATCCAAGCTATGTAATACATACTGTGGCAGCCCCCCGGAGGCGACCTGAGGGCGAATGATTGATGGGAGGTATGTGGTGGGATGCTGGCTCCACCCCTTTGCCCTATATGGCTGGACAGGAAGTGTGGGAACGCACCTGCAGCCCATCCAATTTTACAAACAGCTGAAGGACGTTCAGAGGCCTATTTAAAGGGCTGATCCCTGGAGAGTGTTTTTCTGTATTGCTACCTGTAATTGATTTGGATTGTTCGAGGACCCCGCCTGTGTACCGACCTTTGGAATGTTTGAAGAACTGGACTGGACTTGGATTTTCAATTACGGATTACGACGACGTACTAGGATTGTGGACTTTACCTGTTTCCCCTTCCCCTTTCCTTTCCCCCCTGGGAGAATAAACAAAACTGGTTAGCATTTTACTGTGTTTGTCACTTTTATTATTGATCATTGGTGGAGTTGCAACTCAACACCCCGGGTTCTGCTACAATACATACATAAAACATTTTCCAACGTTGGCTAATGACCTGTACTAGCTCCTCGGCTACGTTACAAGTCCCACAAACTCTAATAGCTTAGAGTTGACTTGATGCACTGTAAGATACTTAATCTAGCTAGCTAAATTAGCTTGCTACGACAACGTACTGTACTTCACTAGTTTAAAAGCTTGTTAAGTTAGTTCATTAATGTTAGTTAGCTAGCTAACGAGTGTTAAGTTCATATTTTTTTATCTTACATTGCTAATGTTACTTTGACCTAATCTTGACTGAAGCTAACAGGATTTTTGCTATAATTCTGTCTATGTTCTTGACAACAAGGATGTGTCTGGAATAAATGTCAATTTCCAAAACATTTTGGAACAAAATTGTAAACATTGTTTTTTTTACAAATATCTCCATCTACAAATATTAGCATCTACTCTGCAGGTAATTAATGCTTTCATCTCTTCTTGAACCTGGGTAAATGAGGAACTATATTTATTGGCGGATTTACACATGGAAAAATATGATAATTTCTACATGAAAACAGTTTGAATTTTTAATACTTTAGCATTTTAATATCTTTTATGGCAAGTAGCTGTGGTGTAATCAGAATAAACCACTCCAAGCCATGCGTTCTCAGGATATGCATGCACTTCTGGAGTGGGAATGGCAGCACCACCTCAGGCACGTGTGTATATCCTGAGAATGTATGGCTTGTCGTGGTTTATTCCTTATGCACACACATACAATACTTTTATTTTTGTCACAAAAGATGCGTACCCACTGAGGAAATAAAAATGCAGAGTGAAGTTTGCGTTTCTGTTTTTGCAATTATGATTGGCCGTGTATGCTTCCATAGTAATATAGGTATATATGATAATGGGATTCTCCAAAATAAGCCCTGCCATACATGGATGAGTTTCCCGTGTACAATTTTTTTATTATAATTGAGAGACTAAAATGTGTCTCACCGTTACTCCAAAATGTGAGTTTTTGGGGTTTTACATGACGGCAAGCTAGAGAGTGCATTATGACCCAAAATTCCTTGCAAAACAGATCAAGATGAACCTGTTTTTAAATGAGAATGACTAAGCCATTTGTAGGTTAAGAGCAATGGAATTGAATACATTATCAATAAATCCATATACGGTAGTTGTGGATTGATTTATAGTATATTTCTGTCTGATACCCACAGCCAATGATGTGCTGCAGTGCACACGGATGGAGAATTGTCACAGACAGAGAACATTTCCTCTCTCTGTTGGGTGATTAGGATGTGACTGAAAGCTAATTGTCCTGAATAAAGAGGTTATGATTCCTTGGGGGAACAGAAGCCTGTGTGACTCATCACTTTCTTCATTCTCTGGGTGCTTTAGGAAATTAATGATTGCCAAAGAAACTCATTGTTCTGTATGCTTACAGCGTTCCAGTGATTTACTACAAACTCAGGGTGACACACCTGTCAGATCTGTTTAAAACACATGTAAATCCAGCTCAGTCTACTTTTCGATACTAGTAACAAGAGGGTTCACTTCAAAGTGGATATTGGGACGCATTTTAAAAACACTTTCTGCACAGATAACAGAGTGCCTGTTAGCCAAGTGTCCCTCTTTATTTTTCTCTTATCCACAGGTATTGATTCAGGAAAGAGGAGATAACAAGAAACTCAGTCCTCACACGCTTCACGAGGCATTGACATCACTTACATCTTACACTTTATCAGTTAAACCATAATGTGCAGTATTATCATTATAATCATCATGCCAGTTCCATGTGGTGTTTCAGCTGTTTTGTCCCCATGGGTAAAATGAACAGAGTTTGCTTGAGGGACCCTACCAGTGGTCCATTAAAACATTTCAGAATGTGCCACTTTTTAATCTCTGACAAAATTCAGTGCCTCTCCTGTTCAACACATCAATCTATCAGCATGGATCATTTACTATATCTACATTTGACTGTTTACATATGCTCTAGACCAGTGGCATGCATCAAATCATTTAAACGGGCAAAAATTCATCAAAGCAATAGAGAGGCAGGCACGTAGATTGTGCCATTAGACCACTGACTGTAATGTTACCGATTGAGTGGAAATGCATATTGCCTATTAAAGGGTCAATATATTTAAGGCCATTGGTGGCATCAATTGAACAGCAGCGAGCATACAGGCAAAATCACTAATAATCATGAGCAAATAACAGATAACAGGAGTATCCTAGAAAGCAGTATATGTAGTTAACCCCCTGAGGTCCGTGCTAAGCTTAGAGGAGGTTTGTGATTTTGGCGTGGTCTGATATTTATCTCAATTTTATCAACTTAACACACACTTACTCCAAAGTGTTTGATATTTTTATTTGAAGGACAATCACAGCTACATTTATATGCCATAAATAGTTTGGTCAGTATCATATGCAGCTTGTAAATAGATCTACAAACACACAAGTTATAAAGAGTACATTTTTCTGCCGTCACAAAAGTTGTGAAAGCACACACTGAACTATAGTGACGAATTGTTTTGCCAATGTGCGTTTGTTCATCAAGGTCTTGGTTATGTAAGGGTGTGAAAATTGTTTAGCACATATGAGATCTAAATAGCTAAAAACCTGTTTTTATCAGAACTGGTTACATTTATTTCAGGCTGTGGGAGGGCTATATGCTAATTTACTGAATATTCATGATCCACACCTGAAAGATCTGTCAGATGGGCCATCTCTCTCTCAAAGGCCATCAGACAAAGACATCTTGCAGAGTAGCCTACACATTTCTTGCGACCAACAGAAGCCAGTTTGACAACATCCAAAGTCTGTTTGGCATTGGGCACAGGCACATGATCAAAAGTAGCCCGTTTTCTGGGTTTAAGATATATATCTTTAAACGTCTGTAGGAAAACGAAAGCAAAATCCGTGTCTACGAAGACATGGAAAGACATAAACAAGACAAAACAAAATAACCAACGATCAGGAACAAACAAAACATATCCAAAATCTCGGAATAAACTAAACGCTGGGAATCTAAACCACAATAAGCACACAAACAAGTTCTCGAGAGGCAAGAAACATTAATCACAATAGGTATTATCAAGCTTAGCTAGATAATGTCCAAGCGCCGAAACAGAATGCCAGCTGGTTAAATATCCTCCCGTTAATTATTCGCAGCAGTCCGCAATGATTCAGATTTTTTCTGTATATCGTCACAAGATGCGGAATTCATATATTTTCACGAGTATTTGAAAACATGGTAAATAAAATAAATATCAGCATACACCGTCTGTTGCTGGCAGCTCGCAACCGTAAACACAGACAAGATGCGATATAATGTCGGGACATTGTTTACGCTGCGATTTCACACATGGCCCCACGCCCCTCCCCGAGACTAGCACCTAGTTACCATGTCAATAGAAGGGGGACGGAACTTCCAGGTAAAAAAGAGAGTAAAAGGCAAGGTTTACTTTTGGTCTAATTAACCTAATTTAAAAAAATCTCATATTATTTGCCAGTGCTCAAATCTGAAAGTCACGATTCTAAGGTTTCTGTCAATGTTTTTGCCACGTGTGTATGATATAATCTCGCAACGTTAGAAATAGTAATATACTTTTATTGCTGCTGGAAGCGTCGGCGCTCCCGTCGACCTCAGGGGGTTAAAACCCATCACTTATCCTACATGGAAAATATATTTATTTGATTTAATATAATAATTACAAAACATGATACCAATTAGCAATTTAATCACCACATTTGTTCATAAGCAGAGCAAACTGGTGGATCAACGTCCCGGTCCCCGTCCCGTAGTGTTTCCATCCCGGTCTACCAGGAGCCTCCGAGTGACTCTGGACGATCAGCTGTGCTTCTTGGGGCACATCGCAGCGATCACACAAACCTGCCGAATCTCCCTCCACAACATACAGAGAATTTGACTGTTCCTCACCCAAGAGGTCACATAATTCCTGGTCCAGGCTCTGGTAATCTCATGTCTGGACTATTGCAATTCCTGGCTGGCAGGCTTACCGGTCTGTACCATCAAGCCACTGCAACTAGTGCAGAATGCCGCCGCACGCCTAGTTTTCAACCAACTCAAGTTCACGCATGTCACTCCACTACCCACCGCACTGCAATAGCTCCCTATAGCAGTACATATCAAATTTAAATCACTGGTGCTGGCATATAAGGCCACTAGGGGAACCGCTCCCTCCTACCTCCAGCCACTCATCATACCCTACACCCCAGCCAGACCCCTCCACTCTGCCTCCTCTGGCAAATTAACCATTCCGTCACTTCGGGTGCCCAGCAGCCATTCCTAGCGGTCTCTCCTCTTCTCTGTCCTGACCCCCGGTGGAATGATCTTCGGCACTCATTCAGGACCGTGGAATCATTGGCTATCTTCCGCAAGAGACTAAACCCCACCTCTTCAGACTCCACTGACACTATCACTGATTCTATACATTAATTAACTGCCATCACCATGGTTTACATGTTTAAAAATGTAATAAAAATACTAACTTTTCTTTCCTTGTGTTATAGGTATGATGTGCAGCTGCCAACAATGTCTGCTTCAGTGTTACTACCAGGGTTGGGAGGGTTACTTTGTAAATGTAATTAGTGCCTGATTACTGATTACACGGCTCTGAAAGTAATCCGATACGAATACAGTTACATGTCTCAAAAAAGTAACGTATTCAGATTACTTTTAGAATACTTTTGGATTACTTACTTTTTCCATCACAGATGGGTATGTTTTGGGGTACAGGAGACATTGGGAAGCTGTTATATAGCCAAAGGTGGTGCTACTTAGTACTAAAAGGGTGCTCAAACTTTTGCACACGCCATGTTCACTTTTTTATAAAAACTTTATTAAAAACAAATTACCAGTAATGTTACAGACCTGAGAGCAGATTAACATAGTATACAGTAGGATGGCAGTCTAAGCACAATAAATTGTTTTCTAGCTACCATTAGCTCAGCCTCACTTGTTGTCAGTCACTTGCCCCCAGTATATTATGCATTCAGCAGCAGTCTATTAACTTCGATTTTATCCCGTTTTGAAATGTTATCGTTTCAACAATAAAGAAAGCAGTATAAAATTAGCAGAGCAGTTATTGCGATGCCTCAAACCGTAGTGTGGGAGAATCAGATCTCAGCCAGGGCCAGATAGACTGAGTGATCCGAAACCACATTTAACACATTTCTTCAGAGTCAGATGTAATCAGGTTTTATTGTATGCGAAATCACCTACAAGAAAACATAGTATGCTCGCCGCGCAGCCTAAGAATGCTGGCAGTAAACTTGCGGGATCTCTAATACAAAGTTAGAAGTCTAAAGCATGGTGGGATTCGCTTGCTTAATTGTTAGCCCACGTCCTCTCACCCCTCGTGCTGTGGAGCTCGAACTGGGCTCATAAATCCTAGTGACAGGGTGGACCAGGCCGTGTATAACGTGGGCTGCTGCTGGCCCGGTTAGCAAACCATGCAGGAATTTGGCCATGTGCAGACACTAGGCCACACAAACTGACCCACCAGAAACACAGGGACAGAGCATGGGGCTCAAAACTTCTCAAAAAAATTCCCACAGTAGGCTAAGGTTAGGTAACAGCAGAACTGTGTTCAGTAAACTGAAGGTTAGTTAACGTTGATTTATCTCCAAGTGCTTTTTGAGATTCGACGTCGAGTCCTTTGATGCCGACAGTATCTTTACAACTGGAAGACACAAGGTACACTGGACCGACAGATTTTTCCCATGTTCTGATTTAAACTGGAAATGGTGTCGATAACGCCACAAACTAAAAGCTGCTTTTTCTTCCATCTTGCCGCTATCAATGTTTGTCTGAGTGTGGGCGCGCGCTTTTTTTAACGCATTTTTTTTAACACAGTTTTTTGGTTCTGTGCAGCGGCTGTAGTTTTCGTGAGCTGTGATGATAATCATGTAGGCGTGATAATTTCATGCTGTAGCTTTAGTAATGAATATTAGCTCATTAATGTTTGTAAGGAAAACTTTCCACCAAGAATTCCAATAAGTAATCCAAAATGTATTCACTTCAGGTTTATTAAAGTAACTGTATTCAGATTACTCGTTTTTCAAATGTAACGCGAGCTGAATACAGTTACTTGATTTTTGTATTCTGATTACGTAACGCCGTTACATGTATTCCGTTACAACCCAACCCTGGTTACTACACTGATCTCTTGCACTAACTTTGATTAATCTTACCATGTTTAAATGCACTTTTTGTAAGTCCTCTGGATAAGAACATCTGCTAAATGCTGTAAATGTAAATGGACACAAAAGTTTGGAATCTTGTTTTATTTCGGATGTATTTACACAATGATATGCTGTCGATCCAAAAAACAAGTTGAAACTGGATCTCTGCTCTCATCATCTTATGCACTCGCATTGCGTTGGTTGCTATGGTAAGTTCCATTCTTGGAATCGTTACCAGCTTGAATGAAGGGATAAAAAGCGCAGTGGACCTGTTTTTAATGATCCTCGACAGAGGGTAGGTAACTGTGCCATAACCTGTCTCAGTGGCATCTGCTAAATCATGCAGCTGAGATGAGATGGGTTCCCCAAAAGTCTGTGGCTAGAGACATCTGCCTACTTCAAATTTGATGTAGGTCAGACATCCAGCTGGTCCATTAATGAACATGCACCTCAGGTAAAGTCCTAGTCAAACTTCAACCTGCACAACCCTTGTAAGATCTGTTTTTCAGGAAGAATTCATAGTGCAAGGATTTATAAGGTCATAGATTGAACTGATTGAGAGTATTGTAAAGGCCAGTCTTTAATGACCACCTTGAACCTCAGGATATCTGATTAAATGCACCATTAGCCAAGTACCCTTACCACTGGAAGCATGTCCTGATCCAGGTCATGCTTGATCTTTCTCTGGAATAGAGTACAGCATGACTATTGCAAACCCATTTAGTCAGTCAGAATTCTCCCTTTGCACACAGTGTAGTAAGGTCCTGGAAGGGTGCCAAAGCTTATTTGCAAGTGGGAATGGATTTGATAGTCATCCACATAAAAGTTATTCAAAGCAGTGTTGACAAGTTCTCCTTTGAAATGGTTTCTTGTCTTAAGCACATTTAGCAAAGCTTTCACAGCTAGGTGACAAAGAACCATCTTGTACTCTTCCAGGTCTTGCTGGATATCTCCATTTGGCCAACAGAGAAACCACAGCAGGTCTGAACCTTCATAAAGATCCTTTACCTGATTGATTCCTCTTTGCATCTAGTAAGCATGCTAATGAGAGCCTGGCAGGTTTGTTTAATGAGGTTTCTTGTTAGGTGATTGTAATATTCATGCTATGACTATTCATGCTATGTTAATTTAGACAGGCACGCCAGGGGCACCTTGGTTTTGGTTATCACAGCACGGGGTCCTGTTAGATGGTTGGGGTATAGCTTACCATGTTACCACCACGGATGTACAAGATCGGAAAATAAAGACGAGTTCATTCATTCATTCTTTTGTCCTGAAGATTATTTACAGCAGCGTAAATACGACATGGTGTCAGAGTAGAGGACATGAACATGGATTTTAACGGGGTTCCGTCGCCGCGAATGAATTGGGACTCTCTGGACTTACCGGGAGAATGGAAAAAATTCAGACAGCACGCGGAGCTAATGTTTTCCGGCCCGCTCAAGAAAAAAAGGAGAAGACGAGAAATGTAGCTACCTGCTACTATGGAGTGGAGAGAAAGGGAGAGACATCTTCAACACATGGACTCTCAGCGCAGATGAGGCCAAGGTATTGCAAAGTTACTACAATAAGTTTGAAGCTTATGTAATTCCAAAGAAAAACACGATATTCGCTAGGTACAAGTTCCACGAGAAAATTCAGCAACCTAGCGAGTCATTTGAACAATTTGTCACGGCATTAAAGCTGCTCGTAAAGGACTGTGATTATGCGAACAATGACGAGATGGTTAGGGACCGTATAGTGTTTGGTATACAATCAGCCAAAGTTAGAGAGAAACTTTTAAATGTCGGATCAGAGCTGACATTAGATAAAGCAGTAGATATAGCCAGAGCTCACGAGCTAGCACAGGCTCAGATCAAAAGCTTTAGCGGCGCCACAAGCAGCGCACACGAGCAGCTAGTACACGCAGTGCACAGACATGGACAAAAGAATGCCGCGCAGAGATTTCGCCCTAAAAACGGAGTGGGCAGAGAGGGATCACAAAGCGAGCGAAGCAGACACACGTAGCAGGAACTGTGGTTACTGTGGAAACAGAGCACACGAGGGAGGAGAGAACTGTTCTGCAAGAGGAAAACAATGCATGAAATGCGGCAAATGGAACCACTTTTCTAAGGTATGTAGGGCCGGTAGCTACCAGAAAAAGTCAGTGCATGAAGTGAGCGCGAGCCCTGAATCAGGTGAAGAGTCAGACGAACTATATGTCGACACAGTAACAGACCGACAGTTTACAGAAGCAGAGCAAGCTTTTGCAGACATAAAAATTGGGAAACAGGGCACAGAGATTCAGTTTAAACTAGATACAGGCGCGCAGGTTAACGTAATTTCCCTGAGAGAGTATGATAGCTTGAAAGATGAGTGCAAGATCCAGCCTACCTTACGCAGACTGACAGGCTACGGTGGAGAGAAGCTCGTCGTAAAGGGCACATGCACGTTGAGATGTAAGTACAAAGAGCGTGACATGTTATTGGACTTTTACATTGTAGATACTCAGGCACCCCCAGTTCTAGGCTTACAAGCATGCCTGAATATGGACCTTATTAAGCTAGTGTTGTCAGTTACTGCGCACACAGACAAACAAACCGTCATGGAAGAGTATCGTGACGTGTTCAAAGGAATTGGACTGTTCCCGGGGGAGTGTCACATTCACATAGACCCAGCTGCCACGCCAGTGGTCTGCCCACTGAGAAGGACACCCCTCGCCCTGCGTGGCTGGCCGCCTGAAAGAGGAACTGCAACACATGGAGGACAGCCAGATCATCACCAAGGTCATCGAACCAACGGAGTGGGTCAGCGCACTGGTCGTCGTGGAGAAACCACGCACAGGCAAACTCAGAATCTGCCTGGACCCAAGAGAGCTGAACAAGGCTATCAAGCGCCCGCATTACCCACTGCCGACACTAGAGGACATTACACCCAGACTAACAGGTGCACGTTTCTTCAGTGTGCTGGACGCAAGATCAGGATACTGGTCCATCAAGCTAGCTCACGAATCATCCAAACTGACAACGTTCAACACACCATTTGGACGGTACAGGTTCTTACGCCTGCCGTTTGGACTCGCCTCTGCTCAGGATGAATTCCAACGGAAAATCGGCGAGACATATGAGGGCCTAGATGGAGTAGCAGCGATAGTAGACGACATCCTCGTTTATGGCGCGACCAGAGAGGAGCACGACAAGAATCTTCATGCAATGCTAGAGATCACGAGTGAGAGGCGTCCGGCTCAATGCAGACAAATGCACCATCGGAGCCAGCGAGGTGAGCTATTTCGGGCACGTCCTTTCAGCTGAGGGCGTAAAGCCGGACCCAAGCAAGATAGCTGCCATCAAGGAGATGGAGCGCCGAAGAGCCGCGCAGAGCTGGAGACCGTGCTAGGTATGGTCAACTACCTGGCTAAGTTCGCGCCGAGCCTCTCCGAGATCAACGCTCCCATGAGACAGCTGTTGAGGCAATCTAATGAGTTCCTGTGGGACAAACAACACGACGCCGCATTCCAGAAAATGAAAGACACACTCACCAGTGAACCGGGGCCAGTCCTCATCTATTTCGACCCCGAAAAGGAGCTCAGCTTGCAGGTCGACGCATCGAAGTATGGGCTAGGTGCTGTGCTGATGCAGGAAGGAAGGCCCATTAGCTACGCATCCAGATCACTCACAGACAGCGAGGTCAACTACGCACAGATCGAGAAGGAGATGTACGCAGTACTGTACGGATTCAAACGTTTCCATCAATATGTCTATGGTCGACATGTCACGGTGCAATCTGACCATAAGCCCCTTGAGTCGATCATGAAGAAGCCACTTGCCGTAGCCCCACCGAGGCTACAGAGAATGATACTGCAGCTACACAAATACAACTTCACAATCGTGCATCACCCTGGGAAGGATATCCCAGTCGCCGACACGCTATCCAGAAAACCACTCGCCTCCCACAACGACGGACTCAGTGAAGGGATGGACCTTCAGGTACACATGGTGTACAACAGCCTACCTGTGTGATGCCAGACTACGGGAGATCGGAGAAGAAACAGAGAACGACGCACAATTCAAGCTGCTGAGCCAGGCTATCATGGAGGGATGGCCTGAGGAAAGGAAACAGTGCCCGAAAACATCACTGCATTCTGGAACCACCGAGACGAACTGTCCAAAACAAATGGAATCATTTTCAAAGGGAGAAAATAGTCATCCCTACCAACCTCAGAGGAGAGATGCTGACTAAGATCCATGCAGGCCACATGGGCATGGAAAAGTGCAAACTGAGAGCACGAGACATCATGTTCTGGCCTGGAATGTGCAAGCACATAGAGCAAACCGTGGAAAAGTGCTCAGTCTGTCAGGAGCGCCGCCCATCAAACATCAAAGAGCCCATGCTGCCTCATCGCATCCCAGAACTTCCCTGGCAGGTTGTGGGGACAGACCTCTTCACCTGGAACAACCAGGATTACATTGTGACCGTCGACTACTACAGCAGGTTCTTTGAACTAGACAGACTTCACAACACCACATCAGCAGCTGTAGTCCACAAGCTAAAGGCAGCATTTGCCAGGCATGGCATCCCGGAGACCGTGGTCTCAGACAACGGACCACAGTACAAGTCAAAGGAGTTCAAGGCGTTTGCCAAGTCATGGGAGTTCACACACGTCACGTCGAGCCCACATTACCCTCAGAGCAATGGACTGGCGGAGAGGACTGTACAGACAGCTAAAGCGCTCATGGACAAGGCTAAGGCAGACAGAAGAGACCCTTACCTCAGTCTCCTTGAATACCGTAACACCCCAGTCGACAACTTCAAGTCGCCAGCGCAGCTGCTGATGAGCCGCAGGCTGCGCTCAATCCTCCCAAGCACCAGCCAACAGCTGCAGCCAGAGGTAGTCAGCCCCAAAGATGGACATGCCAAGCGAGTGCAAAGACAAGAGCACCAAAGAGATACTATGACAGGTCAGCTAGACCACTACCCCCACTGCACAGTGGAGAGTCTGTCAGGCTCCAAGAGAATGGACACTGGAGGCCAGCAGTAGTCATGCAGCCAGCTGACACTGCGCGTTCATACCATGTCCGCACCCAAGATGGACAAGAGTACCGCCGCAACCGCAAGCACCTGCGGGACACAAAAGAAGACTTACCTGCTACTACACCTGAACTGTCAGATGACTCAGAAGCACACTCAGCTTCAGCTTCATACCACACCAGGTCAGGCCGAGAGGTCAAGCCTCGAGCAATACTGGACCTGTGAATGTACAGGGTGTAGGCGGATCGCTGCCCTATATAAAAAAAAATAAAAAAAATGTAGTACCTCTGAGGCTGTTTAAGTATGACATTAGTACTTACTTGTTTATTTTACCTGATTAATGTTTGCAGAATATGGTTTGCAGAGTAATGCATAACATGGCTTTTACTTGCTGTTCTAATGCCACTCCAGTCTTCTTTAAAAGAAGGGAGATGTAATATTCATGCTATGACTATTCATGCTATGTTAATTTAGACAGGCACGCCAGGGGCACCTTGGTTTTGGTTATCACAGCACGGGGTCCTGTTAGATGGTTGGGGTATAGCTTACCATGTTACCACCACGGATGTACAAGATCGGAAAATAAAGACGAGTTCATTCATTCATTCTTTTGTCCTGAAGATTATTTACAGCAGCGTAAATACGACAGTGATATTGCTTTTGCTCCTCATAACATCAGGAGAATCATAGTTAACTTGCTGTTATAGGAGTCCCTCCAGCTTCATGATCAAGATTATGTTCGACACTGCATGAAACTAGCCTTTCTTGGTATGAATTTCCTTTCTCTGGGTTCCTGTGATACTCCATCCCAAGATTATATTCAATGGATACAGTCCATCTCCTATGCTATTGATGATGCCCCATTGTTCCATAGCCTTTGGCACATTGGTTCTAATTTTCCAACTCCAGCATCAACCTGAGGTAGATATACATCTCTAAAATATGGCCATTTGTCCACATCCAATTGCAGTGGAATTTCTTCATTCTTTACAGAGATTTTCCTCTCAGTTAAGATCTCTGGAAGGTTGATGAATGCATTATCATGAAAATTGCTGACCAAGGCCTGAAATTACTGGTCAAGGTACTGATAGATTTATATTTTATCTTTGTCCCATTGTGTGCAGCAGAATGCCAGTTCTCCCAGTGACCATCAGAACCTTACAGCAAAAGGTTGCAGAACTACCAGGGTTGCACTTTGTGCTGTATTGCTGGAAAGGTGCTGCATAAAGAAAGAAAGAAAGAAATGTATCAGCCTCCACTGTCTTGTTACTGTTCTTTGATTTGACATGAACTGGTACAATACCCTTACCACATGACGTCAACAAATGCTTGGCAGACATGGTGGAAGGCCAACTGCCTCCAGTAGCCTCCAACCTCCAATGGACATCAACAGTCAGTCAAGTGAAGTAAACTATTAGGTAGCACTAAACAGCTAACGTTAGCTAGATACATGATTTTCTATCATGGTCAACTTTTGGGTGGTGTTTGGCTATTTGAATAATCCCTCAACTGTACAAATAAAGCTGATGATATAATTTGTGCATTCAGCCCTCACATAGTGCATTATAATTTATCCAGTAGGCTATATTAGCACATATCATGGGCATCATGTTATCACTTATATCATTACATTAGCAAGCTAGCAAAAAATACCCATTGCGATCTAATACATTAACCAGCTAATACATTAACTAGCTAATATTAATACTTAATGGTCCTTAATGATTGTTTATTGTAAGAAAATTATATTATTTAATTCTCAAATGTTATTAGCCATGAGGAGATTGAGAGCATTGAGCTAGCTACAAGAGAGATGCAGCTTTGATACACTGTTGATGTATGACTATGCTCGTTAATATATGATGTGCTCGATTTCAGGTGCACTTTTTTAGGTGGAGAAACCATGCAGTTATTTTACAATCACTGTAAATATGTATGCCTGGGAAGTTAACAGAACTCACAAGCAATATGATTTTCACCTGCCTGATGGACTCGTGATTGAGATTTTATACCTACCTATTTAGAGAAATTCATGCTTCAGCCAAGCAGGCAAGCTAAATTTCCATCCCTGAAGAAAGTCTCATACATAAAACAATGGCTAGCGCTCATTGATACAATATAGCTAAGTAAACAAGTAGCTAACCAATTAACTAGGTAAACAAACACAGGCAATACATGAAATAACAGGACAGGAAAACTAAACATCAGCTAGTTAACGTCAGTTATTTACTCTCGCTGCTATTATGCGACCCCCATTTCAGATAGTCACCTGCGGCTGCCTCTCCCATCCACAGATGAAGACATTTTATTTCTGTAAACCTTTTATAGGCTTTGAGGCCCTCCATTGTGTAGGGAATTGAGTTCAAAAGGAAACTGACATGTCAGATTTTTTGTATGAACAAGGTTTCAAAGATGTTTTTGTCATTGGTAATTGGTATTGCCCTATTGGTAATTGGAACTTCGCCTAAGCCGGTCCCAAGCCCGTGTTGAAAAAGAAGGAGGGTTGGGGCGTGGGACTAGCAACTCCACCCCCGTGAAAAACCTTAATCGCTACAGAAACGACGAGAAGAAGCCATTCCGGTACACTACGGCGAAGAAGAGAAGGCACATCCTCGGATGTATTTGTGAAGGGGCCGGGTGAAAGCCAACAGGAAGCCTGACCCCAGATGATCCCGATCTTCAACACCAAGACCAACACCAGAGTAGGCACCTGGAACGTCCGAACACTGTTCCAGTGTGGTCGTACGGACCAGGTGCTGAAGACCATGAGTGACTATCGCCTTGACATACTAGGCGTTAGTGAGATGAGATGGACTGGGCAGGGGCGTCTCGTGATCGATGGAGCAACTGTTCTCTACTCCGGGAAGCAAGACCACCATATCATTTTTACATTTGACATTTTAAGCATTTATCAGACGCTCTTATCCAGAGCGACTTACAAGATGTCCATTAATACATGGTAGGAACAATCATAGTTAGCGCACGAGATCAGTGCAGGAATACAGCAATAGACATCATTGCAGTGCCCCCCTCCCTCTGTGCCCCCTCCCTCTGTGCCCCCCCCTTCCTCTGCACCCTCCACTCCCTCTGCGCCCTCCACTCCCGCTGCGCCCTCCACTCCCTCTGCGCCCTCCACTCCCTCTGCGCCCTCCACTCCCTCTGCGCCCTCCACTCCCGCTGTGCCTTCCACTCCCGCTGTGCCCTCCACTCCCTCTGGGCCCTCCCCCTGCTTCCCCTCTTTTCTCCCTCTCAGACTCTGATATTTCCCACCTATCCCTTCATTGTGCCCTCCCTCCAGGCATCCATCACACCTGACATCCTCCCATTTGTCACCTCCCTTGTGAACTCCTCCCTGTCTTCTGGTTGTTTCCCCTCGCCCTTCAAAAGGGCCCATATCACCCCTCTGCTGAAAAAACCCACTCTAGACCCCTCAGTTATCCAGAATTATCACACAGTATCCCTCCTCCCCTTCCTGTCTAAAACCCTCGAAAGAGCGGTATCTAACCAACTCTCTGCTTTCCTCACAGAAAATAACCTGCTGGACCCCCACCAGTCCGGCTTCAGACCTGGCCACTCAACAGAAACCGCTCTCCTCTCGGTCAATGTGGCTCTTCACACCGCACGAGCCGCCTCCCTCTCCTCCATCCTGATCCTGCTTGATCTCTCAGCTGCCTTCGACACTGTGGAGCACTCCATCCTCCTGTCCTCCCTGGCAGCAACAGGGATCTGCGGTACAGCCCTTGCCTGGATCGAGTCCTACCTCTCCGGTCGCTCCTTCCAGGTTGCCTGGGCTGGTAAAGTATCACCGGCTCGCTCCCTCCCCACCGGGGTTCCACAGGGCTCAGTCCTTGGTCCCCTTCTCTTCTCCCTGTACACCCGCTCCCTTGGCTCTGTAATCTCTGCCCACGGCTTATCTTACCATTGTTATGCTGATGACACTCAACTCTTTCTCTCCTTCTCCCCATCAGACACTCAGGTCTATACCCGCATCTCTGCTTGCCTGGGGGACATTCAGAGCTGGATGGACAGTCACCACCTAAAGCTCAACCCAGGTAAAACAGAAATAATCTTCATTCCTGCCCTAAACTCTCCCCACCTTGATTTCTCCATTTCTCTAGGTGACACCCTGGTGACATCATCACCCTGCGCGAAGAATCTCGGTGTGGTGATGGACAACAGGCTGTCCCTATCAATGAACATTGCAGCGGTAAGCCGGGCGTGCAGATTCTTCCTGTATAACATCAGGAGGATCCGTCCCTTCCTTACCACGTACTCTACCCAGCTCCTGGTCCAAGCAATGGTACTGTCCCACTTGGCCTACTGCAACTCGCTCCTGGCTGGCCTTCCCGCATCTGCCATCAGACCCCTGCAACTCATCCAGAACACTGCAGCCCGTCTGGTCTACAACCTTCCTAGACACTCCCATGTCACCCCCTTGCTCACTACCCTCTACTGGCTGCCTGTTATAGCTCGCATCAAATTCAAGACATTGGTCCTAGCATACCAGGCAGTCAAGGGATCAGCCCCAACATACCTCCTCAAGATCTTCAAACCCTACACACCTGCCAGACCTCTCCGTTCTGCTACCTCAGGACGCCTAGCACCTCCCCCCCTCCGCACCTGCGCTTCCCGGTCACGTCTCCTGTCGGTTCTGGCTCCACGATGGTGGAATGACCTTCCTGTGGAAGTCAGAACAGCTGAGACCCTGGCCACCTTCAAGCGATGACTGAAGACTCACCTCTTCAGGGTGCACCTCTCCCCGTAGTCCGGTTTTTGTTAAGTTAGGGACATAGTTGCTTAGTTTACACGTCTACTTGTTTATGTATTGTATTAGGCTTAGGCATTATTTCCTGCATTGAGTGCTTTACTGCTACCTCTGAATTGTGGCTACAGATTTACCTACAGGGTCCTAGTTTAACTATGTGGTTGCTCCTAGCACCCAGGAATTGTACTTCCCACTAGGGTGGCTTTCAGCTAAACTGTTCATGACTACGGTTAACACTTTGTTGTACGTCACTCTGGATAAGAGTGTCTGCCAAATGCCTGTAATGTAATAATGTAATTGCAGGCAGCTGTGTACCATACCTGTAACACCGGGAAGGAGAAGGTTAGTGAATTATTATTATTATTTTATTTTTTTTTTTTGCCGGCGGGGGGAGTACAGTGTTGAACAAGTAAACAGCGGTGAAGACAATTTAGCTAGATGGACAGAGTTCAGTGGTAGTGGAGTCTGAAGAGGTGGGTTTTGAGTCTCTTGCGGAAGATCGCAAGTGATTCCGCGGTCCTGACCGATTGCGGAAGGTCGTTCCACCAGCGGGGGATCAGGATAGAGAAGAGGCGAGACCGCGAGGAGCGGCTGCCAGGTGCCCGGAGGGAAGGGACAGTCAGTTTACCAGAGGAGGCGGAGCGGAGGGGTCTGGGAGGTGTGTAGGGAGTGATGAGTGACTGGAGGTATGGGAGAGCAGTACCTCTGGCCGCTTGAAAAGCAAGCACCAGTGACTTGAATCTGATGCGTGCTGCGATGGGGAGCCAGTGCAGAGAGGAGAGTAGAGGGGTGACGTGGGTGAACTTCGGCTGCTTGAACACCAGACGAGCGGCAGCATTCTGGACTAGTTGCAGTGGCTTGATGGCGCAGGCCGGAAGGCCTGCCAGCAAGGAATTGCAGTAGTCCAGACGTGAGATCACCAGGGCCTGGACCAGGAGTTGAGTGGCCTCTTGGGTGAGGAACGGTCGGATCCTCCGGATGTTGTGGAGGGAGAAACGGCAGGTCCGAGTCATCGCTGCAATATGGCTCGAAAAGCACAGCTGGTTGTCCAGGGTTACCCCAAGACTCCTGGCAGACTGGGACGGAGACACTATGGAGCCTTCCACGTTGATTGACGCATCAATCATCGGGGAGCCCTTCGCTGGGAGAAAGAGCAGCTCCGTTTTCCCCAGGTTCAGCTTCAGGTGGTGGGTGGACATCCATGCGGAGATGTCAGCCAGGCATGCAGAGATCCGTGCCGGGACCTGGGTATCAGATGGAGAGAAGGAGAGGAACAGTTGTGTGTCATCAGCATAACAGTGATAGGAAAAACCATGAGCAGAAATAACAGAGCCAAGAGAAAATAGGACGGGGCCTAGCACCGAGCCCTGCGGGACTCCGGTAGAGAGGGTGTGGGGAGAGGAGAGGGATCCTCTCCAGGCCACCTGGTAGGACCAGTCAGCAAGGTAGGACTCGAACCATGTCAACGCATACCCATGGAGTCGACCTCATCCTCTCCAGCTGAGCGGCACAAGCGTTGGTTGGTTGGAGGCCGGTGAACGAACGCATCATCACGGTGAGGCTCTACACTAGGCATGCCAAGGTGACCATTGTGCAAGTCTATGCCCCAACCGAAGTCGCCTCAGAGGAATAAAAGGACATCTTTTACACCCAGCTCCAAGGCATGCTCGAAGAAATTCCCAGCTATGACATCAAGCTGTTGATTGGAAACTTCAATGCAAAGCTGGACAGTGACAGAAGAGGCCTTCACACCACAGTGGGACCACACGGGTCTGCGAGCTCTACAAATGACAACGGTGAGAGACTGTTGATGTTAACCAGCACCAACGGTCTCAGCATTGGTAACACCTTCTTCAAGCACAAACAGATCCACAAGGTGACATGGGTATCACCTGATGGTAACACCCAGAACGAACTGGACTACATCTGTACCAGCACAAGGTGGCGCTCGTCACTGGTAGACGTTCGCTCCCATACAGGAGCAGATGTTGGATCAGACCACTATCTTGTGGTGGGCAAGATCAGGTTGAAGCTAAAGAAGGTGCAAACGGTGCGGCCCAAAAGACCTTATGCGGTGGACAAGCTGAAGAATTACGTTATATCTAAATGCTACTGTGAGGAGTTAAGCAAGAAGCTCAAGGTACTGCAACATCCATAATCCATCGAGGAGCAGTGGGGCTGGTTCTCCCACGCCATCTCTGAGACTGCCGCGGCAGTGTTTGGGAGAAGAAGAGGTTCCAACAAGGAAAGATGGATATCAGATTGGACGTGGAACTTGATTGATGAAAGGAAGATGGCTAAGATAAGAAGAGAACAGAAGAGGGGGCTCCAGAGATGGAGGATGGAAGATGAGGAGTACAGATGCCTGGACAAGGAAGATAAAAAGAGCTGCAGGAATGATAGGAGAAGGTGGCTAGAGGAGAAAGCAAGGGAGGCACAGGAAGCAGCAGAGAAGGACGAGATGAAGACACTGTACAGGATCGTGCGGGAGCTAACCAGCTCTAGAAGCAACTCCGGCGTGCCAATCAGGAGCAAGGATGGCAGGGCTCTTCTGAGCGACGAAGAGCAAGAGGCAAGGTGGGTGGAGCACTTCCGCGAAGTGCTAAACCAGCCAACACCTCCCACGCTTTTCAACCTTGACCAGGAACCACCAGCTCCAACTCTGAACATTACTTCAGACGAGATATCAGGTATTGAAGTTGCCAGAGCAATCAAGAGCCTCAAAAACAACAAGGCACCGGGACTCGACGAAGTATCCGCCGAGTTGTTGAAGCACGGTCGAGAGGTCGTTGTGGAGAGCCTCACCCACTTGTTTAACCTGATCTGGCACTCCGAAGATGTTCCTGCCGACTGGAGAAGTGGGGTCATCGTGACGCTGCCCAAGAAGGGAAACCTCAGTGACTGCAACAACTGGCGGGGCATCACACTGCTGTCTATCCCTGGCAAGGTGTTCTGCAGTGGACTGCTCCAACGCCTAAAGACAGAGGTGGATAACATCTTAAGAGAAGAACAAGCTGGCTTCCGGAAGGGAAGATCCTGCTCCGAACAGATCTTCACACTTCGTAACATCATTGAGCAGTGCCTAGAACTCCAGACGACCCTCATTATCAATTACATTGATTTCAAGAAAGCTTTCGACAGCGTCCACTGTGAATCACTGTGGCAGATTGTCCAGCTGTATGGCGTGCCATCCAAGTACGTGAACATCTTCAGAGCCCTGTACTGTAACTCCACTTGTCGAGTCTGAACCAGCAGTGGCACTACCGATGACTTTGACATTGTGACCGGTGTAAGACAGGGTTGCATCCTGTCACCCTTACTCTTCCTTATCGTCATCGACAAAAGTGTACCATAGCTTATTTTTTGATAGCCTGCTATCATAACAGTTCACACCATTGAAGTATAGCAACCTGGTAATAGCTGGCTTGCAAGCACTTTGCTACAGTAACATTCATTTGACAAGGATATTAATTACCATGGCTTAGCTATGTTAGTCAGCCATCTACTGTACAGAGTTTCCAAACTTTGTTAAACAAGGAAACAGCCTTTAATCTATATAAACATTAAATAAATATGCCAAAGTGATACAGTATCATGCATTTGCTCGTCTTACTGTATATCATTACTTGGCGATGGGATAGAAATGCTAGTTGTAATCAAAATCTCCATTTTGATTTTTTTTCAGAAAACAATTTGGCTTGGGTGGAAAAATCGTGGCATCAGGTACCTAAGAAACTGAGGAACGGCAGTAGGCCACATTGCAAGCTAGCTAACAAGAACACCAATAGTAATATTAGATAGCCACGTAGCAGGCTTGTTACAGTGCATTTATTGTTAGTTAGTAAATAAAATATGTAGCTTGCCAACCAGCCAGAAATGTGCTGCTGCAGTTAACTTGCTTGCCAGCTATGTATTATGTATTATTATGTTATGAGCTAGCACCAGATGCCAGTAGCAAGCCACCAAGCAAGCTTTCTGCAGTACATTTAGCTAACTAATACTAATACGTAGACAGTCAGAAATGTGCAGCAGTTGCATTTAGGAGAGAGATAAAGTTAGTGCTTCTTTAGGCTGAGAGATCCATTCAGGACCATTCTGCTACATAATGAAAATCCTGCCCATTTCAGTTTACAATGTCATCTAACCTGTCTGATTAAACATGGCTACCCAGCCATGACCAGGGACAGTCTAATGGAGACAGCAATAGTTATTTACTATGTATTATTTATATTTATTTAAGTTATTTTAAGCATTTAACAAATGCAAATGAAACAAAGTTGCAATTTTTTTAACCAAAAATAGTTTGGTTAAATTTGCTTGCATGTAAGTAAGCTGAATTTAGTTTACTCATATTAACTACAGTTGGCTATAATAGCTGGCAAAATATAAAAATTTTCCATTTAAAAAGTTACAATTTCAAGTATATCTAGATTTTTTAATTTGGCATACAGGTCTTTAGACGCTTACATATTTTAGTTTAAGATACCCTATCAAAACACATCCATGCCAGTCATTTCTAGATTGTTGAATAAAGTAATATTCTACTCTAGGAAGTCACCAGGATAACTCATTCAAGAGTGATTTTCATTTAAACAATTCTGCCAGGGCCCCTGGTTTTACAAAAACAAGTGCCCTGATATTACTGGATTTATTGAACAAAAACAAGTCATGTTTGTCATGGCAGTAGACTGATATTACTACTTTTAAAACAGAGACCCTGGAAAAATCAGGTAGTGAGGGCCCACCCAGTCAAAACAAACTATCCATGTGCAGGCTGGATGTATTTTATAGAGTAGCATAATATAAAATATAAATATATATTTACAGACAGAGTCCATTCCCCAATAAAAAACCCCATCAGTGGCTGTAGGTGGTTATGGATCCTGTAGGGAAAAGAAAACAAAAAAACACAGCACAGGTGCTCTGTCACCGCTTTTGAAGATGAAACAGGAATTTCTTATTTATTTCCTTTTGTGGATAAACAAAGGCTCTAACTGAAAGGAAAACATAGCATTAAAGATCAAGATCGGCCTTTTTTGTGATCTCATCTGCAAGCTCTGGCTATGGTCAGTAGTCAGTGCCCCTGGTGCTGAGTAACAAGATGTTAAAAGGCAAGGACAATCTGCAGATGCATGAAGTTTTGTCAGCTCTTGACTGTACAGCTGTCAATCACAATGTGTTAAGGAATTGTAAAATAAGAAAATAATATTGAAAGTTTGCAAGGAAAAAATACTAATGCTTTCAAGATGATTCCTGAGTTTTGGGATATGAAACAATGGCTCTCAATGTATTTCATATTCAGCTTAGTTTTCGTATCCACCTGTAAATTCAAATGAAAACACTACTCCCTCCACAAAATAGACAGCAAAGAAAACCAATATAGTGAGACATTACTAACTGCCTGCAGCAAGATGGCAGGGGTGGCCACCATGCCAGGTGGTGAATAGATGAATAACACACCAAAATTAGGATTCCAATAGGCGAAAGGCCAGTTTATTCGATTAATCCTAACTTCCAAACTAATACAAATTTAAACCCAATCCAAAAACAAAGCTAGAGGGAAAACAGCATCAAAACCCAGGACCTCTTCCTTAATGCCCAAAAAACCTCCAATCAAGCATAGCAGGCTGTGCTTTTATAATGGCCTAACAAAGGCAATGGCTCACAGCTGAATTGATTGCTCATTAGCCCCAAGTGAGCCTGCCTGTCCAAGGTCCTGCAGTCTTCTCCAGGCTGTGGGAGGGAACAGGAGCACTTGACAGCCGCCAAAAGGGAGGCACAGCCCTCTCTACTCCTCCCACCACCATCAACAAAAAAAAGAATTATGGAATTTATTGTGAAATAATGGTGTTGCATCCGATAGGCCTATATCACAGCGCCATATTAGGTGTAGGGTTTTAGAGAATCTAGGTAGAGTTACTTACTGAAAACCTTTTCATTAATTCCCTGCTTGGACTGCCGATATTTTCCACGACAGACGTCATTTATAATGTTGAACAACATTCAAAAACAAAACGTTCTAAGATAGATTAGGGATACCCCTTGTCCCTTATTATGTCTCTCGAAATATCAGCTTAACCAACATCTCTGTTTAAATCAAGCTTTTGTCCCTAGGCAAATTCCTTAATTTCCCAGATTTAGCAAAACTGATATATTTGATCTGTAGTCCCCGGCTCAATGTTTGGTGTCACCACAATGCTCATTATGAGAGGACCATTTCAATGGCCACCTTGAAAATATTTATTTTGTTTCCAAGTTTGAGACAGACTTGGTATCATTTTCTTATATTTCATATTTTGTAATTGCTATATGTAATTTTTACATCTAGGATTTAGTATTTGTTAAGGTAGTTATATTACATCCAATAAATATATTTTGCATGTAGGATAAGTAAGGGGTTTTAACACGTAGAAAACAAATATTCACCCACTTTAGAGTATTTTGTGTTGATCGGTGGCAAGAATTCCCATTTAAATCCATTTTGATTCCATGAAGAAAATAAAATGTGAATATTTTTTATATCAACTGTATGTGTGGATTTTTCTTGCTGCTTGAAAAAAACACATTTTATCAGTAAAACAATACACTTTGCATCTACATTCTGACAACTCGTTCTCATATGATGTTCATTATGTGACATGCTTTCTATTAAGCATGCATACATTTTAGAGAAGACATCTTAACATGGCAGATAGCAGGGAAGAATGAGAATGTGAAATTTGCAAGCAGTCATTCAATCTAAAATCTAAAAAGCTTAGATTTTAGATTGCCAAGCTGCGACTTTATCCATGTATGGCCAAATAAAATGTGTACCATTGAGTCATTGTGTTTACTTATTGCATTAAGTCCATAATTCCTTTTTAACTTACAAGAAAGGCTTGGAGGAATTCTAAGCACTATTCCAGATATTTAGTTCACACAGATTGCATTTTTGGCTAAAGCTTTTACTGTATCAATTTGCAATACATTGAATATCATTCTAAATGGACCAACAGTGGCCTTGTGTCGTATAGCCAACCATGTACCTTGATGCATACCATGACAAGTATCGCATCACTGTTGAACAAACTGATTCACACGCCTACTATAGGGGGGAATAGATTCCTTATGATGGACTGAACACATTCACCATTTTTTTGATAGATGAGAATGTGTATTTTCATTATAAGTTATATTGGTTTATGACAGGGCAGGAACTATCTACTTTCTCAAAGAGAAAAACTGCATGGAAAACGATGATTTGAAGCTGGCGACAGAGCCTCTGCTCTGTGCTATCCATCAGGTTTCTGACAGCTTTGGACAGACATATTGAGGTAAGGAACTGTACATATGTTTTAATGCTAGTAATATAATATATTATTTGCCTTTAGGATAGTTTTATGTTTTGATAAGACATCTGTGAGATGAAATTTTGACACCGGTGGAGCAAGCTTAGTAATGTTAGACAATGCGATTTGAAGGCAAAGCCAGACCTAGCTTTTGAAAGGTGAGGTGAAAATTATATAAATTGTCTTTATTCTTTAACTTTATATCTACATATTTAATGACATCGCATATTTCAAGAATATGAATAGATTTTTCTCACATGGACAAAGACGTGTGAGTCTACCTGCAGGAGTCCACCGAGGGAGGCCAGCTAGGAAGTGCTCACCGCACGGTAAGTATCATAGTTTTGTCTCTCCCTGCTCTACTTCCTCCACATCTAACACCACATGCAACCTCCCTATTCCAGTCCCTGTCTCCTCTTCTAGGTTTCCTAGAAGCAGAGATTCTACTCACAGGCACAACCCCTCCAATCTCATCCACCCTCCTCGATCTTCCGGTGTTGACGTGGTGGTAGCAGGCGGACTATGGAACTGCCAGGCCGCTGTCTGGAAGGCCGATTTCATCTCAGCCCAGGCCTCCCTACTCTTCCTGCAGTACCTGGCGCTCACGGAAACATGGATCACTCTGCAGATTATGGCCACCCCTGCTGCTCTCTCCGCTGCCTACAGCTTCTCCCACACTCCACGACCCACACGTAGAGGTGGAGGGACAGGTATACTGATCTGTGGAGATTTGGTATCGTTCCTCTTTCTCACTTCTCATCCTCCTCCTTTGAATTTCATGCTGTCACTGTCACTGTTCCATGCAAACTACACATCATTGTTCTCTATCGCCCACCAGGTCCATTGGGGAGTTTCCTAGATGAGATGGATGCCCTACTCAGCTCCTTCCCTGAGGATGGCACTCCCATCTTACTCATCGGTGACTTCAACCTGCTGCTGGACACCCCTCAGTCCTCCACATTTCTCCCCCTGCTTCAGTCCTTTGACTTCACCATAGCTGAATCTCCATCCACCCACAAGGTCAGTAACCAACTTGACCTGGTCTTCACTAGGAATTGCACCTCACCCAACATTGTGGTATCTCCTCTGCATGTGTTTGACCACTGTTTTCTGTCTTTTCCCCTCCCCCTCCCCTCTGTGCTTAAACCATCTTCACCTGCCCCCACTGTCTTTATCCGTCGCAACCTACGCTCTCTCACCCCCGCAGCCTTGTCAGCTACTGTTCTATCATCCCTTTCCCCTAAATCAAATCAAATCAAATCAAATTTATTTGTATAGCGCTTTTCACAATAGAATTGTCACAAAACGCTTAACAGAGGGGGAACCCAGGCCTAGACCCCCCCAAAAGCAAGCCTAAAGGCAACAGTGGCAAGGAAAAACTCCCTTGGTAGGGAGAAACCTTGGGAGGAACCAGACTAAAAAGGGGGGGAGCCCATCCTCTTCTGGCCGGCACAGGGTATGTCCAAAAAAGACCATGTCATGGTCAGTCCAAGGTGGATGCCTTCTGATGCCTTCTCTCGGATACCTGCTGAGGAAGCCTCATCCAACCTACTCTGCTCTCTCTCCTCCTCCTTTGATTCACTCTGTCTCTCTCCACTAAACCTGCTCATCTCCGACCCCCCACCCCCTGGCTAACCGACCCCTTTCGGGCCGACCCACTCAAACTATGAGTGGCAGAAAGGAAATGGAGAAAATCCAAATCTCCTGTGGCCTTGACTGACTTCCATACACTCCTGGCTACCTTTTCCTCTAACCTCACCTCTACTAAATCTGCATTTTTCCTTTCCAAGATTCAATCTTCTGCTTCTAATCCTCGCAAACTCTACTCTAGGGTTTACTCTCTCCTCACCCCTCCTCCTCCCCATCCCCCTCCTCTCTAACCCTGGATGACTTCGCATCCTTCTTCTGCAAGAAGGTTGAAGACATTCGCAATTCCTTCGCCCCATCCTCTCCATCACCTAACCCTCCCTAACCCATCTCTCTACCTAAACCTCTCACCTCTGTGTCCTCCTTTTCACCCCGCCCTGACTCGGACATCCTTCAACTTGTTCACTCCCACCGTCCCACCACCTGCCCTCTCAATCCCATTCCTTCCCCCCTCTTCCAGTCCATTGCTATGGACATCCTCCCCTTCGCAAAGTTTATGACCTCTCAGAGCGCTAGCCAGGCAGCAGACTTCTGGTCCTAAACCACTGTCTGCTAGCTTCAAAAACCCGTGACTAGCTTAGCTATTGAGACTGTGTCTGTCCCTCGTTTTGGAAATGGTTTTAGAAGTAAAAGCTATCTGAGCACACTGGCTGTCGTGGCATTTGTGTACACAATCTTATTTATATTAAAACCTCTCAGCCTGCAGTAAGTGTTGCCTGTAGTAAGACGCATCTTAAATGTGGATTGTTAAATGTTAGATCACTTTCCCCCAAGGCAGTTCTTGTGAACGAACTAATCACCGACCATAGTTTTGACCTGATTAGTTTCACTGAAACCTGGCTTAGGCCTGACGAATACAGTGCACTTAATGAGGCATCTCCCGATGGTTATGCCAGCTGCCAAGCGCCGCGTCTGTCCGGTAGAGGGGGCGGTGTTGCTGTGATTTTTTTCGACAAAATTTAGTTTTACACCTAAATGTGGGGATAAGTTCTCCTCTTTTGAATCGCTTTCTATGCTTTCTGGACGGTCAAAAGATCTAGTTACCTCAGTGCAATCCTTCCTCTTAATAACTATTTATAGACCACCTGGACCGTATACTGTTTTTCTCTCCGAGTTTGCAGAGTTTTTATCAAGCTTGGCAACTATGGCGGATAAAGTTGTGATTGTTGGAGATTTCAACATACATGTTGATAATGACAGTGACCCTTTAGGACTGGCTTTTGCAGCTATTATTGACTCTGTCGGTTTTGTTCAAAATATATCTGAACCAACCCACCGCCACAATCATACCTTAGATTTAGTCTTATCCTATGGTATCAATGTCGAGAATATCATTGTGTCTCCCCATAATCCTGTACTATCGGATCACTTTTTGATTTCTTTTGAAATTCAGGTAAATATTCCTATTAAATCGGAACCTAAATACTATTCCAGCCGCTCTATAAATTCATTGACGGCTTCAAAATTTATAAACTTACTTCCCGAATCCTTAGTATCAAGTCAGGACCCAAATAGCCTTTTGTCAATTGATCATCAAACTGATGCGTTAAATCACATTTTACGGAATACACTTGATGCGGTCGCACCCCTCAAGAGAAAAAAATGCAGTGAGAAGAAACTTGCACCCTGGTTTACCGACCATACCCGTGCCCTTAAACAAGTTTCAGAAAATTAGAACGCAGATGGCGCTCTACCAATTTAGAGGTTTTTCGCTCTGCTTGGAAGGACAGCCTCATCGAATACAAGCATGCTCTTACTACAGCTAGGTCATCGTACTTCTCAAACTAATTGACCAGAATAAAAACAACCCAAGATTTCTATTTAACACGGTAGCTAAACTGACAAAAACAGTCTTCAGTTTCCATCAGTTATCCTTCTAACTATAATTCAAATGACTTTATGAACTCGTTTACTGATAAGATTGAGACAATCAGAGAACAAATTATGAAAATGACTCCAATATCTAGCACTCCAACTGCCGAGATAGCACAGGGCTATCAGGAGCAGGGTTGCGTAGAGACCCCTAATTTTTTTTTCACTCCTTGGATCTGGACAAATTCAGTAAACTGGTTATGTCCTCCAAATCATCTACATGTCTGTTAGACCCCATACCAACAAAGCTTATTAAAGAGCTTTTGCCTGTGCTAGGCCAGCCCATGTTAGATATCATAAATACATCCCTATTATTGGGTTGCGTACCTAGGTCTTTAAAAGTAGCAGTAATCAAGCCTCTTCTAAAGAAACCAAATCTTGATCCTGTTAATCTGAAGAACTATAGGCCCATTTCAAATCTGCCCTTTTTGTCAAAAATTTTAGAGAAATCTGTAGCTCAACAATTAACTGCTTTCCTAAAAACGAATAATCTATATGAAACATTACAATCAGGTTTTAGACCAAACCATAGCACTGAGACAGCACTTATTAAAGTTGTAAATGACTTACTGTTAGCATTGGACACTGGTTGTGTTTCTATTCTAGTGCTCCTTGACATAAGTGCTGCTTTTGACACTATTGACCACCAGATTCTCCTTCATAGGCTAGAAAACCTGGTTGGTTTGCGTGGACGGGCACTCTCATGGTTTAAATCATACTTATTAGACCGGTTTCAATTTGTGCAATTAGATCAAGAGTTCTCTGACTACTCTCAGGTTAAATATGGTATTCCACAAGGCTCAGTGCTGGGACCATTACTGTTCTCATTATACTTGCTACCACTCGGTAATGTTATTCGTAAACATGGTGTAAATTTCCATTGCTATGCCGATGATACACAGCTGTACATATCAATGAAACCAGGTGAAACACTTAAACTCACTCAATTAGAGGCTTGTATCTCTGATATAAAGAACTGGATGACAGTAAATTTCCTGCTTTTAAATTCAGATAAAACAGAGATGATGGTTTTGGGCCCCAAAAATTAAGGAACAAGTTGGATCTGCAGTTAAATGCAGGTGATTGCATAGTTACATCAAGTATTATGGTTAAGAACCTTGGTTTTATTATTGATCAGGACCTTACATTTGACACTCATATTAAAAACACTTCCAGAGTAGCTTTCTTTCACCTAAGAAACATAGCTAAAATTCGGCACTTTCTGTCATTAGAGGATGCTAAAACCTTGATGCATGCTTTTGTTGCATCGAGGCTAGACTATTGTAATGCCTTATTATCCGGCTCCTCTAGTAGCTCTCTAAAGAGTCTTCAACTAGTACAGAATACAGCGGCACGTATTTTGACTAGATCCAAAAAGTATGAGCACATTACTCCAGTGTTAGCATCACTACATTGGCTTCCTATTAAATATCGGGCTGATTATAAAGTACTGTTGCTAACTTTTAAAGCAGTAAACGGACTTGCACCTTTATATCTGACCGAAATGATTGCCCCCTATAAGCCGACACGACTGCTTCGTTCACAAGAAGCCGGCCATCTATTACTCCCTAGAATTTTGAAGAGCACACAGCTGGTGGTAGAGCCTTCTCTTTTTAGAGCTCCTCTGTTGTGGAACGGTTTACCAAGGCATGTTAGGGATTCGGACACAGTTTCAATTTTTAAGTGTAGATTAAAAACATATCTTTTCAGCCTAGCTTACTGCCAAACATAGTCTAGGTGGAGAGATGGAGAAGGCCGTGCCTTAGTGTCTTATGGAGTGAGAAACTTTCCATACTGTCACCTCCTCAATGTGTTACCACCACTGTTATGCTGGTTATCCTTGATCAGGTGTGGATTGTTTGGAACTCTCACATGGCTGCGTGTTTTCTCTGTCCCTCTCCTAATAGGTAGCTTACACCTGTTGGGGCTAACTGTATATTTCCTATGCTTGTGCTCCCCTGCTCTTACATAATGCTACTGGCTATAGCACTGCTTTTTTTTCTGACTGCATGTTCTCTTCTCTGCCTCGGCCTCTGACTCGGGGCACCTGCCCCGAGCCCTAGATCCTGCGAGAAGTGTGAGCTGCCCCCATCAACCCTCACCCCCACGCCAACCCCAGTTCCTGGATCTGGACCCTCTCCGCGTGGTTTAGCCCCCCCCGCTGACTACCTAACTCAGACTAACCTTGGACTGACCATGACATGGTCTTTTTTGGACATACCCTGTGCCGGCCAGAAGAGGATGGGCTCCCCCCCTTTTTAGTCTGGTTCCTCCCAAGGTTTCTCCCTACCTAGGGAGTTTTTCCTTGCCACTGTTGCCGTTAGGCTTGCTTTTGGGGGGGTCTAGGCCTGGGTTCCCCCTCTGTTAAGCGTTTTGTGACAATTCTGTTGTGAAAAGCGCTATATAAATAAACTTGATTTGATTTGATTTGATTTGTCCCCAATGTTATCAACTCCTCTTTTTCCTCTGGCTCTGTCCCCTCTCCCTTAAAAAGTGTCCATGTTGTCCCCTTCCTCAAAAAACTCTGAATCCTGCTGTAATTTTGACTGGTCTCCATTCCTCTCCAAAACACTAGAGCAGGCCATCTGAGCTAACTGTCTGGTCATTTCCTACAGAACGACCTGCTTGATTCTAACCAGTCTGGGTTCAAGACAGGCCACTCCACAGAGACTGCTCTGCTTGTGGTCACTGAGGCTCTACAAGTCCCAATCCCTTAGCTCTGTCCTCCTCCTCCTTGACCTGACAGCTGCATTTGATACTGTGGACCATCAGATCCTGCTCTCAACTCTCGTCAAGATGGGAATCTCTGGATCTGCACTGACATGGTTCAAGTCCTACCTGGCTGACTGGTCCTAACAGGTAGCCTGGAGAGGATCCCTCTCTTCTCCCCACACCCTGCAGGACTTGTCCTATTCTCTCTGTACACTAAGTCACCTGGTTCTGTTATCTCTGCTCATGGTTTTTCTGTGAGGGACTGGACAAGGACCCAGGCGCAGACCAGGATAAGGTAGGGAAGGAACGTTTATTGATCAGTCCAAAATTCAAAGCCGGTAATCAGAGTCAGAGAAAGTACAAGAACGGAATCCAAAAAGAGAAGTCAAGGGCAGTCCAATGATCAAAACCAAATAAACAGATAGGCAAACAAAACAGAATGAGACAGATACGTGAGGGTTGGACCCGAAATTCACGACTCAGAAACAATGACGTAAAATAAATAGGTTCCGTAATGTGGGTCATGTGGCAGAACGTCTTGCCATCCAAAGACCGAACACTCTCGGGATGAGGCAGTGGAAGGATGGAAATGTCCAGTTCCTTGACCATCACTTCGTCCATGAGGTTAGCGTCAGCTCCGGAGTCCACCATCGCGTTCACCTGGATCTCTCTCCCTGGAAGTATCATCAAGGCAGGAAGGGTGGGACGAGGGTCATTCCTGGCAGTCCTCACCTGTTTGGCTAAGGACCTCACATCCACCGATGATTCAGGTTTCTTGGACCGGTAGGTACACTGCTTTAGAGAATGTCCCAGCCTCCCGCAGTAGAAACATGAACCGGTCTCTCTCCGACGTTTCCGTTCCTCAGGTGAGACCTTCCTGCCAGCATGAGATAAATTCATGGGCTGGACTCCCTCAGCTTGTTTCTCCTCAGGTCGCGAACTTGACCATCGCCTGGGGTACGGCTGACCGGGCGGATCCTGTCTTTCGGTCCGGCGATGTCTGGAACGGTTGTCCAAACAAATAGTGGCACGGACGAGTGGGTCGAGCTGAGTGATTGGTTCCTGATGCGCCAACTCGTCCTGGAGTACCTTGTTAAGACTGGCCAGGAACAGGTCAGAACACAAAGTCACACTGAAAGGAATGCTTTGCATCTCTTCGGTTCTCCGCCGAATCTCTCCGGGAGGGGGTTGTTGTGGCTCCCGGAATTGCCAGATTCCCGTGGGGTTGGAAGGTGGAGGTGCAGGCGGCTTAGCAAGTTGTTCCATGAGGCGTGGCTGAACCGCGATGGCGAGTCTCCTCATCTCAGCGCACAGCTCCCTCATCTCCTGGCCGAAGGTCGGAGATCCCCTGGGCGTGCTGTTGAATGATGGCGCCTTGTTGCTAGAGAGCGTGGAACATGGCGGTTGAGTCAGCCGGGTCCATGTTGGCGAAATTGTTCTGAGACAGATGCATGAGGGTTGGACCCAAAATGCACGACTCAGAAACAATGACGTAAAATAAAGACCCGCAAGGGCTTTATTAGAGGAATGTTCAGGAGACGTAGTCAAAACAAAAGGAAAATGGCTAGTTATATATATGCAAGTTATAACCAGTGCTGGGAAGTAGCAGAATTGACCCTTCACTAAACCACGTCCCAAAACGCAGACTGGCCAATCACAGCGCAGCATTTGACAGGCTCCGACAGAGGTCCGACAGTTTATGGCGGTGCTCCGTTGAGCGTGGAAACGTGGAAAAGTTTGAGATTTTCTTCATTTTCGAGCTGGTTTTGTGGATTTTTAGCTAGTTATGGTTAAACGTTGTGCCTGGGGCACTTGTAACAGTGACACTCGTTACCCGGAGAGGTTGGAAGGAGATATACGTTTTTTTCCTTTTCCAAAACCTAAATCAAATCCTGAAAAGTGTTAGCCAGCTAAGCTAACGTGGCTACGGTCTGGATATACAGCTCCGGGTTGCAATGTTGGTAAAGTTAGACTAAATGTTAGCTTTGTTATTCGTGATCCAGCCAGCTTGCTAACGTTAAGATGTTACAGTCAAGCTCTAGAAAACCAAGTGGGTAACATTACCTTGATGTCAAAATGTAATACTATTTTTTCATTACTATTTCAACACTTTGTCAATGGGAAGCCCAGTCCCGAGTACCCAAATCTTGTGGAGGACTGGGCTGACACACTGCTATTTTTTGCTTTACAGAGGTCCAGGGTATGGATAAGTCCGATGAGATGGGCGCAGAAACCTGTGGAGCTAACCAGAATAATATCGTTACAGCACACTATAGGCTACTAATGTTACATTAGTTAGCTAATGCTAGCTAACTTACTACTGAATGTAACGTTATATAGGCCTACTGCTTTTGCTTTTTAATGATTGTAATAGTGAATAGAGACCTACCCAGCTTTACAGGAACAGTGTTGCTCCTTAATGTCGTTGTCCTCTGACTCAATCGCCAGGTGATGCGGTGGTTCACTTTTACTATGTGATCTGTAGGCTTTCGCTTCTATCTTCATGTTTTTTACGTCATTTTGTTGCTGAGTCAGTGTGATATCTTGAATATAACCTTCAAATGCATATTGTAGACCCTTCTGTCTGCTTCTATCTGAAATCGCTTTTTCTATTTTCCAAAAATTGGACAATATTTTTCCAGGGAGTGCAATTAGCGACAGTGGGAGCGCCATGCTGGCTCCGAAAGCTTGACGGACTTAGCAACAGTAACTAAGGGGGGCGTGGTTTAGCAAAGGGTCAATTACAGGTAGCGGAATGACTAATTTAACTAGAGTTTCCAGTAACGTGTGGTAGTTTAATTACTTCCAAAATCTAGTAGCTTTCAAATAGTTAAATTGTTGTTTTCATCAAGTAGTGGGGTAGCGTGGACAATAGTTACAAGTTAAATCTCCCCAGCAGCAGTATTATTATTATATATATTCATTTTATTTTTTAACAAAAAATATCAAATGTCATATATCATGTTTCAACGCAGCTGTTTAAATTTGTTTGATAAGAACATGCAGCGGTACTCTTGCCTAATCATGGACGAGGAGGTGGAACCACCATGGCCATACCTATCGCCATACATGAAACTAATAAAATAAAATGAGAAAGTATACACTTTTCAGTGCATTCTGTGCCAACCAAAGCAGAAGCACCAAGCTCGAACACATATTCAGGTGAGCTAGCTAACATTAAGTTGCTAATTTATCTGGTGTTTTACCATGCAAGTCTGGCTAACTATGTTAGCTAAAGGGATGGCTAAGTTGAATACTGAACTTGGGTTTCAGGATTTCCGTCCTCAAATTTTCACAGGAACAGTGCACATTGATAACATTTCTGCAAATGTGCCAGAGCTCCTTTCATCTGTAGTCCCTGGGCAGGCAGCTAGTTAAAAAAGAAACAAATTATACATGTACATACAACCATTAAAATAATTGAAGATACAATCTACACACATAGTATGCAAAGAGACAGACAGTACCTGCACTATATACAAACACAAAGACAACACTGCCTACAAACAAGAATCTGACAACACATAGCAACTCATGACAGGATAAAAACACAACAACACGGCAACACATAACATAAAACCCTTTGGTTCATTCATTAACCCTCTGAGGTCCGTGCTAAGCTTTTAGATGTTTTTTGATTTTGGCATGGTCTGATATTTATCTCAATTTCATCAATTTAACACACACTTACTCCAAAGTGTTTAATATTTTTATTTGAAGGACAATCACAGCTACATTTGTATGCCATCAATAGTTTGGTCAGTATCATATGCAGCTTGTAAATAGATCTACAAACACACAAGTTAAAAATAGTTAATTTTTCTGCTGTCACAAAAGTTGTGAAAGCACACACTAAACTATAGTGACGAATTGTTTTGCCAATGTGCGTTTGTTCATCAAGGTCTTGGTTATGTAAGGGTGTGAAAATGTTTTAGCACATATGAGATCTAAATAGCTAAAAACCTGTTTTTATCAGAACTGGTCACATTTATTTCAGGCTGTGGGAGGGCTATATGCTAATTTACTGAATATTCATGATCCACACCTGAAAGATCATGGTCAAAGGCCATCAGACAAAGACATCTTGCAGAGTAGCCTATGCATTTCTTGCCACCAACAGAAGCCAGTTTGACAACATCCAAAGTCTGTTTGGCATTGGGCACAGGCACATGATCAAAAGTTTAAGATATTCATCTTTAAACGTCTGTAGGAAAACGAAAGCAAAATCCGTGTCTACGAAGACACGGAAAGACATAAACAAGACAAAACAAAATAACCAACGATCAGGAACAAACAAAACGTATCCAAAATCTCGGAATAAACTAAACGCTGGGAATCTAAACCACAATAAGCACACAAACAAGTTCTCGAGAGGCAAGAAACATTAATCACAATAGGTATTATCAAGCTAAGCTAGATAATGTCCAAGCGCCGAAACAGAATGCCATCTGGTTAAATATCCTCCCGTTAATTATTCGCAGCAGTCGCAATGATTCTGATTTTTTTTTTTTTTTCTCACAAGACGCGGAATTCATATATTTTCACGAGTATTTGAAAATATGGTAAATAAAATAAATATCAGCATACACCGTCTGTTGCTGGCAGCTCGCAACCGTAAACACAGACAAGATCCGATATAATGTCGGGACATTGTTTACGCTGCAATTTCACACACGGAATTCATATATTGAATATATATACGAGTATTTGATAACATGGCAAATCAAATATAGTTACTTACTCTTCGTCAGTTATTGTCTTCGTCGCTTTCCATCGATGCTCTCAAACACTGCAGCGCAGAAAATCTTTCCATCTTGAATAAAATTGTATGTCTGTATAAAATCTTGCTTCAAATTGTCGGGACAGTTTATGTGTTTACGCCGGCGTTTCACACATGGCCCCACGCCCCTCCCCACACACCTCGCCGAAACTCGCCCCTAGTTACCATGTCAATAGAAGGGGGACGTTACTAAAAGGTAAAAAACAAGGTTTACTTTTGGTCTAATTAACCTAATTTAAAAATCCCATTTGATTTGCCAGTGCTCAAATCGGAAAGTCGCGATTCTAAGGTTTCTGTCAATGTTTTTGTCGCGTGTGTATGATAAAATATCGCGAAGTTAGAAATAGTAATATACTTTTATTGCTGCTGGGAGCGGCGCCGCTCCCGTCGACCTCAGGGGGTTAAACATCAATGACAGGACAAACAAACGTCCTATCAGGGCTGCCGAGTGCCAATTTTGAGCACTCGTTTAGATTCCATCTGTATCTTGTGATGGGCCGTACATAAAAATAATATTTTCATATAATGTGAGAGATAGTTCGTTCAGTTAGTTAGTTTAGTCTCCATTTCCGTGCCAAGCGCAAGCAGGCGCATCTTTCCGTTGAAATTAATGGAGATCAAAGCATATTTCCCTAGCCATGCTTCTCAGTGTGAACAGCTACACAAGGCGACAAGGCAGCGGATACCGCATTGGCTGCTGTTGTATGTTGCAGCGATACATCTGCACGGCCACCAGTGGGTAACATCCGCATCTAAACAAAACCATGTGTATTGAGAGATGCAGACTCCTGACAAAATCTACTGTAACTCGCTTAATACTAAACCAATTTGACTTGTTATAAACGTGAGAAATTTCTGCATGTGCCTTTGATTTTCAATTTTCACAACTGTTGAGTTTCCTCAACGATTTTCCGCAGAACCTGGCTGTGAACACAGTACGAAGAGGTATTAGCCTATGCAAAAATGAAACAAAGTTGTGCAGCTGTACAATTAGGAGGAACCATAGAAGCAAAGCTTGTGGGATACCTTCACAGGTAAGTGGCTATTTTACTGTTGTTAGCGTGTATCAAAGGAGGTGTCGGTGAGGAGGCAAAATACTAAGACCAAATTATTCTTAACTCAGAATTTATTAAAGAGACAAGTAAAAGGTAACATGAATCAAAAGCGAACTACACAAATCTCTCAATTGATTTGTCCAGCCCTCTCCCGGGAAGCGCTTCTCTCGGGCCATCTTGAAACTTTTCCTTTTCTCAAAATCAGGTCTTTGCTGATTGGCTGACGTTTTCCCAGGTCCTCCAATCGGCAAGCCACTTACGTCAGCGTGACTTCCTATCGGTTCAGACTGTCCAATCAGCAACAACCTACATCATCTGTCTATGAGACAATGAGCGCTGTCTTTGGTCTTATCAAACTCTTATCCCAGCAAACAAAATGTGGTTCCCAGAACGTTCTGGGAACGTTATTTTTGGTTATGTAAAGGTTAGCAAAACGTTACAGTTTTGGTTCTCCCTACGTTCTGATGGAAAGTTTTCTTTACGTTCTATGAACGTTCTGTGTAGGTTGCATTCAGGTTTGCAAGGAACATTCTGGGCTCGTTATCCTAAAGTTACAGCAATTGCAACGTCTCCTAAACGTTCCCAGAACGTTTATAGTTCTCCCTAGGTTCTGATGGAAAGTTTTCTTTACGTTCTTGGAACGTTCTGTGTAGGTTGCATTCAGGTTTGCAAGGAACATTCTGGGAACGTTATCCTAAAGTTACAGCAATTGCGACGTCTCCTAAACGTTCCCAGAACGTTTTATAGTTCTGCTTAGGTTAAAATGTATAGTTTTCTTTACGTTCTTGGAACGTTCTGTGTAGGTTGCATTCAGGTTAGCAAGGAACATTATCTTAAAGTTACAATTGCATCCCAGTTGTAATGAATGCTAAAATTAGGTAAAACACAAGAGCTCTGGAAAGGGACTTTATTTTTTTTAAAGGCACAACCAGGTAGGTACACAATATACAGAGTATAAAAAAACAAAGACAAATCAAGTCAAAGTATACAGTATACAGATATACATAGTATACAGAGTATAAAAAAGGTACAGTATTACAGTCGATGACGGGCAGGGGCCTGGGGCATCAGAAGGGGATTGAAATGTCTTTCTGCCGCCTCTGATGGATATGCAGTTGGTGGCATTCTGTCTGGATGTGCTCCAACAACGGGCAGACGCCGTCGATGTGTTGCCGTGTACTTTGGATTAGAATCCAGGCAGTCCTGCAGTCTGGCACACAGGTTGGAGAGCTCCTCGCTGCGAAAGAATGGAGGCCGCACAATCCACCCAGACACCCCCTCTTGGATGCAGTCCTCCTCATCGGACATCAGGTCAATAGTGACGCCCTTCCAGAAATCCATGTCACCTGGAACTAGTACACTCTGCCTCGCTTCCAGCAGCTGTAAACACAATCAGTATAGACAATCAGTACTGCTCAATGCACTGCGTGTTGACACAAGACATCTACTAATGTAACAGAAAATTAATGTCACATTGACCAACAATATTATTCATTATTTATACCACTGTCTATACTGGTTATATCTTCTATAGTGTATTCATATTTGTACTACTGTCTAGTAAATCTTACCCTTTCTTCTCTGTCGACTGCGGGCTGCATTCTTCACGGCTTCTGCCTGAACTGCAAGGTCCGGTTGGCTGAACCGGAAGTTCCTGCGTACGGTCTCATAGTAGGTCTTACAGGCCGCTGGAAAACAATTGAATGAGTATGGTAGTCTATGCATAAACAATGGAAATAGCCACACTAAAAGTACTTTTAAAAGTAAAAATGAAAAATCTGCACAGTACAGCAAACAGTAAAATACTTACACATAATGGCATCATTATCCACACTATGCAAATCCGGGCTTGCTGCTAGAGCTTCCACCAAATAAGAAGTGACTGCCTCATTGCGAGGCGAGCTCAGTCTCTGAAAACAAAATATAAATATATTAGAGAACCTATTTACATTTATACAGCAGAATGCATGTAGTCTTTTTATTTTGTATCTTACCCTTGCTCTGGTTCGTAGCGCCTGCTATTTCCCTCAGAGTTGTGGAGACGACGCGCTGCTTTCTATGAAATACAAGATTTAAAGTCACTTAATGAATCTCTCCAATTTACTAGTGGAGACAAAGAAAGTAGTAAAGAAATCATCTTTTTCATGCAGTTTGTAGGCGTATTTAATCACGCTCTCAAATTAAGTGTCATACATCGAAATCTATAAATAAAAGATATACTTATTTGAGTGTTGGTACATTGAAAATCAACTAAATTCGCGGATAATCGCCGTCGAAGCTAGCTAGACAGTTTACTGAAGCTGGTACAACAATAGCAGCTGGAAGCTAGCTTAGTTGGCTAATCCCACTACAAATATCAAATTAAACAGTTTATAGGCACATTTAATCACTGCAAACATTCTCTTACCGCAATTTTGGGATTCTGCGCCCGTCTTTTCCTCTTCATCTCCTCCACGGGTGTAATGTTACCGTTATGGGCTACCAAAGCTGACACCGTTTTCTCCAAAATTCCTATTCTATTCTCCATCGACTCAAATCCTCTACTCACTTGTACACTCATGTCTTCCAAAGACTCTTTCACCTGGTGAGACAGGCCAGTCATAGCATGCAACAATCTCTTCTCTGTGTCGGCGGGACTAGATGAAACTAGTCGATCATGAATCCGTGGTGTTGTAAGAGAGCCGCCTTCCCGGTGCAGCCATTGCGATAGATTGTAGTAGAGAGAGAATTTTAAAAATGGCGCGCAAGTACTGTTGGTTTGGTCTAGGGACAAAGGGCTCGACTGTGTGAATGACTCTAATTAGCATTGAATAGGTGGAGTTTCAATTCTTCCAAGGAAACAGACTAAAATCTAGCCCTGTATGTATCTATTGATTTGTAAAACAAGTTACTGACCCTCATTGGATTTTGTAAAAATAAATTGTTGAAATAAATTGTGCTGTTTTCTGTATCTTTTTTGATAACATTATTGACCATTGCTAGTGACATAAAAGGTAATTCATCATAGCATACCAGGGCTCTACGTTAACTTTTTTCTTCTAAGGAGTACCCTTATAGGGTTATATAAATATATATATTGTATATATTCGTATATATTATATTATAATATAATGGCCATGACGGATTGGGACGCCCCCCCCCTTACTCATAAGCTTTATTTACAATGTTGGTCATCTAATTTGTGACCTTAACAAAAGTCTTCAGCTCTCATTGCTGATTTTTGGTTTTGATTCATTGCAAACAATATTATAACATTCCCAGAACGTCCTGGGAAGGTTCCAATACAGACAACCTAAGGAGAACCTTAGGAGAACGTTCCATTTTAGTTCAAATATTCCTTAAAGTTAACGTTATTTTAAGTGGTTATTTGAACGTTCTGTTATGGTTTTGGTTAATTGCAAACCATAATGTAACGCTCCCGGAACGGTCTGGGAAGGTTCACGAAAAATAAACCAAAAGAGAACCTTGAGCTAAGGTTACGGAAACGTTCTTTGTTTGCTGGGATGAGAACTGGAGAAGAATTCAGCCTTATCAGAAACAGGTGCAAGAACTCAGAATAACAAAACAGGGGCCAAAGCTAGTTTGCCACTTTCTGCGAAAACAAACATGAGCTCTGCACATTAATTCACAGTCAGGTCAGAATAAAAACATACTAATAAATTCCCACAATTCCCTCTTTTGCTCACATTTATGGGAGCAACACAATTAAAGATAGCAACTTGAGTTCCAGAAACAAGAGTTTCCCCATACTGTCTCAACATTATATAAGCCTCTTTTGCTGGAGGTGCGGGACTTGTATGCACCAATAGCAGGTTACATACAGGCCTTTGGTTAAATCGACCCTCTGGCTGGTCTTTTCGGCTCTTGAACCCTGCCGGCGTGTGCCTACTCAGTCCAACCTTTGGGCATGCTAATTTTACACAAAACTATCAATTTAGGCCTTTTAAGCATTCTAGCACAGCAAAGCAATGTCACCCCGAAGGCTCTACTCATCCACTGGGAAAAACCTCTTTTGGTCAAAAACCACACTGTCCTGGCTTGGCAGTGCTGCCAGTGGGAGTGTTTAAAGGAGCACTCAGCATCCGCTCTGAGCGAAACCAACCGGGTGTCTAAACAGCGAACCAGACCCCGCGTTTTACAATTGATCAGCATTGGCATCCTGGGATGTTACTATCAAGGGGCTTGGTCTAGCACATGAGCCATTAAGCAAAGCGTCAGATCACATGGTTATTTCAACCTTTCAATATTAGAGATGGATTATACACTTAAGTTCTTGCTTAGAATATAAAGTTACTTGGTAAGTATAGAGTGAATATAAAAATAGGTGTAAAATAAGTATAAAGTTACTTCTTAGTGAATGTAAACAATAGAAGTAGAAAACATTAGAGTAATGCGACACCATACTTTCATTTTTCAATTTTTCCTCTTTTTCTTTTTGTTTTCTTAGCAACATTCATATAAACAGATAAACAACAAACGAACAACAGATAGACAACATTCATCACTCCCTTCTCCACAGCTCAAACATCAGGTCAGGGTATGGGTCGACTCCGAACACGTTGGAGTAGTACCATGCTGCAAACTCAGGATCGGCGCGAGTTCCCTGGCCAGGTTGTTCTGTTCCGGGCGGAATATCTCGGCCCAGTCCCAGCATCGCCATCCTGACCCTGGCTCCTTCCCGTATCTGCAGTATGGATTTCCAATGGGGCAGTTCTCCGTGTAGGGTCCTGGCGGCTTCACCCAGGCTTTCTCCATCTCCCCAATTATCTGTGGACACAAAATCTCAGCCGCCGCACTAGGCGTGCAACTTTGCCACTCAAAATCATTAGGGGCTAAGGTGGTAATACTAAGAGCGGGAAAGATAGACAGTGCCCCGGGGGACCCCGAATTCTCCAATGATCCCTCTCCCAACAGTACAGCCTGGTATTTTGGGGGCATGTCATCTCTGGCAGTCATGGCTCTATCAATTGTTTTAGTTACCAATGTTCGGAGGCATGGTATACAACAGCCTCCTAGTTATGTTCATCGTTGTACGTTGTAGTGAATCATGTTTATCCTATTCACATTTTTGTTGACTGTTACCGGAAAAATAGCTGACCATAGAGGAAAACTCTCAAACCCAGCTGATACTTAGTTCAGTACACATTTAAGCATCAATTTTATCATTCCTCCCCCTAGAACTATCACTCCAGCTACACCGAGTGCCAGCATCAGTTTAAAGGCGATTTGATTAAACACGAACTCTCTGCTTTAGGATTGTCTTGTGTTGCGCTCCCTGTCATATTTGTGATACTTACCACCAAAAGTCCTAACCCTGTAAATACCATTACTCCCACCTTCCTACAGTAGTCTGTGAGACTAAGCCCTTGTCTCCTCCTCCTGAACTATTCCTAATTGCGTCATTGTCTTCCTGATCTGAGGTATCTGGTGTCACTGCGTGTAGTTCTTTTAATCTGTTACTGGTTTGTGTGAGCGTGCGTGTGGGTGCGACTGTTTTGGAACAGTGTCCGTAGTGGTGCCAAACCGTATCTCCCTCCTTTGGACACAAACAGCTCTGTCCGAAGCTTCAATCACCTGGTACGGTCCCGTCCAGGGTGGTTCTATCTCCAAATTGCGGTAGGTGATAGGCTTTTCCCATCTAGGTATTATTTATCTACAAATTATTATTATTTTTTTATTTTTTTTTATTTTTTTCCACAGTTGTGCATCAATTTTTGAGGTAGGGTATGCTTCTACCCAACCTGAGAATGGGTCAATCATTACTAAACAGCTCTTTTTCCCCTCACTTGGTGTGAGGTGGATGAAATCCATCATCCAAGATTCAAATAGTCAAAACATGTTAAACACCTTTTACAAATATATATATATATTTTTAAATTTTTTGTAGTTTGTCACTCCAAACGTTGTATAACGTTTGTTTATCATATCTACCCTCCCTCCTCTTGAGACATGGCATAAGCTGAAAAATGTTTCACTGGTGAAATGGAAACAGTCTCTGTCTGCCACTCTCACTCCTAGTAGCCCCCACCTTTTCCAAATTTAGTTTCCTGCTGCTCTGTTTGCCCGCTGCCACCCTCTGAATCGACCCCCCTTCGCGCGCACTTTCTACTCCGTGCTAGTTCTGGTGGCCCCCCCAACAATTTTCTCTTTTCCCCCACTGAGCATTCACCCTGCCACGGAACTTTCAAACGTAGGTTTATGCTAGCGAACTATTTGTCTCAACACGCTAAAAACAGTATTCCTAGAATATCTATTTGAAGGGACGAAATAATTAAAACCTGGGAAAGGTTGTATTTAAATTCGGAGACCAGGGAAACAGATAACAAATCAAAACCGCTGCAAAGATTACGCATTCAAGTAAGAATGCTTGAAAGTACACTAAAATGGAAAAAATCTAAGCTCATACACGTTCCTGAACAGTAGCGAAATATCAGGACAAAATATAGAACACTTGTAATTATAAGACTACCCCGAAAGGTTGAAACTGAATGGTCTTTAAAGAATCTAACTATCAATGTCCCAAACTACAAATGAAACGCTATCGGCGCACTAAACTGAAATTATGATGGAGGTGAGATAAAATAACTTACAGACTAAAACTGAAACAAGGAAAATTTACCAACAAAGTGCTGAACGTCGTAAACTAAACTATTAAAAAATCTGTCGAATAAAGACCTTTAAAACCTTCCCGAAGCGGTGTTCCGACTCCTTATATTTCTATATAATATACACCATTTAGCAGACGCTTTTGCCAATGTACATAAGCAATGTATTTTGTTTCTCACACTTTGTCTCACATTGACATAATTCGGTACAAACTCTCGCAACGGATAACTTCCCACTTTGTCTTCTCCCGTACCCTAAACTCTGTATGTACCAATGGCTATGCAAACAGAGTGTCCCTCTTCAATACCATCATCAGCGTTTTGTTGCAACACATGAAACACAATCAACACATCATTTTTCATGCTCTTATATCTACATTTCTAAATTAAGACTTGTCGACATTAAGTCCCCATGTATTTTAGTATGGCCAGTAATGCGTGCGTTGTTTACTTTCTTTATTGGGAAACAGGGGTGAGCCTATATGTCATTTACTCATTAACTTTATCCGTTATATATGTCCCTTATTTCGGGCTCATTCGACTATAAATCGGGGCTCATTGGCCACGGCCCTTATCCTACTGGACCCGTGGTCTCGACAAGTCTTATTGTATTATTAACGTAAACTATATACTTATAATAACAATATTACAATTCCACTTTCCAAAAATAACCCTTATCTATAATACTGAAGGCTGTCTAACATTTAGCAAGTATCTCATACATCGCGTGCGCTATTTTACAAGACAAAATGACTTACACCTGTACAGCAACTTCGCGATTGCGAAGACATTTATAGAAAAGTTCGCGAAACGCGCGCAAGATCACATAAATGCAAACAAGCCCTGCACATGATCCCAGATCTCGTAAAGCACATGAAAACCCCATTTAACCCCATAGAATATTCGCAGGCGCCATTTGAGCTCACAACACACTTCTCACAAAATTGCCGGCATATTCCTACGTTTTGACCTATTTTGGACTGCCTTTTTGCCAGTCCTAATTTATTTATTTGAATCTAGACATACAAACTTCAATGATTTCCCTTTTGCCAATCCTAATTTTGTATTTTAAACAAGACACACGAACCACAATAATTTCCCAAATTGCCAATATCAGTATTATGAATATTGTATGCAGTCCACCGAATGTTCTAATCTCTCGACTCAAGCCGTGTGTGACTATGGGTTGAGAGATCTAATTTATCAGCACTGCGTCGTACAATAATCTCCAGCGTCGTGTATAGAAGAAAAATCCACAGTTTCAATTTGCCAGAATTGTCGCAAAATCCAGGTACAAACCCTTGAACTTCACTCCAATTAACAGTATTGTGTGTCAGCACTGGGTGTATGCTGCGTATTAACACATCAACACTCTAGTGCTTGAAATGCCCCCCTTACCACAGAAGTGGATTTGCACAGTTTTGTCAGCTGACAGAAATGAAAAAAAAAAAAAAAAAAACGGGGAAAAATATTCAGAGACACAACTGCTAAACTAATAGTTTATATTTTAAAGTTGAGATCCTGATCTTTCTTGATTATTTGACTATGCCCGTATTTTTTCTCTTTTCTTTTTCTTAACAGATCAGGTGATACCGGTATCGTGGGTCTCTCCCCACGTGGGTCTCTCCCCACACACCACTTCACTTTAGACTGTACGTATTTACCCTAGGCCCGTCCTTGCTCACAAATTGTCTGCCTTGAATCAACTGGCCACGCGCAGTTCCAATCAACTCGCAAACGACTTGTTATTTGAGTTCGAGATCGCCCGTACGTCTTCCCTAACTATTTAAACTAATGTTGTGTCTCTGTATATCATTGCGTTACAATCTATTTGTCTCTCTTAATATAACAAACAATTCCCTAAATTTAGACCTTCTCATCCAACAGTCAGACACTTCACTCCTAGATTAATGCAGAATTTTATGAAAAAGGTTTCTGCTTACCTTTCAGATTGGCGCCAGTAAGTGTCAGACTGTCAGTGATCAGGTATTCTTTTGCGAAGAGTCAGGTCCCCTCGTCCCTCCGCCGTGGGGCCGAACCAGCCGCGTTGCTGCTCTCCTCCCTCCTTAACGTCGGGGTCACCAAATTGTTAGCGTGTATCAAAGGAGGTGTCGGTGAGGAGGCAAAATACTAAGACCAAATTATTCTTAACTCAGAATTTATTAAAGAGACAAGTAAAAGGTAACATGAATCAAAAGCGAACTACACAAATCTCTCAATTGATTTGTCCAGCCCTCTCCCGGGAAGCGCTTCTCTCGGGCCGACTTGAAACTTTTCCTTTTCTCAAAATCAGGTCTTTGCTGATTGGCTGACGTTTTCCCAGGTCCTCCAATCGGCAAGCCACTTACGTCAGCGTGACTTCCTATCGGTTCAGACTGTCCAATCAGCAACAACCTACATCATCTGTCTATGAAGACAATGAGCGCTGTCTTTGGTCTTATCAAACTCTTGTGAGAACTGGAGAAGAATTCAGCCTTATCAGAAACAGGTGCAAGAACTCAGAATAACAAAACAGGGGCCAAAGCTAGTTTGCCACTTTCTGCGAAAACAAACATGAGCTCTGCACATTAATTCACAGTCAGGTCAGAATAAAAACATACTAATAAATTCCCACACTGTCACTTAACCTATATCCGCCGAACTGTGGGATTTTCCGTAGACCGTGCAAACCCTTCATTTGCCGATATACAGGATATTCCGAGAGACCGCGCAAACGCTGCAGTCGCCATCCTACGGGAAATCTCATAGCAGAAATTCAATGAAATTGAAATGCGTGTTGAGGTGCAACGTTCAAATATTATATCATTATATAACAAACACATGGGGGGTGCAGACTTCGCTGACAAAAAATTGCCTGTTACAAGAGACAAACAAAGTCACTAAAGTGGTACTATAAAATAATTTGATACATGCTTTACATTGCTATCCTAAATGCTTGCATTGTTTACAATAAAGCTCATAATACAAAGAGAGTCTCTATCGCCGAATTTGATAGGTATAAGCTACAGGAAAGCAATAGGAACTAGAATAGAATAGAATAGAATAGCCTTTATTAATCCCGGGGGATTTGGTTTGTCACAGCAACAATGGTACAGGAGTGAAAGAACACACAAGACATACAGGGCATAACAACATACTGGATAATAAATATATTTAAAAACCAGAGTAGAAACCTAAATACAATAATTTAAGAAATAAAAAAATAAAAAAATAATAATACTGGAGGTAGTGCAAATCCACCAGATAGACAGCACATACCAGTGTACTGAAGTACTAAGAAAAACAAAAGAAAAACAAGTATGAGATGTGAAAAACAGTAGCAGTCGGGGCAGCAGTGAGATGTACAAAGAATGTACACAGAATGTAGGGTAGGTACAGCAGTAGAGTGTGACAGTGCTCAGTGTTCAATGTTCATTGTTATACTGTTTGATGGCTGCTGGTAGAAAGGAGCGCTTGAACCGCTCCGTTCTGCATGTGAATTGGATGAGCCTGTGGCTGAAGGTGCTCTCCATCTGTCTCAGCTCATCATAGAGGGGGTGGGAGGGGTTATTCAGGATGGTCAACAGTTTGTCTCTCATCCTCCTCTCCACCACTGCCTCCAGGCTGTCCAGTTTTTGGCCAACCACAGAGCTAGCCTTCCTCACCAGCTTGTTAAGTTTGTCGGTCTCCCCAGCCTTGGCGCTGCTACCCCAGCAGGCCACGGCAAAGAACAGTGCGCTGGCTACCACGGACTGGTAGAACATCCTCAGCAGCCTGCTGCACACATCGAAGGACCTGAGCCTCCTAAGGAAGTACAGTCTGCTCTGTCCTTTCTTATAGAGGGCCTCTGTGTTGTCTGTCCAGTCCAGCCTCTTGTTCAGGTGCACTCCCAGGAACTTGTATGAGCTTGCCATCTCAACTTCCTCCCCCTTGATGGTAATGAGGGTTGGGGGGCCCCTCGGGGGCTTCTTGCTCCGTCGGAAGTCCACTACCAGCTCCTTGGTCTTGCCAGTGTTGAGCTGGAGGTGGTTCTCCTCTCGCCCAACTGACGAAGCTCCTAACCACGCCTCTGTACTCCTCCTCATCATCCTCGCTGATGCAGCCCACGATGGTGGAGTCATCCGAGAACTTCTGGAGGTGACATGCTCCAGAGTTGTGGCTAAAGTCAGTGGTGTAGAGGGTGAACAGGAAAGGTGACAGTACAGTTCCTTGGGGGGCACCGGTGTTGCTCATCACCACCTCCGACAGGCTGCCCTGCAGCTGGACGTATTGAGGCCTACCCGTAAGGTAGTCTGTGATCCAGGCCACCAGGTCTTGGTCTACCTGCATGGCTGAGAGCTTATCTGCAAGCCGAAGGGGCTGAATGGTGTTAACCCTCTGAGGTCCGTGCTAAGCTTTGAGATGGTTTGTAATTTTGGCATGGTCTGATATTTATCTAAATTTCATCAATTTAACACACACTTACTCCAAAGTGTTTGATCTTTTTATTTGAAGGACAATCACAGCTACATTTGTATGCCATCAATAGTTTGGTCAGTATCATATGCAGTGTGCATTCGTACCTCGGCTAGAACTGTCTTGTGGCGTGCTTGTAAAGTGTACTTATCCGGCGTTAGATTTTGTTTGCTTAGCCTCTGCGTTCGTATCCTGTCCCATCGGGTAGAATTGGCACTTAATGCTACTTTGTTATTGTAACTAGCTGGCTATAGTGTCGCTGACGTCCAGCAGTTATTAGATTATTTTGCTGCGTTGTAATTGTATTTCAAAGCTGAGTGCGACTCAGCTGTTTTCAATCGGTTTTATTGTATCAGCCCGTGTTTGTTGTTGAGTGTTCCTTTAGTAGCCTTAGAAAGCTAACAGTTGTTAATTACTGTGCATTGTTGTCAGGAGGATTTAAGCGCGTTCAGCCAGAACTCAGGCAGTGTGCATTCGTACCTCGGCTAGAACTGTCTTGTGGCGTGCTTGTAAAGTGTACTTATCCGGCGTTAGATTTTGTTTGCTTAGCCTCTGCGTTCGTATCCTGTCCCATCGGGTAGAATTGGCACTTAATGCTACTTTGTTATTGTAACTAGCTGGCTATAGTGTCGCTGACGTCCAGCAGTTATTAGATTATTTCGCTGCGTTGTAATTGTATTTCAAAGCGGAGTGCGACTCAGCTGTTTTCAATCGGTTTTATTGTATCAGCCCGTGTTTGTTGTTGAGTGTTCCTTTAGTAGCCTTAGAAAGCTAACAGTTGTTAATTACTGTGCATTGTTGTCAGGTGGCACTCGCCACTTAGTGCCTAGCATCACTCGGCTATATTAGCAGCCATAGCTGTGGATAGCGGCAGCTTTTTGCGGCAGCCTCCCCGTCCTAGCCTCCCTGGACGAAGACTCGACGGACAAAGATGGAGGAGTCTACCTGCAGGAGTCCACCGAGGGGGGCCAGCTAGGGAGTGCTCGCCGCACGGTGAGTATCATAGTTTTGTATCTCCCTGTTCTTCCTCTGCATCTAACACTACATGCTTCCTCCCTATCCCAGTCCATGTCTCCTCTTCTAGATTGCCTAGAAGGAGAGATTCCACCCACACCCGTAATCTGTCCAACCTCATCCACCCTCCCAGATCTCCCGGTGTCGACGTGGTGGTAGCAGGCGGACTATGGAACTGCCAGTCCGCTGTCCGGAAGGCCGATTTCATATCGGCCCAGGCCTCACTACTCTCCCTGCAGTTCCTGGCGCTTACGGAGACCTGGATCACTCCGCAAAACACGGCCACCCCTGCTGCTCTCTCTGCTGCCTACACCTTCTCCCACACTCCACGACCCTCAGGTAGAGGTGGAGGGACAGGTATACTCATTTCCCCCCTGTGGAGATTTGGTATTGTTCCTCTTCCTCACTTCTCACCCTCCTCCTTTGAATTTCATGCTGTCACTGTCACTGTTCCATGTAAACTGCACATCATTGTTCTTTATCGCCCTCCAGGTCCACTGGGGAGTTTCCTAGACGAGATGGATGCCCTACTCAGTGCCTTCCCTGAGGACGGCACTCCGTCTTACTCCTCGGGGACTTCAACCTGCAGCTAGAGACCTCCCAGGCCTCTGCATTCCTCCCCTCCTTCAGTCCTTTGACTTCACCATGGCTGAATCCCCATCCACCCACAAGGCCGGTAACCAACTGGACCTGGTCTTCACCAGGAACTGCGCCTCACCCAACATTACGGTATCGCTCTACATGTGTCTGACCATTCCTTTCTGTCTTTCTCCCCCCCCCCCTCTGTCCCTAAACCATCTTCACCTGCTCCCACTGTCCTTGTCCGTCGCAATCTCCGCTCTCTCTCACCCGCTGCCCTGTCAGCCACTGTCCTATCTTCCCTTCCCCCTGCTGATGCCTTCTCTCAGCTACCTGCTGAAGTAGCATCATCCACCCTACTTTCCTCTCTCTCCTCCTTTGACTTACTCTGTCCTCTATCCGCTAAACCCGCTCGTCCCCGCCCCCCCCCCCTGGCTAACCGATTCCATTCGGGCTAACCGACTGAAGCTGCGTGCGGCAGAAAGGAAATGGAGAAAATCCAAATCCCCTGTTGCTCTGTCTGACTTCCACACACTCCCTGGCTTCCTTCTCCGCTAACCTCTCCTCTGCTAAGTCTGCATTCTTCCTTTCTAAGATTCAATCCTCTGTTTCCAACCCACGTAAACTCTATGCTACATTTTCCTCTCTCCTCACCCCCTCCTCCTCCCCCACCCCCTCCTCTATAACCGCAGATGACTTCTCATCCTTCTTTCAGGAGAAGGTTGAGGTCATTCGCAACTCCTTCCCCCTACCCCTCCCTCTCCCATCCCGCTACCTAAACCTCCCACCTCTCTGTCCTCCTTCTCACCCCTCCCTGACTCGGACATCCTTCAACTTGTTCTCTCCCACCGTCCCACCACCTGCCCTCTTGATCCCATTCCTTCCCCCTCTTCCAGTCCATTGCTATGGACATCCTCCCCTTGTCTCTAATGTCATTAACTCCTCTCTTTCCTCTGGCTCTGTCCCCTCCTCCCTCAAATGCGCTCAGGTTGTCCCCCTCCTCAAAAAACCCTCTCTGAATCCTGCTGTCATCTCTAACTACCGACCTGTCTCTCTCCTCCCTTTCCTCTCCAAAACGTTAGAGCGGGCTGTCTATAATCAACTGTCTGCTCATCTCTTACAGAACGACCTGCTTGATCCCAACCAATCTGGGTTCAGAGCCGGCCACTCCACAGAGACTGCTCTCCTTGCGGTCACTGAGGCTCTTCACGCCGCTAAGTCCCGATCCCTTAGCTCCGTCCTCCTCCTCCTTGACCTGTCGGCGGCATTCGACACCGTGAACCACCGGATCCTGCTCTCATCTCTCGTCGAGATGGGAATCTCTGGATCTGTGCTGACATGGTTTGAGTCCTACCTGGCTGACCGGTCCTACCAGGTGGCCTGGAGAGGATCCCTCCTCTCCCCGCACCCTCTCTACCGGTGTCCCGCAGGGCTCGGTGCTAGGCCCTGTCCTATTTTCTCTGTACACCAAGTCACTTGGCTCTGTTATTTCTGCTCATGGTTTTTCCTATCACTGTTATGCTGATGACACTCAACTGTTTCTCTCCTTCCCTCCATCTGATACCCAGGTCCCGGCACGGATCTCTGCATGCCTGGCTGACATCTCCGCATGGATGTCCACCCACCACCTGAAGCTGAACCTGGGGAAGACAGAGCTGCTCTTCCTCCCAGCGAAGGGCTCCCCGATGATTGATGCGTCAATTACCGTGGAAGGCTCCATAGTGTCTCCGTCCCAGTCTGCCAGGAGTCTTGGGGTAACCCTGGACAACCAGCTGTGCTTCTCGAGCCACATTGCAGCGATCTCTCGGACCTGCCGTTTCTCCCTCCACAACATCCGGAGGATCAGACCGTTCCTCACCCAAGAGGCCACTCAACTCCTGGTCCAGGCCCTGGTGATCTAACGTCTGGACTACTGCAATTCCTTGCTGGCAGGCCTTCCGGCCTGTGCCATCAAGCCACTGCAACTAGTCCAGAACGCTGCTGCTCGCCTGGTGTTCAACCAGCCGAAGTTCACCCACGTAACCCCTCTACTCTCCTCTCTGCATTGGCTCCCCATCGCAGCACGCATCAGATTCAAGTCACTGGTGCTTGCTTTTCAAGCGGCCAGAGGTACTGCTCCCCCATACCTCCAGTCACTCATCACGCCCTACACCCCGTCCAGACCCCCGCGCTCCGCCTCCGCTGGCAGACTGACTGCCCCATCCCTCCGGGCGCCTGGCAGCCGCTCCTCGCGGTCTCGCCTCTTCTCTGTCCTGGTCCCTCGTTGGTGGAACGACCTCCCGCTATCGGTCAGGACTGCGGAATCACTTTCAATCTTCCGCAAGAGACTCAAAACCCACCTCTTCAGACTCCACTACCACTGAACACTGTCCATCTGTCATCACCACTGTTTACTTGTTAAAAAAAAAAACCACTAACCTTTTCTTTCCCAATGTTACAGGTATGATACGCAGACGCCTGCAATGATGTCTTTTGCCGTTTTACTGCACTGATCTTGTACGCTAACTTTGATTGTTCTCACCTTGTATTAATGCACATCTTGTAAGTCGCTCTGGATAAGAGCGTCTGCTAAATGCTTAAAATGTAAATGTAAATGTCATATGCAGCTTGTAAATAGATCTACAAACACACAAGTTAAAAATAGTAAATTTTTCTGCTGTCACAAAAGTTGTGAAAGCACACACTAAACTATAGTGACGAATTGTTTTGCCAATGTGCGTTTGTTCATCAAGGTCTTGGTTATGTAAGGGTGTGAAAACAGTTTAGCACATCTGAGATCTAAATAGCTAAAAACCTGTTTTTATCAGAACTGGTCACATTTATTTCAGGCTGTGGGAGGGCTAAATGCTAAATACCTGAATATTAATTATTCATTGTCCACACCTCTAAGATCTGTCAGATGGGCCATCTCTCTCAAAGGCCATCAGAGTAAGCAAGTCAGTGAGCCATGCAGAAGAATATATGCTTTTTTCATTTTGGAAGATTTATTGAAAACAGCACACAAACTACTATACAGTATATACAGGGGAATGCCACATATTACAAGTCATACAGCCTAACAATAATGCACATAATATCCTCCTGAGACCCAAGGAAAAAAAGTATCTTCTAATTAAACTTTTTTTGTGATTTCATGCCTCTTTAGAGTTAAAACAACAACTCACAATTTAGATTTTAAATGGCTAAGCAATATTTGAGTTACCATTTCTCCTTTCACGACAAGCGCTTCTTGTGGCAGCAGCCATTTTGGCTCTTATTTTATTATCCACAAACGTAGGCAAGACAATGTATGTGGCGACACGCAAATAACTCACAAAACAAACCAAAATTATAAACGAACTGGAACAAACAAAGCTAGCTAAACAGCAAATCCACAACGTAATCCCAAACACGGATTTAACTAAACAGAAGCACTCTTATAATAAACAAAAACAAGAATCGATTTTACAAGGACGTGAGATCATGAAACCGATCATGCTACATACGATTTTTTATAACATTTTAGGCTGTTTGAAAAGTATTCTTCCATAGATCTTGTGTGCGCCTATTGAAATTTGTTACGTTGCAACACGCGGAATATGTAGTCACAAGACGCGGAATTCATATATTGAATATATATACGAGTATTTGATAACATGGCAAATCAAATATAATTACTTACTCTTCGTCAGTTGTTGTCCTCGTCGCTTTCCATCAATGCTCTCAAACACTGCAGCGCAGAAAATCTTTCCATCTTGAATAAAATTGTATGTCTGTATAAAATCTTGCTTCAAATTGTCGACAGTTTGTGTTGTTTACGCCAGCGTTTTCACACATGGCCCCACGCCCCCAGATGTTTTTTGATTTTGGCATGGTCTGATATTTATCTCAATTTCATCAACTTAACACACACTTACTCCAAAGTGTTTGATATTTTTAATTGAAGGACAATCACAGCTACATTTATATGCCATCAATAGTTTGGTCAGTATCATATGCAGCTTGTAAATAGATCTACAAACACACAAGTTATAAAGAGTAAATTTTTCTGCCGTCACAAAAGTTGTGAAAGCACACACTAATCTATAGTGACGAATTGTTTTGCCAATGTGCGTTTGTTCATCAAGGTCTTGGTTATGTAGGGGTGTGAAAATAGTTTAGCGCATCTGAGATCTACATAGCTAAAAACCTGTTTTTATCAGAACTGGTCACATTTATTTCAGGCTGTGGGAGGGCTATATGCTAATTTCATGAATATTCATGATTCATTGTCCACACCTCTAAGATCTGTCAGATGGGCCATCTCTGTCACAAAGGCCAGGACATCAGACAAAGACAAAAGCCATCAGAGTAAGCAAGTCAGTGAGCCATGCAGAAGACAGAAGAAAAAAACTAAACGCTTTTTTCATTTTGGAAGATTTATTGAAAACAGCACAAACTATATACAAAAAATGCAAAATTAAAACACCTGTTTTTTACAGTCTTTGGTGCCACTTCTCAAAACAGTTTCTGGTCAACTGTAGACACAAGGGCACATCACAAACCTTCCACTCCCATGGAGTGCACTGTTTTTTTCCCGACATCTTAGAGTATGCATTTCCTGCGACCAACAGAAGCCAGTTTGCCAACATCCACAGTCTGTTTGCCAGTGGGCACAGGCACATGATCAAAAGTAGCCTGTTATTTGGGTACCTTCTGTGAGACACCACACAGCTGTGCAATGAGCTCCTCCTGGAAAGCCTTGTGAGTCATGGCTTCCCGTTGTCCCAGTGATGACAGTTCGGTGTGTAGGAGGCAGAGTTGTGGACTCGAGTCACATGACTTGGACTCGAGTGCGACTCAAACATTTAGATGGGCTAGAGAACACAAATACTCAGCTCTCATTGGAGATATCATCATGTCACTCAAAAACTAACGTCAGTTCTACTCAACGTGAGCACCGATATTTGTGCAATTATGGCAGCTGCAGAAATAACCCCGAAAGTAATTATTTACGGCTATAGTAAATTTGAAGTTTTGGGGAAAAAAAGGACAGCGGTTTGCAAAACATGTGCAACAAAAAGATCTGACAGGATTGCAACAACGTCGAACTTTGTGCGTCATTTGAAAAGCCACAAAGAGAAGTAAGTTTGTTTGCTACAGGTAGCATGTGAACACAAACACACACACACAGACGCGATCTGCCCATTTTGAATACGCCAGGCTATATCGCCCAAACATCGTCCCAATCTCAAAAATAAAATTGAACGTTGAATGTTCTGTTTCAGAACTCCAAACAGCGAATGTTCAATTATGTTGGCCCAGTGGCCAAACGATGTCTGGGCGATGTTAGCCCCGACGTCTAGGAAGCAGGGATTAGCAGGCAACTGAATGAATTACCCCCTGTTGCCCCCTGATAGTTAATGGTTTCACGTGTGGTATTAAAGTCTCCATGGTTCAAATTAATCTAGTTATATACTGTCTTCAGAAAGATTTTTCTCCATTCAATTATAAACATATATAAATAAATGTACTTGTTTCATGAAATCTAAATAAATACCTATAACTCTTTGTATTGCACAATGGCAATTGAAATAATGTTTTTGAAGAGGATCGGTTTCATTACAATTGATTTCTTAGGTCAATGTCTTTCGGAGGACAGTCAGGGGGAGCTCAGAGCATGACAGACGGCGCACTGCGCCCAACATAAAACACACTAAGCATAGGTTTAGATTAGAGCCAGGGGGGTATTTCACAAAGCTGGCTAACTGAGTAAACCTCACTTCTGTGCAGAGTAAAAAGCTCTTTTTACTTCAATCCATGTTCCAGATTTGAAAGGTTTCCAGGTTTACTCTGCCCAGATGTCAGGCATACTCAGTTAGCCAGCTTTGTGAAATACTCTCTGGTGTCTAGCCCAGTGGTTCTAAAACCTCTCCATGGCTGTGACCGAAAGCGCACCTTATACAGTATATGTTAATGTACGCTTATTAAGTACACATCGTCATGTACATCTTTACTTAATAAGTGTATACAAGTAGGGTGCACCTTTGGTCATAGCCTATGTATTTATTGAATTCCACCACCAGCTCCCCTGATTCAACTAATCAAGGGAGTCAACTAATTAACAAGCCCTTGATTGAATGAATCAGGTATGCTGGTTGTGGAATTCAACTACGACACAGAAAGGCTGGGGGGTTCGAGGAGAGGTTTGAGAACCACTGGGCTAGCCAGCTAGGTATGGTAACATTAACAAATTACCATACAAGCTCATATTTTTAATTCCAATTGAAATTATTGTGAGATGGATAATACTTATGCTATTATTTAACAAAAATGTGCTAACATCTGTTGTATCTTATTTATTCGATTTGACGAATACTAGAAGAGTAAACGGATCTGCCACGACCCACAGCAGCCAAACATCTCACAATTTATAGAGTCGCGGTCAGTACAGTTATATAATATAAACCACCCACAGCAAAAGGCAATCACTAATGCCATAATGTCAGACCTAATTATCAATTGCAACATGCCTGTGTCCATTGTTGAAAATAAAAGTTTCCGTCACTTTTTGTCGGTGGTGGACAGCAAGTATGCTCCAGTGTGTCGCAGAACCATGAATTCTAAGATTGACAGCCTGGTTGCTGAAAGGCAGACGAAACTGAAAAATCAGTTGGCACAAGCAGATCATGTTTCTGTCACAGTGGACATATGGTCCGATCGCAAGATGAGAGGATTCCTGGGGATCACCGTCCATTGGATGGAAATGGAGACTGAGGCCCTTCAATTGAGGTCCAATTTGCTGGCATGCAACCGTCTCAGAGGAGCACACACAGGGGAACGGATATCTGAGGAGTTTGATGCAATCTGTGACGAGTATGTCATTAAAAGTAAGCTAGGTTACATCCTTTGTGATAATGCCGCTAATATGAAAAAGGCTTTCACAGTGTGTTTTTCAAAAGAACATGAAGAGGTTGATGATGAAGATGACCTTGATGATGCAGACTTATGGAATTACCTCTCAGTGGAAGAACAGGAAACCCTCAACGACACTCTGGGTAAAAATGGTCAACAGCGTTTGCAATGTTTTGCCCATACCCTACAACTAGTGGTGGGAGATGGCTTAAAAGAGACGACAGTAATCAATTCAGCTCTTGCCAAGGCATCGAGGCTGAGCTCGTTGCTTCACACCAGCACAACTTTCAAAGAAGCATTTTAGAATGTGTTTGGACAGCGTGGAATCCCTTCTTCTGTAAATACACGTTGGAATGCAACGTTTAGGCAGGTGAAATCAGTGCTAGACTGTGACTACCCACAACTGTGTAGGGTACTTGAAGTTGCAGGCCACAAGCAGGTTACATTTTCATCTAGAGAGTGGAGCCAACTGAAGGAGCTTATCAACGTTCTGCAGCCTTTTGCAGAGGCAACAGATCTAACCCAAGGAGAGAAGGTGGTAACGATCAGCGCAGTCCTCCCTTGTGTCCTTTCTCAAAATCATCACTTGGAGAAACTGAAAACACAAGTGCGCTTTCTTGGCAACCTGATCCGCAGCCTCCAAAGATCACTAAACAGAAGATTCTTTGGAAACTTTGTCAACGTGAAGATGGCAAGGGCATCCAGAGATGGAGCAACTGCACCCTTCTCGGACACAATATATCTCAAAGCAGCAGTGCTGGATCCCTCTTTTGCCATGATGTGGCTGGACCATGATGTCCTAGTTGATGATGAGGTTAAGGAGCAGGTGGTCGAAATGGTGAAAAGTAAGTAGATTTTTATACTTGTTTCTTATTAAAATTGATAGTGTACTTTATTGTAAGTCATTGAATTGTCTTACATTTGAATTCACGAGGTCTTAATTTCAACATACACATTTTATCTGATTTTATTCATTCATTTATAAAAAAAATTGTCAGAATTAGTCGAGTTCTCCTGCAGCAGAATCAAAAGTTTTGATAGTCTATAAAACCCTAAGAAATGCCTATTCTTGATAAACCCAACTCCCGTACATACCTGTCATACCTGTAGAGAAAAAATCTAAGCAAATCCTAGTACTTACCTGTCCGAAGCCCCGTGGAAAAAATAGTAATGGTTAGATTTATTACACTACCTAATCACTTACCTTGCTATCTGTTTCTTCCAAATAGACATCTATATATTTTAATAACAATAATAGGCTAATACTTATTAGTTATACTTATACTTATAACTCGCGGGAAAAGATATCTCGCATGGCATGTTGCCTGCCTGGTGCTCAGGTTGGAGATCTCCTGGAACACGCGGACAAGCTCCTGGCCAGAGCAGGGGTGGATCCAGTGGTCATGGTCCATGTTGGAACCAATGACATAGGTAAAGGTAGGTTTGAGGTTCTGCAGGACAAATTTATAGAATTAGGAACAAAGCTAAGGGGCAGAACCTCCACGGTGGTCTTCTCTGAAATTCTACCAGTACCACGTGCTAGCAAAGGCAAGCAGAATTTTATATGGAGGTTTAACACGTTGCTACAAACCTGGTGGAGGACAGAGGGGTACAGGTTTATGGGGCACTGGGACTCCTTTTGGAACAGGGGTGACCTGTACAAGCGGGATGGGTTACACTTGAACCGGAGGGGTACAGGTGCATTGGGCCAGCATATGCTTAGGGTAGCGGAGGAATATTTAAACTAGGGACTGGGGGGGCAGGGAGGGAAATTAGTAGTAGTATTATGGAAAGGGAGGTACAGACTGCCCAGATGGAAGATACCAGGGCGGAGTACAATAAATCTGAGGATATCATTAATAAAGCTTTATTTTATCATAATGTGAATAGAGGTGGTTCGGCACACTCAGGTGTGGAGGGGAAGGACAACGTAAGTGTGAGCAAGGCAATGAAGCTCATGTGTTTAAATGCGAGAAGTATAAAAAATAATTTTTTGGAACTGGAGACTGTCATGTTGAATGGGGGTTATGACATTGTTGGGATTACAGAGACATGGCTTGGCGCAGCGGATGGGGAGGAATATAATGTAGAGGGGTACAAATTGTTTAGGAAGGATAGAACTAATAAAAGAGGAGGGGGAGTGGCCCTTTATGTGAAAGACTATCTTAATGTGCAGGAAATTCCAGGTATAAACTCATTAGTTTCTTGTGAGGACATCTGGATTAGATTATTGGGAGATCGTGAGAAGGGCCTTAATATAGGAGTATGTTATAGACCTCCAGCTTCAGACAGTAACATAAATAGTACGCTCTTTGATAACATAAAACAAATATGTGCTGAAGGAGAGACGATAATAATGGGCGACTTCAATTACCCCTCTATCAATTGGGAGATAGTGACAGGTCAGGGCAAATGTGAAGAGGAGTTTTTAGATATGGTCAATGACTGCTTTTTGGTACAGTCTGTTACTCAGCCTACGAGAGGGAAATCAATACTGGATCTGGTTTTGTGTAACAATCCTGATAGAATTTGCAGCACAGAGGTAGGAGAACCAATAGGGGCAAGTGACCACAGTGCAGTTATTTTTGATATTTTTTGGCAAGTTAAGACAGCCTCCTCTAACTCTCGAATTTTTAATTTTAGACGAGCTGACTTTAATAAAATGAGAGAGAATTTAAGTAATATAGATTGGGTAAAACTTCTAGATTGCAGAACTGTGAATGAAAAATGGACTATATTTAAAAGGGTTATTGTAGATGTACAGTGTAAATTCATCCCCAAAGTAAGGAAAAATAGGATGAAAAAACAGTCTCCGCAGTGGATGAGTAAATCTTTACGGGTGATTTTGAGGCAAAAGAAACGACTGTACAGAGTATATAAAAAGGATAACTCAGAGACAACAAGTTAGATTATTGTAATATGCGGGCTAAGGCTAAAAAGGAAATAAGATCAGCTAAAAGGTGGTTTGAAATTAAAATTTCCCAAGATGCAAAAAGTAATCCTAAGAAGTTTTTTCAATATTGTAGTAGAAAAAGGAAAGTTAAGGATGAGGTTAAGTGCATTAAGAATAAGGAAGGAACTTTGGTTTATAATAATAAGGACATTCCAAACACACTAAACAGTTACTTTGTGGAGAGCTTTACTAGAGAAGAGGTTATAAATATGCCTAAATGTATAGACAAGGTACGGAATGTTTTGGAGGACTTTGAGATAAGGGATGTAGAAGTACAAGAAAAACTACAAAAACTTAAGACAAATAAGGCAGCAGGCCCGGATGGCATATATCCCAGAGTACTCAAAGAACTTGGGGAAATTATATATAAACCATTGACAGATATTTTCAGTCAATCCATAATCACTGGAGAAATACCAGATGACTGGAAGCAGGGTAGTATAATTCCAATATATAAGAAGGGGGACCGTACTGACCCAGGGAACTATAGGCCTGTCAGTTTAACTTGCATCGCATGTAAAATGCTGGAATGTATTATTAGGGATAAGTTGGAATCATTCTTGAAAAATAATAGTATTTTAAGGGAGAGCCAGCATGGATTTCTCAAAGGGAGGTCATGCCTAACAAACCTCCTGGACTTTTCCGAAGAGGCTACAAAGTGTGGTGACCTGAACCAGGCTTATGATGTTATATATTTTGACTTTCAGAAAGCATTTGACAAGGTACCACATGAGAGGCTCATTGCTAAAATGAAATCAGTAGGAATTGTAGGAGTAGTTTCACAGTGGGTTAAAAATTGGCTGCAAGGGCGAATACAAAGAGTAACAGTAGGTGGGGCCGAATCTGACCTCGGTGCTGTGGGCAGTGGTGTCCCGCAGGGATCGGTGCTGGGACCTCTGCTCTTCCTTATTTACATAAATGATCTGGATATGGACATTAGTAGCAAAATAGTTAAATTTGCAGATGATACTAAACTTGGGGGTTTGGCAAACAGTTTGGAATCGACTAAAGCAGCGGTTCTCAAACTATGGGTCGCCAAAAAATAAATGTAAAAAAACAAAAACTAACCATAGGAGAACAGTTTTTCCTTCTCTGTGCCAAGCAGAGGCGTAGCGTGCGCTGTGGAACGTGGGCGCAAATTATTTTCCTCTAGCACTTCCCGGTCCGCTGGTAAATAAACTGATACGTGGGACAACTTCATGCCATTGCCATTCAATTTGATGGGGTCGCGCTTTAGGGATGGGGTCGCGAATTTTCATTTATATTTGGGGTCGCGATTTTTTTCGACCCATGAAATGGGGTCGTGGAGTAAAAAAGTTTGAGAAACCCTGGACTAAAGTAATTCAAGATGATTTAAACAAAATCCAAAAATGGGCAGATACATGGCAGATGACGTTCAATATTGCTAAATGTAAAGTTATGCATGTGGGAAATAAAAACATTAGACAGGAGTATTTTATGGGAGGAGAAAAGTTAGTAGGTGTTCAATTTGAAAAGGATTTAGGAGTTGTAGTTGATCAAAGCCTATCTGCATCAAAGCAGTGTGCTACAGCAGTGAAAAAAGCCAACAGGATGCTGGGATACATAGCAAAAAGTATTGAGTATAAATCAAAGGAGGTTATATTAATGTTATATAACGCCTTTGTCAGACCGCGCACTTAGAATACTGTGTGCAGTTCTGGGCACCGCACTACAAGAAAGATATTGAAGCTCTTGAAAAAGTCCAAAGAAGGGCAACTAAACTGATACCTGGTATGAAAGGTAAAAGTTATGATGATAGACTTAAGGCACTCAATCTATTTAAACTTAGCAAACGCAGACTTAGGGGGGATTTGATTGAGGTTTTTAAATTCCTAAAAGGGATTAACAAAGTAAAATACCAAAGATTTTTTAAGATAAGTGGGGTCAGCAGAACAAGAGGCCACAGGTGGAAATTAGTTAAAGGCAAATTCCGCACAGATATTAGGAAGTTTTTCTTTACACAGAGAGTTGTAAATGCCTGGAACAGCTTGCCAGGTCAGGTAGTAGAGGCAGAAACGCTCGGGCTATTCAAGGCCAGGCTAGATGTAGTACTAGATGTTCTTTAGATTAGGACATGATGAGCCAAGATGGGCCGAACGGCCCGTTCTCATCATTATGTATTCTTATGTTCTTATAACAAAACTCACAAAAATAGCTGGTACCTAGGAATGCATTCATTTTTCTAATTAAATAATAGTGCGAATCATGCAAGTATAGAAAGATGGTGTTATTGTCTGGGGTGTCATGTGTCAAAAATTTCTCTAACATGTGGTTTGGAGTCCTGTAAAAAACTACAATTTTCAGACCTGTGACATTCTCGAATGTTGAAATGTTGTCAAACCCTATTTTCTGGTTGGCTGAATACCCGGCTTGCACCTGTATGTCAGCTGCTAAAGACTCTAACATGTTGTCGGGTGATTGCTGATACAGATGGCGTGCCAGACAGATCGAAAAACACAAGTTGTTTGATGTGTTGGTGGGGCAGTACAGATTTAATTTATTTTTCCGAATTATTTCATCATGGGCTAGTGTTGCTAATCTTCTACGTGCACCGCCTGACATGCACCGTGCTATTGACACCTGTAGTTCGAGACCTTCATTGATCATAACCTGCTCGTTACTCTGTAACACTCTCTCAAACGACCGCAGCAAGAGATCTGTGTCGTAACCATTAGAGGTATTTAACATGGTGCTAACATTGCTGGTTAGGCTTTCGCCTCTAATAGTAACATTAAGGACCCCATTCTCCCCAGCCAATGTTCTAGAAACATTGACTACATTGTCTAATAAATTATGAACCCCTTCTATATACGAGGCTATGTCAGTGCTTGCTGCAGGCCTGAAATTAAATGGGGCTTGTAATACTAAGCTATTAAAACGTGGTCTGGCTGTAATTGTGTAATTTCCTACAACTCCTCCCTCAAGTCTAAGTTTTGAAATATTTCTCTCATCTAATGTAGCCGTCGCATCAATAACAACCCTTTCATTAACCCTATGACCTGCACCCATCAGGGTTTTAATATCTTTTATTGTATTATTGAAATTTTCATGATATCCGCTAATGTCATTATCACAACACATATCTTTTATGTCATCTAATACCGTATTAAAGCATGATACGCTGCTACTAGGATCTATACTATCACGCCTACACCGTTTGTTAGATGGCTCCATTATTAGCTATAAAAATAAAAATAAAAAATAATAAAAAATGATATTAATAAAATAAAAATGATATTAATAACAAGAGGGAAATACAGCAACATACAACCTTATGTTTGTTTTGTTTGTTATTAACGCATTCTGACTGTGTTAGGCCTATTGTCACTGGAGGACTCCCCACCGTTACCACTGTTTCTGATGGGGGTGTAATTCCTCCTGACACCGCTAGGACCCGGTTGTTCAGCAGCTCTCTGAGCGAATGGGGTTCTGTATACAGGGGTTATATTTTCCTGTGCACCAGCCTGTCTCTCTATGGCTAATAATTTCAAAACCGCCCCTAAATCATCCCACTTAATTTCTGAAGCTTTGGCAACTTTGCACAGAATGGGGGCGAGACTAGTGAACTTTTTAGTCAGGTTGTCCACCTTAGAGGCCAACACCTTCTGACTGTTCAAAAACGTATCCTTTAACTCCTGTTGTACACACCCTGTTTGTACGGCAGCTCTGGCTGTGATACCGGTCACTATATCTATCACACTGTCTACTGCTGTGTTGACTGCTCTGTTAACAATGGACTCGATAACATCCTCAGTAATCATGTATACAATCGGTTCTTTGACACCAGTCTGTACATTGACAACCTCGGCGGGCTGTACTAACCTGTTAAACACAATATTGTTTGTATACTTAAGGTCTTGAAGATCATTGTGTGTAGACTCTGTGTGTTTTGCTGTTCTGTTGTCTGGTCTCGCGACCCCCTCCGCCTCGCCCGCTGATTGCCCTGGGGCCGAATCCGTACCGTATGGTTGCCAGATGGGGGCACTGTCTCCCACAGCCTTACGCAAACTCTCTGGAAAATTCATATAACTGGTGAGGAGATAAGAAAGATGTGTATAGCGTATGTAAGACGACAATTATGGTTATGTTTTCGTAACATTGTTCATGAAAAACACCATAGCCTATAGACTAATAACCGACATACATCCACACACAACCACACACATCCACACACACACACACACACACACACACACACGCACCCCCATACATACATTAACAGTAATTACCTCGGCACTCGATCATCACCGTCCAACACACCCTCGTCATCATCATCGGATGCTATTATTATGGTAGGTGGTAAACAGCCGATAGAGGGTGCCACCAGCCTGGAGGTCTCATTCACAACCAACGCTTCTTCCGGTCTATTCTCCTCAAGAGGGGCCGAAGAAGCCAACGTCATGCGTGACGTTTCTTCCGCACGTCGCAGCTGCTGTTCGTCAGCAAAGTCTATTGTCCAGTCATCTGAAAACAGGTCCCCAGATTCCATGGTTTGTGCATCGCTGTGTACTATGATCATGCGCTGGTCAATAATCAGAGGGGCCTCGGAACCTTGTGCACCGTAGTGAACGATTTCTTGAGAGATAGGGATGTCTTCTGTGTTGAATAAAAGAGACAGGTCACACCATTAGGAGTCTGTACCAAGCACTGTACATATACAATATACCCCCTAGCCTATATTATAGAGCAGATCACATACCTTCAGTTAAATCATCATAGGCACAACGTTTAACTGCAACATTTGAAAGAACCTCAGGGTTATTTCGCTTCTTCGATGCCTTGGTAGCAAAACCGTTCTCGTGGTACACCACTACATTCTGTGACTGCTCGTTCTGTATGTAGTTAGACGCATCTGCAAAACAAATATTACCCCCGGTCACTGGTGTGTAATACTGTATATAAATGATATAAAATAATTAAATAATAAAAACTTATATTTTTATCAAATATTAAACATACCGAATACATCCCCTCCCGACAACACGGGTATGTCCGCGTGGATGCTTTTTAATAAGTCAGAGTCTTGGGGATCTGTATTAAAAAAACACTACCTGTTAAGGTATTGAAAATGTATCAGGATAATACATACATACATACATACTGTGGCAGCCGGATGGGCTGCACTAGGAAATGGCTGCCTGGCCTACAACACATGGCAGCCATTTTTCACTACATTTCCCAGCATGCCACAGTAACACCTGAACCAAGTCAGGTAATGGAGATAGAGAACAGCTGAAAGCCATTTCAAAGGCCTATTTAAAGGGCGGTTGCCCATTGTTCTACGAGAGGAGTCGGAACGAGTTGGGAAAGGAGTTGCTGTGCGGATTTGGTGAGTAAATACCTGTGGAAGTCGGTTGACCAGCCAGGATTTACAAAGAGTATTTTGGAGAGAGTTTTTGAAAGAGTGTTGGGGAATTGTTTTTTGTTGGATTGGATTACTGGAAATTGGATTACGGACTGGACAAACGGAACTTGGACCTGGATTGCGGATTGGGAACGGACAACGACAAAGAGACAAGCCTTGTGGACTTTGTGTTTGTATTCCCCAAAAAGACCCCACCCTGCGTTTTTGTGTTCGTTTGTTTAATAAATCATAACTTCTGCTGATATTACTGCCTCCTCAGTGTTTTTACACGTGCCTACGCCCTCTGAACGGTCAGTGAGTGTCGCCCAACCCTTGGGGACGCCACAATACATAGAGACATATTTTCAACACTACCATTTAAAATATTAACCTGGTAAGACACTCACCCATTTCTGGAGATATTAACAAGCGTTAAGCTCAAGGCTCTAGGGTTTTGTAGAGATGCTTGTTTCTCGCGGTCCTTGCTTTTGGTGCTGTGTGACATGTTGGCTGTCTCGCTGTTATATAGAATTCTCGAGATGTACTAATTTCCCCAAAAAAAACGCTGTCACGACACCCCCCACGGGGCTTGCGTCATACATCTACACATCATACCTATCAATTCAAGCCAGGTGCGCCTGTCAGTATGGATAACACATAGCTTCACCCCATAGGTTGCCCCATAGCCTAACAGCCAGTAACTTTTATTACCTGGGGCCCCCCGCGTCACACTCTAACACACACACACACAACCCCCCAGACAGGGGACTTACGACACCCAGTCACACGGGCACACACACACACCCCTGAACCAAATACATCCTTTTTTGGGTTTTGCAATAACAAGTCTAAAAATACCCCTACTTCCCCTTAATACTTCCCCCCTTATCAACCGGAAATTTTAAAAAGTAATTAAAATGTTTTTAATCCAAGTGATGTGTGTGGTGCCTAGTATATACTACTGGAATATGTAGTGACAAGATGCCGAATTCATATATTTTCACGAGTATTTGAAAACAAGGGAAATAAAATAAATGTCAGCATACACAGACTGTTGCTGGCAGATTGCAAGCGCAAACACAGACAAGATGCTGATGTGGAATTTCCTTTAAAAAGAGTTAAAGTTGTTCCTTCGTACCTTTGTTAGTAGAAAAATGTATGCAGGCTGAAATCTTTGTTTCCGTGTTTCAAAATGTATTTCTTTAATAGAGTAGAGAACATACTGGGTCTGTCCCCTCAAGTACAGATTGACAAATAACCAAAGATGCAAACAGGATGGTGGTGCTTTATACATTGTAATGGGTCTCCCACACCCTTCCTTCTGATGCTAATCACATCTCACACTCAAACAAGATGAGGTTTCAAAGACAGGAGATTACACCTGGGGAAGGAGAGAGGAACTGAACTGGGGAGAGGACTGGGGCACCAAATGGCACCATTGTCTTAGACATATCAGGGGGGAAGACACACAAAAAGGGGGGTTAGATGGAGTGCAAACTCTCATGTGTATTCCAACAGATGCCACATAAGATTTTTTATAACATTTTAGGCTGTTTGAAAAGTACTTTTACATAGATCTTGAGTGCCTATTGCAATTTGTTACGTTGCAACAAGCGGAATATGTAGTCACAAGACGCGGAATTCATATATTTTCACAAGTATTTGATAACATGGTAAATAAAATATAGTTACTTACTCTTCGTCAGTTAGGTCCTCAGCTGGATCAATTCTAAATTGAAAATGCTGTCTCCTCTTCAGTATCGGGACATGATGAGCTGTTGTCCTCGTCGCTTTCCATCAATGCTCTCAAACACTCCAACGCAGAAAATCTTGCCATCTTGAATAAAATGTGCTTCAAATTGTCGGGACATTTTGTGTTTACGCTGGCGTTTTCACACATGGCCCCACGCCCTTCCCCGAAACTAGCACCTAGTTACCATGTCAATAGAAGGGGGATGGTACTTCCAGGTGAAAATGAGAGTGAAAGGCAAGGTTTACTTTTGGTCTAATTAACCTAATTAAAAAATTAGCCATATTATTTGCCAGTGATCAAATCGGAAAGTCGCGATTCTAAGGGTTCTGTCAATGTTTTTGCCGCGTGTGTATGATAAAATATCGCGAAGTTAGAAATAGTAATATACTTGTATTGCTGCTGGGATCGTTGGCGATCCCGTCAACCTTTTTCTCGACTTTTGGACTCCCTCGAACAGTTCAATCAGATCAGGGCTCGAACTTCATGTCCAATGTCTTTAAGCAAGTGCTACAGCAGTTGGGTATCACTCATTGCCCCTCTAGTGCATATCACCCTGAGTCTCAAGGCGCTCTAGAGAGATTTCACCAGACTCTGAGGTCTATGTTACGAGTTTACTACCTTGAGTTTGAGAGGGATTGGGATGAAGGCATCCCTCTTGTTCTGTTTGCAGCACGGGAGGTGGTTCAGGAGTCTCTTGGTTTTAGCCCAAACGAACTCGTGTTTGGACATCATGTGAGAGGCCCTATGAGTTTGCTTAGAGAGAGGATGTTACAGACCAACTCCTCTCCTTCTACACCAAATCTGTTGGAGCACAGCGCTTTTCGACACTACGCCTACGCCTGTGAATGCGCCAGTAAAAATTTGGCGCAAACAAGAATGAAGGTCTGGTATGATCGGAAGGCACGTAGTCGCACTTTCGATGTGGGTGATCAAGTCTTGGTTCTGCTGCCTGTTCAGGGGTCACCATTGCACACTCGCTTCTCAGGCCCTTATACCATAAAGAAAAGGCTCGGAGTTTAGTGGAAGGGCGGTTGCGAAATTCTGAAATGCTAGCCTGCCTTTCTGACCATCTTTCACAGCTGACCGTAGCAGAAAAGGCTGACATCATTAGCCTCATTGATTAATTTTGCATTTTATTCTCTGATGTGCCAGGCCGAACCTCCTTAACCCCCTGAGGACGACGGGAGCGGCGCCGCTCCCAGCAGCAATAAAAGTATATTACTATTTCTAACTTCGCGATATTTTATCATACACACGCGACAAAAACATTGACAGAAACCTTAGAATCGCGACTTTCCGATTTGAGCACTGACAAATCAAATGGGATTTTTTAAATTAGGTTAATTAGACCAAAAGTAAACCTTGCCTTTTACTCTCTTTTTTTACCTGTTAGTGCGTCCCCCTTCTATTGACATGGTAACTAGGTGCTAGTTTCGGGAGGTGTGTGGGGAGGGGCGTGGGGCCATGTGTGAAAACGCCGGCGTAAACAACACAAACTGTCGACAATTTGAAGCAAGATTTTATACAGACATACAATTTTATTCAAGATGGAAAGATTTTCTGCGCTGCAGTGTTTGAGAGCATTGATGGAAAGCTATATTTGAGGACAACAACTGACCATCCAAGTAAGTAACTATATTTGATTTGCCATGTTATCAAATACTCGCAGTGTATATATTCAATATATGAATTCCGCGTCTTGTGACTACATATTCCGCGTGTTGCAACGTAACAAATTTCAATAGGCGCACACAAGATCTATGGAAGAATACTTTTCAAACAGCCTAAAATGTTATAAAAATCGTATGTAGCATGATCGGTTTCATGATCTCACGTCCTTGTAAAATCGATTCTTGTTTTTGTTTATTATAAGAGTGCTTCTGTTTAGTTAAATCCGTGTTTGGGATTACGTTTTGGATTTGCTGTTTAGCTAGCTTTGTTTGTTCCCGTTCATTTATCATTTTGGTTTGTTTTGTGAGTTATTTGCGTGTCGCCACATACATTGTTTTGCCTACGTTTGTGGATAATAAAATAAGAGCCAAAATGGCTGCTGCCACAAAAAGCGCTTGTCGTGAAAGGAGAAATGGTAACTCAAATATTGCTTAGCCATTTAAAAATCTAAATTGTGAGTTGTTGTTTTAACTCTAAAGAGGCATGAAATCACAAAAAAGTTTAATTGGAAGAGACTTTTTTCCTTGGGTCTCAGGAGGATATTATGTGCATTATTGTTAGGCTGTATGACTTGTAATATGTGGCATTCCCTGTATATACTGTATAGTAGTTTGTGTGCTGTTTTCAATAAATCTTCCAAAATGAAAAAAGCATATATTCTTCTGCATGGCTCACTGACTTGCTTACTCTGATGGCCTTTGAGAGAGATGGCCCATCTGACAGATCTTAGAGGTGTGGACAATGAATAATGAAAATTCAGGTATTTAGCATTTAGCCCTCCCACAGCCTGAAATAAATGTGACCAGTTCTGATAAAAACAGGTTTTTTAGCTATTTAGATCTCAGATGTGCTAAACTGTTTTCACACCCTTACATAACCAAGACCTTGATGAACAAACGCACATTGGCAAAACAATTCGTCACTATAGTTTAGTGTGTGCTTTCACAACTTTTGTGACAGCAGAAAAATTTACTATTTTTAACTTGTGTGTTTGTAGATCTATTTACAAGCTGCATATGATACTGACCAAACTATTGATGGCATACAAATGTAGCTGTGATTGTCCTTCAAATAAAAATATCAAACACTTTGGAGTAAGTGTGTGTTAAATTGATGAAATTTAGATAAATATCAGACCATGCCAAAATTAGAAACCATCTCAAAGCTTCAGAGGGTTAATTGAGCACGACGTTGATGTTGGTGATGCTGCGCCAATTAAACAACATGCATATCGCGTAAACCCAGCTAAACGTAAACTTTACGAGCTGAGGTTAAGTACATGTTGAACCATAACATCACTGAGCACAGTTCAAGTCTGAAGTTCACCCTGTTTATTGGTTGGTAAACCGGATGGTACTTTTCGTTTCTGTACTGATTACCGTAGACTAAATTCAGTAACAAAACCTGACAGTTATCCTCTGCCTCGGATGGAAGACTGCATTGATCGAGTGGGGGCTGCTACCTTCGTTAGTACCATTGATCTATTACGCGGATACTGGTAGGTCCCGTTGTCCACCCGAGCCAGAGAGATCTCTGCATTTGTTACTCCTGACGCTTTTCTGCAGTATTCAGTCATGCCATTTGGATTACAAAATGCTCCCGCCACTTTTCAGAGGCTTGTAAACCGTGTCTTAGCAGGTCTGTCCAATTGCGAGGCTTAGTTGGATGATATTGTGGTGTACAGTGCTACGTGGCCAGAACATGTAAGGTAACTCTCTGCACTTTTTGATAGGTTAACTGCCGCCAAGTGTGAGTTCGGAAAAGCCACGGTAACCTATCTTGGCAAAGTTGTAAGGGGGGACAGGTGCGTCCTGTGGAGGCAATCACTCAATATCCCGTTCCAGACAGCCGAAAGGAATTGAGACGCTTCCTCGGCATGGTGGGGTATTATAGGGGTTTTTGCAGGAACTTCTCTTCCATCGCTGCTCCCTTAACAGACCTCCTCAGCCCTAAGGTCGATTTTGTTTGGACTGAGGAGTGTCAGGCAGCGTTTAGCCAGATCAAAACACCTCTCACACGCGCCTGTTTTGTCTGCCCCTGATTTCTCGCGTCCTTCGCGTTCCGAATTGCTGTTGACGCAAGTGACTATGGTGCAAGTGCCGTCCTTCTTCAAGAATCCTCTGATGGGGTTGATCATTCTCTTTATTATTTTTCAAAGAAGTTCAACACCCATCAGAGAAATTACTCAACTATCGAGGAGGAGGCCCTCGCCATGATCCTTGCGTTGCAGCATTTTGAGATATACGTTGGATCCTCCTCCGCCCCAGTTGTGGTATATAGAGACCACAACCCGCTTGTGTTTTTACACCGCATGCGGAACGCAAATCAACGGTTGATGAGGTGGAGCCTCTTGTTACAGGCTTTTAACCTTGAGATTCGACATTTCAGAGGGAGGGACAATATAGTGGCGGATGCTCTGTAGAGCATAATAATTCAAGTCAGGTTTGGTACACTGCTGTGAGCAGGACCTGATGCGTTGCCCTGGTGTGTCATCCTGGTGTGAGCTGGATGGCGTTGTATGTGTTTATCTGCCTAGGATCGTTGTGAGGGGTCCTGGGTTTGTTTGTGTTTTTGCGTTATTCATGCAGAGGTTATTTTGTATATACCTCCTTTAGTTAGAAAAAATAAAAATAAAAAATAAAAAATTGAAATCTAAAACAATAAAAAAATATATATTACATTACATTACAGGCATTTAGCAGACGCTCTTATCCAGAGCGACTTACAGTTTAGCTTTTTTTTTTTTTACCTGCAACCTTAACATTACAAGCCCAGTACACTAACCATTATACCACACTGCCTGCCTTATTATATATATATAAGAGATTTCGTGGGAGATGACGAAAACAAATTATGGTTCCTCCCGTTTACATCGCTGGATGTTTTTGTTTATCAATAAAAAAAGTAATTAAAAAAATATAGTGGATAGTAATAGTGGAGAGTGCGGTGCGGTCGCCATGGGCGACTTATTTCAGTTATACATTTTATGGGAGTCTTATTTTGTGTTGAGTTTGTGTTAAAAGAGAGACCTTTAATTCAACAACATGCGGGCATATTTGTTGTCTTTAGGGGGGAGGTGTTATGAGGTCCTGGGAGTTTTCCCCGATAGCATGACATCCTGCCATCCTTATGAACTGTTTATTTTTTTCCTTGCTGTCTGAATGAGAGAGCCATATCAGGATGCTGATTGGTCACTGCTCTCTCCAGTCAGTAGTGGAGCGTCGTTAACGAGGATGCGATGCACCTGTGGGGGGCTGGCCTAGCCAGTACGTAAGTGCTTCGTAACAGTGTTCGGAGAATGCCTGTTGAAGTAAGAAGTGTGAGAAGTCTAACTAGCAGACATCCTTAGACGGAAAGATCGTGTTTGAACACTCAAATCTCTCTTTGATCTATGGTTTCTTTACTCTGTCTTTTACCTTAGCAAAGTTTATTTCTGTTCTAAACTGTAAAGCTTTCTAGTGGGTAATGTCAAAACGGCACTGCCTTTTTCAGAACCCTTTTTTTGTTGAAGTTCGTTTGGTTGAGTTTGGCTTTTCTATGTTAGTTCCCTCTTGAGCGACGATTTTATGTTGGGAACATAACAGTATATTGCTAATTATTATGGCCTATTGGTTTTCTGAAAGGAGAGTTATAAAAGCACAAAAACAAGTCGGAAAACACAATCACATGCAGTCTCCAAATCTTATTGTGTTTTCTGATTTATTTTTGCTTTTGCAGCTGAGGGCCACCATACTTTTATCAAATAATTAGCATTGTTGGACACAATTGCACTCACATTGTTTAAAATCGCAGTTTTTGATGCCATCCACAACTGTCGTGCTCGTTAAAAAATGCACATAATTTGGGATTATCCACTTTCTCTAATGGAATAGTTGAGTTTAAGAATAAACCTGTCAAATCTTGAATGACATCCATGTGCTCTTTGAGGCTGTCTTTTCCCCTGCGGACAGATGCTCCCCCTCCCCTCCCTCAGTATTAATCTCAGACCTTAGCTTTTTTGATAAACTAAATTGTACAAAATAAACGTAATCTATCTGTGTGCAGTGTACCAGGCAAATACTGTTACATGCTTTTCGTATTTGACGTTCCATCAATGTTTTATCTTTTATATTTCACCTCATTACTTTTATAATGGTCACAATTAGTCACTAATTGTACAATTAGTCATGTTACAGTGCTGATTGAGTGCCTACAGGAAAACATTTGTTCTGTAATTTCTGTATAAAATGTCAATATTGGCTTTTGGATTAACCATTTTATGCCTCTGAGACTGGAATTATCGTTATTATCAAACCTTGGTCTGTTGGCTTTTTTCATTATATTACCAAAAAACTGTGATTATTTATTTTCTAGTGTCTATTGAATTATTTTGTAATGCTTTTCATGTTATCAGATATGTTCTGCCCAATGACACTGAGAACATAATTCATGATATATAGCAACATTCATTAAACATTGCCAGTAACATACTAAAATGTCAGAGAAAAATATATACTGATGATAGATGTAATCTTGAAAAGAAACCGCACTGGACTATTTTGATTTATTGCCTGAAGGCAGTTTCGTAATCCAGCATTGACCGCTTATCTCCTGTGTCCATATGATCACAATGTGCAATGAGAGCACATAGAGCACAATGTCTAGCTGACTGCTATTACATTATTACATTCTCCTGCAGGAGATTTCATCCTATAATACAAGTTTCTTTGCTTCTCTCAATACTGAATATACCAAAGATGCAGAAGTATGTTCTTGCTACTGTAGTACCAAAGACAAAGTGCTCAATGCTAACTCCTTGAAAGAAATTGAGGAAAAGTTGGTTTTATTCCAGCATTACTATTAGGGTGGTTAAAGTATTATAACTCATATTTGGTATGTTGTATACAAACTTATTTAATGGTTTACTGGTGTTATAGGTTAGTAATAACGTAAGGCCAATATTAAGAACTGCAGGGTTAAATAATGAAGGAGGAAACTGATGAGGATGCTCAAGTTCTTTCAGGGTATAGATAAGGGAGAAGAGCAGAGAGGATATAACATAACATAACATAACATAAGGGGAAGATGAGAACAGGCCATTCAGCCCAACACTGCTCGTCCATTCCTACCACTAATCTGCTCACAATGCTTAGTTTTCCCAAAGGCTAGAGTGTCTAACACTGGATCGAGCCTGGCCTTGAATACCCCTAGTGTCTCAGCCTCCACTACATGTCCAGGCAAGCTATTCCACGCATTGATCACTCTCTGTGTGAAAAAATATTTCCTAGTGTCCGTGTGAAATTTACCCTTTGTCAGTTTCCATTTATGCCCCCTCGTTCTGCTAACCGAACTCAACTTGAATAATTTCCTGTAATTCACTTTATTAATTCCTTTAATAAATTTAAAAGCCTCAATCAAATCTCCCCTAAGTCTCCTTTTACTAAGCTTGAACAGTCCAAGCATCTCTAGCCTTTCCTCATAACACTTGTCTTTTATGCCTGGAATCAGTCTGGTTGCCCGTCTTTGGACCTTTCCCCAGCGCATCCATATCTTTTTTGTAGTGTGGTCCCCAGAACTGCACACAATATTCCAAGTGTGGCCTAACAAGGGCATTGTATAGGGTGCGTATGATCTCCTTCGATTTGTACTCAATACTCTTGGCTATGTATCCCAGCATCCTGTTGGCTTTTTTAACTGCTACCGCATTTGACCAGACCCTGACAAGCTTTGATCAACTAGTACTCCTAGGTCTTTTTCTACGTGTGCACATTCTAGTTTTCTACCTCCCATAAAATAATCCTGTCCTATGTTTTTATTCCCCACACGTAGAACTTTACATTTAGTTGTATTAAATTTCAATTGCCAGGTTTCTGCCCATTTCTGGATTCTATTCAGATCGTCTTGGATTACTTTAGTAGATTCCTGACTATTTGCTAAGCCTCCCAGTTTTGTATAATCTGCAAATTTAACTAATGTACTTTCAATGTCCATATCAATGTCATTTATGAAATGATAAAGAGCAGTGGTCCCAGCACCGATCCCTGCGGGACTCCACTTTCCACTATACCCTCCTCGGATAAGATCCCGCCTATTACTACCCTTTGTGTTCTATCCTGTAACCAGTTCCGAACCCACTCTAAAATGCCACCTGTAATTCCTACTGCTCTCATTTTGATAATGAGTTTGTCATGGGGCACCTTATCAAATGCTTTTTGGAAATCTAAGTATATAATATCATACGCCTTTCTCTCATCCAGACACTTGGTTGCTTCCTCAAAAAATGTCAGCAGATTTGTCAGACATGACCTACCCTTGCAAAAACCATGCTGGCTATCCCTTAGGATGTTGTAATTTTCTAGAAATACTTCTAGTTTATCTTTAATAATAGATTCTAATATTTTGCATATGATGCAAGTTAAACTAATAGGCCTATAGTTTCCTGGATCAGTACGGTCCCCTTTCTTATATATTGGTACCACAATACCCTGTTTCCAGTCGTAATTCACCAGTCTTTAAAGACAGTCTAAAAATACTTGGTTTAAAAATGATCTCGCTTAACTCCTTTAGTACCCTGGGGTATATGCCATCCGGGCCGGCTGCCTTATTAATCTTTAATTTATGTAATTTATCCAATACTTCCATATCCCCTATCTCTGTATCCGCTAAGACATTCTGAGTAATGAATATGCCTTCCGGCCTATTAGCAGCCTCTTCTCTGGTAAAACTCTCTACAAAACAGCCATTTAGAGCATCTGCAATATCCTTATTTTTACAGAGCAGTGCCCCGTCTTTGTTTTTAATTCCCTTAATCTCCTCTTTGACTTTTCTTTTCCTACTACAGTATTGAAAGAAACGCTTAGGGTTACTTTTAGCATTTTCTGCAATTTGCCTTTCGTAGATCCTTTTGGCTACCCTTAGTTATTTTTTGACCTTAGCACGCACACGACAATATTCAGCCTTATTACTCTCGGTACTGTCGTTTTTATATATCTTAAACAGTTTTTTCTTCTCCCTCAAACTCTGTTGCATATCTTTATTTATCCACGGTGGGGACTGCTTTTTCAACTTACTTTTCCGCACCGTAGGAATAAATTTGCACTAGAATTTGCACCAGATCTAGAATTGAATTTCCTCTTGTAGGCTGTCTAACATACTGTGCCAAAAAAAAAAAGATCATTAATAACATCTAGAATTTCTTCCTCCCTATTTCCCTTGTCCTGTCTCAATTCCCAATTAATACCAGGGTAATTTAAGTCACCCATGATAATAGTCTCACCTCCTCTGCAAGCTTGTTTTATATTTTCAAAAAGCATTATATTCATATTGCTGTCTGAAGCTGGTGGTCGATAACACACCCTTATATTTAATCCCTTCTCATGTTCCCCTATGAGCTTTATCCAAATATCCTCGCTAGGCATGCGTTGGCTAATTTCTGGAAACTCCTGTACATTGAGATTATCTTTCACATATAGTGCCACACCCCCACCTCTCTTACTGGATCTATCCTTCCTAATAAGTTTATACCCTTCTATATTGTATTCGTCCCCGTCCTCTTCTCCCAGCCACGTCTCTGTAATCCCTATGATATCATAGCCTTTGCTATTGATATCAACCTCTATTTCCAGAAATTTATTTTATTTATTTTTTATACTTCTAGCATTAAAACATAGACATTTCAGACTACTGTTTCTACTATTCCTCTCCCGCTCCCTCACTCCCTTCCATCCCAAGCCACACTTGCTAACATTTTGTTTAATCAAGACTTTATTATTGCTTTCACTGTTATATGTAGTCTTGACAGACTCCATCTACCCATTTCACCCTCTATCCTCCCTGCCCCCCGAGTCTCTAGTTTAAATAATCCTGCGCTACCCTAAGCATACGCTGACCCAGAGCGTAGGTACCCATCCGGTTCAGGTGTAACCCATCGCGCTTGTACAGGTCACCCCTGTTCCAAAAGAAGTCCCAGTGCTCAATAAATCTATACCCCTCTTTCCTACAGAAGGATTGTAGCCACGTGTTAAACCTATAGATAAACTTCAGGTTCCCTCTGCTTGCACGTGGTACTGGTAGAATTCCCGAGAAGACTACCGTGGAGGTTTTGCTCCTAATCTTCGCTGCTAGTTCCTCAAATTTATCTTGCAGGACCTGTCCAACCTGCCCTTACCCATGTCATTGGTCCCTACGTGGACCATGACCACTGGATCCCCTTCTGCTTTGGCCAGGAGCCTGTCCACATGCTCAAGGAGATCCCCAACCTGGGCACCAGGCAGGCAACACACCGCAAGTCTCCTTGGCCCGGGAACAGACTATGCTGTCCACCCTGATTATTGAATCCCCCACTACCAGCAACTCCCTTTTCCTGGGAGATGTGGCCATCAGGGTGTCCTGTGGCACATGCATCCCCCCGCTCTCAGGGTCATGGACCACAGATTCCTGCAAGGGCTGGAATCTGTTGGACACCTCAACCTCTGGAGATGCCACCCCTTTGTGGTATGCAAGCCCTTTCCTACCTTTGTTCCTAACTGTGACCCACCTGTCACTTCCTGCCTGCTCTAAATTCTTCCCTCCTCCCAGCCTAGGCGTGCACACCTTCTCCCTAATGGACGTACTAATTGGTTCTAAGAACCCTGACAATTGGGGACTATGGGAGTGCTGCAGAGATGTTTGTCCTTCTACCAGGTTCTCCCATCGCTGCAGAGGAACTCTGAAGCTCTCTTAGAGTGGCCATTGGGTTCTTGGTCACCTCCCTGACCATGTCCCTTCTTGCCCGGTTAGTTAGTTTGGCCAGACGGCCAGCTCTAAGAAGAGTTGTGGTGGTTTCAAACGTATTCCATTTCACAATGATGGAGCCCACTGTTCTCCTGGGTGCTTTCAATGCTTTAGCAATGTTTTTATACCCTTCCCCAGATCTATGCCTCAACACAATTCTATCTCGGAGGTCTATGGAGAGTTCCTAGGACTTCATGGCTTGGTTTTTACTCTGACATGCACTGTCAACTGTGGGACCTTACATAGACAGGTGTGTGCCTTTCCAAATCAAGTCCAATCAATATAATTAAGCACAGCTGGACTCCAATGAAGGTGTAGGCCCATCTCAAGGATGATCAGAAGAATTGGACAGCACCTGAGTTAAATATACAAGTGTCACAGCAAAGGGACTGAATACTTATGGCCATGTGATATTTCAGTGTTGATTTTGTAATAAATCTGCAAAAATTTCTACAAGTCTGTGTTTTTCTGACAATATTGGGTGCTGTGTGTGCATGAATGAGGAAAAAAATGAAATTAATTGATTTTAGCAAATGGCTGCAATATGACAAAGAGTGAAAAATTTAAGGGGGTCTGAATACTTTCCGAACCCACTGTAAAGCAGTAAATAGCATTGTTTTAATAAGTTGGTAAGACTGGTAAGAGTATATGTTATAATTGAGCAATGAAAAAGAGAGGTTGTCTTAGAAAAAATGACATTTACTCAATACAATTTCCCAAAACAATGGTTAACAAAATGTGAACATTTGTTCAGTTTTTTATTCATTATATTAGTGACCATTTTCAGCCACATTCAGTAAGATACATCATATTAGAAAATAATGATGCCTACATTTGTAGTTTAATCACATTCACACTCATCACTCATTCTGTGTTTTTCAGTTCTTTTTTCTAGTGAAATCTAGTCTCTGTTGGTCTTTAACAAGTGCATCAAAGTCAGGTTGAATGTCTGAGGTGGAGATGCGAAGCACAGCTGACAGATGATCATCAGTGAGAGAGGATCTGTACCTGGACTTGTTAAACTTCATCACTGAGAATGTTTGTTCACATATGTAGGTAGAGCCAAAGAGAACAAACATCTTCTGAGCATGTCTCCTCATGTTTGGAAACTTATCTTGCTTAAGAGAAGAGTAGAATTTCAGCAGTGGTCATGACTTGAAGTGCTCTGCCAGTACTGCATCAGACTGCAGGTCAATGAGTTCCAGCTGGACATCACTAGGTGCATCATCCACATTGCAGGTAAATGGAGAGGAATCAAGTGCATTTCACTCTCCATTGTTCTGAGATCTTCAAATCGCCTTGAAAACTCACCATGCAGTGCTCCTAACATAGATGAGTACCTGCGGAGATTATCATCTGATGGGGTGACTTCTTTCAGTGTTTGCATGTGAGTGAGATTGTTGCTCTCCAGTTGCCTTGAAAGAAACTGTAACTTCGTCATGAAAGCCTTCACCAGGTTGTGCATTTCATGGACGAAAAGGCCCTTGCCTTGCAGTTTGGTGTTCAGTGCAGTCATCAGTGCAGTCACATCAACAGCAAATGCAAAATCTGCCATCCACTTCTCATCTGAGAGCTCTGGGATGTCTTTGCCTTTCTTCTCACAAAACTCTCGGATCTCTGCTTTCAGATCCCAGACTCTTTTTAGCACTTTGACCAGGCTGAGCCATCGGACAGCTGTGTGATAGCTGATGTCACTATGTTCAGTCTCGTGCTCCTCTAAAAGTGCAACAAACTGCCTGTGATTCAATGCTCGTGCTCTGATGAAGTTTACTATTTTAGTTACAACATCAATCACATCGTCAATTTAAGCTTGCACAACACATGCTGATGTAAAATACAATGCAAAAATACCACTTTCTGATCTGCGTTGATTTCAGTCACTTTATCTTGCATACGTTTCAACAACCCGACATTTTTCCCTGTTAGATTTGGACAACCGTCCGTTGTGACACCTGTCAGTCTGTCCCATTTCAGTCCCAGTGTGTCCATGCATGCATTTACCTCCGTGAACAGATCGCTCCCCGTCGTTGTCCCTTTCATTGAGCGCATTGCTGCCAGCTCCTCCGTAATCTTGAAGTCCATTATCCCACGGACAAACACAAGTAACTGGGCTGTGTCACGGACATCACAGCTCTCGTCCAAAGCCAAGGAGAAAAAGTCAAAATTTGCCACTTCACGTTGCAGCTGAAGCTCCAAATTTCCCGCAATGTCCTCGATGCTTCTCGTCACGGTCCGCCTGGACAGCGGGACTTGCTCAAATGCTTCTTTTTTTCAGGACATATTAGTGCTGCAGAGTCCACCAAGCACTCTTTTACAAACTCTCCATCTGTGAATGGCTTACTGTTTTTAGCGATTTTGTGGGATATTACAAAGCTGTCCTGGTTGCTGCATCCCTGGATGTGTGAAGCTTGGTAAAAATCCCTTGTTGCTTTTGTAGCTTAGCTACCAAATCTTCCGATATCCGCGCCATTTCAGCATCATTCAAGTTTTTAAATTTCTCAGAGTGTTTTGTCTCGTAATGTCGACTCAAATTGTAATCCTTGAACACGGCACTCTGGTCTCCGCAAACCAAACACACCGCTTTACCTCTGACTTCAGTAAATAAATACTTAGCAGTCCATGTCTTCTTGAAAACCCTGCATTCAGCATCTACCTTTCTTTTTTTTGTCGACATTTTGGGGGTGAAAGTCGTCTTGGCACCTGTAACCTGCTTGCAACAACGTCAATTCAGTAACACGCATCACTTACGTACCTTACGTACCTATGCGCGATGTAAAAAAACACAACTTAAAAATAAAAGAAATGCACATTCAATCCACGCATGAGGTAAAATAAGAAAATATGTTTATTTTGTAATTTCTTATGAACCTTACGCGGGCCGGTCAGAGTCAACTAAAGGGCCGCATGCGGCCCGCGGGCCGTAAAATTCCCAGGTCTGGTCTAGACGGAGTCAGCAATACCACTCTTAAAAAACATGCTAGGTGGCTCCGGATAGAAAGCAGTAGGCCCTAACGTTAGTAGTAGGTTAACTGTAACTGGAGGGCCTCTTATAGCCACTTACCCAGCTACTGATATAAATACTATATTTAACATTAGAATTTACAACCTGGGTCAAACTATTTAGCAATCAAACCTTTGTAATATGCTAGCTACAAATACAAAATCACCAATCCACACTTTAAAAGATACTAGCTATCCACATTATAGCTAAGCGCCTGGACATCAAAATCTGGATATAATATACGCCTAAAACTTTCCGACGTACAATGCTTAGTTTATAAATAACTATAATAGACTACCGCAGTAATACAATTTTCCCAATCGGGTAAACAGGCGAATTTACGTTTAATTCGAGGTTGCTTCTGGGAGGGTGGAAAAAAAACCTTGTTAGCTTTTTGTGCCAATTTGTACTATGGAGAAAAAAAAGCCTGTCTCTGTCCTTAAGGCAACAAAGGATTACACCTTAGAAGCAGAAACTCGTAACTAATGCGGTGATATATTTATATAACGTTTATACAGGCTAACGTTATATAGCTACGCTAATGTATAAAACGCGAGATAAGTTAGCCTAATATCGGAAATCCAAACTCCGGGGCAAATTAATCTAACTCACATCCCCTCATAAGCACTTTGCTAGTTCCCCTCGTTCGTCCCGCTCGAAACTAACACCCAAACGACCAAATATTTTGACAGAATACAGATTATTTTGGCAAGAGTAAAATGCCAGACACACAGCAAACAGCCCTCAAACACTTCGTCTCTGAAACAGGAAGTAGCGTCAGCGTATTCAACATTGCTGTCAGAGGTTCCTATATATATATAGGTTGTACTTACCACCTTGGTCTTTTTATCTTTTTTTGTCTTTGGAGAAGCTCCTCTTGGTTTGTCACCAGGTTTGTTGTTTACCTTCTCGTTTTAACTATGCATGGATGTCCAGAAACACTTAAGTATGAGAGCTTTTGTGAACATCCGCATCTGTTAGGTACCAGCTGTGTACCTCTTTTTCAGAGTATTATTTAGGCTTTAGACTGAATTTACAAAAGCACGGTATACAGCCTTTAAGCTTGGGATTTATAGCGGTATGTGAGTTTGACTCAATCAGAGTGGTAATTACTTCACAGGAGCTAGGATCAGGCCAATTAGTAAGCCAGTGCACATATTGCAGTGTTTAACTTAAACATGTGCATAGAGTGATGGTTGCCCAAATTAGTTTTTTTGTAGTGACTGGCAAGACATTATTCAATTGTATTTTAAGATAATTGAACCCACTTGAGAAATTTAAGACAGTGAGATCCCTTTCATTCTGCACACATGGCTCATTGGTTCATACCACCTTCATCGGTCCATCTTCTAGGATTCATATGTTCAATGAGGAAATAATTTCCCCTCTCTATACAAGGAAGAGCATATGTAGTCTTTGGCTGCTTTCTCCAAAGCATGTTCAGCCTATTTCATGTGAAAGATTACATTTAATTTATTCAACTCTGGGATTTTTTTTTCTGACAAAAAATAAGTAACAGAAAAGCTCACAGGATATTATAACAGGATATAATTGGGAAAAAACCCAATTGATGAAAACATAGTTCAGTCAACAGGCTCACAAACATCTGTTTGTCAGGATTTTTGACCATAAACAAGTTTGTAAACCTCTCCCTTGATTCTATCCAGAATTTGACAAGTACTGTCACTCAACTTCAAAATCACATCACAAATCACAAGGCATGTTAAGGAAAACACCCAAATATCTTTAGATCACTTCTGCTGAAAAATATTTTACCAAATGTTACTTGTCAGTTGTTACGAATTTTGTTTATGTGTTGTGCATCTTCTTATAGGCACTATGTTTTCACAAATAGGCTAAATGTCAATCCACGTAAACCAACTGACAATTATAAAATGCAACTAGAAAGGTTTGAGCACTGAGCTTTACTTAAATGTGTGACATTCACAGCTCCCCCTGTTTTTATTTACATGCCCCTGCAGCTTGTTTTTTTCACCTTCATATTTTTAACACTGCAGATCAAGTTGCTCATCTTAAATCATCTCTAAAATATCGTCTTTAATTCCATGGAGAGAGTTATAATAATGGTGGCTATATTTGTGTTATATGCCTATTTTGACTTTTTATTTTCTCCTGGTAAGAACCCTAAAATTGTTGTAGACCAGGGCCCCAAACCACCTTGAATTGGGCCTGATTTCTTGTGTATCTAACTGCTAAAAAATGCTCACTAGAGCCCACCCAGTATATTCGATTTTTTGATTAGAGACAAGTATTTACGCCTAACAAATAGGCTTTCATTATTTAAAATACATACAATATGAACCTCCTGGGTGGTGTAGCGGTAAGAACATTTGACGCTGCTCACTGCAACCGGGTTTGATTTCAGCTAGGTCGCACCAGTTTGGCTCTGGCCAAGAGTGCCACTAGGGAGTTGGAATTAGCTGTCTGCTGGGTGTTACAGTGACCGTGGTGGGTGCCAGCTTGGAGGAGGCAGTACAGCGCCCACTTCCGGTCTCAGGACAGCATCAGCGACCTCACATACCACACACGAGGGTGGGGATAATTGACATGAAAAAGAGAGGGTATAATTGGCAACTAAAATTGGAGAAAAATGGGCAATAAAAGCATAAACAGAAAGAAAAAAATATACTGTGGTAGATGGCCGGGGGAGGTGCGGCGAATGGTGATAGAGGGGAGATGCATGCCGACATGCTGGCTCCACCCCCAAACCTTATATGGAGGTCTGGAGGAAATTAGACACACCGGGAAACCCTTGAAAGCTGACTTCTCTGAATAAAAGAGGGGGCGTTGCCCCTAGCTGGTTGCTAAGTACACTGCAAAAACACCCCCACTAGAAATAAGCCAAATATTCTTAAATCTAATCAAATTGTCTTATATCAAGCAAAAAAATCTGCCAATGGGGTAAGCCAATTTTGCTTGACTAGAATTCTTAAAACTAGGACATAAATCTAGCCACTGAGAGACCAAATTTAAGTAAGTTGTGCTTATAACAAGCAATACAAAGTTAGTCATTTAAGATAGATTAACTTAAAATTAGTATTTTTTTCTCTTGTTTGAGCTGCCTTTAAGCATTTATACCTTAATATAAGATAAATAATTACCAAAAAGCTTACAATAAGACACAATTTCTTCAAACAAGATACATTGGTCTTAATTGAGCTGACTTTAAGAATTTATACCTTAAATCAAGATTAATAATTAGCCAGAAAAGCTTACAATAAGTCACAATTTCTTCAAACTAGATACATTGGTCTCTTAATTGAGCTGACTTTAAGAATGTATACCTTAAATCAAGATTAATAATTAGCAAAAAAATCTTACAATAAGACACAATTTCTTCAAACAGCATAGTAAAAATAAGTGACATTGTCTTAAATTAAGGCACCAGAGGCATTCTTATTTTTAGCTTCTTTTTTATTAAGACAAAATCCCAACTGCTGCATTGAAAAGCATTTGACAACATTCAACCACTTTCTCCATCGGCAGACTGCATTATAACTCTACATGAACATGGTTCCTGGTCCTAGTTCCTTCAGTCTTCTATGAAAGTAAACTGCATACAGTATCTTTGGGATGTGGATTGTTGGTCGAGAAAAGACAAGACATTTTAAATTGCATCTTGTGCTTTGGGAAACAATAACTGAAAATGTTTCTGACCTTTTAAAGAACTAACCGATTAATCGAGAAAATAATCAACAGATTGATGGATAATGAAAATAATCGTTAGTTGCGGCCCTATTAGAAAATAAAAACACAAAATTGCAAAATATCCCAGAGGAACAATATATATTTTTTAGAAATAACACCAATAAACATGTGGCAAGACTAGGTGAAGGGCATAATAATATGCCATGAGGTAGAGCAGTCCCTCGTGAAACCTCTCACTGTCGAAGGTGGCCACTGGCGTGCTCCCAATGGCGATCATGCAGTTGTCTTCAGAAACGACCACAACTGGACAAGACAGGGGTCACAGCAGGAAACCATCAGGGTCTTCTGAAGTCTAGATGACAAAAGTCAATGTAGAAGATTAGAAAAACACAAGTAACACACACCTTGACCTGGACTAGGACACTGAATGGTCAAATGATAATTCTACATCCATAAAAAAAACCTAGCCGCATTAACCCCTGATATCTGAGGGAAAATATTTTGTATATATATTCTTTGCTGAACATTGCAAATACTGAAAACACCACCGCTAGTTTCAATAAAGCTACTCCTCCAAAATTACAGCATGGACAACACTTCAACTTTTGTCATTGTGAAAATGACAAACACCTATCACAAAGAATAACCAAACAGAACATATAATGTATGTATGAATAACTGCAACATACAGTATAAAATACAATACAGCAAGTCTCACCGTAAGGACATGGAAAAGAGCCTCGCTGTTTGCGCCCAGCTTTCTAGGTGGCATGGTGCTGGATGGGAAGAGCAGTGGCAGGGCTCTGAACACAGCTGCAGCATGCTCCACTGGTTTGACAGAAAAGGCACAATACAAGCAGTACCATAAATAACCACTCATGAGATCACAAAATATAAACTTGGACAAATCAAGGCATTGTGAACTCACCTCCATTCAAAGTTTTTGGAGGCTTCATGGCTTTCTTCATGATACCATAAAACTGGACCTTTGAGTAGAAGATTTCCCATCTGTCCTTCATCTCAGAGATGTACTGGGAATTGGTAGGTTGAATAATTCTCCGCAGCTCATCCAGGACCTGAAAAATACATTCAAATACAGATAAATACAAAATAATCTCTATTGCGAGTCCTGGTTAAACAGTTTGATAATGAACTGTTTACAGGGGGTGAGCATTTACTTAATTTCCTTTATATCTAATACAATAACAATAAAGGATTTATATTCTACTCAAATTACTTACATGATCCATTTCTCTGAAACATGGGTAAGCCTCTAGAATCTTTGTCGGTCTGTCTTGCTCCTTTAAAACATCGTAGGTGATGAAGCGTCTTCTAGACTCAAACTCCAGGTTCAGCAAATGAGTTACCGCAGCTTTGTTTGGCTTCTTGGACTTGTATAATATTTGAAGAGTCTTGTAGTGTCTTGCCTGGGTTCTCTGGCTGTCCAAGAGGTCAACTGAACCAGCTGAAGGCATAAAAAGAGAGGGGGGGGGGGGGGGTTAGACTGTTAGGGAGCAACTCAGGAAGTAACAGGATTTATTCATTTATGCACTTATTATATTGCAATATTGAACAATGAAATACTCGAATCGCTGGACAGACACTAAAGCTGTTGCATCTCCACTTGCTGGTGGCGTATGTTTTCTTAAAAGGTTTTCTCTACCAAAGACACAGATGCATACAGATCGTATTAAATACATACATGCTTCATCACTGCTATCCTGGTGTTGCACTGGGGTGCTGGCTCTAACAGGTGACTTTTCCAGAATAATGGTTGATGCACTGGAATCTCCATCATAGTCACTTGTTGAAACATCTGCATAGATATCCCCATCCTGTCGCGGTTTCTTTGAAGGAGGAACCTTGGCCTTCCTTGGACTTCTGACATTTGAGAGTCTCTTCATGAGCTTTTAGAAACATGTTCCTGAAGGGTACAAATAGTAAGCATTAAAAGATTCAAGTTTTTACCGTAAACATCAAATATGAGCAATAGTGAGAAAAAGCTACTACTTACCCACTCAGTGTTTGATGATGATGACCTGTCTTTTATCATTGGGTAGTACTCCACCAATCGCTTCGCCATGGCATTGACCTCATGTTTGCTGGGGTATCTGGAGTCCTCTGTGGCCCTTGCGATTGAAATCATATTAGTCATTGTGTTTCTTATGAGTCGGCAAAGGAGCTCCTTGGATAAGGCCACGCTGTGCTCAGTCCCCAGCCGCTTCTGCTCGAAGTAGGAGCGTCGCACATGTTCAAGCTCACTGTCCGTGAAGACTATGTATTCTGGGTTGGACATAGTCACAAACTTTGAAGTGTTGGGCTCCTCTTTCGAAAATGTCAGTGCCTCCAGTGGTTAATGGTTGTTGTAGTTCAGCAGCAGTCTCTGCCTAAAATACATTTACACTTAGACATTTCATAGGATAACTTCATATATGAATATCAATATGTGCCTTTACTTGTCAGTTAAATGAACATGCATTATGATTTAAAGGATTTGTAAAAAGTTGCATAAGCACTTAATTTTACATTTATTGTTGAATAGATCTCAAAGCAACAGAAGTGAGTACACCCCTGTGCAATATAACTAAAATGTTAAATAATTACAAATCCTGCCAATTTAATACAATTGTATTTGTTTCTAGCCAAAGCCCAAGAAGAACAAAGCTGTTGCAGTTGGTTCTTAATGTGGACCTTTCATAATTTTTAATTGATCAAACATTTCTCTTTTTCAAATGAATTAGCTTCATTCCTCTTGGGCTTTGGCTAAAGATAAATAAAATGTTATTAAATGGACCGGATGTATACTTATTTTACATTTTAGTGATATTGTACAGGGGTGTACTGAGGTTTGTTATACTGTAATAGATATACAACTGACCTCTTCTTCTTTATTCACAACAAGCCATATAGCCCGGCGCCTCAGGAAATTTTCAGGACCGGGAAACAGATCTTTGATGTCATCCCGGGAGAGTGAAGGCAGTAACTCCTCTCCAATATTAGCAGCTGGAACATAGAGAAGTTACATTTAGTGCCAAGACACTGAACTTATCACTGAATTCACTCAACCTTGTGTACATTACAAGTGAGAATATTTTACCGATTCATTTTTACATTGTGACATTTCCTGTGTTTCGGGTTATAACTTTATAACTCTTTCACTGGTATCAAAAGTTAGTCTAGAGCCCTGCCACAAAATACAAATATCCCAAGTAAAAATCCTGCATTTAGAACCCACTTAAGCATTACCAGCTAAATTTACTTGAAGAAAACTGACACATTTTGCAGAATAAAATTGTGCTTTAACTTTAATGCTTTATGGAGGATTTTAAATGCAAGATTTTTTATCTGTAATGAAGTATTTAACGATGTGGTATTGATACTTCTACTCAAATATAGGGTCTGCAGTAGTGCTGAGCGGTGCACCATACCGGTGTTATTTTTTATGATATGAATTTTTCATAATACCGCAATACCGGTGAATATGTAGCAAGGTCGGGAACGCCAAGCGGCGGAACATAGCACCGCGGGATATTGTTTGAGAGGGGACTGTTTTTGCAGTTGCACTTAGCAAGCACGTTGAGCACGGTTGAGCCGAGCAGTGAAGAAAATGGATAAAGACAGTGAAAGTGAAGTTAAAGTTAAACCTACACTTGCCCATGGCTTATCAAATTACATAGCGAGGAAACTCAAACAAAACACGAGTAGTTAGCTAGCTAGCTCTTGTCTACGTTCAACCAACTCGAACGATACGTAGCTTCGTTCGCCAATAATTTCTCCCGGGGCAGCGAATTTACATTTTTTTGGTTCCAGCTTGATTAATTTCCGTGTAAATAGATAGGACTGATTTCTTTGCAGGACACTCAAAACATTTTTAACACAATAGAGAGCTAATCTCACTTTTAAGACCTAGCATCTCATTTTTTAGACCTAATAACTAAAATTTAAGACTTTTTTAGGCCTTAAAAATCGGATTGTTGGATTTTAGACTTTAAGGCTTTTTAAGACCAGCGCGGAACCCTGTTTTAAGGCACTTACGTGAGGTAACAACTTCCATTAAAATGCTGCTTTAAACTTCATAAAAACGCCGGAAAAAATGAGGGATGGGTTTATTCTAATTATTATCATAGCTCCTTGCGCCAACAAACATACCAAATATAAAAGAAATAAATATTGTAGGAGTAAGTTAACGTCAGCTCAAAAGACGACCCCTCCCCCCCTAACTTGCCAAGCTAGGTTAGCTACGTAAAACACAACATAACTTTGACATAACGTTAATACAACACATAATAGCTTACCTCTGAGTGTGCCAATTGCAATGTCGTCCAGTCCATCCATAATTTGTCTTCACTGACGTCCACAAACTACTACAGAATAGTCACAGCGGCAGGTGTGTGCATTTCAAATGCAACGGCTGGTCGTTTTGGCGGTAGGGTAAAATAAATTGCGTAGACACATTTGGATCGTACCATCTCTTCCAGGGAGGAGGGGGGGAGTGGCTGATCGTAATACGTTTATTTCGCATTTGCCCAAATTAATTTCTATAAATAACATTATTGAATTACACAATAGTTTATAATAAGTCGCGTGTATGTGATAATACATGGCTGGTTATTCCTGCTGTTGCGAAACAGAATGACCACCCCTCTGTCATCTACACAATCATTCTTGAACTTGTAGAGATTGTTCAAATTTTGTTTGCTCCTGTTATTGGTCTACAGACTATTGACAAATTGAAAACACTCATTGAACAGCATTTAAACCATATGAAGAACCTTTTCCCAGATAACAACATCACTCCCAAACAACACTATTTGATTCATGCTCCATCCCAGATTAAACTACTGGGACCAATGGTCCGTCACATGTGCATGAGATTCGAATCAAAACATTGCTTTTTTAAACAATGGGCCTTAAAAATTAATTTTAAAAATGTTTGCAAGTCTTTGATAAGGCATAATCAAATGTATGAATGTTGTCAGAATGCAAGTAGTTCTGAACACCCTATTTTTGCAAATGAGTGTAATTTGGGACCAACATCAGAAATAAGCAACATGTCATACTTAAAAGAAAAAATGAGGGCCTTCCTTGGAAATGATGAAGTAAATAATGCAGTATCTGTTAAATGGATTAATCTAAATGGAAACAAATATATTCGGGAGAAGTCATTACTTGTGAGTGCTGTTAATTCTAATAATTTGCCTGAATTTGGACTGGTAAGAAATATCTATGTAATAAATTCATCATTATATTGCTTTGAGTTCCAGCAGCACAATACTATTTGTTATGATAGAGATTACATGGCATATAAAATAGAAATCCCAAACATGGCACAAGCAACTGAACTGATATCTGCCGATAACCTTGTAGATTTCACTCCATATTACAGTTTTACTCACAAGGATATGGAATATGTCCCTATGAAATATTACCTGGGTGATGTGATTGGACTACACAAAGCGTCATCTGATGTATTGTAAAAGGTTCACTTTCACATGGTGCCTTTTGGTGGACAAACTGTGATTTAAATATTGTTTATAGATATAGCTGTGTTTTTGACACTTTTGCGTTGCAATTTCTTGTTAATCATTGGCCGACAAGAGCTGATACATGAGTGTTAATGGCTCATGCATGATTTTCTATCATCATGCAGAGAAAATAACCTAAATCTAAAAAAAAAAAAAAAAAGGTTAAAACAGTTCATCAGTTGCTTAATAGGCCTCCTTAGAGGACCTGAACTGACTTTCTGCTATCCGCCTGTGTGTGTGTGTGTGTGTGTGTGTGTGTGTGTGTGTGTGTGTGTGTGTGTGTGTGTCTGTCTGTCTGTCTGTCTGTCTGTCTGTCTGTCTGTCTGTCTGTCTGTCTGTCTGTCTGTCTGTCTGTCTGTCTGTCATTTGCTGTGTTAAGGGTCATGTTAAACTGTATTTTTCCATTGTGTGCAGTTGTTGTTCAGCACAGTCATTTGTATTTTGCTGTTACAAGACTACAATTCTCTTAATAGTAATAATATGGAATGTTGATTGATTGATGAAATGTGAAGCGGCAGGTTCTGTTTTCTGTCAACATAATGATTCCACTACTGTGATAGCCACACATCTTTAATAAAAATAGATGAACAAACTTAATTTGGAGTCATTTCATGAAATTCTTAAATTAAGAAGTTGTGCAAATGGTCTTACTCTTAAAACAAGGAAAAAAATATCGTTCCTCTGCTGGGATATCATCCAAACCATTGTGGTAGCTTGTTATTGGTTAAATCTAGCTCAATATTAGCTGGAATGTCTAATTAAGAAAAAGTTGGATATATTTTCTTAAAATAAGATCACTTTTCTAAGGCAAAACATGCTTGACAAGATTAATTTTCTTTTTAGACAAAAAATAAGACTAATTTCCCCAGAAACAAGGCTTTTTTACTTTCTTGAAATTCCTTTTTTGCAGTGTACCGTATGGGAAATGTGTGGAGTGTGGGTTTGGGATAAGACAGTTTGCTATTTTTTGGATTTGATTTGTGTATGACCTGGATTGTTTTGACTTACTGAATTGTTATCGACTGGAGTGCCTGAGAATGAAGTATTGGATAAAGACCTGGGAAACTAACAAGGCCTATGGAAACGGATTACGGATTTGGACTGTTTACCTTATTCCCCTCTTATTGTGAGTTTACCCCCAATAAACCTTGTTACACTTCCATATTACCGTCTTGTGTGGTATTTCATTATCTAACCTGGTTGAGTGGAAACCCCACACCCCTGTTCCCGCTACGATACATACAATACCGACAAAATTAAGCACATCTGACTGGATGAGCTTGAATTCCAAATGTGTGTGCTATGTCCCTGCTTGAAATAGAGGCTCCATTGAACCTTTGGTGGTGGACTGAAATACATGCACAATAACAACCCAAGGTTTTCTCCAGGACCTTCGCTTGATTGTCCATGTCCATTTTAACATTTGTCTGCCGCTTTTAATACCGTTACTGTCGGTATGGTGTGTCTGAATTTTAGCAAGCCTCCAAAAGTAACTTTAGTTGAGTGGTTAGCTATAATGATCATGGTAAATAGCTCTAGCCCAATGATACAGATGTGAAAAATAAAAAGTGAATTTTGGACAACCATGGAAGTCATTTTAGTCAGTCTGTGACAGGAGTCACAACATGGCTTTGGCTGGTATAACATTAACTACTGAAGGGAATTATGCTTTATAAAAGACAAGTCTTGTCGCCATGTGATATCTGAAAAATAAAGGTTGTAACAGTAGATTACAATGATTGAACTAACAGCATAGCCTCTGTCGTGTTCTGTATTTATTCATTAAAAAAGGTATAGATTTGAAGAGGCAGACAGGTCACCGGGAGCCATGGTTATACAACACAGTACACCTCTCTATCCTGGGATTCTGTTCTATAAGATTCTATCCACAACCAAGTCTCCCTGGACCCTGTCTGACTCTCATTTAAAAGTCATGGGATTCATATCAAATCACTGCTTCAGTGGTTTTTAATATCAGCCACGTATGCAATTCATCATACAGATGAGTACAAAAACGGTAATGAATGAGAATTGAGCAGGTAATGAAAAATGTCTAAAAGTCCTGAGCATACTCTTCAGATGGCACTTTGTCAGATGGGGACCTTAGGCCATTTTTACTGCTGACTCCTTTTCAGTGCTGGAGTGAGGTACAGGCAAAGGCAAACTTTCAACATGTCCTTTGCTTTTTTGATCATTGAGATACTGTAGTTATTGAAATATTGGGTTTATATTTTGATATATATGGTAAAAAATTACATAACTCTTTATATAACTTATGCATACATCTATATTAAATATGAATCCATGATTGAATATAATCAGCCAGTTAATCCATCTAGAATGCAAAACTCTCTGCTGCTCATCAATTTGATCCATTATTTAACAAGCCATACATCTTGGATTGTAGATGTATGGCAATTTTATTTTTTGTTGTCATTAATTGACTATCAACAAGGGTCATTACAAGCATGAAAGTCAGTATGCTGAACCTGAATGCTGAATCAATACTGTAACTTACAAAATGGTATCATACTTGATTATTTGAAAGTAAATACATATATTTACATCAAATTAGAACGTATTAAGAGCGATTTTAAATGTATATTCAATATTTCATCACAGCTATGAAGAAATACATGATTTTAACCTCCAATGTTGTGATGAAATAATTAAAGTATACCCTTGTTAAATCCATTGATGTGGAGAATTTGCTGGAGATCACACCTGTTTGACTCCAGGCTGTAGATAAGAGCCTTGTCAATCTACTGTTCCCTTCTCTGCCAGACAATCTAAATTGGATTATGCTGTGTAGGGGATGTTGGCAAAGCCTGACAGCAGCAAATATCCTAAATTTCCCCCTTAATCAATTAATAATGCTGGAAAGGAAAATAGTAAATGTAAGGCTGAGTCGATTCTTCAAGGGCAGATAAGTCCTCTTATTGTCAGCAAAAGAGCTAGTCCTTGATCAGAAGCCAATGAGTGCTGACTCCCCTTCTGAAGTCACTGTCAAAGGGATACACAATTACGATAGCCTTGTACTTCTGTTTCTCCAATTGTTCAGGAATAGCACAACACCATTAACCCATATCCGCTGAACTGCGGGGTTTTCCATAGACCGTGCAAAAGCCTTCATTCACTGATATACGGTATATTCCGCAAACGCTACAGTCGCCATCCTACGGGAAATCCCGTAGCAGAAATTCAATGAAATTGAAATACGTGTTGAGGTGCAACGTTCAAATATTATATCATTATATAACAAACACATGGGGGTGTAGACTTCGCAGACAAAAAAAATGCCTGTTACAAGAGACAAACGAAGTCCCTAAAGTGGTACTATAAAATAATTTGGTACATGCTTGATATCGATCCTAAATGCTTGCATCATTTACAATAAAGCTCATAATGCAAAGATGAAATTGCGTGACTTATAGAGAGTCCTGTCAACGAACTTGATAGGTACAAGCTACAGGAAAGCAATCGGAACTCAACAGGATCCCAACAGACACAACAAACAAAAGGCACGCAAAAAATTTAAACTAATAACAAAATGAAGAATGAGATGAACTTGTGACATTACAGAGAATGATAGGAACTCAATTAATTGAAATATAACTATTCATGTAAAATTTCTAAATGGTTACATGTAAATGTAGATGGGACAAATAAATGTATCTGTACATAATTTACATACATATTGTGTATATAATAACACTAATTTGTTAAAACGTTTAATTGATATGACATACCATATATATCCACAAATTATGTATTATAAATTATGTACAAATACATATTTTCATAATTTGTATTTGATGTCAGATTTGTATATCAACTGCAACATTTTTGTGATTGGGCATAACACATCAGTTTATACATCAAAATAAAAATCATTTCATGCTCTTTCCAATGATACAATTTGCCTATTGTTTCTCTGATTTCCAATAAGAGGGAAGTATTAGACTGAAGGTTGGCTGAGTGTATTTTGTGGCTAGGCACACACCGTTTCTATACAGAATAATGTAATAGGCGGATATGGGTTAATACCACCTTGTTCTGTGCATGTCCTGACTTTGAAAACAGAACATGTGTGCTAAGATGAGGCATCAGCGATGACACATATGCCGGTATGTGACACTCGATGCAGCATGGGCCTTGATTCACCATAAAGTCTCCACTCTGTGGCTTATATTCACTCTGCGTGCAGGCATTCTCAGGCAATCACATGAACACATTTCCAGGCAGATCGACCACTCTCCCATGTGGAAACTTTGGTGGAATAAATGAAGGAAGTTTGCAGGTGAGCTGTTGTCTGCACACTGTTGATAAGGGGAAGGGTGCCCTCGACAAAAGCAGCTGGGACAAATCTCCATGACGAGGCTGGCATGACAAATGTTGAGTCACTGAACCAATTAAATTAAGTGTACCTTTCTTTCGGCCTGCTTGGATACACACACACTTGCACAAAAAAGCACAGGAAAATCCACTCTCTGCAGTGCATTCTGAGCAGCTTGCAGACATAAAAGAAGTATTGCTGCTAAGCCGTAAACTTTCAGAACACTTATTTTTTGGGATCATAATTTCAAACTTTATAGTTTTATATTCAACTGTAACTGTTGCATAGCATTTAAATGAATGTTCTTTGAATTTGAGGGTGCTTTGATGGGTTAACCCTCTGAGGTCCGTGCTAAGCTTTTAGATGTTTTTTTATTTTGGCATGGTCTGATATTTATCTCAATTTCATCAATTTAACACACACTTACTCCAAAGTGTTTGATATTTTTATTTGAAGGACAATCACAGCTACATTTGTATGCCATCAATAGTTTGGTCAGTATCATATGCAGCTTGTAAATAGATCTACAAACACACAAGTTAAAAATAGTAAATTTTTCTGCTGTCACAAAAGTTGTGAAAGCACACACTAAACTATAGTGACGAATTGTTTTGCCAATGTGCGTTTGTTCATCAAGATCTTGGTTATGTAAGGGTGTGAAAACAGTTTAGCACATCTGAGATCTAAATAGCTAAAAACCTGTTTTTATCAGAACTGGTCACATTTATTTCAGGCTGTGGGAGGGCTAAATGCTAAATACCTGAATATTCATTATTCATTGTCCACACCTCTAAGATCTGTCAGATGGGCCATCTCTCTCTCTCAAAGGCCATCAGTGTTATATTCTGAGTTCCTGTTCTGTTGTTTTTTGGTCTTTGTTTATTTTTCATTCAGTCCTTATTCATTATTCTTTATCCAGTATTGCATTCTGCTCAAATGAACGGAATGAACGTTCTGCTCCCTGTCTGTCCTTGTTCCGTTTATTTCGAGATCCACGTGGAGTACTCCTTGTCTTGTCATGCACTTCGGGAGTTTATACTTTTCGGGTTTTTCCCGCCTTCGCTTATTATCTCGTTTTCTTCCTTCTTACTTTCTAGATTGCACTTTGTATATATAAGGTAGATGTGTATAGTACTAACCAACTAATCTACTAATGTTAGGGATTTAGATTAAGTTACTAACACGCGGAATATGTTTGGCGTCACAAGACGCGGAATATGTTTGGCGTCACAAGACGCTGAATTCATATATTTTCACTAGTATTTGAAAACAAGCGAAATAAATAACATTTTAGGCTGTTTGAAAAGTATTCTTCCATAGATCTTGTGTGCATATTGCAATTTGTTACGTTGCAACACGCGGAATATGTAGTCACAAGACGCGGAATTCATATATTGAATATATATACGAGTATTTGATAACATGGCAAATCAAATATAGTTACTTACTCTTCGTCAGTTATTGTCTTCGCTGCTTTTCATCAATACTCTCAAACACTGCAGCGCAGAAAATCTTTCCATCTTGAATAAAATTGTATGTCTGTATAAAATCTTGCTTCAAATTGTCGGGACAGTTTATGTGTTTACGCCGGCGTTTTCACACATGGCCCCACGCCCCTCCCCACACCTCCCCGAAACTCGCACCTAGTTACCATGTCAATAGAAGGGGGACGTTACTAAAAGGTAAAAAACAGAGTAAAAAGCAAGGTTTACTTTTGGTCTAATTAACCTAATTTAAAAAATCCCATTTGATTTGCCAGTGCTCAAATCGGAAAGTCGCGATTCTAAGGTTTCTGTCAATGTTTTTGTCGCGTGTGTATGATAAAATATCGCGAAGTTAGAAATAGTAATATACTTTTATTGCTGCTGGGAGCGGCGCCGCTCCCGTCGACCTCAGGGGGTTAACAGCTGAATAGGCTCTAGATCAAAATCAGGCCTATCGGTGGAAAACGACCTTGGGCATGATCCTTTTGGCGACTTTCATTTCCCCGATGCGCCGAGCTGGATTTAGTGAATCAACCTCTCTGTTTTGATAACGTTACAGACTATCAATCTCCATCAGTCACCAGGTGTGACATGCTGCTGCCTCTATCAAACCTGTCGCACAACAAAATGTTTGGGGTTGAATCAACTCCAACAGAATTAATTCAACTCTAAACATTTGGTTAGAAAAGACTGAATGACAGACCTGATCCTGGGTTTGATTTATCATTTACATTTACATTTTACATTTTTAGGCATTTAGCAGAGGCTCTTATCCAGAGCGACTTACACAGTTTACATTTCTTTACATACAATCCATTTATACAGCTGGATATTTTTACGGAAGCAATTCAGGTTAAGTACCTTGCTCAGCGGTACAACAGCAGTGCCCCACCTGGGAATTGAACCTGCAACCTTTGAGTTACAAGCCCAGCTCCCTAACCACTACACACTGTTCTCACATCAAGTTATAACTCTGAAGATCTGAAGTTCAAGATTTGTTTAAATTATGGCTGTAACAAGAATTGTCTGTTTAGAATGGATATCAGTGCAATGTGAGGTTTGTTTAAATGTTTTAGTCAAAAGTAGGGATCATTGATTTACTGATAAAAAAACATAATTAGCCCCAATGTTCATAATTTACCCAATGCGTACATTACACTACCCACTACTTACATAGTGATTCGTATGTAATTACACATTTTAAATACATACAATATATTTTTGTATTCATAAAACATATACTCTATACGTAGTTTATACTCCTTACTCTATTTCCCACCATAAACATAAGTACCCATACTCCCAACCCAAATACCTCTTATGTAATTACACAAGTTACTAGCAGGTGATTATGTCACATGGTGACAAATGTGGATCTGCTCGAATACGCCACCTAGTGATGACGGAGCACTAAGACCCAAAGCTTAGTAAGGCTACTGGTTACAGGAAAAACCTGCTGGTACAAGGCACCAGTAGGAAAACAGGGGTATCTACTACAAAGTAAAAAAAACAAGAAAGGGACTGCAATGGGAGAAGGTCTCTAAAAATAAAGGGCACTTTATAAAAACTCAAAGGGAAAGGGGTTTCATCTTGCTCAAAACTGGGAGGGACCTGAGCAAATGCACACTGCAGGAAACCCTCAATCTAGGTTAGGCTTTAAATGTTCGCAGCTGTATCAAACAGTGAATAGTGCTAATAGCTATACTGGTGGAGCCTTAACAGTCTAATTGATGCCAGTGGTTATACCTCTACACAAGATGAGGTTGACTCAGTCAAGGATGACACTTTAAAAAGCACAAATGGAAGCTAGAGAGACAAATAGGCCAATAAAAAGAAAAAAATGATTATTTGTTAGGCTGCAACCATCAGATGCTGCAATGAGGGCAAACTAAACCAGTGGAAAAAAAACCTAATGGCGTTTTGAGTTATCTATTCGGTCAGCAAGGCAGTTGATAACCTAGTATATTCTTTAAAAGTTTCCAATTCACATAGGCGCTAAACAGGGTACCAAGAAAAAGACGAAACAAGTAACGAACACACCATAGGAGAGTTAAAATAGCCTCCCCTTGAGCGCCAGTAAAACATTACTTAAAAAATAATAAAACTATCAAAGTGTAAAATAAGTGGCAAAAACTATAGGCAGGAGCAAGCAGCAGGAGCACGTTAAAACAAATCCCTTAGCTCGTGAGGGGGAAAGCACCCTTGCATTTCCCCCACGCACATCAGCCAGGTGCACTAGGCTGCACAAACCACTCGCCAGCACTTGCTTCAGAAAATCCGTCCTCAGCTTACACGCTCAGCTCACACGTTCGTTTCGGTCACACCGGTCCACGTTGGCTTGCTCAATCTTGTGCTCTCACTTGCCAGCTTCGTCCACCGCAGTCACTCATTTTTTTTATAATACAGGGCACACAACACAGGAAACCATACAGAAAACACAACCAGGGTCAAATAAATCATACAGAAAAAACACAAAAGACCAACACGTAACATTTATTTTCACAATTTAACACAAAAAATATTCATATTAAAGAAAAGGAAAGGAAATATAAAGGAAAAAACTAAATTAGAAAAGGGACACCCCAGTCACTCATATTGCACTCTCCGTTCACTGGCCTCGGCTTCCTTTTTAAAAGGGAAAAAGACGCCCCACCACAAGAATTCTAAAAACACTAAAAATCCCAATCAGGTGTGCCACTCAGCCCTATCAATTATCAATAAGGGAGCCAGCCTATCACCTGATTTAAACGTGAATGACTAAATTAAGGAGCTAATTAACTTTGCCACACAGCTGGCTATCCTCTCAAAGGGAAATGGGTCCATCCTTTAAATAAATCTCACTGGGAAACAACGCATCTCCAAAATGTTAAAACAAATGCTTAGCCTTGTGAAAACACAAGCCTTGTGAAGCTAACTAAAATGTGGAAAATCACTGTGCAAATACACCTCACCCCAACACCACAAATTAACTAATACATATCAGATCTCCCACCGAATGATTTAATAATGTTCACATGCATAATCAAAAGTGAACATAGTCAAAAATAAATAAATAAGAGGAGCGTACGAAAGATAATTATGTGGGAATGCTGGTCATCCCTGTGACAATTACCCAGGCTTTTAACAGGAATTGCAAATGGTGGTGATATTTCATGTGCAGTGTGAACTTTGCTACAAGCAAGTTTATTTTTATTAAAGCCATTAATCAGACCCAGCACTGCTCCTCACAACACTCCGATGGACCTCATTCCCCAGTGCAAGCCAGGTTAGAGCTGTGACTGGTCACCCACAGGGCATCCTCTCACTTTTCCTCCACTCCCACATGTGGACTGAGCAGTGCACAAAACAAAGACTTCATTTCCACCCTGCGTTCAATACCCACACCCATGGAAACATTTAAATAATGCTCCTAGGCTGGCAAAGACACTGAATGATGCCGTCTTTATATGTGAAAGACGATCTTAATGTGCAGGAATTTACAGGTATTATCAATTATCAATTGGGAAGTAGTGTCAGGTCAGGGGAAGAGGAGTTTGTAGATGTGGTCAATGACTGCTTTTTGGTATAGTCTGTTAAGGCAAAATTATACTTTCCGCAAAGCCACGAGGGTCCGACGCTTGACGTAAATTTTGTCAGCTGCTCATGTTAGCGGATGTCCGCGCGGACGTCTGTGCGGACATCCGCACACCTGCCAGATTTTGTGACCGAGCGGACTTGTACAAACCTACAAGCAGGCCGACTGCTCATGCTACTTTGACATTCTTTTTTAAACATTGCCCCATTTTGAATCTATTTTATTTGTTTTACAATACTTTAACTGATATTTTATTGTTCTTGGAAGTGATGTTCTTTGGCAGGTTTGTTAAACAGTGTTGAATAAACAGAAGCCTTGCTGCATTGTATAGTTGAATGAATCATGGGAAAAGGACAGTGTGTATCTCTGAGGTCTTCAGAGAATAACAGGAATTCATATTATATATAAAGGGGAAAAGAGGAGGATACATGTGAAAAGATCAAAACATTTTTATTTCTAGTGAGCATGTGTGGAACGCGTCTGTGTATGTATACACACCCAAATGTAGTATGTACAGAACCGCGTGTGCATCCGCTGTACGCGTACACATCCGCTGCTGTCCGCGTATGTGTCCGTTTTGGACTATAATCAAGCCTTTACTCAGCCTACGAGAGGGAAATCAATACTGGATCTGGTTTTGTGTAATAATCCTGATAGAATTTGAAGCACAGAGATAGTAGAACCACTAGGGACAAGTGATCACAGTGCAGTTACTTTTTATATTTTTTGGCAAGTTAAAACAGCCTCCTCTAACTCTAGAATTTTCAACTTCAGACGGGCTGGCTTTAATAAAATGAGAGAATTTAAATAATATAAATTGGGTAAAACTTCTAGATTGTAGAACTGTGAATGACAAATTTACTAAATTCAAAAGGGTTATTGTAGATGTACTGTGTAAATTCATCCCAAAAGTAAGGAAAAATAGGTTGAAAAAACTGTCTCTGCAGTGGATGACTAAATCTTTATGGGAGATTTTGAGGCAACAGAAGCGACTGTACATAATATATAAAGGAAAACGGTGTACTACAGCAGTAAAAGAGGCCAACAGGGTGCTGGGATACATAGCAAAAAGTATTGAGTATAAATCAAAGGAAGTTATATTAATGCTATATAATGCCTTTGTCAGACCTCACTTAGAGTAATGTGTGCAGTTCTGGGCACCACACTACAAGAAAGATATAGAAGCTCTTGAAAACGTATGAAAGGTAAAAGTTATGAGGATACATTTAAGGCACTCAATCTATTTAAGTTTAGTAAACGGAGACTTAGGGGAGATTTGATTGAGGTTTTTAAATTCCTAAAAGGGATTAACAAAGTGAACTACCAAAGATTTTTTAAGATAAGTGGAGTCAGAAGAAGAAGAGACCACAGGTGGAAATTGGTTAAAGGCAAATTCCACATGGATATTAGGATGTTTTTCTTTACACAGAGTTGTCAATTCCTGGAACAGCTTGCCGGGTAGGGTAGTAGAGGTAGCCCCTCCACTATGCTACTCACTCCATTACAGGCCTTGGCGCTTGGAACGGAGTCAGAACCCGTGACGAGACCAGCAGCCCTCTCTTTAATGGGGTCCCAGCACACTACCGCCATTTCAACCAAGCAGACCAAAATCTACCAGTGAGTGATAACCTGTCAGGCAGGAATAGATGGGTCTGTCAACAGCAAGAATAGAAGTGGAATGGGTCAACCCTTCAGTGTTCTCAGGTTTGCAACTAAAGACAAATTATTGTGATCAAAGACAATACATGGGAGCAAATCAAAATTTCCTTTTGTAACCCGCCGAGGCCGTTGATCCTGGCAGTTAACCAATGAAGTTAGTGACTACGCCACTCTCATTTAACAGGTGAGACATCCTGACCTGGTAAGTATTTCCCCGCACAAGGAGGTTCAATTAAATGAACGTAGACATAGGCTGTAATACAAAAATACAAAATGTCTTTATTTGTCTCTTGTCTTGGTTGTCATATTTTTTTAGAGGCTCACTGGGGACAGAGTGTTAGGATACAAAGACACCATAGATTGGCAGGCACAAAAACAAATTAACTGAAAAGGGACCAACTGAAAAGGAGAGGTACTACTTCCCTTACTAGAACAGGCAAGAAGGGGGGGGGAAGGAGCAAGGCCCAGGAGCACGCTCACCCGCAGGAGTCTACACGGTCTGAGCCACCAAAGCACTAAGGGGGCAGTACAAGGGAAGGCGCTAGTGCGTCAATCTACAGGGAGTGTGATTATCTTTATGCACAGCAATGTGGGTTACACCCCATTATGGGCACTCTTTAGGGGTTGTGATTATCTTGCTGCACTGCAAGGGAAAGTACACCCCTCTAATGAGCAACCGAAACCAGGAGTGGAGGAAAAAGCCAGGGGCTGGGACCCTAGCATCGTACAGGGGTGCAAAGAATGGGAGCCAAGGCTCCTATCAGGGACAAGGGGTAAGCAAAGGGGGGGAAGCTGGTTTAGGCAAAACAACTAACAAAACGGTCACCCAAAATAATCCACATAATTGTGCTCTGCCTTACATTGGTGTTAACACTATTTTAGCAGTGGGAAAACAGTGGTCAAAGTCAAAAGTGGTGACACGTACAGGTAAGTCCTAAAACAGACAAGCAAAGCTAGCTCAGTGCCGCCTCTGGCCATACTCAGAACATCACAATTACACTACACATACTTTAACTATTCATCTTAAATCCACAGCATTAGGGTGGAATACACCATCCCTTTAAACTAATCAGACTGATCTCGATAACTGTTATCAAAACATAAAAAATGGCATTGACACAACACATGACTGATTTCATAACCATCATAAAACGTACCACAATAAAGGAATACATGACAATGATACAGCATGAAACACCCAAACATTTCACTAGTGTGGAGCACACAGTGCTAGTTTCCCTATGGTTATAAAGCACTGCATTTTTATTTTAAACGATAGCGCATACCTTGTCTTAATGTAGCTACAGAGGGCATAGGCTACGTAGTGCACCAGATACTGCAGCCGCGTCTACAGTGAAATGGGGGTGCATCGCATTTTACATTTACATTTTAGGCATTTAGCAGATGCTCTTATATAGAGCGACTTACAAAAAGTGCATTTATACATGATAACTAATCTAATGGTTAATGCAAGAGATCAGTGTTGTAACGCTGCAATAGACATCATTGGTGGTAGCTGCCCATCGTACCTGTAACACATTGCTAATTGCTTTAGGGCTCTGGTTTTTGGTTAGAGGCAACAATTAAAAATATATGTACAGGCCATTCAAAATGATGTTAAGGAAGGAGAAAAGGACAAAAAACTACTAGCCTGAACAGCACTCAGACATAGATGAAATAACACAAGCAAAGTGGTGTTTTATTTACTTTTACAGAAACCTAGTATTCAACCCTCTCAATCAGGTGGAAAGGACTGATTAGCTACAGCATTTATCACTAATCAAATCTGGAGGAGTTGGCGTCCTGGCTTGCTCAATCCATCATGTGCATAAATGCATATTCATATTTTCCACAAGAAAATTATATTGCAATTCTGTGCATCATCACTGCCTTGCAATTTTGTTTTGTTATGGAATTCATATTTTGCGGCAACGCATTAGTGCCTGTGATTATTTCATGAAGTGAATACATGCTTTCCTTCCTGCTAATTAAAGTGAAAATTAATTTGAAGATGTAATACATTTTACATGCCATCTCCATAATCCACAGCTTAATTGTTAATTAAAATGTGGAAAATGTTCAGTAAAAAATAATACCATACCCAGAACTCTCAGAGCCTGACCTTTAGAAAAGTGTACATAAACAAGCCATGATCTTTTGTCTTCTCTGCATCTGTTAGTGGTATCCCACTATAAACCACTTACTGGTTAGTTATTTTTCTAATTTGAAATATTAGTGAACTGTTGATAGATCTTTATTGACTCTTCCAGTGCTGTCTCTGTTGCTGTGCTAGTTATAGCTGCTCTGTCTTCCACCACACCACCAGCAAATTATAATAATCTGAGCTTCAATAATGGCAGAGACGGAAATTTTTGGTAAACCTGGTGCTAAAAATACAGTTGGTAAAGAATATCTTTGGTCATACCGTACCCCAATAATTATGTAAAGGGTTCTGTTTTAGAGGAAGCATGACACATTTGAATGGATATCCCTGATAAATAAAGTGACAAGTAGCTATATGTCCTCCTTTCAATTATTGAACCAGTCACAAAGTGTACTAACTGAATGATGATCTTTTGGTGTTAACACACAACTGTGATTGCATTTGGTTTGAGCTCTGATTGCATTAGCAAACCTATAACTATAAATGTAGGTGTTGTAATAATACAACCCAAATATACCTCCAGGTTAATTGACTTCCCTGCATAAATTGGTAAAGGCCTGGCAACAATCAAGTAATCATTGCTTTTGTATAAATATACACAGTATTTACACTACCGGTAAAACGTTTTAGAACACCCCCATTTTCCAGTTTTTACTGAAATGTAAGCAGTTCAAGTCCAGTGAATAACCTGAAATGGTACAAAGGTAAGCGCTAAACTGCCAGAGTTTTTTTTAATTTTTATTTTAGTTTAGGTTACCAAAAATGGAAAAAAAATATCAATTTTTTGGCAGTGAGTGGTTTCCTACACCATCAAAAGGCACTTTTGGAGGAAAATCTGACAGGAAGAGGTCTGGCAGACCCAAAGCCACAACAAAAATCTGAAGACAAGTTTCTGAGAGTCAACAGCTTGCGTGATAGGCGGCTCACAGGAGAACAGCATCGAGAACAGCGTCAAGCACAGCTTAACACTGGTTGAAGTAAGGAAGACTCCGTTTCAACTGTGAAGAGAAGACTTCGAGCTGCAGGTTTGACAGGTCGAGTTGCAGTAAGAAAGCCATTGCTAAGATGGCAAAATAAGAAAAAGAGGCTTGCCTGGGCCATGAAGCATCGCCAGTGGACTACAGAAGACTGGAAGAAGGTCTTATGGACTGATTAAAATTTGAATGGTTTGAATGGTGATGGTCTGGGGCTCTTTTGCTGGATCCAGAGTCGGCGACTTGTACAAAGTGACTGGTAACCCACGTTAACCCATTACTTGTTCCCTGAAAGAGGCCTTTTTTAATTAATAACAATAAATGTACATTGTTTTTCAGTTTTTAGTAACCTAATTTTTTTTTTTTTTTACCTCTGGCAGTTTATCGCTTACCTTTGTACCATTTCAGGTTATTCACTGGACTTGAACTGCTTAAATTTCAGGAAAACTGGAAAATGGGGGTGTTCTAAAACTTTTGACTGGTAGTGTATTTCCAGATATCAATATCATACCAAAGGAACATTATCTACTGCACCTTCCCTCACAGATCAAGTCATTAGGTCCGCTTTGAATCCAAACAGCAATGAGCTTTAAAAAGTAATTTCAAAAATGTTAGCAAGTCCCTATTTTCTGTAAAAACTGGAAAATGGGGGTGTTGTAAAATGTAATGACCGGTAGTGTATATAAGAACATAAGAATACATAATGAAAGGACCATCTAGGCCCATCTAGGCTTGTCATGTCCTAATCTAAAGAGTATCTAGTACTGCATCTAGCCTGGACGTGAATAGCCCAAGTGTTTCTGCCTCTACTACCCAACCTGGCAAGCTGTTCCAGGCATTCACAACTCTGTAAAGAAAAACTTCCTAATATCTGTGTGGAATTTGCCTTTAACTAATTTCCACCTGTGGCCTCTTGTTCTGCTGACCCTACTCATCTTAAAAAATCTTTGGTAATTCACTTTATTAATCCCTTTTAGGAATTTAAAAAACTCAATCAAATCCCCCCTAAGTCTTGGTTTGCTAGGCTTAAATAGATTGAGTGCCTTAAGTCTACCATCATAACCTTTACCGTTCATACCGGATATCAATTTAGTTGCCCTTCTTTTAAGTTTTTCAAGAGCTTCTATATCTTTCTTGTAGTGTGGTGCCCAAAACTGCACACAGTATTCTAAGTGAGGTCTGACCAAGGCATTATATAACAGTAATATAACCTCCTTTGATTTATACTCAATACATTTTGCTATGTATCCCAGCATCCTGTTTTCTTTTTTCACTGCCGTAGCACACTGCTTTGATGCAGATAGGCTTTGATCAATTACAATTCCTAAGTATTTTTCAAATTGAACACTTACTAACTTTTCTCCTCCCATAAAATACTCCGGTCAAATGATTTTATTTCCCACATGCATAACTTTACATTTAGCAATATTGAATGTCATCTGCCATCTATCTGCCCATTCTTGGATTTTGTTTAAATCATCTTGGATTACTTTAGTCGATTCCAAACTGTTTGCCAAACCCCCATATAAAGATAATTTATGTAAATAAGGAAGAGCAGAGGTCCGAGCACCGATCCCTGGGGGACACCACTGCCCACAGCACCGAGGTCAGATACGGCCCCACCTACTGTTACTTTTTGTATTCGCCCTTGCAGCCAATTATGAACCCACTATGAAACTACTCCTGCAATTCCTACTGAATTCATTTTAGCAATGAGCCTCTCATATGGTACCTTGTAAAATGCTTTCTGAAAGTACAAATATATAATAAAAATATCAAGCCTGGTTCAGGTCAACACACTCAGGAGGTTTGTTAGGTATGACCTCCCTTTGAGAACCATGTTGGCTCTCCCTTAAAATATTATAATTTTTTCAAGAATGATTCCACCTTGTCCCTAATAATACATTCCAGCATTTTACATGCGATGCAAGTTAAACTGACAGGCCTATAGTTCCCTGGTTCAGTACAGTCCCCCTGTTTATATATTGGAGTTATACTACCCTGCTTCCAGTCATCTGGTATTTCTCCAGTGATAAAATATCTGTCAATGGTTTATATATAATTTCCCCAAGTTTTTTGAGTAGAACTTCTACATCCCTTATCTCAAAGTCCTCCAAAACATTCTGTACCTTGGCTATACATGTATTCATATTTATAACCTCTTCTCTAGTAAAGCTCTCAACAAAGTAACTGTTTAGTGTGTTAGCAATATCCTTATTATTATAAACCAAAGTTCCTTCCTTATTCTTAATGCACTTAACCTCATTAACTGTCCTTTTTTTACTACAATATTGGAAAAATGTCTTAGGATTACTTTTTGCATCTTGATCAATTTTAATATCAAACCTCCTTTTAGCTGATCTTATTTCCTTTTTAGCCTTAGCCTGCATATTACAATAATCTAACTTATTTCTCTCTGAGTTACTCTTTTTATATACTCTGTACAGTCGCTTCTTTTGCCTCAAAATCTCCCATAAAGACTTAGTCATTCACTGCGGAGACTGTGTTTTCATCCAATTTTTTCTTACTTTTGGGATGAATTTACACTGTACGTACATCTACAATAACCCTTTTATATGTAGTCAATTTTTCATTCACAGTTCTGCAATCTAGAAGTTTTACCCAATCTATATTACTTAAATTCTCTCTCATTTGATTAAAGTCACCTCGCCTGAAATTAAAAATTTGAGAGTTAGAGGAGGCTGTCTTAACTTACCAAAAAATATAAAAAATAACACTGTGGTCACTTGCCCCTAGTGGTTCTCCTACCTCTGTGCTGCAAATTCTATCAGGATTGTTACACAAAACCAGATCCAGTATTGTTTTCCCTCTCGTAGGCTGAGTAACAGACTGTACCAAAAAGGAGTCATTGACAACATCTAAAAACTCCTCTTCACACTTACCCTGACCTGTCACTACCTCCCTATTAATAGAGGGGTAATTGAAGTCGCCCATTATTATCATCTCTCCTTCAGCACAGGTTTGTTTTATGTTACCAAAGAGCATACTATTTATGTTACTGTCTGAAGCTGGAGGTCTATAGCAAACTCCTATATTAAGGCCCTTCTCATGATCTCCCAGTAATCTAATCCAGATGTCCTCACAAGAAACAAATGAGTTAATACCTGGAATTCCCTGCACATTAAGATTGTCTTTCACATAAAGGGCCACTCCCCCTCCTCTTTTATTAGTTCTATCCTTCCTAAACAATTTGTACCCCTCTACATTATATTCATCCCCATTGTGCCAAGCCATGTTTCAGTAATCCCAACGATGTCATAACCCCCATTCAACATGACAGCCTCTAGTTCCAAAAAATGTTTGGTAAAAAATTCCCAAATCTTTTTACTCACACTTACGTTGTCCTTCCCCTCCACACATAGCTGTGCCGAATCACCTCTATTCACATTATGATCTAAAAAATCTTTATTAATTATATCCTTATTTATTATACTCCGCCCTGGTATCTTCCATCTCTATCCTTAATACTACTACTAATTTCCCTCCCTGCCCCCCCAGTCCCTAGTTTAAATATTCCTCCGCTACCCTAAGCATACGCTGGCCCAATGCACCTGTACCCCTCTGGTTCAAGTGTAGCCCATCCCACTTGTACAGGTCACCCCTGTTCCAAAAGGAGTCCCAGTGCCCCATAAACCTGTACCCCTTTTTCCTGCACCAGGTTTGTAGCCACATGTTAAATCTCCATATAAAATTCTGCTTGCCTTTGCTAGCACATGGTACTGGCAGAATTCCAGAGAAGACCAACCTGGAGGTTCTTCTCCTTAACTTTGATCCTAATTCTATAAATTTGTCCTGCAGAACCTCAAACCTACCCTTACCTATGTCATTGGTTCCAACATGGACCATGACCACTGGATCCACCCCTGCTCTGGCCAGGAGCTTGTCCGCGTGTTCCAGGAGGTCTCCGACCTGAGCACCAGGCAGGCAACATACCATGCGAGACTCCTTTTCCCACGAACAGACTATACTGTCTACACCTCTAATGATAGAATCCCCCACTACAATTGACCCTTCGCTAAACCACGCCCCCCTTAGTTATTGTTGCTATGTACGTCAAGCTTTCGGAGCCAGCATGGCGCTCCCACTGTCACTAACTGCACTCCCTGGAGAAATATTGTCCAATTTTTGGAAAATAGAAAAAGCGATTTCATATAGAAGCAGACAGAAGGGTATACAATATGCATTGAAGGTTATATTCAAGATATCACACTGACTCAGCAACAAAATGACGTAAAAAAAATGAAGATAGAAGCGAAAGCCTACAGATCAGAGTAAAACTGAACCACCGCATCACCGGGCGATTGAGACAGAGGACAACGACATTAAGTTACACTGTTCCTGTAAAGCTGGGTAGGTCTCTATTCACTATTACAATCATTAAAAAGCAAAAGCAGTAGGCCTATATAACGTTACATTCAGTAGTAAGTTAGCTAGCATTAGCTAACTAACGTAACATTAGTCGCCTATAGTGTGCTGTAACGACATTACTCTGGTTAGCTCCACAGGTAGCTCCATACCCTGGACCTCTGTAAAGCAAAAAATATCAGCAGTGTGTCAGCCCAGTCTTCCACAAGATTTGGGTACTCGGGACTGGGCTTCCCATTTGACAAAGTGCTGAAATAGTAATGAAAAAATAGTATTACATTTTGACATCAAGGTAACGTTACCCACTTGGTTTTCTAGAGCTTGACTGTAACATCTTAACGTTAGCAAGCTGTCTGGATCACGAATAACAAAGCTAACATTTAGTCTAACTTTACCAACGTTGCAACCCGGAGCTGTATATCCAGACCGTAGCCACGTTAGCTTAGCTGGCTAACACTTTTCAGGATTTTATTTAGGTTTTATAAAGGGAAAAAAACGTATATCTCCTTCAAACCTCTCTGGGTAACGAGTGTCACTGTTACACGTGCCCCAGGCACAACGTTTAACCATAATGTTACGTGCGGTAAATGCAGACCTGGACCCAAAAGCGGACTCGACACGGAGATGGTATTTGCGCTCCGCTCAGGAGGCGTTTAATCAAGGAACAAATAAAAGTGACGGAAACAAGCCGTCCAAAATCAAACAGGCAAAACAGGATTAGTCGTGCGGCTAAATAAACAAGAAACAGGGAATCCAAAAACAACCGGCAAAAAACAGGAAAGCCGTGCGGCTACTAAACAAGAAACAAAATAAACACAGGCAGATTCAGGAATAATCGCGAAGTCAGGAACAGGTAACCAAATGAAAGCAGTGCTAGAAAAACTAGTACGCAAAGGCAATGGGCTAAACGAGTGCCGGGTTTAAATAGGCAAAAGCATTAACTAATAAGGGCAGCGTGCAGAATGTGTAGGGGAAAACAAATGTGACAGGCTGAAACAAAACGAGGGAACAAGAAACAGATTGGGGCAGCGTGCAGAATGTGCAGGGAAAAACAAATGTGACAGGCTAAACGAAACGAGGAAACAAGAGACAGATTGCGGCGAAGCCCGCCCCATAACACAGACAACACAGGGAGAACGCAAAAAACCAGACATGACACGCAAGGAACAAAGTGGCAGAAAAACACAAGGAAAGTGAACAGGGCGGACAGCGATGTAACACATCATTTGCTAAAAATCCGCAAAACCAGCTCGAAAATGAAGAACATTTCTAATTTTTGCGTGAAAGTGAATGGAAGGCAGCCAAACACTGTCGGAGGAACTGTCTGAGTATGTAAAACACGGTGCTGTGATTGGCCAGTTTGCGTTTTGGGGCGTGGTTTAGCGAAGGGTCAATTAACTCCCTTTTCCTGGGTGGCTTGGCCGCCAGGGTGCCCTGGGGCTCATCAGTCCTCCCACTCACAGAGGGCTGGGCCAGATCCTTCCTGCAAGGGCTGGAATCATTTGGAGCACACAAGCTCTGGAGATGCTGCCCCTGCATGTGCACGCCCTTTTCTATGCTGGTGCCTTACCGTCACCCAACTCTCTCTCCCTACCTGCTCTAGAGTCTCCCCGCCACCCAGCTTCGGCATGCAGGCTAACTCTCTAAAGGGCATACTAATTCCCTTCCTGGAACTCAACAAATTCTGCAGGGCAGTCGAGACCAGCAAGCTGGGCTTCGAGATCAAGAATCTTGCTCTCGAGATGCTTCACAAGCTGGCTTAGCACAACTGTATATACAGTATATATACATATTTCCTGTGTGAAAGCTGTAGATTTGGGAAGAGGCTGTCAGCCGAAAAAGTGATAGTTTGACATAGTTTTAATGCCAGCAGTGATTATTTCAGTCCATTTCAACCTAGGCACAGTCTCTGAAATGAAAATAAGTTCCTGCTTCTCTTCCTCTGTTGTGTGAAATGAACTGTATTGGGTCAGAAATGTGTTTTCTGTCAAAATAAAAAGGTTGGATTTTATGTCATTTTCCATTCCTGGAAGTTACATGAAAGCACACACAAACACCCATCTCCAAGAATGTACAGAATATTTACTCATAAAACTTAATGCTGTAGCTGTATGGATATACTCCAGGTTGTAACTATAAATACATGTTGTTACTATAAATGTTTTTTTTATGGCATGAACACATGGAAACATTAAAAAGTAATGTATGTTTGAAACAGACTTTACTTGGACTACAGCAGTGAGAGCTATCAGATCAATATGTGTCAGGGGCTGCCTACTCCCATTGTATTCTCGAGAAATGGCTGTTGTGCATCACCCAGGTGGGTGCTACACATTGATAGTGGTTGAGGTGAGTATCCCCCTTCACTGTAAAGCGCTTTTGTTTCTTGAAAGGCACTATATAAATTAAATCCATTATTATTATTATTATAAGATGTGTTATTCCTAATTTATACTATCCTTAATAGCTTAAACAGAATGCAGAACAGAACATGCCCAAATAATTGAAATCGTTTTGGAATACGTATGGGTGATACAAGTGCACTACAAAAAAAAGACAGATCTACATTAATAATCTTATTTTAAGAATGAGCCATGACATAATTTAACATAAAAGTGTTTATTATGAAAATGTTTTGCACTTGATATTTTCATCTTCAGAACAGATAAATTACACACAACTGAAAAATTCGACTTAAGACACTCACTTAGTGTCTGAAAGATCATATTTCACAGGGACATATGTCCTACCTTTCAAGCTAAAATAGTGGTATGGTGTAAAGTCAACTATGTTTTCAGAATCAACAAGGACTGTAGCCTGAGCAAGCTCAGAGACCTGGGTCGGTATTCACAAAGCATTTTGTGCAATTACTTTTAAGGGTAAAAGTTGGTCCTAACTCGGCAATTTAGCAGCAACTCCGAAAAATAATTGGCGTGTCACTCATAAATTTAGGATTTTTGGGATAAGAGTATTTCACAAAGGGTTTGAGAGCTAAAAACAACTCCTGAGTCCAGAAGAAGTTAGAAGCAGTCAAGAGGACTTCTAAGTCGCTAAAGACCTACTCACAGCGATCCGAAAATAGCTGCTGCCGGCAATCGCGTCAACACTTGAGATATTGAATGATACAGAGCTCATAAAAAGGTACCGCCTCAATCGCGAGGGTATTGTATATATATATATATATATAGATACCCGCGGATTGTTTACGAGATGCAGACATGTAACCAATTGACTAGTCGGTATTCTTGGTTTCATGTTAAATCAATGACACGTAGCCTACATTTGTATTTTAGAATCTTTATTAGAATATAATAGGGATGCAACGGATCACAAAACTCACGGTTCGGATTGTACCGCGGTTTTTAGTCATGGATCGGATCATTTTTCGGATCAGCAAAAAAAAAAAAAAAAAAATGAAACAAAAGGCGCGTTTCCACCCAAAATTACCAGGAACTATTCTCAAGGAATTGAATGATAATTTCAGTTTTTCAATTTAAGTTATTTCACTAAATCTTTATTCGAAAATTTCACAAAATACATTTTTAGATTCAGTACACCTTAGGCGATTTAACTAGGGTGGTCTTATGCCTTAAAAAATTTAAAGATCACCAATGTTAACATTTTATTTAATTCGGTCGCATTTCTAAAAACCTGCCTCCCAGAAAGGCATTTAGTATTAAAAACAAAGCAAACCAAAACATACATGGTTGTCTATCTCTTCACTGTAACTCTGCATCGAGATTTAGGGAATTGTTACTTTAAAACGTAACAGCGGCAGGAAAACTGTATTTCTCTAGGTTCAATTTAGCTATTAATCCGCGGATCGTATGCATGCCGAACCGTGGGGGTTGATCCGTATGGATCACGGATCAACTGCGATCCGTTACACCACTAGAATATAACAGGAACAGGTACATTACAGGCATTTGGCAGACGCTCTTATCCAGAGCGACGTACAACAAAGTGTTAACCGTAGTCAAGAACAGTTTAGCTGAAAGCCACCCTAGTGGGAAGTACAGTTCCTAGGTGCTAGGAGCAACCACATAGTTAAACTAGGACCCTGTAGGTAAAACTGTAGCCACAATTCAAAGGTAGTAATAAAGCAATCAATGCAGAAAATAATGCCTAAGCCTAAAACAATACATAAACAAGTAGACGTGTAAAACTAAGCAACTATGTCCCTAAGTTAACAAAAACGGACTACGGGGAGAGGTGCACCCTGAAGAGGTGAGGCTTCAGTCGTCACTTGAAGATGGCCAGGGTCTCAGCTGTTCTGACTTCCACAGGAAGGTCATTCCACCATCGTGGAGCCAGAACCGACAGGAGACGTGACCGGGAAGCGCAGGTGCGGAGAGGGGGAGGTGCTAGGCATCCTGAGGTAGCAGAACGGAGTGGTCTGGCAGGTGTGTAGGGTTTGAAGATCTTGAGGAGGTATGTTGGGGCTGATCCCTTGACTGCCTGGTATGCTAGGACCAATGTTTTGAATTTGATGCGAGCTATAACAGGCAGCCAGTGGAGGGTAGTGAGCAGGGGGGTGACATGGGAGTGTCTAGGAAGGTTGTAGATCAGACGGGCTGCAGCGTTCTGGATGAGTTGCAGGGGTCTGATGGCAGATGCGGGAAGGCCAGCCAGGAGCGAGTTGCAGTAGTCCAAGCGGGACAGTACCATTGCTTGGACCAGGAGCTGGGTAGAGTACGTGGTAAGGAAGGGACGGATTCTCCTGATGTTATTCTTCTGCACGCCCGGCTTACTGCTGCAATGTTCATTGATAGGGACAGCCTGTTGTCCATCACCAACTGAGATTCTTCGCGCAGGGTGATGATGTCACCAAGGTGTCACCTAGAGATATGGAGAAATCAAGGTGGGGAGAGTTTAGGGCAGGAATGAAGATTAGTTCTGTTTTACCTGGGTTGAGCTTTAGGTGGTGACTGTCCATCCAGCTCTGAATGTCCCTCAGGCAAGCAGAGATGCGGGTAGAGACCCGAGTGTCTGATGGGGAGAAGGAGAGAAAGAGTTGAGTGTCATCAGCATAACAATGATAAGATAAGCCGTGGGCAGAGATTACAGAGCCAAGGGAGCGGGTGTACAGGAAGAAGAGAATGGGACCGAGGACTGAGTCCTGTGGAACCCCGGTGGGGAGGGAGCGAGGCGGTGATACTTTACCAGCCCAGGCAACCTGGAAGGAGCGACCGGAGAGGTAGGAATCGATCCAGGCGAGGGCTGTACCGCAGATCCCTGTTGCTGCCAGGGAGGACAGGAGGATGGAGTGCTCCACAGTGTCGAAGGTTATTTTCTGTGAGGAAAGCAGAGAGTTGGTTAGATACCGCTCTTTCGAGGGTTTTAGACAGGAAGGGGAGGAGGGATACTGGGCGATAATTCTAGATGACTGAGGGGTCTAGAGTGTTTTTTTTCAGCAGAGGGGTGATATGGGCTCTTTTGAAGGGCGAGGGGAAACAACCAGAAGACAGGGAGGAGTTCACAAGGGAGGTGACGAATGGGAGGATGTCAGGTGTGATAGCCTGGAGGAGGGATGAAGGGATAGGGTCGAGGGCACAAGTGGTAGGAGAGGAGGAGGTGGGAAATATCAGAGTCTGAGAGGGGAGAAAAAGAGGGGAAGCAGGGGGAGGGCACAGAGGGAGGGGAGGGAGGGGAGGGCACAAAGGAGCTGCGGATGTCTGCAATTTTCTCCTTGAAGAAAACAGCAAAGTCATCTGCAGTGAAGGGGGACTGAGGTGGGGGAGGAGGTGTGCTGAGGAGAGAGGAGAAAATAGAGAACAGTTGACAAGGTTTAGAGATAGTTTTGAATTTTAGTTTGATAGAAGTTTGCCTTAGCGGCAGTGACGGCAGAAGAAAACACAGACAGGAGAGACTGATAGGATGAAAAGTCGGATGGGTGCCTGGATTTCGCCCACTTCCTCTCAGCAGCACGGAGGCTGACCCGGGAGGTGCGAAGGGTGTCAGATATCCAGGGACTAGGAGGGGGTGAGCGTGCAGGTCTGGGGAGAAGAGGACAGAGAGAGTCAAGTGCAGAGGACAGAGATGAGATTAGGGTGGAGGAAGTAGTGTCAGTGGGGAGTCTAGAGAATAGTTTAAGGGGGAGGGAAGCAGTGACAATGGGAGCGAGGGAAGAGGGTGAGAGGGAGCGAAGGTTACGACGGGCAGTGATAGTGGGTGTTGGAGGAGGGGAGGGAGGATGGGGGGCAAGGGAGAGGGAGAAGGAAATAAAATGGTGATCAGATATATGCAAAGGGGTAACTGTGAGATTGGAGCAGGGGCAGTTCCTCAGGAAGATCAAGTCTAGGAGGTTGCCTGCCTTGTGGGTTGGGGGGGAGTGTTGCATGGATAGGTCGAAGGAGTGGAGTAGTGGTAGGAAGGCAGCAGACTGGGGGGCCTCTAGGTGGATGTTGAAGTCTCCCAGGAGGATCAGCGGGGTGCCGTCCTCAGGGAAGGAGCTGAGCAGGGTGTCTAGCTTGTCGAGGAAACATCCCAGGGGCCCTGGTGGGCGATAAACAACAATAATAAAGAGTTAAGTAGGATAGGTAATGGAGACAGGGTGGTATTCAAAAGAGGATATAGACAGGTTGGAGAGGGGAACGACTGAGAACTTCCATGTGGGAGAGATAAGCAAACCTGTACCACCACCACGGCCGGATGACCGGGGGGTGTGGGAGAAGGAGTAGGCGGACGAGAGGGCAGCAGGGGTAGCGGAGTTGTCAGGGCTGATCCAGGTCTCGGTGAGGGCGAGAAACTGGAGGGAGAAGAGGGAGGCATAAGCAGAAATGATGTTGGCCTTCCGTGCGGCAGACCGACAGTTCCATAGCCCCCCTGAGATTGTGAAGTTCTCACAAAGGGTCAGGGGGGGTAGGAGAGGTTGGAGAGATTCCGTTGTCACGGGAGGGTGCGACGCTGGAAGCACCTTCTGAATGGGAGAGAGCAGACTGTTATGGGGTGCGGGCACATACTAGGAGGGAGCGACGCAAGCCTCGCTCTGACAAAGCAAAAGAGGGATCAAACAGCTGAGTCAAATAGCGTGATAATTACACTGATTTACTCAGGACTGCTTGCAATTCACAACAATCAAACCAACAATTGCGGATAAACTGTTGAAACTAACGAATAACAAGGCTAATCTAATTCAGTAATAGCTAGCAATTAAACACCAATAAGCTACGCAAAGTTTAGAAACTACAGATAACTAACAGAGATCAGTCAAAACTAACGAGGTAAACTTTAGCAAACCAAAGATATTTAACACGGTGGGACGGAAACAGCAGGTCAGTTCACAAACACAGGTAAACACTTTTCTGACCACACTGCCAGGTAGATGCGCTTATATGCGTCGCTCTGACAAAGCTAAAAGAGGGATCAAACAGCTGAGTCAAATAGCGTGATAATTACACAGATTTACTCAGGACTGCTTGCAATTCACTACAATCAAACCAACAATTGCGGATAAACTGTCGAAACCAAACCAAACCAAACCAAAGAAACTTAACACGGTGGGACGGAAACAGCAGGTCCGTTCACAAACACAGGTAAACACTTAAGCAGGCCTACATACCCCTTTACAGTGGCATATCATTTATTTTCTAGGTTGAAATCGAGGGCAGAGACCCATCCCCTATATCAGCCAATCGCTGTGGGCATTCTGAGTAAGCTCGTTCATGAGATACAACGTCATCCATAGCAACGACGTCAACCCCGCCCTCACTCTTAGCTTGAAAATTCTCCGACTTCTTTCGTATGAGTTTGTTTTTGCAGCTTTGTGAATATGTTTTAAGAGGGGACTCTTGGCTATAATGTTTTAGTGCGATTTAGGAGTACTCCTAGTGGTAAGATAAAATTATTTGTGAATACCGGCCCTGGGTCAGTATTCACAAAGCATTTTAAGGGTAAAAGTTGGTCCTAACTCGGCAATTTAGCAGCAACTCCGAAAAATAATGGGCGTGTCACTCATAAATTTAGGACTCCTACATTTTTGGGATAAGAGTATTTCACAAAGGGTTTGAGAGCTAAAAACAGCTCCTAAGTCCAGGAGAAGTTAGAAGCAGTCAAGAGGACTTCTAAGTCGCTAAAGACCTACTCACAGCGATCCGAAAATAGCTGCTGCCGGCAATCGTCGTCGCAATCGCGTCAACACTTTGGAGATATTGAATGATACAGAGCTCATAAAGGGTACCGTGTTACATTCTGAGTGTCTGTTTGGTTTGTTTTTGTACTTTGTTTATTTATCTTCGAGTCATGTTTCTTTCACGTTCTGTTCCCCATCTGTTATTGTTCCTGTTCCTGATCCACTCCTTGTCTTTGTCTTTTGCACTTCGGGAGTTTATACATTTCGGGTTTCCTCCGTCTTTGCTTATTATCTCGTTTTCTTCCTTCTTACTTTCTAGATTGCACTTTGTATATATTAGTTAGATGTGTACAGTACTAACCTACTAATCTACTAACATTAGGGATTTAGATTAAGTTACTAACACTACTAATCACTAATTATCTCACGCTTCTTACTATCGCTCATTCTCTCTCCCATTATCCTATCCCTGATTAGCTTTCCACTTTCCCTTTCATACGCACGCAGCTTCTCTCTTTGAGTTCCTCCCCTTCTTACTATGCACGTGTCTGCCTGTTCTTCCAGGTCGTTTATTGTCTATATGTTTGTACGTTTCCCAGTCCGTGTCTTTCGTTTCCCCTCGTTATTCTATTAGCGAATCCCCTCGTTATTAGATTAACGATTCCCATTGTTTATACCTGTGTTTCTCCCCTCTCTCCTCCCAGTCACACCTGAGTCCTATTGTGTTTTCCTTCCCTGCCTGTATATTAGTTCAGTGTTTATGTTCATTCCTTGTATATCTGTTCTGTGTTCTTGTTCTTTCCCGGGTCAGTACGTTGATCCTTATTCTCTGAGCCTACCTTTCCGAAGCCATTGATTATTGATTTTTCCGAGACTACCCTTCTGTTGACTACCCGAGCCTGCCTTGCGATTCTGTTTGTTTGCCTTTCTGCCTGCCCGTTTTTGACCTTATTACTGTTTTCCGGATCTCCCTTTTGCCTTGTGATTTTGTACCTTTGCCATTATCGGATTCCTGGTTTTGACCCCTGCTTTCCAATAAACTCCTCTTTTGCCATATTCCTGATCTGCGTCTGGGTCCTTATCACGAACGTCACATACCGCCTCAATCGCGAGGGTATTATGATAGTAGTAGAGCTAGTCAGAGGTGCAATCACATCACCAACAAACAGAAACAACCCGATAACAGCAGAGATCAAGGTGTTGACAACTCTACGCTACTTGGCCACAGGGAAAATGCAGCTATGCAGTGCAGGCGACCTCTCCATATCCCAGTCATCTGTCAGTAGAATAGTACATCAAACAATAAATGCCCTCTCCAGGCCACACATCGTCCAACAATACATACGGTTTCCACTTGATGTTCGGCAACTCCAAAGGAACAAGATAGATACAGTGGGGAAAATAAGTATTTCACCCCCTGCTGATTTTGTGAGTTTGCCCCCTTACAAAGAAAGGAACGGAACGGTCGGTCTATAAATTTCATGGTAGGTTCATCTTAACAGTGAGAGACAGAATATTTTTTAAAAATCCCAGAAAATCACATTATATGAATTTTAAACATTTATTTGTGTTTTATTGAGGAAAATAAGTATTTCACCCCCTAGCAAAACAGCAAGAATTCTGGCTCCCACAGACCGGTTATGTGACCAGGAGGCACACAGATTAGTCCTCTTACTTAATTAGTACTCCTAATTAAGTACTCGTTACCTGTATAAAAGACAACTGTCCACAGAATCAATCAATTAATCAGATTCCAACCTCTCCACAATGGGCAAGACCAAAGAATTGTCTAAGGACATCAGGGACAAAATTGTAGACCTGCACAAGACTGGAATGGGCTACAAGACCATTGGCAAGCAGCTTGGTGAGAAGGAGTCAACTGTTGGTGCGATAATTAGAAAATGGAAGAAACACCAATTGACCATCAATCTCCTCGGTCTGGGGCTCCACGCAAGATCTCACCTCGTGGAGTGAACCTGATCATGAGAAAGGTGAGGAACAACCCAGAACTACACGGCTGGAGCTTGTTGATGATCTCAAGGCAGCTGGGACCACAGTCACCAAGATGACCATTGGTAACACACTACGCCGTAATGGATTGAAATCCTGTAGTGCCCGCAAGGTCCCCTGCTCAAGAAGGCACATGTACAGGCCCGTCTGAAGTTTGCCAATGAGCACCTGGATGATTCAGAGGAGGCTTGGGAGAAAGTGCTGTGGTCAGATGAGACTAAAATCGAGCTCTTTGGCATCAACTCGACTCGCCGTGTTTGGAGGAAGAAAAAGCTGCCTTGGACCCCAAGAACACCATCCCCACCGTCAAGCATGGCGGTGGAAACATTATGCTTTGGGGCTGTTTCTCTGCTAAGGGCACAGGACGACTTCACCGGATCGAGGGGAGGATGAATGGGGCCATGTACCGGGAAATCTTGGGTGAGAATCTCCTTCCCTCAGCCAGGACACTGAAAATGGATTTCTAAGGATTTGGAGAGGATCTGCAAAGAGGAGTGGGCCAAAATCCCTCCTGGGATCTGCGCAAACTTGGTGACCAACTACAAGAAACGTCTGACCGCTGTGCTTGCCAACAAGGGTTTCTCCACCAAGTACTGAGTCATGTTTTGCTAGGGGTGAAATACTTATTTTCCTCAATAAAACACAAATAAATGTTTAAAATTCATATAATGTAATTTTCTGGGATTTTTTAAAATATTCTGTCTCTCACTGTTAAGATGAACCTACCATGAAAATTATAGACCGTTCCTTTCTTTCTAAGGGGGCAAACTCACAAAATCAGCAGGGGGTGAAATACTTATTTTCCCCACTGTAGATAGATAGATTTTTATTTCAAATATGCAAAAGAAAACCAATACAGTCCTGTAGCCTTAACAGCCACTATAACGAAACGAAAACAATGGAGAAAAAAAAGAAAAACACAATGAACAATCAATGGACTTTTTTTTTTTTTTTTACATATTTGAAAAGGAGTGAGAAGAAGTATACACTTATTTAATCCCACCCCTTTTTATTAAATCATAAATTACTCAATTAGAACTACCTGTCCCCTATATGGTCAAACTTAATACAATTTTATATAATACATACATTCTAAATATATACATACATATACAGGGTTGGGTTGTAACGGAATACATGTAACGGCGTTACGTAATCAGAATACAAAAATCAAGTAACTGTATTCAGCTCGAGTTACATTTGAAAAACGAGTAATCTGAATAGGCGGCACGGTGGTGCAGTGGATATACAGCAAGAAGGTCTACTTTCTGTTATGTTCTCCCCGTGTCCGCGTGGGTTTCCCGGGTACTCGGTTTCTTCCCACAGTCCAAAGACATGCATTACTAATTTTAAATTGCCCGTAGGTATGAGTGTATTGTGTGAGTGTGTGAGTGAATGGTGTGTGTGCCCTGCGATGGAAAGGGTGTATTCCTGCCTCTCCCGGGCGCATGCAAACATGACCAGGAATAATGAGGATGGAGTAATCTGAATATTCATGAAGTGAATACATTTTGGATTACTTATTGGAATTCTTGGTGGAAAGTTTTCAGCATTAATGAAATATTCATCTAAAGCTACAGCATGAAATTATCACGCCTACATGATTATCATTACAGCTCACGAAAACTACAGCCGCTGCACAGAACCAAAAAACTGCGTTAAAAAAAATGCGTAAAAAAAAGCGCGCGCCCGCACTTAGACAAACATGGAAGAAAAAGCAGCTTTTAGTTCGTGGCGTTATTGACACCATTTCCAGTTTAAATCAGAACATGGGAAAAATCTGTCGGTCCAGTGTACCTTGTGTCTTCCAGTTGTAAAGATACTGTCGGCATCAAAGGACTCGACATCGAATCTCAAAAAGCACTTGGAGGTAAATCAACGTTAGCTAACCTTCAGTTTACTGAACACAGTTCTGCTGTTACCTAACCTTAGCCTACTGTGGGAAGTTTTGAGCCCCATGCTCTGTCCCTGTGTTTCTGGTGGGTCAGTTTGTGTGGCCTAGTGTCTGCACATGGCCAAATTCCTGCATGGTTTGCTAACCGGGCCAGCAGCAGCCCACGTTATACACGGCCTGGTCCACCCTGTCACTAGGATTTATGAGCCCAGTTCGAGCTCCGCAGCACGAGGGGGTGAGGACGTGGGCTAACAATTAAGCAAGCGAATCCCACCATGCTTTAGACTTCTAACTTTGTATTAGAGATCCCGCAAGTTTACTGCCAGGATTCTTAGGCTGCGCGGCGAGCATACTATGTTTTCTTGTAGGTGATTTCGCATACAATAAAACCCGATTACATCTGACTCTGAAGAAATGTGTTAAATGTGGTTTCGGATCACTCAGTCTATCTGGCCCTGGCTGAGATCTGATTCTCCCACACTACGGTTTGACGCATTGCAATAACTGCTCTGCTAATTTTATACTGCTTTCTTTATTGTTGAAACGATAACATTTCAAAACGGGATCAAATTGAAGTTAATAGACTGCTGCTGAATGCATAATATACTGGGGGCAAGTGACTGACAACAAGTGAGGCTGAGCTAATGGTAGCTAGTGAACAATTTATTGTGCTTAGACTGCCATCCTACTGTATACTATGTTAATCTGCTCTCAGGTCTGTAACATTACTGGTAATTTGTTTTTAATAAAGTTTTTATAAAAAAGTGAACATGGCGTGTGCAAAAGTTTGAGCACCCTTTTAGTACTAAGTAGCACCACCTTTGGCTATATAACAGCTTCCCAATGTCTCCTGTACCCCAAAACATACCCATCTGTGATGAAAAAGTAAGTAATCCAAAAGTATTCTAAAGTAATCTGAATACGTTACTTTTTTTGAGACATGTAACTGTATTTGTATCGGATTACTTTCAGAGCCGTGTAATCAGTAATCAGGCACTAATTACATTTACAAAGTAACCCTCCCAACCCTGTACATATACACCCTACACACGTACACAGCCACACCATTACCACAACTGATCTTAGAAATGGCATCATGCCACACCAGCAGCACCACTACCCCAAACGGGCAGCCCCACAATCTTCTGTAACTCTTGTAAACAACCCAATATCAAACCCCTTCTTCATCTTTGTACCTCTGGAAAACCATGTGTCTATACTTCTTTTTAAACTGGTTTATGTTTGGACATTGTTTTAAGTCCACATTCAAACCGTTCCATAGTTTCACTCCACAAATTGAAATACAAAAACTTTTAATGGTCGTTCTACAACTGAGCCTTTTGAAATGAAAATTTCCCCTTAAATTGTAACCCCCCTCTCGTGTGCTGAACAATTTTTGAATGCTTCCTGGGAGTTTATTAATTTTGGCTTTATACATTATTTGTGCAGTTTGATACAGTACAATATCAACAAATTTCAATATTTTTGACTGTAAGAATAGTGAATGAATATGGTCCAGATATCCAACCTTGTTGATGATGCGTACGGCTCTTTTCTTTAGCATAGTTATTGAGTTTAGTGAGCTTTTGTAATTATTCCCCCAGGCTTCCACGCAGTAGGTTAAATATGGTAAAACTAGTGAATAGTAGAGAATATGGAGTGATTTGTGATCCAGAACCTGCTTTGCTTTGTTTATTACTGAAATGCTTCTTGACAACTTAGTTTGTACATGCTTTATATGTGATTTCCAATTGATTTTAAAGTCAAACGTAACTCCAATAAATTTTATTTCGAAAACTCTTTCAATATCCACCCCATCTATTTGTATCTGCACCCGTATTTCACTTGTACAATTTCCAAACAGCATTACTTTTGTCTTAGTCAGGTTTGATGACAATTTATTATAGTCGAACCAAGTTTTTAGTTTACTCATTTCTTTCATAATGACCTCCTGCAATTGATTAAAATCATCCCCTGAACAAAAAATATTTGTGTCATCAGCAAACAACACTCATTTCAATAACCTAGACACTTTACATATGTCATTGATATACAGGATGAACAATTTTGGCCCCAACACTGACCCCTGGGGGACACCACAAGCAATGTCCAAATATGATGAACAGCAATCCCCCAGCTTCACAAACTGTTGTCTCTTATTTAAATAACTTTTAAGCCAGTCTAGCACAACTCCCCTGATGCCATACCTTTCCATTTTATTGATTAATATATCATGGTTAATTGTGTCGAATGCTTTTTTTAGATCAATAAATATTCCCATTGCATATTGTTTGTTGTCCATGGCATTTGTGATTTCCTCTATTGTTTTAATTATTGCCTGTGATGTAGATCTGTTTGATCTAAATCCATATTGACAATCAGATAGTAATTTATGCTTTTCTATAAATGCTTCTAACCTGTTATTGAAGAGTTTTTCTAATATTTTAGAGAATTGTGGAAGTAAAAAGACGGGCCTATAGTTTGTGAAGTGGTGTTTGCTCCCAGTGTTAAACAGAGGTATAACTTTAGCTATTTTCATTTCATTTGGAAATGAACCAGTTTGAAATGATAAATTACAGATATATGTTAATGGTTTTGATATCCCCGTAATGACCTTTTTCACCAGTGCCATATCAATGTCATTGAAATCAGTGGACATTTTGTTCTTACCCTTATTTACAATATCCAAAATTTCTTCTTCATCCACTGCATTTAAAAACATAGAGTTGGGATTTCTCTCCAACAATCCCTCCATATTTTTACCAGTTGTCCCTGGATCTGGGATTTTTTCTGCAAGATCGGGTCCAACATTTACAAAGAATTTATTGAAGCCATTAGCCACATCTTCTATATCATAATTTTCTTTGCCATCATCAATGAAATACTTTGGATAGTTGTTTGAAGCGGTACTGTTTCTTATGATACTGTTTAATAAATTCCATATTCCTTTAATGTTGTTTTTATTATCATCTAGTAATTTCTTATAATAATCTTTCTTATTTGACCTTATAATATGAGTTAACTTGTTTTTATATTTTTTATATTTGTTTTCTGCTTCTTTTGTTTTCAATCTTATAAATTCTCTGTAAAGAGTGTTTTTCTTTTTGCAAGCATTTTGCAATCCCTTTGTGATCCATGGACAATTGGTGTATTTCCTTTTACCGTTCCACTCTTTTATTGGACAATTTTTATCATATAGTGACCTAAACATTCTCAGGAATATATTGTAAGCACTATCAACATCACCATTTTCATAAATTACATCCCAATTCTGCGCCAGTAAATCATATTTAAATGAACTGATGGATTCCTCTGACCTCGTTCTTCTGTATTGTGTTGTCTTATCTAGCCTTTTTGTCCTGTAATTTCCATTAAATACCAGAAAAACTGGCAGGTGGTCAGTGATATCTTTGATCAATAGCCCACTCACAGTCTTATTCTCAATATCATTAGTGAATATGTTGTCGATTAGAGTGGCCGAGTGGGATGTCATTCGGCTGGGTCTGGTGATTTTGGGAAATAGGCTCATACTGTACATTGTGTCAATGAAATCATCTATAGCTTTATGTTTACTGGGATTTAACAAGTCAATATTGAAATCTCCACAAATGAAAACAGCTTTGTTACTCTTCTTTGAAAACATACATTATATCCTGTCTGTAAAACTTTCAATGCTTGAACCTGGTGATCTGTATATACAACTAATAATGACATTTCTACTTTCTTTTTTCCATACAAATTTACAAACTGTTAGACATTCAAGTAGGTTATCAACCACAGTTATCATATCATCCAGAAGTTTGAATCTCAAGGTGTTATCCACATAGATTGCCACTCCTCCACCCCCCTTGTTTTGTCTATTTACATTAATAAGGTCATAACCATCCAGTTCAAAATCTGTCTCTTTTTCACTGTTAATCCAGGTTTCAGATACTGCAATGATGTTAAATGGTTGTGAAAAGGTTTGTAAATAGTCCTTGATGTCCTTGAAATTTCTATTCAGACGTCTGCTATTGAAATGGATAATTGATCATTTGCCCTTAGTAATAATGTTCTGGTTGTACTGTTCATTAGTGTAGTAGCAGCAGTTTTCATTGATATTGAGGAGGAAATTATTGTCCGGGTCTATATCATGTTCCAAATCTTGTAGATGATGCTCAGTGTATTGAGATGCTTTCAACTGTACATGGTCATATTCACTTATCAACTGAATTATGTGGCTAGTGTCATCGGTTGCATGTTGCGTATTGTCAGTGTATGTCATGGTTGAGTTAGTCGTTTTACCTTACAGTCAGTTCAAACGTCATACTCGTTCAGCTCCTCGATGTTTCTAATAACCAACACTTTGGCGTTCTCCGGAGTACCGTTGAGTTTGATGAATACTTTACAGTTCGCAGTCCAAGTTTGTTGTATTTTCTTCTCTCTCCTTAGTTCACGTGCTTTTCGGGCTATATCAGCATTGCGTTTGGTCAAATGGTCGTTCATGTATACGTTTGTTCCTTTGAGCTTTCTTCCTGGTTTTAGCAATGCGATCTTTGCTTTCTGTTTACAAATCTCAGGACTATGCTCGGTTTGCCATTGGTTCCTCTCTTGGGCAAAGGGTGACATGCCTCTATGTTGTTACAGTCCAGTTGTATATCCTTGGACTGCATGAAGGCCGCTACCTGTCGCTCCGTGGAAGTAACATCCAACTCCGCCGGCTCCCCTCCGTTCTCTGGGGTCACAGCTCGTGCGTATGACCGGGGTTTGATGCTAAGTCCAGTGATGATCACATCATTGATCCTTGTGTACTGCTCCAGATCCGCAACTCTGTTCTCCAGAATTGCGATTTTCTTGTCTTTCTCTAAATTATCCGCCTGCATCTGATCCAGCTGCTCGACAAGAGCCATGATAGTTTTCTGCTGCTCCTTGACAGTAGCAACTTCCTCGATCAGAGGATCATATACTCAGCCTTGGGAGGCATCTCGCCTTTGTGTTAGCGCACCGGCTAATTAGCCAGTCCAGCAAATGTTGGTCGTTTCTCAAACAAACAGTTTTTTTTTTTTTTTAAGCCATTCAGAGTCAGACGGTTGTTTCCTATGTTAACTCCGTGACTTTCATTCAAACTCCTTCATTGAAAAAACTCCACAAAAGATCAACTTCATGGCCATAGCTGGACTACCCGGTATCATTGGTGCAATAGATGGGACACATGTTCGAATCATTGCACCATCACAAGATGAACTGTCATTTGTCAACTGGAAAAAATGTCATAGTATCAACACACAGGTGGTGTTTGATACCAACTATAACATCATGGACATTGTCGCCAAGTGGCCAGGCGCAACACATGACTCACGGATCCTACAGGTACGAACGCACTCAGGGACGTATAGCCTACATAACACATTATGTTAACCTGTTACAACGTTGTTTGTATTGTCCCTGACAAATAAACTAATACATAAATAAAATAAACAGGAGAGTGGCCTGAGGCTGCTGTTTGAGAGACACCGTGTCCCCGCTGGATGCCACTTGGTGGGGGACAGTGGCTATCCCAGCAGGATGTGGCTCCTCACGCCATACATCCACCCACAACCGGGACCTCAGTCAAATTACAACAGGTAGGCTAAGCTCTGAAAATGTTTTCTTTCCTTTTGAAATCATGGTCATTTTGCTCACACAATCACCGTGATTGTGAATAACCACGTAGGATAATATGGCTATATCTCTAGAAAAATGAGTCAGCCTACATATAGAAAGTGAACATTGTGTATGGATATGTAACTCATAGAATAATTTAATGAGATGATGACATATAGCCTAATGAATTTGAATATGTAGCCCTATGCACAGTCTCACTCAAGATGTCATATGTATTAGAGCCCACAAGAGGACCCGCTGTGTTGTTGAAATGGGCATCAGGCAGTTGAAACGGCGCTTCCATGTCCTGCATGGCGAAATCCGGCTGACACCGGAGAAAGCCAGCAGGGTCATCACTGTCTGTGCCATCCTGCACAACCTGTGTGTAGCGCCCCCTTGCTATCTATGCTTAACGAGGGAACTACCCTGAGTTCTATTTATAGGGACGATATGTTATCGTCTGTAAAATTATAATAATAATAAAAACTACTACTCGCTTGGTACCGATTTACTTATGCGCTTGAAATGGAAATAACCAAATACAAAGAATCGCTTTAAAATTAGTTAAACCATTTACTAAACAAGATAGTAATGCAAACATAAATCATTCGGTTTCACTTTTTAAACAAACCAAACATCTGTCCTCTGACAGGGTAAATCACAACACTGTTTTGACTCAACTCAGATTACATTTCACATGTTTTCTTATACTTTCCAAAACCCAAACGGTTAAATAAAAGAGCCTTAATACTTTTAGGAAAAGAAAAGCCGGCAAAATAAAATACCCCAACCACTTGCGTTGCAGGCCTGGTGCGGTGCTCGCGTGCGTTGTAGCCACCCTATGGCGACTCCTTCACTCTACTGAGCAGAAAGATAAAAACAGTGCACTCACAGTTTCACGAGATAACAGCGCTCACGGCTGCTCTCTCCTGAGTCCCGTGCTGTAGCTAGAAGGAAAGTCTGATGAAACCCCAGGAAGTTTATTTCGCCACGATCTCCTCCGCGTTGCTCAAACACTCTCGAGTTCCCCGTGTTGGCGAACTGCAAAATGCTCCGAACAGTCCAGCAAAATCAACTAGCTAGCAAGCTCACTCACTTGCTCAAACACTTACAAGTTCCCCGTGTGGGCGAACCTCGCGTTGCTCAAACACTTTCGAGTTCCCCGTGTTGGCGAACCTCGCGTTGCTCAAACACTTACGAGTTCCCCATGTGGGCGAACCGCACGTGTACTACGCTTGGGCTAATTCAGATGACGGGCTGACAGAACGTTGACTTCTCGCCGAAGAGATTGTTCAAAGTCAGATACAATAACTTATAAAGTCCCCGGGTTGGGCACATAGCATTAATATATCATTCCCGCATCCTAAAAATACGTGGCTAACACATTTTCTTTTAACTCAAAACCTCTAGCACCTTAGCTAGGCTACTTCTCAGCGTTCTCATCAAAACTCTCTCTCTCGATCGGCCGGGGCGACCGAGGCCATCGCCCCTCTCCGGCTCCGGTTCAATCGGCCGGGGCGACCGAGGCCGTCGCCCCTCTCCCGCTCCGGGGATCTGAACCCGACTCCCTTTTAACTTCCCAATCGCCTGACCTTCAACTCAATTCTGATTGGTCAATACAATCACACCATATCACATCAGCTCAATTCTGATTGGTCATTACAAATCACACCATATCACATCAACTCAACAGTGAACAATTATCAGTCAGGCAATCATTTTACCGGGACCTAGAAAAATAGCAAGTTACAAAAATACAATACACATTAAAATATAAAATAATATAAAATACACATTCAAGTATGTTTCTCTGTGTATAAATCAAATTATTACTACAGCCTTTCCATCCATATAAATCGAATATTTTAACAACCAAAATGTACTTCAGGTCATGTGACTAATACATTCCAGGAACTTCACCATAAATGAATACACTATGTAAACACACACAAACTCTAATTACAAACTGTAATCACACTGAATATTTGTAACCTTTTAAATCTATTTATATGTATCTATTTATTAAACTTAATAACTATATTGTCCACAGGGCTACATGTGCAAACAGCGCAACATCCCACAGCCAGAGGAGGAGGAGGAGGAGGAGGATAATGATGATGATGATGATGATGATGATGATGATAATGGTGGTGGTGATGAAGGCGGAGTGGCTGTTCCTGTACAACATAGTGGAGTGGCATACAGGGCCCACTACACCAATACACACTTTGGGTAAACCATTACAACAATAACCTGCTGATAAGAACAGCATCACAGACAGTCACTTTTCCAGTTTCAACATTACATCTACACAAATCAGTCAAAACACAAGTTGTTGTGATGCAATAGGCCTTTTAATCATTGAGCATCTTTAACTGATGCGAGTAGTACTCCTCCTGGAGCTCGAGGACCCTATCCTGTTTATCAATATGCAGATTTTGTTTGTCAATAAGCCTCTCTTGTTGATCAAGGAGGGCATGTTGTTTCTTAAGCAGGCTAATTTCCAGCTCCAATTTCTGCTGTTCCAGGGATGCTGATGGGGCAGGACCACCACGAGCTGCTGGAGGACTGGCAGGAGCCGGGCCTGGAGAGAGAGGGCCAGGAGCCAGGGGGGCTGGAGAGAGGTGGCCAGCCAGGAGCATTGCCTTGAGTGGCAGCTGAACTGTTGGCCCTAAAAGAGGGAGTTTTGTTAGTTTATTTTGTGTGGCCTATGTATCTTTGAGAGGCATCCACAAAATGATGTTTATGATTTATGATGGTGATCATTATTATTATTCATTGTTCTTATGTATGTCATGATATAATTTTGTGACTGTGATTAAACATGATACTTATTCATGATTGTGTTTGTGTCCCAGCTGTGGATGATTATATGAGGCAAATCTTCTATTTGACAAACTTACCCCTCAAGTTCATCCAGCAGTTGCACTGTAGGGTCAATGCACCCCTGCAGCCCCGTTATGCTGGTGTCAGAGTACCCAAGGATACTGTACACCACTGAGGCAGTTGGCAACAGTTCCTTGGGTGCTGTGCCTCCTCCTAATGAATACATTAAATATTATGTATTACAGATTACATGATCTTCGGTGACATGTCTCCTTAAAATTGGGTTGCTAAATATAAGATCACAAGCTCACAAGCTCCTAAAGCTGCCCTTGTGAACAAACTGATCACTGATTATAAACTTGACATTTTAAGTTTGACGGAGACTTGGCTTAGACCTGATGAGTACATAGCATTAAATGAATCTATCCCGGTTGGATACTCTGGTTGTCACAATCCTCGACAGTCAGGCAGAGGTGGTGGCGTGGCTGTTATTTTTGACACTAGACTACGCCTTACTAAGAAATCTATACTCATATTCTCTTCATTTCAATTAACTATAGTAACAGTGTCTTACAATTTAATTGTGTTTGAAACAGTGGAGCAGTCAATACAACTGATGAGGGCCCTTCCAGAAATGTTCTACTGAACCCATGCGCCAGTGAAGAAGATGGGATCTGCTAGTACATTACATTACATTACATTATAGGCATTTGGCAGACGCTCTTATCCAGAGAGACGTACAACAAAGTGTTAACCGTAGTCAAGAACAGTTTAGCTGAAAGCCACCCTAGTGGGAAGTACAATTCCTGGGTGCTAGGAGAAACCACATAGTTAAACTAGGACCCTGTAGGTAAATCTGTAGCCACAATTCAGAGGTAGCAGTAAAGCACTCAATGCAGGAAATAATGCCTAAGCCTAATACAATACATAAACAAGTAGACGTGTAAACTAAGCGACTATGTCCCTAAGTTAACAAAAACCGGACTACGGGGAGAGGTGCACCCTGAAGAGGTGAGTCTTCAGTCGACGCTTGAAGGTGGCCAGGGTCTCAGCTGTTCTGACTTCCACCGGAAGGTCATTTCACCATCGTGGAGCCAGAACCGACAGGAGACGTGACCGGGAAGCGCAGGTGCGGAGCGGGGGAGGTGCTAGGCGTCCTGAGGTAGCAGAACGGAGAGGTCTGGCAGGTGTGTAGGGTTTGAAGATCTTGGTGAGGTATGTTGGGGCTGATCCCTTGACTGCCTGGTATGCTAGGACCAATGTCTTGAATTTGATGCGAGTAAGGCCCTGCTTCATGTTCTTGAGGTAACGATACACTTTCACTTAACAGTCCATGAACAATTTGTTATATCAGGAAAGGAACGACACAGAGACAGCTTGTGCGGATGAACTGAACTCGTTTATCTAACAACACGTGAAAACATATCGCTCAGCCACACATCAGGCTGGCAGGCATAATACATCGATGCGGCACTATCGAACAGTCCAGTGCGCCTGCGTGTACACGTAACATTTCCGCCCCCCTGAAAAGACTAAACAACATAGTCCCACAGATGGCCCGGGCTGACATGAATGCGATGAGACCGGGGCGGGGCACTGTGGGGTTGTGGTTGTGGAGGAGCTGCGTGGGTGTCCAGCCGTGCTGGAGACATGCCATGTGAAGTGGGCGGGTCCACACCCATATCGGGGGGCGCTGGTACCTTTCGCAGGCGGCTAGCATGGAACAGTCTGAGAGCTGGAACGTGGCTGGCCCAAGCCGGTGGTTCACCTGCATAGGGGAGGACCAGAAGGACGCCAGCTTGTTGTCGCGGTGTGGCCTGCAGGACTCTCACCCAGTCAGAAGCTGCGATGCTGGGCATTTTCACCCACTTTGAGCGGTCAAAACGCTGTTTCATCTGCCACTGGTTAGCAGAGACTGCGGCCTGAGCATCCGGTGGGGGAGCAGGGGCCGGGGTTAGCGGAGGTCTGAGTCGGTCGAGGGGCAGTTGCAGCTCACGGCCAAGCATCAGGAAGGCCGGTGTGACCGTGGTGGTCGAGTGCTGTGTGGCCCTGTAGTGCAGCATGGTCTGGAGGAGGGCGGTATCGAACGAGCATCCCTGGGCGATGTGTGCTCTGATGCCATTCTTAAGAGTGCGGTTAAACCGCTCAACCCCACCATTGGCTTTGGGATTGTAGAATGACTTGCGAATATGGCGAATCTCTTCAAGAAAGAGGAGAATTCAGACGAGATAAACTGGGTCCCATTGTCATTGGTAATGACGCTTGGCAGTCCCCAGCGGGCAAAGAGAGACTCCAAGATGTCCGTGACGGCACGAGTCGTGACAGTGCCCACAGCAACGACTTCAGGCCATTTGGAGTAGAGGTCATAGGCCACGACCAGGAACCGCTTGTGGTGAGGGACACCATGAAGTTCCCCGTAGATGTCCAGCTGCAGATGCTCCCAGGGTCGTGAAGGCCACGTAAGCGGTTGCAGAGGAGGCTCAGGGTCGTTTCCCGTTTTCCCACTAACCAGACAAGCTGTGCAGTCCTTCACGAGGGCCTTCAAGTCCCGGTCGATGCCAGGCCACCACACTAGATCGCGGCACCGGCGTTTCACTTTGACGATCCCCAGGTGACCCTCATGCGCCATGGTCAAGACACGTCCCCGAAGTGAACTGGTGATCACGGCGCATAGACCGCGGGCCACACAAGTCTCGTTCCAGCAAGAGAGCTCCTCCCTGACTCGGTAGAAGGCGGAGAACTCGTCTGAGACCCGGGAGGGCCACCCATGTCTGATGAAAGTGCAGACCTTGGCAAGAACTGAGTCTTGTTCCGAAGCAACCTGTAGGTCTTGCAGGGAGACAGCAGCCTCCAGTGGTGTGTGCAACAGCTGGATGAGGTCATCCTCTGCCTGGTCGGGGCAGGTGGGCACATCTGAGGCGGTGACTGAGCGGGAGAGCAGGTCCGCTACGACATTGTCACGCCCTGGGGTGAACTCGAGGTTGAAATTGTACTGGTGTAGGCGTTCAGACCAGCGATGCAGTCTCAGCGGTCTGTGTCCTGTGCCGGATGTTGAGAGCAGGGCAGTGAGGGCCTGATGGTCAGTGCGGAGGGTGAAAGCACGGCCATAGAGGTACATGTGCCATCGTTCACATGACCACACACATGCAAGCGCCTCGCGTTCACCCACTGAATACTTCTGCTCTGTGGGGCTCAGAGCTCGTGAGGCAAAGGCAATGGGCCGTTCAACCCCATCTTGCAGCTGCGACAGTACAGCCCCAACAGCAACCACTGAAGCATCGCAAGTGACGAGGGTGGGGCTGAAAAGGTCAAAGTGAGCCAGGACGGGAGGCGAGGTCAGTTGCAGTTTAAGGCTGTGAAAAGCCTCGGAGCAGGAAGACGACCAGATCCAGGGTTCATCCTTCCGAAGGAGCTGGCGCAGTGGAGCTGTCGTCGTTGAGTATTTCGGCAGGAACCTCAGGTAGTACCCCGTCATGCCCAGGAAGGACGCAACCTGGGCTGCAGTGGAGGGTGCTGGGATCTGCTGTATAGCGTCAATGTTGGACTGCAGTGGGGAAACTCCATGGGCGGACAGGCGATAACCCACGAAATCGATAGCCGGGACACCAAATACGCACTTCTCGCCGTTGAGGGTGAGGTTGTGTTTGGCCAGCGCTGAAAACACCCTCTCCAGCCGGCAGTCATGGGTAGCCACAGTAGACCCATGTACGACGATGTCGTCAAGATAGACAGCCACGCCTGGGATTCCAGCCAGGATGGAGGCCATCACTTTCTGAAAGCAGCTTGGAGCTGAGCTGAGGCCAAACGGCATCCGGGTGTACCGGAATACACCTGAGTGAGTCACGAAAGCTGTTAGGTCGCGACTGCTGGGGTGAAGGGGAACCTGGAGGTAGCCTTGACGCAGGTCGAGTTTGGAGAAGTGGGTGAAGCCGTAAAACTGTGCTGTCAGCTCCTCCGATGTGGGCAGTGGGTACCTATCGGGAATGACGGCTTTGTTTGCTGCTCGCAGATGCGGAGACCACCTGATTATTTTTTTGCCACGACAATATTGGAGACCCATGGAGAAGCATCCACCGGTTCAATAATGCCGTCCTTCAACAGGTGCTGTAGTTCTGCGGACACGTCGTCTCGGAGAGCCAGTGGAATGCGTCGAAGTGGCTGGATGACGGGGTTGACCGTAGCATCGAGCAGGGGCTGGTGGGTAAAGGCAGTGAGGCAGCCCAGACCAGTGAACAGGGCCGGCCATTTTTGGTGCCAGGGTGAAGCCACCGTCAGGATCGCAGAGCCGCTGGTGTCCAGGAGGGAGAAGCCAAGGGCTGTAAACAGGTCCAGGCCTAGCAGGTTCGCCCCACGACGTGCAACGTTGAAAAATAAACCTTGTAGGAGCCTTGTGCCATAGCGTACAGGTAGCTGGAGTGAGCCAGCTATGTCAATTTGTGTGTTCCTGTAGCCACGGAGGGCAGTGGAGGGAGCAGAGAGAGGAATGTGGCAAAAAAACTGCTTGTATGTGTCCCAATTGAGAAGTGACACACTGGCTCCAGTGTCCAACAGCAGGGGAATGCAAACATCTCCGAGGTTAACTGTGCATGTTTTAAACGCCACTGACCTGGTGGTAACGTTGTGAATGACAGTGTGACCTGTGTGAGACTGTTCTGGCCTGTGCTGGGCTGGAGTGGTGGCTGGGGCAGAGCGGCACGCACTAGCAAAATGATTTAGTTTTCCACAATTCCTGCAGATTTGGCCATGAGCAGGACAGTTCTGAGCTCTAGTGGCATGAGATGTAGAACTACAATTACCACAGCGCTGCTGTGATTGCACACATGACTGCTGCGCGATCTACATGTCTTCAGTAGTGACGGGGGCGGCGCTATCAGAATGCAGAGGCTGCGCTGAGGCTTGAAATGGTGGCGGGACACGATTCTGTGAAGTGGCCAGTTTAGCTGCGCACGCTGCAGCGGACTCGATTTTAAAAGCCATGTTTACTGCTGTTGACAGTGTTAGTGTATCTTCTTGCAATAAACGTTTTTCCTGCACCTTGTCGTTATTTGCGTGTTCAATTAACTGATGGCGACTCGCTAATCCCCGTAAATTAGCCACGTATTGCTGAACTGACTCACCCGGCAATTGACGACGTAAATTATCCATTTAACATGTAAATGTAAATGGACGACGTAAATTATCCATTCAACATGTAAATGTAAATGGATGTAAATGAATCTCACGTATTGCTGAACTGACTCACCCGGCAATTGACGACGTTGTCGGAAGATTAGCCGCCGGAGAAGAGCGCTTTGTGGGGTAGCGAAATGGGCCTGTAGAAGTGAGACAGCGTCTGCATAGTTGTCGGCGGTGCCGAGCGTGAGCAGGACGCGCTGTCCCTCCTCTCCGAGGCAATGGCACAGCAGCGCCTTTTTACGAGCTGCACGGACTTCATGCAAGTTGGTTGCGATGAGATAATTATCAAAAGACTGTATCCAACAAATCCACGGAACCGGGGGCTCACCAGGCAAGGCGAGGAATGCAGCCGGTGGTGGAAGAGATATTCCAGCCATCGTCGTCGCCAATGTTATATCAGGAAAGGAACGACACAGAGACAGCTTGTGCGGATGAACTGAACTCGTTTATCTAAAAACACGTGAAAACATATCGCTCAGCCACACATCAGGCTGGCAGGCATAATACATCGATGCGGCACTATCGAACAGTCCAGTGCACCTGCGTGTACACATAACACAATTCACACACACCAGTGCCATATAATTCTGATCCTGTTCTGTCCATTCTATCGTTTTTTAAAGGTTTGCTCTATCTCATGGCCTTTTATTACACTTTTCACATGACATATCCCAAGTGTATAGCCACAGTCCTGTCTGCCCTTCAGACAGACGTCCTGCAGGACAGAATTCATGATTGTGATGCAACCTGTGCATATAAAAAAGCCATGTCAGAATGGAAAAAGTTTGTTGGCGAGTAGTGAGACGTGTAAATGGATAAGGTGTAAATGTAAATGGATGTAAATGGATACCAGGTGGCCTGGAGAGGATCCCTCTCCTCTCCCCGCACCCTCTCTACCGGTGTCCCGCAGGGCTCGGTGCTAGGCCCTGTCCTATTTTCTCTGTACACCAAGTCACTTGGTTCTGTTATTTCTGCTCATGGTTTTTCCTATCACTGTTATGCTGATGACACTCAACTGTTTCTCTCCTTCCCTCCATCTGATACCCAGGTCCCGGCACGGATCTCTGCATGCCTGGCTGACATCTCCGCATGGATGTCCACCCACCACCTGAAGCTGAACCTGGGGAAGACAGAGCTGCTCTTCCTCCCAGCGAAGGGCTCCCCGATGATTGATGCATCAATCACCGTGGAAGGCTCCATAGTGTCTCCGTCCCAGTCTGCCAGGAGTCTTGGGGTAACCCTGGACAACCAGCTGTGCTTCTCGAGCCATATTGCAGCGATCACTGGACCTGCCGTTTCTCCCTCCACAACATCCGGAGGATCCGACCGTTCCTCACCCAAGAGGCCACTCAACTCCTGGTCCAGGCCCTGGTGATCTCACGTCTGGACTACTGCAACTCCTTGCTGGCAGGCCTTCCGGCCTGTGCCATCAAGCCACTGCAACTAGTCCAGAACGCTGCTGCTCGCCTGGTGTTCAACCAGCCGAAGTTCACCCACGTCACCCCTCTACTCTCCTCTCTGCACTGGCTCCCCATCGCAGCACGCATCAGATTCAAGTCACTGGTGCTTGCTTTTCAAGCGGCCAGAGGTACTGCTCCCCCATACCTCCAGTCACTCATCACGCCCTACACCCCCGTCCAGACCTCTCCGCTCCGCCTCCGCTGGCAGACTGACTGCCCCATCCCTCCGGGCGCCTGGCAGCCGCTCCTCGCGGTCTCGCCTCTTCTCTGTCCTGGTCCCTCGTTGGTGGAACGACCTCCCGCAATTGGTCAGGACTGCGGAATCACTTCCAATCTTCCGCAAGAGACTCAAAACCCACCTCTTCAGACTCCACTACCCCTGATCTCTGTCCATCTAGCTAAATTGTCTTCACCACTGTCTACTTGTTCAACACTATACTCTTTAAAAAAAAAAATAAAATTAAAAAAAAAATTACATTTTGTAAACATTGTAAAATACCTTTTCCTTCCCGGTGTTACAGGTATGGTACGCAGATGCCTGCAATGATGTCTATTGCTGTATTCCTGCACTGATCTCGTGCGCTAACTGTGATTGTTCCTACCATGTATTGATGCACATCTTGTAAGTCGCTCTGGATAAGAGCGTCTGCTAAATGCTTAAAATGTAAATGTAAAATGAAAATGATAAAGTGCATGTTAAACTCATGCACACTCAGTATTATACACACTGGACATGCCAATGCCATTACTGATTAGTGGCGCTTTTGTCATTATGCAGTTTTTTATTGTAGTTTTTTTTGTCTATTAAGATGTATTCATAAGCTTACAGATATGTACTGTGTACTTTATTTAACTGGTTATGTTGCCTTAATGCCAAATGACTTTCTTGTCAGTTAATTTAGCTAATTAATATGCAGTTTTAAAGTTTTGTATTGTCAGGGTTCCCACGCGTCATGGAAACCCCGTGAAAATCATTGAAAAGAATTATGTCATGGAAATGTCATGGAAATGTCTGATTCCATGAAACGTTATATATACACTGCTCAAATAAATTAAGGGAACACTTAATAATCACAGTATAACACCAAGCCAATTAAACTTCTGGGATATCGATCTGTCCAGTTAGGAAGCGTAAGCAATTGTGAATCAATTTCACCTGCTTTGGTGCAAATTAAAGTGACAACAGGTGGACAGGAGAGGCAACAGCAAGACAACCCACAAAAAGTAAATGGTTTTGCAGGTGGTGGCCACAGACCATTTCTCTCTCCTTATCCTTCCTGACTGATTTTTCTCTAGCTTTGCATTTAGCTAGTGCCCTTGTCACTACTGGTAGCATGAGGCGGTACCTACAGCCCATTCAGGTTGCACAGGTAGTCCAGCACCTCCAGGGTGGCACATCCATACGTGCCGTCGCAAGAAGGTTTGCTGTGTCTCCCAGCACAGTCTCAAGAGCGTGGAGGAGATACCGGGAGACGGGCCATTACACGAGGAGAGCTGGATAGGGCCGTAGAAGGGCAACAACCCAGCGGCAGGACCGGTATCTGCTCCTTTGTGCGAGGAGGAACAGGAGGAGCACTGCCAGAGCCCTACAAAATGACCTCCAGCGGGCTACTCGTCTGCATGTTTCTGACCAAACTGTCAGAAACAAACTCCATGAGCGTGGCATGAGGGCCCGACGTCCTGTAGTGGGACCTGTGCTCACAGCCCAGCACCATGCAGCTTGATTGGCATTCGCCATTGGCGCCCCGTTCTCTTCACAGATGAGAGCAGGTTCACACTGAGCACATGTGACAGATGTGAAAGAGTCTGGAGATGCCGTGGCGAACGTTATGCTGCCTGTACATCATCCAGCATGACCGGTTTGGCGGTGGGTCAGTGATGGTCTGGGGAGGCATATCCTTGGAGGGCCGCACAAACCTCCACCTGCTAGCCAACGGTACCATGACTGCTGTTAGGTACCGGTATGAAATCCTCAGACCCATTGTCAGACCTTACGTTGGTTCAGTGGGCCCTGGGTTCCTCCTGGTGCAGGACAATGCCCGGCCTCATGTGGCCTGAGTGTGTAGGCAGTTCCTGGATGACAAAGGCATTGATGCCATTGACTGGCCCTCACGCTCCCCAGACCTGAATCCAATTGAGCACGTCTGGGACGTTATGTATCGGTGCATCCGCCGCCGCCAAGTACCGCCACAGACTGTCCAGGAGCTCACTGATGCCCTGATCCAGGTCTGGGAGGAGATCCCCCAGGACACCATCCGCCATCTCATCAGGAGCATGCCCAGATGTTGTCGGGAGTGCATACAGGCACGTGGGGGCTATATACACTACTGAGGCACATTATGAGTTGTCGTGATGAAATTCACACAAGTTGGATCAGCCTGTGATCTAAATTTTGTACTTAGATTTTCGGTGTGATTTTGAATCCAGCCCTCACTGGGTTAATGATTTTGGTTTCCATTGACCGTTCTTAACTCATTTTGTTCTCGACGAAGTACACAATGTAATGAATAAAGATTTTCAACTTGAATATTTCGTGAATCGAGATCCGCGATGTGTGATTTAAGTGTTCCCTTAATTTCTTTGAGCAGTGTATATTTTCTTCTTTTCCGATAATGTTACAGCAAAATGTCTGTTCCCCTGCCACGACTGTTCCCTCTCTCTCTCTCACACACACACAAAATGAGATGTGTATTTGCACTGGCAACAAAACGTGTTAAATTATGAAAGTAAGGTACATTTTTCCAAGTTGCTAATTTTTTTAATTGAAAACCTCCATCCATCCATCCATCTTCTACCGCTTCTCCTTGTCGGGTCGCGGGGGCAGCGTCCTAAGCAGGGAGACCCAGACTTCCCTCTCCCCGGCCACTTCGTCCAGCTCTTCCGGGGGAATCCCGAGGCGTTCCCAGGCCAGCCGAGAGACATAGTCTCTCCAGCGTGTCCTGGGTCTTCCCCGGGACCTCCTCCCGGTGGGACGTGCCCGGAACACCTCACCAGGGAGGCGTCCAGGAGGCATCCTAACCAGATGCCCGAGCCACCTCATCTGGCTCCTCTTGACGTGGAGGAGCAGCGGCTCTACTCTGAGCCCCTCCCGGATGACCGAGCTCCTCACCCTATCTCTAAGGGAGAGCCCAGACACCCTGCGGAGGAAACTCATTTCAGCCGCTTGTATTCGCGATCTCGTTCTTTCGGTCACTACCCACAACTCGTGACCATAGGTGAGGATAGGAACATAGATCGACCGGTAAATCGAGAGCTTTGCCTTTAGGCTCAGCTCTCTCTTTACCACGACAGACCGATGCAGCGTCTGCATCACTGCCGACGCCGCACCAATCCGCCTGTCGATCTCCCGCTCCATCCTTCCCTCACTCGTGAACAAGACCCCGAGGTATTTAAACTCCTCCACTTGGGGCAGGATCTCCTCCCCGACCCGGAGAGTGCACTCCACCCTTTTCCGGCTGAGAACCATGGTCTCGGGATTTGGAGGTGCTGATTCTCATCCCAGCCGCTTCACACTCGGCTGCGAACCGCTCCAGCGAGAGCTGGAGGTCACGGCCCGATGACGCCAACAGGACCACATCATCTGCAAAGAGCAGTGACCCAATCCTCAGGCCACCGAACCGACCCCCAACGCCCCCGGCTGCGCCTAGATATTCTGTCCATAAAGGTTATGAACAGAACCGGTGACAAAGGGCAGCCCTGGCGGAGTCCAACCTCACCGGGAACAAGTCCGACTTACTGCCAGCAATGCGGACCAAGCTCTGGCACCGGTCGTACAGGGACCGAATGGCCCGTATCAAGGGGTCCGGTACCCCCATACTCCCGGAGCACCCCCACAAGACTCCCCTAGGGACACGGTCGAAAGCCTTCTCCAAGTCCACAAAACATGTGTAGACTGGTTGGGCAAACTCCCATGCACCCTCCAGGACCCCGCGGAGGGTGTAGAGCTGGTCCACAGTTCCGCGACCAGGATGAAAACCACATTGCTCCTCCTGAATCCGAGGTTCAACCATCCGACGGACCCTCCTCTCCAGAACCCTGAATAGACCTTACCAGGAGGCTGAGGAGTGTGATCCCCCTGTAGTTGGAACACACCCTCCGGTCCCCTTTCTTGAAGAGGGGGACCACCACCCCGGTCTGCCAGTCCAGAGGCACTGCCCCCCGATGTCCACGCGATGCTGCAGAGTCGTGTCAACCAAGACAGCCCCACAACATCCAGAGCCTTGAGGGACTCCGGGCGGATCTCATCCACCCCGAGGCCCTGCCACCACGGAGCTTTTTAACCACCGTGGCGACCTCAGCCCCAGAGATAGGAGAGCCCACCCCCGAGTCCCCAGACCCTGCTTCCTCGCTGGAAGGCGTGTCGGTGGGATTGAGGAGGTCTTCGAAGTATTCCCTCCACCGACCCACAACGTCCCGAGTCGAGGTCAGCAGCGCCCCATCCCCACTGTACACAGTGTTGACAGTGCACTGCTTCCCCCCCCTGAGACGCCGGATGGTGGTCCAGAACCTCCTCGAAGCCGTTCGGAAGTCGTTCTCCATGGCCTCACTGAGCTCCTCCCATGCCCGAGTTTTTGCCTCAGCGACCGCCGGGCCGCGCTCCGCTTGCCTCGCCGATACCCATCTGCTGCCTCCGGAGTCCCACAGGCCAAAAAGGTCCGATAGGACTCCTTCTTCAGCTTGACGGCATCCTTAACTGCCGGTGTCCACCAGCGGGTTCGGGATTACCGCGCGACAGGCACCGACGACCTTGCGGCCACAGCTCCGGTCAGCCGCCTCGACAATAGAGGCACGGAACATGGCCCACTCGGACTCAATGTCCCCTCCCCGGGACATGGTTGAAGCTCTCCGGAGGTGGGAGTTGAAACTCCTTCTGACAGGAGACTCTGCCAGACGTTCCCAGCAGACCCTCACAATACGTTTGGGCCTGCCAGGCCTGACCGGCATCCTCCCCACCATCGGAGCCAACTCACCACCAGGTGGTGATCAGTTGACAGCTCCGCCCCTCTCTTCACCCGAGTGTCCAAGACATGCGGCCGCAAGTCCGACGACACGACCACAAAGTCGATCATTGAACTGCGGCCCAGGGTGTCCTGGTGCCAGGTGCATATATGGACACGCTTATGCTTGAACATGGTGTTCGTTATGGACAATCTGTGACAGGCACAGAAGTCCAACAACAAAGCACCATTCTGGTTCAGATCGGGGGGGCCGTTCCTCCCAATCACGCCCCTCCAGGTCTCACTATCGTTGCCCACGTGAGCATTGAAGTCTCCCAGCAAAACGGAGTCCCGGAAGGAGTGTTCTCCAACACCCCTCCAAGGACTCCAAAAGGGTGGGTATTCTGAGCTGCTGTTTGGAGCATAAGCACAAACAACAGTCAGGACCCGTCCCCCCACCCGAAGGCGGAGGGAGGCTACCCTCTCGTCTACCGGGGTGAACCCCAACGTACAGGCAACGAGCCGGGGGCAATAAGTATTCCCACCCCTGCTTGGCGCCTCCCACCAGGGGCAACTCCAGAGTGGAAGAGAGTCCAACCCCTCTCAAGGAGACTGGTTCCGGAGCCCATGCCATGCGTCGAGGCGAGGCCGACTATATCTAGCCGACACCTCTCGACCTCCCGCACCAGCTCAAGCTCCTTCCCGCCAGAGAGGTGACATTCCACGTCCCTAGAGCTAGCTTCTGCAGCCGAGGATCGGACCGCCAAGGCCCCGCCTTCGGCCGCCCATCTCACACTGCACCGACCCCTTGGCCCCTCCCATGGGTGGTGAGCCCATGGGAAGGGGGTCCTACGTTGCCTCTTCGGGCTGTGCCCGGCCGAGCCCCATAGGTGTAGGCTCGGCCACCAGGCGCTCGCCTCGAGCCCTACCCCGGGCCTGGCTCCAGGGGGGCCCGGTGACCCGCGTCCGGGCGAGGGAAACGTATTTCCATTTTTGTTTGTCGTCATGGGGGTCTTGTGAGCCACGCTTTGTCTGGTCCCTCACCCAGGACCTGTTTGCCTTGGGTGACCCTACCAGGGGCATGAAGCCCCCGACAACTTAGCTCCTGGGATCTTACATTTGTAATTATAGCGCTGTCGCCTCACAGCAAGAAGGTCTCGGGTTCGAATCCAGGCCGGGGGCCTTTCTGTGCGGAGTTTGCATGTTCTCCCCGTGTCCGCGTGGGTTTCCTCTGGGTACTCCGGTTTCTTCCCACAATGCACGTTAGCCTAATTGGAGAGTCTAAATTGCCCGTAGGTATGAGTGTGTGAGTGAATGGTGTGTGTGCCCTGCGATGGATTGGCGACCTGTCCAGGGTGTATTCCTGCCTCTCGCCCGGAACGTATGCTGGGATAGGCTCCAGCCCCCCGCGACCCTGACCAGGAATAAGCGGCTTAGATAATGGATGGATGGATGGACATTTGTAATTGACATGTCATGTAAATGAAAAAAAAAAAAAGATTTGAGTGGGAACCCTGTATTGTGTACTCACAATGTCTTAAAGTGCTGTTTAATTCAGAAGTGTTAACATATTTGTTTCACACTGTTTGTCAATCAAGATGTGTGGTTGCATACAATTGTATTGTCAATAAAGCATTTCAAGATTGTGTGAAACTGTTAGGGCCTCTTGAGTCTTGTTATAAGAATCACGGTATTAAAGTATTTCCTAATTATAGCTGTACTGACTAGTTTTAAGGCTGTACATTACTTATTAAAGGTAATTTCTCATCTGTTTTAAGATAACATTAACATTGATTTTAGTCATATAGATGAAAATATGAGTCAGGGAGGGCAATTTCAAGAAAAACTGGTTTAATACAAAGGCTTAAAACTGGAACCGCCAATGGAACTAGTTTTGGTTATATTTTGCTTACTATTATTATCTCTGCATAGTGAAATCCTCTTAATTTAGACACATATATGCTTGTTTCAAGATTTGATGTTACATCTCACCACAAGATTCTTGTGAAATCAAGAGTGAAATCTTCATGAGTGAAATTTTCTTGTTCTATTGGCAGATAATTTTGCTTATTTCAGATATGTTTTTGCTGGATATATGCTTTTTTCAAATTTTTGGACACAGATTGTTTTGCGGTGTGAAGGATGCACATTTTTGTACAGTTGAAGTATGGCTTCAGAATATGTTGACAAATCTATTTCAAACCAGCTGTCGATCACTTTTGTAAATGGCATGCTGTGACTTTTTTTGACACAAGAGGGCGATCTTTCTTCACACTTCATGTTCCTCATTCAAGAAAATCAGTACCTTGAGTGTACGACACAATTTTATGTATAAATAATTAATAAAAACTCAAATTACCACCCCATTTTGAAGCATTTTTTTAGTGCAATGATTTCTTCCATTTAGTTTGGTCTATAAATCCAAATGAGTAAACAAGCCCAGAGGAAGCTTACTGTCTGCAGGGGAACATTTACACTACCTCCCTCGTTAGAGTCTTAATGGCCCAGAAACTCCTCAGAGTATATCCTTTAACGACTGCAACTTCAACTTGGAGGCAGTAAAAAAAGTTTTGTGAATACAATAACCAAAGATGTGGGCTGTGTTGACCAGTGATACAGATTTTTATGAAAACCTACAGGGGTCACTGGTGGTATATGGTGCCTGTTTTAATTTAATGGCACAGTGCATATCAAAGGTCTCCTGGCATAACTGATACTGCTTGAATACTGTAAAATCTGCCCCATTTTGTTTTGCTTCTTGGGTTCACTCACCCCACCGACACGCACTATTCCCACCCCGATGTTGCCACACTGCCGCCATCCATAATCACACACTATGTTCATAACATGGGACCTGTTTAAATTCTACTGAAACACATTATTCCATGAAGAAACCAGAGATTTGATGTAGTAATGCAAGTCAGTCAGTGGAAGTAATGCAATCAGTCAGTGTTCAGTTGTTTAGACCAATTCAGTCACATTAGATCAGTGGTTTCTTTGAGAAAGAACCTGGGACCTGTTTTACCTTTCATTATAAGTAATGATAAGATTCTAGATCAGCAGTCCTACTCTGACATGCTTGATACATAAGCCTCCTGAATTTGGGGTTTCAAAACTTCTTTCTGTTTTCATGTTCTGTATTATTTTGTTACACTGCATGTACAGTACTGTATTTTATAAATGAGACATATGGTACAACTACTGAACTACAGTTTGATTTTAGTAACATGTTTTTGAGCATCACACTGAGAGGAAAAGAACCAACAGTATTATATTATACTCAAAAACGCACGCATGCACGCACGTGCACACACACACACACACACACACACACACTACTTAAACACACTCTTATATATTTGTTACATCTATGCATATGGCTGAAAAACTGATCCAGGGTCAGGGAGGTGAGAAGTATTTTGCCTTTCATTGGAGACAGGTGTATTTACCTCTTCTATCAGTGTTTATGCTGCTTCTTATTTCCCAATCAAAATGGATTGATTGATTGAAACTTTTATTTTAACAGGGAAACACTGCTACATGCCCAAACAATAATACACTTTTAAACATCATGTTTTTAGAAAACTGGCTATAAAGAAAAGGGGGTGACTACACTAAACTATCAAAACTATGCAAAACGTAATTATCTGCTATAGAAATTAATAAGTTGTCCTGCATGATGGAGATAACGTCGTTTAATGATAATTAGAGTAGCTTACTTGCTCGCGAGTACCGAGGCTAGTAATGCCGAAATTACAGTCCTACTGACCTACTTCATAGTTTTTTTAACGGATATATAACATAAAAAGTAAGTAAGTGTTGTTTAATCGTGGTTTCATAATTAAAAAAGTGATATCATAATATCATTTTATTAGTAGTTTTCATAATAAAAAGTGATATCATTCACCGTAACCGAACTGGGGCTGGGAATGCGATGCTTTGAGTTGTATTCGGAATGTCGGAAGATGCGACGTTGATTGATTGACCATTTGGAGGGGGAGGGGGGTTGTGTTGGAGAGCGGAGGTGTATTTTTTCGTGGATACTACTATACATTTCCCTCTTTATATTTGATAGAATTTCAATAACAAATAAAGAAAAGATTTACAATTAACACCAGCCAGGGCACTTTTTGACTCTGAGGGCAAAAGGGCCCTATCTGTGCACGTGCCTGGACAGAAGGGTGAAAGCAAAGCAACCTACAAGTGCAACACATTTGTGGGAACTTCTGCAACAGTGTTGGGAAGAACTTTCCGAACAATATTTGATTTCCATTGTAGAAAGAATGCCACGAATGTGTTCGGCTGTTATATCTGCAAAAAGTGGCAACTTTAATGAGTCCAACATTTTGATTACATTTTGTTAAACAAAATGATTCCATTATTTATTTTTCATCTCCAATTGTTTATTTGTTCTATGCTTTAATTTCAAAGTACATTCAAACATTAAACTGTGTACATTTTAATAAAAACTGGAAATGGAGGTGTTCTAAAACTTTTGATCGGTAGTGTATATATATATCATTGGAGGTTTCTATAAGACAACAGGTGAAGCAGTGATTCACCTAAAAACAAACAGACAAAAAAAATTACACACATATCACATAAAACATATTTTTTAAATGCCTAAGTGTCATCACAATGACTATTTCCTCTGTGAATCAAGCCAAAAAAGTCTCACTTTAAAAAAATATGTGATTGTGCAAAACAGCACCACCCTCAGGTTATTAAAAGGTACTTCAGTGAAGCAGACATTTCTCTGCTTCACTAAGCTAATTCAAGCCAATGTACCGCAGTATACGTATACGTATACTTTATACGTCGTTGATTGGACAATTATGGCTTATGACGTGTTTTAAAGCACACCCAGTGAAGCACTGCTTCACCTAGTCTTTAACATAACATAACATAGCATAAGGGGAAGACGAGAACAGGCCATTCAGCCCAACACTGCTTGTCCATTCCTACCACTAATCTGCTCACAGTGCTTAATTTACCCAAAGGCTAGAGTGTCTAACACTGGATCGAGCCTGGCCTTGAATACCCCTAGTGTCTCAGCCTCCACTACATGTCCAGATGTTTAAACACTACATGTTTAGATTGATGCACGATCTTTGTGCAGAGGAGAAAAAAATCTGTGAAAAAAAAGCCTTGTTGAAACCCATACAAACAAATACGACTATTATATTTAAAGGAACGCATATCCTAAAATCGAAAGACGATTAATAGTCCCATGCTACACAACATTTAATTTATAAATCATGTTGTTTTTTAGCTAATGTTATTACATTGCATAATAGGCTAATGTTACTTGAGAGTTGATGCCAATTAATTTCATGATTCTTTAATAAATACCAAAATGCACCTAACGTTAACATTATTGTTTGCTTGCTTGCTATCTATCAACTCAACTTCACTCCCCCAATAAAATAATTTGGCCAGTAATTTGATAAGAAGAGAGGTTGTTATGTCAGTTACATGCCTTTGAATGAAAGCTCATGGACATAATATGCTGAGTTTTTCTGCTAAATGATATGTTGTTTACACACACGCAAAGACAGTGAGTGCTGGGGGGGGGGGGGTTGATTGGGTGGTTGCTTCACCAAAATGTTGGTCACCAACTAACGTAATAGCCCATATAAAATATTATCCCTTATCTTGATCTGTTCCCAAACCATGACTGGGTTTTTATGTTTTAATTTCTTACAGTTGAGCTCCAGGCAAAGCCCAGTACTGAACTGCAGTCAATCCCCAGAGCATATTCTGACTGATTCTGTGCTTTCCCTCCTTCATATTTCAGAATTCTCAGAAATGTATCATTAGAATTCCGGTCAGACACAGCACTCCAGGTAAATACTTTTATCTTTTAACTGCAGCTCTCAGATGCACTCTCTCTGAACCTACATGTTATGATTGTATGAAACAGTCAGTAAACAAATAGTATCCAGGAAGTAAATGCATGTTTACAATTATTTTGCTTGTATATTGTACCACTTTGCTCAGTAAGTGAGTCAGTATTTTAGTGGACAAATTAATGGTAAAACTACAAATCTGAACATACAATTCCTAATAATTAAAAACAATTGTTTCTTATTATTTATCATTATATTTAATCGAGTATTAATTTAGCAGATGTGTGGTATTAAATAATGACCCCCTCTATGACAAGATTTATTGATAAATATGTATCTTGTAATAGCTCTTTAAAGCCCAGAACACCAATGACCCCCTCCCCCCCCGCTTCCCTGCACTATAAATCGTAGTAATAGCTGTTAATGTCCCACCCCCTCAAGACTGGAGTAATCCTTAGTGTACCTGTATACCCACTCCACACCTCCACACTCCCTGTGGGACTTCCTCGAGACTGGACAATGGAAATAGGTGAGGGAACCAAGGGGGCATTCCCTCAATCTCACCTCTGGTAAATCATGTTACCCATTCATGTTCCACCCTAAAACCAGCCACTGTATATTGTATACTTACTTAACAGTGAGGGGGGTCATTCATTTTGACCACTTCTGGGTTTATGACCTTGGCTTTGAGTTACGCCCGTAAGCTAATCCTTTTTGTTTAGTGTTCTTACACATCATCATAAATCAAGTGAAAAATCAGAATGACCAAAAATATAAGACAGGAAAATGTTTTTTGTCACTGTAAGGACGAAACGTCATGGCAGTTAACTTGAATTGATTGAATGTCCCACCAAGAGGTCACACATAATCAAACTTTCCATGCATTGAAATTGAATACTTAAGGAAGCACTATCAGAGGAAATTCCACCTTTTCCATGATAAATCTCAACTGACAGTGGATATGGCTGTAAAACCTTCAGCTACCCAGTCAAATACATATGGTATTCTTAACCAGCTGGCCTTGTGCTCTCCAATCACCTGGTTTGAGGAATGCCCATCTATTAGCCATGTAAACAGAACAGCTAGCACGTGGGCAGCCGGCACTGCTCTGTGCTTCTCAAAGCCACCATCCACTAGTTATGTGGACACTAGACCCAGGCCAACTTTCCCATAGCTGGAAATGAAATAGCTGATCAAGATTTAATTGACAATGGCTAATAGAACTGTGCATGTTCTTCCATAAAGTAAGCTAACAAACGGCACCCCCACTGGAATTCTAAAATGGAAAATAAATAAACAGGGCCTCTTTAAGTAGCAGAGAGAATCAAACCTTAAATCCCCTCCTGGTTTTATACAGGCACTCATTGTAGCCGTTCTTTTCTCTCCTCCTCAACCTCATTTGACTAATTACATTTAGCTTTCCCTCATATTAAAGCTGTTATGGTTATGTTGATTTTGGGTCCCCTCTTGCCCAATTACACCTGCATTTGGTTAATTAAATTGCATACTTGAACTTGAAGTTTCTTAGAATCATTATATGAATTACTGCTGCCGTGCAATTATAGTGTCGAAGTGAGAAAAAATATATTTTTTGTCTTTTTTTGACTTTGCGCCTTCAATTTAGGTCACATTCAAAGCAAAATAATATCTACAGACCTTTCTGTCGGACTGTTTATAATGCAGATCACACTAAACTGTCATCTTTGAAAACTGCACATGCTTGCCCCATTGAATTGCTTTGGGAGACACTGAAATGCTTGCTTTTACACAGAATGCCAGGTGTGACTGCTGTGAGGCTAATGCCTTAGTGTATCGCAGTGTCAGTGAGCCCGGCACAGTCAATGTCTGAAAACAGCAGGTATGAGGGGAACTCAGACTGGGATGGGAAGAACTGACAGACCCATTCTCATTACTGAGCGAAAGTTCCTGCCAAGGCCGAAATTACCATATATATTGGGGGGGACACATCCCCCCCAATATTCAGATATGCTCAAAATGTCCCCCCCCAATATATAGCCTAGCTGGTATAAAAAATATAAATAAATTGATTTGGTCCCCCCCAATGTTGACTCCATGGTTACGGCCTTGGTTCCTGCTATGATACATTCATGTTAAAGGGTACCTTTAACCATTCGCTCTCCCCCCTTTCTTTCAGTGAAAGTCAGATCTTAAAAGTCTGATTTATATATCCAGTCTCATATTCATTTTAAGTGTATTGATTGGCATGTAACCAATTGCATACAATATACCAGTGTTTCTCAATCCATTCCTACAGGGCACACTGCCCTGCATGTTCTCATTCCAACCACCACTTAATCATGCTCAAGTGATCATTAACAGACAACCGATGCAGATGATAGGTTTGGAGCGGAGGTTGGAATTAAAATTCAGGGCAGTGTGCCCTGTAGGAATGGATTGAGAAACACTGGAAAATACTATAGGCTTCATTGCCCTTTAGTACAAGTCTCTTGAACATAGGATAAACACGCAGAATCTATATGGTTGCAATGTGTGGTTTAACAATTATGTGTATTGTTTCTTTCTCGCAGTGGTGGTGCCGTCAGGGCCTGCAAGGCCTTCTCTGCTGGCCTAAAAAATATCTGAATCACAGACTGATGTTAATTATATTTTTTCCATGAATACTTATTAAATAATTCCAAATGGTCTGTCCGCTTCCTTTCATAGCTGTTCCCCTGGTTGCGCTGCTTCCAGACGTGTATTTTCATATTAAAGCATTTAACCAATCACATTTCAGCCATCATTTGTTGCCAGGGTCAAATAAATCTGCCTGGAGGCCTGAAGAAATGACTGAAGAAAGATAAATAAACAAAGTGCAAAAACAAACCGAACAGACACTCAAAACATAACAATAAAATGGCTTTTATAGCCATAAAATAGTTATTGAGGGGTGGATTGATTCAGGCGGAGCACTACTGAAGGCCTAGGTGTGAAATGTACGGCCCGCCACTGCTTTCTAGTAATGAATACTCTGTAAAAGATACTAAGAGGTAATCACGGTCAGATCCTGTCCATGATAGTGGAAATAGGTAGTCAAAGGAGCATCAACACCTAGGCCATTTGTTTCAATCAGTAGACATTTCCATACGTTTAATTTGAAATGTCTAGATTCAATTAAAAAATTTAAATGTGTCAAATATCACATGCCTTTAGGCTTTTTGATCAAGTGAAGCCTTTTCAATCATTAATACTGAATTAAAGATACTGAAGAACTGCCATCACCACCACCTGCAGGTCACCACTGCTGCCCCTTCTGCCTGCACCTTGAGGATTAAGTTTCTGTAAAAGCAGAGGACACAGATCCAAGGGCAGCAACTTTCACAGGTTAAGATGGCTAATCACCAGAAAACTACTCGCCCCAGCTGGATGTCTGGACAGCCTTCCGCTGCTCGCACTCAATTCTTCTCCCTTGCAGGGACCAGTCAAAGCGACCAGAACCCCCCGGAACAACGCCAGACCCGAACTCTGCAGCCTGAATTCACGTCACCCAGAGCCTCTGCTGGATCCTCCACGCTCTTCCAGCACTCGGGTGAGTCACGGCCTCCTTTGTTCTTACTTCAGGCCAACTCACCGCAGCAACACACATCCAGTTTTCTGGACATTTCCAGCCACAAAGTCCATATGCAACAGTTTGTAGTTTACAGTTTGCAGTTTGCAGAAATCACAATCGCAACCTTAACCTCACCCCGGGTCAGGAACTGCTCAACTGCACTGGGGTCCTTAACTCTTTAACCAGTCCGCACTTTCCTGAGGCTTTCCTCATCAGTGTTCAATTGAAAATAGGTATATGAAATCAGTAAGAAACAAAAGGGAAGATTGACAATTAGGTCTACACTACACTACACTACACTACACTACACATACACACAAGGTTAACATGACACACCAGGGAATAATTAAAAATTGTACCTCTGCATGAACACAGCAAACAGAGAGTAAAAAACAATTGACCAAATCAAATGAAAATCACACAAAATGGTGGACAATGGGCAAGGGAAAAACAAAATCAAAATAAAAGTCCACAAATCACACCATACAAAAGATTCGTAGAAAGCAACCCAAAAAAAGACAAAACAAGACAACTGATTTCTTCAGGTTAATATAATATAATATATCGCTAATATAATAATATATAGTCGCTCCTGCAACACTAACTTTTCTTTCCCTTTGTTACAGGCACGATGTGCAGCTGCCAACAATGATGTCTATTGCAGTGTTACTACACTGATCTCTTGCACTAACCATGATTAATATTACCATGTACAAATTCACTTTTTGCAAGTCGCTCTGGATAAGAGCGTCTGCTAAATGCCTAAAATGTAAAAATTTAAATGAAGGCAGAATCTTCAAAATGTTGTTCTAAATGCTGGTGCAGTTCTCAAACTGAACTGTAATTCTTAAAGTAATCAGTTTTGTATTACAAAACAGATTTAATAGATACACACAGGCACAAAATATGAATGTGGGTTACACTTCTAAATCATACTGTCCTCGTATAATTATAGTAATAATAATAATAATATGATGATGGTAATAATTATGACAGAGGGATTGTGCAAGTACAAATGTGTGTGTGTGTGTGTGTGTGTGTGTGTGTGTGTATGTGTGTGTGTGTGTGTGTGAGAGGTAACAATACAATTCTGATTCTTAATTTGGAGGGTAGTGTGAGTGGGACACATTCGTCCCTTTGATTACTCTGGTATACAGTTGTCTGAACATCTTATTTTTATGGCTGCTACCATTAGTTAGTTAGATATACACTATGTATTTACACTATATGGGTAAAAGTCAGTGGACACCCCTACTAATTATTGAGTTCAGGTGTTTCAGCCACACCCATTGCCAACAGGTGCATAAAATCCAGCACATAGCCATGCAATCTCCCCAGACAAACATTTAGAATTCAGAATGGTTCATAAGAGCTCAGTGACTTTAAACGCGGCACTGTCATAGGATGCCACCTTTGCCACAAGTCAGTTCGTGAAATTTCTGCCCTACTGTAAGTGCTATTATTGTGAAGTGGAAGCGCCTAGGAGCAACAACAGCTCGGCCACGAAGTGGTACACCACGCAAACTCAGAGCGGGGCCGGCGAGTGCTGAAGCGCATAGCGCGTAAAAATCACCTATCATCTGCTGCATCACTCACTACGGAGTACCAAACTGCCTCTGGAAGCACCATCAGCACAAGAACTGTGCATTGGGAGTTTCCTGGAATGGGTTTCCATGGCCGAGCAGCTGCACACAAGCCCCACAGGGCTATATGCTAATTTCCTGAATATTCATGATCCACACCTGAGGGTTGTCCATACCTGTAAGATCTGTCAGATGGGCCATCTCTCTCTCAAAGGCAAAGACAAAAGCCATCAGAGTAAGCAATAGTCAGTGAGCCATGCAGAAGACAGAAAGAAAAAAAAATCATTTTGGAAGATTTATTGAAAACATCACACAAACTATATACAAAAAAATCAAAATTAAAACATGGTGAGACAATCTGTTCTTTCACAGTCGTTGGTGCCACTTCTCAAAACAGTTTCTGGTCAACTGTAGACACAAGGGAACATCGCAAACCTTGCACTCCCATGGAGTGCACTGTTGTTTCCCTGACATCTTGCAGAGTACACATTTATTGCGACCAACAGAAGCCAGTTTGCCAACATCCAGAGTCTGTTTGGCAGTGGGCACAGGCACATGATCAAAAGTAGCCCGTTTTCTGGGTTTAAGATATTTATCTTTAAACGTCTATAGGAAAACGAAAGCAAAATCCGTGTTTGCAAAGACAAGGAAAGACATAAACAAAACAAAACAAAATAACCAACGATCAGGAACAAACAAAACGTATCCAAAAACTCAGAATAAACTAAACACTGGGAATCTAAACAACAGTAAGCACACGAACAAACAAGTTCTCGAGAGGCAAGAAACATTCATCACAATGGGTATTATCAAGCTAAGCTAGATAATGTCCAAGCGCCGAAACAGAATGCCAGCTGGTTAAATATCCTCCCGTTAATTATTTGCAGCAGTCCGCAATGATTCTGATTGTTTCCGTATAGCGTCACAAGACGCGGAATTCATATATTTTCACGAGTATTTGAAAACATGGAAAATAAAATAAATATCAGCATACAGTCTGTTGCTGGCAGATCGCAACCGTAAACACAGAAAACATGCTAGGCTATATAATGTTGGGACATTGTATTTGTTTACACGGCGATTTCACACATGGCCCCACGCCCCTCCCTTAAACCAGCACCTAGTTACCATGTCAATAGAAGGGGGACGGTACTTCCAGGTAAAACAGAGAGTGAAAGGCAAGGTTTACTTTTGGTCTAATTAACCTAATTTCATCTCATATTATTTGCCAGTGCTCAAATCGGAAAGTCACGATTCTAAGGTTTCTGTCAATGTTTTTGCCACGTGTGTATGATAAAATCTCACGACGTTAGAAATAGTAATATACTTTTATTGCTGCTCGCATCGTCGGCGATCCAGTCGACCTCAGGGGGTTAATGCTACAGGATACGAAGACATCTTAGCCAATTGGGCGCTTCCAACTTTGTGGCAACAGTTTGGGGAAGGCCCTTTTCTGTTCCAGCATGACTGTGTCCCTGTGCACAAAGTGAGGTCCATAAAGACATGGTTAGATGAGTTTGGTGTGGAGGAACTCGATTGGCCTGCACAGAGCCCTGACCTCAACCCCATTGAACACCTTTTGGAGGAATTAGAATGCAGATTGCGAGCCAGGCCTTCTCGTCCAACATCAGTGCCTGACCTCACAGATGGTCTTTTGGCTGAATGGGCACAAATTCCCACAGACACACTCCAAAATCTTGTGGAAAGCCTTCCCAGAAGAGTGGCAGCTGTCATAGCCGCAAAGGGGGGTCCAACTCTATATTAATGCCCATGGTTTTAGAATGGGATGTCCAACAAGCTCATATAGGTGTGATGTCCACTGACTTTTGGCCATATAGTGTAGCTTGCCAAGTAAATTCTTGGTTTAATTTCTAACAGGCATGGTTTGTGTGCTTTGGGGACGAGTGCTTCCATTCAGCGTATCCCAGCCACTAGCATGTGAAAAGTAGGTCTATTTCATATGGTTAAATATAACGGCAGTGCATTGCTTTCAAGGTGCAACATTCATTACGTTTCTTATATGTAGTATGCTGCTGGGTAAGGCCCTGCTTCGACATAATCGCCTATTTTTTTGTTTTAGTTATTTATTATTTTATATTTTCTAGGTATATATTTGTTGGAATGTTTCTTTATTTTGTTTGTGGATGTACAGTATGTTTAGTTGGGTGTCTCTGCACCATAGTCCAGGCTGGGGAGATTGACACACAACTGTAGCTTTGTATGCCGTGACAGCTCTTGCTATAAACAGTTATCTGCTTGTGTTTCCACCTGTAATTAACCAGTAATGTTAACTCATTTCATTTCACTGTTGATATGAAATTGGTTGCTATCTTGCCTATTGGAGGAGCCTTCTCGAGTGCTGCTCAGTCACAGTTTTTCCTATGTATATTTATAGTCCATTTGAGTAACTGTTACAATTGTGCTTTATCAGCGTTTACCTTGCTGCTGTGTGTTAAAAGTTGTGTTTGTAATCCGATAATAAATTGGGGGAACTCAGGGCTGTGCACAGACATTTTGAGGGGCAGGGGCTCAAGCAAAAAAAAAGGGCACTCACCCCACCGACACACACTATTCCCACCCTGATGTTCCCACACAGCCGCCATCCATAATCACACACTATGTTCATAATATGGGACCTGTTTAAATTCTACTGAAACATATTATTCCACGAAGAAACCAGAGATTTGATGTAGTCAGTCAGTGTAAGTAATGCAATCAGTCAGTGTTCAGTTGTTTAGACCAATTCAGTCACATTAGATCAGTGGTTTCTTTGAGGAAGAACCTGGGACCTGCTTTACCTTTCATTATAAGTAATGATAAGATTCTAGATCAGCAGTCCTACTCTGACATGCTTGATACATAAGCCCCCTGAATTTGGGGTTTCAAAACTTCCTTCCTGTTTTCATGTTCTATATCATTTTGTTCCACTGGATATATTTTATAAATGAGATATATGGTACAACTACTGAACTACAGTTTGATTTTAGTAACATGTTTTTGAGCATCACACTGAGAGGAAAAGAACCAACAGTATTATATTATATTCAAAAACGCACGCACGGGCGTTGCATACTGGGGGGAAAAATGGAGGAGAAAATTTTTTTTGGCGGTGTACGACCACCCAGAGCTTTATGATCTGAGGTTCAGTATGTATCACAACATCATTAAAAAAAAAAACGCACACACGCATGCACGCACGTGCGTACGCACACACACACACACACACACACACACACACACACACACACACACACACACACTACTTAAACACACTCCAGGGTCAGGGAGGTGAGAAGTATTTTGCCTTTCATTGAAGACAGGTGTATTTGCCTCTTCTAGCAGTTTTTATGCTGCTTCTTATTTCCCAATAAAAATTGATTGATTGATTGATTGAAACTTTTATTTGAACAGGGAAACACCCTGCTACATGCCCAAACAATAATACAGTTTTAAACATCACGTTTTTAGAAAACTGGCAATAAAGAAAAGGGGGTGACTACACTAAACTAACAAAACTATGTAAAATGTAACTACCTGCTTCAGAAATGAATTGCATATTTGTAAGTTGTCCTACAGGACGCAGATAACGTCATTTTAATGATAATTAGAGTAGCTTACTTGCTCGTGAGTACCAAGGCTAGTAATGACAAAATTACAGCGTGAAGGTGGCAAGTCCTACTGACCTACTTCATAGTTTTTTTAACGGATATATAACATAAAAAGTATGTAAGTGTTGTTTAATCGTGGTTTCATAATTAAAACTGTGCCTACCTGAGTGATATCATTCACCGTAACCGAACTGGGCCTGGGAATGCGGTGCTTTTCATGACAAGTTGTATTCGGAATGTCGGAAGATGCAACGTTGATTGATTGATTGAGACAAAACCATTTGGAAGGGGGGGGGGTTGGAGAGCGGAGTACTTTTTAAATTGATAAGGTGTATTTTTTAGTGGATTCTACTATACATTTCCCTCTTTATAATTGATAGAATTTCAATAACAAATAAAGAAAAAATGTAATACAATTAACACCAGCCAAAAAAGCTCAAAAAGGTCAAAAGGTCAGGGGTTTAGCTTTTGTGTATTTTCATGTGTGACTTTCCAATAATGACTGCAGTGAAACACTTGTGCCTCTAATGGGGTGAGGCTTCCCTATTTTATTCTTAATGCATGTAATTACTCTTCCTCCTGGGTGTAGTACATTATTGTGCTTGAGTGCGGTGAAGAGATATAATAAGTGTGCTATAACAACCAATCTCCCTCACAATCGAGATTCACGTTAGTGCCTGAACATTCCTTTTATAGTCTGATGCTACTATTGTTGAGATCAACCCTGGTGGTAGTGAATGCTCGCCCTATCTTGGTGTATGTATTTTTAACTGTATTACTGTGTTTATCATGTTTGTGTCTATTTGGCATGTGAACCATTTTAACTGTGTTTGACTCGATCTAAAAGTTTAAAAAAGTATTTTAAATACTTTAGTATACATCAGCTTCCATCTGTTTCATTCACTTGACAACTTCCTGTGCGGGGCTTGTTCCTTGAGATATCTAATAGGGTTCCCCCTCCCCTGATAGTGGGAGTGGCGTAGTCAACTCTATTCTAGTATAATTACATTGACCCTCTAATGCCTTCTACATGCCCTGCATTCAAACACACGCATAATTATTTACACGTGGGCCTTTGTATTCGAGTCATGCTGGTTTATTGTCAAGTCACTTTTTAAAGGTTTTATGCCATTGACGGCCTGTAAAATTACCACACTTACTTCATGCCTCTTAATTTTATAATCTCCTAAAACCAATCTTGTTGTTCATTAACATAAGTGGAATGAAACAACAAGCTTTAAAGGTTGACCTGGGCTTGAAGAAAACGTTCAAATATCTGGCACCATCTTTCATATTCAATAACCTTCAGATTCAAATATTTGATCATTTTCAATTTTAAATCATTTATAAGCTATTAATGTATGGCCTGCAAGACAATGCACATATGGTGACAATAAATCAAACATTTGCCTTAGTATTTCATATATCAGTACTGGAAAGAGGTCCATAATTCACATGTACAATAAATCTGGGCTGTGGATAATATGGCTGTCCGGTACAAGCTAGTGATTTAGTATTGGCATTCCTGTCCAGAGTAAACACAGGGGGGCTGGATCTGACAGGCAGTGCAAGTGAACCACTGGCAGAATGTCTGCACTCTTTTTGACAAGCTTCCACTGTCTGCCAAATTCTCCACAGCCCCCTCCCCCACCACTATCTTGGACTCTCCCAGTTGTCAGTGAAACACACATAAACCGCATCAGGAGAACCCTACCAAAATGGCAGAAGCTTTGATGCAGTTCCTTTCAGCCATCTGTTTTTTAACCTATTTATCTTCCTATTCTGTTTTAACTTTTTCAATTTGCAATGTCCAATCACAGTTTATCTGAGCAACATTTTCTGTGAATTCGGGAGAGAACAGAACAGCACCCGCATTCTCTGATGTGCAAGAGTCACTGCTTATTTTCATTCTGCAATCCAGAATGAGGTGAGGAGGGTTGATGGTATTGCCAGTTATGCATCATTCCATGGTGTTCCTGGGCACAGCCAAGACTGCCACCAAGATTCAACTCGAGACCTTGGTGTGTCACTCCACTAGTAGGACTAGTGTTTTAGCCAGATGGGCAACCAGAGGCCCATGCCTTAAACTATTTGAAATATCACTGTCCATCAGGGGTGAAAACTCTACTGAAGAGAGAATGACGCATCATGATGCCAAAAATGGGTGGCGTAACAATTAGCTGCCAATCCCTGACTTGTCTAAACCAATCAATCCCTTCACAACAAATCACCATGATTGGTTCAAATTAGTGAGTTACTGGTAGCTTATGGTAGTACCACCCATGTGTGGTGTCATGATACCTCTTTCTCCCATCACTAGCAAACTCCTTCCTGACAGATCTCTTAACCAACAGCCAAAATAAAGGTAGCAGATCTCTGCCAAAGCAATCAGACTGTACAAACTATTTAATCGAAAACCCAGCTGCCAAGTTGGCAAGGGATTGTAACAAATTCCTCTCAACACATTTTGAAAATCCAGCCTTTATGAACTCAAATTAAACTTACTCAATACTTTCACAGCATAAAGAATCACATTTCTACATTTTTTGGTACTTTAGCTTTTTTATTTTACCGGAATGTAAATGTTTACCAAAGACATGTTAGCATCTTTAATGCTTTTTTCATAATTCATCATTGTGGAAACAATGACTTGTGAAAACAGCATTTTGGAAAGTGACCTCTCTTCAATTTGTAATTTGTCATAAAGTCATAAAGTTCCATACTTTCCTCTTTCACCTCCCTGACAACAATGGTGAAAGACATTGAAACAACACACCCATGATTTCTCTGGAATCCAGACTTTTAAATGAAGAATCTGCATCTTTTTGCATGAAGGGAAACAGCAATGGGACACAAACACAGTGATGACAATGTACACAAATTTCAGATGAATACATGTTCACATAGAATTCAGTATTTGACCTGGTGCCAGCTGACCTCTTGCACAGGGACATTGACCCTATCTTTAGTGGAAATGTGCAGTGCGTGGTGTGTAGCACTCAGAGAGACCACACAGAGTATAAACGTGCACAGAGGGACATCAGACATCTGTCTCAAATAGTGGCAGTACATGGGCTGCTTTATGGCCCTTATATCCTGCCATGGTGAAACATATACTATCAGGAAACACACTCTTGAGTAGTCTTGGGTAATTTCATCTATTTATTTTCAGCTTGTTCTTGAAATGAATTGGTATGCATTTGTAGAGTATAATCAAACCTCCACACAAGACTCAGTACAGAAGAATGAATAAGTGAAATAAAAACACATTCTGCATAATTTAAAAAGGTTTGTCTGTTTTTCTCCAGAGAGTAGACAGAAGAGGGATTCATGTTGATTTCTCTGCTCAGTTCTTGACTCTGACTTCTTGAATCAAACGTGCTTTCCATTTTCTTGTGTGATAAGGTAATTAAATATTCTAAGTCAGATTACACAAATGTTATAAATGTTGTTTCAAGAACCAACCCAGGAATTTCAACAGACTGTACTTGGAATATTGGAATTTCTTTCTTGTATTACTAAAGAAACTTTATCATGTGACAGAGTTTAAAGTTGTATTACAAGCAAATATCCAAAAGCATGGTTTACATTTTCAGGAATTTCAGTCTTATTGCATGGGCACTTACATTATGAAAATAAAAGCAAACAGGGGATTTCGCACAATTGTTGCTAATCTGAGATTTGTATTTCCTTGAAGAAATATGAATAAAATAAACTCTTAAAGGAAAAATGCAAAGCTAGGAGTAAATACCATGGCCACAGAAGTGTTTCTTGTTGTGTCGTGTGTGCTCAGTTCTCTTTGCAGGTGTTTTTCCTGTTGGCCGAAATACAACTTGCCCTCTCCTGCATTTATACAGTCTTTTCTATTCAAGCTTTCTCATCACATTCTTCTCCTTCCCTCCCTTATTTTTTTTGCCAGTGGCAGAAGGCTTGTATCAAACCTCTGAGCCAAGGCTTTATACACAAGTCCTCTGATTTAAGAGCCCTCCTCATTGATAGCTGTCAAGAAGGGCTGCCTGGGCTCAGACAAATGGACATTCAAGTTTGAGGGAAAGCAAAGGGGGTCTTGGGTAGGAGGGTCAAACTGCATCCAACTCTCTACGACACAGCAGGAGAAAACTGACCAGGGGACAGCCGATCATCTCCACACAGATGCAACACGTGCCTTAATCTCCATTTCGTAGCAGACAATATTTACACGGCAGGCCAGTGAATTTCCCTGACATGAGGGAAGCATGTTGCATGTTAAAATATAGACCCTGGGCCGTCCTCTGGCTTTCTTTGCATGCGGCAGGGTGGGAGAGCCCATTGAAGTCAAAGCTTGCTCTCTAATCAAGGTGAGAAGAGTAGGAGCGCTGGGGTGCTGTGAGGAACTTGAGGAAGGTTATCGCTGAGCTCCACGGTCCCCTACCCACTCTGTTTAGATCTCAAATTCCCAACCTCAATTAGACAGGTTCCACAGAGGACCACACACAAGGGATACCTGCCCTAGCAAAACAATGGGATACAGTTCTCATAACATTATTTCTATTATATTTTTCTTGGATAGAGTTTCAGTAACACTCCGCATTCGACAATGAATGACAAGCATCATTGGTGCTTCATTTCACAGGGCAGTGGTAAAAACACCTCAAAATACCAGCAGAAGAGTTCAGATGGAACATTATGAGGCGTTGTAATCAACATAAATACCAGCTGGCCATGAACTCAATGTCAATCCTGAAAAAGATACTGGAAAAAGGTATTTCAAAAAATTTGTCAATTATTTTTATTTTCATTTTCCAAACCCCCTTCTCTTGACCCTGGAGACAATCCATACAATTCAACAATCCTGTGCTTGCAAGTTAGCAACTTAAACTGCAGCCACATTCCAAGCTGTGATTGTTAAAGGAAGCTTTGTGAAGTCATGCTATAGTTCTCAAGGAGAATATTATTTAAAAGTAGCCATGCCATACCACTAATCATTCAGAAGTTCCATCCAGCCCTTCAGTATAGTTGTTTGCAGCAGTTAATCCTGATTATTTGGAATCTCCCAAAATTCTGTTAAATTCTGAGGACAGAAAAACATTTTGCCAAACAGTAACCCATTCTGGCATAGCACCCAACTCCCTGTCCCACACTGATATGATCAGGAGATTTTAAGTTATTACAATTTGCTGTATACAAATGAGACAAAACCTCAGTTCGGGGCAGAATTATAAAAATAATTGAATGGGTGAGTAGTTAAAGGACCCTGGAAGGGGACTCCATAAGCATGATAGGCTGAATGGAGCCTCAGATACATAAAGAGGAGCTAGGTATATCGTATTGGTCACGCAATTCCTGAAAAGAGTAGACCAGCACCATTAAAAACAGCTGCTATAGGCAGTGCTCCACACACACCACAAAAGGGGAAAAAAAGTATTTAAAAAAACACAGGGATGTAGCCTTGGTCAATGCCGCTCTGCCCAACCTAGCTACATCCAAAATAACAAAACCCATACGCAATGCCAGCTCCCCCGCCTGGATCCACCCCTCGGGGGGGGCTTCTGTCCCATTGCTGTAGCACCCACTAGACCACACACTGAGGGAATAGAGCAGCCCCCATTAGCCAGCAGACCTTCTGGACTACAAACACACGCTCCCCCAGCACAGTTCAGTAAATCCTTATGTTACCAGGGACCAGTCCCCACCGTGCCTTCCTGATCCACTCCAGGATTGTGGTTGCCTACTGCTTTGCTGGTTTGCTTCTTGTCTGCCCTCGTCCTGGTTTCGTCATCCCTGTTCCCATCACCACTGTAAGATAAACCTTGCGCCAGCCCCTCACACTCACACGAAAAAAAAGAAAAAAAACCTCCCAACAAAAAGTCAAACTTAAATCGGTCACAAATTGAAAATCAAACTAAAAGGAAAAACTAGGGATAGCAATTTAGACTCCGAAGCTGCAGATTCGATACAATGTTCCGAGCAGCGTTTCAAAACGGCAGAGTCACATGAACAATGTTTCAAACATCATCGAGGTGTCGAACGTCACGGTTTACGTGTCGAATGTCAAAAGGTTTTTAAAATGTAACGAAAGCTCGAAATCTTTGAATGCATGGTGCAAGTTTGTGGAATTTGTGAGATTGCTGAGAGATATACTGTTTATGAGGATTACTGAGAGAGACAGAGACCGATATTTGCGAGGATTATGGAGATATTTGAGTTTATTTGAGAGTATTTGATCATTAATTAGAAATTGTGAGATATATATATTAGTTAGTTAGATAGATAGATTAGATAGACAGATATACCCTAGATTATGGAGGGTAGAGGCATCAAGAGACCAAATAAAAATCTTTAAAAATATATTATGTTTCTGAATAATAATAATATGCATATATACGCCATTTAGCAGATGCTTTTATCCAAAGCGACTCACAGTAGTGAATGCATACATTTTTCAGTATATGTGGTCTCAATGGGAATCGAACCCACAACCTAAGCGTTGTCAGTGCCATGCTCTACCCATTGAGCCACACAGAATCACTAGAGAATATAAATTAAGATATTCACTTAAGATATTGAACCAGCAAGGGAGTAAACAGTAAATGAGTTAAGGACAACCACAAGAGCCACCTTGTTATGGATTTGTGCAAATGTAGTGAAGTGCAATAAGACCTAGTGCTGGGACTTGTGCAATATATGTCTTTCGTCTTATTCATTGTGGTGTATGGGAAGCTTTTTTAGATGCAAAACTATTTTCTGCACGAGCAGACAATAAAGTATTATCTCATCAACACAATTTCATGTATTCCCGCGATGAGGTTTTTGGCTAACGTTATGCAAAACCTCTGTCACCTACACACATATAATTAATGGCTGCAATGACAGCTTCTGCCAATAGAGGCCAATGTTGACTTGCAGTGTTCCAAAACGTTTTGAAACATTTCGAAACAATTGTTTTAAATGTCTCCAGTTGTCTCAAAGCTACCCTTCCCGCATTACCCAGGCTCCCCCTACAATCAACAAATCAATCAATCAATCAATCAATCAATCAATCACCTCTGCAGGCTCCACTCCTGAGAGGGTGAATTTTCGCCAGATAATGTGTGGCTGGGAGATTCACACTTTTACAAACTCTATCCCATATTTGCAGTGTTAGTAATAATATTGCCCATATGCAGAAAGACAAACTTCTGTTTAAGACCAGAAAATGGTAAATCTTGCAAACTATATGGTTTAGATAATTCAATAGGACGCCAGGACACAGAGATCTCGGGATGAAACCTTCCCTGCATAGCTCTTAGTTGATAGGCCGAGTAATAGTACCGAAAATGTAGTAGGGCAAGACCTCCAGCAGATTCAGGGCGTAAAGTAACCACCCGGAACCTAGAATGCTTTGCATTCCAAATAAATTTGGAGCACAAACTATTCAGTTGGTTGATGAACTTGTAAGGGAGGGCAAGAAGTAATATAGAGAACAAAAAACAAGGTAACACATTAATTTTGATCATGGAAATTCTACCATGTAGTGTGACCCGAAGCAATGACCACCTATCCAAATCAGTCTTAATTTTAATTAATATACTATCATAGTTTAGCTTTTTAATTTGATATTGATATACAGTAATTTGGTTTAATTTGATATCTTTGATATTATGATACCAAGTTCTCAGTATATCAGTTATTTACAGGGTAAAGTAGAGGCCAGCTGTGTTATTGATGGATGCATAGATTCTACATTAAGCGGCAACAAGACTGATTTTGTCCCAAATAACTAGTTTAGGAAGAGAGTAATTTAGGTCTGATAATTACAACAGCACATCATCCGCATACAAAGAGATATGATGCTTAGTGCCCTTTACTACAATAGGGGAAATTAACTCACTTTGTCGGACAGCCTGTGCTAGAGGTTTGAGTGAGAGGGTAAAAAGAATAGGACATAAGGGACAGCCCTGTCTTGTGCCCCTTAACAGAGGGAACTGGGAGGACAGCATCACTCCTGTGGAAAGGCAGGCAGTTGGGGAGTTATACAGTGTACGTATCATGTCAATAAAGGGAGAACCACATCCAAATCGTCTCAACACTGCAAACATATATTGTCATTCCACCCTGTCAAAGGCTTTTATGCGTCCAATGACAGGATGGCAGATGGCACAATGGAAATGGAAGAAAATGATACCAAACCAAGCTTGTCTCTCTCCAAGAATGCAAACACAGCCGAGGTGTTGGCTGGCACCAGATCTTCCAAGAGAAACAGGACAGAGCAAGAGGAGAATTACCCCCAAAATCTAGGCATCGTGTCACCAACAGGTCAGACTTTAAGTGTTGAGGGGGGTTTCTCTTGGAAGATCTGGTGCCAGCTAACACCTCGGCTGCATGTGCTTTGCATTCTTGAAGAGAGACAAGCTTGGTTTGGTATCATTTTCTTCCATTTCATCTCCTTCGTGATTGTTACATGTCAATTTTATGTCTAGAATTTAGTATTTGTTAAGCCGGAATATCCGATTGAATGTTTATTTCCACGTGGGTGATTATTGTTGGGTCTATCCAGTTACGTCTTTCAGGTCGCGGCCAGATAAGAGCAGAGCTTGACGTGGTACAAGCAAGCTTGTGAAATGGTAACGATAAATATTCCATATGTGAGGAGAGAGAACTAAACCCTACATATTTGAGGTTCCAATTTAGTCTTTGTTAAGGTAGTTGAAGTTTGTAGATTGAGCGTTGAATGTTTTGTCTAACTGTTGTAACTGAATAAACCAGCTGTTAATTTTAATTTAATTGTGAGTTGTATATTTTTATGAAGGTTGATCCACCAGTTTGCTCTGCTTATCAACGAATTCGGAGGTTTAATTGATAATTCGTATCCTGTGTAGTAATTATTATATTAAATGAAATAAATATAGTTTACATGTAGGATAAGTGAGGGGTTTTAACGCATAATACCACTTGTGTTCAGTATTCAGAGTGCTGAACTATAAAAAAGGGCATTTGACTGTTAAGGCTACTGGATTCGGACAATAGACCATTTTTATTCTAACTTCACTGTTCCGACAGTTTCTAGATATGTTTTTTGCCTCACATTTAAGACTTTTAGTCACCCCAAGTTGTCGTTCCAAACATTCTTTTTTAATTGTGTTTAATAGTATTAATGTCCTCCTCCAATTATTCCAATTATATGCAATCTGGATTTATTCAAGTAAGATGCATATGATATGGTACTGCTGCATATAAAACACTTGATTGGCTCCCAAAGGGAGTGAAGGGATACCTCAGAGCAAGAATTATGCAACAGGAATTCTTCTAGGCCTTTAGTTATGTGATTATCTGCTCGTCTCCGACCCCCCGCCCCCTGTCTAACCGATTCCATTCGGGCTAACCGACTGAAACTGCGAGCGGCAGAAAGGAAATGGAGAAAATCCAAATCCCCTGTAGCTCTGTCTGATTTCCACACACTCCTGGCTTCCTTCTCCTCTTCTAAGTCTGCATTTTTCCTTTCTAAGATTAAATCTTCTGTTTCCAACCCACGTAAACTCTATTCTACGTTTTCCTCTCTCCTCACCCCTCCTCCTCCCCCACCCCCCTCCTCTCTAACCGCCGATGACTTCTCATCCTTCTTTCACAAGAAGGTCGATGTCATTCGCAACTCCTTCCCCCCATCTCGCTACCTAAACCTCCCACCCCTCTGTCCTCCTTCCCGCCCCTTTCTGACATCCTCCACAGAGACTGCTCTCCTTGCAGTCACTGAGGCTCTTCACGGGGCTAAGTCCCGATCCCTTAGCTCCGCCCTCCTCCTCCTCAACCTGTCGGTGGCATTCGACACCGTGGACCACCAGATCCTGCTCTCATCTCTCATCGAGATGGGAATCTCTGGATCTGCGTTGACATGGTTTGAGTCCTACCTGGCTGACCGGTCCTACCAGGTGGCCTGGAGAGGATCCATCTCCTCTCCCCACACCCTCTCTACCGGAGTCCCGCAGGGCTCGGTAGTAGGCCTCCCTCCACAACATCCGGAGGATCCGACCGTTCCTCACCCAAGAGGCCACTCAACTCCTGGTCCAGGCCCTGGTGATCTCACGTGTGGACTACTGCAATTCCTTGCTGGCAGGCCTTCCGGCCTGTGCCATCAAGCCACTGCAACTAGTCCAGAACGCTGCCGCTCGCCTGGTGTTCAACCACATCACCCCTCTACTCTCCTCTCTGCACTGGCTCCCCATCGCAGCACGCATCAGATTCAAGTCACTGGTGCTTGCTTTTCAAGCAGCCAGAGGTACTGCTCCCCCATACCTCCAGTCACTCATCACTCCCTACACCCCGCCCAGACCCCTCCAATCCGCCTCCTCTGGCAAACTGACTGCCCCATCCCTCCGGGCACCTGGCAGCCGCTCCTCGTGGTCTCGCCTCTTCTCTGTCCTGATCCCTCGCTGGTGGAACGACCTCCCGCAATCGGTCAGGACCGCGGAATCACTTGCAATCTTCCGCAAGAGACTCAAAACACACCTCTTCAGACTCCACTACCACTGAACACTGTCCATCTAGTCAATCTATTGTCACCACTGTTTACTTGTTCTACACTATAAAAAAAAAAAAAAAAGAAAAACACACTAACCTTTTCTTTCCCAGTGTTACAGGTATGATACGCAGATGCCTGCAATGATGTCTATTGCTGTATTACTGCACTGATCTTGTGCGCTAACTATGATTGTTCTTACCTTGTATTAATGCACATCTTGTAAGTCGCTCTGGATAAGAGCGTCTGCTAAATGCTTAAAATGTAATGTAAAATGTAAAATGTATTAATACATTTCTCATCCTGCAACAAAAAAGGTTTAAATCTCCAGCGTCTGGAGTGAAATTAAAAGAGTAAGCTACAGGCATGTCATCATAAATCAATATATTTTGTATTTCAGTGGAAGTGACACATTTTAAAATTCTCTTTGAAAAAATAATTCTGCTGTAGATTTGTACCTATGTGAGTAAAATGTGTAGTCCCGAGTGGTGGGATTTTCAATTTGCTCCGGGTCACACATAGAGAGGTCATTTGGGAAATCCCTCAGTAACTCTGTGTTTTTGAGAGATTGAGTAACTGGTTGATGAGAAGTGTCTAAAACATGAAAATACGTGTCCAACACACCCACCCCTCCCCAAACATCCCAAAATGCTCCCAAATGTTTTTTTCAGCTTTGATCAAAACATTGCAATGCTAGCAGACTTTGGCATCCACATCCAACGTTCTAAATAAAAAACTAAACAAAGCCACAACACTGTCAAGCAGTTGTTGCTGGGCAACCGGCAACTACTATGGTGAAGGGGACGGACAGACGACAAGCTAGGATTAGCTGCGCTAATACTCTCTAGTAGTTTGTAAAACCACACATAATGTGTTTGAGAAGGTTTGAATAGAAGCAACCTGCGTGTGTCCACTGATGAGTAGTTTACATGTTTGAAGTACACCAACATAGATACAGTACTGTAGCAGGTGTCAAGGCTGTGTGCAGGAAAACCTTGTTAGTGCATATTGTAAACCTTTTAGTGAAAATAAATATTTTGATGCTCATTTGAATTTCCTGTCTTTTTCAGCTTTGATCAAAACCTTTCAATTCTCACATTCACACAAAACATTGTTTTGGGGATTTAATTCTAGATTATTGGGGATTTAATTCTAGGGTTTGAATTTAGTCATGCAAAAACATATCTTCAAAAAATGTAATTGGTTTAATTAACAGGAATGGTTTCCTTTTCCATTTATGAACACAGTATTATGAGTTGTTGAGTTATACCATATATGCATAGAGCCATATAAATCATATGATATCATATGTAAATCATTCGTATATAAATTATATATATCACTGATTCTTGAGAGTCAGGACAAAACATCCCCCAAAAATGTTCTCAATACTTCATGAATTTGAAGGTTTCAGCTACAAAACCATGTAAAAGAACAGGTTTCTTATTTATACACTTTTTCCGAAATTAAACATTATTCTCTTCATGACTTAATTTATGTCAACTCAGTTACTCAGATATTTAATTTAAATGCAGTTAATACATTTTTGTCCTGATTTCACACTATTCTGATAACCCCAATTTCAAAATTACTTAATTATCTCACTAAAATTAAGGATATAAAAGTAATATTCTTAGAGAAAGAAAACATCATTAGACATATATCTTTTTATGAAGAGGAATTACAAAAAATAAATATTGACAGCAGTAAACCCTTTAAGGTCAAAAAAATTCTGGCCAAGAAAGGTTTCATGGTCCTTGTTAAATGGTTGGGGTGGCCTGCTAAGTTCAACAGTTGGGTTCGTGAAGAGGAGGTTATAGACATCTAGAACCACTAAGAAGCCATAGCCAGTGAGGGTTTTTACATCACACTCCCCTCCAACGCGTCACGGGGGGTGTATCCTGATAACGAAATATCGAATTACCGGACAAAATTATCGAAACCGCTGATATTGAAAGGGGCATGGCAGGTCGGTCTAGTCGAATTTCAATATCCAAGAACATGGCATACTATAGCGGAATCAGATGCTGTTTTTACGCTCATTGATAAGCAAACGGGTGAGGAAGTAATATATACGATAACATCAGGGACTTACACATCCATTATGGATATTATCTCAGCGATTAACAAACATATGAACCCTCTGTATGTACTTCTTGGATACGTGTCGGTAAAAAACAAAATATACATGCTGACAAAAAGGGATATTGCTCTAAAGTTCGTTGGGAGGCTAGCTATAATTTTAGGTGTTAATCATTATTTTGAACGGGATAATGCGAAGCATAAAAAAGACAAGGTCTACGCTCCGAACCCCGCCGATTTACACGCAGGGTTCTATAATCTTTTTGTATACACGGACATAATTGAACATCAGGTCGTAGGAGATCACTATGTACCAATGTTGGGATGTGTACATATAGCCGGGGAAGAGAGGCAAGTGGTCACTATCAGGTATGATAAACCCCACTACGCACCGGTCTCCAACGCTCATATTAATGACATAGTCATCGAGATAAAGAGCGACCAGAATCTGCACGTACCATTCACGTACGGTAAAGTGGTAGCGAAACTTCATTTCAGACCTGCAAGACATAGTGTGTGAAATCATAAATAGCGCCACGATGATGCCGTTTAACTCTTATGCACAGAATCCAGGGCGCTATATAGCGTATTATCAAAACCAAGCCGGAGGTAGTCTGCCCGGATATGCCGGAGGTGCTGCACAATACGGGGCCTTTTTGGGGTTTTGCAGTGCCTCTTTAAAAAGGGTTTTAATATAGCTTCTTCAAAAACATAGTAGGGGACGTCATCAGCAACGTCATGTCTACAGCAGGTAGTAACGTTGATCAGGAGGGAAACGGGTTGCTGGTGATGACCCGGAAACGTCCCCCAGGAAACAGGATTGGTTCTGTAGGCAAGAAAAGACGTACCGTACGTAGGACCACAACAGTACGTAAAAGAAGGACGAAGTGTAAACACGTTGTTGGTAGACCTGTTTCGGGCCGCAAAGGATTCATATTCTAAAATGTCCTTATTACATGGATTGAGTGAAGAGTGTATAAAATCAGAATTAGATTTATTCACAGTACCGTTAACCCAAACAGCTATAGAAAAGTGTACCTATGTGGAAATTCCACCATTATCCGCTATAACTGCTAACGGACTAGGAGGATTATCTTGATTTAAATAACACAACATTATATTTACGTATGAAGATTGTTGCACCAGATGGCGGAAATATACCAGCAGGAGCCCTTTTGGGTGTTATTAACTACCCAAACTGGGTTATTAACTGATATTAAAATCCGGATGACCAGGAGCAAGGATGACTTTTGTCTAATCCGGGATGATGCCGTAGCCTACAAAATACAAATTGTCTTGGCAGCAGTTTGTCAAAAAGGTTACGCTCTCACCGGCTGTTAGGCTAGGCCATGCGGAGGCCCTACTCACAGCAACTGCAAAATACCCGATAGACCGTGTGACTCTTAAAGATTTTTCCATACCGGTCGGTTCACGTGTGTCTAATCACGAGAATCTATTTCTCGGCACATTGCCAAAATCTATAGTGATAGGCATGGTCGATAATGACGCGTTTACAGGGGTTTTTAATAAGAACCCGTTCACGTTCAAACATTATGACTTGGAGTACCTCGCACTACATCTTGACGGCGTTCAATATCCATCCAAGCCGCTGCAGCCAAACTTCCTCGAGAGGTCGTCAGTTCGCGAGTATTACCAAATGGTGATGTCATCTGGACGTCATTTAAAGAATCAAGCGATGTCTATTGATAGAGACGAATTTATGAATGGTTACACCCTTTATGCGTTTAATCTGACCCCCGACGAGGAACTCGGACAACACCTATCTCTAATCAAATCAGGACATCTCCGGCTGGAACTTAGATTCAGAAATCCCCTACCAAGAAGTATAAATCTCATTGTCTATGCGGTGTTTGATAGCCTGATTGAAATATCTAATCGTAGACAGGTTCTTGTGGACTATTATTAGGAATTACAGGTCCCTGATCAGTGATTCAGAATAGTAAGAAAATAGGGTTAGAATGAATACTATAGAGCTAACGGCCGTTATGGAGAAAATCTCTGCAAACACACATACTCTTGGTGTATTACCTAGCGACCAACTACCCCCGGGTCCTGTACGATTACTGCCCACATCTGTGATCATTAACACTCATCCATCTAATTTACCCGGCGAGCATTGGTTAGCCGTTTTCATAACCAAGGACAACACGGCGTGTTTTTTCGACAGCTTCGGCCATAACCCCCGCGATGATATGTTTCCTAAATCGATTTATCAATTTTTAAGAAGAATATGTTCATTGTTGCAATATTCATGTAGACAAGTTCAAGACTTTACGTCGGTCACCTGCGGCGAACATTGTCTATTCTTTATTTACCACATGTCTAAAGGTATGAGTTATGAGTCTGTAATGGATAAATATTCAAATGACCTTTTTAAAAACGACTCCATGGTAGCACGTTTTCTGAGAAAATTACAACCATGTGTATGTAGCTCTAATGTTTTCAACTGTATACAACATGTGCAGACGGGTGAAATGTATGCCTGATTATAATAAAATATACACATCATTTATCAAGCGTTGTACTGGTTTCACTCTGTAAAATAACGTATGCTAAGACAAGATAAACCATGTCTGTATACCCCCTGATAAGTAAATAACACAAGCAGAAGACGTAATTCTCATACAAAAACAATAATTCGTTTATTAACATTTTCAAACAATGATACACAACACATTTTCACACATTTTCAAGCATGTTTTTCAAGTAGGCCTGGCCCATTTTCATTTCACAACAAAACATTTTTTTTCAAAAAGACTGAAATAAAATAAAACAAAATTAATAACCGGACCATTTAGGAGCTAAACACAATTTTTTAGAGCGGGGTGACACAACAGCCGGCGATATGAATGTGTCTGTGCTGTCTGTAGGATTAGGCCTTCTCACAGGTGTTGTGTTACCCGAAGCTGTAGGTCTACGGATGTGTTTAAAAGCATTAATCTCGCCTTTAACATGTTTGTTTGGCACAGTAGATAGGGGTATGTTCGGCGCTGCAATAGCCCTCAGAAACGCGTGCCAGCCAAGGGGCCTTCTCCCGGAGGCAATATTGTGTGGTGCTGTGACGTTTTTAATCAAGTCAAAGATATGGGTATTCTGAACAACGATCCCATTTAAAATAAACTCCCCAGTATCGGCCCACGATGCTATGTCTTTTGATTGAATCATTTTCTCTAAAATATGTTGCGCATTTTTCTTACTTCTAGCAGAAATATTTTTCAAAATGTCCGCAACAACACCATCTGAATCAGCAAACCCCCCAAGGTCAACGTCTGCCAGTGCCGTATTCTTAACGACGTCCATAGGTAATGAGAGGTTTAATGTGGTCGTCTCGATAGAACCCTGCTTAATCAATGCCAGATATCTTTGCAGCAACGACGAATATTGAGCTGCCTTCTCATGGACACCCAAATCGGGTCTATTCAGAACAGTTCTTATAGATGCATCCAGGTCATTCTCAACACTTTGTCTTAAAGGTATAGGGGTCCTGTTATCTCTTAATCTATCCACCTGACTTTGTGGTACTAAAAACATTTTCTCTGCGTATTCCATAACTATAAACCTAACGTTGTCCCGACAGTAAGCTTGTTAGAAACGATACGGCCACTGATAGTAGCGGTAGAAGGAAACCACCTCTTTGATTAATAGCACGCTTCTTTCTAGCCAAAGCTATCTTTTTATCGGCTATGTTCTTGATATAAGCCTTTTTCTTAGCCAACTTTTTATATTGGGGCTTTGTGAGCGGTATCACTCCTCTGAGGATATTAAAAGCAACTTCACACAGCGACAGGATCAGTTCTTTTGAAGCCGTTTGCAGAATAAGTCTTCTTTGTATAGGTTTTGCGTTTAAAAGAAGTACGCATGACCCTAGCAGACATGTCGGTATTTCAACGGTTATTTCTTTTTTTTCTGAATATACACAACTTGATACGGTGAAAGTAGATCTGTTCTGAGCCGTAATGAATCAGGGGTCTTTGCTTTATAATCAACCAGCAGATAACCGAATGGTTCGCCTGTAGCATCTTTGAAAGATTCCATAAAATATCTTGTATTACCGGGGTACATTTGTCTAGCCAACACATTAATTTGGTTATTGTCACAGGGGTTCTTAAACAATATCAGATAATTAGTATTCAGACTGATTGTACGGCTGGTCTTACCCTGAAAAAATAAATTTTGTACCAGATAGATTGCACTGAGATTACGATGATGAACGTATTGTGTAAATACTTTCTCAACCTGCTGGCTGTTACTAGCGTCTTTCATAACATCATCAATAATTAATAAACACGTTTTAGACACAGGTAATAGGTTATCGTCATCCAGTCTTTTGGGTATACCATCAACAAATGTGATATCTCTTATTTTTAACAACTCATCATATAATGGCTGCCAACAGTCGTAGATATAAACTATCTTTTCAATTTTATCAGAAATCACCCGGTCCGCATTAGCTAGTAGGTTTTTTACAAAATACGTTTTCCCCGAGTTAGATGGACCACTTATCACGCAAGAGAAAGGGTGTTGTAACCGGGGGTCGAAACCTGTCGCCTCTTTAAACCCCGGATTATTTATTTCCATGTTCAGTACCCGTAAGGCAGAGTTGTGTAGTCTGGTAATAAAACACGCTTGTTATAAACTACTTTAAACCTTTTAGCAAGTGGGGTGTTTTTTAATGTGAGAGCTTTTTTAACACGATTTATGGTTTCTGATCGCTTGATAACATGACGTGTGGAGTCCCCGTGTATCACAAAATGGTCGAACAGTTCAATCAATGTTGTAGTTTTTCATATCCGTTTGTAGCTTCACTGGCGTTCTCCCCTGCTTCAATATGTGCGTAAAGTCTTTTGTAACATCATGACCAGATTTGTCTTTTAACACCCAGACCAAGCATACTTTGGCGGTACATCTATACAGGGTGGCATAAACTTCTTTCTGTTATTTTGTATGGAAAAACAGACATATCGACCAGCCCCGGCATGCCATTGTGAGTCTATGTTGCTAACAAAAACCGTATTTCTTTTTAAATTTAAAATTTCTTTTCAAGACACATTTCGATGTATACTGGCCCCGGCTAACCATTCTGTAACCTGACCATTATTGAGCCTTAACCCCTGTGGTTTCTTTTAACACCCTGTGAAAATTATCTGTCAACCCATACGGACCCCCGGATTTGCCGGCGTGTAATACGGTGTTTTCATCAAACGTTCTGCCCTTGTTAGTGTGCTAAAGAGTTTTAGAGTCGGCTAAAGAGAGTCGGAGTTTGTTTTAAAAAACTTTATACACATTTAAAAAACACATCCCCCTGACTCTTTACATTTAGGAGGTTTATAAATTTCACAAAGGCTTGAACACTTTTGGCAATAAGTGTTGCCGTCAAACATTCGGCCACCTTAACAACATATACCTTTTCACTTCTACACATTTTAATTGTACATAAGCCTGTTACATATGTAAATACAACCAAAATGTTAACAGTCCTACATAACCAATTATTTTTAAGTAGACATGTAAAAAGTTCCTGTAAACGGATATGTAGCAGCAATGTATAATCCATAGTTTGTGCCAGCACTTTTGCCCCCTGCTGTGGCAGAAACCTGTCTCACACATCCATAAGCCTTTCTAGGTGCACAACATTTACACTAGGCAGCGTTTGTGTAAATGTCCGGTAAAGCGGACGTTTCATGTTTGGTAGAGACTTCGTATTCCGTTTCCCAGTTCTCCGTACCCCAGTTCTCCGGCATTCGGGTATTGGACTTATTGCTTCCAAAGTTTTTCAGCGTCTCGATACTTTTCGGGGGTGTTATTTTTCATGGCAGCCAAAGTCTGACGAATGTGTGGATCGTGCCTCAGGTCAAAGGCAACTACTTCTGCTATACCTGTAATTTTCTCTGGAGAACATTCCTCTCCAAGCAATAGCAGCAGCATGTCCAGAATGTAACACAGACATGGGTGAAACAGCCTTTCGTATATTTTTTCATGATTAAAATAGAAATAATTTTGGTCTGGCTCACGAATGCAACTGTGTCGTATCGGACTAGAGTGGCTGACTATGCACCCAAGACAATTCTCTTTCAAATCCTGCTTAATAATATGGTCCAAGATGCAGGCTATTGATGCTTTTATCATTCTAACTATCCGAAATGTGGCAACGCTGTCAGGAATAGGGTCATCAGGGTCCGTTGCCGGCAGGAAGGCCTGTTTGCTCTCCCCCATTTCTTGCCCCAGATGCTGCAGCCATACCGTTGGGCCGTCCGAGTCAATGGCATCCCCGTCGCTGATGGTGACATCTTGTTTGTTAGAGCTGTGAGACATGTTTTTGCAGTATGGCATCAATGTTTAAAACAGATAACCACGGGTCCTTTAAATACAGGTAAAACAAGGGTGTGGGCTGGTTAAAAAAGGGCTGGTTGTGTGGGTGTGGGGCTGAGGGCGGGGCTGGTGGCATGGGTGTGTTTGAGACCTTAGGTTGTTTGGATTGGCCCCCGGGCGTTATAATTTTCTAGAAAGAAAATGTATGTGGGCGGTTCATGTATCTCTTTCCAAAGAAAGAAAACCCTTCATAAATGAATCGGCCCTTCTCGTTTCTCATACTTTTAAGATTACAAGGCTACCATTTTTAGCAAACTACCCATGTATTGTTTCGGCTGTGCGTTTTAAAGACACGTACAAATTGCACTTAGCACATGTTATTACATCTGCCCCGTTGAGGCATCCAATTGTCGTGTGTGTGTGGCATTGGCGTTTTAAATACACATACAAGTTGCACTTAGTACATGTTATTCCATCTGAAACCCCTTTGAGGCGTCCAATTGTCGTGTGTGTGTGGCATTGGCTTACACCAGCCGGTGTTTTTGAAAATATTAGCCATAGCGAGACAGGCTGTTCGGGGGTGGGCAAATATTGTGGAGACGTCTGTACAGTACGCTGGCGCCATTGAGCACAAATGCTTTGTCGGCTCTCAGCTGTCTTCACCTGACTTCCTTGCTAGGCCATTGTTGTCAACACCATTTGTCACGACCTTCTGATATGCATATATTCAGGTGGGAGAATCATTCACTTCGGTCACTTCACCGACCCGTTGTGGCCCTCTGTGTGTAATAAAATGGCCTTTCAAGTCCGGGATGTCAGTGTATTACTTATCGGCTGGCAGGCCATGTGGTCGTGTTCCAGTTCTTGTATTTTGTGCAATGGTGTTATGTGAACGCCCTCCTTTTTCCTTGTTATGGGGTGCTATTGCTTGCGATTCTTTGTGTTTTATAAGCCGTTGCGAGTTTTACATGCCCTGTATTCTTTCCGGCGTCTATAATCTTTGTTGACATAAGTCGGTTAGTGCAATCATGAAAAAACTAACTTCCTGATTCGCCTTGATGCTATGGCAGAGTGGGCTCTAGTCTAAATCATCTATTCCAAGAAGGCTTTTGACCTTTCTTTGTATAATACCCCCTTATTAGGCTGCTGCCGGAGTGTGACATTGTATAAATTTCAGATGCACAAGCCCCGCACGAGAAAGACATCACATATCGCCATTCTCGTTTCTAGTACTTTTAAATTGCCATAGAGTACACAAGGCGCACTATACATGTTTGGGTGTGTACAAAGTTTGTGTTTATACCCCGAAAAGTTATACTTTGAACTATTCTGCATATTACATAAATAAAAACCAGAGTGGTGGAAGTGTGGGGCGGCTGCGTGTTAACGGTGTTATAAATTAAATAAACACCAGTTTACTTTATTTTTGGGGGTAAGCATTTATATAGCTCTCTAGCAAAGAGTGTGAATTGTATGCTTTAATAAAGTGTGTTCGTATTCTACAATTGTGGGGTTGGGGTGTTAAAAGAAACAACGGTCCTGAGGTTGCAGACTGTTGGTCCTTGTGTTAAAAGACAAAGCTGGTCATGAAGTTGCTAAAGTCTTTACGCACATGTTAAACAGAAAATATAGTAAATTAACAAAGCAAATGCACTAAAGAATTTATCGAAAGCGATACAAGTTTGTTTGTGAGAAGCAGAGAAACCAGAACTATTGCCAGATTCAACGAATGGATTGCTCCCTCAAAGGACCCGAGAGTGTCCACGCTAAAAAGCCATAAGTGCCTTTACATAATAATATACGGTGATCTTTTTAAAAACAGGCACTCCTACATGTGCTTTTTAAATAAAAACGTAATGTTATAAGCTGTTTTTTCTTCTTTTTAAAACATTGCAATAATATACGACAATCTTTTAAAACATGCCCTCCAACACTGCCACAAGGAAACGTGCGCGACTGATTCGTCTCGATGCTGCCGCTGTGACCATCTGGGCCCCTTCAGGGCCTACATGCCTGTCAACACTGCTAACACCTAGCCCCCCCATGTAAACTCCATGATGAAAAGATCAGAATGATGGCTTATGTCACAAATCTAACACATAGATGCTAGCTCCTCTCAACGGTCGTCCTGTACTTTCCCGGGCCTTCATATCCACATCCCACCTCAGACACCGTCCTCCTTCATCTCTCCCAACCCTTGTCGCCCCCAGCCTCTCCCGCGCCAACGCCTCAACACCCCCCTTTCTCTGGGCCCGAGACAATCTTTCATCATGACTGATAACACATGGATGCTAGCGCCTTCCTCCCCCAGCCTCTACCCCCTCCTCTCCCCTCTCCCTCCCTCACCCTCCCTAAACCTTATCCCACACACACCCAGCGCACATTTTTAAAAATGAACAAAGCTTAAAACCCATATGGTGGTATCCAACAGACACCAGCTGTCAATACTGAGGCATACGTCACACAAAGCCCCCTGCCATAAATACTCCCCCCCTCCCCCTCATCAACAGGATATTAAAAAAGTAATTAAAAAAGAAATTAAACAGGACATTAAACAGGAAATCAAAAGTAATTAAAAAAGAGCCCCTGAGTGTGCCCTATAACAACTACTGCCCTCTATGAAGTCCATAACATCAGGGGCCATGTTGAAGAGTTCCCTTGTGCGGCTTGATTGTAGAGGGGATGCCTTTCCATGGAACTTTACAAGAATATCTGCAATTGGACAGAAGCAAACATACTTACAACACATACATGAAAATGGTCTGTAGGACCATGGGGGTGCAGGAACTCCACTTTGACATCTTGATGCTCAGTGTTAACAGCAATGGCCTTCGCCAGCCACCAGTGTTCATCGTACACCACCGCTAGCCAGTCTCCATTTTCTATAGCATCAATGGTTATCTCAGTGGTGGTGCCCTAAGGATATCTCGGGGGTTTCTGCTCCATCTCTTCCATCAATATGGCCAGAGGACGTATCGTCCTGGCCTCTGAAATAGTGCACTGAACTTCAGAACTGTTATCTGTACTGTTCCTCTGCTGCTCCACTATTGCTACTGTGCTTCCTTGTATCATTATGTTGGTCTCTGTCTGTGAATCTATTTGGGTTTTATTTTGAGCATGCTCTCTTCGCCATACTTGCTTTCTCAGCTTGTCCTGCACTTGTTTTACCTTCTTAAGTTTCTCTTTTAAAGCGTTCACTTCTCTTGAATGCCTTTTACTAGTTTTTGTCCTTTGCCTTTCACTTGCAAGAGATTGTCTGCTGCTGCTTGGCTCCTCTATACTCTGGTCTAGCTGAGGGACGTTCGGAGGCCTATTTAAAGGGCTGATTCCTATCACACGGGGAAGGAGTAGGTTGGTGATTTCTGAGAGTGTTGTGGAGAGAGTGCTGTAGAGTGTGTTTTGGAGAGTGTTTTTCTGGATTTCTACCTGTGAATTGGATTGTTTGAGGACCCTGCCTGTGTATCGACCTTTGGACCGTTTGAGGAACTGGACTGGACTTGGATTTTGGATTACGGATTATGACGACGAACAAGGATTGTGGACTTTACCTGTTTCCATTTTCCCCTTCCCTTCCCTCTGGGAGAATAAACAAAACTGGTTGCCATTTTACTGCGTTTTTTGCTTTTATTATTGATAATTGGCAGAGTTGCAACTCAACACCCTGGGTTCTGCCACAATATATATATACAATATATACAAACACATGCAGTCCGTGATCCACTCTCGTTGTCGTTGTCCGTAATCCAGAAGTTGTAAATCCAGTCCAGGTCCTCAAAACAGTCAATGGTTGGTAAACAAACAAGGTTCTCAAAGCAATCCAATCAAACCAGTAAGCAATCCAAAAACACAGTTCTCTTTTCCAATCCTCCTCCACGCTTTTCTCTTCCAGTACTTTGCGCTGGTGTTTACATGTGCGTCTTATATTTCTCCCAGGATTACTGAAACCGTGCATCAGGTGTGTGCAGACAGCCCCAGATTTCCCATGAAGGTGTGGGGGTGGAGCCAGCAAACTGCTATGTACCGCCACTCAATAACTAAACCTCTTAATGCCTCCGAGTGGTTGCCACATCTCCCCCCTCAGCTCCAACTGGGAGGGAGGGGCAGCCTGACACCACAGGGCATCTCTCCTGGAGAGGGCATCTGCATTCACGTGGGCAACTCCTGACTTGTGAAGTAAAGAATATGCAAAGGGTTGTAATGACAAAACCATCTGGTGACCCGTGCATTAGTCTCTTTGTTTTTCATCATCCACACCAGTGGCGTGTGGTCAGTGACCAGGGTACATTTTTGCCCCAGCAAGTCATATTTCAGGCTTTCCAGTGCCCATTTTATGGCCCGACAGTCTCTTTCCAGGGTAGAATAACGCTGTTCTCGTGGCAACAAATTTCGGCTAATATAAGTCACGGGGTGTTCCTCACCATCCTGGAGCTGTGATAATGCTGCCCCCACACCCGTGTCCAAGGCATCCGTGTGTATGAGTAAGGGTTTTGTGAAATCTGGTGTCACCAGGACCAGTCCCGCGCAGAGAGCGCTCTTTAGGTCCTGGAATGCCTTTTCCACCTCCCCACTCCACTTTGCCTGCATGGTCAATTTGCTTTTGGTTAGGTTGGTGAGAGGACTGGCTATGGATGCGAAGTTTGGAATGAACCTCCTGTAGTAGCTAATGATTCTTCTATAATTCCTGCTGCCAACATTATCTGTACCTCCTTTCGTACGGCTTCTCTCCTAGCCTCGGGGATGTGATGAGGACGTAATGTTACCTCCTTTCCAACCTTTGTATCACTGCAGTGTTTAATTAAATCTGTGTGTCCTATCACATTCGAGAAAACGTCCTGGTTGCGGCTGACCAGCTTTGTCTTTGAGTCAAACTCAGCTGTTTTCCCAGTGGCAAATCATTGGTGGGGGGGGGGACTGTAAAAGAAGGCTTGTAACATGCAGTATATAACACTTCTTGGGCATTACATTTTTTAAGCAGGTTTATATGATAGATCTGAGTTACATTACGACGATTAGGTTGCTTTACCCGATAAGTTACATCTCTGGCTTTCTCAATGATCTCATAGGGACCTTTCCATCTTGCCAGAAACTACATTCAGAGGCGGGAACACATGCACTTTATCACCTGGCTGAAACTCTCGCAGCTGTGCTCCTCTGTTGTACATCCAAGCCTGCGCTGTCTGCACTTCCTGTATGTGCTGGTATATGATGGGCCACAACGTAGCCATCCTGTTTCTTAATTCTTCCACATGATCCACTAGGGTGCGATGTGGTGATGGCTGTTGCTCCCAAGCTTCCTTAGCTAAGTCGAGGAATCCTTTAGGTTGCCGTCCATAGAGGAGCTAGAACAGTCAAAACCCTGTGGAAGCCTGGGGCGCTTCGCAGATAGAGAACATCAGAAATTGTAAAAGTTGATCCCAGTTCCTGCCATCTACCTCCATCACTTTCCTCAGCATGCTCTTGAGTGTTCGGTTGAACTGTTCCTCCAACCCATCCATCTGTGGATGGTACACTGAAATTATTAACATAATTGTTTAATATTCATTCGTTTACATAAGTCTCTCATTACTCTGGACATAAACGGAGTTCCTTGATCCATCAAAATTTCATTTGGTATGCCCACCCGTGTAAACAGTAACATCAACTCACGGGCGAATGGGTAAGAAATGTGATTTAAGTGACTTTGACCGATTGTTGGTGCCAGACGGGTGGTGTGAGTATCTCAGAAACTGATGATCTCATGGGATTTTCATGCACAACAGTCTCTAGAGTTTACAGAGAATGTTGTGAAAAACTAAAAACATTCAGTGAGCAGCAGTTCTGTGGGTGAAAACGCCTTGTTAATGAGAGAGGCCAGACTGGTTCAAGCTGACAGGAAGGCAACAGTAACTCAAATAACCATGCATTACAACAGTGGTATGCAGAAGAGCATCTCTGAACGCACAACACATTGAACCTTGAAGTCTATGGGCTACAGCAGCAGAAGACCACACTGGGTTCCACTCCTGCCAGCTAAGAACAGGAAAGTGAGGCTACAGTGGGCACAGGCTCACCAAAACTGGACAGTTGAATATTGGAAAAACATCGCCTGGTCTGATGAATCTCGATGTCTGCTGTGACATGCAGATGGTAGGGTCAGAATTTGGGGTAAACATGAATGAATTTAGGGCGGCAATCTTAGCATAATGGTCAAGGAACTGGGTTTGTAACACAAAGGTTCAATCCCAGGTGGGCACTGCCGTTGTACCCTTGAGCAAGGTACTTAACCTGGATTGCTTCAGTAAAATATCCAGCTGTATAAATGGATTGTATGTAAAAGAAAATGTGAAACTGTAAGTCGCTCTGGATAAGAGCGTCTTCTAAATGCCAGTAATGTAATGTAAATGTAATGTAATGAATCCATGCATCCATCCTGCCTTGTGTCAATGGTTCGTGATGGTGTAATGGTGTCGGGAATGTTTTCTTGGCACACCTTAGGCCCCATGAGCATCGTTTAAATGCCACAGCCGACCTGAGTCTTATTTTTGACCATATGCATCCCTTTATGGCCATAGTCTACCCATCTTCTAATAGCTACTTCCAGCAGGATAATGCATCATGTCACAAAGCACATGTCATCTCAAGCTGGTTCCATAAACATGACAATGAGTTCAGTGTAATCCAATGACCTCCACAGTCACCAGATCTCAGTCCAATAGAGCACCTTTGGGATATGGTGGAACAGGAGATTCGCAACATGAATGTGCAGCCGACAAATCTGCAGCAACTGTATAATGCTATCATGTCAACATGGACCAGAATCTCTGAGGAATGTTTCCAGTACCTTGTTTAATCCATGCCACGAAGAATTCCGGCTGTTCTGGGGGCAAAGGTGGGTCCTACCCAGCACTAGAAAGGTGTACCTAATAAAGTGGCCACTGAGTGTATGTCACATGGTGACAAATGTGGATCTGCTCAACTATGCCACCTAGTGATGACGAGGCCTACCCAAAGCCCTGTAAATTTAATGGTAAGGCTACTGGTTCGTACACCTGGTTGTACTACAGCCGTGGCCAAAGGTTTTGAGAATGACACAAGTATTGGCTTTCACAAAGTTGTTTCAGTGTTTTTAGATGTTTTTGTCAGATGTTACTATGGTATACTGAAGTATAATTACAAGCATTTCACAAGTGTCAAAGGTTTTTATTGACAATTACATTAAGTTTATGCAAAGAGTCAATATTTGCAGTGTTGACCCTTCTTTTTCAAGACCTCTGCAATTCGCCCTGGCATGCTGTCAATTAACTTCTGGGCCACATCTGGACTGATGGCAGCCCATTCTTGCATAATCAATGCTTGGAGTTTGTCAGAATTTGTGGGTTTTTGTTTGTCCACCCGCCACTTGAGGATTGACCACAAGCTCTCAATGGGATTAAGGTCTGGGGAGTTTCCTGGCCATGGACCCAGAATTTCGATGTTTTGTTCCCCGAGCCACTTAGTTATCACTTTTTCCATATGGCAAGGTGCTCCATCATGCTGGAAAAGGCATTGTTCGTCACCAAACTGTTCTTGGATGGTTGGGAGAAATTGCTCTTGGAGGATGTTTTGGTACCATTCTTTATTCATGGCTGTGTTCTTAGGCAAAATTGTGAGTGAGCCCACTCCCTTGGCTGAGAAGCAACCCCACACATGAATGGTCTCAGGATGCTTTACTGTTGGCATGACACAGGACTGATGGTAGCGCTCACCTTTTCTTCTCCGGACAAGCCTTTTTCTGGATGCCCCAAATAATCGGAAAGGGGATTCATCAGAGAAAATGACTTTACCCCAGTCCTCAGCAGTCCAATCCCTGTACCTTTTGCAGAATATCAGTCTGTCCCTGATGTTTTTCCTGGAGAGAAGTGGCTTCTTTGCTGCCCTTCTTGACACCAGGCCATCCTCTAAAAGTCTTCGCCTCACTGTGCGTGCAGATGCACTCACACCTGCCTGCTGCTATTCCTGAGCAAGCTCTGCACTGGTGGTGCCCCGATCCCGCAGCTGAATCAACTTTAGGAGACGGTCCTGGCGCTTGCTGGACTTTCTTGGGCGCCCTGAAGCCTTCTTCACAACAATTGAACCTCTCTCCTTGAAGTTCTTGATGATCCGATAAATGGTTGATTTAGGTGCAATCTTACTAGCAGCAATATCCTTGCCTGTGAAGCCCTTTTTGTGTGTTTCCTTGCAGGTAACCATGGTTAACAGAGGAAGAACAATGATTTCAAGCACCACCCTCCTTTTAAAGCTTCCAGTCTGTTATTCTAACTCAATCAGCATGACAGAGTGATCTCCAGCCTTGTCCTCATCAACACTCTCACCTGTGTTAACGAGAGAATCACTGACATGATGTCAGCTATTCCTTTTGTGGCAGGGCTGAAATGCAGTGTAAATGTTTTTTTGGGGATTAAGTTCATTTTCATGGCAAAGAGGGACTTTGCAATTAATTGCAATTCATCTGATCACTCTTCATAACATTCTGGAGTATATGCAAATTGCCATCATAAAAACTGAGGCAGCAGACTTTGTGAAAATTAATATTTGTGTAATTCTCAAAACTTTTGGCCATGGGTGTAGAGTTGAGGACCTCTGAGCATGCAAATTAAACAATTTTATTTGCATACTTGATCGTACAAAAGTCAATAGTAATATGTCTTGTCTCCAATGCAGCCACAACCGTAAGGCTGGAAGGTTGAAGGTTGTCAGGAAGGGGAGTGCAACCGTCAGCGCAGGGCTAGGAGAGCACAGCATTAAAACCGACAGGGTTTCGTCAAGGGGGTAGGGTCAAGTCAGCACAAAGGGGCAATGCCTTGGGAACACCTGATAAGGGAGGGACAGGAAAACCAGTTTCCTATGGGCAGGTTATATACCGAATTTTTAAAAACAAGGGACTGCAATGGGGGGAGGTCTCTAAAAATAAAGGGCACCTTATAATAAATAAAACATGAAATAAAACAAATGCACGCTGCTGGAAACCCTCATTCTAGGCTAGGCTGTTAAATGTTTGTGGCTGTATCAAACAGTGAATAGTGCTAGTAGCTATACTAGTGGGACCTTAACAGATCCCAGCTGTTATACCTCTACACAACATGAGAGTGACCTAGGCAAGGATGCCACTTTAAAAAGCACTAATGGAAGCTAGAGAGACAACAAATAGGCTAATAAAGAGAAAAAAATAAAATTAACAAGGGCCTATATTATTTGTTAGGCTGCAACCATTAGAAGCCAAAGAGGGTAAACTTAATGAAATAAAAAAATCTAATGCTATTTCGAGTTATATATTCGGTCAGCAAGGCAATCGATGACCTAGTGTATTCGTAAAAAAGAGATAAAATAGCTTCCCCTTGAGCACCAGTAAAACACTAGTTAAAAATGAATAAAACTATCAAAGTTTAAAATAACCGGGGCAAAACTATAGGCAGGAGCAGGCAGCAGGAGCACATTAAAACAAGTCACTTAGCTTGTGAGGTGGAAATCACCCTTGCATTTCCCCCACAATCATCAGCCGGGTGCACTTGCTTTGGGAAATCCGTCCTCAGCTTAGACGTTCAGCTCACTGGCTCGTCTCGGTCACACCGGTCCACATTGGCTTGTTCAATCCTGTGGTCTGCCTAGCTCGCTTGCCACCATTCGTTCAGTCCAGTCACTCGTATCACGCTCTCCATTCACTGGCCTCGGCTTCATTTTTAAAAAAAAAAAAAAAAAAAAAACGCCCCACCGCAAGAACTCTCTCCAAAATCTAGCCAATGCAATCCCTAAAAATCCCAATCAGGTGTGCCACTCAACCCCCTTCTATTATCAATGAGGGAGCCAGCCTATCACCTGTTTTAAATGTGAATTACAGTTACAAGTTAGGGACCTAATATACTGCACCACACAGCTATCCTCACAAAGGGAAATGGGTCTGTCCTTTAAATCAGTCCCACTGCGAAACAACGCACCTCCAAATGACAAAATAATGCTTAGCCATGTGAAAACACTGCAGAATACAATGTGGAAAATCACCACACAAACACACCTCACTCCAACACCTCAAAACAAATAATACAAATCGGATCTCCCACCGAATGGTTTAATAATGTTCACACACGTAACTAAAAGTGACTAAGTCAAAAATAAATAAATTAGAGGGAGCGCTGGTCACCCCTGTGACATATATATCATTATCATCCGATTGTCATCTGTATGCAGTTATTTGAAACAGCAATATGATTGATTGAGATTGCTCACAAAAGATGAAGAGCTACATGCACAACAGCTGCCATACCACTGAATACAGTATGTTTGAATGAATGAGTACATACAGGCCTCAGATGTTTCTCCTTTGAAAAATCTAAGAAAGCAGGAGAGTCACAATGATTATTTTTACCGTACAGTATAGTACCACTGGCCTGCCTGCCAGGAATGTCTCATGTAACAGGTGTGATTAATCTCCACTTACAGTACGTGCTCTACTTATATTCATGCATATTCATAATAATTTCCATATCTTATGTTTTGGTGGGGGAAGGGGAGAATCAGGAAACTAATCACAAGAAAACATGCTTTGTCAATGATAAACCTCAATTTATTACCAAAGCACAGCCGAAATAATTCTGATGAGTGATTGTAAGGGTAATTCAATTCAACACACAATTTATGGAAAAGGAGGCTGAATGCATTCTGGTTCATTCACAGAATATCTTGGTGACCATACTTTCTTTTCAGTATGAATGGTTTTGTAGGCCTGGATACATGCCTGTACAAACAGTACATGTTGTAGACATTAGGTAATGGTATGTGTTTCATAGGAAACAGTGCTGCACTGCAATCAAAATTGATTAATCAGACCCAGTGGACAAAACACTCTGATAATAAATTGCTTCCTTCACTCCATTTTAAAACATGTCAGTCTGATTGTCCACTGCTTTCTTTGTAAAATCAAATCTGGAGGCACATGTATGTCGGAACAGTGAAGTTAGAATAAAAATGGTCTATTCCCTGAATCCAGTAGCCTTAACAGTCAAATGCCCTTGTTTAAAGTTCAGCACTCTGAATACTGAACACAAGTGGTATTACGCGTTAAAACCCCCTCACTTATCCTACATGTAAACTATATGTATTTGATTTAATATAATAATTACTACACAGGATAGCAATTATCAATTAAATCACCGAATTCGTTGATAGGCAGAGAAATCTGGTGGATCAACCTTCATCAAAATATACAACTCACAATTCAATTAAAATGAACAGTTGGTTTATTCAGTTACAACAGTTAGACAAAACATTCAACGCCCAATCTACAAACGTAGGTTCAACTACCTTACAAATATTAAATCAGAACCTCCAATATGTTTCATCCACATGGAAATAAACATTAAATTGGATATTCCGGCTGAACAAATACTAAATTCTAGACATAAAATTGACATGTAACAATCACGAAGGAGATGAAATGGAAGAAAATGTTAGCTGGCACCAGATCTTCCAAGAGAAAAACAGGACAGAGAAACTTGTCGAATTCCCACCAAAATCTCAAACCTCACTCCCTTCTTAGCCCATAATTTACGATTTGGGAAGGCCCAGCCCAAATCAGGTTCAGACTCCCTTTTTATATTTTTGTTTTGGGTCACTTACTACCACAATATATATTTTCAAGGTTGCCATTGATATGCTCCTCTCATGTTGAGAATCGTGGCGATATCAAACATCACTAGGGCCTGGTGAAGCCAGCTTCATTTATACCAAGATGTTGGTTGAGCTGATATTTGGAGAGACATAATATGCTCAAGAGCATTGCTACCAAATGAAGAGGCTAATCATACCATGTTGAACTCCACTTTAATCTGGCAGGCTATAATTGTTTTCTCCATGATCCATAATATCCAGCTCATAGATATATACCCTGAAGGTGTGCGGTGTGGTACTGGTTCACCATACCCAAGTGCCCTGGCTTCACTCACATAAGCCCGCCAAAGATGGCCCCACTCTGTCTGTCTGCGCAGGTTTTTTCAAAAGGCACCTTCCTGACATCTACAATCATAACTGCTTCTGCCATCTAGGTTTTGCCAATATTTCAGTGACATTTAACTTAGACTTAAGAATAATATATGGCATCATACATAGTTATATAAACCTGCCTTTTCTCACACTAATATTGAATCTGCTGCTTCTAACCCACATAACTTTCTCCTATCTCCTCACCCTGCTCCCACTCCCCCCCTCTTCCTCTCTCACCACAGCTGAGTTTGTATCCTTCTTTGATAAGGTCAGTGACATTCACAATTCCTTCACCTCAACTCCAGCCAAACCAATAACCAGCCTGAGGCTGGCAGTGTAGTGTAATGCTTGGGGAGCTGGGCTTGTAACTCAGAGGTTGCAGGTTCAATTCCCACGTGGGGCACTGCTGTTGTACCCTTGAGCAAGGTACTTAACCTGAATTGCTTCAGTAAAATATCCAGCTATATAAATGTATACTGTGTAAGTCGCTCTGGATAAGAGTGTCTGATAAATGCCTAAAATGTTAAAAAAATGTAAATTCCTTCCTTCTCACCCCTCTCTGATGCTGACACCTTACAACTCATTAAATCCCAACGCCCCACTACCTGTCCTCTCAACCCTATTCCCTCCCCCCTCTTTCAGTCCATCTCAGAGGACATCCTGCCTTTCAACTCCACCCTTATTAACAACTCTCTATCTACTGGTACTGTCCTCTCTGCTCTCAATAGGGCCTGTGTTACTGTTCTCCTCCAAAAACCCTCTCTCAAATCTGCTGATTTCAATAACTACTGTCCTGGCTCACTGCTCCCTTTTCTTTCTAAAACCATTGAACCTGATCTCTCTTTATCTTCAGTAGAATAAGCCTTTTGATCACAACCAATACATTCCACTGAGACTACCCTCCTCGCAGTCACAGAGGCTCTTCACCCGATGAGAACTAAGTCACTCAACATCATCCTCATCCTTCTAGACCTCTCTGCTGCATTCAGCACAGTGAACCAGCAGATCCTACTCTCGTCCCTTGCTGAGATGGACATCTCATGGTCTGCCCTTGCTTGGTTCACATCCTACCTTACAACCATTCATACAAATTGGCATGGAGAGGACCTCTTTCCCTCCCAGAACACTCTTGACCAGGCTCGGTTCTTGGCCCCCTTCTTTTCTTTATTTATACTAAATCACTCAGTCAGGTTATCTCTTCACATGGCCCTTTCTACCACTGCTATGCTGATGACAACCAACTGTTTATGTCCTTTTCTCCCTCTGAAACCTGTTTTACAGACCGTATCTCCACTTGCCTGATGGAAATCTCAACCTGGATGGCCATGCATCATCTGAAGCTCAACCTGGGAAAGACAGAGCTACTCTTCCTCTCAGCAAAGAGCTCTCCATGGATTGACATATCTATCATTGTAGACGGTGCCACAGTGTCTCCATCCTGGTCAGGAACCTTGTGTGCCACTAGACCACCAGCTGAGTGTGTCATGCAGATAGCGCCGATCATCTAAACCTGCAGATTCTCCCTCCACAACATCAGGAGAATCCATCCCTTCACCTAAGAGGCCACTTCAACTTCTTGTCCAGGCCATGGTCATGTCATGCCTGGACTACTGCAACATCTTACTGGTCGGCCTTCCAGCCTATGCCATAAAGCTGCTACAACTCTTCCAAAATATGGCCACATGACTGATGTTCAACCTTGCATAATTCTCACTTCACTCCTCACCACCCTTCACTAGCTCCCGGTTGCCATAAGGGCTGCTTTCAATCAATAATCACCCCTTCCAGATACCTTCAATTGGCCTCCTCTGGCTAGCTGACTGTCCCATCTCTCTGCACACCTGGTAGCAACTCTCTACGGCTGACCCTCTTCTCTGCCCTTGTCCCAAGATGGTGTGGTTTGACTTTGGCCACTTAGTCAGGACATATATATATAAACATAGAACAAAAAGTTCCGAAATTTGTGTTTGGTAGATTATTTCTCTGTTGTAACAATGCTTCTTAGCAATACATTTTATACCGTTGGAAAGCCTGTTTATTTCCCTTTTAAATGGTGCCCCATTTGTAAGGAACATCCATTTGTGGGATGAGCAGCACAGCTGAGTATGTGGGTTGCACCCATTAAAGATTTGCCAAATCTTCTCTGCCAATGCCAAACAGCTTATTCTGCTGTTGCTATTGACTCTTGTTTGGTGTTGTTTGTTGGATTGGATGATTGAAGTCTATCAGTAACAAGGAAGAAAGAAGACATATTGGAAATTTTACAATTTATTCATTTAACAAACAGTCAGGAGCCTCAGTAGCGTGTGGAAGAACCATACACAGCCACAACAGCCTGGCACCTCCTCCCCATGCTGGTCATCAGCGTGGTCACACACTGCTGTGGGATGGCATTCCACTCCTCAACCAGGATTTGTCGCAAGTCAGCCAACGTGGTTGTGTTGGTCACTCTAGCATGAACAGCACGCCCAAGCTGATCCCACAAGTGTTCAATTGGGTTGAGGTCAGGACTGTTGGCAGGCCATTCCATTCTCTCTACTCCCAAATTCTGGAGGTAGTCTCTGATAAACCCCACTCTGTGGGGCGAGCGTTGTCATCTTGGAGGACAGAGTTTGGTCCCAGACTGTGGAGATCGCCACTGTTTGCAGAATCTCATCTCGATATCTCTTTGCATTGAGATTGCCTCCAATGATGACAAGGCTCATTTTTCCAGTGATGGAGATGCCGCCCCACACCATCACACTGCCTCCACCAAAAGGTGTTACTCTGTCGGTGCAGCAATCAGCATAGCGTTCTCCCCGTCTTCTCCACACTTTGACCCTACGATCCAACTTCCATAGGCAGAATCTGGACTCATCAGAACGTTCCTCCACATGTTCAGGTTCCAGTGCAGGTGTTGCCGACACCAGCGCAAACGGGCCTGATGGTGAAGGGCAGTCATGGCAGGCCTCCTGGCAGCCCTATGAGCCCAAAGATTGGCTGCGTGCAGTCTGTTCCGGATTGTCTGGGTGGAGAGCCGTGTGCCATATCATCCTTCAAACCTTGACTGCAAATCTGTAGAAGACAGCCTACGGTTCCTAAGTGCTGAAAGGGTGAGGAACTGGTCTTCTTGGGATGTCGTCTTCTTGGGACGCCCACTTCGCGGTCTGTCTCCGACATCCCCCGTTTCATGGAACTTGGCCTTCAGTTTGGAGATGGTACTAGGCTCACTCCAAATAATGCCGCAACTTGCTTTTGCGGAACACCAGCTTGAAGTTGCCCTATCGCACGGGCCTTATCGAGATAAGAGAAACGTGGCATACCGATTCTTGGAGCAGACACCAATTGACCACTGTACCAGGGCCCATGCTCACAGGTGCTGCCAATCAGGTGCCAATCAGGCACCTCATTGTCAGCACCTGGGGGTACCGGAAGCTCAAAACAAGAGTCAATAGCAACAGCAGAATAAGCTGTTTGGCATTGGCAGAGAAGATTTGGCACATTATTCATGGGCGCAACCCACATACCCCATTTGTAAGGAACATGCATTTGTGGGATGAGCAGCACGCTCATCCCACAAATGCATGTTCCTTACAAATGGGGCACATTTAAAAGGGAAATAAATAAGCTTTCCAACAGGCTATTGCCAAGAAGCATTGTTACAATAGAGAAATAATCTACCAAACACAAATTTCTGAACTTTTTGTTCGATGTTTATATATAAATTGAGGTGGAGTCTGAAAAGGTGAGTTTTCAGTCTTTTTCAGAAGATAGCTAGAGAATCCGCTGTCCTGACCGAGTGGCCAAAGTCAAACCACACCATCTTGGGACAAGGGCAGAGAAGGGGTGGCGGCTGTAGAGAGTTGCTACCAGGTGTGCAGAGAGATTTGAATAACAAAAATCTCTGTCTGTCGAATAACAAAATTGGTTTGGTTTTGATTTGGTTTGATTCCCGACTGCATCAGTCCAGCTCTGGCTGGGAGTGCCACTAGGGGGCAGCAATTAGCTGTCCGCCCCAAGGTGGGGGGAGGGAAGTCAGCATGGGCTTGCTGCAGAAAGGTTTCTATCTGGCTGGAATCATGCTCGGCAATTAGTGAGTTCCATCTTGGAGGACACGGTTTGTTGTTCTTGCCACTACTGGTATCATAAATGGGTTAGCAGCGGGATTCTGGGGGGGATAGTTGGAATAATAGAGGATACAATTGGCTACCAAATTGGAATAAAAACGGGGAAAATTTGAAGAAAAAATATAATGATAAAGAGTCTACACATGTTTCATATTAATATTCATACTAATATTAATTACCAATATGTTTCTGCCTAAAAAGATGTTTGAAAACCAACACTTTCATACGTCAGTTTCTAAAGCAACATGATCTAACTGATTGAAGTGATCAAATACTTAGTGGCCAAATTGCTGGTGTATCACGTTGCCTGTTCCCAACTGTTAAACATGGTGGTGGATCTGTTATGGTCAGCCAAAGACTCAGGTCAGTCAGAGTCTTTGGGTCTGTTATTACTCTGCATGGTAGAAATGAATGAATACAAAGCCATTTTAGGTGCCCAGGTGCATCCTGTGGTGCAAACATTACTCAAGATCTTCCCATATTTCAAGATGCTCCCATACACATAACTAAATCAATTAAAGAGTGATTTCATGAACACCAGGATGAAGTCAAACATCTTTCATGGCCTCCCAAATCACCAGATCTAAACATCTTTGAACCTTTATGGGAAATTCTGGAATGTAGAGTGTGGAGTAGATTTCCACCACCACCTTCATCTCTCAAAGAACCGGAGGCTTCCCTTCTTGAATAATAGTCCAATATCCCACTAGAGACAGTAAACTTGTATAACAGCATTTCAAGAAGCTGTTCAAAGCTATTCTGAAAGCAAAGGGTGGCCATCCTTATTAATTAACCCCGTGCCTTGAAGAGGATGATGAGTGGAAGAGCTACACCTGACACTTGCTTATCTGAGTGGATAGAGGGAAATGAAAGCATCACGTTGACAGCTGTGGGGTGCAAAGCACCATCAGGGAAATGCGTTGGAGAGAGAGTGTGTTCAAAAGTGAATTGTTGTGGATTACTGGATACAACCTGTATTCTGTACCGACCATTGAACATTTGAGAACCCCGATTTGGAAACCAACCATTGGATTATGGACATAGACAACAAGTAAGGATTGTGGATTGGATTTGATTACATTTCTTCCCCCTCCTTCCCCTTGTTAGTTTCCCCAAATAAAATAATTTTGTTTTGAATTTCTCCTTTGTATGCGAGTTTTTGTTATTGATCAGGGCCCGTATTCACAAAGCATTTTAAGGGTAAAAGTTGGTCCTAACTGCGCAATTAAGGAGCAAGTCCGAAAAATAATGGGCGTGTCACTCATAAATTTAGGACTCCTAAATTCTTGGGATAAGAGTATTTCACAAAGGGTTTGAGAGCTAAAAACAGCTCCTAAGTCCAGGAGAAGTTAAAAGCAGCCAAGAGGACTTCTAAGTCGCTAAAGACCTACTCACGGTGATCCGAAAATCTGCTGCGGCCAGCAATCGCGTCAACACTGGAGATATTGAATGATACAGAGCTCATAAAAAGGTACCGCCTCAATCGCGAGGGTATTATATATATAATATTATATATATTATATATAGATACCCTCAGATTGTTTACGAGATGCAGACATGTAACCAATTTACTAGTCGGTATTCTTGGTTTCATGTTAAATCAGTGACACGTAGCGTACATTTCTATTTTAGAATCTTTATTAGAATATAATAGAGGTGCATCGGATCATTTGTCGGATCAGCAACAAAAAAAAAACGGGACCAAAGGCGCGTTTCCACCAAAAAATTGCCAGGAACTATTCTCAAGGAATTGAATGAATGATAATTTCAGTTTTTCAATTTATTTTTCACTAAATCTTTATTCGAAAATTTCACAAAATACATTTTTAGATTCAGTACGCCTTAGGCGATTTAACTAGGGTGGTCTTATGCCTTAATTAATTTAATTAAAAAATAAAAGATCGCTAATGTTTCAATTCTATTTAATTCGGTCACGTTTCTAAAAACATGCCTCCCAGAAAGGCATTTAGTATGAAAAACAAAGCAAACCAAAACATACATGGTTGTCTATCTCTTCACTGTAACTCTGCATTGAGATTTAGGGAATTGTTACTGTAAAAACAGGGGCAGAAAAACTATTTCTCTATGATGACCCATCCCCTATATCAGCCAATCACTGTGGGCATTCTGAGTAAGCTTGTTCATGAGAAACAACGTCATCCCTAGCAACGACGTCAACCCCGCCCTCACTCTTAGCTTGACAATTGTAGGAATTCCTTAATATGAGTTTGTCTTTGCAGCTTTGTGAATAGGTTTTAAGGTGGGACTCCTAACTAAAAGGTTTTAGTGCGATTTAGAAGTACTCCTAGTGGTAAGATAAAATGCTTTGTGAATACGGGCCCAGAGCTGTGTGGAAACACCACACCCTGATCCTGCTATATATATACTGTATATATATATATATATATATATATATATAATTTATATATACATATATATATACACAAGGATATATACGCTCGCTATCCCTCTACGTTACCTAGCTCTAGCAAAATTACAGATGCAGGCCAAAAAAATGCACTGTGGCTACAACTCCATTTAGTTTTATTACTCTCATTTCATTCATCCTGAATATCTCTATATCATATGAGCTGCAAAATGGAAAACGTTATATCTAACCTTAAAAATGTATCAAAATTGGACTTTCAATCAAAACAGAGAGCGATAAACAATGGAAGACCAATGCCTGAGCTTAAGGACCTACTGGCTGTGCTTTAAAAACGTTTGGAACTTCAAGGATAGATCTGGCTTTGAATGAACAGCGGAGATTAAATATCAGCATCCACAATGCTAAGGTAAAGGAAAACCGTGAGATTTTAAAAGACCTCATTAATGCAACCTGCTTCCTAGCCAAACAGGAATTAGCATTTCGTGGTAATGATGAGAGTGCAAGCTCTTCTAATTGTGGCAACTATGTGGAGCTATTACATGCTTTTGCTGACAAAGATGAAAAGTTATTTAGACATTTGGAGACATCCACGGTGTTTTCTGGCTTATCAAACAGAATACAGAACGATTTAATCGAAGCAGCTGGTGATGCAATTAGAAATTATATCAGAGAGGAGATTAATGCAGCCCCATTTGTTGCAGTCGAAGGAGACGAGAAAGCGGATGTCACAAACAAAGCCCAAGTCTCTGTAATTTTGCGTTATGTGGCAAAAACTGAGGTGAGGGAGGCGTTCTTGGGATTTGATGATGTGAGTGATGACACACGAGCACTGGCTATTGCTGATTATGTTTTGGGAGTGTTGGGGAAATACAAGTGCGTTGAAAAGCTGGTAGCTCAGCTAAATAAAGCTGACAAATAAAACGTGAATCGAATAGGCCTATGTAACTGTATCCGTGTGTTGTAAAGAATGCTGATATGAATTATGAAAAATACAGTCGCCTAACCAATAGCCATTGCGCAACCTGCCAATATCAGGGACCCCCTGTTTGTGGGGATGTGTTTCTGCATGTTAGCTGTTTAATTGGAGACTGATTATTATAATTATACAAAATTGTACAGGTGGTGATGTCACTACTACAACGTCTTTCCAATGTCATGGCAACCTTACTTCGGGATCCCTGGAGATGTGTTTGCTTATGCCGTATCCATTATGGCTTTTCGCTTCATAGGTTAGATTCAATGTTCATGTGTGTAGGCCTAAATCTGGCTCTGTTACTATCCAGTGCATCCCCAGCTATTGACCTCACCGCACGTCACTGATATACAGTACTGATGTATACTGCAGAAGTCTTAGGCCACTCTGAAAAAAAAGGTTAGTAAAATAGCGATTGACAATAAGAATCTGAATTGGCCCCATTACTATTGTAACGTTAAAAAGCAAATCGCTTTGGTAGACTGTCGTGTAATTTTTTCAAATAGTCTTGTGGTAAAATTTTTTCAAATAGTCTCTTGCAGGAAATGCCATAACTCTTATTTTGACTTTGGCAAGCTTTTTGTTCTTTTCCCTGTCCAAGTGATTCCACACAGCTTCAATTATGCTGAGGTAGGGGCTCTGAGGTGGCCAATCTAATACTGTGAGTTTTCTGCACACTTCTGCTCCACATAGGTCTTAATCGTGTTTGCAGTGTTTTTGGTGTCAGTATCGTGCTGAGATAACGTTTTTTCCAATCAGTTGTTTTCCCTAAGGTACAACATGATGAATCAAGATCTCATTATATTTCTTAGCATTCCTAATCAATTTTTACTAGATACCCTACACCGTTAGCTGAATTGCACCTTCTTCAGACAGGCATCAATGTACTCGGTGGCCTTCTGGACTACTGAACTAAAAATGTGAGTTTTCTGCACACTCTGCTCCACATAGGTCTTAATCGTGTTTGCAGTGTTTTTGGACTCATCGCTGCATAAGACTTTCTGCTACTGGTTGTTGCTCCATGCTTTATGGTCTTTCGCGTATTGCAATCTCTTCTGCTTGTTGCCTTTCCACAAGAATGGTTTCTTAGCTGCAATACGTCCTACAAGCCCATTTCTTGTAAGACTTCTTCTCAGGGTCGAAGCGTGTATTTTGGTGCTATTGCTCACTGAGGTCTGTCAAATTAAGCAAAATACATGGAATGGCTGGAGTGTCTCAAGGAGAGGTTTAGGAACCAAACCTGTGTTCTTCTAGCCATCTCACAAGATATCAATAACTTTTTGGAAAACAAATAAATTCTTGTTTTTAGGTTTATTTGTATTTATTCCAATGTTATATAGTGTTTTCCAAGTAAATAAACTCTTACTGCCCAGATAAATAGCTTTAAACAAAATGTTTAAACAAAAGACTTTTGCACAGTACTATATTTTTATATATATAACCATGGGCCAAATGTGGATGCACAATATTGTGCAAATTATCCATCTATTTTGAACTTGTAGGAGGTATAATATTGATGATTGTAATAGTTTAGTAATTCATGCTTCATGAAAACTGTGACAAATTTGGCATCCAGCTTACAGATTTATCACAGAAACGTGATGAGATGAAAATCAGAGTGAATGTTGGTTAATGATATGGTTTTACAGACATGGGGCCTTATTTATAAAATGTACTTATGCACAGATTTGATCTTAGAACGTGCGTACGCTCAAATCCACGCCAAAGTTCAGATTTATAAAAACAGTCTTTGACGTGGAAAAGTACTCAGCTCCACGTCAGGTTTCAACTTGGCATACGTACATTTCCTTGTGGCAATGTTGGAGTACTGCAGGTATTCGTGGTCTCGTCTCTTCTCTGTCCTACCTTCCGCAATCGGTCAGGACCGCGGAATCACTTGCGATTTCTGCAAGAGACTCAAACCCCACCTTTTCAGACTCCACTACCACTGAATTCTGTACATCTAGCTAATTGTCATTGTTACGACCCCGACGGGTTTTACGGGTACTGGGGAGACCGTAACATAAGAGTATAATTGGATCGGGTCATGAACGAAAAATGAGGGTAAATAATAAAGACAAGGCAAGAGGGGAAGGTGCAGTCGGTGTTTATATACATATATTTTAGTGACAATAGAGAGGCTATTTACAAAGGTCACATACAAACACAAATACACAAGGCCAAGGGACACGGATGTTGCCAAAGAAATGAACTTAATAAAACAGAACAGGGCTAGCTACAAACAAAAACTAAGATAGGCTGACTATCTAAACTTTTATAGAAAATAAAAGTCTACCTATCTAATCTACACTAGCTACCCGTAAACAAAGGTACACAGATGGCAACCACCCCTTTCTTAATGTCTCTATACACAGGATTACCTACCGATGAAAATGTATGGAGGCCTCCCTCTTACCTATCCCAAGGCCTATGTGGGAACAAACAAACTTAACAACCATACACTTTCACTTTCAAACTTTCACTGGTTTACACACTCTCTCAGTCTCTCAACGTTCAGCAAACAAACAGACAAAGGGATCTTGCAGGAGCAGTCATGGGGTTTTTATAGAAGGGCAGGTGATTGGTGGAGGCGGGACCAGGACACACAAATGATTGACAGTGGGGAAGGCGAATGGAATGGCGGATGGCACTCCTGCAGAACACGGAAACAGAGAAGACAAAAACACACATACACGTGGAACGTAACACTCCCACCAATAAGAACGAACTTACTACTTATAGTAAGTCAGTTAATTATACACAAAGTAGCAATTTACATATACAGAATTTCATAATGGTGAGTACATAGTACTTTAACAAAATTGCTAAATTACGAAAAACAAAGTTGCCGTATACAGAAGGTGCAAAATTACAAACCTACGGCTACAATGTATCATTGTACACCGAGACAATCGTCTGCCAACACATTGTCGGTACCTTTCTTGTGTTTTATTTCTAAATTATAGTTCTGGATGATGAGGGACCAGCGCATTAATCGCTGGTTATGGTTGTACATTCTTGACAGGAAGACTAATGGATTATGGTCAGTGTACACAACAACAGGGACGGAGCTGGACCCAACATACACTTCAAAATGTTGTAAAGCCAACAGCATTGCTAGTGCTTCCTTCTCTATGGTAGAATAATTTAGCTGAGGTTTAGTGAACTTTCGAGAAAAGAAACAAACGGGGTGATCAATACTGTCTGCGCTTTCTTGAAGCAGCACAGCTCCAGCTCCCAATGCACTCGCGTCTACCTCTAACTTAAACGGTAGCGTGAACTCTGGAGCGGTGAGTACAGGGGCACTACACAACAAGGCTTTAACACACTCAAAGGCATGCTGGCAATCCGAAGACCAAATAAATTGTCTGGCAGAGCTGAGCAAACTTCGTCAGGGAGCTTACAACCGAGGAAAAAAGTTCCGGCAAAAGTACGGTAGTACCCAGTCATTCCGATGAATCTACGCAACTCGTTTAGTCGTGGATACGGGAAAACCAGTAATGGCCATAATTTTAGCATTTACGGGACAAACTTTTCCTTGACCAACTTGCTTGCCTAAATAGGTGACGGTCGCTTTACCAAACTCACATTTGGCCAGATTGACAGTTAGCGAGGCCGTTGCCAATCTGTCAAACACAGTTCTCAAAAAGGTTTATATGTTCTAACCATGTATGCGTATATACAACCAAGTCATCGAGGCATGCGTTACAATTAGGAACACCAGCTAATACCACATTGACTAACCTTTGAAAGGTGACGGTGCATTTCGCATTCAGCTAACACATTATATTGCAGGAAGTCATCAGGGCTTACAAAAGCGGAAATTTCAGAGGCACGTGAGGTTAAAGGGACCTGCCAATAACCTTTTAACAGGTCAAGTTTACTTACGTACTTAGCCGAGCCAATGTTATCTATACAGTCCTCCATTCTAGGAAGAGGGTAGGAGTCGGGTACAGTAACTGCATTGACCTTACGAAAGTCGGTACAAAACCTGGAAGTTCCATCCGGTTTGGGAACTAACAAACATGGAGAACTCCAGGGACTAGAGCTGGGACTGGCTAATTTATTTTCAAAAGATACTGTACCTCTTTTTCATGGTCGCCCGTTTGGCAACATTGACTCGGTACGGATGCTGTCGGATGGGCGCAGAGTTATTCACCTCTATGTCATGTTTTATGACGGAAGTTTGCGTAGGGTGTCACTAAAGAGCACTGGATATTCTGCGATTAAATTTATAATATCAGCTAGTTGCTCTTCGGGCAAGTGGGCAAGGTGGGAAGACAGGTCTGCCATTACCTCTGAATTTAATAACCTAGCGCACTGCTGTGGTGCATTTCTAAGCACAAGACCGTCCTCATCCCCAGCCTGGTGGAATTGGACACCACTGACAATGAACCTATAGCCGAGACAGGTAAGACTTTTTCCACATCAGGGATAGGAGCTCTTGCATGGTACAATTTTAACATATTGATATGACATACACGGGACTGACGCTCATGGTCAGGAGTTCGAATGACATAATCACTTTCGCTAATTTTCTCCTCCACAGCATAAGGACCTGAGAAACGAGCAGATAAAGCAGAGCCAGGAACGCAACAAGACCAATACTTGATCTCCTGGCGTAAAGAACGTGCAACAGCCTTTCTGTCATAACGGACTTTCATAGCTCTCTGAGGAGGAAAGCGCTTCTTTAGGCGAGAGAGCAGGCCTGATGTAAGCGCTCACAAACTGACTAACATAGTCCAACACATTGGACTTGGAGGACGAGTCATCAGACATTAATTGTTCTTTGAGAACTTTAAGTGGGCCTCGCACTGTGTGGCCAAAAACCAATTGGCGGGCTAAAACCAAGGATTCCTGTACGGTTTCTCTTAAAGCAAATAATGCAAAAGTACCCCCTCATCCCAACTTTTCCCAGTGTCCAAACAGTATTTGCGCAAGACTGACTTAAACGCCTGGTGCCAGCGTTCCCAGTGCCCCTTGCGATTCGGGGTGGTATGCACTAGAGACCTTGTGCTTAATTGACAGTACTTGCAACACCTGCTTGAATATTTTGGAAAGAAAATTCGAACCTTGATCAGTCTGCAGCGTCTTGGGGAAACCAAGGTAGAAAAGAACTTGGTTAACGCCCCCACTACAGCTTTAGCAGTAATTGCACGGAGGGATAGCCTGGGGAAATCTTGTAGTCGCACACATAAAGGGTAAGCAGAAATTGATTTCCTGTCCGCTGCAACGGCCCAACACAATCGGCTATAACGTGGTGGAAAGGTTCGCCCATAACGGGTATTGGACAGAGAGAGCAGGAGGAATTGGTTGATTAGGCTTACCTGTTATCTGACAACTACGGCATGTTTTACAGTACTGAGTACTGTACAGTTGTTTTTAACTTGGGCCAAAAGAAATGCTGTAACACTCTGTTATATGTTTTTGTTACACCTAGGTGCCCAGACCAGGGGTTCTCATGCGCCAATGACAATACCTGCTGGCGATAAAGTGTGGGTACTACTACCTGTGTAACCACACCCCAATCCATGCCAGCCGTAACAGGTGATGACCATTTCCTCATCAACAGGCCATTTTCCACAAAATAAGCTACTGGCCTGTCTTTAGCAGCTTCTGGGGTGACAGCAGTTTCAAAACATTGCGTGAGAGAGGTATCAGTGTTCTGAGCTACAATAAGCTGTTCACGTGACAAGTGACTGCAGCTTAATCGAGGGCATATCTACAGACAACGGTTTTTCCTTTACCTTCTCTGTCTGGCACTGAGGAGTTTGTACATCGTTATCAAATGCGGACGCTAAAACAGAGTCAGACAGATTCACCTGCTCGCCCCATTTCGTGACTGCGCTCGGGTAAGCACGCAGGCGGGGAACACTTCAGGGGAGATTGCCGGATGTCGGGCGAGCGCACATTTTTGGTTGTTTTAAAACTTCCAGTACAGGTAGCACTTACCACCTGCTATATCGTTCCCCATGATAAAGGCTACACCTGGTACTGGTAAAGCGGAACGCACGCCTACTTTAAAATACCCAGAGACTAAATCGGTCTTAATATGCACTTGATGCAATGGAACAGTTACAAAGCCCATTTCGATTCCCTGCACTATTACATCTGCACCACAGGAAGTTGCCTCTGATAAGGGCAAGACACCAGCCAATAGGAAGGATGCGACGCACCAGTGTCTCTTAAACCCGAACTGCCTTCTGATCCTTCGCGACACCAGATAGAGACACAAAACCATCAAACATGAAGGCGTCGTAGCTAACGTCACCTCTGTCGCTACTGGAGGACTGGGTAGTTTCTGAGACTACTTTCACGTAAACGGTAGGTTTTGGTGGGCTTGGGTTTTTCTTTTAATTGAAAACAGTCAGCAATAACATGACCCATTTTATGGCAATAGAAACACTTCGCTCTTCCTTGGGCGTATCGGTGGGGAGTTCGGGCGTTTCAGCTGTGAGCTAACAGGTGAGGCGGCATCAGCAGCCTTCTCACGGATGACACGAACACCGTTTTATGCGTGAGGGTAAACTCGTCAGCAAAGATGGCAGCTTCATTTAAGGATGTAACCTTTTGCTCATTAAGATATACCACACAACGCTCTGTATGTACACTTTTTTTAAATTCCTCCAACAAAAAACTAATTCTCGAAGAGAATTTAAATCCACAACCTTGCTAGCAGCACACCATTTATCAAAAGCATTCCCTTCTCCCTAGCAAACTCAACAAAGGACTGAGTCGGGACTTTCGGTGGTTTCTGAATTTCTGTCTATATGCCTCGGCACTAACTCCAGGTCCAGGTGGTGCTCCTCTTGCAATTTCATCACTGCCAGCAGGTGGCGCTCCTCTGAGGTGTTCAACTCCATCTTGCCTTGCACAGCTCAATCTGGGCACTCTGCTTCAGCTGCTGGACCTCACGGGGAGGGTGACACGCCATCGGTCCTCCACCATGGCTGCCGTCTCTTCCAGTCTCTGCATCTCTTCCATCGTGAGTCCGTTGCACAAACGAAACACAAACCCTGCTGCACTACCTCCTCTTGCCTATCTGTGCTGCCCCTCTGCCCGCATTCTCCACCATATGGTGTCCCCAGGGGTTGGGCGACACTCACGGACCTTGCAGGGGCGTAGGCAGAGTGGAAGAACACAGAGGAGGCAGTAATATAACCAAAAATGATAATTTATTATTCTAACACGAGCAAGGGGCAACACGAAACAAGAGGTGGGGCCTTCAGGGAATACAAACAAAGTCCACAAATCCTTATCTCGTTGTCAGAGTCCGTTCAATGTCCAAAATCCAGTTCGTAGTCCGCAATCCAGGCCGTAGTCCAAGTCCAAAACAATCCAATTTCCAACACAAACACACTTCTTCTTCTTCTTTGTAAATCCTGGCTGGTCAACGACTACAGGTATTTACTCAACAAACTCGCACAGCAACTCCTTTCACAACTGGATTTCTACTCCTTTCCCAGAACAATGGGATTCAGCCCTTTAAATAGGCCTTCAAAATGGCTTTCAGCTGGTCGTTTGTCCAATTTTGCCGTGACTTTGCTCAGGTGTGACTGTGGCCTGCTGGGCATATACATATATTTTAGTGACAATAGAGAGCTATTTACAAAGGTCACATACAAACACAAATACACAAGGCCAAGGACACGGATGTTGCCAAAGAAATGAACTTAATAAAACAGAACAGGGCTAGCTACAAACAAAAACTAAGATAGGCTGACTATCTAAACTTTTATAGAAAATAAAAGTCTACCTATCTAATCTACACTAGCTACCCGTAAACAAAGGTACACAGATGGCAACCACCCCTTTCTTAATGTCTCTATACACAGGATTACCTACCGATGAAAATGTATGGAGGCCTCCCTCTTACCTATCCCAAGGCCTATGTGGGAACAAACAAACTTAACAACCATACACTTTCACTTTCAAACTTTCACTGGTTTACACACTCTCTCAGTCTCTCAACGTTCAGCAAACAAACAGACAAAGGGATCTTGCAGGAGCAGTCATGGGGTTTTTATAGAAGGGCAGGTGATTGGTGGAGGCGGGACCAGGACACACAAATGATTGACAGTGGGGAAGGCGAATGGAATGGCGGATGGCACTCCTGCAGAACACGGAAACAGAGAAGACAAAAACACACATACACGTGGAACGTAACACTCCCACCAATAAGAACGAACTTACTACTTATAGTAAGTCAGTTAATTATACACAAAGTAGCAATTTACATATACAGAATTTCATAATGGTGAGTACATAGTACTTTAACAAAATTGCTAAATTACGAAAAACAAAGTTGCCGTATACAGAAGGTGCAAAATTACAAACCTACGGCTACAATGTATCATTGTACACCCGAGACAATGCGTCTGCCAACACATTGTCGGTACCTTTCTTGTGTTTTATTTCTAAATTATAGTTCTGGATGATGAGGGACCAGCGCATTAATCGCTGGTTATGGTTGTACATTCTTGACAGGAAGACTAATGGATTATGGTCAGTGTACACAACAACAGGGACGGAGCTGGACCCAACATACACTTCAAAATGTTGTAAAGCCAACAGCATTGCTAGTGCTTCCTTCTCTATGGTAGAATAATTTAGCTGAGGTTTAGTGAACTTCGAGAAAAGAAACAAACGGGTGATCAATACTGTCTGCGCTTTCTTGAAGCAGCACAGCTCCAGCTCCCAATGCACTCGCGTCTACCTCTAACTTAAACGGGTAGCGTGAACTCTGGAGCGGTGAGTACAGGGCACTACACAACAAGGCTTTAACACACTCAAAGGCATGCTGGCAATCCGAAGACCAAATAAATTGTCTGGCAGAGCTGAGCAAACTCGTCAGGGGAGCTACAACCGAGGAAAAGTTCCGGCAAAAAGTACGGTAGTACCCAGTCATTCCGATGAATCTACGCAACTCTCGTTTAGTCGTGGATACGGGAAAACCAGTAATGGCCATAATTTTAGCATTTACGGGACAAACTTTTCCTTGACCAACTTGCTTGCCTAAATAGGTGATTTCGCTTACAATTAAACTCACATTTGGCCAGATTGACAGTTAGCGAGGCCGTTGCCAATCTGTCAAACACAGTTCTCAAAAGGTTTATATGTTCTAACCATGTATGCGTATATACAACCAAGTCATCGAGGTACGCGTTACAATTAGGAACACCAGCTAATACCACATTGACTAACCTTTGAAAGGTGACGGGTGCATTTCGCATTCCGAAAGCTAACACATTATATTGCAGGAAGTCATCAGGGCTTACAAAAGCGGAAATTTCAGAGGCACGTGAGGTTAAAGGGACCTGCCAATAACCTTTTAACAGGTCAAGTTTACTTACGTACTTAGCCGAGCCAATGTTATCTATACAGTCCTCCATTCTAGGAAGAGGGTAGGAGTCGGGTACAGTAACTGCATTGACCTTACGAAAGTCGGGTACAAAACCTGGAAGTTCCATCCGGTTTGGGAACTAACAAACATGGAGAACTCCAGGGACTAGAGCTGGGACTGGCTAATTTATTTTTCAAAAGATACTGTACCTCTTTTTTCATGGCCGCCCGTTTGGCAACATTGACTCGGTACGGATGCTGTCGGATGGGCGCAGAGTTATTCACCTCTATGTCATGTTTTATGACGGAAGTTTGCGTAGGGGTGTCACTAAAGAGCACTGGATATTCTGCGATTAAATTTATAATATCAGCGCGTTGCTCTTCGGGCAAGTGGGCAAGGTGGGAAGACAGGTCTGCCATTACCTCTGAATTTAATAACCTAGCACTGCTGTGGTGCATTTCTAAGCACAAGACCGTCCTCATCCCCAGCCTGGTCGGAATTGGACACCACTGACAATGAACCTATAGCCGAGACAGGTAAGACTTTTTCCACATCAGGGATAGGAGCTCTTGCATGGTACAATTTTAACATATTGATATGACATACACGGGACTGACGTCTGCGGTCAGGAGTTCGAATGACATAATCACTTTCGCTAATTTTCTCCTCCACAGCATAAGGACCTGAGAAACGAGCAGATAAAGCAGAGCCAGGAACGGGCAACAAGACCAATACTTGATCTCCTGGCGTAAAGAACGTGCAACAGCCTTTCTGTCATAACGGACTTTCATAGCTCTCTGAGAGGAGGAAAGCGCTTTGGCGAGAGAGCAGGCCTGATGTAAGCGCTCTCGAAACTGACTAACATAGTCCAACACATTGGACTTGGAGGACGAGTCATCAGACATTAATTGTTCTTTGAGAACTTTAAGTGGGCCTCGCACTGTGTGGCCAAAAACCAATTAATGGGCTAAAACCAAGGGATTCCTGTACGGTTTCTCTTAAAGCAAATAATGCAAAAGTACCCCCTCATCCCAACTTTTCCCAGTGTCCAAACAGTATTTGCGCAAGACTGACTTAAACGTCTGGTGCCAGCGTTCCAGTGCCCCTTGCGATTCGGGGTGGTATGCACTAGAGACCTTGTGCTTAATTGACAGTACTTGCAACACCTGCTTGAATATTTTGGAAAGAAAATTCGAACCTTGATCAGTCTGCAGCGTCTTGGGGAAACCAAAGGTAGAAAAGAACTTGGTTAACGCCCCACTACAGCTTTAGCAGTAATTGCACGGAGGGGGATAGCCTCGGGAAATCTTGTAGTCGCACACATAAGGGTAAGCAGAAATTGATTTCCTGTCCGGCTTTTCGGTAACGGCCCAACACAATCGGCTATAACGTGGTGGAAAGGTTCGCCCATAACGGGTATTGGACAGAGAGGAGCAGGAGGAATTGGTTGATTAGGCTTACCTGTTATCTGACAACTACGGCATGTTTTACAGTACTGAGTACTGTACAGTTGTTTTTAACTTGGGCCAAAAGAAATGCTGTAACACTCTGTTATATGTTTTTGTTACACCTAGGTGCCCAGACCAGGGGTTCTCATGCGCCAATGACAATACCTGCTGGCGATAAAGTGTGGGTACTACTACCTGTGTAACCACACCCCAATCCATGCCAGCCGTAACAGGTGATGACCATTTCCTCATCAACAGGCCATTTTCCACAAAATAAGCTACTGGCCTGTCTTTAGCAGCTTCTGGGGTGACAGCAGTTTCAAAACATTGCGTGAGAGAGGTATCAGTGTTCTGAGCTACAATAAGCTGTTCGCGCGTGACTGGCAGCTTAATCGAGGGCATATCTACAGACAACGGTTTTTCCTTTACCTTCTCTGTCTGGCACTGAGGAGTTTGTACATCGTTATCAAATGCGGACGCTAAAACAGAGTCAGACAGATTCACCTGCTCGCCCCATTTCCGTGACTGCGCTCGGGTAAGCACGCAGGCGGGGAACACTTCAGGGGGAGATTGCCGGATGTCGGGCGTAGCGCACATTTTTGGTTGTTTTAAAACTTCCAGTACAGGTAGCACTTTACCACCTGCTATATCGTTCCCCATGATAAAGGCTACACCTGGTACTGGTAAAGCGGAACGCACGCCTACTTTAAAATACCCAGAGACTAAATCGGTCTTAATATGCACTTGATGCAATGGAACAGTTACAAAGCCCATTTCGATTCCCTGCACTATTACATCTGCACCACAGGAAGTTGCCTCTGATAAGGGCAAGACACCAGCCAATAGGAAGGATTGCGACGCACCAGTGTCTCTTAAAACCCGAACTGCCTTCTGATCCTTCGCGACACCAGATAGAGACACAAAACCATCAAACATGAAGGCGTCGTAGCCAACGTCACCTCTGTCGCGGCTACTGGAGGACTGAGTAGTTTCTGAGACTACTTTCACGAAACCGGTAGGTTTTGGTGGGCTTGGGTTTTTCTTTTTTAATTGAAAACAGTCAGCAATAACATGACCCATTTTATGGCAATAGAAACACTCGCTCTTCCTTGGAGCGTATCGGTGGAGAGTTCGGGCGTTTCAGCTGTGAGCTAACAGGTGAGGCGGCATCAGCAGCCTTCTCACGGGATGACACGAACACCGTTTTATGCGTGAGGGTAAACTCGTCAGCAAAGATGGCAGCTTCATTTAAGGATGTAACCTTTTGCTCATTAAGATATACCACACAACGCTCTGGTGTACACTTTTTAAATTCCTCCAACAAAACTAATTCTCGAAGAGAATTTAAATCCGTAGCCTTGCTAGCAGCACACCATTTATCAAAAAGCATTCCCTTCTCCCTAGCAAACTCAACAAAGGACTGAGTCGGGACTTTTCGGTGGTTTCTGAATTTCTGTCTATATGCCTCCGGCACTAACTCCAGGTCCAGGTGGTGCTCCTCTTGCAATTTCATCACTGCCAGCAGGTGGCGCTCCTCTGAGGTGTTCAACTCCATCTTTGCCTTGCACAGCTCAATCTGGGCACTCTGCTTCAGCTGCTGGACCTCACGGAGGGTGACACGCCATCGGTCCTCCACCATGGCTGCCCGTCTCTTCAGTCTCTGCATCTCTTCCATCGTGGAGTCCGTTGCACAAACGAAACACAAACCCTGCTGCACTACCTCCTCTTGCCTATCTGTGCTGCCCTCTGCCCGCATTCTCCACCATATGTGGTGTCCCCAGGGGTTGGGCGACACTCACGGACCTTGCAGGGGGCGTAGGCAAGTGGAAGAACACAGAGGAGGCAGTAATATAACCAAAAATGATAATTTATTATTCTAACACGAGCAAGGGCAACACGAAACAAAGGGTGGGGCCTTCAGGGGAATACAAACAAAGTCCACAAATCCTTATCTCGTTGTCCAAGTCCGTTCCAATGTCCAAAATCCAGTTCGTAGTCCGCAATCCAGGCCGTAGTCCAAGTCCAAAACAATCCAATTTCCAACACAAACACACTTCTTCTTCTTCTTTGTAAATCCTGGCTGGTCAACGACTTCACAGGTATTTACTCAACAAACTCGCACAGCAACTCCTTTCACAACTCGTTCCTACTCCTTTCCCAGAACAATGGGATTCAGCCCTTTAAATAGGCCTCCAAAATGGCTTTCAGCTGGTCGTTTGTCCAATTGCCGTGACTTTGCTCAGGTGTGACTGTGGCCTGCTGGGAAATGTAGTGTTTCCTGGCGCCCATGTGTTGTAGGCCAGGCAGCCATTTCCTAGTGCAGCCCATCGGGCTGCCACAATATACATATATTTTAGTGACAATAGAGAGGCTATTTACAAAAGTCACATACAAACACAAATACACAAGGCCAAGGGACACGGATGTTGCCAAAGAAATGAACTTAATAAAACAGAACAGGGCTAGCTACAAACAAAAACTAAGATAGGCTGACTATCTAAACTTTTATAGAAAATAAAAGTCTACCTATCTAATCTACACTAGCTACCCGTAAACAAAGGTACACAGATGGCAACCACCCCTTTCCTAATGTCTCTATACACAGGATTACCTACCGATGAAAATGTATGGAGGCCTCCCTCTTACCTATCCCAAGGCCTATGTGGGAACAAACAAACTTAATAACCATACACTTTCACTTTCAAACTTTCACTGGTTTACACACTGGCCATCCAGTGACCCCTCTGACGAAGACGGAAGTATTGCCATCGAAACATGTCAGGTAGGAAAATATAACTTGTGTCTGATATAGAAGAAAACTATGATCTAACTTAACTCCAAAGTGTTTGATATTTTTATTTGAAGGACAATCACAGCTACATTTATATGCCATCAATAGTTTGGTCAGTATCATATGCAGCTTGTAAATAGATCTACAAACACACAAGTTATAAAGAGTAAATTTTTCTGCCGTCACAAAAGTTGTGAAAGCACACACTAAACTATAGTGACAAATTGTTTTGCCAATATGCGTTTGTTCATCAAGGTCTTGGTTATGTAAGGGTGTGAAAATAGTTTAGCACATCTGAGATCTAAATAGCTAAAAACCTGTTTTTATCAGAACTGGTCAAATTTATTTCAGGCTGTGGGAGGGCTATCTGCTAATTTCATGAATATTCATGATCCACACCTGAGGATTGTCCACACCTGTAAGATCTGTCAGATGGGCCATCTCTCTCTCAAAGGCCGTCAGACAAAGAGAAAAGCCATAAGAGTAAGCAATAGTCAGTGAGCCATGCAGAAGACAGAAAAAATAAGTTTTTTTTCATTTGGGAAGATTCATTGAAAACATCAAACTATATACAAAAAATTCCAAATTAAAACATGGTGAGACAATCTATTCTTTCACGGTCTTTGGTGCCACTTCTCAAAACAGTTTCTGGTCAACTGTAGACACAAGGGAACATCACAAACCGCTGTTTCCCCGACATCTTGCAGAGTACGCATTTCTTGCAACCAACAGAAGCCAATTTGCCAACATCCAGAGTCTGTTTGGCAGTGGGCACAGGCACATGATCAAAAGTAGCCAGTTTTCTGGGTTTAAGATATTTATCGTTAAACGTCTGTAGGAAAACTAAAGCAAAATCCGTGTCTGCGAAGACACGGAAAGACAAACAAAACGAAACAACCAACGATCAGGAACAAACAAAGCAAAGTAAACAGGTAAATCCAAAACATATCCAAAAACTCGGTATAGACTAAACGCTGGGAATCTAAACAACAACAAGCACACGAACAAACAAGTTCTCGAGAGGCAAGAAACATTAATCACAATAGGTACTATCAAGCTAAGCTAGATAATGTCCAAGTTAATTATTCTCAGTAGTTCGCAATAATTCTGATTGTTTCCGTATAGCGTCACAAGATGCGGAATTCATATATTTGGAAATAAAATAAATATCAGCATACACCGTCTGTTGCTGGCAGATCGCAACCGTAAACACAGACAAGATGCGATAAAATGTCGGGACATTGTTTACGCTGCGATTTCACACATGGCCCCACGCCCCTCCTCGAGACTAGCACCTAGTTACCATGTCAATAGAAGGGGGATGGCATTTCCAGGTAAAAAGAGAGGAAAAGGCAAGGTTTACTTTTGGTCTAATTAACCTAATTTAAAAAATCTCATATTATTTGCCAGTGCTCAAATCTGAAAGACATGATTCTAAGGTTTCTGTCAATGTTTTTGCCGCGTGTGTATGATAAAATCTTGCGACGTTAGAAATAGTAATATACTTTTATTGCTGCTGGGATCGTCGGCGATCCCGTCGACCTCAGGGGGTTAATAAATTAAAGCATAGGCTACTTGTGGAAAACAAAACAAAAACACACATTGGTTTTCCATAACTACCCCAATTAGCATAATTGACACATCCTTGAAATGTATTTAATACATATTATGGTTTCACGCGTGTAAAACATTTAGGTCAATCTATAGGCTATAAAATGTCCAATAATGCAGTGGTTTGCAAGAGGAAGAATGGCAGCATTGTCACTTCTCAAAGATATCGGCAACCGGCAATAAGAAGGAAACTAGTTATTAAAGTTTTAAATCAGACCACTTTTTCTTTACGTCCTTCAGGGACCTTTGCTGCCCCTGCACCTCGTTCACAGCCTGGGCTACAGACTGCTAGGCCACGTACTTGGTTTTACTGGTAAAGCCACTGGAAAGGCTCCCAAACAGCGTCCCTGCACGCATCTGCACCTCCGCCAATAGGACCTCGATTTTGGCCTCGCTAAAATTATTTTTCTTGCAGCTCGCCATTATCAAGTAGAGGATTTGTGTTTTGATTCAAGCTCCTTTATATGCTAATGATATTAATTAGGGGGCGTTTACAAGGCGGAGATCTAAAACCATTCAGCTACGCACAATTTCAAGATCATTTGTGATTTCGAGATTTCACATCTGGGGGAATGGCGTACGCTCGTTTTTTTGTGCGTACGTTCAGTTTCTCTGAATCACACTTACGCACATTTCAGAAATGATCTTAGATCAAATATAGGATGGTTTCTACACAACTTTTTATAAATAAGGCCCATGGTGAGTTGTATGTAACTGTACCTAGGGAATCCCTCTACAATATTGTGACACACTCAATGGTTGGGAGAGTGTTCACTCGACTGAAAATGATAAATTCACTGTCCACAACAAAATAAATGAAATTCAAATCTTTATTTTCTGTCTGGCGTGAGCAGGAAAACAATGTTAATCGTAACAAAACAGTCAAATCCACCTTCCAATCGACTCGTCGATATCCATAAACAGGGTTCGGCACACGAAGACGGAATCTCAGACGATCCAGGGTTGGGCTAGGCGGAGGGAAGTCAGGCAGGCGAGGGTCAAACACGGGGCAGGTTCTCAGACAGTCATGGGTAATGGCACACAGCAGCTTCCTCCTTCCAAACAAGATCATACACAAAGCGTTAATATTCTTTCTTTCGTTCTTTATCTACTCACGTCCTCCGTTGATGTGTGTGTGTGTGATTTCCCTTTTCTTGCGCCTCCAATCCGTGTGTTGATTCGCTGCAGCTGAGCGTTGTGAATGAGGAACAAGTATTGTTAATTTCACTGATTGCCGCGGAACTCCATATCTGGGAATTGGTTTGATTGTCAATCTCAACGGTGACGACGCAGGAACTCTATATATGGGCATAGAGGTAAACACTGGGAAGCGTACATATCGGTTTTCCACCACCTCTCCTCTCATACACCTCTGCCGGCTGCCACAATATGTTATTCCTACATTGTAAAATGGTATTTTAAGCCTTGCATTTACAGGCTCTGGTAAACATACAGCCATCTCTTATTACTGTGTGCAATGCAAGGAGAGAGTACCATTTTAAAGCCTTTAGTGAAACTGGGAATTGAACTCACAAGCATCTGGATAGAGGGCAGAAACTCTAGCCAACAAGACACTGAACCACTAATGCTTCCACTTGGCACTGTGTTCAGAAGCAGAGACTGAAGGGTCCTTCTGGGAAACACTAACTTTTCTCCATATAAGGCAGGGTTACCGGCAGTGGGACTCCAGCATGGATAATTGCTTTCCCTTTACTTTGTTTGTGGGATTGCAATCAAATGTGTTTTAAATTAAAAAATGCAGATGTTTTGATCTCATCTCCATGCAATTACCTCTCAAAAGCACTGAACAGGCCTGACCTGCCAATGGCTAATATTTTAGGCACATCCTTAAGATATAAATTAAAGTCTTAATGTTACTGTATGTCACCTGTATGTCAAGTGCAAAATCTTAGGCTTTGGACCCCGTGGCCCATGGATTGTCCCTCATAAGGGTAGGGGTCACAGTAAAGTGGTACAGAATGTCAGGCCCATTAGGGTGTCTGGATGTGAGCTGAAGTTTGGCCATAATTGGAGGATGCCCTGATGTTACCCTAGCAACAGAGGTCACTTGTTAATGTGTCTCACTTAACAGTATTATTATTTTCATGTCACAGCATAAGGTAATTCTTACACAGTAAGAACTGAAGTCAAAATGTTCCCCAGTTAGGAAATGTGGAATGACAGATTTTCAGAAATGCAAAGTCTGTCGGAATAAAATATATACATTCTGGTTTTAGGTATTTAGGTATTTCACTTTTCCTCAGATGTGCTTTTTTCATTTTCATATCACCTGCAACATTACAGTATCCATACATCAGTCTATTACAAATGCATTTTTTGTTTTATAGTTTTTTATGTTTAATTACCAAATCACATCTTTAATTAATTTTATTTCACTTGTTTCATGAAAATTAATTATGGCCACTTTGCTCTGGCTGTGTTTCCCCAGACAGCCACATTAACCACCCCCATAACCGCCACCCCACCCCTGATTCATTCCCTCTCTCTTCTCTGTTTATTTGTGCACTTCCCATTGAGAAATGAAAAGAGCTCTTCTCCTGTACTCTAGAGTGGCCATCAGAGGCCTGCCACCTGTGCTTCATTTCTTAATGTGATTAATGCTGGAACTTCTGGCATGAGGCCCATCTGGTCCTCACTTAAAACAGATGCTTCCATCAGGCCATTGCTTGCAGGTGGAGAGCCTGCTTAACTGTAAGCTCATTTTCCCATATTAACCCTGTACTCTTTGCCCATAATGTACTGCACAGTTCCAGGTTATTAGAAGTCCACTTGTGCTTTTGAGTTGTTGGGAAATGTGTGATCAACTACCACAGAATTGCAAAGCGTCCGAAAGAAGCCTTTTAGCCAGGACGCATTCTTTCCATGTGCTTGTCAAGCTGTTGCGATGCCTGCGATGACCGCTAGTTCAGATCAGCATGTTTTATAACCTACTGTACATATTTAAGCAGATATGGTAATACATAGTTAAATACACTGCTCAAAGAAAGTAAGGGAACACTTAAATCACACCGCGGATCTCGATGAACGAAATATTCAAGTTGAAAATCTTTATTGATTGCATTGTGTACTTCGTCAAGAACAAAATTACATAAGAATGGTCAATGGAATCCAAAATCATTAACCCATTGAGGGCTGGATTCAAAATCACACTGAAAATCTAAATGAAAAATTGAGATCACAGGCTGATCCAACTTGTGTGAATTTCATCACGACAACTCATAATGTGGCTCAGTAGTGTGTATGGCCCCCATGTGCCTGTATGCACTCCTGACAACGTCTGGGCATGCTCCTGATGAGACGGCGGATGGTGTCCTGGGGGATCTCCTCCCAGACCTGGATCAGGGCATCATTGAGCTCCTGGACAGTTTGTGGCGCTACTGTGGTTCTCTGTGGCTCAGTTAGTGGAGCACAGTGTTGGCAACGCTTAGGTTGTGGGTTCAATCCCCACTGGGGCCACATATACTGAAAATGTATACATTCACTACTGTAAGTCTCTTTGGATAAAAGCGTCTGCTAAATGGCGTATATTAAATGGCGTATATTACTTGGCGGTGGCGGATGCACCAATACATAACGTCCCAGGCGTGCTCAATTGGATTCAGGTCTGGGAAACGTGAGGGCCAGTCAATGGCATTAATGCCTTTGTCATCCAGGAGCTGCCTACACACTCTGGCCACGAGGCCGGGCATTGTCCTGCACCAGGAGGAACCCAGGGCCCACTGCACCAGTGTAAGGTCTGACAATGGGTCTGAGGATTTCATCCTGGCAAGGCCGAAATTACCATATATATTGGGGGGGACACATCCCCCCCAATATTCAGATATGCTCAAAATGTCCCCCCCAATATATAGCCTAGCTGATATAAAAAAATAAATAAATTGATTTGGTCCCCCCCAATGTTGACTCCATGGTTACGGCCTTGCATCCCGGTACCTAACAGCAGTCAGGGTACTATTGGCTAGCACGTGGAGGTTTGTGCGGCCCTCCAAGGATATGCCTGCCCAGACCATCACTGACCCACCGCCAAACCGGTCATGCTGGATGATGTTGCAGGCAGCATAACATTTGCCCCGGCATCTCCAGACTCTTTCACATCTGTCACATGTGCTCAGTGTGAAGAGAATGTGGCGCCAATGGCGAACCTGCCAATTCTGGTGTTCTCTGGCAAATGCCAATCGAGCTGCATGGTGCTGGGCTGTGAGCACAGGTCCCACTACAAGACGTCGGGCCCTCATGACAGTTTGGTCAGAAACATGCACACGAGTAGCCCGCTGGAGGTCATTTTGTAGGGCTCTGGCAGTGCTCCTCCTGTTCCTGCACAAAGGAGCAGATACCGGTCCTGCCGCTGGGTTGTTGCCCTTCTACGGCCCTGTCCAGCTCTCCTCATGTAATGGCCCGTCTCCCGGTATCTCCTCCACCCTCTTGAGACTGTGCTGGGAGACACAGCAAACCTTCTTGCGATGGCACGTATAGATGTGCCATCCTGGAGGAGCTGGACTACCTGTGCAACCTGAATGGGCTGCAGGTACCGCCTCATGCTACCAGTAGTGACAGGGGCACTAGCAAAAAGCAAAACTAGAGAAAAATCTGTCAGGAAGGATAAGGAGAGAGAAATGGTCTATGGCCACCACCTGCAAAACCATTTACTTTTTGGGGATTGTCTTGCTGTTGCCTCTCCTGTCCACCTGTTGTCACTTTCATTTGCACCAAAGCAGGTGAAATTGATTCACAATTGTTTACGCTTCCTAACTGGACAGATCGATATCCCAGAAGTGTAATTGACTTGGTGTTATACTGTGATGATTCAGTGTTCTCTTCATTTCTTTGAGCAGTGTATATTTAACTTTGTATTATGTAAAGTATTACAGTTCCACAACTCGGCTGGTTTCATTTGGTCTTTGTAGCATAACTTTCTTTTCACAAAAACAATTGAAAATCCCATTGACACATGTACAGGTAACTCCCAAAATAAAGGAAATACCAACATAAAGTCTCTTAATAGGGCGCTGGGCTACCACAAGTCGCTAGAACAGCTTCAATGCGCCTTGTCATAGATTATACAAGTATCGGAAAAATTATTAGAGGTATGGAACACCGTTCTTCCACAAGAAATTTCATTATTTGGTGTTTTGTTAATGGTAGTGGAAAACTCTGTCTCAGGCGCCACTCCATAATCTCCCATAAGTGTTCAATTGGGTTGAGATCTGGTGACTTGGCATATGGAGTTGATCATGGCATATAGGTTACATCGTTCCCATCCTCATCAAAACATTCAGTGACCTCTTGTGCCCTGTGGATGGGGGATATTGTAATCCTGGAAGAGACCACTCCCATAAGGGTAGAAATACTTCACCACGGGAAGAAGGTGATCACTCAGAATGGCTTTGTATTTATTGGTGTTTACCTTGTCCTCTAAGGAAACCTTGCCAGGAAAATGCACCCTACACCATAACAGAGCCACAAGAACCCTTCACTGTGGGAAACAAGCACTCAGGCCTGTAGGTTTCTTTTGGAATATGCTACACGTGCACTCGTCCACTTGTTGAGAACAGGGTAAAGAATGTTTCCCCTAGTTGATGACGTCTTTCCCTCAGCCTTCCATGCCAACATCACCTTAGCCACTGTTCCTTGTTAAACATAAGCAAGTTTAGCGGTCTTCATCACTGAAGCTCCTGCCAAACATGCTCAACAATCACCCCTCTTTTAAGGGGAGACTAGATAGGCAAAAAAAAGAAAGAAAATAGATATCACTGTGAACACATTCCCAGTTTGTTATGTACAACTAAGAAAAAATGTATTGCAAGTTTTCTGAATTGTATGTTTATTATGCTAATTAGGTGCTAATTAGGCCTAATTGTCTTTTACTGTAAATACTGTGTACTGTTGCCCTTTTGCACTTTTTCGTTGAGCATTGCCACTTTTCATTTCACTGCACACCCCGTGTGTGTATGTGACAAATAAAAATCTTGAATCTTGAATTTTGAATCTAATTAGGCCTAATTGTCATATATCGCCAAGGGCACTAACACCATCATATGTGTCAACATATGTGTTTTTTTATGTTGACACATTAGAAAAGAAACTTTTTACAGAAGAGATTGTGTCTATGTCCTCGTATCAGCCCATACATCAGGAAATACCGTCTATAGTCATAGAAAATCTATGGGGGGTAGTCTCCCCTTAAAGCCACTGATATCTATTCTTCTAGCCATGGTAGTCAAAATATTGAGCCACTGGGCCTGTCCAGCATTGGCCCTAAGCATGATGGGATGTTAATTGTTTAATTAACTCAGAAACCACACCAGTATGGGAGCATCTGCTTTCAATATACTTTGTATCCCTCCGTGGTTCTCTGTGGCTCAGTTGGTAGAGCACAGCGTTGGCAATGCTTAGGTTGTGGGTTCAATCTCCACTGGGGCCACATATACTGAAAATGTATGCATTCACTACTGTAAGTCGCTTTGGATAAAAGCGTCTGCTAAATGGCGTATATTATATTATTATATTACTCAAGTGCTTCCTTTATTTTGGCAGTTATCTGTATATTGTAGCTGCCCCCGAGCCCTAGATCCTGTGAGAAGTGTGAGCTGCCCCATCAACCCTCAACCCCACACCTACCCCAGTCCCTGGATCCGGACCCCCTTCACGTGGTTTGCCCCCCCCCACCGACTACCTAACTCGGAGGCGCAAATTCAGCCAATCCTGTGTCACCTTTGGACTGACCATGATACGGTCTTTTATGGACACACCCTGTGCTGCCCAGAAGAGGACGGGCTCCCCCCCTTTTTGTCTGGTTCCTCCCAAGGTTCCTTGCCACTGTCGCCTTAGGCTTGCTTTTGGTAAGCATTTTGTTAATGCATTTTGTGACAATGCATTTGTGAAAAGCGCTATACAAATACATTTGATTTGATTTGACAAGAGCAACAAGATTTAACTCAGGGTCAAGGGCAAAAATGAAAACATTCAACACACAATACTAGACATTGATACACATGGGGTGTTTAAATATACTACGGAGAAAAAGACATCAAGGCAACCATTTTTAAATTAACCCTCTCAGGGGGTTGAGGTAGATGTTCAGTTCTTTCCAGTGGCCCACCCCCCATTTCTCTTCCTGTATTTTAAAAAGTCAGCCAAAACACAATCTTGGAGGTGGTTTTGTATCCTCCTCCGGAGATTGAGCGGGTCCGCAGTTTGTTTTTGGTAGACCTTGATGTTCCTTGCCTCCCACAGGATGTGCTTAATGGTGTTGATGATTCTCTACTGGCGCTGGAGCTCTGGAGTGTTGCAACCTCTGGATAGACCATAGAGGATGCTCTCAGTCATCATGGAGGATCTTGGCAAGGGTCTGTTAAAGGAGACAGAGGAAGCAACAAGGCCCCAGACCTGTCTGGCCACAGAGCACTCCCAGATTAGATGACATACGTGTCCTGAGTCAATGCATCACTGGGGGCAGCTCTCTGAAAGGAAGTGCCATCTAAACATGAATTACCTGGTGGGGAGACACACATGAGCAGACAACAATTGCAAATCTTTCTGCTTATTGCTAGGGATTTTGGTTGACGTTTTTCCAGATATTCGAGAGAGACATTGTCTCTTTTCTTCTTAGGTATGATATTATGTTTTTGTGTGACCACAGAGTTAGCCTGGCCCTGGATAATCAAATCCTGAAGGCAAAATCCCTCAGGGCTTTGCAGATATATGGGGGGTCCCAGCTATACGGCGTTTTGTAGCCCACACAGATCCATAGTCCTGAGGAAGGAAGGAGGAAGGATCTTACATAAGAACATAAGAATACCCAAGAATAATGACGAGAATGGACCATTCAGCCTATCTAGGCCTATCATGTCCTAATCTAAAAAGTATCTAGTGCTGCCTCTAGCCTAGACTTGAATAGCCCAAGTCCTTCCTCTACTACCTGACCTGGCAAGCTGTTCCAGGCATTGACAACTCTTTGTGTAAAGAAAAACTTCCTAATATCTGTGCGGAATTTGCCTTCCATAATTTCCACCTGTGACCTCTTGTTCTGCTCACCCCACTTATCTTAAAACATCTTTGGTAGTGCACTTTGTTAATCCCTTTTAGGAATTTAAAAACCTCAATCAAGACCCCCTAAATCTCTGTTTGCTAAACTTAAATAGATTGAGTGCCTTAAGTCTATCCTCATAACTTTGACCTTTCATACCAGGTACTAATTTAGTTGTACTTATTTGAACTTTTTAAAGAGCTTCTATGTCTTTCTTGTAGTCTATTGTCCAGAATCACACATAGTACTCTAAGTGAGGTCTGGCAAACATATATAACATTAATATAACCTCCTTTGATTTATACTCAATACCTTTTGCTATGTATCCCAGCATCCTGTTGACCTTTTTCACTGCTGCTTTGATACAGATAGACTTTGAACTACAATTCCTAAGTCTTTTTCAAATTGAAATTTCAAACTACTTTTTCTCCTCCCATAAAATACTCCTGTCTTATGTTTTTATTTCCCACATGCATAACTTTACATTTAGGAATATTGAATGTCATCTGCTATGTTTCTGCCAATTTTTGGATTTTGTTCAAATCATTTTGTATTACCTTAGTCGATTCCAAACTGTTTGCCAAACCCCCAATTTTAGTATCATCTGCAAATGCAACTATTTTGCAACTAACATCCCTATCAACATCATTTATGTAAATAAGCAAGAGCAGAGGTCCCAGCACCGATCCCTTGCAGGACTCCACTGCCCACAGCACCTAGATCAGATACGACCCCACCTACTTTTTATTTCACTTTGAAACAACTCGGTAATTTCTATTGAATTCATTTGAACAATGAACCTCTTATGTGGTACCTTGTCAAATGCTTTTTGAAAGTTCAAATATATAATATCATAAGCCTGATTCAAGTCAAAACGCTTGAAAGTCCTGGAGACTTCCCCTTAAGAAAGTAATTTTGTCTCTCCCTTAAAATATTATATTTTTTCAAGAATGATTCCAACTTGTACCTAATAATACATTTCAGTATTTTACATAAGAAGCAAGTTAAACTGACAAGTATATAGTTCCTAGGTCAGTACGGTTCCCCTTCTTATATAGTGGAATTATACTACCCTGCTTCCAGTCATCTGGTATTTCTCCAGTGTTTATGGATTGCATAAAAATATCTGTCAATGATTTATATATAATTTCCCTAGGTTCTTGGAGTAGTCTGGGATATATACCATCAGGGTCTGCTGCCTTATTTGACTTAGCTATACATTTAGGCATACTTATAACCTCTTCTCTAGTAAAGCTCTCAACAAAGTAACAAAGTTACCTGCCATTGTGAGTGGTTGCACGCTCCAGCTTCAGATTTTTTCTGTATGTGGCAGAAGGCCTCCTCCCATATCCAGCTCCTCTTCCCATTGGATTGGAAGGAGCTTAATGCTATCTCTAAGCACAGGGAAGAAACAGGTTAATGTCTCAGAATGGTGACAGGAATTGTTCGGTCTTGCCCCAGGTGACCAGGGTGCCTGTGGTAGCAGTGGTGATGCAGTGACTCTCTGTGACGACATCGTCCATGTACGCCATCACCTAGAGCCGCTCTGCCTAGGCACCTGGCAAAGGGTAGCCCCTGATGTTCCTGTTCTGCCCTATCCTTTGGAGGAACAGCTCAATGTAAATGAAGTACAGAAAGCGTTCTAGAGGGCATCCCTGCCTTATGCCAGACCTGATGGAAAAAGGGGCAGAGAGGTTTCAATGGCAGCCACCCTACCTGAGATCTTTCAAGCACATCTGGATCCAGTGCAACAGGGAGCTAGGGAAATTGAACCTTGTCAACACCCTCTCCAAGCACATGTAGCTAATCCTGTCAAAACCTTCTCTTGATCTAAACTGAGAAGGCTCAAGGGGGACATGTGCTCCCTTGAGTGAATTATCATATCCCTCACAAGGAGCATATTATTATTTGTGGACCTCCCAGGAACACTGCATATTTGGTTGTAGTCAATCACCGATGGTAGCAGATCTTGGAACCTCCTCATCACTGATTTAGTCATGATCTTATAATCGACTGAGTGGAGGTTGATCCTTCAGGCTCCCCTTATTTTTTGAGCTCTTTCTTGAGCTCTGCCACCCAACCACCCCTCCCTGTATGAAGTCCACTATGTCCTCCTTCAGGAGAACCCAGAAGGTCTGATAGAACTCTGATAGAGCTGGGATTTCATCAGGACCAGGAGCTTTGTGTTGATTAAGCGGGTGCATGGACTGGTTAAGCTCCTCTATGCTTAGGTCCAGTTCCTTGCTCTCTTCCCCCAGGCATCTGTCCAAACAGTCTGGGAAGGTGTCCATGAGAGCCTTGTTGATGGGCTTAATGTTATACAAGCCCTAATGGAACTGCATGTATGGTCCTCCCTGGATGTCAGCCTCTTCAGACATCACCCCCATGCTGTTATACAGGTAAGAGATGTTAGATTTATTTGACCGTGCCTTGCGGAAGTAAAACCTGATGCATTTCTCATCCTCCTCGAGATGCTGGATTTGGCTATATTTCTTCTGCTCCTCCTGACAGAGGGTGTAGAGGCGTTGTTTGATTTGGGCAATTACTGTACTTAATTCCAGGCCTCAGAACTGGAGGTGGCTCAGTGTCTGGAGGGCAGTATTGTGATGCTCACCTTCACGTTACCTTCACCTTCCTCCACCCGACTACCTAGAAGTAGCCCCGCACCCAATCTTTTACCATCTCCCACCACTCTATGGGGGAGTTAAATAGTTGTTTAGTGTGACCAACTCCAGGTATTGTCATGAGAAGGAGAGATGCACTTTGGGGTCCTGGAGATGGCTGGTGTTCATTCCCTGCCCACCGTTATTAGTTTCTCCCAGTACAAGGACACAGCCACCCTGTGGTGTTCTGAGAAGTGCACTGCCCTGAAGGAAAAGGTATGCACTCTTAGACCTCTGGAGGAGCAGCACTGGAGCTTACTCCTGTGAAATGTGGTGGAGAGATAACTCTGGATTCGTGGAGGGAGAAAGGGATGTTCCTATCCCACCTGGGTCTGCTGCTGTCCTCGTCCCTAAGGTAGGGTGACCAGACGTCCCCGTTTCCCCCCTCCCAGATTGCGTATTTCATCCCCGGTTGGCACCGTCCCCGAAAATGTCCCCGGATTTTATCAAAATTAATGTATTTTACATTTTACAATTTAAGCATTTGTCAGAGCGACTTAGAATATGTGCATTAATACATGGTAGGAATAATCATAGTTCGCGCAGAGATCAGTGCAGTAATACAGCGATAGACATCATTGTAGGCAGCTACATACCATACCTGTAACACTGGGAAGGAAAAGGTTAGTAAATTATTATTATTATTTTTTTAATTTTTTTAAATGAGGAGTAAGCAGGGATACATATACAAGAAGTATTGAACAAGTAGTCAGTGGTATTGACAATTAGCTAGATGTACAGAATTCAGTGGTAGTGGAGTCTCTTGCAGAAGATCGCAAGTGATTCAGAAGGTCATTCCACCACCGAGGGGTCAGGACAGAGAAGAGCGAGACCACGAGGAGCTGCTGCTGGGCGCCCGGAGGAATGAGACAGTCAGTTTGCCAGAGGAGGCGGAGCGGAGGGGTCTGACTGGGGTGTAGGGTGTGATGAGTGTCTGGAGGTAAGGGGGAGCAGTTCCTCTAGCCACTTGAAAAGCAAGCACCAGTGATTTGAATCTGATGCGTGCTGTGATGGGGGGCCAGTGCAGAGAGGAGAGTAAAGGGGTGACATAGGTGTCTTGGAAAATGTATTGTTGTAACCGAGCCATGTGTCAATAGCCAAATCGTTTTGGCTGACCTGTCACAAAAGATAAATATAAAAGATAAAGATAGCCTGTGACCATGATGTGAGTGCTGTGATCTGTGTTGTAACCAATCAAGTGCCCTGGATGTTGCTATTACTATGGTTACATGACTCAAATTCCTGAATGAAATTTATAAACATAAAATTGGCAGGTAGCCAACAAATTAGCATAGTCTATCCTTATGGTTTATCCCAAGAAAAGAAAATGCAGTTTTTTTTCTTACAGCGCATGCTCAGCTGTCGCACAGTTACATCGAATGAAAATGCCCCAGATTTGCTCCATGAAATCTGGTCATCTTACCCTAAGGGCACAGTTGAACCCCCCCCTCCCCCCCCACAACAACTGGCAAATTGCAATGTACTCCCTCTAAAATATATTCACATTAATTGAATAACATTAAGAGCTCTTCATAACTCCATGGAACCCTGGAAATAATTGTCATCTATAACTGCCATATAGTATTACTTTTTAGTTGACCAGTATGAGCATTTAGTATCTAATGGATGGGTTTTGTGCACTGCACCAGTAGAATTTCTTTTCATGAGGCTCACTGCTGTCATTCAAGATTTATTGTCCTCTCACAGTTTTGTTATTCGTGTCACAGAGCCTTACCACTGCATGGCTCAGCTCTCAGGGGGTACCAGCCCAAACATTCCATAAAAACTCCTTCATTAGAGGACAGGATATGTAATGCAATGAGATGTTTACCACATGCAGAGCTCATATTGTGTGACAGGCCATATATCTTCATACCATATTTGAGGGCCTGTAATTGAAAGCAACTGGCTTGCACCCTGCACTGAAGTAGGCCAGGAAAATAATGTGATGAAATGTGATAATGTGAATATCGAGTAAAATTAAGTTTTATTGACTCTCAAAATGTTTTTTTGAGTACTGTATATGTATGTATGTATGTATTAAACATAATATTTTGTATTTAACCATTCATTGATTTCTCTCTCTTTCTCTCACTCTCTCTCATTCTCTCTTTATCAATTCAGTTCAAGTGGAATGACAATAAACAGGATTGTGTTGCCAAAGTGATTTTAAAAACCAAAATGACAAGACACATATTTCTTCAAAGCAAATATTACTGAATCTTAAAGGAATAGTCCAGTAAGATTTGTATCAATTGATTCATGTATGTCACTGTTATTCCTGCAAGATTTCAAATACAATTGGAGTATGTTTATACTATTTTAACTCCAATAGCTGAAATTCAGAAATGCCACTGTGACCATCTCACAGTTCTACAGTTCTTTCCCAAAATGCAATTGTATATAGGGAAGGGTTCCTCAAATCACGGTCCTCACTGCTGTTTTGAGTGTGAAGACACTCAGGTGTAAAGACACTCTGGTCAATCAATTGCATTCATTGTTCAATTAGGAAAATCAGGGCTGTATTTGGATTCATGGGTCAGATTTGAGGAACCCTGATATAGGGCATGCCACTTACATTTTGATCTGTATCTTCTGACATGAAATACTGTTTCAATACAAATTCACAAAACAAGCCAGTCCAAGCTTTGCCCAGAGGGATCATAGTTTAGACCTTGAGAAATATCTTTGTATTGTACTGGATGAGCATGAGGGCAATTAAGGGAAATGAAAGAGAAATTGCACTCTGAATAAGGATTCATGCCTGTACACATTATCAAGTATTTGAAAAATGTATGAGTTACAGTAAAATACAATACAACTTTATTAATCCCGGAAGGACAATTTTAATTTGGGCATGGTAAAAACAGACAAGAAGCAGACACAGTCAAATACAATAAAGCTACATTGGGGCTGTATGCGCAAGTGCAATGAAAAAAATAAAAATTATAAATGTAAAATATTAACAGTTAGTCCACATGCACGGTAGGCATTTCATGTACCAAGCTCCAGGTAGAGCCTAGGATCATCTTTTAGTGCCTTGTTTACCAGACAGATGGCCTTAGGTATGAAAGATGCTCCGCGTTGGTCGGTAGAGCACCTGGGGAGGCGCAGACAGTGCCCGAGAGGAAGCATTTGTAAGTGGGGATAGAGGACATCCGCTCAGTTCCTGAGAGGAGTGAGAGAAGGACGGTGTCGTCAGCAAATTTGACAAGATGGCGGTTGGCATGGGTGCTCTTACAGTCATTAGTGTAGAGAATGAACAGGAGCGGGGACAGGACGCACCCTTGTGGTGAGCCTGTGCAGGTGTACAGTGTGTCTGATAGTGTGCCATTGGTAAAGACTCTCTGTGGTCTGTCTGTTAAAAATTCCATAATCCACAAAATTAGACCTTGGTCTAAATTGAGTGTCCAGTTTACTGGCAAGGACGGCAGGCTGCATGGAGTTGAACGCGGAGAGAAATCCACAAATAAGAGCCTAGCAAAAGCTCCACTATTCTCAAGGTGACTATACATGGTATCAAGCAGGAACAGTTTGGCATCAACCCCCTCTTTTTGGTATGGTAGGCAAACTGAAGAGGGTCTAGGTGGGCAACAGTACTAGACATAATGTGGGACTTCTCTAGGACCTTCATGACTAGTGATGTTAAGGCTATGGGTCTGTGGTCATTGAGAGAGTGAGCGTTGTTGTTTTTGGGGACTGGGATGATGGCAATGAGACCACCCCTTGGTCCAGCGAAGACTGGAATAGCTGCAGGAGGACCCCGCTGAGCTGCTCAGCATAGTGCCTGAGGGTCCTGCCACAAATGCCATCCGGTCTGGCGGCCTTGTTGGTTGGGGTAGCTTTGAGCAGCTTTAGCACTTCCTGTTCTTGGAGGGTGGTGGATGGCGTAAGAGACTGAGTTTGTATTCCACCATTTTGGATTCCAGGTCAGGCCTCTCGAAGCGGGTGTAGAATTTGTTTAGTTCATTAGGTAGAGAGGAATCACTGACCCCCTTCACACTAACATGTTGTCAGGACTATATGAATGGCTACATGTGCCCATGCCTAGTTTTTACACTTGCTGTGAGGTTTTGTTTTGCAATCAGGTGCTTACAGATTTTAGACTAAATGTAATAAATAAGGCTCCATTATATTTCTTATGTCAGAGAAGGCGAAGTGTAGCGTGATGAGGATTTACAAGTTCAATTTCTGATTTCACAAAGTGATACATTAAAATGCAAAATTGTGTGCTAGCTCCTATTTTCCTCACTTATTCAGCATAAAAAGCAAGAAGATCATGGAATTTCAGATTTTGGCTGTACTATTCCTTTAATTGAACATCAAACCCCTTAATCAATTAAACACAAAAATAGCCAGTCAATCCGCAACTATAAGGTCTGTATCTCTGAGGTTCTACTGTACTTTCAAACATCTTTAAGTAACATTTTAAGATGATCTGATGATTACTTAATAAAGAGAATGCATATTTTTTTATTAAGTAACCTCATCTAAACAGTTAAAATACATGTCTCCGTGTCTTTATTACAAACGGTAATAAAGGTAGGAGGCTGCTGAAGTTCACAAGTTGACATTTGACCTTTGACCTACTGATGCCGCCTTCACTTGTTCTCCACTGGGTTCAATAGCCTTTACTTGAGGGAAGAGAAAATGGAGCATAATGACCTGAAATGAGTTAAAAGGACTTTTCTGTCCATCAAGAGCCTTTCTTTTTAACGACTTGCTTCCTCCCTGCAGCGACTTAATTGTTCTTGGTAAAAAGCCAAAGGAGATGTATTTGACCTGAATAGATAAAGTCTCGCACATGTTGTAATGAGTCTGGGAGCTGTGGTTTTCTTTTCAGCCATTCAAACCTACCAGCTTCCAGATCATAATCTGTGTTGATCACCAATGACCAAATTTGCACAGCCAACTCAGCAAGTATTTCAATGAAGACCATTTGTTTTCTTTGTTCCTGTTTTAGTCTTTGATTTGTGCATGCACATCTTACATATATACTGAAATATTGGTGTGAATATGAAGTGTTTGTATCCCATACACTAGTGCTAAATAGTATTGGCAGCCTTATTATACAGTAATAAGTGCTGAAACAGTGCATTGTGGGAATGATCCTGCACTGCTTGGGCCTGGCATGTAGCATACAGCAGGGAGCGGTGTGGTTTTAAAAGCAGGGATACTCTTATAATGAGGCTGATCACAAGGCAGTGTTTGTACTTCACTGTTAGTGGTACAATTAACAGCATCGTTAATAACCTTCCAAGTAGTTACAAGTTCTGCCCAGTACCTGTGTGCTGTTTCCTGTGAAATACAGCCCAGTAAATCCATTCCAGTCTATTTATGCTTTACAGAGAATGGCATTGTGTTACACAGAATTTTATTTGATTTCTTAATGGAACCTGCATACATGTGTTACCTGGTACACAGTGGTGTATTTATTCCAAATTGAATGTGGAAGAGGTTTACAGCTCTGTGGGATTCCATAAGGTACAGGAAGGTACTGTGCAATGTATTTAATAGTGATTTGGGATAATCACCCAACTACCAAACCTCAACACCCCAGTATAATTTAAATGTTTTCAATCAAATTTAAAAGCAATTGCTTCAGATACGTTTTCTGAGGAGAGAATGATAAGTCTCTCAGTTTACCCACACTCATAATTTCCCCAATTTCCTTTCTGTCTGAGTTGCACTCACAGTCTATTGCTGAGAAAAGGTTTTTGTTGCCAGTTTGCATGCATTTGGTCAGTCATTAAGATATTGGATTTGCTTCCAAATGTGAGGGTAATTGGCCTGTTTACTTTATTTCACAAGCAGAACTAAATTATAGTGTAGTATACCCCAAACAATAGTTTTGTAAAGGATGCCAGATATGTGTGACTGTCTGTAGACAAGGTGTATGGAGTTACTTATTAGCTTGTCGGCAGCCATAACTCCACCTAAACATAAGATAAGATATAATTTATCAATGCACCATAGTGGTCTGCATATCCTAATACAGTGTTAAAAACACACTGCTCCAGACCTGCATGTGAATCAAGAATATGTCAGAATCCAATTTGTTTGAGAGGTACAACATATAGGATGGATGGCAGCATATAATTAGCAATAAAATCATGTCTAATTTCAGATAGTCAGGGCAGACAGTTACTACATGATCTAAGTTCAATTTTGTGGAATTTTCTTTTCATTAAAAATTGAAAGCCCCGGCGGATAGCGTAGCGGTCTTATGCACCGTATCTTGGCTGGTCTGATACGAGTGTGGCTGCCTATCAGGGATGCAGTTAGAAACCTGTCTCTGCCGTTAGCCCCGATCGGGAGCGGCATTTGGCTGTCTGCCCCAGGGGGAGGGGGGGGGCTGAGCCGGCACAAGTTCATCGAGGAGCGGAAGGGCATCTGTGGTTGGGTTCTGTCTCGGAGGAGGTGGCTCTGCCGGCCCGGGAAATTGGCTGGAGGATAATTTTAGTTTGCACACAAAGACAACACCTTTCATAATAAAACAAACTGTCAATAAAATGTACCTCCTTTGTGAGGGAAGGTCATTCCACATTCTACTAAGTGCTTTTCCATGAAGTCTGTGAAAATGGCATCACCATTATTCTGATAAATCTATCCCACTACATGCAGAACAAAATCGTGATTGTTAATGTGAAGTTGATGATTTCCAGTGACGAGTGAGAAGCCTGACTGAACTTGGCCAAGCCACCAATTGATTCGCTCTACCGGTATTTGAAAAACAACAGACTGCATGCTCTGCACAATGGCAGATTAAAAGTGTGTTAATTGTCAGAAGGAATAAAAAAAAACATCAGCCCTCTGGACTCTCCTGAACTCCACAGTTTGCTTAACCAGGGTGACAGAGTTTATCTCAATCCCTCTGTTTCCACTTCACTGACCACAATTAAAAACAGCAGCCATTAGTGGGAATGCAGGATGTTGCAATGATTTTAACTGATTTATTTCTGGCAGAATGTGAAGCATTTTTCTTTCTCTTTCTCTCTCACTCTCTCACTCACACACACACACACACACACACACACACACATTCATACATTACATGTACATGCTGAAGTTATGTGTCCTACAAGATGTGACAGGGCGCTGTTAGAATTCCAAGGGCTGTTGGGCTTCAAGTTTGACACGTCATCTAACTCTGGAAAACTTAAAAGAGCCAGAATTTAAGGGTTTTTATTACCATTGCTATTTATGCTTCTGGGTATTAGGGAAAACCTCAATTTAAAACGTGACCTTTATGTACCCCGGTTGTCAATCAAAACCTTAATTGACACCAATTACATTCTGTCATGCCATATGATCAATTTAAATCATAACAGCCATAGACACTGATAATAATAATTTCAAAATGTATATATGGGCTGCTGGGTGGCTCATCCTTTAAAGCCCTTTTCTAGTGTGTGGATGAGCCCCATGGTCTGGTATCGAATCCAGACTGTGCCAGTGTCGCAAAAAGAAAAAAAAATGTGTGTGTGTGTGGGCGTATATACAGTATATATAAGTAAATTGAAGGTATGTAAACTCAAATTCACATAATATATCCTCGAAGCTAAGATACACATTACAGTATATATATACACTACCGTTCAAAAGTTTGGGGTCACCTGCTGGAAACTATTTTTATCTCATAATTGACAATGCTTTACACTGTATACATTTCTGTAAATACTTTAAAATGACAAAAAACACATGTAACAATGAACAAAATGAACATCAAAGAAATGTTCAAGAAAAGTATTTTGAAAATTGAATCTTGGATTCCTCAAAATAGTCACCCTTTGGCGTGAGAATAGCCTCACAAACAGTGGCCATTCGGTTAATAAGTTTTAGCAGGAAATCACCCAACATGTTTTCCCAGCTATCCTGCAGCAATTCCCAGAGAAACTTGTGGGATGCTTTGCTTTGACTCTTCCTTTCCAGTTTGTCCCATACAAGTTCTATGGGATTGAGGTCTGGACACTGGGCAGGCCAGGTCTTTAGTTTGAGTTGTTGTTCACATTCCTCCTTCACCAGATAGTTCTTGCACAACTTCAAGGTGTGTTTCGGGTCGTTATCTTGCTGAAGAATGAAGGAGTGCCCGATTAGCCATAGTCCAGATGGAAGGTGACCCCAAACTTTTGAACGGTAGTGTATATATATATATATATATATATACACACACTCAGTGGCTACTTTATTAGGTACACCTTCCTAGTACTGGGTAGGACCCCCCTTTGCCCCCAGAACAGCTTGAATTCTTGGTGGCATGGATTCAATAAGGTACTGGAAACATTCCTCAGAGATTCTGGTCCATATTGACATGATAACATCATGCAGTTGCTGCAGATTTGCCAGCTGCACATTCATGTTGTGAATCTCCCATTCCACATCCCAAAGGTGCTCTATCGCACTGAGATCTGGTGACTGTGGAGGTCATTGGAGTACACTGAACTCATTGTCATGTTCGTGGAACCAACTTGAGATGACATATGCTTTGTGACATGATGCATTATCCTTCTGGAAGTAGCCTTTAGAAGATGGGTAGACTGTGGCCATAAAGGGATGCACATGGTCAGCAACAAGATGCAGGTAGGCTGTGACGATGCTCAATTGGTATTATGGGACCTAGTGTGTGCCAAGAAAACATTCCCCACACCATTACACCACCACCAGCATTACATTACATTACATTACAGGCATTTGGCAGATGCTCTTATCCAGAGCGACGTACAACAAAATGTTAACCGTAGTCAAGAACAGTTTTGCTGAAAGCCACCCTAGTGGGAAGTACAGTTCCTGAGTGCTAGGAGCAACCACATAGTTAAACTAGGACCTTGTAGGTAAATATGTAGCCACAATTCAAAGGTAGCAATAAGGCAATCAATGCAAAAAATAATGCCTAAGCCTAATACAATACATAAACAAGTAGACGTGTGAAACTAAGCAACTATGTCCCTAAGTTAACAAAAACCGCACTACGGGGAGAGGTGCACACTGAAGAGGTGAGTCTTCAGTCGTCGCTTGAAGGTGGCCAGGGTCTCAGCTGTTCTGACTTCCACAGGAAGGTAATTCCACCATCGTGGAGCCAGAACCGACAGGAGACGTGACCGGGAAGCGCAGGTGCAGAGGGGGGGAGGTGCTAGGCGTCCTGAGGTAGCAGAACGGAGTGGTCTGGCAGGTGTGTAGGGTTTGAAGATCTTGAGGAGGTATGTTGGGGCTGATCCCTTGACTGCCTGGTATGCTAGGACCAATGTCTTGAATTTGATGCAAGCTATAACAGGCAGCCAGTGGAGGGTAGTGAGCAGGGGGGTGACATGGGAGTGTCTAGGAAGGTTGTAGACCAGACGGGCTGCAGCGTTCTGGATGAGTTGCAGGGGTCTGATGGCAGATGCGGGAAGGTCAACCAGGAGCGAGTTGCAGTAGTCCAAGCGGGACAGTACCATTGCTTGGACCAGGAGCTGGGTAGAGTACATGGTAAGGAAGGGACGGATCCTCTACAGCAGTGGTCCCCAAACTACGGCCCGCGGGCCCGGCCCGCCTCACATTTGGCCCGGCCCCCTGAACAATACCAGAGATGCATTATGATTTTTTTCAGTCTGGCCACGCGAATCTAAAACTCGCCCCTGTCAAATAGAACGGAATAATGGCGAAAAGGTTAGGTAAGAGAAAAATTGATTCAGAATGCAGGGTATTTAACCTGCAGTGGTCAAACGATTATTTTTTTGTTCAATGCAAAGAAAAGGCTGTTTGTCTCATCTGTCAAGAGGCGGTGGCGGTATTCAAAGAATACAATCTGCGCCGACACTATGAATCCCGTCACAAAGACAAGTATAATAGCTTGCAAGGCCAAATGCGAGCAGACAAACTCTCAAAGCTAAAAAGTGGACTGTTAGCTCAGCAGAATACATTTGTATGCCAAGCTCAGCTGAACCAGTCATCCGTTCGGGCCAGCTTTTTCGGTTTCGCGTTTTACGAGCTGCTACCCGAAATTAACGCATTTCTTCATTCAAAAGACAAAACGGTCCCAGAGCTGATCGACCCAGAATGGAAATGGCACCTCGCATTTTTAACAGACGTGACAGAAATGCTGAACAGCCTTAACTTGCAGCTACAAGGCCAGGGGAAACTCATTTGCGACATGTATTCTCACATAAAAGCATTTGAGGTGAAACTAGCGCTGCTTTTGGAAAAAGTGAAAAAGCACAACTTCATCCATCTCCCTGCTACCCAAAACCTCTCTGCAGAGAACCCAGCGGTCCCGTTCCCAGCTGAAAAGTGTGTGGAAGCACTGGAAATGCTGAAGGCGGAGTTCAGTGTGCGATTCCGGCAACTACATGTTAATGCAAAATAAATCCGTCTTTTCCAGAACCCCTTTGTTGCCGACATCGATGAAGCTCAGCCTTCTTATCAGTTTGAGTTAGCCGAGTTACAGAACTGTGATGTTCTGAAAGACGCATTCAAGCCCAACAGTCTCATTGACTTCTATGCCGCCCTCCCAAACGACACGTACCCTAACATAAAAAAACATGCAATGAAGATGTCCACACTTTTTGGCAGCACGTATATCTGCGAGCAAACCTTTTCACACATGAAACATGAAACATGAAACATGAACACAAGAACTTTGAGAGACTGCTCATATGAGTCATTTAAGTAAGAGATTCTGCTCTGACAACTAAGCTGAACTTTTACCTGTTAAGATTGTGCACGGCACAACAGAAAGTTACTGTTCAATGGACTTTTTTTCTGTGAAGAACCCAGAGAGGGTTATTTGGTTATTATTTATTTCATAAATAGTGTTATTTATTTCATTAATAGTGTTATTATTTATTTCCTGACTTTTTTTTCTGTGAAGATCCCGGAAAGGGTTATTAATATTTGGTTATGTGTGGCTTTCTGGAAAACAATAAATGTTTACGTTTAGGCACCCCTGCAATCGTCATACTTTTTCTGTTACAAACTGACCCCGGCCCCCATCAGAGAAGGGAAAAGTTATGTGGCCCTCACAGGAAAAAGTTTGGGGACCCCTGTTATACAGGAAGAATCTGCACGCCCGTACCGCTGCAATGCTCATTGATAGGGACAGCCTGTTGTCCATCACCACACCGAGATTCTTCGCGCAGGGTGATGATGTCACCAGGGTGTCACCTAGAGAAATGGAGAAATCAAGGTGGGGAGAGTTTAGGGCAGGAATGAAGATTAGTTCTGTTTTACCTGGGTTGAGCTTTCGGTGGTGACTGTCCATCCAGCTCTGAATGTCCCTCAGGCAAGGAGAGATGCGGGTAGAGACCTGAGTGTCTGATGGGGAGAAGGAGAGAAAGAGTTGAGTGTCATCAGCATAACAATGGTAAGATAAGCCGTGGGCAGAGATTACAGAGCCAAGGGAGCGGGTGTACAGGGAGAAGAGAAGGGGACCAAGGACTGAGCCCTGTGGAACCCCGGTGGGGAGGGAGAGAGGCGGTGATACTTTACCAGCCCAGGCAACCTGGAAGGAGTGACTGGAGAGGTAGGACTCGATCCAGGCGAGGGCTGTACCGCAGATCCCTGTTGCTGCCAGGGAGGACAGGAGGATGGAGTGCTCCACAGTGTCGAAGGCAGCTGAGAGATCAAGCAGGATCAGGATGGAGGAGAGGGAGGCGGCTCGTGCGGTGTGAAGAAAGCAGAGAGTTGGTTAGATTCCGCTCTTTCAAGGGTTTTAGACAGGAAGGGGAGGAGGGATACTGGGCGATAATTCTGGATGACTGAGGGGTCTACAGTGGGTTTTTTCAGCAGAGGGGTGATATGGGCCCTTTTGAAGGGCGAGGGGAAACAACCAGAAGACAGGGAGGAGTTCACAAGGGAGGTGACAAATGGGAGGAAGTCAGCAGGGGGAGGACACAGAGGGAGTGGAGGACACAGAGGGAGTGGAGGGCACAGCGGGAGTGGATGGCACAGCGGGAGTGGAGGGCACAGCGGGAGTGGAGGGCACAGCGGGAGTGGATGGCACAGCGGGACTGGAGGGCACAGCGGGAGTGGAGGGCACAGCGGGAGTGGATGGCACAGCGGGAGGGGAGGGCACAAAGGAGCTGCGGATGTTTGCAATTTTCTCCTCGAAGAAAACAGCAAAGTCATCTGCAGTGAAGGGGGACTGAGGTGGGGGAGGAGGTGTGCTGAGGAGAGAGGAGAAAATAGAGAACAGTTGATGAGGTTTAGATATAGAGTTTTGAATTTTAGTTTGATAGAAGTTTGCCTTAGCGGCAGTGACGGCAGAAGAAAACACAGACAGTAGAGACTGATAGGATGAAAGGTCGGACGAGTGCCTGGATTTCTTCTCAGCAGCACGGAGGCTGACCCGGGAGGTGCGCAGGGTGTCAGACATCCAGGGACTAGGAGGGGATGAGCGTGCAGGTCTGGGGAGAAGAGGACAGAGAGAGTCAAGTGCAGAGGACAGAGATGAGATTAGGGTGGAGGAAGCAGTGCCAGTGGGGAGTCTAGAGAATGCTTTAAGGGGGGGAGGGAAGCAGTGACAATGGGAGCGAGGGAAGAGGGTGAGAGGGAGCAAAGGTTACGACGGGCAGTGATAGTGGGTGTTGGAGGAGGGGAGGGAGGATGGGGGGCAAGGGAGAGGGAGAAGGAAATAAAATGGTGATCAGATGTATGCAAGGGGGTAACGGTGAGATTGGAGCAGGGGCAGTTCCTCAGGAAGATCAGGTCTAGGAGGTTGCCTGCCTTGTGGGTTGGGGGGGAGTATTGCAGGGAGAGGTCGAAGGAGTGGAGTAGTGGTAGGAAGGCAGCAGACTGGGGGGCCTCTAGGTGGATGTTGAAGTCTCCCAGGAGGATCAGCGGGTGCCGTCCTCAGGGAAGGAGCTGAGCAGGGTGTCTAGCTCGTCGAGGAAGCATCCCAGGGGCCCTGTTGGACGATAAACAACAACAATAAAGGGTTTAGTAGGATAGGTGATGGAGACAGGGTGGCATTCAAAAGAGGATATAGACAGGTTGGAGAGGGGAATGACTGAGAACTTCCATGTGGGAGAGATAAGCAAACCTGTACCACCACCACGGCCGGATGGCCGGGGGGTGTGGGAGAAGGAGTAGGCGGACGAGAGGGCAGCAGGAGTAGCAGAGTTGTCAGGGCTGATCCAGGTCTCGGTGAGGGCGAGAAACTGGAGGGACAAGAGGGAGGCATAAGCAGAAATGAAGTTGGCCTTCTGTGCGGCAGACCAACAGTTCCATAGCCCCCCTGAGAACTGAACCAGCAGCCTGAACCATTGACACAAGGCAGGATGGATGCATGGATTCATGTTGTTTACGTCAAATTCTGACCCTACCATCTGCATGCCGCAGCAGAAATCGAGATTCGTCAGACAAGGCAACATTCTTCAACTGTCCAGTATTGGTGGGCCTGTGCCCACTGTAGCCTCACTTTCCTGTTCTTAGCTGACAGGAGTGGAACCCATCCACTTCAAGGTTCAACGTGTTGTGCGTTCAGAGATGCTCTTCTGCATACCACTGTTGTAATGCGTAGTTATGCGTCGCCTTCCTGCCAGATTGAACCAGTCTGACCATTCTCCTCTAGCCTCTCTCATTAACAAGGCATTTTCATCCACAGAACTGCTGCTCACTGGATGTTTTTAGTTTTTTGCACCATTCTCTGTGAACTCTAGAGACTGTTGTGCATGAAAATCGCATTAGATTTGTGCATTGAGTTGCTGCCATATGATTGGCTTATTAGATCATTGCATTAACCAGCAGGTATACAGGTGTACCTAATAAAGTGACCAATGAGTGTATATATTTACTGTAAGATCCGAGCTCTTAGCTCCAAGAATATATTATGTGAATTTGAGTTTATTTGTCTGAAAGGAATTTAAATGACACTCAAGGAAGGGGTATCTCATATACCAACACCAATCAAAAGCATGTTTTGAAACATTTTATTACATTTTGATCAACATTTAAAAATGAAACATTTCAATATGAGAGATGTCATTGTTACAAGACAATCTGAGGCATTTTGGCCAAGGCCTACATATGCATTTCCAAAGCAAAAAAAATAAAAACTCTTACATATGCATACATTGAAAATGGAAAAACCCACCAACTTCTGATAAAGAGACAGTCGAAATGTGGTGAGTCTTCCTCAGATTTTGAATTGTGATAGGGCTGATTTCTCTATGGATATGAAGCTCATGTTGTATAAGTATATCTGCACACAGTGGAACATTTATATCTTCCTACAGAGCAAAGGTAGCCAACAGCTTGAAGCATAGCCAAAGCATCATTGATCGCCTATTATACTGCACCCTCAGAGTCAAATTGATTCATCTGAATTCCTTCTGCCACTAATCTGGTGGGCTCTGTTAAGTATTAAGTTTAATGATGGAATGGTAAAAAAGGACTGAAATTTCATTCTGAGATTAAAATGCAACAAAGGCAGAGACAATATGGGGGTGTCAGGCCTTAACCACAACAGTTTTTTCATACCTCAAATGGGATTGAATGTGGACTGAATGTGTTTGAGTAGTGGCTTCCTTCTCTCCACCCTACCATACAGACCAGAATTATGGAGAGCTTTCTGTATTGTTGACACATGCACACATTGACCATTTTCTTACATAGTCCTGTAGCTCCATCATAGTTGCCATTAGTCTCTTGGTGGCCTCTCTGATCAGTCTCCTTCTTGCTCGGTCATTCCAGCTTGGATGAAGGGCCTGGTCTAGGCAAGGTACATGCACCTTCCACTTCATAATTATGTTCTTCCAAGGGGCATTTAAGGCCTTTGAAATCTTTCTATACCAATTTCCTTCTATGTGCCTTTCCACAACTTTATCCTGGAGTTCTTTTGAAAGCTACTTGTTGCTCATGGTGGATTCCTTACTTTGAAATGCACTACGCAGCAGTGGAATCCTCTAGGAACAGTTGCTTTTATTCAGAAGTAATCACTACAACTGAACACAGGTGGAGACCACCTTGGTTTGGTGTGTGATCTGGAAGGTGATTAGTTACCCCTGAGCTAGTTTACAATCAGTATGATCAATCAATCAATCAATCAATCTTTATTTTTGTATAGCGCCATTTACAAACAGGTTGTCACACAGCGCTTCACAATTGGCATTTTCCAGAGGGAATAAAAAAACAGAAAACCATTGGAGCCAATGTAGGAAACTGGAAAATGATTCCCTGACCCCTTAAAAGGCGGTCGAGATGAACTCCTGGAAAATTGTGGGATACAGAGAAAAACAACACAAATAGTCCTTGAGGCTCATGTGGCTTAACAGACCACTGGAATGGCATTCTAAGTGTAGGAGTGGGGTGGACCTCATCCCTCCAGATACCAGGGCAGGGCGGGGGATGGAACCAGCAGCTAGGGTCTGGGCCAGCGGCATCCGGCTAACACATGGCAGGGGTGGGGGGTTGACTCTGGGGCAGGTGAGCTCTGGGCAGGTGCCACGAAGCCGGGGAGAAAAGAGGAAAGGTGCAATTATGACTATGATAAATATCACACCGGATCAGGGGGAAGAGTAGTGATAACACTTTTGCACCGGCAGAAGTAATCTAGGGCAGCATAACTAATTAGGTGAGTGGCACAGGGAGCACGCAGCCATGAGGGCACTCAGAGACCATCCCACCACATCATCAGCAGTCCTGATAGGGGCGGATCATCACTTATGATTGGTGACAGTAAGGATAGCTCATTGCACCAGAAGGCTCTATTGCTATGCCCCCTCCACATCTGCACCTAATGACTATAAGAGAGACTAAAGAGATGTGTTTTTAACCTAGACTTGAAAATTGAGACCGTGTCTGACTCCTTCACAGAGATGGGTAGACTGTTCCACAGTAAAGGAGCTCTATAGGAGAAAGCTCTGCCACCTGCTGTATTTTTTGATATTCTAGGGACTACCAAGTTGCCTGCATCTTGTGAGCGAAGTGAACGTGGGGGATTGTACGGATGAAGTAGATCCATCAAGTAAGAGGGTGCAAGTCCATGCAACACCTTATAAGTTAAGAGGAGTACCTTATAGTCTACACGATAGTTTATAGGAAGCCAGTGAAGTGACACTAACACAGGACTAATGTGCTCATATTTCTTTGTTCTAAGAACAAATATGATAATAAATATGATAAGTGGGGTGTAGACTTATTTTTTTATTTTATTTATACAGGAAGGTCCTGGTCAAGACGGCAGCAGCAGTTAACACATAAAAATAGAAAAAAATAAAAAGTTTCACATAAACAATTTCACATGAACACATACAATACATAAAAGTTGCACAAGGGAAAAGGCAATACAGACGATACCAGCGATGGTAAAATTGCTCAGCGAGTCGTTATCCGTAACACGGTCCATCTCAAGTCAAGGTTACATAAAACAGCAACATTTTTCCTTCAGAGCAGTTTGTAGAAGACCTTTAAAGGAATACAAGGAAGTGAGTGCTTCTAAGTTAAGGGTATTTTGCAGCTCATTCCATGCCCAAGGTGCATGGAAGGAGAAGGCGGTTTTACCAAGCTCTGAGTACACCCTGGGGACGTTTAGAGGAAGCCGGTTAAAGATCTGGTGCTATAGTTGCTGGTATGATAGGATAAAAGGCTGGAGATATAAGTAGGTAGTTTTCCTAACAATGTCTTAAAAATAAATAATAACATGTGAATTTTTCTCCTCTGGTATAGAGAGGACCAGCCTAAAGATTCATATAAAATACAATGGTGAGTGCGTGAGCCTGCACTGGTTATCAATCCAAGTTTTTATATTTTTAATTAATGTTCAGAAATGTTGAGACATTTTTTTTCACTTGGAAGTTGTAGGGTAAAATGTGGAAATAAAGGTGGAAAAAGTTTTTGTTCTAGAATTTTTTTTACATTTCTGGCTGTAAGGCAACAAAAGGTGACATATTTGAGATGGGGTATAGACTTTAAAGGGGCACTATATATACAGTCAAGCCGGAAAGTCTGCACACCCCTTTCACCCTCTCCACGTTTCATTGCGTTACAGACTTATTCTACAATAGATTAAGTTCATTTTTTGTCTAAGAATATATATGTCACAAAATAGCCCACAATGACAAAGTGAAAACAGGGTTTTAGACATTTGTGCTAATTTATAAAAAATCTAAATGTAAAATATCATATGTACACAAGTGTGCACACCCTTTGATATGACACCCAAAAGGTGCATTTTGTTTCCACTGATACTGCTTGAGATGTTTCTAAAACTTGATTCTAGTCCACCTGTGGTAAATTCAATGAATTGGACATGATTTGGAAAGGCACACACCTGTCTATATAAGGTCCCACAGTTGACAGTGCATGTCAGAGTAAAAACCAAGCCATGAAGTCCTAGGAAGTCTCCATAGACCTCCGAGATAGAATTGTGTTGAGGCATAGATGTGGGGAAGGGTATAAAAACATTGCTAAAGCATTGAAAGCACCCAGGAGAACAGTGGGCTCCATCATTGTGAAATGGAATAAGTTTGGAACCACCACAACTCTTCTTAGAGCTGGCCGTCCGGCCAAACTCAGTAACCGGGCAAGAAGGGCCATGGTCAGGGGGGTGACCAAGAACCCAATGGCCACTCTAAGAGAGCTTCAGAGTTCCTCTGCAGCGATGGGAGAATCTGGTAGAAGGACAAACATATCTGCAGCACTCCATCAATCAGACCTTTATGGTAGCACTTGGCATTCAGGCCAAAAAGTTCAATTTGTGTCTCATCAGACCGGAGAATCTTTTTCCTGATGCTCTTAGACTCCTTTAAGTGCCATTTGGCGAATTCCAGGTGGGCTGTCATATGCCTTTCACTCAGGAGACAGCTTCCGTCTACCCACTACCAAAAAGGTCTGATTGATGGAGTATTGAAACACAGCCAACAGTATTGAGTACAAATCGAAGGAGATCATACGCACCCTATACAATGCCCTTGTTAGGCCACACTTGGAATATTGTGTGCAGTTCTGGGGACCGCACACAAAAAGATATAGATGCGCTGGAAAAGGTCCAAAGACGGGCAACCAGACTGATTCCAGGCATAAAAGACAAGTGTTATGAGGAAAGGCTAGAGATGCTTGGACTGTTCAAGCTTAGTAAAAGGAGACTTAGGGGAGATTTGATACAGGATTTTAAATTTATTAAAGGAATTAACAAAGTGAAGTACAGGAAATTATTCAAGTTGAGTTCGGTTAGCAGAACGAGGGGGCATAAATGGAAACTGACAAAGGGTAAATTTCACACGGACACTAGGAAATATTTTTTCACACAGAGAGTGATCAATGCGTGGAATAGCCTGCCTGGACATGTAGTGGAGGCTGAGACACTAGGGGTATTCAAGGCCAGGCTTGATCCAGTGTTAGACACTCTAGCCTTTGGGTAAACTAAGCATTGTGAGCAGATTAGTGGTAGGAATGGACGAGCAGTGTTGGGCTGAATGGCCTGTTCTTGTCTTCCCCTTATGTTATGTTATGTTATGTTATGTAAATAAATATATATATATTTTGTGGGAAGATCTGTCCAAATCAGCATTTTCCTCTGCCTGTTTTAATCCGGCATAATTTTGGTTAATTTTGGACTCCTCTGGGCGTGCTTCAATGTCCCTTATGAATTCTTATCATCAGAAAGCACTGAGAAACATGCACTTGTTCAATCTGCATGTCTGGGTTTTTCCACAGACCACAGGCGACGCACTCAGCCCCGCACTGTGGGTCGTTCTCCCAAACTGAGGACGAGGGTTCAAGCTTAGACCCTGTGTGAGAGCTGATACTGATCAGTCTGTCGGCAGCTTGTGAAAAATAGAGCGGGGGGAATGGGGCTTATCTTCTCCCGTCATTAGCAGGGTCAGCCTATAATGCTTTCTAGTTCTTGAAATAATTATTCTGCCCTCTCCAGTGTGCATGAGTCAGACATGAAAAATTGCTGAAGTTTTCCCAAATCAACACAATGCTCAAAATCCCTTGTAATAAATTGAAATCTTTAGCACTAAACTAAAAAAACTGTATTGTAGAGTTGAATAGGCTTAAATGAGTAAAAGAAGGAATCGGTCTAAATAATTGCCTAGAAATCTGGAAGATACTGCTAAAACATATTTTTAGCTGATGATTGATAAGGCTGGCTAGAATTTAGTCGTAATATTTAAAAAAAAAATTACGAATCCTCCTTGTCTTTTCTTCAAAGGATTTCTTCATATTTGTTTGGCAGTTAATTGCTTGGAATTTGCCCTGTGCAGTCTTGCAATTCTTTTTTTTTCTTTTTGTCCTTGAGAGTATGTGAAAGGACAGCTTTATCGGATGATCAGGCGTCTGGTCAGGCCAAATCAGGGACAGCCAGCCAAGCTCCACTGGGAGGATACGTGCCACCCACCTGGTACTCTGCCATTACTGTATCAACAGGTAGTGCAATAGTTGTGTTTCTCACCCCCGTTTCCTCTGCATCTTCTTCTTTCGTGTATCGTCATCATATGTCCAGCTCTGTGTTGTGCAGCCACGCCCTCATCTCAGGTCCCACTCGGAAGAGGCCCTCCTCCAAAGGTGGTCTATGCAGGGGACAGGCGGTGGTAATGTGGTCGGCAGTCTGCTCAGGCTCCCCGCACTCACACGCTGCGCTGTCTGTTAGGCCCCACTTCTTCATGGACGCTTTGAAGCAGCCGACCCCGGTGCGTAGGCGGTTCAGGAGGGTCCATTGCCGGCAAGGTAGGTCTTCTCCTTCAACGCCATCTCCAGGATCCCGGATGTAATGGTGTAGGCGTGTATGTCCTGCCGACTCCCACTCCTGCTTCCAGGCTACCGCCAGCCAGGCTTTCGTTGTCAGATCCTCCGGAATAGAAGTAAGTATCTCTTGTGCCGCCTTGTTGTATGGGTGGCGGGACTTGAGTCTGCTTGGAGGTGCTGCCTTGGTTGTGGTGTCATGGAGGAGGTGCCAGTCGTGTTCCTGGGCTTTCCTTGCCAGGGCGAGGGTGGCAGCCTCTCGCCGTAGGCCGGCTGGCGCAATTCCTGCTAGGACTGGCAGGTAGATCACGGGGGTGGGTTTCAGGCAGCCAGTTATGATCCGGAGGGCATTGTTAATGGCTGCATTGACCTTCTTGGTATGTGGGCTTCTGCTCCAGGTTGGGGCACAGTACTCGGCTGCAGAGAAGACAAAGGCTTGTGTGGAGATACGTAGTACCTTGCCGGAGGCACCCCAGGTTGTACCAGCAAGGCGACGGATAAGTGAGACCCTTGATGTTACTTTGGCCCTCACTTCCTCGAGATGTTGTTTGTAGGACAGCATCCTGTCCAGGCGTACGCCAAGGTACTTTGGGGCTTGCTGGAACTCCAGGTGTTTGCTGTCCACAGAGACTTCTGCATGTCATTGGCTGACAACAACTGACCTGCTTTTACTGTGACTTCATTATAATTTTGACAGACCTTTTCAGAATTATTATTTCTCTGCTAAAGAGCTTTCTTTCCAAATCATTTAACCATGATTCATACCATGTTTCCAACTGAGTGTAAATTAGTCATGGTCATCAAGGGAAGGCATTCATAATCAGGGAAATAAATTATTGCAAAGCAGACATCCATCTGTGCTTTGGGTGACATCTGTACTCGATATGTCATGCAAGCAGACAAAAAAATAAAACTAAATAAATTACTAACAGACTCTATCAGACAGTGGTGGATCCTGGCATAGGCGACATAGGCAGTCGCCTAGGGCGGCACGCCAGCAAAGGGGGCATGCACACAGCTCTCCATATATAGACACATCACTTCAGTCTCGCTCATCTGCGCTCAGCGCTGCGCTACCTCGCTACGCTAGCATCGGGCAGGCATGATGTGATTTTTTTGTCCCACTGCTTCTGCTGTCTGTCAGCCTATGAAGTCTCCTAGTCCTCACCTGTTAGAAGCCTGAAGTGGGGGAGGGGTGGAGGTCAATAGCACCTCTCAAACACACACTGTACAGTACAAGTCAATCAATAAAATCACAAAATAACATTGCAACCAAATGCACCCCTGCTCTCGTAACACACACAAGCAAAGGGAAATAATATCTCAATAGCTACTGATATACAGCTGCAATTTTGCCTGGTTTTAAATATAATGATAAATTAAAACGAGTCTGTACACCACCAATGGTTAGTCTCTTGACCCTGCATTGATGGGAAATCACTTAGTCACACAAATAATCGTGAAGAAGAAGAGGAGAAATGGGCCAAAGATAAAGGTATGTGTTATGTCATCTCATCATGAACATTAAGTTATGTTTTGAAGTAGTCCAGTAAATAATCATGCTAGCTAGGTATTGCATCAATTGCTGTACTAAAGTTAATGCTAGTAAGTTAATGCTAAATCTAGTTAACATGCCTATACTCCAGCTAAACTAGCAGCAAAACAGCAGAAGCTATCTTAAGTCTGGTTTGTGCATAACAAACTTTCAGCCACATTGAGCCAGACTCAGCCAGTATTTAAAAGGTGCAACTCTGCTGTGTTCAATTCACTTTTATTTGTGTACACATTCAATTTTTACATTGGTGTGCAATATGTTTCAGTGCTCTTATTTATTGTCTTGGACAGCACCTCCTTATTTGTGTTCCTTTTAAAATATATTTATCTATTTATTGTTCAATTTAAATCTATTATTTGTATATATCTTGGATTTTCACAATTTCATATTTGTGTGGAATATTTTTCAGTATTTCTTTGTCTATTAGTATATTTTCTTCAAATAAAAGGGTGCCTATTGCACCTTGTTACAACATAGGTACTTGTTTTGCATGGCCTCCCTGGGGCTTAGGGGGGGGGGGTGTATGACTGATCTTGCTTAGGGCACCAAGTGAGCCAGGACCGCCACTGCTATCAGATGACAATATTGTCAATGAAAAGTAGTTTTATTATAGAATGGGGACAAATAAATACCCCAAACTTCCATTGGACTTCACATGTAGCTGTAGCCACGTGACTGGAATCCACTAATTGCGATTGGATCAGCCCCCCACGGGGCTGGAGTCAAAATGCAACAGCTGGCTGTGGACCATCTTTTTAGTGCTGGACATTAGCTGTAATTGCGGCAATATTATCGTGTCACGTTTTCTTAAGAAACAACCATTCCGTATTGTTGTCAAGGTTAAGACAAGTGGCCTGTTTATATCTAGAATAACCCTTGCAATAACCCTTGCTCAGCAATTAAGCAGCAACATGTGGAATGTTCTGTTTGACTATGCAACACGGTTTTATTTAAGTGTGTCTCCTCTTACCACATACCAGTACTCGCTTACCAGTCTGTTCCTCAAATGCTCAAGAGAGCCCCCATTTATTTGTCACATGACAAACATGACAAACACACATAATTCAGATACAACTTTACATGAATACACAATAAAAGTCCCAAACATAATCAAAAATGTTCCGTGCCCCAAATTGTTGATTCTCTGTAATGACTCGACCGCCAAACGGACATTTCCTCCATGCCCCAATTAGCAGGAGAAGTGAAAGGAATGCACCCAATCAATCAAGACAATGACGGGCAGCTGTGAGCCCCGGAGGGCATTCAACCTACTGGCCTGCCCCAACTCTTTGCTTGAACATTCACTGTCCTTAGCCTAGTCTTATGTGTTGTGTTTGTGTTCTCGCCATCCTGAAAATCTTGTACTCGTTTGTTTCTAGTATCTCAGTGTTTCGTTTATTCCGTGTCCCAAAATACATATTTGTATTTTCACTTGTTTTGTTTTTGCCTGTTCGTTAGTTTTTTGGTTTATTTGTTAGTGTTTGTTCAGTGTCAGTTCAGACATTGTATTTACCATTTAGTACCATCTGCATTTAAATAATTAAATTACCTTAAATGCCTTTCTGCTTCAAAAAGTGCTGGTTTGGCTGGTTTTAATTGTATTTTATTTTTTCTTTATTTGTTATTGAAATTCTATCAGATATAAAGAGGGAAATGTATAGTAGTAGCCACAAAAAATGCACCTTATCAATTTAAAAAGTACTCCGCTCTCCAACCCCCCCCTTCCAAATGGTTTTGTCTCAATCAATCAATCAACGTCGCATCTTCCAACATTCCGAATACAACTTGTCATGAAAAGCACCGCATCCCCAGCCACAGTTCGGTTACGGTGAATGATATTACTCAGGTAGGTACTGTTTTAGAATAGAATAGAATAGCCTTTATTAATCCCGGGGGGGGAATTTGGTTTGTCACAGCAGCAATGGTACAGGAGTGAAAGAACACACAAGACATACAGGACATAACAGCATACTGGATAATAAATATATTTAAAAACCAGAGTAGAAACCTAGCAGCTATACAGACATACAGAACATCATAGTATATCGAATACCAGATGCTAAATACAATAATTTAAATTATGTTAATTATTATATGTATGTATATGTATGTATATGTATACATATGTATATATGTATGTATATGTATAATTATGTTAATTAATTATTTTAATTATGAAACCACGATTAAACAACACTTACTTACTTTTTATGTTAATTATCCGTTAAAAAAACTATGAAGTAGGTCAGTAGGACTTCACGCTGTAATTTCATCATTACTAGCCTCGGTACTCTCGAGCAAGTAAGCTAGTCTAATTATCAATAAAACGACATTATCTCCTTCATGCAGGACAACTTACAAACATGCAATTAATTTCTGAAGCAGGTAGTTACGTTTTGCATAGTTTTGCTAGTTTAGTGTAGTCACCCCCTTTTCTTTATAGCCAGTTTTCTAAAAACATGATGTTTAAAAGTGTATTATTGTTTGGGCATGTAGCAGTGTGTTTCCCTGTTCAAATAAAAGTTTTTTGTTTGAATGCCATTAAATTGCATCCTTCCTAACTTTCTTTCTCAAAGAAACCACTGATCTAATGAGACTGAATTGGTCTAAACAACTGAACACTGACTGACTGCATTACTTACACTGACTGACTTGCATTACTATATCAAATCTGTGGTTTCTTCATGGAATAATGTGTTTCAGTAGAATTTAAACAGGTCCCATGTTATGAACATAGTGTGTGATTATGGATGGCGGCGGTGTGGCAACATCGGGGTGGGAATAGTGCGTGTCGATGGGGTGAGTGCCCTTTTTTACTTGAGCCCTTGCCCCCCAAAATGTCTGTGCACGGCCCTGCTCTCACCTGCATTTGGTTCCTAAACCCACAACATTCCTGACATTCTCTCCATTGGTCAATGTATACATCAATCAGTAACAATATCTGTTTAGATGCACTTCTACCAGGAACACCATCTGGTCATAGTTGTCAGTTGCAAGACACACAGGCAAAAAATATATATAGAAGGATCAGGGTTACCAAATTGTGGGATACTCCCGCAAATATAGGAGTTTTGAAAAATGACTGGGGAGTCCCAGAAATGGGAGTCAAAGATAGATGGGATATTTTAAAAGAATGTACAGCGGTCATAAAAAAATATTTAAAAAATGTATGGGAGTCAATTGAAGATGAGGGATTTTGAGTATATTTTTCAAAATATTTTCAATATTTGAAAATATTGATTTTTTTCAAAACATCTGGCAACACTGAAAGGGATGTGCACATGAGACAGCCAATAGTGATATTTCAGCCAATAGAACATATGAAAAAAATGTTATGGATGCCAATTTCTGGTTTGCTAACTCATAACACCAGAAGTTGAAAATTATATTTATTATAGACTTTAATTGATGCATCCAACAAAAATGTATTTTTAAACAATTTTGTTTCATTACATGTGTAAACCCTGTATCATAGTTTTGGATGCCTCTGATGTAGGTTAAGCCCTGTGAATAGGTTAGCCCTGATTCATTAATATACTCAACAACCTAGCAACCTGGGCCTTGTAAAAAAAAAAAAAACTAAAAAAAGAAAAGCACAGTAAAGTGTAATAGAGGAGTATTAGTTCAATTGAATAATACTATTTGCTTCACTTTCTGTTACAACTGACAACATACTGTTCTGTCAGTGTCACACACTCAATCCTCACTCCCAGGAGGAATGGCAGTCTGTCTTCCTCGGACAGGGTCTCAAATTCAGAGCAGATTTTCTGGGAAGTATAGGGCTTGCTTCTACATTTTTTGTACAGTTTGTTAGAAAAATTGTTTCATTAACAATAGTCAAATATACACTACCTAGCTTTCCAGTCATATAATATTTCCAGTTCTACTGCTAGCTTGTCACCCTACTGACCCAGATAACTTAGCTAGCTTGGGAAGTATGGCTTCCTACTAACATTACAGTTTAAAAGAACAATGCAATCACTTTAAAACAACATGTTTCTTTCAATTAACGCTAATACAACTACAATACACGGTAACATGGATAGAATCGGCAGCTACATTCTCCATAAGTATTGATCACCTTCTGTAAAATGATCATAATCGATATGTTCCAGTTAGATGATCTGTGCCATTATATGACTGCATATGCCATTATATGACTGTATACGTTAGTATAATATATATTTATAGTATCACACAACTGTAGCATTCACACCACACAACAAATGCTGTGTCCTTAACGAAAGCGACGAAGACAATAACTGACCAAGAGTAAGTAACTATATTTGATTTGCCATGTTATCAAATACTCGTATATATATTCAATATATGAATTCAGCGTCTTGTGACTACATATGCCGCGTGTTGCAACGTAACAAATTGCAATATGCACACAAGATCTATGGAAGAATACTTTTCAAACAGCCTAAAATGTTATTTATTTCGCTTGTTTTCAAATACTCGTGAAAATATATGAATTCGCGTCTTGTGACGTAAACATATTCCGCGTGTTGCAACGTAACAAATTGCAATATGCACACAAGATCTATGGAAGAATACTTTTCAAACAGCCTAAAATGTTATTTATTTCGCTTGTTTTCAAATACTCGTGAAAATATATGAATTCCGCGTCTTGTGACGCCAAACATATTCCGCGTGTTGCAACATAACAAATTGCAATATGCACACAAGATCTATGGAAGAATACTTTTCAAACAGCCTAAAATGTTATTTATTTCGCTTGTTTTCAAATACTCGTGAAAATATATGAATTCAGCGTCTTGTGACGCCAAACATATTCCGCGTGTTGCAACGTAACAAAGAGAGAGATGGCCCATCTGACAGATCTTAGAGGTGTGGACAATGAATAATGAATATTCAGGTATTTAGCATTTAGCCCTCCCACAGCCTGAAATAAATGTGACCAGTTCTGATAAAAACAGGTTTTTAGCTATTTAGATCTCAGATGTGCTAAACTGTTTTCACACCCTTACATAACCAAGACCTTGATGAACAAACGCACATTGGCAAAACAATTCGTCACTATAGTTTAGTGTGTGCTTTCACAACTTTTGTGACAGCAGAAACATTTACTATTTTTAACTTGTGTGTTTGTAGATCTATTTACAAGCTGCATATGATACTGACCAAACTATTGATGGCATACAAATGTAGCTGTGATTGTCCTTCAAATAAAAATATCAAACACTTTGGAGTAAGTGTGTGTTAAATTGATGAAATTTAATCCACACTGCCACACAATGAATGCACTTTCTGATTATATTATCGGATCAATATACAGTACCATTTGTAAGTTTGCCAGCAATGTGTCTGTTTTCTGTTTTACGTGACAATTTGGCATACAAACCGTTATTACAACAGCTTGTTGTTGACATGCTCTGCATACCAAATTATTATCAAAATGATGCCAAGTTACAACAAAACCTTCATCAATGTATTTCACAGAAACAAAACTAAGCACTTCCAAAGAATACTTCCCATATTTTCCTACATTTGTTCAAGTACAATGCAGAATACTTTGCCCCAGATGTTCTATAGATTTCACTAACATGGCCTTGACTTTTTGAAGATCCTGCATTTTGTAAAAAAAAACAATAAGTAAAAGAAAGTAAAAGAAAAAAGTAACTGGTTCATGAACAATGTGAATGCAAAATGGCAGGAAGTTGAAATGCTCCTTCAGACTGCTGACCATTGTGGGTAGCCACACTGACAGAAACATAAATTGTGAAAAGGATAATCGGGTAGACCTCCATTGACTTGTTTAAGTGAAATAGAGCGGTCTTCCATCAATACACAACCAGATTGTGTATTCTGTTGTGTTACCTATTAAGACTTTTTATAACTGGAATGTGACTGTGGTTGAGGTCCAAAGGCAGGCTGGCTCTTGAACAGAATGGAAGGGTGTAATCCAGAGGAAGGACGAGAGTCCAGCTCTGTCTACTGACCTCCGGTTACGCTCTTATCCATTGTTTAAAGGCTGAAACACAGTTATTGGGTCAAGGACAGACTGATGACACACTGCACTGTCCTCTTGTAATAACAACAGTAATGCTGAAATGTGGACAGAATGCAAAATGCAGATCCTTGCTGTTTTAGGTATCTGCCTTCATGTTTCACATGGTGGAGCACCACATACTATAACAATGACAGCTACAGATGCAATTAGCAGAAAAAATCATATTCATTTAGTTTTCTACCATAGGAATCAGCTACTTACATAAATGTGAAGGTTATTAGATGAGATTAGAGAAAAATGTATAAGTTCAATGTTTGATTTAATATTGGATATTTTTACAGGATAGATACTCATGATAACAGTATAGTTGATTCTGCCACTTCTTGTTTCATTGTTACTGGCTCCAAGAGTATGAAATGTCCTTTTCTGTTGTTACTGCTGCTCTAATAAACCTATGGACTGCAATTATTTACTTTGCTTTGTCATCTATAACTCTGTACTGTGTCCTTGAATTGTAACTGCAGATAAATTACTGTCATATAATATGATGTACTGTAATGAAAGGAGTTGACTTACTGCTTTTTGTAGCTTTAGGAGCACATTCCAGTCTGGCCACATGGTAACTAAAGGTTCTGCTGTCAGGAGTCAGTAATGATGATTAGGAACAAACATTAATCTTGTTCCCTTTGTTCAAGGTTGAGCCACTGTCACATAGAACAATATTCAAGCGAAGAGGGGTTAGGAATTTGAGGTGCACCCGCTGAGCACTACATGAGCAAAATAAAGCAAATAGGCTACTTTTAGTACAATTTTACCAATAAAACATTGATCTCAGATAATATAGAAATCTAGTCAGGGAAGCTGCTGTTGTGTGCCAACCATGGATATCAATCATTACAGTGGGTAACCAACAATTTGTGGTTTATTTTGAAATGTTCCACATACATTTTCTGTGGCCTCATGCCATCAGTCACCTCATGTATCTCTACCATTTGTAATTCATCCATCCATCCATCCATTGCATTAAACTCCATAGTCACCTCATGTATCTCTACCATTTGCATTACATTCATATACAATGTATTATGGGAATGGAAGTATATTCATGGTGATGTCATAGGTCACAGCATGTTGTCCAGGTGGATTACATTATGCTTTAAACACAATTTTACTTAAACTAATATCTCCTACAGGCCCAGGGCTGTTTGGTCATTATTTTTATTAATATGAACCTCGTTGGTTGGTTGTTGCTTTTTTGTCCTGCTATATATGCCATTTGTATATGCCATTTTTTCTGATATTTATGTGGGATTAGAACAGTACTGGCGGCACGGTGGTGCAGTGGATAGCGCTGTCGCCTCACAGCAAGAAGGTCTCGGGTTCGAATCCAGGCCGGGGGCCTTTCTGTGCGGAGTTTGCATGTTCTCCCTGTGTCCGCGTGGGTTTCCTCCGGGTACTCCGGTTTCCTCCCACAGTCCAAAGACATGCACGTTAGGCTAATTGGAGAGTCTAAATTGCCCGTAGGTATGAGTGTGTGAGTGAATGGTGTGTGTGCCCTGCGATGGATTGGCGACCTGTCCAGGGTGTATTCCTGCCTCTCGCCCGGAACGCATGCTGGGATAGGCTCCAGCACCCCCCCGACCCTGACCAGGAATAAGCGGCTTAGACGATGGATGGATGGATGGATAGAACAGTACTAATATTGTCAGAAAATCTTAAAAAACAAAAGTATCAAGCTGGTTTATCTTGCTGAGGTTTGTTAACTGTTATCCACTGTAGTTTTCCATAAACCCACGAGAAGAGCTTTGTATTTGCTATTTCACTTAAATGCTATCTGGCAGAAAGTACAGTACGGACAAACTGACATCTCAAACACAGAAAGTCGGCAAGAGCTTTAGATACCAAAACATTATTCTAATATTTACACAGACTGAGAGCAAACAGAGCTACAAAGAGTCTTTATAACTTTAGCTGGGGGTTTATTGTTGATCAGTACTTTGTTGTTGTATTAATTTGGTGACTACATAAGTTAAGAAAGACCATTTTATATTCAGCGGCACTTATTGCTATAATCAATACTTCCGCAGTGGTGATTTGGTGTTGTACACTATATGGCCAAAAGTCAGTGGACACCTGACCATCACACCTATATGAGCTTGTTGGACATCCCATTCTAAAACCATGGGCATTAATATGGAGTTGGACCCCCTATGACAGCTGCCACTTTCTGTGGGAATTTGTGCCCATTCAGCCAAAATCTGTGAGGTCAGGCACTGATGTTGTACGAGAAGGCCTGGCTCGCAATCGGCGTTCTAATTCCTCCCAAAGGTGTTCAATGGGGTTGAGGTCAGGGCTCTGTGCAGGCCAATCAAGTTCCTCCACACCAAACTCATCTAATCATGTCTTTATGGACCTCGCTTTGTGCACAGGGGCACAGCAGAGGGCCTTCCCCAAACTGTTGCCACAAAGTTGGAAGCGCCCAATTGGCTAAGATGTCTTCGTATCCTGTAGCATTAAAAATACCCTTCACTGGAACTAATGGGCCTATCCCAAACCCTGAGAAACAGCCCCAGACCATTATCCCTCCTCCACCAAACTTTACAGTAGGCACTATGCATTCTGGAAGGTAGCGTTCTCCTGGCATCCGCCAAACCCAGATTCGTCCATCAGACTGCCAGATAGTGAAGCGTGATTCATCACTCCAAAGAACACGTTTCCACTGCTCCAGAGTCCAGTTGCGGCGTGCTTTACACCACTCCAGCCGACGCTTGGCACTGTGCATGGTGATGTGAGGCTTGTGTGCAGCTGCTCGGCCATGGAAACCCATTCCATGAAGCTCCCGAGGCACAGTTCTTGTGCTTATGGTGCTTCCAGAGGCAGTTTGGTACTCTGTAGTGAGTGATGCAGCAGATGATAGGCGATTTTTACGCGCTATGCGCTTCAGCACTGGTCGGCCCCGCTCTGTGAGTTTGCGTGGTCTACCACTTCGTGGCCGAGCTGTTGTTGCTCCTAGGCGCTTCCACTTCACAATAATAGCACTTACAGTTGACCGGGGCACATCTAGTAGGGCAGAAATTTCACGAACTGACTTGTGGCAAAGGTGGCATCCTATGACAGTTTAAAGTCAATGAGCTCTTTACGAACCATTCTGAATTCTAAATGTTTGTCTGTGGAGATTGCATGGCTATTTGCTGGATTTTATGCACCTGTTGGCAATGGGTGTGGCTGAAACACCTGAACTCAATAATTAGTAGGGGTGTCCACTGACTTTTGGCCATATAGTGTATGTCAAATATGGAGCTTGGTCTTTATTCACAATATTAGTAACATGATTCACTGTCACTTTTGCACTACTAATACAATTAAATTGTATTAAAATTGTGTATCTGGGAGGTCATTATTCTGTGTGCCTTTCATTTTGCAAACAGAAGAGACAGAGGAAGTCTCTTTCCTTTTAGTGGAGTATTGTTGTGAGCCAAAATCTTGTAAAACACATTTGCTTTTAATCTTAGAAACTTCATCACAAGACACACGACACATCAAACACACATCTGCACATCTTGGCAAAAACAAATGAATAATTAAACATTGGGAAGCATTATTTTTTTTCTTGTTAGATGTTTTCCATAGAGTTGTACATTTATGTGTACTCTCTTGTGTATTAATGAATTACACTTGTGTATTTAACCCAAATAATTGTTGTTCATGAATGCAATGGACAGATACATTACTAAATAAATAGAGGTTACAGCTGATTTATTAAAAGTGCACAAAGATATACAGTAGAAGTGCTTAAATTAAAATACAAAGCTGTTTGGTTTGGTACTTACACAATGTTACACAAAAGTAAACTTACCTTATGTAAGTCACTGAAAGTAAAAGCCAAACCCCATGTGGTTTGACTGATAGTTGTCCCATAGTTGCTACATCCGTTGTGTTTGGCACTACGGTGTGTATCAAAGTGTGGCAGTTATATTACAGTATCTTCAGTTAATGAGTCATAACTCAAAAATCTGTCAGTGTTCAGTGTTTTGGCATCTACTTGGCATTCTCTCATAAGTGATAAGACCATTTGTATCTGACACCTTTTCCCCTGTCAGAAGGTTTTCAAATGGTTTTAATTACTTTTAATTAATCTCTGTCAGGCTTGAAATGGCATTGGGCAAGGTCTGATACTAGAGGCCTACACTGTCTGTAGTCTTTCATTCCTTTTTTGAACTAATCATGAATGGTTAATTTAATCATTAATTACATCAGTGATTACATAAGCGCTGTAAAACCTGCAAGCACTTGTAAGCACAACTTACAAGATGTGCTTACAAGTTTGCGCACAAGATCAGTGCAGTAATACAGCGAAATACATCGTTGTAGGCAGCTGCATACCATACCAGTAACACTTGGAAGGAAAAGGTTAGTAATTTATTTTTATTTTTATGAGTAGGCAGGGATACATATACAATAAGCGTTGAGCAAGTAGGCAGAGGTGATGACAATTGGGTAGATGTACAGGATTCAGTGGTAGTGGAGTCTGAAAAGGTGGGTTTTGAGTCTCTTGCTGACTGATTGCGGAAGGTCGTACCACCAGCGATGGGTCAGGACAGAGAAGAGGCGAGACCACGAGGAGCAGCTGCCAGGCGCCCGGAGGGATGGGACAGTCAGTTTGCCAGAGGAGGCTGAGTGGAGGGGTCTGGCTGGCGTGTAGGATGTGATGAGTGTCTGGAGGTAAGGGGAGCAGTTCCTCTAGCCGCCTGAAAAGCAAGCACCAGTGATTTGAATCTGATGTGTGCTGCGATGGGGAGCCTGTGCAGAGAGGAGAATAGAGGGGTGATGTGGGTGAACTTCGGTTGATTAAACAAAACCTGCTTCCCTCCAGGACTGAGTTGAGTTGTCCTGTCCTGCAGTATTTTTCATAAAACAAACTTACAAATATTTTGTATCAAAAGTATTTTTCCCAATTTTTATACCCAATTTAGAATGGCCTATAACAATAAACCCATCACTGTAAACTCGGGATTTGGGAGGAGGAGGACTACTATGTGCATCCTGTGTGATATGAAGTCAGCCAACCACTTATTTTCTCCTCTACAATACAACAACAAATCCATAGCAGCTACTGTGCTGGAGGACTATGCAGCTAGGCTAGGCTGAATGCCCAGAGTATCCTGCCAATGATACTCTCTAGGTGACACTATAGCTAGTTATGTGGGATTCCCAGGCACAGGCATGATCTGTGAGTGCCTTAGTCGGATGAGTTGTATGTCAGGGTGCTTTTTTATCACCTTGAGAGGAGGGGGGCATCCTTTGCCTATAAATATAACAGGCTCATTACTTATACATTTTGTAAGTCTTGTCACAGGAATAGCGGCATTGTTTTGCTATCATGCTGTAAGTAAACCCATTTCACAGGTCACATTCATGCTGCAGGTTCAAAGATAATGACATTTCTAATAGTGCACAAATTTTACTCTCTCTCTCTCTGTTTCTGTGCTGTACTTTTACACAACATGAATAGCCACAATTGTAGACTGCATAAATGGTTTTGACTGAGAAGTTTCTTCACATACAGTTCCTTCCTCCAATTTCATTACATCTACATGAATCAACTTTAAAATGAAGCTCCATTTCCCTTTGTTTCCAAAGTAAAGCCCTGCATATCTGTTGTCGGGTGGTGTTTACTGTTGTGGGTTAGCCCCCCATAACAGCAGTTGCAAGACAGGGCATTTGGCAGGCAGTGCCATAATTATGGATCCTTATCCTCATTATTGACAACTAATTGGTGTAATTGGACCAAGAACCTTGGCACTGCAGCATCTACAGCACACTAATAGTATGATTACCTAATAACCTTTATCCCTTTACTACTAATATGTTGTTTTGTAAGTGGAATATATAGAGTAAGTGTTCCCCTGGCATTTCTGTAGGAGATCTGCTTTACTGATTAATGCCGGTTCAGAAATTATTTACAGATTTCTCAATTTTCTCATTTGGATTCCCCAGGGGCTTTTGCAGGCACAGGTTTGGGGCTTGGGGTTAGTTTTCCCTGATTCTTTCTGTTATACAGTGCTGTATATACACAATCTCAGAGCTGTGGCTATTATACAGGGCAGGATTCAGAGTGGAGAAACTGTTAATCTGACTTGTTTTATGTCTCATAGTCCAGATTTTAAGAGAATTAGAGGTAACTGCCAAAATAAAGGAAACACCAACATAAAGTGTTTTATTAGGGTATTGGGCCACCACTAGCCAACAGAACCACTTCAATGGACCTTGAAGTATATAATTATTATATATCATGGATTTTTTAAGTGTCTAGAACTCTATTGGAGGGATGCAACATCATTCTTCCACAATAAGAGGTTGAGTGGACCTAAACCATGTCAGGAAAATGCACTCCACAACATAACAGACCCAACAGAACCCTTCATTCAATATTATTAAAATGTGTGCATTGAAAAAGGAGACATGTACATTTCATATGGGTATATACCATGCATGGTCATATGCATGGCTTATACCTAAGGTCTCATTTTATTTGAGAAATGTTCCTTGCAGTGTTTGTGACATAATTCTATTAGTTATAAACTATTATTCACACTAGTTTAGTTACTAGATGGAGACTTTAGCATACAATCCTTTGAAATCCAATAAAGTAGTGTCATGTGAACCTAATCTTAATGTAATGTAATGTATTTCTATTAATCCATTTAGTGAGTGTGGCTATTATCAACACTTCAAAAGCATTTTTCTCCTCTTGTGTGGTGAATTGTACAGCTTGTGTTCCAGTGGCGGGCCGTGCATTTCACACCTAGGCCTTCAGTAGTGCTCCGTCTGAATCAATCCACCCCTCAATAACTATTTTATGGCTATAAAAGCCATCTTATTGTTATGTTTTGAGTGTCTGTTCGGTTTGTTTTTGCACTTTGTTTATTTATCTTTCTTCAGTCATGTTTCATTCTCGTTCTGTCATGCACTTCGGGAAATTCTGTTTCGGTTTTTCCGTCTTCGTTTCTAATCTCGTTTTACTTCCTTCTTACTTTCTAATTACACTTTGTATATATTAGTTAGATGTAGGCCTATATAGGCTAGTACTAACCAACTAATCTACTAACATTAGGGATTTAGATTAAGTTACTAACACTACTAATCACTAATTATCTCACGCTTCTAACTATCGCTGTCATTCTCTCTCATCTCTATCGCTGTCATTCTCTCTAATGAAACATGACTGAAGAAAGATAAATAAACAAAGTGCAAAAACAAACCGAACAAACACCCGTTGCCGTTGCATCGCAGATAGATAACTCGTGTATCCAGAATAAATGCCTTTACTGAAGAAACAAACCCGGGGTGCTACAGCTGCGACACACATAAAAAAGCATCAATAATAATAACCTCATAAAATTGCAATATTATTTAGGAAAATAGCAACATTTTACTCACCAAAAATCCTTATTATTTGTACACAAAATCCATCCTCCTTTCTTTCCTCAAAAAGAGTTCAATTACTCTGTCGTACAGATTATCCATGTGTTTCAGTTCCATCAAGAAGTTCCATCCTTTTCTATCGCCATCGAAGCTAATGCTGAAAGTCGAGCCTGCCCTGTCGTATTTCTGGCATAAGTTTTAATTCGCTTTAGGGCTGAAAATGTCCGCTCAAATGTCTGAATCACAGACTGATGTTAATTATATTTTGTCCATGAATACTTATTAAATAATTCCAAATGGTCTGTTCGCTTCCTTTCATAGCTGTTCCCCTGGTTGCGCTGCATCCAGACGTGTATTTTCATATTACACTCTCTGACTATCCAATCAAAGGGTGTGAATACGCTGACGTTACCTAGGCCTTCTAGAAAATCTGATTGGTTGAAGCAACAGTTTGATCAACACTTATTTTATGCTACAGGGCCTGCAGAACGGATTGTGAAGGCTTCCGGGCAGATTTATTTGACCCTGGCAACAAATGATGGCTGAAATGTGATTGGTAGTGACCACAGTATTTTGTTTGCAAGGTTGTATCATATTCCCTCAACTTTATAGCTTAATCTTAACTCATAACATGCCTTATGTTGGGAATATTACAAATTATATAACACAAATGTTTTGTGGTCAATAAAATAATTTTATTTTTGAAGACATAACAATTGTTCATCCATAACCATTTAAAGTACAAACATGACTTATCAATCGAAAATAATTAACCAAGTGGGTTCAGTAAAAGAGAAGAAGAAGAAAACATTGACAAATAACATTGATATTATGCTGTTGCTGTCAGGCTTCTGAACGCTAACTAATGTATCCTTGAAAGGTCTGTAACAAATAGATTCCGCTAGCCGCGATGCTAATTTTCGCTATGTTAAACTCAATTGACTTATGCTAAAAATGTTAGCGATCTAAAAGTCCGCTATTTTTTTTGCTTTTGGGTCTTTCAGGATGGACGGGAGGTCCCTCCAAGGCAATGGTGAGGGAAATACTGAAAATAGATGATTGAACATTCCATTTTGCTAGCATAACTAAAGAATGCTAGCAAACAGCTTTGAAAACATCATATTTTGCATAAAACCCCAAAAAGTGTACTTTATTGAAGAGAATATGTGTTCCATTCTTAAAGTTACACACTGATTTTCAGACTTTGGAACACATCTATTTGAAAATGATTGGATTTAACTACTTACCATTACATTTTGTCACTACCGAAACTCTACCATAGGTTTCGGTAATGACGGTTTCGGTAGTGACAATTCTAGCTAACTTTGAGCATAACTAAAGAATGCTAGCAAGCACATGGCTAGCATACACGTCTTTGAAGAGGTGTACACATATAAAAACATAATATTTTGCATAAAACCCCCAAAAGTTTACTTAATTGAAGAAAATATGTGTTCGGTGGTGACGATTCTTAAAGTTACACACCGATTTTCAGACTTTGGACACATTTATTTCAAAAGTATGGGGTTTAGCTACTTTTGCCATGCAGCCATGAGGGACAGGGGGAGGCAGTGTCACTGCCTGGTCAAAAATGCAGGGTGTGGCTAAAACCAGGCTCAGCCAATGGACTAAAACTATGGGGTTTCGGTAGTGACATGAAAACGGGGACAAGATTCTTTTAGTATAGTTTTTAATTAAAAATTAAACCCACAATAAATCTAAATCTTTCAACTTCTGTTTAAACTTAATCATAAAGATCTTTGAAATTACACCATTGAACAAAATCTAAAAAATGTTTTAAGTGTTATTTACATACATTTAAATTTAGGGGTCAGGGTTTGGGACAACTACTTCCCAATAGAAAGTACCCTATAAATGATGTTTTTTATTTTATTTAGCTTATCACTATCTCATTTAATGCATTTTAAATAGATGCCTTAGTAAATATCTGTCTGAATACTTAATTGTTTTGTTAAATCTTTTCTTGTTGTGGGACCGCACTTTGAACTAATTCGATAGAATGCCCCATATAGCAAAGTATGTCACAAAGAGATCAATAGAACTGTTTGCATTAGAAGCTTGTGATGTTTACAAATGTCTTTTGTTTTCCAGTCTGCTTCCCCACTTTTGTTATTCTTGTGAAAATTAACCCATTCCACACCAATATTTGGTGTCTGCTGCTGTTCTCCTGTGGGACCAAGCCATTGTCTTGAATTCTATAGCTTCCTGATTTTTAAAAATCCACAGCATACACAGACCCATCTTTATTACACCCCATGAGATTACCAATAAAATTGCTGTTCTCTGCTTGAAATAGCTGTCATGTAATATCCTAACAGTACTAGGAATGTTCTGGGAATGAAAACAAGAATTGTACAAATTTCTATATGTTACGTCAAAGGAAAGTGAGTTGGACAAAAAATTATAGTTGCAACTTTGTTTAAATAGTTACTACAGCTGCATTTTAATACCTATGGAACCTGCCAAGGTAACTGGATTGGTGCGCTCTCTGTATTACCTCAGTATGTCACTGTACAAAACTATCATCACCACAGGTGGCTTTATTTAAGAGAGTTATGAAATAAGCAAAGAAATGATTCCGTTGATACCTAATTTGTTATGGAAAATCCAGGCCAGTCTTCTCTCTTTTTTTCTGGAGCAATCACAACATACTTTTAATGTTTTCTGTTATAAAGTTAGTTATGAAGTTATTCATATAAAACTCACGTGGCTCTTGCCACATGCTGCTAAATTATTTAAGACATATAAATACATATCCTCTAAAAAAAGAACACAGGACAAAACCATTGTTTGACCCACTAGTTCAAAGAAATTGCCTTTTGTATGACGATGGGGTGACATTTCAATATTTATGGGTCAAGGCATAGTAATACAGTGACTCTTTAACCTGAGCAACAGTGGGAGACTACGGTATAGACAAACTGATAAGACATGTGACATGAAGACATGACATGCTGAAGCATTGAGGGAACAACTGTCTTGGCATCCGAGTTCATTAACTATCAAAAATAATGCAGAGAATTTAAACACTATTATGGAATGATGTACTGCAGCTCTTAAATGTATGCCTTTCCACAAGGGGAACCCTCGCCACAAACTAAAACTGTCCTTAAAGAGGTCAAAGTTTAGTCAATGAGAGACTGCTATTACTTTATTAAAGACTCAACATATATTATAGTCCTGTTATGTATTGTACATACAATGTATTGTACGACAATACCTCCTCAGGAAGCTAAATAAAAAAATTTTTTTTACAAACCTACAGCTGTAATGTTTTGCTTCGTCTGTTCGGTTTGTTTTTGTACTTTGTTTATTTATTATTATTCTCGTTTCATTCATGTTCTGTTCCCCGTCTGTCATTGTTGCTGTTTGTTTCGAGATCCACTCCTTGTCTTGTCATGCACTTCGGGAAGTTCAATTCTTCGGTTTTTCTGTCTTAGTTTATTATCTCGTTTTACTTCCTTCTTTCTTTATATAACACTTTGTACACTGCCTGGCCCAAAAAAAAGTCACCACCTGGATTTAACTAAGCAAATAGGTAAGAGCCCTCCATTGGATAATTACTGCAGTGATTAATATGTTTTAGCTGGCAACAAGTTATTTAACCCTAACTGATGCAGTGAGTAGCTTCTCATTTCTTAAACAACCATGTCGGAAGACATATCCTGTGGTTGTGGAAAAGATGTTAATCTGTTTCAGAAGGGTCAAATTATTGGCCTGCATCAAGCAAAGAAAACAACTAAGGAGATTGCTGAAACGACTAAAATTGGGTTAAGAACTGTCCAACGCATTATTAAAACCTGGAAGGATAGTGTTGAACCATCATCTTCGAGGAAGAAATGTGGTCGGAAAAAAACCTTGAATGATCGTGATCGGCGATCACTTAAACATTCGGTGAAATCATATCGTAAAAAATCAACAGCGGAACTCACGGCTATGTTTAATAGTGAAAGTAAGAGCATTTCCACACACACAATGCGAAGGGAACTCATGGGATTGGGACTAAACAGCTGTGTAGCCTTAAAAAAACCACATGTCAGTGAGGCTAATCGGAAAAAAAGGCTTCAATTTGCTAGGGAGCATAAAGATTGGACTCTGGAGCAATGGAAGAAGGTCATGTGGTCTGATGAGTCCAGATTTACCCTGTTCCAGAGTGGTGGGCGCATCAGGGTAAGAAGAGAGGCGGATGAGGTGATGCACCCATCATGCCTAGTGCCTACCGTACAAGCCTGTGGGGGCAGTGTTATGATCTGAGGTTGCTGCAGTTGGTCAGGTCTAGGTTCAGCAACGTTATGTGCCCAAAGAATGAGGTCAGCTGACTACCTGAATATACTGAATGACCAGGTTTTTCCATCAATGGATTTTTTCTTCCCTGATGGCACGGGCATATTCCAAGATGACAATGCTATGATTCATCGGCAAATTGCAAATTGTGAAAGAGTGGTTCAGGGAGCATGACACATCATTTTCACACATGGATTGGCCACCACAGAGTCCAGACCTTAACCCCATTGAGAATCTTTGGGATGTGCTGGAGAAGACTGCGCAGTGGTCCGACTCTCCCATCATCAATACAAGATCTTGGCAAAAGATTAATGCAACTCTGGATGGAAATAAATGTTTATCGAAATGATGCCACAGCGAATGCGTGCTGTAATCAAAGCTAAAGGCGGTCCAATGAAATATTAGAGTGTGTGACTTTTTTGGGGGACGGGCAGTGTATATATTAGTTAGATGTATATAGTACTAACCTACTAATCTACTAACATTAGGGATTTAGATTTAGTTTCTAACATTACTAATTATCTCACGCTTCTATCACTATCATTCTCTCTCTCGTTGTCCTATCCCTGTACGCTTCTCACGTTTCGCTTAATTTGCACGCAGATTCTCTCTTTGCGTTCCTCCCCTTCGAACTGTGCACATGTCTGCCTGCTCTTCCAGGTCGTATATTGTCTATGTGTCTGTGTGATTCCCAGTCCGTGTCTTTCGTTTCCCCTCGTTATTGTATTAACTAATCCCCTCATTTTCACCTATGTTCCTGCCCTTCTCTCCTCCCAGTCACACCTGATTCCTATTGTGTTTCCCTTCCCTGCTTGTATATAAGTTCCGTGTTTATGTTCAACCCTTGTCAGAACGTTGATCTTCATTCCCTGTGCCGATTATTGTAAGCCAGAGTCTGTAAGCATTTTCCCGAGACACCCCCTTCTGTTTTCACTTCGCGTTTGCCTGCCGATTCTGTTTGTTTGCCTTTTCTGATTTACTGGTTTTGACTTTTGGATTGTTTGTGGACTTGTGGATTTTGATTTTGTGCCTTTGCTACCCTGACTTCTGGTTTTGACCTCTGCTTTGATTAAACGATTCTTTTTGCCTAATCCTGATCTGCGTCTGGGTCCTTATCCCGAACGTCACAACAGCTCCTTCATTGAGAGTATTCTGTGCTTCTCATTCATTTGTTGATTCACATCCCTCACTGTTAAAAACCGGAACCGCCTCCAATCCATATTAAACACCTGTTCCAAAATCACTGGGGTGCCTCTCAGAAGCATTGTCTCATTCTATGAGTGGCAGGCCGGCAGGAAGGCCCACGACATCCTGGGGGACAGTACCCATGTCCTATATACCCACTTTCAAATGCTCCCTCTTGGGAGCTGTCTGCGCCTCCCCAGGTGCTCTACCCAGGGCCGCGTTAAGCCTCCCTGGGGCCCAGGGCTAACACACCTCCTGGGGCCCTATGTCCATGATTTTTAACTGGAAAAGTAAAAGCACATTGACGCGACCAGGCCTGGCAACGATAAAGACATGCCGCAAATTCGACAAATAGGCAAAATTGCGTTGTTGTTGTTCAGCTAGCTAACGTTACTTACTTAGCAACACAACTAAGCTATTCGGTCATGCAAAATTAGCCCACTTCGTTTTCTTCAGTCGAACTCGAATTAAGATGAATTTATCTGAAATAGTTTGTTGATAGTTATACAATGGTGGTTGCTTGGGGGGGAATAGACTACAACATTGTTTTTTGCAGCGAAACCCGTTATAAACTTTCTGGTTGGACATCTCAGGTTTTAGCTCTAGCTAAGTGCATTTCTCTCACCAATTTCAGCAACTGAAGTATCAAAATGTTATCGCACGTGAAATTGGCATAGGTCATTTTCTAATTTCACTAAAGCAGAACGACAGCGCGCATACATGTAGCGACATGATTGCGCCGCGCGACAGGTTTACCTCTGCTCGTGACGCTACAGCAACAGATGAAAGTCCTCCGACACACCGAGTTGGACAGACGAGACAAAGCCGTCCTTACGCAAAAGGGAACAGACTATACAAACACACTCTCTCTGACACTGATTGTTGCGACAGGACAATGTGGACAACTACAGGTGGGAAAGTGGACCAAAATGTACAGTAACAGTCAAAACACCATAAACTCGCATTCAAAAATTCTATTTAGGCCTACAGTAATTTGCTATTCCCGAGCCCCTAGTGGCCGGGGCCCTGGGCTGCAGCCCATGTTGCCCAATAGGTTAACGCGGGCCAGCCTCTACCAACCAACGCAGAGCATCTTTCATACCTAAGGCCATCTGCCTGCTAAACAAGGCACTAAAAGACGATCCTAGGCTCTACCTGGAGTTTGGCATGTGAAATGCCTACCTTGCATGTGGACTAACTGTCAATTGTTTACACTTATTTATTTATTTTAATTGCCCTTGCCATCCAGCCCCAATGTAGCTTTATTGTATCTGTCTGTGTTGTCTTCTTGCCTGTTTTTAACATGCCCAAATTCAAATTGCCCCTCAGGGATTAATAAAGTTGTATTGTATTGTATTAAATAACATAACAATAACATACACATATGCACAGACTGAGGATAAATAACATAGTTTCTGAAATTACCTAAAGTGCAAATAAAACAAACGGAAAATCTGTACTCTGTATCAACTGGTAATATCACCATCATCATCATAATTGTTATTAATCATAATTAGTATTATTAGTAGTAGTATAAGTAGTAGTTTTATAGTAGTTGTGAAGTTGTAGTAGTACAGTAATAGCAGTGTATATCATCCAAGATTTATTCAAGTATAAATGTTACTCCTTTTTCTCTAAACCACGGCAAATATTTAGCAAAATATTCATTTTAAAATGAATATCTTTCCTTTACAAATGAATTTATAGAGAGAAGATTATAGTTCAAATCCCTGTTTTGGCAGGTAGACGGGAAACACAGCTGGCTTCGGTAGAAACTGACCTGAGGCTGGCTCCTGGCTGAGTAGTTTTAATCTGACCCCACCCTACTAGGAGAGCTCTGTGGGTTTGCAGACTCCCAAGGGCAGCTGTAGTTTCACTACACACGAGTGCACTGACAGTCCACTGGCGGCGAGGATATTTTAAAAACGTTTATACAGCGTTCGGGAATATCCAAACAATACGTATTTTAATGTGTTGATATTGCGTTCGTGGAATTTCAGTTTATTTTTTTACTCCGTCTGTGTCACAAACACATTGGTTCTTGTCACACCGTCAGTATTCGGTGTACACTCGTAGACTCGCCGGTGGAATTGGTTGAGTATGAACTCATGCGTGAACTGTCGTCTTGAAGTGCCATCTAAACGGGTGCCGGGAATCTAGTTTTCCACAGTTTGAAAACACCATTCAGTACAGGTAGGTTCAATTTCCTCTTGCTTAATTGATTCACAATTTTAAAGTATTAATACTATTTATTAAACTGTATGTCGCTGTTAATTTATACATATTTGAAGGTTTGATGATATATATGGTATGGTAGAAAAATGGCAATAAAAACTTTTGCTTTTTTGCTTTGTAAGAAAATTTAGATTCGTTTATATGGCTGTTACCTTTTTGCTAGGAGAAGAGCGGAAATCATTTAAATGTATTCTGGAATGTAGGATACGTCGTTTTTTATTCTTGACGTTTAGCTACTGAACGTTATTAGGTTGGCAAATGCATACGCCAATTGTGAGACAAAGTTTTATCCAAGTGCAGAGGTAATTTAAGTTGGTAAAATGCCATGGCATACACGCATAAACATAGTGTGGATTCTTATTTTTTCCCTACTGAGTTGGAACATAGTGCAGCTAGAAGCGTGAACATTCTTCGCTAAAAGAAAACAGTTTACCTGATTTTAATTGAAAGTGAAAGTAAAATATGTCTCTTCATTGAATTCTGGTTGAATTAAATAATATAAATAAATATATAATTAAAATAGTTTCTTATTGCATAATCTGTTGATTACATTTGTTATTTGGCAGTCTTCAAGAACAGGGCGCTGATAAATGGGCAGACATTTTAGTAATACTCTGATAAGGATGTTCCCTCCCCATTTTATGTATTTCATATAGTCAGAGATTTTTTTTAGAATTTAGTCAACTTCCAATATAGATTATTGTGCCAAGGAAGCTTCTCTAAAGCCTAATTAGACAAACACGTTTCTCCAGGGAAATAGAACACCATGGCTGAGTTTATCTGTTATCTGATATGGCTTGTAAAATTGTAGAGAATTTTTAGGGAGTTTGGAAACACTGTGGTTGCAAAACATGCAGGGTCATACATTCTGCTGAGTTACTTCAAATGATCTAAATTCTCCAACTACAGTTGGGTTCCTCCTCACACATTTGTGCCAGTCTTCTGTGTTAAGAGGCAGCCTGAGCCTTGCTATTTGCACAGTGCGTTCCCCTTTGCACCTTGTTAAAATGTAAGATTATCCCCTGTTCTGTTTCGGAATAAGTCTGTCTCGCAGGTTAGAGATCTTCAGTGGTGTTTGTCTCAGGTTAACAGTATGGATGTTGCATCTCTTTGATAGGCCCACTTTATGGAAACTCTCACACCATAGAGTTATATGGTGGTGCTGCGTTTAAACTAGGGCTCATGATAAAAGCCTCAGTCATGTGCCTGCATCCCAATGCTCTGCCTCAAACAGTCTGTGTCTGGTTTACTCAACACCCCACCAAAACCCAAGGTGAGGACCTTGGTGTTATTTCTAAATGGTTTTCTTAGACCTTGGGTTAGCTGGCGCAGGTCCAGTGCCTCCTCTCAGAGTGACAAGAGTAAATAAATGTTGGGGCGAATTTCTGCCATTTCATTTTGAAAATGGAGCAAAAGAAAACACAATTAAACAGGTTTTTGAAATCTGATCACAGTTTTCTTAAAGTCTCCTCATAATCATTTAAATGATTTTGTATAGCCATGTGCTTTTCTGTTAGCCAGCACATATAGTGAGAATGTATCTGTTCCTCCTGCCCACAAGCACAAGGCTTTGTGATGTTTTACTCACTTCTGAATGGCCCCGAGTACTATTTCAAACCGCTGTGAAGACATGCCTTAGCACCCACCACTTTTTCCTGGTTGTTTTGATTTCAGTCCAGAAACACTGTCTTAATAAGGCAGACTGTTTATAATTGTACTCTCTTTTGGAAATGTAGGCTGACCATATATGGTGGTCATCCCAGATTCCTCTGAACAAGCAGATATGTCCCCTTTAATAAGAAGCTTCTTCCTCTGTGTACTGAGAGTCGGTAACACCCGTGTGTCACAGTCATTCAGCTGCTGGGATGTCTGTACCACTGATGTGCCTGTGAGAAGCAGTGCGGAGGGGGACTAGCCTCATTTGTATTTTTAGCCCATGTGTGGTATTGCTATTATACTCTAGGCTAAACTGCTTTAGTAAAATCCAGGTGCACATATGCTACAAAAAAACATGTACCAAACATACACTTCTCAGTTGAACAACTGGAAAATTAATCTATTGTGGCAAACAAAGTGTCAGATTGAAACTTTTTTTTAATGATTTCACATTTAAACTTTCATTTCCCATAGAAGATAGAATGCTACCCCATGTTGCACTGTTTGAATACAATGGGGCACTGTCAGCAAGGAGAAGGGGAACTGCATGTGCATGGCACTGAACACTCAACATCATCTCTCCGTGTATTTCATTTTTTTTACACAACCAATGCAGGCATAAGTGACAGATGTGCTCATGCCCACTCACATGACACATGAAAGAACATTTAAAGGAGGTATCACGTATTACTTAGCCTCCTTTTAATTGAGAGGTGAAGATTAAGCGTCTCACTTAAAGCAATGTCCATTTTGTCATGCACCATTAAGGGCATCAATGCAAGCTTGCAGGCCGTCTAGAGTTACCTAGGATCCAGTCAACCTGTGCCGTAGATTGTGAAAAGTTATTTCAGTGAAGGGTCTCTTACTTTTAGGAATCTCCCCAAACACAAGGTCGTGAACATCAGTTGTTTCCTGACATTGCTCCTAGTGTGACCTGGTAAGCGATTTGTGCTCCAAAACCTTCCTTCCCTAAGTGAAGTGAGGATTAACACGTACCATTAAACAATTCTGTACAATAGTACAAGCCTATTTCTTTGAAATAGGTTTAAATAACAGGCGTCTCCTTTTTAATGCAGGGCCATGTTGGCAGAATGAATCTTTGTTTTTACTTTTACTGGCATTATTATAAGGATTTTCTCCATCTGTCCAAATAACAATAGGCCATGGAGAGTTCACTTGAATTGTGTCACATTCAGTAAAAGTTCCCCCTGGCATTTGGGTTTAATTGATTATCCAATTGTTTTGCAGCCATGGTCCCTGGTGCCACAATGTGTATGCTGGCTCAGTGCTAATAAAAAGATCAAAGTAATGGGATGGATTTATCTGTTTTTTTTTCCTGTAAATATTTGCCCCTCAACAACATATGGGCAATGTGGAGCTTAATTATTAATTCAATGAGTTGTCATATGCCCTAAAACAGTTAATCAAAGAATGAATTAATCTCATTCATTTAAGTCACATACCAGTTTTTGACACATTTTCACTATATTCAGAAAGAACTAACAGTAGGTACCTGTTGAGTGACATCAAACCCAGATCTGTATCTGTAACATGTCAATCAAATTGAACTAATTTAGAGCTTAGTGGGAACAAAACACGGCATACAACAGTGTGCCCCCAGGACCAGGGTTTTGACATGCTGGACTGGGCCAATTGTTGTGAGTGTCATGGCATAGCAGCATATTCTATACCAAACGCTTTACAATTCAAACGCATTTCACCACACTGACCCCATACTATGTGATGGCTATTGGCATTCAGAATATCCTGGTCCTACTGCACAAAACTTTGTGAGAATATGATTTTAGGATTATAGGAGGATAATTTGTCTTGGTAGGAAGAATATTCAGTTTTTATATAGCATTTACATCCAATTTCTTTATATTAATAGCCATGAAAATAATTAAGAGTTGATCTGACCAAAGAGGATTGCCAGAGTGATGAATACGTTTTATTAGTGGTAAATGAGTAGAGTAACTGGAGCTTTCCCCAGAAACAGGGGAGCAATTGCTCATATAAATTATGGTCTTATTGAATGTCAGTAATTTGTATGAATTTTAAAAGACACAAGTAACCTATTAACTCCTTGAAACCCCTCTTGGTTGATTTAGATCTCTCAGACTTAGATAACTCAGCAGTTAATTTCAGCGTAGAAAAAAGAAAGACAACAAGGATGCTGGCAAATGTTTACTGATATTCTGTGCCTGTATGTATGATGATTAGTAGTCCTTGTATATGAATGACCCTTTAACCATCTAATTTTAAGATGAGAAGTCATTTAGCCTGTGCAGAAATGTGTACAGTTAGCTAATCTAACAGGCCAGCCATACAGAATGCTGTATACAGAATACTGTATACCCTCCATATCTGTAAACTTGTATCCCGTTGCCAAACCCTGAGATTCCATAACTCAGAAACACAGGCCTGTCATCTCCAAATGTTTCATGCATATAGGGAGTACTTGCATAATGTAGCAGTTTTTTCCTTGGGCAGGATTAATCAAGAAACATTATTAACTTTTTCCGTCTGTCAGAAAGCACCGATAGGTTTTCCATGGCTCCCAGATTGATATACCATAATGCTTCAGTTTTGCTTCTACATTATGTTGAGTTTGTCGTCTTCAATCGGTCTGGTGGTAGCCTGAAACAAGTATACATTTTTGTTTAAAAAAAAGGAAACAACAGTGGTGATTTATGATGTCTGAATTTTTTGATTAGTCTCATGTTGACATAATTTTTCTCTGTAATTCTGATTCAAAGTGCAAAGTGCAATTACATTGCAATAAAGTGGAATGCACATTTCCAAATTGTTGTGTAGCGATTTCATTCTTATTTATATCTAGCATTTTGTTCTTCAGTCCAATAACCCACGTGTGTTGTTTGTATAGGATATTCTCAGTTAATTATGTACATTTACTTTTTTTTTTACATTCTAAGCATTTAGCAGACGCTCTTATCCAGAGCGACTTACAAGATGTGCATAAATACATGGTAGGAACAATCATAGTTAGCGCAAGAGATCAGTGCAGTAATACAGCTATAGACATCATTGCAGGCAGCTGCGTACCATACCTGTAACACGGGGAAGGAAAAGGTTAGTAATTTAAAAAAAAATGTCATTCTTATTAAATGGAGTAAGCAGGGGTATATAGTGTTGAACAAGTAGGCAGTGGTGATGACAATTAGCTAGATGTACAGAATTCAGTAGTAGTGGAATCTGGAAAGGTGGGATTTGAGTCTCTTGCGGAAGTGATTCTGCGGTCCTGACCGATTGCGGAAGGTCGTTCCACCAGTGAAGGGTCAGGACATAGAAGAGACGAGACCGTGAGGAGCGGCTGCGAGGCGCCCGGAGGGATGGGGCAGTCAGTTTGCCAGAGGAGGCGGAGCGGAGGGGTCTGGCTGGGGTGTAGGGAGTGATGAGTGACTGGAGGTATGGGGGAGCAGTCCCTCTAGCTGCTTGAAAAGCAAGCACCAGTGATTTGAATCTGAATCCCGTGCTGTGATGTGGAGCCAGTGCAGAGAGGAGAGTAGAGGGGTGACGTGGGTGAACTTCGGCTGGTTGAACACCAGACGAGCGGCAGCATTCTGGACTAGTTGCAGTGGCTTGATGGCACAGGCCGGTAGGCCTGCCAGCAAGGAATTGCAGTAGTCCAGACGTGAGATCACCAGGGTCTGGACCAGGAGTTGTGTGGCCTCTTGGGTGAGGAACAGTCGGATCCTCCGGATGTTGTGGAGGGAGAATCGGCAGGTCCGAGTGATCGCTGCAATGTGGCTCGAGCAGCACAGGTGGTTGTCCAGGGTCACTCCAAGACTCCTGGCAGACTGGGACGGAGACACTATGGAGCCTTCCATGGTGATTGACGCATCAATCATTGGGGAGCCCTTCGCTGGGAGGAAGAGCAGCTCTGTCTTCCCCAGGTTCAGCTTCAGGTGGTGGGTGGACATCCATGCGGAGATGTCAGCCAGGCATGCAGAGATCCGTGTGGGGACCTGGGTCTCAGATGGAGAGAAGGAGAGAAAGAGTTGAGTGTCATCGGCATAACAGTGATAGGAAAAACCATGAGCAGAAATAACAGAACCAAGTGACTTGGTGTACAGGGAGAATAGGACGGGGCCTAGCACCGAGCCCTGCGGGACTCTGGTAGAGAGGGTGTGGGGAGAGGAGAGGGATCCTCTCCAGGCCACCTGGTAGGACCGGTCAGCCAGGTAGGACTCGAACCATGTCAATGCAGATCAAGAGATTCCCATCTCGACGAGAGATGAGAGCAGGATCTGGTGGTCCACGGTGTCGAATGCAGCCGACAGGACGAGGAGGAGGAGGACGGAGCTAAGGGATTGAGACTTAGCCACGTGAAGAGTCTCAGTGACCGCAAGGAGAGCAGTCTCTGTGGAGTGGCCTGCCTTGAACCCAGATTGGTTAGGATCAAGCAGGTCGTTCTGTAGGAGATGAGCAGACTGTTGATTATAGACAGCCCGCTTTAATGTTTTGGAGAGGAATGGGAGGAGAGAGACAGGTCGGGTTTTTTGAGGAGGGGGACAACATGAGCGCATTTGAGGGAAGAGGGGACAGAGCCAGAGGAAAAAGGAGTTAATAACATTGGAGACAAAGGGGATGGAACTGGAAGAGGTGGGAAGGAATGGGATCAATGGGACGGTGGGAGTGAACAAGTTGAAGGATGTCCGAGTCAGGGAGGGGTGAGAATGAGGACAGAGGGGTGAGAGGTTTAGGTAGCGAGATGGGTGAGGGAGAGGATTGGGGGAAGGAGTTGCGAATGTCATCGACCTTCTCGCGAAAGAAGGATGTGAAGTCATCTGCGGTTAGAGAGGAGGAGGGTGGGGGAGGAGGAGGGGTGAGCAGAGAGGAAAACGTAGAGTAGAGTTTTCGAGGGTTAGAAACAGAAGATTGAATCTTGGAAAGGAAAAATGCAGACTTAGCAGAGGAAAAGGTAGCCAGGAGTGTGTGGAAGTCAGTCAGAGCTACAGGGGATTTGGATTTTCTCCATTTCTTTTCTGCTGCTCGCAGTTTCAGTCGGTCAGCCCGAATGGAGTCAGATAGCCAGGGAGTGGGGGGTCGAAGACGAGCAGGTTTAGTGGATAGAGGACAGAGTGAATCAAAGGAGGAGGAGAGAGAGGAAAGTAGGGTGGATGATGCTTCCTCAGCAGGTAGCTGAGAGAAGGCATCGGTAGGGGGAAGGGAAGATAGAACAGTAGCTGACAGGGCAGAGTGGGAGAGAGAGCGGAGGTTGCGACGGACAAGGACAGTGGGGGCAGGTGAAGATGATTTAGGCACAGAGGGGAGGGGGAGGGAAAAAGACAGAAAGCAGTGGTCAGACACATGTAGAGGAGATACCGTAATGTTGGGTGAGGTGCAGTTCCTAGTGAAGACTAGGTCCAGTTGATTACCAGCCTTGTGGGTGGATGGGGATTCAGCCACGGTGAAGTCAAAGGACCGAAGCAGTGGGAGAAATTCAGAGGGCTGTGGGGTGTCCAGCAGCAGGTTGAAGTCAGTGAGGAGTAAGACGGGAGTGCCATCCTTAGGGAAGGCGCTGAGTAGGGCATTCATCTCATCTAGGAAACTCCACAGTGGACCTGGTGGGCGATAAAGAACAATGATGTGCAGTTTACATGGAACAGTGACTGTGACAGCATGAAATTCAAAGGAGGAGGGTGAGAAGTGAGGGGGAGGAACAATACCAAATCTCCACAGGGGGGAGATCAGTATACCTGTCCCTCCACCTCTACTTGTGGGTCATGGAGTGTGGGAGAAGGTGTAGGCAGCGGAGAGAGCAGCAGGGGTGGCCGTGTTCTGCGGAGTGATCCACATCTCTGTGAGCGCCAGGAACTGCAGGGAGAGTAGGGAGGCCTGGGCTGAGATGAAATCGGCCTTCCGGACAGTGGACTGGCAGTTCCATAGTCCGCCTGCTACCACCACGTCGACACCGGGAGATCTAGGAGGAGAAATTATGAGGAATTATGAATGAAGCTAATGGATGTCATACTGTAGCTGGGAGGTTACGTTTTGTGAGTGCAGTGAGACTCATGAATTGATTCAAGTGGTTAGGTATATTTACTAATGGGAGCTTGTCATACACAAGGTTACACAAACAGCATTATTTTCAAACAGGGCAAGCTTATTATGACCCAGGGAGCAACAATTTACTCTGGGCTGCAAAAATAATTCCTCTGTGTCAAGGATTTCCCTGTAGCCCCCTGTCTCCTCAAGTAATGATGACTTTTGTTATCATTATTTTAAATCCAGCCTTTAAATCTTATATATACTGGAGTGTTTTACTTAAACATAAAAGCCTGTACCTTCTTTTAAATACTTTAAAATACTTTGTGCGTGATGAGTAGCTATTGAAGGTATGGCATTAATAGTTGGTGGAAATGGGAATTCTAGTTTTGCTATAATATAGATTATTAACTATTGTCAAGAAAATGCAATAATATATAAAACATGTCTTTGGAACTGAAAAAAGTTGTCGTTGTTCTATATCCTTCCTTTGCTAAATCATACCTCACTCCAAGTCTCTTTATTGCAGTTCCATTGTGGTAGTTTGGGGCGATAGAATTGTACCTTACTGTGAAAAAAATGGAATGCTTTGCTTGCTTTCATGGTGTCAAATGTATTCTCTCAAGGAAGAGATTCTGTAGGTTATTGAACATGTCTATATAGGATGCATATGGGCCATAGCATATTTTTTTGGATTGTTCACCATCACTATAATCATATTAACTGCCTGTGCTTCAAAGACTGCCAATCATAACACTGAGTCCAGCAAAGTGTCCCTGAACACTTGGATCTTGCTTTACCCCTTTGGTACCCATTGAGTGATCGTTTGATTGCCTGTGTTGAACCACGGACCTCCTTTCCCTTGAATGGTTCTTAGAGAGTACTCATGTTTTTTTTGCATTAAAAAAAATTGCAAATGGAAATGAACCATCCCTACCTTAGAGTAAACAAGCTGTCTGCATTAGCAGCCCTGTGTCCTGGATTTTGGGATGTACAGTATGGAATGACTTGGATTACAGTGACATTACCATCCCAGTCCATATTGTGTAGACTCCGTCGGCTCTAAACAGGAGTGATAGGGTATCTGAGAGTATATGTGGGTGGATCACACACAGCATATCCAGTGACAGCATGCCATGCCTTGCTGTGACAAGATAAACACAATGGCTTAATCTGCATGCATTTTTTTTTCACAGTTTGGTAATTTAATGCTACTGAGGTCAAAATGATGGTCATATGGACATATTTGTTTTTAAGTAAGTAGAAGAACAAGAGTGGGGAGCAAGAATAATTCATTTCTTTAAAAATGCCAGAAATTCATCACATCACTTCCAAATGAAATTGTATATATACAGTAGGCTCTGTTTTTATCCATACCCTTGATAAAGATGAACAAAATAAATTGTATAACATTAATTATATAAGTAATGAGGTATATTTTATGCTCATAAAATTCCAAACCTACATTACTGATACAAAAACCTATTTTGTTTTATTAGTAATATTATTTTTCCAGAAAACATCAGGATCACAATTATTCATACCCCTAACTATTCTTTTAAATGTAATCAAACAAAAACAAATTACATAAATATACAATTTATTTGAAGTTCATTGGAAGGTTATGGAACTATACAGTGGCCTACAATGGTTTCCTGTTTCCCTAGGGTATAAATGGGAGAGAACACACGTTTAAAATACTTGCAGTTCAAGATCTCCAAAACAACCTGGCATCTTTCGGTTGCAAGGAGTCTAAAGCTACCATTCGACGATGCCTACATGACAATGGCCTTATGGCTTATGAGTTGCAAGAAGGAAGCCTCTTTTGAAGACTATTCACCAAAAAATGCATCTTGAATTCATTAAACTACACTACCAGCTGTTCTGCATAAATGGAAGTAAATTAAGCCTTGAAAGCAAACAATTCCTACAGGTGTCCCAACTTTTGTTGATTACTTACAAATTTTCTGTTTGTATAAAAGTGTTGGAACAGACTGTGTTACTACACCCTCTGAAGAATTATTTGGACAATATTGCACTGCAGTAGTATATTGCTATCATAATGGTGAGAAAAAGGCAATTAACAAAGGAAGACAGACAGACCATTATAACCCTTAAAAGTGTAGGTCTTTCCTTTTGAGAAATTGCAATGAAGCCCAAGGTGTCAGTGAGTGTTTCCTACACCATCAAAAGGCACTTGGAAACTGGAGGAAACTGACAGGAAGAGGTCTGGCAGACCCAAAGCCACAAGAAAATCAGAAGACAAGTTTCTGAGATTTACATTATTTTTCAGTTTTTGGTAACCTAAACTTTTTGTTTTAACCTCTGGCAGTTTACCGCTTACCTTTGTACCATTTCAGGTTATTCACTGGACTTGAACTGCTTAAATTTGAGTAAAAACTGGAAAATGGGGGTATTCTAAAACTTTTGACCGGTAGTGTATATAGTGGCAGGATCAGGGGTGTTTGGTTGCAACTCAACCAAAGATCAGTAATAAAATCAACATACAATGGCAAATAGGAAACAAAGGGAAATTTATTAGGGGAATTCTTACAACAACCGGGGAAGACGGCGGGTGGGGGGCGGCGAGAACACACACACATGCAGTCCGTGAATCAGTCATAAATCCAATGCAGGTCCTCAAAACAGTCAATGGTTGGTACACAAACAGGGTTCTCAAAACAATCCAATCAATCCAGTAAGCAATCCAAAAAACACAATTCTCTCTTTCTCCAATCCTCCTTTGAGCTTTTCCCTTCCAGTACTTCACCCTGATGTAGGACACATGTGCGTCTTTTATTTTCCCTGGGATTACTGACACCGTGCATCAGGTGTGTGCAGATAGCCCCGAATTTCACATTAAGGTGCAGGGGTGGAGCCTTCGGGCTGCTACGTAACTCCCCTCAACAACCACCTCTCTCCATGCCTCCAGGCAGCTGCCACAATATATATACAATGGGGGAAATAAGTATTGAACACATCAACATTTTTCCCAGTAAATGTATTTCCAGTGAGGCCATTCAAGTGAAATTTGCACCAGACTTTGGTATTAACTCAAGAAATCCAGACAAACATTAAAGTCCATATGTAAATAAAGTTATGTGTAATAAAGTGGAATGACATCGGAAAAAAGTATTGAACACACTAACTGAAATTAATTCAATACTTAGTGGAGAAGCCTTTGTTTGTAATGACAGCTTCAAGGCGCTTTCTGTATGAAGTAACTAATCGCCCGCAGTATTCAGGTGTGATTTTGGCCCATTCCTCTACACAGATTGTCTTTAAATCTTGAAGATTGAGGGGGCCCTCTTGTGAATCTGGATCTTCAGATGCTTCCACAAATGTTCAATTGGGTTTTAAGTCAGGTGATTGACTGGGCCATTCCAACAAGTTGATTTTCTTTCTCTGAAACCAATTGCGAGTTTCCTTTGCTGTATGCTTTGGATCGTTGTCCTGCTGGAAGGTCCACCCACGTCTCATCCTCAGCATTCTGGTGGATGGCAGCAGGTTCATCTCAAGAATCTCTCTGTACATGGCTCCATTCATTGTTCCTTCAATGATATGAAGTCTGCCAGTACCACGAGAGGAGAAACAGCCCCACATCATGATACTTCCACCTCCAAACTTCACTGTTGGTATAGTGTTATTCGGGTGATGTGGAGTGCCATTTCTCCTCCAAACATGGTGTGTTGTGTGACAGCCAAAAAGTTCAATTTTGGTCTCATCTGACCAGAGTACATGCTCCCAGTAGTTCACTGGCTTGTCCAAATGTTGTTTGGCAAACTTTAAACAAGCTTCAACATTTCCTTTTTTTAGTAGTGGAGTCTTGCGGCCTGAGCGTGCACAGAGGCCATGGCGGTGGAGTGCATTGTCTACTGTCCTTTCTGTCACAGTTGTACCTGCTGCCTCCAAGTCTTTCTGGAGCTCTTTCCTAGTGATCCTTGGCTCTTTGGCTACTCTTCTAAGTATCCTTCTGACTCCCTGATCAGAAATCTTGCGAGGAGCTCCTGTGCGTGGCCGGTTGATGGTGGAGTGATGTTGCTTCCACTTACGGATAATGCCCCCAATGGTGCTTACTGGAAGATTCAGAAGTTGTGAAATACGTCTGTAGCCAATTCCATTTTCATGTTTTGCAACAATCTGGTTGCGAAGGTCTTGAGAGAACTCTTTGCTTTTACCCATCATTAGATGTTTCTTGTGTGGCACCTTGGTAACAAAAAAACCTTTTATAGCCCATCAATATATTCTAACCCAGCTGACATTAATTAGCACAGATTGGATGTAGAGTTGCCTCCTAATTAGTTATGGTTTTCAGCTGGTTCCTTTACTTTCCTTGCTGTGGTGTACTGCTTTTTCTTAGTGTGTTCAATACTTTTTTCCTGTTTCATTCCACTTTATTACACATAACTTTATTTACATATGGACTTTAATGTTTAGATTTTTGGTCTGGATTTTTTGAGTTAATATTCAAAGTCTGGTGCAAATTTCACTTGAATAGGCTCATTGGAAATACATTTACTGGACAAAATGTTGATGTGTTCAATACTTATTTCCCTCATTGTATATGAAATGACTTTGTTTTGTCACCATTTGAGGTGAATGAGAGGCTTTGACAGCCATGATCTGTGGGAAAAATGAGAGGAATGGGATTTGTACCTATCATTAGTGGGGTGTGAGCTGTGGGCCCCCACAAAAATGAGCAGAGAAAAGGGGCAGCCTCCTCCAAGAGTTCATGAAAATCCACTACTGCATCCATAAGCAATATATCCTCAAAGGGACTCTGACCCTGAAATAAAGGGTTGCCGGTGCAGCAGCATCATTACTGTCTCCTTTTACTTGCAAGTTCAATGCCTGTCAGCTGATTAATGATGGCAGAATGAGCTAAAAGAATACACAGATGAACATTAACCAGTTCAAGACAAAGAGCAACAGTCCCCCAAAACTGCTACTTTTTTGGTGAGGTTGTCCATTGTCTGCAGCAGAACCGATTTAGGAATGAGCATTTAAGAAAATAATTTTGGGGAGGGAGGGGGGTGGATGTCTTGTGTACTGACACAAGTGTACTGACAAGCTTGAGAAGAGCTTATGGTAAACAGCTGAGTATTCGCACACCTGGGGCTCTCCAGCTCATGAGTAGAACTGTTAAACAGGCCCCCGCCCATCACCCTTCCAGAATGGGTCCGGCCTCCTCCCTGGTTGCCATCTAACCTGGTCCTGCTCTCCCCATCTAGGGCTGAAGACTTCTCTCCTCTGCAGGCTGGTGCTCACCATGGATGCAGACACGGATGCCGGCGGGGAGACCGACAGCTCAAGACGAAATGGTCCACCCCGGTTCTGGACGCGTGTATTCAGGATGCTTCTGTGGGTTCTCCCCGTAACGAACAGTGCCAAGCAGACCGTCCCCAGAATTACGCTTGGGTACAAAGGTGAGGTAGCGCCCTCAATGCACAAGCATTCAGGGAAATTGGCAGTGTAATAAGTCTCTGATTGCATCTTATTTGTGGAGACAGCATCTGTGAATTACAATTTAAACCAGGTTGCGTGCCACATTATTCGAATAAAGCAATAGCAATGATTGTACACCCCACTTTACTAAAAAGCATGTGTCTTTTGGATGAATACTCCAGTTCCATATTCATATATATGTACAGTACACAGCATAAATGAGTACACCCCCACTGAAACCTAACAAATTCAGCTATTTCTCTTTACAAATAAGACATATTTGGGGTTCCTATATGTTCCAGCAACTCTGGTTTATCAGTTACCAATGAAACTAAACAGAAAAATATGATTTTCTTATCAAAATGATAAAAGGCCATGTTGCAAAAATGAGTACACCCTTCTGAAAGTTACAAAATAAAACTTTCTGGTGCTAGTTAACCCCCTGAGGTCCATGCTTAGCTCAGAGAACCTTTGTGATTTTGGTGTGGTCTGATATTTATCTCAATTTCATCAACTTAACACACACTTACTCCAAAGTGTTTGATATTTTTATTTGAAGGACTATCACAGCTACATTTATATGCCATCAATAGTTTGGCCAGTATCATATGCAGCTTGTAAATAGATCTACAAACACACAAGTTATAAAGAGTACATTTTTCTGCCATCACAAAAGTTGTGAAAGCACACACTAAACTATAGTGACAAATAGTTTTGCCAATATGAGTTTGTTCATCAAGGTCTTGGTTATGTAAGGATGTCAAAATAGTTTAGCCTGTTTTTATCAGAACTGGTCAAATTTATTTCAGGCTGTGGGAGGGCTATATGCTAATTTCCTGAATATTCATGATCCACACCTGAGGGTTGTCCACACCTGTAAGATCTGTCAGATGGGCCATCTCTCTCTCAAAGGCCATCAGACAAAGACAAAAGCAGTCAGAGTAATCAATAGTCAGTGAGCCATGCAGAAGACAGAAAAAAAAAAAAAATTCATTTTGGAAGATTTATTGAAAACATCACACAAACTATATACAAACAATTCAAAATTAAAACATGGTGAGACAATCTGTTCTTTCACAGTCTTTGGTGCCACTTCTCAAAACAGTTTCTGTCAACTGTAGACACAAGGGAACATCACAAACCTCGCAGTGTTGTTTTCCCGACATCTTGCAGAGTACGCATTTCTTGCGACCAACAGAAGACAGTTTGCCAACATCCAGAGTCTGTTTCACAGTGGGCACAGGCGCATGATTAAAAGTAGCCCGTTTTCTGGGTTTAAGATATTTATCTTTAAACGTCTGTAGGAAAACGAAAGCAAAATCCGTGTCTACGAAGACACGGAAAGACATAAACAAAACAAAACAAAATAACCAACGATCAGGAACAAACACAACAAGTAAAACGGTAAATCCAAAACATAGGCTATCCAAAAACTCGGAATAAACGAAACACTAGGAATCTAAACAACAATAAGCACACGAACAAACAAGTTCTCGAGAGGCAAGAAACATTCATCACAATAGGTACTATCAAGCTAAGCTAAATAATGTCCAAGCGCCGAAGAGAATGCCGGCTGGTTAAATATCCTCCCGTTAATTATTTGCAGCAGTTCGCAATGATTCTGATTGTTTCCGTATAGCGTCACAAGACGCGGAATTCATATATTTTCATGAGTATTTGAAAACATGGGAAATAAAATAAATATCAGCATACACAGTCTGTTGCTGGCAGATCGCAACCGTAAGCACAGACAAGATGCTAGGCTATATAATGTCGGGACATTGTATGTGTTGTTTACACTGCAATTTCACACATGACCCCACGCCCCTCCCTGAAACTAGCACCTAGTTACCATGTCAATAGAAGGGGGTACTTCCAGGTAAAACAGAGAGTGAAAGGCAAGGTTTACTTTTGGTCTAATTACCCTAATTTAAAAAATCATATTATTTGCCAGTGCTCAAATCGGAAAGTCGCGATTCTAAGGTTTCTGTCAATGTTTTTGCCGCGTGTGTATGATAAAATCTTGCGACGTTAGAAATAGTAATATACTTTTATTGCTGCTCGGATCATCGGCAATCCAGTCGACCTCAGGGGGTTAAGGGCAATTGATCAGCAGATGATTCTGTTGAACTATCACACTCAAACAGGTGTAATTGGTTGACAATTAAAAGTGGTACTTGAATTACCATTGAATTACTCTCAGACTTAATGCTGACAACAATGGCACCACATGGGAGAGAATTGTCTGGAATTATTTCATTGCACAAAAGAGGACAACGGTACAAGAGGATTGGCGAAGTACCTCAGAGCTGGCAAAAGCTGTGGAAAGCCAAACTGGAATGACTGTTTCATCTCACACAGTAAGACGCACCCTGCATAGAAGTGGAATGCATGGATATTGTCCACGCAGGAAGCCACTGCTGAAGCCAACGCACAAGAAAGCCCATTTAGCCTTTGCCAAGGCCCATATTGACAAGTTGAACACTTTTGGGAATTCATACTCTGGTCTGATGAGACCAAAGTCAATCTTTTTGGATCTGATGGCATCCAAACTGTATGGCTTCGCTAGGGGGAGGAGTACAGTGAGAAGTGCATGGTCCCCACAGTGAAGTACGGCAGTGGTAAAGTTCTTATATGGGGTTGTATGAGTGCTGAAGGTGTGGGGGAATTGTACTTCATCGATGACATCATGAATTTGCAGATGTACTGCAAAATCTTGAAAGAGAAGATGCTACCCTCTCTCCACACCCTGGGTCGTCGGGTACTTTTTCAACATGACAATGGCCTTTTCAACATTCTTCCAAGGCCACTGCCACTGCACCCGACCTCAACCCTATTGAGCACCTGTGGGGAATTTTGAAGAGACAAGTTGAGCAGCACTCCCCATAAAACGTCAAGGCACTCAAGGAGGTCATCCTCCAGGAGTGGAACAGGATAGACAATATGTTGTGAACTTGTACACTCGATGCCAAGAAGGGTCAGTGCAGTACTTAAAAGTAACGGAGGACATACTAAGTACTAGAATATTACATATTTGTTGAATTTACTCAAGGGTGTACTCATTTTTGCAACCCTTGGTTTAAGCAAAGTTGCCTAATTTACTTATCTTATAGATATTGATGATGTCTTTCTATGTTGTTATTAAGTATATGTTTCATACATTTCAATTGTGTCATCTTCCCATTCATTGTAATGGTGATCATTTAGAAATAGAAATATATCTTTATGTTCAGAGGGGGTGTACTCATTTATGCTGTGTACTGTACATATATACTGTATATGGGACTGTGGTTTCTAAGTTTAATGGAATCTCAGCTGCAGGAGTGGGCCAGATGGTGCATGTAACAGAGATGCCAGAGGGACTGTGTCCCCTGTATATGCTCAGAATAACCTCACAGGCTCAACCCAAGAGTGATTTATAGCCTAGGCCAAAGCCGGCTATCTTTTGTGTACATGAAAGTTTAAAATTCACACAGAAAGATTATCAACAGCTACGGTGGTCTTTCCCCCACCTAGCCTATGTGGCTATGTGGCTGTCACGTATTCTTCATGTATATATACTGTATATATACATATATGCATATAATTTTGTCTGGAGCCAACATTGGCAGCCAGTATTCCTTTCTTATGCTGCCAATTCAAGCTACCGACTTGACAGATGGGGCCCTCAAAATAATTGTCAAACCACTGTTTACAGTCCTGCAAAACAGTGGTCCAGTCCTTATGGGGGACTGCCAGGGAGTGTGTCGACTATCAGTATTATTGCTGGAGGTCAGGTAAATGCTGAACAATTGATTGTCTTTAATGTAATGATAGATGAGGTAGAAAGGATTATATCTGAATCTATCCTGGATGTAGTTGGTAGTCTCTGATAGTTTGCAAATGTGAGCATGACAGATTGGGGCCTCAGGTAGTAAAGTTTGAGGGAGTGTGTTAGACTGTATTTAACATGCTGTTTAGCAGCCATAACTCCTCAGTGATGGAACCCTCTGTGGCTGGATAAATCACTTTACATGTCACCGTGGCAACACTGTTATTAATGGCAGCGATGACAAGTGGGGAAAACATGCATCACAAAAGTGAGTTGTTTTTATTTTACACAGGAGTTAATTAAAATTGGCATACGAGTACTCTGACATGATTTGTTACTCATGTCATTGCATCGAAATATTGACTTGTCTTTGCTATAATACACTATTTGAACCCCTTGAGCCCTAAGCTAAGTGAAAGCTTCGTATGTGTAGGACCACACAAAGATCATAATACCTGTGTATGAACAAATACGTATTGATATTACAAAGAAATACATTATCAAAAAATGATATTCCTTTTGGAAATATGTATTCTGTCATCTATAGTGGCAGTACAATACATAGTTGCTACAAGTATTCCTAATCTTAATTCAGCATTCATCATCTGGTTTTATTTTTGAGGACGTTCCGCTAGTTTATAGCTGCATGATAGCTTAAAAAACTGTTGCTGTTGTTGCCTGAAGTTATTGGAAGAAAAATCTGACAGAAGTGAAGAATGGAAAATGAATGTGGTTGTTTCCATAATTTTATATGTTTTTGTGTGCACTGTGATGTGGAATTTCCTTTAAAAAGAGTTAAAGTTGTTCCTTCGTACCTTTGTTAGTAGAAAAATTAATGCAGGCTGAAGTCTTTGTTTCCGTGTTTCAAAATGTATTTCTTTAATAGAGTAGAGAATTGACAAATAACCAAAGATGTAAACAGAATGCATACTGGGTTCAGGGGAAGACACAAAAAAGGGGATTAGATGGAGTGCAAACTCTCATGTGTATTCCAACACACTGTTTCAAACCCTAAAGAATTGGTTTAACGATGATTGATAGTCCAGACAAAATGAAAGGGAAAAAACAATAAAAAGATTCCATCAGTGCATTGACTGGTGTTAAAGCACTCAGCATTGATACTATCCAAGCCCCTGTGAACTGTGGTGTTTGCAGAGAAAAAACAAATGGCTTGGTTTTCAAGGTTGCAAACACTTTATTAGAGCACATCGCTCTGATACAGTCCCCTCAAGTACAGATTGACAAATAACCAAAGATGTAAACAGAATGCTGGTGCTTTATACTTTGTAATGGGTCTCCCACACCCTTCTTTCTGATGCTAATCACATCTCACACTCAAATAAGATGAGGTTTCAAAGACAGGAGAGTACACCTGGGGAAGGAGAGAGGAACTGAACTGGGGGGAGGACTGGGGCACCAAATGGCACCATTGTCTTAGACATGTCAGGGGGGAAGACACACAAAAAGGGGGATTAGATGGAGTGCAAACTCTCATGTGTATTCCAACACACTGTTGTTTCTCAAACCCTAAAGAATTGGTTTAACGATGATTGATAGTCCAGACAAAATGAAAGGGAAAAAAACTATAAAAAAGATTCCATCAGTGCATTGACTGGTGTTAAAGCACTCAGCATTGATACTATCCAAGCCCCTGTGAACCACAATTATTGGTTTGAAGCCCTGACCATTGCCTATCTTACAGGACAAAATAAGTTTTCCCTTTTTAATCCATCATCTCTGTGTCAATGCACGTTTCAAAAACAGCATGCCCCTCTGAGCCAAGAATGCTACCCGACTTGCTTCAATGTGTGCTTTTACTGAAGTCTTCAAACCAATTACCCTAAGAACATCTCAGGGAAAAATGTTCATATCTTTTGCTCAAGAGTTCTGTTTAGTAGAACAACAATTGATTCAATGCTTTTTTTTTTTCACTGATGCTCCAATCCTTCCTCGCTCAGAGACTTGGTGGTAAGAATTCCACATATTTTCACAGTTGTCACATTGTTTAATACCTGCCTGAAATCACATGCAGTATTTGCAGAATGCACATGTCAAGAAATGCTTATTGAAGTATCCTGTGACAATACAAATGTGTTGTAGGGTATAGACTCTTCCAACCTTCAAGCATCATTCCTCAATTTTCCCTTTTTGCAGCCATTTCTGTTTGACTCTGATAGGTGAGCAGGAGTGGTAGATCTTGTGGATATTTATGTCATTCCATTATTCTCCCTCTCCAGGCACCTAGGAGACTATTTGGCACTCAACACACTGGCTGTTAGACTGTTTGAAGCTGCCATTGCACAATGGGACCCAGGGAAACCGCATCATTTTGAAAAAAAAAAAAAAGTTTTTGGTCTAAATCTTGAAGTTGAGCCCAAGTCCTCAATGGGTATTTCTGGAAAGCACTCTTGACAAGTGGTGTGATTGCACTTCAGGGACAACGCAAACAAATATAATGTATTTATAGTTTAATAAGCATTTCACCTGTCTTTGTGTTTCTCTATTTTAATCTGACTCAAAAACCTTTTAGAGTTGTAGAGTCAGGTGGGCTCTGTGCAAGATGATACACAATTTATAGAGGCAATACCTGAAAATGTTACTCAGACTTTGTGTTTGTGAATACAGCTACAGTTAGGAACCAGTGTTCCTCCTTTTTACAGCAGCAATTGTGTTTTATTAAGAATTGTGCATAATTGGATTGTTCCATTTTCCAGAAAAAACTATAGGTTTTCACTTTCTAAAAATGACAAATGACAGAAAACAACTTGTTGTAAGAACTGTTAGTAAGTATAAGGTTTTATTGTAAACAGGAATCACCAAACCACCAGCTTGACCACTCTTTGGATATCATCCCAGTTTTTAACCTGCATAACCCAACCAGAAAATTCATTGCAGTTCAGATTGTTATAGAAAAGCAACTGTGTAGCCATTCAGTAAGTTGCTTGCCCAATCCTTTTTTGTGTTTGGAAGGATTACATGATAAAGGGACATCTGCTCCACCTCAGTCCTATTTATACAGTGGAATCCCGCATCCCAAGTGAAACCCATAAAAAACTCCTGTCCATCTCTTTGATCCAGGATGAATGCCCGGCTTTCCCTTCCTGTCCCTATTCCATTTCAGACAGTGGGTGGCATTCCTTTGGTATGCTGTGATATGGGATAATGAAACCGGCTGTTGGTTTGATTCCTATCGTGGCAGGCCTTCTCTGAAGTATTTGAGTACTGCTATACTGAATAATGCAAGGACATTATCAGAATTATCATGGGTTGTGTTGTAAGCTGTTCTTTTCAAACCAGTGGGTTTGGCAAAACATAATATTCAGATGAAAACACTTCAACTGGGCCTACAATTCATTCACAGCCTACTGCAGAATAGTCATGATTTTTCCAGCATGCTAATTGGAATGCCATATGAGATTTGTCATATTTCTCTGGAGGATTTTGATACAGTATGTCATTGTCGTTCAAGTTTCAGAAAGCTAAACCCACCCTGAATTTTGAAGCCACATTTGATCAGCAATGCAATTGGTTTGGTATTCCACATATATTATGGTGCTCTTTAAACAGTGCTCAAGAGTTCAATATCTAATGTATATCCCTGTATGTGAAGCATATTTTAACATCAATCCTAATTCCAGCACAGAGAGCAGCATGTATTTCAGAACAAGCCTCTTAGTAACAGCTAAGAAAAAAACCCATGACTTTTGTCACCGGAACTATTTCTCAAAGAGGGGGCCTGCGATTGGTCTCTCTGCCCAAGGCCCATTATCAGCCAAGCAGCAGTGTGGGACGTTATCTTGTACAAATAAATGGAAGGATTATGTCTTCAATGGGAGCGTTAATCAGAGGATGTTGAATTACTATGAAAAGTTGTGTCCTGCGGGAGCCCTTTAGATAAAGTGTCAGCTGGAGCGGGTCTCTTAAGTAGTCTTTCACAGGCTCTTTGCTCAGCGTGTTTACAAAGTAGATTAGACCAAGTCCTGCTCAGCTAATCAGTCAGTGGTTTACCAGAGGGGAGGAAGCATGCATGTGCAAATATTGATCGTGAAAAACCCGCTTAAGCCCCTTGCGCCCCTGGGGCTAATTGCGGTGTCTGTCCTTTCAGCTTGCGCCTACCTTTTGTGGTGTTGCCGTGGTGATTTTTTTTCCGGTATGTTTCTGTGATTGGTACATGACTCCACACAGAGCTCTCAGAGTTTTCTGGTCATGGCCTCTGCAGACACCACACAGATAGGCCCAAAAGGTCTCCATGTTAAGCGGATCGCAGTGAATGACCCGTCAAGAGACTCTAATCACACCTTGTAGCTACCAAATTGGCTTTTTATGCTAGATGTGCAAAAGAAGGTTGGTTGTCCTCGCAGTTCAGGCTGAAATCCTGAAACAGGTGATTAGTTCTCCAGCTGGCTCACAGTCAGACATTGTTTGAAAGGGATCAAGCTGCAAACCCCTGAAAGCAAATGACTTAGCTGTAAATATTTGATTCTGACAGGATTTATTCAACAAACTGTAACTAGCTTGATTGAAGCATTGAATTCTGACTTTGAAGACAATACAGATCATATAATAGATGTATCCTTGTAGATTAGTATTGCTTTTTGGATATTATGGAATTACAGCTGATCAGTAATTGCTTTTGATTATGTCATAACATAGTTGGGTTAGTGGCTTATTAAAATGTATGTCTTGAGATAAACTTTTTTTAAATTTATTTAACTTCATGTTTTGCCAATTGGGAGAGTTACCCCTGAACATTTTAACCACTGACCTTTCACAGTGTGATAAAGTCCACATTCAGCATTGAAAGTCAGCTATAAAAAAGGGAAACAATCTCAAATAATGGTGATAGGATATGTTTTGCATATTTTTGATCAGCATCTTAAAATACACGAATCCGGTAAATTACATTAGGAAATAAACTTCTCACGCATGCAATATGTAAATAGAAACATAGTGTAATATAACCATCATAATGTGCTCGTCCAATCATGTTACTTGTTACTCACATGAATTCATTGTTTTACACTATCAAAAAAAGATATTTACCCCTGTTCAACCATTACATTACAGTACAAATGAAAAAAGAAAAAAATATTTTCTGCAAAACTTTAAAAAATATTGACATGGTTCTGACAGCTAGGTAAATTATGAAAATAGTATATGCACAGGTGATTGATTACCAACTGGAAACACAAGCCACTTTATTATGAAAATTGTGCAAAATAGAGGTGTGTGTGAAGTGTTTTGAGAAAGTGTGATTTGGAAGTACAATTTGAGTGAAAACAAGGAACAGGTGTTTGTAGTGTTGCAGAAATAGTTTAGAATTTTGATGTTAGTGTGCTAGTGTGTCAACAATTGAGAAAAACTGTCATATCTGAAAACAGTGAGGTTATCATTCGGGTTATCAACTGGTGCTCAACAATCAAGGTGTTGATCATCAAGTATTCATTCAGAAAGAGTTTGCCTCAGGTTATCCACAAGCAACATTGAGCAGATACAACAGCTCATTTTCCCTCTGAGGAACCAAAGCACCAAGTTGATGACAATCTGTGGTCATGCCAGTCAGGTTCAAGCATGTCAAAATCAGGTTCACTTTCAGGTTATAAGCAGATAGCTATCGCCAGAGGAGATGTGGTTTCTCTGTCGGAGAGATTAGCCCCGTACTATAAAAGCTAACCATTTATGGTGGATGTGTCTTTTCAGAGTCTCTGGTATCACAGTGGGTACTTTGATTGTGATAGAATCTGCACTCCTGCCTGACAGACATACCCAGAAGCTATGCAGGGTCATGTTGATCTTTAAGTGCAGTGGAGTGAGAGAAGACCATTATATCTCTGGCCAAGGCTGGACTGACTGGCCAGGGCAGGAGGTTTCCCATCTCTTACACCCTGATGCAATGGTTATCAGTGGCATTGCTGTTAGCACTATTAATACCTGCATTAATATATGTCAACACCTGCATTGTAATATGGCCTGGGACTGCATGTGTTACAACGATATTTCCCTTGTCCTGCATGCCTTCATGATAAGCCTGTATCTTCATAGCCACACATCAGTAATCTCATGGTCTGGTTCTTAACACCAGCCGAGGGAGACTACATGGTGGAACGCCTTGGATATTTGTCTCCATACTTAAATTAAAAACTTTCCATTCCTGTAAAAAGTCAAAACCCTGACAAGAACCCATTTTGTTCCTGAGCAGCAGGCCCTTTAAAAAGCCATCTGGGCATGACTGTTAACCGTACCATGGTGAAAGGAATTGTTCCCGATGAAGATATAAACCATGCAATCGTGAATATGACATTATGCAGGAAGCTGATATGAGCATCACATCTGTGTGTGTCTGTGTGTGTGTGCGTGTGTGTATGTGTGCGTGCGTGTAAGTGTGTATGAGTGAGGGTATTGTGGCACCTCAAGAGGCAGGACAAGGAAATATCTGCCTGCTCCTTTAACTCTTAGGAGCGACTAAAGCCAAGAGGACTACAATTCTCAGCAGCCTGCAGTCCTACACTGGACTACCAGCTGAAACCCATAAGAAATGAGGACTGCGGCAGCTACATTTAAATTTTTAAATTTTAAGCATTTAGCAGATGCTCTTATCCAGAGCGACTTACAAGATGTGCATAAATACATAGTAGGAACAATCATAGTTTGCGCAAGAGATCAGTGCAGTAATACAGCGATATAAATCATTGTAGGCAGCTGCGTTCCATACCTGTAATACTGGGAAGGAAAAGGTTATTAATTTTTTTTTATTGAGTAAGCAGGGATACAAAGTGTTGAGCAAGTAGGCAGTGGTGATGACAATTAGCTAGATGTACAGAATTCAGTGGTAGTGGAGTCTGAAAAGGTGGGGTTTGAGTCTCTTGAGGAAGAGAAGCTGATGTCAATTTGGAGATGTATAAAGGACTTTTTGTTGTCACATTGGGGGGAGGGTGTAGGTTGGTTTATTGGAGTAGTGGAGAGTGGGGTGAGAGAGGGAATTGTTTTGGATTGCTGTTTGGAATGGAATTGGATTGTTTTGAGAAACCTGTTTGTGCATCAACTTTGGATTGTTTGAACCGTATTGGATAACGACTTGGATTACGGACGAAGACAATGAGAAACAGATTGCGGACTGTACGTGTTCTGAATTCCCAGAGTAGCCATCTTTATGTGTTTTTTGACAATATTAATTAAATAAAATCCTTGTTTTGTTTTGAATACTGCCTCCTTTGGATTATTCAATGGCCTACACCCTCTGAAAAGGTCCATGAGTGTCCCCCCCACTCCAAGGGACACTACAGTATGTGTGTCTATATACTGTATGTAATAGTGTATGTTGTGTACATACACTCAGTGGCCACTTTATCAGGTGCACCTGTACACCCGCTTGTTTTTGCAATGATCTAATCAGCCAATCACGTGGCAGCATCTCAGTGTATAAAAAAATGCAGACATGATCAAGAGGTTGTTGTTGTTCAGACCAAAAATCAGAATGGGGAAGAAATGTGACCTAAGTGAATTTGACCGTGGGTGGAATGATTGAGAGAGAGAGAGAGAGAGAGAGAGAGAGAGAGAGAGAGAGAGAGAGAGAGAGAGAGAGAGAGAGAGAGAGAGAGAGAGAGAGAGAGAGAGAGAGAGAGAGAGAGAGAGAGGTTGCGTGGGGGCAGTGTGTTTGTATGAGTTATTGTGTGTTTGTGTGTGTGTGTGTGTGTGTGTGTGTGTGTGTGTGTGTGTGTATAGAAGTAATCTAAGTGTCTCTCCTCTCTTAGAGCTGGTGCACTCTGGCACTGTGGCTCCCTTCCATGAGGGACTTCACTCCCACACCCTGCTTCTGGATGAGGAGAGGGGCCGTGTGTTGCTGGGAGCCAAGGACCACATATTCATGCTGGACCTAGATCACCTCAACAGGAGCCCCAGAAAGGTACAGTGGGGACCATGAGCTAGAGACTCCCCTGGGAGTCTCTGCCAGTGAAATACAATTAAGAGAAAAGGAATGTCCTTCCTATGTGTATAAACTGTGCAGCTAATTGGCACCCTTGTTAATCAAGTGAAAACAAGGAAAACAGGGTAATGAGCAATAGTTGATTTAAAGATAAGAGTTTGTCTCTGTTTCAAGCACACAAGCTGTCACCAGTTTCACCCATCTTAATTGGCCATCAAATGTGTGTAAAATAGATGTTCCTACAGAATATGAACAACTTGGGAAGTAAATAAGAGTTTATGGTAACTGCTCTGCTTATTATTATACCAATTCCCAATAGAAAGTAGAGTACTCATTATGAACTACAGCATTTTATTTGAAAGACATGATTTAGACTCCAAAATGGCTATGATGTTACAGAGGAAGGACTTCAGAAACTCCATATTCAAATCTCAGTTTTGTATAGATATTTATAAATATATAAATATATGTATATGTATAGGTAGTACAGCAAAATTATAGAGAATCCCAATCAGAAGAATGAAGGTATGACAGAGCTAGTGCGGGTACAGGGGGTATCCAGAGTCAGTCTTATCAAAGAGTAAAACTAGTAAACAAATGAGTGTGCTTTTTCAGTGAAACTGTTTTTTTACGTTGAACATGCAGTCTATCAACTTAAACAAATGAGTATGCTTTTTCAGTGTGTTTTTGTTGAACATGCCGTTTGTGTTGTTTAGAATTACATCAGCTGCCAGAAATGTGCCAACCCAATCTTGGGTTGCCAAGGATTTTGTATATTAATTATTAAGGCAGCCAAGCACAATTATGTAATTAACAGTGTCATACAGTGTGTGGTGTGTAAATATCAATTTGAAACCCAAGTTTAAAGTTTTAGTAACTATTATTTATAACTAAGGGAATAATTGTCATAACATAGTGTTATTCTTTAGTTCTAAAACAGCTGTTGCCCAGACCTGTATAATTTATTCAGGAGTTAGGAGAGCATCCAGAACACACATGGTACAGTTAATGTTCCCACAGCTCAAACATGGTGCATAGAAAAACTAACACTGGCCAATAGTTTTTCCACTGGCAGCAGTTGGCAGCTAGCCTTGGTCCGATTTAATGAACAAATGTCACTAACAAACCATTTCTGTTATATAAATGAGTCGTGTGTTTAGCCAAGGAGTAGTATCAGTAACTCTGTGAGCTACTAAAGTAGCAGTCACCCTATGAGATCAGGGAGAGTATGAGAGAAGGGACAGTAGAAGTCACACAGTGAGCTAAGGGGCAGTAGCAGTACCTCTGTCATTTAAGGGGTAGTAGAAGTCATGCTGTGACAGAAAGTGCAGTAGTATTCGCAGCATAAAAGAATGGACAGTTGCAGTCGAGTGACAGTGACTGTTCAAGATTTTGGCTATTACTTCCATTTGGATTGGTCAGACGCCAGTGCGCCATTGTCCAGCTTTTGTCTGGAGAGAAATCAGAAGACAGTAATCACTCTCAAATTGCCTGTCTTGTAAAGAAGCTGTAGCACCTATCATCTTTGTCTCTGGCCATTCACTCCAAGAAGTGTGTGCCTGATACTGTGCTACATACACTCCCCCTACAGACACTAACAAACCCCAGCGTGGGTTGTGGTCTACACCCAGGGTTGTGCACCTGTTATGACTGATACATAGATTGGACCCGAATGCAGACACTGACACAGAGGATGAGATAAGGTGAGGGTATTTATTATACACAGGGACTGGGGCAGGGAAACGATGGTGAGGGCAGACAAAGGAGAGGCAGGCAGGCAAGGAAGTGGGCAGGCAGGCAGGCATGGAAGCGGGCAGGCAGGCAGGCAGGGAAGCGGACAGGCCGCGAAGCTGGCTGGCAGGCAGGCAGGGAAGCTGGCTGGCAGGCAGGCAAGCAGGAAGCTGGCTTGTAGGCAGGCAAGCAGAGAAGCTGGCTTGTAGGCAGGCAAGCAGGGAAGCTGGCTTGTAGGCAGGTAAGCTGGCAGGCAGGAAGGCAGGCAAGGAAGTGGGCTGTCTGGTCCGTGGGCAGGCAGGTAGGATGGCAAGCGAGTGAACAAGCAAAACAGGCAGGCAAGAAGTTAACCTGAACACGGGGAAAAAAGGAAAACACATAAACCGACGAAGAAAATAAACACGGAAGAAATCACAGCTTAGAAAGGTCTGCTGCATGTAGCTACCACTGAAGCAGAGAGACAGAACGATCTGACGAGGAATGAAGGAGAAACCGGGGTTGATATACACTGCAGGGCTGATGATAATTGATGGCCGGTGAGTAGGCAGCGCAGGTGTTGCAGATCAAAAACGCGAGGAAACATAAAAATAAACAAAGTTGCGGCCATGGCCGTAACAGCACCAACACCATCTGAGGCCTGGGTTCACAGCCAAATCACTGCCATTCCTTCACCTCAGTAACGGGTGTTTCTTAAAAGATGGCTGCAAATTTGGTGCCATGTGCGGTAGATTTTCCAGTCCAAATCTGTTTATTCAGCTGCGAGCCATCTCTCAGAGGGGCAAAGGGTGTTTATTTTATTCCTATCACGTTGTTTTAGCTTCAATGAAGCTGTGAAAGTGTTGCTTCCTCATCACCAATACCAGCACATTATAGATTGGATCTCTCTCCATGATGTCCCAGTTTCCTTTAGTAAATACTTAAACATGTTGACTGTCTTAAATAAAGTGAGCATTGTTCATGGATAATCAAGATGATGTACCCAAGCCTGTAAATGTTAGATTAATTTCTTAGCCAAAAATGTGAAAGCAATGCCTACGAGGTGGAATGTTTAAAGGCATGTATCTGACTAGATTTTACGATTTTTTTTAATTCAAGCTACCTAACTTGATCACAGTGTAATAATGTGAATGTTGGGTAATTGGCAAATCTTGTGTAACAACTTCCACAGATTTATTGTTTGAGACAACCCCATCACCGCAGATTCATTCAGTGCATGTGTGCTATTGAATGAAGACACTGGAATCTGTCCACGGTCTGTGGTTTCTGGTCTGGCAGTGAGACATAGCGAGTAGCCTTACATTCTTCTGTTGGTCTCACTCTCACTTCTACTCCCTACTTTGTATTTCATTCTCTCTCTCTTTAGCTCTCTCTCTCTCTCTCTCTCTCTCTCTCTCTTTTGCTCTCTCTCTCTCTCTCTCTCTCTTTTTTTTTTTCTCTCTCTCTCTCTCTCTCTGTTGTCTCTGATCTCTCTTTCCAACCTAAACAAATCCCACCCAATCATGTAAAAAGATTCCCACGCCAGCACACAGGCCAATTAATTCTCTGTAGGCTCCCGGCCCAAAGAAACCTGTCAATCACTGTTAGTGAGTGTGGGGACACTGTGTGGGGATAATGTGGAGTCAAGCAATGGCATGATGGGACACAGCTGTCACTGGGTGGGAAGATTTAGTGCCTGTCACACACCAACCACAGCATCACGGCCACACACATAAACTCCTACCCATGGCAGATTGCCAGGGTTTATGACAATTGGTGTTTTAAAGAACAAGTTCTCTGTCTTTCTTCCCTTCATCGAAGGAATGCAGTAGTGATGGCTTATTATTATGATAATCTTTTAAAAAGTGGTGCCACTGAGTTTCTGTAGTCTATTGTCCAGGAAGTGGGCCAGTTTATTTAACTCTATCGGAAAAACGTGCCTCCCGAATGCCAATAGGAGAAGGTATGCGAAAAATTAGCCAAATTCTTGATCTGTCCTACGTGTTCTGGTCCGATTGCTATAACATTTTCCCATAGATTAATCTCTTTCCCCTCCTTTCCATTACTTCCAGTACAAACACTGTCTTTCCAAGTGGCTTTAAATCTGCAGTAAATAACTTCCTAAAATGTTGAATCACAGCAGTATGGACTGACTTGTGAGGGCAACAGGCTCAGATCCTGGCCTGGGAACTGCTGTTGTACTCTTGAGCATGGATCTTGACCTCAATTGCTTCAGTAAGTATCCAGCTGTACAAATGCTTCAAGCAATGCTTTATAGAGTGCCTTACAGAAAATCATTACAAAACTATTAAACATAAAAATATGAAACATAAAACTGTTAAAGAAATTGAACATAAAATGGAATTGGAAAATACAAATTATACAGTTAAAAGAGATTATAACACATAGTGATAGTATAAAATCAAAACTTTATTTGAACTTCACTGATTTCTATACAAAGAAATGCCCAGATGTAATGCTTAACTAGCATACCTTTATTGATCAAAAACAAAAAGGCTACACATTCACATTTGCTCCTCCAACGCAAAAAACTAAAACTAAATTTTAAGATTTGGATAAGAGCATCTGCCAAATGCCTGTAATGTAATGTAATGTAATGTAAGAGAAAATATGACTTGCATTTAGTAAATGCTTCCTTGTGTAGCTTAGTATTGGCTTTTGGTGGTCATGTATGTTGAAAGGTGTTGGAGTTGATTTTCATTTTGACATTTTAAACTTTGTGACAGCCTGCTGAAGAGGTATACATTTAAGAGAGAGCCCTGAGAAATAAAAGCCCTTTCACCAAGCTGATCTTTTCATTGCAACTTTTGTTTGTTATTCTTATCTAGCCTGGAGGCTGTATGCTTCATATAGATCAAGCTAAGAGTGCTCAGTGCTGTAGAGCATCTTCTGCCTTAATCGTGTGTGGGGAACTAGGCTGATAACATTTTTACAATGTTGTTTTTATTAGATCTGATGTCGTGCGATGTGGCCTAAACAAATATTTGAATTAACTGTGGATTTTATGATTGATGTCAGGTTAAATGGTTTAAGTTGTGCTATGAGGCTACCCTTAAAGATAATAGAATAAATTATGCTCCTCATGAGATTCGGATTAATTTCTTCCATGTTTCCGAATAACCTTTCCAGGCTGTGAGAGGTATTGTGCATGCAAACTAATGCTGCTGGAGCAACTCTGCAGGTGATGGAAGTGTTAGAGTAGGGATTACAGTGCTGGTTCATAACCTTCATTGACAGACATTACTGTTGGATTGCACTAAATGATGGACTGTCCAGATAGCATTACTCTCTCAGCTCAAAATCGCAGCATGTTTCACACTTCTGAAACATTTTCATTTTAACGCAGGCTGTATACTGTATAATTTATGTAATACTAATTCTCGAGAAAATCAAGGATATGAATAGAATAAAACCACGCTCTAAAAATGTTTATGTGGAGACTTTATGTTAAGAAATTCCCTTATTACAGTACTATGCAGTAACACAAACACACGCGCACATGCACGCACACACACCTATGCAACTCAGATTATGGACAGGGAATGCTGTCAAATTTATGTAAACCATAACCTATGGCTGTCTAAATTACTAAATCTCATCTCCTATCTCCTGATATTAATATGCTGTCAGGCTCACACAGAGACAAAGCTGTTCAGCCTCACCCACCCAAAGCCATGGCATTGGTCACTCCATACCTCAGTATAACTGTCTAGGCCAGGACTGGGCCTCTAGCAGAGAGCTGTGGTTCACTAGGATGAGAGAGAGAGAGAGAGAGGTTAGTTAGCCTTTTACAGAGAGAGCTGAACCCACAGTTCGACACCACACTGCTTCAAAGCGCCTCGTCGTAAGTCCTTTCACGAGAACCAGTGTCCGTATGTAATTATAAGGTGTTTTGCATGGATTCCGCAGGCCTGTGTTATGTACGGTGACGGGTTCCCTTGGTAAAGGTCAGAGGTTTGCATGTTAATCAGATAAGCTTTTTATAACACATGTGTGCACATACAGGGCAGGGTTGCTCCCTCCACACAGCACTGTAGGCCTGCTCTGGAAACACATGCCAATTATACTGCTAATTATGCTTTTGAAATTTAAATTGTGAATCTAATGTGATCTTTGAATTGACCGGCTCTCTATTGTTCACATTGTAGCACATTGCTTACATTATTTTTCAGAAATTCGGCATAACTCAAAAACTATTTTGAAAATGGTGGTTATAGAAATGTGCAGAGTCCCTTACAGTATTCAAAGCCTGCCATTGTTTGGTGGAAAATTGCAGTGGGTAATTTCACTCCCGCTTAGATAAATGCAAGTGAAGATGATTCTCCTCTTTTAGACAAGGGTGATGGGAATTCCCTCGCTCAAAAACCATTTAAATCATCGAGTCAGATTTTGTATCGATGCATTTTATTTTTATTTTTTTCAGATCAGCTGGCCCGCATCAAAAGAGAGAGTGGAAATGTGTAAACTCGCTGGAAAAAATGCCCATGTAAGTCTGATAAATGAGGGCATATACACTTCTCAGTTTTTTCAGATTTCAACAGCCATTTTATTAGGGTATGCTGCTCACAGATTAAAAATTAAGATATCCACCTTTGTTATACCTGCATGACTTGTTTGCTCAGTAATTAATCTTGTGCCATTAATAATCTCCAGGGTATTGATTTGAAGCATTCTTTCTACTTTCAGAAATGCTAATATGCTCAGTGCAGTGACTTTAATTTCCCTGAGTTAGTCAGTAATTTCACTGTTTCCCCCTGTAGACGGAGTGTGGCAATTTTATCCGGGTGCTCCACAGCTACAACAGGACGCACCTGTATGCCTGTGGGACTGGGGCCTTCCACCCGCTGTGCGGCTTCGTGGAGATGGTGGGAAACGGAGAGGTAGGGGAACCGCAGTAATGACAGACAGCTTCAAAGCTGTCAGTCCAACCTCCCTATCTACTGCAGCCACACATAAAGTCAAATGAACTATCCTGGGATTACTACCACTAGCTCATCATCACAGACTAAAGAACCTCAGATATAAAAAAAAATATATATATGTTTTATTTGTTTTTATGTTGAGAAAGTTGATGGTTTTGAAGAAGTCTTTGCGCTCAAGTTAGATTTGAGCTCAAGTTAGATTTGTAACTAGTTCTGTTGTATTGAATCATGAGAACTTGCATTATCAGAAAATAGCTCTGGTATTCCATAGCATTCCAAGTGTTTTAATATATTGTTAAAATATCAGATCCATGTTATCTGATGTGCCTGTTATCTGTTGTCTGACATATCTGAAATGACATGTCTTCTACATCATATTAAATAATGTGCCAGGATGCCACACTCCATCTCCACACACACAGCGTTGAGTCTGGGAGACTGAAGTGCCCCTTTGACCCCTGGCAGCCCTTCGCCTCAGTTCTAACAGGTGAGAAAAATCCCTCTATTGCTGTTCTGCCATAATCCATCAGAGTTAGCCTGGCCTCTCTGATCGATGTCCTTCCTCCCACCTTTTCTGTTTCTGTTGACCATCCCTGACCCATAATGCCATATTTCTGTGAATATAAATGAATATATATGTTTAATGAATAATAACATTAAAGACTCATCAGACTACTGGAGCTCTTGACCTTTAGACAGGCTGGCTGAGATAAGGGGATAGGAGAGGCCAGCGAGCCACCCACAGTCCTTTGAGGTTAAAACTCAATTACACTCTGAAATGCGTGCTGGGAGGGAAGATTAAGAGAATATATGGCCTCTACGCTAAACAGAGGAGAAAATAATCATCCTTATCTCCCCTCATCTATCTGCCGAGCCATTATTTATTAATGCTGAGAGATTTTTCTCTGACCTGTGTACGAAAAAAATGTATTTATCTTAGCACCATTACAGAACCATGAATCTCACCTTGGTCATGGCCGGAAAAGACACGGCCATTGCTTTGAAACACACCTGAGACCAGGTGATTAAGAGGATGGGATGATGCTCAGGCTGTGCTCCTGTCTGTAATGAGAGACATGATTTGTGGCCTCTGCTGGCCCATTCCCACCCGCACTCAGAGAGTAGAGTAGAGATAGCACTTCTTCGCGGCTCCTCGGACAGCTTTGTTAATTTTCTATTTATCCATAAGTCATTATCTGTTTCATATTATTATTATTATTGTTCAAGTTCAATAATCAACTTCAACATTATTTAATTGTGACTTCTGTTTCACTATTTCTGTTATATTGGCCTAGTTAATGAACACCTTTGATTAGTTTTAGTGACTTTCCTCAGTGTAGAACAAAGAAAAAATCTTTACACTATACCGTCTTTACACTATAGATTAAATGTGTTTATGGATCTGCCTTTTGCCAAATCTAGCATCTGGGAAAGGCACATTCCTGTAACAAACAAAATCACCAATATTCCACATGTAAATATCAGCATGTGCATTTTGCCAATCTAGATTGCACAATGATATTTTGCATTGTTTAAAGATGCCCTCAGTGTGGACAAAGACACAAGATAGGCATCAAGATGTCTTTACATTGAACGTTTTGTGAGTAGTTTAAATGGCATCCTAAACCATTTGACCTCACCAGGCTGGAGCACAGAGTGCATAGATTTCCTTAGCGATAAGGTTTCCAGTGTTGTGGATTTTAAGGAGATGTTGGATGTGAAGGTCTCAGCCTGCTACAGGGAGCTAAAGGAGGCTGCCTGTCTGACCAACACAAACACTGTAGAGAAGGAATTTTAATTAGGTTTTTTTATGCTAGTACCATTATGAGGACCTGAGGAGAACATTATTGACCTAGCAGACTTCTCACAAAGGACATGGTATCAAGCACAGAGCAGTTTTTATTCTGCCAGTATAAGCATGTGTATATTGTATATGGCTGTAAACTAACATGTAAAGACTGGAAATAATGTACACATTACTTATTCTGAGAAAGTGCCACAGTTCTTTCAGAGACCCCGTGTTTAGTTTTTTTCCCCCTGTGGTGCCAGGCAGTTCTCTTTGTTTGGATTAAGAGACAATTTTGAGAGAACTCCTCTAAAGATGATGCAACAATGTCTCAACACCAGCCTTGCTCTCTACTGTTTCTCAAGGAGGTCACCATTTCACATCGACCATATAATGAAATTGTACATAATCAGAAAGCCACACTTCTTGGGAGAAATCACATTTGTACTGGGAGTGAATCAAGATTGCTTCCACTGATCCATCCTCCAGTGCCGTTGAATTTGAGTTTTAATCGGTTTTGAGAGGTTAGCTCATCGCGTCCTTTTGTCTAAACTAAATGACTGATCAGTTTGGATTGACCTCAGCTCTTTTTGCTTACAGATCAGTACCTGTTTGCTGGAACGGCATCTGATTTCCTTGGCAAAGACACAACATTCACCCGCTCCCTCGGTCCCCCTCACGATCAGCATTACATCAGGACAGACATATCAGAGCATTATTGGATCAACGGTAAAGCTAAATCCTAATTACATTATGCTCAGCTCTAGTCAGAACAAATACAATGTGACATGCCAGTCATGTTCAGCTAGTCTTGTTTTTTGGTGCAGGGCTGTGCTCTCAAGTGGTACAAAGATCTGTTCTGAAATCAGACTACATTAGACCAATTTGTTAATACGGCACAGATAAATATTCCTTATCTGTTTCCCTTGATACCTCTGTGAATATCAGAGAGGGTTTCTTCAGTGTCACTGTTACTTACTTTAAATTTCCATCTTAGAGATGAACCTTCTGTAGTTGTTTTTAATAGCCAGATCAGGGCTTGCACTGCACAAGGCTATTGTATAAAAAAAAACACCTTCAAATAGATGAATACTTCTCGTCCAAATTATGACTTCAATTAAGGCTGTTACATCTTTACCAAATAGTGACTTCGGTTAAAAAATTAAGATCTCAGGCAGAAAATAGTAGACACTGCAGTATTGGACATTAGCATCAGTGATGTAATCTATGTTCAATGGGTACTTATTTTATTTTCCTTTAAGGCTAATAAAAAGTACACCCATTAATTTGGGGCATATGCATCAGGCCCACACAGGAAGACGAAGCTCCGAATATGCCGTTTTTTTCATGTTTCCACAGCGTGTGGCTCTGCAGCCCCACTGCCAGGCCTCCTTCACTGTGCTGCACATTGTCCATTTAGAAAAGGCTGGGACAGAGCCTTGGTCTGGGTTAATGATTCACTGCAGTGATTCAACCCGCTTTGCAGGGCTGCAGATGTTGACATACACCTCCCTGACGCTCAGGGAGGACCGCTGTGACCTTTTTCTTTATTTCCACTCAAACCTTTTCTTCCCTCTAGATTTCTTTTTTGGAAAGGGCTCTAATACAGTACTAACAAAAGCCCCTCTATATTCTTGAACAGATAGACATTACCTCCATATAAATGCCCCCCAGTGACCAACAGAACTGCCCAGATTATGATATAATGTTCGTAATACACATACACTTTTATTTCCCCCTGTCTGAAGGAATGATTTGGAGTAATTCCTCCATTCAATTCAGTGTCTACTCAACAAGTAATGTATATCTTTACTGGAGACTGTCATGGATATAATTTCATATTGCTGTGTAGTAGAACAATATTAACTTTCTGAATGATAGTGGAAGTTAAAATGACATAAGGCTTACCAGACCGGCCCCGGTCGTCAGCCCCGATCGGAGGCGGCATTTGGCTGTCCGCCGTGGGGGTGGGGAATTGAAATAAATAGAGGGTATAATTAGCAACCAAATTGGGAGAAAAATGGGAAAAATTTTGAAATAAAATAAATAAATAAAAAGTGTAGTGTAATGGTTAGGGAGCTGGGCTTGTAACTCAGAGGTTGCAGGTTAAATTCCCAGGCGAGGCACTGCTGTTGTACCCTTGAACAAGGTACTTAACCTGAATTGCTCCAGTAAAATATCCAGCTGTGTAAATGGATTGTATGTAAAATAAATGTAAACTGTGTAAGTCACTCTGGATAAGAGCGTCTGCTAAATGCCTTAAATGTAAATGTACATACTGAAACATTTAATTTTGACTGCAACTGTAGATTTGTACTGTAGATGACCTTATACACTTGAGAACATCACCTCTTTAGTGTTCATTCTCAATTATCTGTGAGTAAAGTAAGAAGAGCTTTGTGAAATCTTGCTCTCCGGTATGAATGTTAATGAAACATAACACATGAACCACCTTGTGGTTTCAACAGAAGCCAAATTTATAGCAGCCCATCCCATCGCTGACACCTACAACCCTGATGATGACAAGATTTACTTCTTCTTCCGTGAGGCGTCCCGGTACGGAGGCTCTGGTGATAAAAGCATCCTGTCCCGAGTGGCTCGTGTCTGCAGGGTGAGTCCCCGAGGGGGTTGGAGGGACCTAATGCCCGTGCGTGGATGTTCTTGCCCCTCCATGGGGAGGGGTGGAATTACCAGCTTTGATTGATCTCGCTCTTGAGCACAGCCCCTTGCGTAAGATGTGTGTAAACCTCCCTCAGGAAGGGAGCTTTCTGGTACATTCCTCTTTTGTAATCTGCTCAAAGAGGGCCGAACCACCGCTGGTGGTAAATCACTGCTAAATGTTCTCCTGTTTGTTGGAGAGGTCCAGAAAAAAGCAGCTCTCTGTGGGAACTAAAACGTTTTCACGTCTGCTGTGTAGTGTTCCTGGTTCAACTTAAGCAACACTTCAGGTTGCTCCATCAAAAAAATACAAGGACAAGTGTTTGTATAGACAAGAAAAAGCTTTATCAACCAGCCATTGAACAAGGATGACCTTCTTGGTGTGTGCTTGGCACATCCAAACAAACAATTTCCCTGTGTTTCTTCTTCAAACCTTCAAATACATATTTGATATTTCTGGGGGAAAAAGGCTTTAAAATCTCTATATCTCTATATATACAGAAAATGTATATATACAGTGCATCCGGAAAGTATTCACATCGCTTCACTTTTTCCACATTTTGTTATGTTACAGCTTTATTTCCAAAATGGATTAAATTCATTTTTTTTCTCAGAATTCTACACACAATACCCCATAATGACAAAGTGAAAAAGTTTTTGAGAAATTTTTGCAAATGTATTAAAAATATCACATGTACATAAGTATTCACGCCGTTTGCTATGACACTCAAAATTGAGCTCAGGTGCATCCTGTTTCCACTGATCAACCTTGAGATGTTTCTAGAACCAACTTCATTGGAGTCCACCTGTGGTAAATTCAATTGATTGGACATGATTTGGAAAGGCACACACCTGTCTGTGTAAGGTCCCACAGTTGACAGTGCATGTCAGAGTAAAAACCAAGCCATGAAGTCCTAGGAACTCTCCATAGACCTCCAAGATAGAATTGTGTTGAGGCATAGATCTGGGGAAGGGTATAAAAACATTGCTAAAGCATTGAAAGCACCCAGGAGAACAGTGGTCTCCATCATTGTGAAATGGAATAAGTTTGGAACCACCACAACTCTTCTTAGAGCTGGCCGTCTGGCCAAACTCAGTAACCGGGCAAGAAGGGACATGGTCAGGGAGGTGACCAAGAACCCAATGGCCACTCTAAGAGAGCTTCAGAGTTCCTCTGCAGCGATGGGAGAACCTGGTAGAAGGACAAACATCTCTGCAGCACTCCATCAATCAGACCTTTATGGTAGTGGCTAGATGGAAGCTACTTCTGAGTGAAAGGCATATGACAGCCCACCTGGAGTTTGCCAAATGGTACTTAAAGGACTCTAAGAGCATCAGGAAAAAGATTATCCGGTCTGATGAGACACAAATTGAACTTTTTGGCCTGAATGCCAAGTGCTACCATAAAGGTAGTCACAGCAAACGGCGTGAATACTTATGTACATGTGATATTTTTGTTTTTTATTTTTAATACATTTGCAAAAATTTCTCAAAAACTTTTTTCACTTTGTCATTATGGGGTATTGTGTGTAAAATTCTGAGGAAAAAAAAAGAATTTAATCCATTTTGGAATAAGGCTGTAACATAACAAAATGTGGAAAAAGTGAAGCGATGTGAATACTTTCCGGATGCACTGTATAAAAACTCGCTTTCTCTATATATACAGCTGTGAAATGTGTTTTGTGATGTTACCTCTTCAATGTGCAAGAATCAATGATGTTGCCCAGGTGGTCTAGTGGTTACAACGTTCGATTCCACCGGGTGCGCCAGTTTTGGTCCTGGCCGGGAGTGCCGCTAAGGGGCGGCAATTGGCTGTCCGACCCAGGGACGGGGGAGGGAAACCGATATGATTTTGCTGCATATAGGAGTGGCTCTGTGTACCGGAGTTACAGTTGACGGCTTGGCGAGTGCTGGCTCGAGGAGGCCGTACATTGCCTTTGTCACTGACGGTCTCAGGGCTACGGTAGCAAACTTACAATACGAGGTGGGAACTGACATGAAAAGAGAGGGTGTAATTGGCTACTAAATTGGGAGAAAATGGGAAAAAATCTGAAACAAAATCTTTAAAAAATATAAAATAAACAATGATGTTGATTGCATAACCAGCAGATTGGAACTTCTGGTATTTTACTTGGGTAGGAATGCGGTGGGGATGTGTTTTTCTCTTTAATGTCATCATCTCATTTGTTTGTCATCATAAATTTAGTTTTGACACCACAGGCTCCAGACACCAAGCAGAACTCTCTGAAGAAGTAAATTATGGGGCTTTTTGGTTGCTGTTTGATGCTGATTTAAGTTTTAGGTTGCAATTGTAGAAACAGGTATGGAACCATGTGGCAGGGGTACATCACAGCTAATTTAAGTCATGTTTGAGAAAACTATGCGGGAATTCCATTGTTCCTGATCACAATTAGAGTATAACCAAATGATCTTAAATTAAATGATCTTCATCTTCAGTTATCTCCAACTAAATCACCTCACTGACAAGTCTGGATTCACTACAGTGAAAACAGCACTACACATGTATTTTAGCAGTCTAATTGTATGCATATATCAATGAAGATTACTTAAATGTCCATTTATTAGATGCCTATATTATTGGTAAATAATGCTAATAACTTCCTTGTAAAAAAATCTAAATCTGTCAGTTAAATCAATAGATGCAGCAAAGAGAAATTCAGAAGTCATTATAACGGATGTTTTCAGTTTTTATCTTGAAAAATTGGTAACCATGCACATACATTTTCTGTGTGTTTATTTATGCAGTCTGTTATTAACCAGCATGTTCATGTTGAATGGCAATAGAATTACCTTCTGTGACACCCTTCCTCCATTGACTCTTAGGCTAGCTAGCCACCCAATAAAAATTCCAAGCTCTATTGCAAAATTCTTGTGTAAAACCACACAGGTTTTTATTGCTTTAGGAGCAAGCTGTAATACTCGTTAGAGCAGGATTCTTTTCAGGATAATTGGAATAACACAAGTTTGGACATCTTTGAAGATTAAAGCATTGAGAATACAGTATTATTAAGCCTTAAGGGGATTTGTGTGTTGTTCAGCAGGCATTTTTGTAGCTTTATGGTGAGCTTGGCTTTTACCTTTAGGTTAGCGGTCACACCATGGTCTATAGAATCATTTGTTCAGGTCGCTCAAAAGCATAACCGGAAAATCTACTGAAGAGTCCCCCCCTCAGTCCCCTTAATAAATCTCTTGCTTTGTGAAGAGAAACTTCAGGATGTAATGATATGCAAATCTGACTAAATAATTAATTGGCATGGTTGCTCTATATTTGTAGAACTCCAACTAACTGCCATGAAAACTAATTAGGGGCAGCTTGGAATTTCCCCTTCCTCCAAAATGCCATTTGGCCAAATTACCCATGTTTGCATATGTCTTGTGTGTGTTAATCGGGGGGAAAGTGATGTGATGTCTGAGGTTTGTGATATCTTTCATAGCAATGTTTGTTTTTCAGAATGATATTGGAGGGCTGAGGAGCCTGACCAACAAGTGGACCACGTTCCTGAAGGCGAGGTTGGTCTGCTCCATCCCTGGTCCGGACGGCGTAGACACCTACTTCGACGAACTGCGTAAGTCCTGCCCGCAGTGCTCCGCATGTTGCAATAAGCCAGAAAGGAAGCAAAGACCTCACCTTCCCGTGTCTCTCTCTGTTTTCAGAGGACATCTTTCTACTGCCAACCAGAGATGAGAGAAACCCCTCTGTGTATGGAGTCTTCACCACCACAAGGTATATCCGTTCTCCACTTTCCTGCTTCAAGGGAAAGTGAGGTCACACCCGCTCTGCCCACGCATAGTCCCTTTAATGCAATGTATTATAATCCTAAAATGTTAATTGGTGTCTATGCCCAATAACTTCTATTGGGCTTGTATATTTCCTTTAAATGATTATTTCACAATTGATTTAAGGACTTCCTTAAACTGCTACAGAGCAGTTAATAAATACAGCTTTCTAACAAATCATCTATGTGACATATATAAGAACATAAGAATACATAATGACGAGAACGGGCCGTTTAGCCCATCTAGGCTCGTCATGTCCTAATCTAAAGAGTAGTCATATGTATGACATACGAGTATGGCATATTTTTGGAAACAGGCAATAAGTAAATAGTGAACCAGATAGTACATATTAACAATAATATTTGCATGTTAGTTGTTTGCATTATATATTGAGTTGGAAGCAACTAAACTTCATTAACCTAAAAACGGTATCAAATCATTATGAATTCATAGCTTTGTGAAAAGCACACATTTAATGCTATATTTCATTTATAACAATTTACTGCTGCCTGTATTAAATAATGCCTTTATAATAAGTCAAAACATTTGTAGCAAACTGTGAATTGCATATGATGAATGGTTTTCTAATAGTTTAAATACATCCTAGTAATATAGTGTGGCCAAAACTTGTATGGTGATTAACACAATAGTAATGGTTTGCACTGTATTTCCATTGGTTTCCATTTGAGTAACTGTAATACGGATTGTCAGTGAGAGAGGAAGGTGATAAGGGACTAAAACTGTGATGTGTTTTCAGCTCTATATTCAAGGGCTCAGCAGTGTGCGTGTACAACATGGCTGACATCCGAGCTGTATTCAATGGGCCATACGCCCACAAAGAGGGACCCGACCATCTTTGGGTGGAGTACGAGGGGCGCATACCGTACCCACGGCCTGGGACAGTAAGCATCTTTCACACTCTCATGACCGTGAAACCTAAGCCAAAACCACACCTTACATGGAGGATGTAAAATCCCAGGCTGTAAAACCATGGAGACAATGGAGATGTAGAATGTAGAAATAAACATCCTTGGTGGGGGAAAAGCTGTCTTTTTTTGTCCTATTTTTTGTCTTGTGACAAAATCTGTAACAAATCTAGACCCATGTAATATTATTGGATTCATAGATTTGGCTACCTCAAATGTCATAGTTAACTGTGGTGAGGCTATTTTCACTCCCAATTTTTACAGATGAAATGCCTTGCTTTCATATAAAGATTATTTTATAATATATAATATTTTTATAAGTGGAAAGGGGATGATTCAGGGCCTCACAGATTCTGTTGAATAGCTTATCTATAAATACTGTTGTAAAACAGGCCTTCCTTCACCCAGTCCCTTGGATCTTTTCTAAGGGTCATCTAAAGTAACCATTTCAGAAATGAAAACAACAGTGTATTTTTAGCATATTAATGATCCTGTCAAGCTGGTCCTTGTCATGGCTTTAGTGAAGGTTTAAAAAAAAAATATATTTACTAGTGTGCGTCAAAGGAAGAGGGGTTCGTTCAGCTAACAAAATAGTCCAAGGCCTTGTTTATTTGATCGGCGACATTATTCACTGTCTAATGAATCTGATTGTGCTTTCGGCCTCCCTTTGATCTGTCAGTTCTGTGCACAGTAAGCAGTTCATCAAGCCTTTCCACAAACAGTATTTCCCAGGTACAGTTTCCTTGTACATTAGTGATATTTACGACCAGTAACTTGTGTTTATAAAAATGTGATTTTCTTTTAAACATAGTAGGTCCAATCAAATTTATATTTTTATCAGAAGTAAATCTCAAAGAGGGAGTTCCCATTACTGAGAACTTTTGATTGGTTGATATGTTACACTTGAATAACGTGGTGTTCCAGTCTTCCAAAACAGAACTTAACTCAATTTTGATAAGAATATATGGTGTACACAAGTTAACATGCCTCATGACGTGATACTAGGAATGCTGGGATACTTGGAAGATGGCAACTAGTTCAGAGAATCATTATGTGATATTATCTTCTAATTGTGGGGTCAATTAAGAAATTATTTTATATGTCAATTCAGATATAAATAAGGAGATCATGGATGAAAATAAAACAGAAATACTCAATAAGAATTAATACACAAACATCAACTGGTAGCTGTCATGCTGTTACAATCTCAGATGTATGTTCTGTTCTCAAATTCACTGCACTTCAGACAACAGAAATACTCACAATTTAAAAGATCAATGCAATTGCTATGTGAACTGCTTTTTAACACAAGGAATTGCAGTCTGTGCAATGTTTATGGCTGGCTGCAATTCTTTTACCACTAGACGGAGACATTTCCCTATAAAAATGTTGGGGGGTTTTGCACTTTTGATGACTAAAGTCCACATTTTTATATTATTAATTATTTCCTGATCTTGAAATACAGTTTATTTTCTTTTTGCTTTTTTCCTGCAGTGTCCAAGCAAGACATATGACCCAAGGATCAAGACGACCAAAGACTTTCCAGATGAGGTGATCAGCTTCATTAAGTACCACCCCCTAATGTACAAGGCTGTGTACCCAGTCACCGGCAAGCCCGTGCTCGCCCGGGTCAACGTGGACTACAGGCTAACTCAGATAGCTGTGGACCGAGTGGTGGCTGAGGACGGACAGTATTCTGTCATGTTTCTAGGAACAGGTATGATATTTGTTTTAATTGCTCTAGATATTCACATATATTTCATTTCAAATGGTAAAAATACAATGATAAGGGGCCTCCCGGGTGGTCTAGTGGTTACAAATTTCAACGCTGGCCACTGCGACCAGGGTTCGATTCCACCGGCCACGCCAGATTCTGCTCTGGCCGAGAGTGCCATAAGGGGGCGGAAATTAGCTGTCCGCCCCAGGGAGGGGGGAGGGAAGCCGACATGGAGTTAGCTGCAGGAGTGGCTCTGGAGTACCCGAGTTATGGTCAACAGCTTGGCGAGCGCCGCCTTGGAGGAGACAATACTTTGCCTGTGTCACTGCCAGTCACAGGGCTACGGCAGCCAACTCAAAATACGAAGTGGGGATTGACATGAAAAATAGAGGGTGTAATTGGCTACTAAATTGGGAGAAAATGGGAGAAAATCAGAAACAAATTCTTAAAAAAAAAAAAAAATTATAGGATATATCTGTGAACAACTCATTTTCATCTTGTAGATACTGATTAGGTTTGGCATAGTGTTTAGATTTTGGCACGATTACTATTTTAATTTTCATAGTCATTTTCATTTGATAAAATTACCAGCTGTTCAACATTTGAATCAGTCTCACAAAATTACTTCAGCATTCATACATAATCTAAGTTAACTCAAATTCCTTACATTTCCCAATACCATCTGGGGTGGGCATTTTTCCATTTTGTCTCCTTTTATCCTCACAGTCTTATTTTTTGTCCACATATACACTGTATACAACTGTGCATTGCTTTCTGTAATGCCCCCTTTGTGCTTTCAATGGGAAGTCAGAATGCAGTAGAATTGCATTTAATTCGTTGGTTGATTTACATATAAACCTTAGTTAAGAATTCTCAATTGAATTGTGTGAATCAAATCGAAATCACCTCAATTTCACTTCCGTAATGATGCTATTACAAGAAGTACAGATGCAAGTTGACAAGATGGTAAATGTGGCGGTGGATTGCATTGGTCATTTAACCTTAAGTTTTTCAAGTTATAAGACATCCCTTTTACACATTTGTGTTTTTATATAGATATTTTTTTTATAGAGATTTTCTTGTTGAATTCCTGTTAACTTACTGCTTGAAAGGTAACTCTATATGTAACTTTGTCCTGTTGAGGTTGCCATACCAAGACACAAACATATCAGGCAGTCTCACTCACATTGAACCATCTGAACTTGTGTAGAAGAAACATTCATTTGTCACACACAGTAGCAATTTTCTGTTTCAGCAAAGATTAAACCTATTTTTAGTTATGGTGCCATGGTATGAATACTTCTCCATCCTCTCTACTTTTTTACCAGTGTCTTTATGTTGCCACAAGTTATTTTGTTTTATGCTAGGAAGGTCCAAGAAAATGTAATTACCACTCATGAAAAGAGTCAAGCACTGGTTGTAGTCTTTTGAATTTGCCATGTCTACAATAACTGTTGTAAAAGTACTTAAGCACAAGGATGGGTGTCTGGATTAGCACTCCTAGAGTCATCAGTGCAAAGTGTGGACATAATGGCTCAACAATGAGACTCGGATAGAAATGGCCTTAACTTCAAGTTTCCTGAGAAACATATGTGGCAATGCACTTATTTACCACTTGATGGCGCTAGTACCTAAAATATGTTTTTCCCAAAGGAAGAAAAAAGTGTGATCAATTTGGACTTGTTTCTTACTTGAAAGTTGTCAGAAAAGGAATGCCATTCATATTTCTCACTTCTTTATTGTGTGGATCTAGTTTCAATGTTCCTCAGGAAAACTATAATTATCTTTCCATTTTGACAATATCCTGTTGTCAACTGTGGCATTTCCCGCAGTGTGACATTTTCATCACTCTCTGTGAAAAGCTTTTAAAAGGAATTAAGCCAGTGTCAGATTTGAAAAAATCAGCCATTAAAGGTTTTTTTCTTAACATGAAATTAAAAATTATGCTTACTTATTTATTGTTTTAGTTTCCTCTTTTACATTTATTCAGTCACCTTCTTGAATACAAAGGCTTTTTATGTTAGACTGACATGTTAACAGGTCCCTGAAATATTTTAGGATTGACACATTAATGGAGATGACAAACCTTCAGAATAATCCCTTTGTTTATTGTGCATTGATGCATATCAAAAAAGCCTATGGAAGGTCTATGAATATTTGTGCCTGGTGCTGCCAACCAAATGTTTTTGGATTGTATTACTCATAGAACAACCATTGGTGCTGTGTATTTATCATTGATATTACGCACAATAAAATCTGTCTAAAAAATTGAAATAAAAATCCTAATAATGGCCACCTATCATAAAATATGAATGTGTTCGTTGTTGAGAGAAGCTGAGTTCAGAGAGATACACTACCGGTCAAAAGTTTTAGAACACCCCATTTTCCATTTTTTACTGAAATTTAAGCAGTTCAAGTCCAGTGAATAACCTGAAATGGTACAAAGGTAAGCGGTAAACTGCCAGAGGTTAAAAAAAAGTCCAGTTCACTGGACTTGAACTGCTTCAATTTCAGTAAAAACTGGAAAATGGGGGTGTTATAAAACCTTTGACCAGTAGGGTAGTCCCTGACTGGAGCTGTGTTGCGTCTGTGCCAGATGTGGGGACGGTTCTGAAGGTGGTGACCATCACTCAGGAGAACTGGGCCACAGAGGAGGTGGTGCTGGAGGAGCTGCAGGTGTTCCAGGTGAGAGGTGGGGTAAGAAAAACACAGAATGACTCAGCGTGTCAGATACTGCAAAGCCAAATAAAACACAATCATCTTCAGCAATGCCGTCACAGTCCTTCTGCATACAATGCCTCACTTTTAACCTTTGTCCCAGGAAACATAGTTTAGACTGTGTTTATTCGCCATCAGCAATATTTATCCAGGCACCGACAGGTGTATAGCCTAATGTTGTTTTTTGATGCTTGGATTTCTCAAGGAGGCATGTTTCTTGACATTTAGCATTTAAACAAATCCAGAATTACACTCCTGCTTACTGACATATCACATGGTTTTATGAAGTATTAATACCATATCTAAACACAGAACAAACACTCCCAGGACAGCTCCTGTCAGGCGAGTGGAGCAAAGCTAATCAACTTTCAGTCTTGCGTTTGTGCGGAGCAGCTACTGAGAGACGGTCATCTTTAGAAGCATCTCCAAGTCCTGCTGTCGACAGGCTACCTTTGTGCCCCTCCCTTCTTATCGGCTTCTTCATCTTTTTTCCATTGAGCTCAAATAAACAGCAATTAACAAACCACAACAGACTCAGATTCCATCCATACATTACATGCGACATAATGACAAATTTATCACAGAAGAAAAAAAATGTCAGTGCTGTTTTTGGTTAAAGGACAAACATCATTGATGTTTAAACTATGTTAGTTAGTTTTTGTTGTTGCAGTTAGCATAACATTACAATTGTACATGCTCTGTGTGGTTCTATTCATTGCAGGTACCTTCACCTATAGTGAATATGGAAATTTCTTCCAAACAGGTAAGGGCATTTGTGCTAGTCTAGACTCTATTTTGAATGTATTGAATTTAAAATGATGTGCCAAAATGTCATCCACACAATTGTGACACAGAGGGGAAAGAGGAACCAGAAAGTTGTTGAAGGTACAATTCCCAGGTGGATATTTGGAACCTTGAACAAGGTAATAAAAAATCTGCTGTTTAACGGGGTGTTATATATGTGGTACTCTTTTTATGGCATTCTTTTCTTTTTTTGATTTTGTTTCAGATTTTCTCCCATTTTCTCCCAATTTAGTAGCCAATTACACACGCTATTTTATGTCAATCCCCCCCTAGGAATGTGAGTTCACTGCCGTAGTCCTGCATCATCTCCTCCGAGACGGCACTTGCCAGGCCGTTGACCATAACCTGGTACTACAGGGCTACACCTGTGCGCAGCGAACGTCCTGTCGGCTTCCCTCCCCCCTCCCTGGGGCGGACAGCCAATTGCCGCCCCTGGTGGCACTCCCAGTCAGAGCCGACTCTGGCACGATGCGGAATCGAACCCCGGTCGCCATGGCCAGCGTCGAACATTGTAACCACTGGACCACGCGGGAGGCCTTTTTATGCCATTCTTAATAAGAAAGTCTGCTTAAGAATAAAAAATATGACAAAAAATAATAATTGTAGTAATAGGTTTAGTTTAATAGATTCAGGGACCTTCACATAAAACTCTTAGACTGAGGGTGCTGACCCAGTGAGTGAAGAACACAGACAGGCCCATCTTCCTCTGTTAGTGTGCTCTCAGACCTTTCACTGATAACCAGGATATGTGCTTAAGTGACTAGCAGATTTTGGAACATGACCCAAACAGAGACTTCATTATCTCAAAGGAGTTCACCTTAAGGTCAGGGGGCAGCAAAAACAGCTTTTACTCCCAACCGCAACTCATCCCGGCTGCAGGGTGCGGCCAACACGCCTGCGCCTTGGTTCCAGTGCAGGAGGGCCCCTGGATTTGCATTTTAGCTCATTTTGTAGCTCAGCTTTTAGCAAGTTGTGGCAATTAATTACTGAAAAAAGGGTTAAGATGCTTCACTGACAGGAATTCAGAGTGATGAGGGTGCGCTTCTGGGGTTCAGAGATACGATCCCTGCCTTTCTGAGAACGTGGAGCCGAGTAGCAGTGTGAGGTTAAGCCCCTTAGAGCCAGCCTGCGTGTCAGTGTGGCAGTGGCAGGGGCTTGTGTAAATCACAGCCCGAATCAAATACACTCCTGACACAGACATCAGCTGGGACAGGTGCTGGAAATCCACTCGTGTTTCACTACCACAGACTGTGTGCATAAGAGCAAGTTTGCCTTTCTCCGCTTCCCCACAGCAACAGCTGTACATCAGCTCCAGAGACGGGCTGGCCCAGGTGTCGCTACACCGCTGCCACATCCACGGAAAGGCGTGTGCGGAATGCTGTCTGGCCCGGGACCCATACTGCGCCTGGGACGGCCACTCCTGCTCCAGATATGTTCCGGCCTCCAAAAGGTAAGGTCTGCCTCCATAACAGAAAAACCTCACCCTACCCCCCTCTCCCCACTGTTATCAGCCCGTCCCCCTTCAAAGCCAAGAGTGTAAGTGTGGGATGCAAACTCCCAGAGTGCACTTGTCAGCTGATGCCCATTAAAAATAAATGAAGCTTTTTTTTTGTTGTGGTGCCAAATGGATTTGGAGGCTCATTATTTTTGGAGCCTTCAGAAATGGGGAGTTGCACACCGCAGGTAGATTCATGACATGGGGGGTGCGTGGGGCTTTTTAATTGAAGGGTCTGAGATTGATCCTGGCCTTGGCTCTGTCTCTTTGTTCTGGAGTTCTCAGCAAGAATCAGGAAAATGAGATTTGGCTTGGCAGAAAGTTAGGGAATGGGGGCGGTCCTTTTGTGCCACGGGGTATTGTGCACATCTTTCAGGCCAGAAAATTGATTACAGTCCCTGTTTTTTCAATGATTAATGTCTGCTGTCACTGTTGTTTTGCTAGAGGTCCGGTGCATGTACATCGCAGTAGCAAGTGACATGGCCTTGTTATTTCTGCAGAAACAGGCTTTCTGTGCTCCCTGGGGTGGGTCATGTTATTGTATTTCTGAATCTTTGAAAATTGATCTTGAGAAGGGCACACAAGAAACGCCACAGGACAACGGCAAGGACAATGCTGATATTTCAGGGGGGTTTTCCCAGACGCCTGTCCTATACACCTTGAAAATATATTTCCAGAAGATTTATCACTGTCATACGCAGTTGTCATAATTGTAAGACCGATGCGCATGGGTTATCAGGGGTGAAAAAACTATTTAAATCAGCAGCAAAAATTGACTTAAAAATGCGTCGCCCTCGGGGCCCACACTGCTAATGTGAAGGCTTCTCAGGATGAGCTGTCCTCTCGCCATCGCGCAGCGATATGATTGGGCGCATTCGAAGGGAAGCCCTGGTCTCTGAATGATGGGTTTGACTAAGCATGTCTGGGTTCACAGGAGAGCCAGGAGACAGGATATCAAACATGGCGATCCCTCAAGCCAGTGCTGGGACGTTGAGGACTGTAAGTGTTCTTCATTGTTTCTGTACAATCTGTACTGGTCAGTCTAATACTTAAGTGATGTGACATTGAAAGGTCATTGTGTCATACTGTATCAGTGAATATTAACTTTTCTCTATCCTTTGTATTAGTGAAACTGAACTTCTTTGTGCCTAGAAGTTCAGCATAAGCAGCAGTTTCAAACGTATGATGATATATGAGCACAGCTGTGCTTAAATAAAGAACTGTGTGGGTTCTCTCCCCTATAGCCGCAGGTACGGACCAGGCGGAGGAACGGTTGATGTTTGGAGTGGAGCACAACTCCACGTTCCTGGAGTGTGTCCCTAAGTCCCAGCAGGCCCTGATCCGCTGGTTCCTGCAGAGGCCTGGCTCCGATCATCGGGAAGAGGTAGGACCTGACCCCTGACTGTCCTGTAAATCAGGGCTCCCCTGTCTTGGAGCCGGATGGATTTGCCTGTATATAAGAGCCTCCACCCTGGAGCTAGAGGGGCTCTTATGTATATTAGAGCCTCCACCCTGGAGCTGGAGGGGCTCTTATGTATATTAGAGCCTCCACCCTGGAGCTGGAGGGGCTCTTATGTATATTAGAGCCTCCACCCTGGAGCTGGAGGGGCTCTTATGTATATTAGAGCCTCCACCCTGGAGCTGGAGGGGCTCTTATGTATATTAGAGCCTCCAACCTGGAGCTAGAGGGGTTAATGTATATTAGAGCCTCCACCCTGGAGCTAGAGGCGCTTTTATGTATATCAGAGCCTCCAACCTGGAGCTAGAGGGTATATTAGAGCCTCCAACCTGGAGCTAGAGGGACTCTCGTGTATATTAGAGCCTCCATCCTGGAGCTAGAGGGACTCTCATGTATATTAGAGTCTCCACTGAGAGCAGAGCACAGTGGAGGAGTTTAGTCAGTTTAGTCAGGTGATGATGGGAAGAGCCCCAGTGCCAGAACCCTAAATGACACAAGCACCTGCTCCCAACCTTTAAGCAGACATCCAGCATGTTCACCCAAGGTAGCTCCAGTCACATTACTGTGAACCGAATTGGGTGTGGTGGGAAAATAAGCACTTTTTGCACAATAGTAATTCAAGCATTAATATTGCTCCTATAAGTGAATGTGCACCTATAAGCATTTATGTTTGTAAAAACAAAAATCCAGGGTAACAATTTGATTGGACATGCTAAGCATTTATCATTCAGCCTTGTATGGTCTGTAATTTATACCTACATTAAATTTGTATGTGCTCATTGCGTATTTAGAGACAGCTGAACATTATTCTAAACAGATCAGACAAATCAGTCAAATTTGTGGGGGTTTTTAAGAAAAGGACCTTAGTTGACCTTTAGGTAGGGCAAAACTGTGACTAACGCCCTCCTCCACGATTCTGTGCAAATGGGCACATCCTCTGCTGTGCATGGAGGATTAGGTGGGTAATTCCATGGCTAATTGAGATGTCACGCATGATTCACAGAGGAAGTACCTAGCTGAAACGTGGCTTTTTAACGTGACACATGTAAGGTCACTAACTAAATCGTTGCTTTTGGAGAAAATAACCACATTGCTGTAACAGCCACCCACCACGTTCGGCAGCGTAACCCACGACAGGATCACCTGGGTGTTGCATGGTTTCCATGGGAATGAGGAGACCCAATCGGCTCAAGCCCTTTGGCTTAAATGCAGGTTTCTAAGGCCATGGCCCTGAAGTCTGGTGGGAGTTTCCGGCAGTCGCAGATATAACTCCTAGTTGATTTAAGCTTGGGAGTTGAAGTGCTACAGGCTAATGATTTGTTCATTTTCAAAGACTTGAAATATAGTGCTTAAAGAAATATCAGCTGCTTGGAATGGCTTCTTTCAGAAATAACGTTATGTGCTGATGCTGAAAGCACTACATACTGCATGAAATAATATGCTGTCTTTATGGGCTGAGTTGATTTTTCTACCATGCCAATTTATACATTTACATTTTACATTTTAAGCATTTAGCAGACGCTCTTATCCAGAGCGACTTACAAGATGTGCTTTTTATGGAAGCTTAATAACTAATGACAAATATGGTAACCATCCTTCAACAAAATATGTGTCAGTATTAAAAAAAGATGTCTAGGCAAGTGGCAGTGCAGCATTATTTGTGCAGGTGCGGGTGACACAGTGTTGAATCAAGATAGGAAAAAATGTTCCATTAAATAGGGCAGAGGGTGGGCAAAAATTAAGAGTAAAAACCTGTGTTTGTGCCTGTCCTTTAATTTCAGTGATCATAAAAATGACCTCTCGCTTTGATATCATATTAACATCCATTGCTGTGATCATCCTCCAGTGTTGACATGTGTGCCCACAGAGAATGTGTGCAAATACATTTGTGGTAGCACTCTCTGATTCCTTCGTGTGACCCCAAAGCGCATTACCATCTAATATAAATGCATAATTTTCAAGACAGTTTAGGGCAACAATGTCTCTCAGACTGAGCAGAAAGACAAATACCTTGAAGAACATTTTTGTTGCCTCAGAAGTGAGGGATGGCGCCAGGAACAGATATGTTAAAACAAACCAGTTGGAGGGTGGCTGGGAGCTGGAGGAACGATATTAAATAAACCATTGCTTGAATAATAGCAGCCCTTCTGCTCTGCTCCGGCTCATTATTGTAGTTTACGAGAAGTCTGGGGCATTTTGAGATCCCTCCATCTCGCAAAGGAGGCGAGGAGTGACGGACACCAGAGAGAGGGAAAGACGTCGGGGGAGGCGGAGGGAAGGGGAGTGTCAGGCTCCACAGGATGACACGCGTCTCCTGAAAGGGATAACAGGGACGAGGGCTTAGTCAGCGCATCCAGTGACAGCTCTGTACCCGCCTGTCCCATAGGAATGTAAACACTAAAGACAGGTGTGGAAACTTCAAAAGGCCAAATGGCTGTTTTTTCTTTTACGATCCTCCCCTGCAACAAAAACAGATCTCCGGCCATCGGGTCCCTATGCACTGCTGTTTAAAATCACATTTGTTGCTGGAGCTGAACTGTAAAAAAAAAAAAAAGCATGAGAAATGTGCAATGTGATATAGCATAAAAGCTGTGATGAACCGCACATACTGCATGCGAGTTTGTTCTCGCTTGGCTTTTAGGGTGGCCTGGGTATTTTAGTGACTGCAACATGGATCTTGTAAAAGTTTATTAAATGTATGGGATTTCAAAGAAAGTTATACGTTAACTCTATGTAATCACATTTGCCTTAACTTTCACAGAATTAGCTCACAAATGTATAAATTGAGATTGTGTAGGAACTGTGGCTGTAATCCTGTTAAACTGTAATTTTACATTTTTACATTTTACATTTAGTAATCCTGTTAAAGATGTGCATCCAATGAATACAATCAAACAGTACACACTACTTTTGGAAGACAATTGATTATTCTACCCTTGTTTAACTGGTGTTTTGAGCAGACAAGGTTCTGGAGAGTTCTGGAAAAACACTCCCATAACCCTTAGTTTATAAAAAATAAAGTCATCATTTGTTATGCTCATTCAACCACAGATTATCTTAATTTAGTTTGAAAACCTGCTTTTTAGGCCTGTCATATGCTTGAGCTGTTTCTGAAGCGATCTACATTTTTGGCCATGGTTTCAAGGAGAATTTATATTATGTGGAATGTTTCTGTGGAACTGCCTGGTGTGTGCATTCATTTGGGTTTGACTCCTTGATCTCTCCTGATTCTCTCGATTGATGCACTGCTGACTTGGCCGCTGTTTTCCTTCACTAAGCGGGCCCGTATTCTTATCCATCTCCAAAGTGCAATATTGCACAGTGAAAAGGTGGTGTTGTTAATGACTTGTCTCATACAGTAATGATTCCTGTGCTGTAATGAGCCTTTCCAACCATGGCAGCAGGAGGATTGGGCCCTCTTGCTCGTGAGCCAGCAGTCATTGGTGATTAATAGCCAGGCTCTTTAACTGCTTCCTCAACATGCAGGTCTCAGGCCTTTTACAAAACCCAAGGTTGTCCTGGATATCGATTGCTGAATTAATTAATAGCAGCTCGATGGCGGACCGCTGGGATGAGCATGTCTAAGGCCGAGGGCTTTGATGTAGTGGATGGTTAGTGGGAACTAAACAGCAGGGGACTGCATGTCTAGAAACACAATCACTGATGTGTTTTTATACCAGTGGTCACTTTTGAGAAACGTGAAGATGTTGGCTGATTTGGTGTTTTTTTGAACTTCTTTCAGTTCTCCTGCTTCTTTGTAAAGGCTAGACAATCTACACGTGTTTGCAGCCCGCGTTGATCCATGTTGTAGTCACATTAATTGTGTGTTTCTGCTCTATTTCAACCTGCTCCACTATTCTGCATAGATGGCTTCCGGTCATTTCCGTACGTGAGTAGGCATTGGTGCTCCCTCGTGCAGCTGCTCTGCACACCTGCGTCCTGTTCCGAGAATGTTGATGCATTTCCCCTGGTAAAAATACAACTATAAAAATATATTAACAGGAAGTGCTGCGATGAAGCGATGCAAGCACATGATTGTTGACATGAACAAACCGTACTCAGATTTACCCAAAGAAAAAGGAAAAAAACTGTCACAGATCAGTGTTCTGTACAAAGTGCTCTGGGTACATTGACATTGTATATACATGCACTGTTACTAGAGGACTGCTGACACACACTTTGGGGCCAAAGCCATACACCACACACAGGTCAGGGAATGGGAAGGATTGAGGTGGGGGGCCACAGGGGTCAGTCGGAAGCGGACGATCCAGTAGAGGGTGTCTTTCGACCTGTCATCCCCCAGGTCTTAGCACCAGCAACCCCACCGCCTCTCCTGCCGGCACCCAGAGGCTCATGGGAGAAGACAGGTTCTTAATCACCAGAATCCAGCTTGTCAGTGGGTTATTCTGCTGCCTCAATCAGTGTGATGCAGCCCCCTCCTGTGGTGTGAACGTATTCTCAACAGGGCCTACTCCCCTTCTCTCATCCCCTCTGGATGGCTTGGAAAAACATCCCGTGCGTCCGCGACCGCCCACGGTCTACCTCTCCCCTCCCGCCGTCTCCTTCCTCAGGACTCATCCATTACACTGGGGTCGGGTGGAAGCCACTGTATTTCATCCCACAGATAAGATCTTTATCCCAGAGATCTTCATCGTGGTTGTTTTGGGCTGTCAGGACAGATCCTCCCAGGCAAGGCGAGGGAACCTTCACCCTCCCTCTTATATAAGGGATTACCAAAATACATTGTGGGTAATTAGGACCATGCCAGCTCTCAGCAGCATGTGGAATTCTTTACCCACTGGGTTTATGGCAAAGTTTATAGAGCTCTAATATGTTTAAAAGATTTATGCAAAGGGCAGGGTGACCTCTATTTAAAGCTGCCCTCCTAATCAGAGGAACATTGAACATTCATGTTTTCATATACAACTCATGACCTCTCTTTAGTTCTTGGACTGGGATTTATAACTGCCAGGTTTGTCTTAGGTTTGTCCTGCTGGAAAGACTGTGGAGATGGTGATTTAGCTCACGCACAAACATTTTTGTATTCTTCCATCTGGGCATGCTTAAGGACGCAGCCTTTGTGATTTAGTCACAGTTGCCTCGTGTTCCACTAGTGAAGCTCACTCTAGGCTGGCTCCCCGCCAACTCCAACTACCTGGGGAGTGGAGAGATCAAAGGCCCCTTTTACACCTGGAACAAAAATGGGCCTATGATCGGATCTATGGCCACATCTGGCGAGATCAAATGTTGTCGGGCAGGTGCAAACGCACAAAAGACCAATTTATACCCGATCATGATCTGCAAAACCACCTCCAGAGGTGGACGAGGATGCATTGTGGCCTCATCACGGTCAATTATAAATGCGTCAAGCCCCCGAAACCGTTTATTACAACTTACATCATGTTGAAAGGTCATCCCCCTTCTCGTAAAAAGAAAAAATCTGGCCACAGTGTCCCACAGATATAGTCAAACATGTGAAGGCACACAGTGCGAAGGAATGTAGCACAATTTGCTCTCACCAGTCATGGTTTCTCTCATGCATCCACAATGATCTGCATACAGTAGTGGCATTTAATGGCACTATCTGTGCCTGATGGCTACCACTGCAATTTCTGCAAAGAGCATCTGTTTTCATTGCTGTCATCTTCTGTGCTCATGTCACCAAAGACAGGCCCTTGCTCAGTTGCAGAGGGACAGATAAAACCTACAAGGGAGCACAATCTCCCACACACCAGCCATGATGGTTAGGAAGAGGAGCTGTAGATGTAACCTCATTTACAAAATGCGAGGGACAGTGAAATCTGATAACAGTCTGGACAAGGGGACACATCTGGGCACTCATTACTATCCGATCACAGCTGTTTAGATATGGATTTCTGCTTTTAATGCCATGTGCAAAAGATTCAGAGCCAGACATTCCATTTTAGTGAATTGTTTACTAGGTCTGATCTAGCTTGCGGAGATGACAACATTATGTTATGGTAAATTAAGTGATAGCCATAGCGTTTGAATGTGGAACATTAGCTGTGGTGTAGTGGAAAATAGAAAAGGAATAGATGTGGGAATATTTAGCATGATGACATCTTTGCTGATTGTAATGTATTATAGCCATGAATAGATGTTTTTACTGAAAAAAGCAAAATTATATACTGTAAGTGAAGGGAAATTATGAATGCATCTGGTGCTACTATTTTACTATCATCAAATAAAATCCACATCAAATTGCAACTAGTAAGTGAAAAAATAAGTAAATAAATGAGCATTTGGATGCTGTCTCCAAATGGATGGTCTTTACAAAGCAGGTTCATATGTGCATAAGAACATAAGGATACATAATGATGAGAACGGGCCGTTCGGCCCATCTAGGGTCATCATGTCCTAATCTAAAGAGTATCTAGTACTACATCTAGCCTGGACTTGAATAGCCCAAGTGTTTCTGCCTCTACTACCCGACCTGGCAAGCTGTTCCAGGCATTGACAACTCTCTGTGTAAAGAAAAACGTCCTAATATCTGTGCGGAATTTTCCTTTAACTAATTTCCACCTGTGGCCTCTTGTTCTGCTGACCCCACTTATCTTTAAAAATCTTTGGTATTTTACTTTGTTAATCCCTTTTAGGAATTTAAAAACCTCAATCAAATTCCCCCTAAGTCTCCGTTTGCTAAATTTAAATAGATTGAGTGCCTTAAGTCTATCATCATAACTTTTACCTTTTATACTTTTATCAGTTTAGTTGCCCTTCTTTGGACTTTTTCAAGAGCTTCTATCTTTCTTGCAGTGCGGTGCCCAGAACTGCACACAGTATTCTAAGTGAGGTCTGACAAAGGCATTATATAACATTAATATAACCTCCTTTGATTTATACTCAATACTTTTTGCTATGTATATCCAGCATCCTGTTGGCTTTTTTCACTGCTGTAGCACACTGCTTTGATGCAGATAGGCTTTGATCAACTAAAAGTATTTTTCAAATTGAACACCTACTAACTTTTCTCCTCCCATAAAATACTCCTGTCTAATGTTTTTATTTCCCACATGCATAACTTTACATTTAGCAATATTGAATGTCATCTGCCATGTATCTGCCCATTTTTGGATTTTGTTTAAATCATCTTGGATTACTTTAGTCGATTCCAAACTGTTTGCCAAACCCCCAAGTTTAGTATCATCTGCAAATGTAACTATTTTGCTACTAATGTCAGATATGGCCCCACCTGCTGTTACTCTTTGTATTCGCCCTTGCAGCCAATTATGAACCCACTCTGAAACTATAATAGACACATGTCCAAAGACAATCTCAGAGGTTATGTTTTCAGAAAATATTTATATGTAGGCTATTCTTCAAGTAACTCTGAGTGTGAAATCATAAATCCCATACTATGCTCGTGTTAGCAGAAGGTCACAGGCTCTTGTGACAAATGCACGGGAAAATGCCTGTTTGAGGGTGGCTACTTAATCAAACTCGGTAGTTTCACTGCCTCGTACAGGTTTCTCATTTGTCTGATGTTTGAGGACGTGCAGCTCCCCACTCCGCCTTCCATCTCCCCTCATAATCTGTTTCACTTTAGCGTAATCACCTTTGACTGTGGTATGCTTTGAGCCCCCCTCAAAATAAAACACACACACCCCCTCTGTCGTTGTACAGCTGTATTGTTTTAATCCCTGACAGCACCGTGACAAGTGATGAAACGGGGAAGCAGAGACCATGTAGAAAGCCCATTAGAGCACTGTGTATGAGGCTGACCTTTTCCTTACGACAACACTTCCTTATGTCCCACGCCCAACCAGCCCTGTGTCATTTTAATGCAGGTGACCTTTTAACTTTTCCACAGCCATTATCCTTATTAGCAGACTGTGTTTGCAGTCCAACAGTCATTAGGCTGCTGAACACAATGTGTATGTAGATCTGCCTTTGTGAATCTGACACCATGCAATAGTGTGTAGAGACCGATGTCCTTATATCCTAGACAAAGGGTCGGCCATGCTGTTTGTGGGGTTCAGCAAGTGGGTCTCACATAGTCTCCACATCCTGAAGCACATGCTAATTTGGACTAATTAGTCTAAATGACTGGTACAATTAAATAATGATGGTTTTGTGGAAACAAAAAGCAGATAACTGTGAAACTCCTGGTTCAGCCCTACTGGAAGCAGGTGTGTAAAGTGTTACTATTTTTATAGTTTGAAGCTTTGAACTAACTGTGATCATTAGGGCCCAGTTCAGAGAATGCAGGTGTATATTTGGGTACGTTTGATTGTCTTCCTTTGACCCCTTCTTCCCTCAGGTGAAGCCGGATGAGAGGGTATTCCAGACAGATTTGGGTCTACTGATCCGGGCCCTCCACCAGCGGGACGCAGGGGTGTACTACTGCATAGCCCAGGAGCACTCCTTCAGCCACACCCTGCTGAGGGTCACCCTCAGGGTCATCGAGCAGGGCCACCTGGAGGCCCGGGTGGGCCGACCCGAGGACCCAGCCACTGAGGCCCGACACCGCTACAAGGACTACCTGCGCCTGATGGGTGGCCCAGCGCTCAGCGTAGACCAGTACTGTGAGACACTGTGGCTCAAGGACAGGAAGCAGAAGCCCAAGAGCCGCCTGGCACCAGGGAAGTGGAAACACGTGCAGGACATCAGGAAGAGCAGGAATAGGAGGCACCACCTTCAATCTGGGGCCACGCCCACTTAAATCCCTGGGACCACAGGGCTGGGCCATGGCACATAAACATAATGCAGCCACCTGGGAAACGCTGTCCCAAACTGTGAGAGAATGGCCAGACTTTACTGTAAGCTTAGAGCGGCTGTGCTATAACCCTTGACGAAAATGTTTTCATATTGAATATTTGTAAATAATCAGATTACCTTGTACAGGGGACCATGTGTGCTTTAGTTTTGATTGAGTAATAAATACTTCAGAATCAAATCAATGTAAGCGAGCATACTGGCTGTACCATGGAAGATTGCATATTTTTTGTACAAAGCTGTTGTTTTGTAGTATTTTCTAGTGTGTCAGTAGTTAAATTGCCAGAATGCTATTTATATTTATACATATTTTTTTTAGCTCCTCATAGGTCAATATGTTGAATTTTCTATTGTGAATGTTGTATTAACATAACCATAAAACTATAAATGTTATTCCATGAGTACATTTAGTATAAACTGTACATGTAGACTGTTCACTGGACCAAATTTGAGTGAAACCATAATCCTACATTTGGGGCTAGGGTATTTGATATAAATGCAGCTTCATAACAGGGGTTATACTAGCAAACAGAGAATAGAAAATGGAAAACCAAGCAAGCAGGTTTTTGCCTTGATGATCTACTGATTCTGAAAACTACAGATTCTGAATTTTGATGCAGTTACCACAGGCAGCTGACCCCACAGATATCACACTGAAATCTCAGTGACAGAGGGACTGGAAATGGCTCTTCTGATGAAATGGCTCTGAACCCCATCTTTGTGTGTGCGTGTGTGTGTGCCTGTGGGGGGAGGGGCGGGGGGGTTCTTACATGTCTCGGTTCTCTTCCTCACTTTCTGTAAATACATTGATTTCAACAAAAACTCAGTGTTAGTGAATTTTGGAACCACATTTTCCTGTCTTCACTTTGTGTAAACAGCGCCAGGCTCTGTGTATTTTTGTTCAGCTCACTTACGTGTATGTATAACTAAGATCCCAGTTCCTGACTCAATAAATATGCAAAACAACCCAACCCAACCAAATAATCTAATTTTCTGTTTCAAATCTTTGCTGAATAAAAAGCCTGTTTCTGATAACCTGTGGAAGGGGAGCCATAAGGTACATTCTCCTCTTTGTCAGCTCTCATCAACTCTCATCTCATCAGCCGGGTCTATTATAGAAGCAGTGCAACTGAGACACTAATGGCAGATGTCAGGACCCCAGCTCTCCAGTGATATCATCTCAGATTGGTTCCCATCTGAGGAACTGTAATTCACCAGTTGCTTCTTCTGTAAATGGGGTCAGCGGGGGGGGGGGGGAAATGTTAGTCTAGATCACATATCTGCATTAGTCTGCCTGTCTGATAGGAACGCCCCACATGGTCAAATGGGATTTTAATTTTTCCATTTCCCTTGGAAGCAGCATTTAAGCAAACTACTGTTGAATAATGCACACAATGCCTGATAATGGACTGGCCTTACTGCTGCAGGTGTCGTGCTGCCATTATCTAAAGTATACAGCACAGCTGTGACAGAACAAAAGTCTTGATTGAAGCGTATTTATTCGATACTTTATCTTTCAGGCACGCACAGGGGTACTAGGGAGATTTTCAGTTTCCCAAAAAATATTTATTACAATATAAATAATGTGGTTCACATTACATTTGATCCTCCTCCAAATTCCTCTGCCCTCCCTTTCAGATGCCCTCTGCTATCCTGTGGAAACAGTTGCTGTTGACTGCCATGGAGTTTGGCTTCAGAGAGCTTAAGAGCCCTGGCCATCCCTACCTGCCTTGGCCACAGACCAGGGTCTCTGTGGTTCAATTTGACACACAACCATGAGCTGTTGTACCGCATAAGCACATGCAAAACCCCAACTATCATACAAAACATACTGTAGGTTTAAAATAAAAGTCAGTGATTTGTGCTACTTTCTTGGGAACTTTGAAACATCTCAAACCTGCATTTTGTGCCACGTTGAATATACCTTTCAGATGGGGTAATTGAATAAAAGCAAAGCAGTATAAATGGACTATGTATGTCTTACAGCTGTTACATAGTGAATACTGTTCAGCTGTCTCATAGAACCTGAACTGCCAAAAGGCTTTTCAAACATGCTGCACTTATTTCTGGACCATGGGAGTTGGAAATGTCTTTAAACACACATTGTCTCTGTCTAAGAACCGGCAAGGCTCACTGATATTTGGTATTGAGAGAGTTGATTTCCCTGGCAGAATGTTCTTGAATATACTAGGCTCTTTATTTTAACTGAAATCAAATAACCTAATGTTTCCAGTTTACCCAGATAGATCTTAAATGTTTTGTTCCCTCAGTATTTTTTTTCTTCTTCCTTTTGACAAAGCGATAAATATTTAAAACGATGTGTTCCAGAGCACTGGCAGACCCATTGTTTATTTATTGTGTGCTGCACAATACAAATGACTTCTCTGCAGAGGGATGCAAGTAACTGAACAAGAAGTATAATCAGACACATTTCTGAAAGTCATGAAACCCATTACAGGTAACTGCCAAAATGAAGGAAACACCAACATAAAGTGTCTTAATAGGGTGTTGGGCCATGAGCCGCCAAAGCAGCTTCAATGTGCTTTGACATAGAGTTCCAGCTACTTGTAGAATTGAAATATTGGAGGGATGCAACACCATTATTCCACAATAAATTCCATCATTTGGTGGTTTGTTGATGGTGGTGGAAAACGCTGTGTCAGGCGCTGCTCCAGAATATCCCATAAGTGTTCAATTGGAGATCTGGTGACTGAGAGGACCATGGCATATTATTTACATCGTTTTCATGCTCATCAAACCATTCAGTAACCACTTGTGCCCTGTGGATGGGGGCATTGTCATCCTGGAAGAGACCACTCCCATGAGGATAGAAATGCTTCACCATAGGATGAAGGCGATCACTCAGCATAGCTTTGTATTTATTGGCATCTACCTTGCCTACCCAGTAAGTCTGCCTACAGAAGTAAGTCTGCTATAGCTTTGGATAGCTAATATGATTTTGTGAAGAAAAAAAAGATTGAGATGATTTCTAGACTGATATGGCCACACAACACAGAACCCAAATTTAACCTGTAACATTAGATGGGAAGATTACTAAGTGAAAGGAGACCACACTAGTCTCAGAGTCGCAAATGTTAAGAGAATGAGTCACCTTGGGAATTGTTATCATGATGACAACTAATGATTTATTTTCATGTGAATGAATAATAACATGAAATATTTAATTGCAGATAAAGTCAACAAGTCAAAGTGAACGAGAAAATGCATTAACCTAGAACGCAATACAACTGCTACTCCAAGATGCCACCATCTGGGAGTGCTGGGGGAAGACTGCAAGTCAGGAGTGGATTCTGAGGTGTCTGAGCTTCCTGGAGCCACACATCAAAAAGAGAGCATCCATGTCCAATAAGGATGACATGGTATGAATTTATTCCAATAGATCAATCATTACACATACATACATGCATACATTCTGTACATACATACACAAGTTTCCTAAATACATCTAAATACATACAGTATGCCCAGCACTGACAGGTACATACAAACTGTTAGCCTTCATAAAGTGCTCAAAACCAGAGTACGTTTTCCTCTCTCCTCACCCCTCCTACTCCTCCACCCCCTGCTCTCTAACCGCGGACAACTTTTCATCCTTCTTTCACAAGGTCGGTGACATTCGCAACTCCTTCCCCCCATCCCCTCCCGCACCTAACCCTCCCTCAGCCATCTCGCTGTGTAACCTCTCACCCCCCTGTCTTCCTTCTCACCCTGACTCTGACATCCTTCATGTTCACTCCCACCGTCTTACCAACTGCCCTCTCGATCTCATTCCTTCCCCCCTTTTCCAGTCCATCGCTATGGATATCCTCCCCTTTGTCTCCAATGATATCAACTCCTCTCTTTCCTCTGGCTCTGTCCCCTCTCTCCTCAAAAGCGCCCATGTCATCCCCCTCCTCAAACCCTCTCTGAATCCTGCTGTCATTTCTAATTACCGACCTGTCTCTCTCCTCTCATTCCTTTCCAAAACACTAGAGCGGGCTGTACATAACCAACTGTCTGCCTATCTCCTACAGAATGACCTGCTTGATCCTAACCAATCTGGGTTCAAGGCAGGCCACTCCACAGAGACTGCCCTGCTCACAGTCACTGAGGCTGTACAATTACATCCCAATCTCTCAGCTCTGTCCTCCTCCTCCTCGACCTGTCAGCTGCATTCTGGACCACCAGATCCTGCTCTTATCTCTCGTCGAGATGGGAATTTCTGGATCTGCACTGACATTGTTCAAGTCATACTGAGCTGACCGATCCTACCAGGTGGCCTGGAGAAGATCCCTCCCCTCTCCCCACACGTTCTCCACTGGAGTCCCACAGGGCTCGGTGGTAGGCCCCCTCCTATTCTCCCTGTACACCAAATCACTTGGTTCTGTCGTCTCTGCTCATGGTTTTTCTTATCACTGTTATGCTGAAGACACTCAACTCTTTCTCTCCTTCACTCCTTCTGAGACCCAGGTCCCGGCGCAGATCTCTGCATGCCTGGCAGACATCTCTGCCTGGATGTCCACCCACCACCTGAAGCTGAACCTGGAGGAGACAGAGCTGCTCTTCCTCCCAGTGATGCTTCAATCACCATGGAAGGCTCCATAATAATAATAATAATAATAATAATATGTTTATTTATAGAGCACCTTTCTAGCTATGAGCACAAGGTGCTTGACAAAAGACAGTAAAATAGCAGAGAACAAAGGGCAATAAAAGAAAAACATAACAATGGATACTAATATAAAAACTAAAACAAGTAAAAATGCACAATCAATATAATAAATCATACATTGGGGAAAGTCAATCTGTAAAAATGAGTTTCAAGATTAGATGAGATTTAAAGCTGAGACTGATTCAGCGGATCGAATATAAGAGGGGAGGCTATTCCAGAGTCTAGAAGCATATATACCTTGTTGTGGTATATGGGACAAACAACTCAGCAATATATAGTGGCGCCATAGTGTCTCCGTCCCAGTCTGCCAGGAGTCTTGGAGTGACCCTGGACGACCAGCTGTACTTCCCGGGCCATATTGCAGCGATCACCCGGACCTGCCGATTCTCCCTCCATAACATCCGGAGGATCAGACCGTTCCTCACCCAAGAGGCCACACAACTCCTGGTCCAGGCCCTGGTGATCTCACGTCTGGACTACTGCAATTCCTTGTTGGCAGGTCTACCGGCCTGTGCCATCAAGCCACTACAACTGGTCCAGAATGCTGCGGCACGTCTGGTGTTCAATCAAATTAAATCAACTAAACAGTCGTGTCGTCGGCTTATAAGGGATAATCTTTTCGGTCAGATATATAGGTGCAAGTCCATGCACTGATTTAAAAGTTAGCAGCAGTACATTATAATCAGCCCGATATTGAACAGGAAGCCGATGTAGTGATGCTAACATAGGAGTAATGTGCTCATCCTTCTTACATCTTGTCAAAATACGTGCTGCTGTATTCTGTACTAGTTGAAGACTCTTAAGAGAGCTACTAGAGCAGCCAGATAGTAAGGCATTACAATAGTCTAGCCTCGATGCGACAAAAGTATGCATAAACATTTTTGCATCCTCTAATGACAGAAAGTACCTAATTTTAACGATGTTTCTTAGGTGAAAGAAAGCCACTCTGGAAGTGTCTTTAATATGAGTGTAATCTGCCGGGTCGCTATGCCCTGGCAATTAACCAATGAAGATAGTGACTACGCCCGTCTCATTTGATAGGTGAGAGATCCTGACTTGGTAAATACTTCCCCGCACAAGGAGGTTCAATTAAATGAACTTAGACAGAGGCTGTAGTACAAAAATACTAAATGTATTTATTTGTCTCGTCTTGGTTGTCATTTTTTAGAGGCTCATTGGAGACAGAGTGTTGGATACAAAGAATGGTAGGCACAAAACAAATCAACTGAAAAGGGAAGGTACCACCTCCCTTAATAGAACAGGGAAGGAGGTGGGGGGGGGAAGGAGCAAGGCCCAGGACAACGCTCACCCACAGGAGCCAGCAAGGCACTAAGGGGAACAGTACAAGGGGTGGCACCAGGGCGTCAATCTGTAGGGATTTGATTTGATTTGATTTGATTTGATTTGATCTTTATTTGTCTCGAACATAGAAGACATAGAAACAAGTTAAAAATGGTAAATAGTCTAACAAACTATTTCCATACAGTCCTAAAAAAGCGTTCGAGAAGGGACAGGAGGAAGTAAAACACTTATCCAGTCCTGCCCCTTCCTTACAATATTTTACATTATATGAAAATAAAATACAGTTTCTTTCTAAACCTAAGTATAACAAATATAACAAAAATATATCAGTACATTTAAGTATCACAAATATAACAAAAATAACAAAAAAATCTATTTATATATTAAGTATAACAAATATAACAAAAATATATTATATTTATATTATATATATTCATTTATATTATCTATATTTATTTATATTATATATATTTATAAAGGTCTAACTTATCTTATCTTATTAAGCAGTCGCATTACTGCTCAAGCTCCTCTTTCTTGTACTTGTCCATAATTGCTTGTTTATAGCTGCCTTTAAAGTGTTTAATGTTATTGCTCAACTTTATGCTCCCATCCAGACCATTCCAGAGTGATACCCCACAAACTGAAATGCACATACTTTTAAGAGTCGTACGTAAAGTAGGTTGTTTTAACATCAGTGTCCCTCTTAAATTATAACCCCCTCTCTACCTATAAAATTTTTGAATGTTGCTTGGTAATATGTTTTTATTGCTAAAAACATAATTTGTGCAGTTTGAATTTGACTAAGTCCATGAATTTCAATGTTTGACTCTTTATAAACAAACCATTTGTGTGATCTAGATATCTACCGTGATGAACTATCCGTATGGCTCTTTTTTGTAGTGTGCATATCTTTTGTAAGTTGCTTTTATATGTATTCCCCAGACTTCAACACAGTATGACAGATATGGTACAATGAGTGTACAGTACAGTGTATATAGAGTTTTCTGATTCAAGATATATCTAGTCTTACCCAGTATTCCAATACTTCTTGCTATCTTTGGACACAGATACTTTATGTGAGGTTTCCAGCAGAGTTTGTGGTCTACTAAAACCCCTAGAAACTTGTTTTCATATACTCTCTCAATTTGTACATTGTCAATTTCAGACGAGGTTCAGTGTTTATTTTTCGATTTCCAAATAATATGAAGTTGGTTTTTTCAAGTTGAGTGACAGCTTATTTGTGTCGAACCAACATTTTAATTTTTCCATTTCTTTCTTTGCCACCTCTAAAAGCTGCTGCAGGTCATCCCCGAACATAAAATATTTGTGTCGTCCGCAAAGACAACAAGTTTGAATATGTCAGACACTTTACAGATATCGTTTATATATAAAATGAACAGTTTGGGTCCCAATACTGACCCTGTGGGACACCACAGGTAGTGTTTAAAAGTTCTGACTTGTGCTGGCCCATCTGTACGAATTGCTGCCTGCTACTAATATAGCTTTTCATCCATTCCAGAGCAACCCCTCTGACACCCAACTTGTCCATCTTTTTCAGTAGTATCTCATGATCTATTGTGTCAAAAGCTTTTTTAGGTCAATAAATATTCCTAGTACGTACTTTTTTTCTCTATGCAGTCGGTTATTTCCTCTACAAGCTCCATTAATGCCATGGAGGTAGATCTAGCTGTTCTAAACCCATACTGGCAGTCCATTAGTAGATTATGTTTTTCAATGAAGTTGTCCAATCTTGTAACATATAGTTTTTCAAGTATCTTTGAGAATTGTGATAACAGAGATATCGGTCTATAATTTGTGAAGAGATGTTTGTCTCCAGCTTTAAATAATGGAATAACTTTTGCAATTTTCATTTTTTCTGGGAATGTTCCCCTTTTGAATGACAAATTGTATATATGCGTTAGTGGCTCCACAATTCCCTCAATAATATTCTTTACAAGAGACATATCAATATCATCCCCATCTTTGGAGGTTTTATTCATGCATTTGTTTACCATATCAATAATTTCCTCTTTCTCCACAGTTCCCAATGACATTGAAATGGAGTTTCTCTCTCCAAAATCTTCTACTGCAAAACTCTTTCCAGAATTGCATATTTCTTTGGCTAGATTTGGGCCCACATCAACGAAAAATTTATTAAACCCATCCACTACCTCATTTATAAGAGAAATCTTTCTGTCTTTTTCTATGAAGTAATCAGGGTAATTTGAGTTGGTTTGTCTATTTCTAATAATATTATTTAATATGTTCCATATTCCTTTAACATTATTTTTATTTTTATCTAATAATTTGGTATAATAATCCTTCTTGCATCTCCTCATAATACTAATTAATTTGTTTTTATATTTCTTGTATTTTAGCTCTGCCTCTTTTGTTTTGTCTTTAATAAATATCTTATATAGAGTATTCTTTTTTTTTGCATGCATTTTGTATGCCTTTGGACATCCACGGATTTTCTACATACTTGTTTTTATTGCTACACTGTTTCAGTGGGCAGTTTTTGACATATAGGACTTTAAATTTATCTAGAAATAACCCATAAGCTTTGTCAACATCAGATTCATCACATATACTCTTCCAATTGCATTGCAATAACTCATTTCTAAAAGCAGATATAGTTTCGTCAGTTCTTATTCTCTTATATTTTGTTTCCTTTAACTCCCTCTTCTTCTTATAATTACATTCGTAAACTGAAAACACAGGCAAGTGATCACTAATATCTTCAATTAATAGTCCGCTTATCACAGGGGTGTCAAACATACGGCCCGCGGGCCGGAACCGGCCCCCAAGGAGGTTCGATCAGGCCCGCAGGATAATTTGAAAGTGAAAAAATGCATAAAAGACACGGATTTAATATTTTTAATTAGCTGCAATGATTGATTATCCGCTAGGGGGCGCACTGTTTTGATCAGAGTAGAAGACAAGCCGCATCACTGAGACAGACCGAACACAGCAGACGGTATCAATGCGCCATCTGCTGCTTGTTACGACGTTGTTTCTACCCTGGTCTCTACCTCCCCGCTACACCCTCATTAGCCAAAATGTCGTTATCCAAACGGAGAAAAGTAGATAAGGAGTGTAGAATTTTCAAAGAAAAATGGACCACGTCCTATTTATTTACAGAGATGCACGGGAAACCTTTGTGCTTGGTGTGTTTGCAACAAGTTTCGGTATTGAAGGAATATAATATTCGACGCCACTACGAGACGAATTGCTGGCGGGTCTGAGGAAACAGCAGTCAACTTTCACCCAGAGCCGAGAAGTCAGTGAAGCAGCGGTAAAAGCCAGCTACCTAATTGCTAGCGAAATAGCATTGGCATCAAAGCCGTATTCCGACGGTGACTTTGTTAAACGATGCATGATGAAGGCGGCTGAACTTGTATGTCCCGAAGCGACAAGCTTTTGACAATATTAGCCTGACGAGAATACTATAGCAGAGAGGATTTCGAACTATCGGCAGATTTAGACAGCCAATTGAAACAGAGAGTCAAGTCATTTATTGCATTTTCCGTTGCAATTGACGAGCACTGACATCACAGACGTGGCTCAACTGGCCATATTTATTCGTGGAGTTGATGAGACATTGACTGTTACTGAAGAGTTTCTTGAGTTGGTGCCAATGATGGACACCACAACAGCCAAGGACATTTTCGACTCTGTCGTTGCTGCACTGGACAGAGTTGGAGTGGACTGGTCCCGTGCTGTCAGCCTGGCTACAGACGGCGCACCATCCATGGTCGGAAAGAAAGCAGGTGTTGCGACAAAGTTCAGAGAGAAAGTACAAGCCCTTAATGGAGGAGATCGTTTCTGGACATTTCACTGTATTTTGCACCAGGAGGCATTGTGTTGCAAGTCCTTGAAAATGGACCACGTCATGGAGGTGGTTGTTCGCACTGTAAATTTCATCCGAGCCAGAGGTCTGAACCATCGTCAGTTTGACAAACTTCTCAGCGACAGCAACATTACCCACAGCCTGCCATACCACACTGAAGTGAGATGGTTAAGCCGAGGCGCTGTGCTGAGGCATTTCTTTGATCTACGAGAGGAAATCGGACAGTTCATGGAGAAAAAAGGAAAACCGGTGTTGGAATTACAATCTCAGGAATGGGTACAGGACCTTGCATTTTTGGTTGATATTACTGAACACTTGAACAATCTGAACAAAATGTTGCAAGGCCGCAAAAAAGTTGTCACACAGTTTTCTGACAACATACATGCATTTAAGTTGAAGCTGACTTTGTGGGAGACGCAACTGGCAAGTGGCGACCCTGCTCATTTCCCTGTCTGAGAGATGTGTGTGACCAGACCTGATGCGGACGTGAAACGGTACAAAGACAAGATTGCAGGATTACTGTGGGAGTTTGAGAAACGTTTTCAGGTATTTGGTGAACTTGAGACAGAATTTTCAGTTTTTCGCTCACCTTTCACAGTTAAAGCTTCTGATCTGCCGGTCGACATCCAGCTAGAAATAATTGATTTGCAATGTGATGCAGATTTGAAGGGCAAATTTGCCTCCGTAGGTCTGGACAAATTTTATCAGTATCTACTACCAGGGTACCCCAAATTAACAGCCCTGGCTGCTAAAATTTTGTGCATGTTTGGGACAACCTACCTTTGTGAACAAATTTTCTCAGTAATGAATATCAATAAAACAAAAATGCGTTCAAAGCTCACAAACAAGCACTTAAATGACATTCTGAAAGTGACAGCTAGTCAGGACATGACACCTGGTGTTGATGCACTTGTACAGGCCAAAAGATGCCAAGTTTCAGGAACAAAACAAGTCCAGACTAGACTAACGCCTTTAAAATGCTGCCTTAGATACTGTTTTCATTGAAAGAATACAGCTCTGTGAAGATGAATCCTTACTGTGGTGATTAAAAAAATGTGCAATTTAATGTTAGTCAGCAGCTTCACTACAAAAGAGTATGGTGGAATTCTACTGTTCATGCAACTCCATACATTTTCAGTATGTATTGTATGTGTATGTATGTTTCATGTATGAAGTTTACACATTTACAGGACAGGTGAATACTTTCTTCTTTACACATTTAATAGCACTCTCCTTAGTTTGTAAGGTGTAGGCAGGGATTCAATTTAGATTTTATATGCACATGTGTAAATGGTTTAAAAATTCCTTTCTTTATAAGTCTCATTTAATCTTAAAGTGCATTACTATATTTTTCAATACCAATTACTTGTTAAAGTTTTGTGCCTTTGTACAATCAGTGGGATCAGTTGCAATGCATATATGTGAATGATAAAAGTAAATTGCACATTTGTCTAAGGAAATATGAGGTGTTTCGTGAAATGTTTTGTAAAAGGATTGTTCATTAAATTTCAAGATTTTCCTAATGTTCTTGTGCTTCTTTACACCAAAACAAAGGAAAGACATGATATTTTGGTTATTTATAGCAGAGTATGGTATAATTTTAATGGTCCGGCCCACTTGACATCTACCTAGGCCGTATGTGGCCCACGATGTGAAATGAGTTTGACACCCCTGGCTTATCATATTACTTTCCATATTGTTTGTAAATATGTTATCGATTAGGGAAGCACATTCGGATGTTATTCTACTAGGTCTTGTAATTGTTGGAAAAAGGCTCATACTGTACATTACTTCAATGAATTCATCTGTTTTTCCATGTTTGTTTGGATTCAGCAGATCGATGTTAAAATCCCCACATACATACTTAACCTTTTGCTTTGATGTGGAAAACAACCTTTCCATATTTGCCATGAATGTGTCAATGTTAGATCCTGGTTTTCTATACACACAGCTCACACTTACATTTTTCATTCTTTCCATAGTTATCTCAACAGTAATACATTCCATCACATCATCAATGACTGTTGACATGTTATCAACAACCTTATATGAGAGACCTTCAGCCACACCACCACCCTTTCCATTCCCTCTGCTGATGCAATGAAAACCATATCCTTGTAGAACAAAATCGGATCCCCTGTCTTCATCGATCCATGTTTCTGACACAGCTATGATATTAAAGGGTTTTTAAAATGTCCTAAATAATCTTTTATTTTCTGAAAATTTGCATACAAACTTCTACTGTTGAAATGAACTATAGATATACCATGTTCATATGTAATACTTGAATTAAACTGTTGCTCTGTGTAATAGCAGCAATTGGTGTTGATATTGTCCAATAGATTATAATCTGGGTCTATCTCTCGTTCAAAATCCATGATGGGCATAGTAGCCTATCTTTCTATACCCTATGAACACACCTGCTACTAGTCTCTATCGAACCTGTCCAGTTGGTCTAAGCTCCTGATACACAGCCCTTTGGCGTTCTCTTGTGCACCCTTTGGTTTGATAAAGACTTTGCAGCTGATGGTCCAAGTAGATTGAATCTTACCCTGTTTCCTGAGTAACCTTGCTTTCCAAGCTATATCTGCATTTCTCTTGGTGAGGTGCTCATTGATATAAACATTAGAGCCTTTCAGCTTCCTTCCCTGCCTAAGCAGATCAACTTTATGTTTCCTATTTGCAAAACGTATGATTATGGCAGGCTTGTTTTTCGGATCCCTGGCTGGCAGTGTGTGACATGCTTCAATACATTCCCTGTCAATCACCATGTTTTTGCCCCGAAGGAACGCTGTTACCTGTTCCTCGGTTGTCTCCTCGTGTTCTACTACACCGTTCACCGACGTGGCCCCTTTCGTAGCCTGAGCGTAATTCCTTGGTCTGATCGCCAGCCCTGTGATTATCACATCGTAATTATAAATAGAATACACCCTGCTATGGGCACTCTTTAGGGGTTGTGATTATCTTTGTGCACAGCAAAGTAAAGTATACCCCTCTAATGGGCAACGGAAACCAGGAGTGGAGGAAAGATCCAGGGGCTGGGACCCTAGTGTTCTACAGAGGCACAGAGAATGGGGGCCAAGTCTCCTATCTGGGACAAGGGGTAGGCGAGGGGGGAGGTGGTTTAGGCAAAACAATAACAAAAAGGTCAAACAAAATAATCAACACATAAATGTGCTCTGCCTTACATTGGTGTTAACAATATTTTAGTGGTAAACCGTACAGGCAAGTCCTAAAACAGAAGCAAAGCTAGCTCAGTGCCGCCTCTGGCCATACTCAGAACATCACAATTACAATACACATCCTTTCATTATTAATCTTAAAACCACAGAATTAGGGTGGAATACACCATCCCTTTTGTCAGGGTTTTAGTAGGTGTGGAACCAAGTGCGAGAGAGAGAGAGAGACCCAGAATGCGTAGATGCGTTAAGAATATTTATTTAATCTTAACGCTGGCAGGAACGAAAGCAAAACCATGTCGCGAAAACACAGAGAACTAACAAAACAAAACAAAATAAACAAACGACCCGGAACAAACCAAACTAGCTAATAAGAAACTCCAAAACGTATTCCAGAAACACGGAATAAACAAAACACTGGCAATCTAAGAAAACAAACAAGAACACGAATAAACAATGTCACGAGAGGCAAGCACACTAGGCAATAGAGGTTTCGACAAAGCAAGCAAGATATTGTCCAAGCAAGGAACAGAGAAATTCAGCTGGTAAAATGTCCTCCCGGTAAATGATCACAGCTGTCTGTAATGACTTTGATTAGCTAGGTGCATTCTTGCCGTGTCTTTTTACTCCTCCTGATTGGCGCTGGGGGAAATTTCTGATTGCCGGTCGAATCGTTACAGAACCCCCCCCCCTAGGACCGACTCCCGACGGTCCAGGAAGAGCCGCCTGCTGAGCCTTGAAGTCCCGGATGAGAGCCGGATCCAGAATCTGCTTTGCCGGAATCCAGGACCGATCCGCCGGTCCGTATCCCTCCCAGTCCACCAGGTACTGGACTCCTGACTGCACTCAACGGGATTGGAGCAGATGGCGAACGGTGTACGCCGGGTGGCCGTTGATGAGACAAGGGGCGGGAGGAGGCTTAGCCGGTGGTGTGTGTGCCCCAACGAGCAGTGGCCGAAGACGGGAGACGTGGAATGTAGGGTGTACACGGCGCATCTCTGGAGGCAGTGAGAGATGATAAACTACCGGATTAACCCGGCGGACCACTTTGAAGGGACCTACAAAACGTGGAGCCAACTTGCGGTTCTCCACCTTGAGGGGTAGATCCCGTGTTGATAACCAGACCCTCTGGCCAGGGTGAAATGTGAGTGCTGGACGACGGAGACGGTCGGCTTGCTTACGGTGTTGTTGGGTGGTGCGTTCGATGACTAACCTGGCTCTCTTCCAGGCTTGTTTGCATCGTCGCACATGAAGTTCTGCCGAAGGAACCACGGTTTCCCTCTCCTGGTCAGGGAAGAGAGGAGGCTGGTAGCCGAACTGAGCCTCGAAGGGTGACATCCCGGTGGCGGAGCAGCAAAGGGTGTTGTGGGCGTATTCAGCCCAAGGAAGATTGCGGCTCCAGGACTTGGGGTTGGATGCCGATAGGCACCGCAGAGTCGTCTCCATGTCCTGGTTAACCCGCTCTGTCTGCCCGTTGGACTGGGGGTGGTATCCTGATGAGAGGCTGGCTGTGGCTCCAAGGAGTGTGCAGAATGCCTTCCAGAACCGGGCAGTAAATTGAGGACCACGGTCGGACACGATGTTGGAGGGAAGACCAAACACCCGAAACACATGTTCGACCACCAGTTCAGCAGTCTCCTGGGCCGAGGGCAGTTTGGGCAGAGGAATGAAACGGCAGGCCTTGGAAAAACGGTCCACAACCACGAAAACCGCAGTTTGACCGTGCGAATGGGGTAGCCCATGGAGTCCATGGAGATGTGGGACCATGGGCGGCGGGGAATGGGCAGAGGATGGAGTAGCCCTTGGGGACGTGTCCGGGGGTTTTTGTGCTGGGTGCACACAGCGCAAGCCAGAACGAATGACCGGACCTCCTCTTCCATCTTGGGCCACCAGAACCGTCGACTAAGAAACTCCAGGGTGCGAGTCACCCCTGGATGTCCGGTGAGACAAGAGGCGTGACCCCATTGTAGTACTTGGTTCCGAACGGCTGAGGGTACAAAACAACGGTTAGGTGGGCCATTGCCTGGGTCAGGTTCCGTTCGTAAAGCCCGACGAACCACGGTGTCAATGCCCCACTGGACCGGGGCGACGATGCGGCTTGGTGAGAGGATGGTCTCCACAGGGGCGACGGTGTCAGGGGCTTCAAAGATCTGGGAGAGAGAGTCGGGTTTCTGATTCTTAGACCCCGGACGGTAGGAAAGTGTGAACTGAAACCGGTTGAAAAACAATGCCCACCTAGCTTGCCGGGGGTTCAGCCACTTGGCCTGCTGTAGGTATTCCAAGTTCTTATGATCGGTCCAAACAGTGAATGGGTGGACTGAACCCTCCAGCCAGTGACGCCACTCCTCCAGTGCTTTTTTCACCGCCAGTAATTCGCGGTCCCCAATGTCGTAGTTGCACTCGGTGGGTGTCAAGCGGTGTGACAGGAAGGCACATGGGCGGAGTTTGTTGTCTGGCTTAATCCGTTGAGATAGGACGGCTCCGATGCCTGTGTTGGAAGCGTCTACCTCAACCACGAAGGGCAGAGATGGGTCCGGAATAGTCAGGATGGGTGCTGAGGTGAAGCGCTGTTTGAGACGTAGGAAGGCTTGTTCAGCTGCGGGTGTCCAGATGAATGCTTTTTCCTTACCCCGGGTCAGGTTGGTGAGTGGAACCGCCACCGTTCCGAAATCCCGGATGAATCGTCGGTAAAAATTGGCGAAGCCAAGGAAACATTGCACCTGTTTGACGGAGGTGGGGCGTGGCCAGTCTCTGACCGCCTGGGTCTTGGTTGGATCCATTTGGATGCTGCCTGCGTGTAAAATGAATCCAAGAAAAGTGACCGTGGAAGAGTGGAACTCACTCTTCTCCAGTTTAACATACAGTTGGTTCTTTAGGAGCAGCTGAAGGACATGTCGCACATGTTGTTCGTGGTCCTGGACATTCCTGGAGAAAATGAGAATGTCGTCCAGGTACACAAACACAAAGCGGTTGAGTGCCTCTCTCAATACGTCGTTAATCAGTGCTTGGAACACTTACGGACTGTTGGAGAGCCCAAACGGCATGATGAGATACTCGTAATGCCCCGTCGGCGTGTTGAAGGCGGTTTTCCATTCATCCCCTTCGCGAATGCGCACTAGGTTGTATGCACACCTGAGGTCTAGTTTGGAAAATACGGTAGCGCCCTGGAGCATCTCGAAGGCCGTGGACATGAGAGGAAGAGGGTACCTGTTCTTCACAGTGATGTTGTTGAGGCCTCGGTAGTCGATACATGGCCGCAGACCCCCATCCTTCTTCTCCACAAAGAAAACCCTGCTCCCGCCGGCAAGGTGGAAGGACGAATGTGCCCGGGCCCAGTGCCTCCCGGATGTAGGTAGTCATCGCCATCGTCTCCGTTCTGGACAGTGAAAAGATCTTGCCCCGGGGGGGACTGGTTCCCGGCAGTAGATCGATGGCACAGTCGTAGGGATGGTGAGGTGGCAGAATGGAGGTGTGTTGCCTGCTGAACACCGCCTGGAGGTCACGGTACACCGGCGGCACTCGGGCCCACTCCTGGATTTCTGGTTCCCAGCGTGAAATGGCAGTGGAAGGGTGAGGCAGTAGACATGTGCCCTGACAAGCTAAACCCCAGCCCAGTATTTTCTCTGCGTTCCAGTCGATGTGGGGGTTGTGCCTGCTTAGCCAGGGGTAGCCAAGCACGAGGGGTAGCTGGGGAGATTGTGTGACAAAAAACTCCATCCGCTCGGTGTGGTTCTCCCCGATGGTGACTTGGATGGGAATAGTCCGCTGTGTGACTGCACCGGATCCCAGTGGTTTGCCGTCCAGGGCTGTGACGGACAGAGGGGAGTCCAACGTCACCAGAGGAATTTGAAGTTGCCGGGCAAAATTCAAATCAATGAAATCCCCTGCTGCTCCAGAATCAATGAGGGCTGGAGATGAGTGTTGCGAGCTGTTCCAGCGCAGGAAGATCGGTAGCACCAACCCCGTGAGGTGTTCAGAACCGGGAGTGACTGCTTCCGGTGTGGTAGAAGCATTGGTATTTCCCTGTAACTCCGGACAGGAACCCCGGAAATGCCCAAAATGACCACAGTACATACAGCAGTTTTCCCTCCGGCGTCGTTCCTTTCCATGGTAGAGAGGCGGGTTCTACCCAACTGCATGGGTTCCTCTTGTTTACTGGGAAGAGCTTGAGGCTGTGAATGGAAAACTGACGGGAGTGATTCAGTTCGTAGTGAGAGTGATGTCCGAGGTCGAGGAATGGGGTTGTTGTTACGGCGCTCGAGCATGCGTTCCTGGTGACGATTATCCAGCTGTATGGCTAAATCTATGAGTTCTTCCCATTGCTCAATATGCCCATGGATCACGAGTTCGTCCTTCAGCCCCTCGCTGAGACCTTGCCGAAACGCTGCTATCAATGCCTCATTATTCCAGCGGCTCTCTGCGGCCAGGGTGCGGAACTCGATAGCGTAAGCTGCCACTGTTCGACCTCCCTGCTAGATCCGGAGCAGCTGGTTAGCTGCTTCACGACCCCGGAACGGATGGTCGAACACCTTCCTCAACTCGGAACTTAATTGAAGGTAGCTGTCGCAGATGTGTCCCTGTTCCTCCCAGATAGCAGTCGCCCATTGCAGAGCGGTTCCTTTAAGAAAGGAGATGATATAAGCTATCCGGGAGCGATTGCTGGGTAATTGTGCAGGTTGAAGTTCAAAAGCCAGTGAGCACTGAGTGAGGAAACTGTGGGGTTGCCGTCGTAGCACTCTGGCGCCGGGAGCCGTGGTTCGCGAGACAGGCTGGCTTGGGTGTTGATCATGGGTTCCTGTTGAGGCTGAGAAACGGCAGTAGGGAGTGTAGTTTGAAGCAGCTTTGTGATGGTGTTGAATTGGCTGGATGTTTGCTGGCTGAAAGTGTTGAGTTGTTCTGTCAGCAGAGCAATAGCCTGATCCTGCCGTCTGATGGAAACTTCCTGGTTCTGGATTGTCGTGCGCAGGAAGCTCTGAGTCGCCTCGGTTTCTGCTGGTTCCGTTGTAGGCTTGGACATTCTGTCAGGGTTTTAGTAGGTGTGGAACCAAGTGCGAGAGAGAGAGAGAGACCCAGAATGCGTAGATGCGTTAAGAATATTTATTTAATCTTAACGCTGGCAGGAACGAAAGCAAAACCGTGTCGCGAAAACACAGAGAACTAACAAAACAAAACAAAATAAACAAACGACCCGGAACAAACCAAACTAGCTAATAAGAAACTCCAAAACGTATTCCAGAAACACGGAATAAACAAAACACTGGCAATCAAAGAAAACAAACAAGAACACGAATAAACAATGTCACGAGAGGCAAGCACACTAGGCAATAGAGGTTTCGACAAAGCAAGCAAGATATTGTCCAAGCAAGGAACAGAGAAATTCATCTGGTAAAATGTCCTCCCGGTAAATGATGACACAGCTGTCTGTAATGACTTTGATTAGCTAGGTGCATTCTTGCCGTGTCTTTTACTCCTCCTGATTGGCGCTTGGGGAAATTTCTGATTGCCGGTCGAATTGTTACACCTTTAAACTAATCAGACTTGATCTCGATAACTCCATGTTATCAAAACATACAAAATGGCATTGACAAAACACATGACTGATTTCATAAGCATCATGAAACATACCACAATAAAGAAATGCATGACAATGATACAGCATGAAAACCCAAACATTTCACTAGTGTGGAGCACACAGCCCTATCTTCACTATGGTTATAAAACATAAGACACTGTGTTTTTATTTTAAACTATAGTGCATTCCTGGCCTTAATGTAGCTACAGAGGGCATAGGCTACGTAGTGCACCAGCTGCGTCTACAGTGAAATAGGGGTATGATTTAATACAATAAAACACACAATAGCATGCATGGATAAACATTAAAACACAGTAGTTTACAATCTGTGGCCGGGAGACTGCTACGGGACCGACGATTGTAAACTACAACTAACAGTTTTCGCCAGGGCATGCATATCGCTATACTAACCAGAATTGCTGCCAAAGAAAGAGTTAAGCCAAAACCGAATTTGCTTTTCCAGCTAGGGATAACCAGCACAACTCTTCCAGCGAGGACAAAGAAACGCAGCGAAAGAATACCAAACAATGAATTCGCGGGCTCCTTGATTCACAAGGGAAGTGCATATTTAAAGGGCCAACCTAGCTCCAGGTAGAGGTGTGGGAGAAGACCAGATAGGGGTGTGGCTGAGCACTGTCACCGGTCATACCTGTTACATGAGCATCAAATGTAAGATCCTGATCAATAATAACACCATCAGATTTGATGCAACCAGGCAATCACCTGCATTTATCTGCAGATCCAACTTATTCCTTAATTTTTTGGGACCCAAGACCATCATCTCTGTTTTATCTGAATTCCAAAGCAGGAAATGTACTGTCATCCAATTCTTCATATCAGAGATACAGGCCTCTAACTGAGTGAGTTGAAGTATTTCACTTGGTTTCATTGATGTACAGCTCTGTATCATTTGCAAAGCAATGGAAATTTACACCATGTTTACAAATAACATTACCCAGTGGTAGCAAGTATAATGAGAACAGTAATGGTCCCAGCACTGAGCCTTGTGGAGTACCATATTTAAAACCCTTCTGTTATGTTAGGGTCCGTTTCAAGTTAAAAATTATATAATAACTACCATCTAGTTGTTTTTTTTGGAACAAGGCTTCATGATATCCTCCACAACAGCTATATAAACACTACCAAATAGATTTTGACCATTTTAGACAATTCTGAAGGTCTCTCTAAAAAAAAGTGTATGCTTTGGTGTTCGGGTCCAGGAAAACCCAGCAGTGCATTGAAATAATGTGTCTTGGGGCCATAAAATAATATTACAACAGGATTGTATGGTTATGAATGCATAATAAGTTAGTTATGATGTAGTAAAAACAATATTGGATGATAGTCATTGTTTTTTAGTGTTTTGGACTGAGTTAAATCATGGGTCAAAATTGACCCGCAAACACACGGGACAGAAACAACTTTCTAACATACAGAAGGGTTTTAACCTGAGAGTAGTCAGATAACTCTTGATCTAATTGCACAAACTGAAACCTGTCTGATAGGTATGAGTTAAACCATGAGAGTGCCCTTCCACACAAACCAACCAGGTTTTCTCCCCTGTAAAGGAGAATCTGGTGGTCAATAGTGTCAAAAGCAGCATTTATGCCAAGGAGCACTAGAATAGAAACACAACCAGAATCCTATGCTAACAGTAAGTCATTTACAACTTTAATAAGTGCTGTCTCAGTGCTATGATTTGGTCTAAAACCTGACTGTAGTGTTTCATACAGATTATTTGTTTTTAGGAAAGCAGTTTTACAGATTTCTCAAAAAATTGTAAGAAAAAGGTAAGATTTGAAAAAAATCCGAAAATGGGCCTATAGTTCTTCAGATTATCAGGATCAAGATTTGGTTTCTTTAGAAGAGGCTTGATTACTGCCACTTTTAAAGATTTAGGTACGTAACCCAATAATAGGGATGTGTTTATAATATCTAACATGGGCTGGCCTAGCACAGGTAAAAGCTCTTTAATAAGCTTTGTTGGTATGGGGTCTAACAGGCATGTAGATGGTTTGGAGGACATAACCAGTTTATGAAATTTGTCCAGATTCAAGGGAGCGAAAAACTAAAGGGTCTCTACGTAACCCTGCTCCTGATAGCCCTGTGCCATCTCAGGAGTTGGAGTACTAGATATCGGAGACATTTTTAAAAACAACGAGTTCATGAAGTCATAACTATAATTGTAAGGAGGATAATTGCTGTAATCTGAGGACAGTTTTTTTGTCAGCTTAGCTACCATGTTAAATAGAAATCTTGGGTTGTGTCAGGAATGTAGTGGGTTTGGGAACCAATTGCAGGAGAGAGAGACCCAGGATGCAGAGAGACGTTTAAGGTGCTTTATTTTCCTTAAACGTAGATAATAGGAAACGGCAAAACAGTGTCTGAACAGACATGGAGCAAAACTTACAAATAAACCAAAACAACAAACGAGCAGGAGAAAACAAAACAAGCGAAACAGTAAAACTCAAAACGTATTCCAGGGAACGGAATACACTAAACACTAGGAACTACCAAACAAACGAGGACAAGCTTTTCAAGGAGGCGAGAACACAAACACAACAGGTAAGGTAAACTCAGGGCAGTGAATGTTCAAGCACAGTGCAAGGGAAGCTAGCAGGTTAAATACCCTTCAGGGCTAACAGCTGCCAGTCATTGTCTTGACTGGGATTGCACATTCCTGGCATTCCTTTCACTTCTCCTGATTGGGGCTTGGGGGAAATGCCCGTTTGCCGGTCGAGTCGTGACAGGTTGTTTTTATTCTGGTCAATTAATTTAGCAAAGTAGGATGACATAGCTGTAGTAAGAGCGTGCTTGTATTCTATGAGGCTGTCCTTCTAAGCAGAGCGAAAAACCTCTAAATTGGTAGAGCACCATCTGCGTTCTAATTTCCTGAAAACTTGTTTAAGGTCAATTGACAAAAAGCTGTTTGGATTCTGACTTGATAATAACGACTTGGGAAGTATGTTTATACATTTTTAAGCCCTCAATGAATTTATAGAGCACCTGGAATAGTATTTAGGTTACAATTTAATACGAATATTTACCTGAATTTCAAAAGTAATCAAAAAGTGATCCGATAGTACAGGATTATGGAGAGACACAATGTTATTCTCAACATCGATACCATAGGATAACACTACATCTAAGGTATGGTTGTGGCAGTGGGTTGGCTCAGACACATTTTGAATAAAACCAACAAGTCAATAATAGCTGGAAAAGCCAATCCTAGAAAGTCACTATCATTATCAACATGTAGGTTGAAATCTCCACCGATCACAACTTTATCTGCCATAGTTGCCAAGCTTGATAAAAACTCTGCAAACTCAGAAAGAAAAACAGTATATGGTCCAGGTGGTCTATAAATAATTACTAAGAGGAAGGATTGCACGGGTGCAACTTTGTCTTTTGACCGTCCAGAAAGCATAACAAGTGCTTCAAATGAGGAAAATGTATCCCCACATTTAGGTGTGAAACTAAATTTTGTCGCATAATTCATAGCAATGCCGCCCCCTCTACCGGACAGATGCGGCGCTTACCAACTAGCATAACTATCAGGAGATTCCTCATTAAGTGCAGTGTATTTATCAGGGCTAAGCCAGGTTTCAGTCAAACTAACCAGGTCAAAACTAGGGTCAGTGATTAGTTTTGTTCATAAGAACTGCCTTGGAGGAAAGTGATCTAATATTTAACAATCCACATTTATTACAGGCAACACTTACAGCAGGCAAAGAGGTTTTAATATAAATAAGATATGTACACAAATGCCACGACAGCCAGTGTGCTCAGATAGCTTTGTATTTTTAACACCATTTCCAAAACGAGGGGCAGACACAGTCTCAATAGCTAAGCTAGTTACAGGTTTTTGGAAGCTAGCAGACAGTAGTTTGCAAATGTCTGCCGCCTGGCTAGCACTCTGAAAGGTCACACATTTTGAGAATTTAGGCTACGGGAAAAATGTCTAGATCAGGGGTGGGCAATCTTACCCTGTGTGGGCCGGTGTGGGTGCAGGCTTTTGTTCCAGCCGAGCAGTAGCTCACCTGATTTGACTAATCAGCTAATCAAAGTCTTCAATCAGGGCTTTGATTAGTGGAATCAGGTGTGTCACTGTTCAGTTGGAAGAAAAGCCTGCACCCACACCGGCCCACACAGGGTAAGATTGCCCACCCCTGGTCTAGATAGTAGAAGAGCACTTCTCCAGCTCCGGTGTAGTCCATCTCTCTTCAGTAAGCCAGGCTTTCCCCCAAAAATGAGGCCAATTGTCTATGAAGCCCAAGTCGTTGTCAGCACACCAGTTAGCCAGCCAGCAATTTAGCTACGTAAGTCTACTGTAGACTTCGTCACTCCTACAGGCTGGGATAGGCCCAGAGATAATTACTTCCCGACTGAGTGTTTTTGCGAGCTTACACACTGAAACAAAATTACTTTTAGTGATCTCCGACTCTCTAAGTCGAACATCATTGGTGCCAGCATGGATAATAATTTTAGAATATTTATGATTCTTTTTAGCTAGCACCTTTCATTTTGCCTCAACATCGGTAGCTCTGGCCCCAGGCAAACATTTGACTATGGTCGTTGGTGACTCTATTCTCACATTTCGTAAAATGGAATCACTAATAATCAGAGCTTTCTCAGTAGGTGTATTACTGAGTGGGGACAAACGATTCAAAATGTGAGTTTGGTGTCTGACCTCCTTTGGACGGTGACTATGCCTCCCTCGAACCATGACAAAAACGCCTTGCTGCAAAGGCTCTGCCAGGGGCACTGAAGTCTGGGCTATTTAAACTCCCTGGTGCTTGTAGAAAAGACTCTATGTAACTCTCTCTCTCCTGAATCTTGTGAAGCGTCCGGACGCGGTCCTCAAGCTGAACTATTTTCTGCACCAATTCTCAATTAAGCGAACACTTCCTACAGTTATGTTAAACTTGGCATCAGAACTAATGCTAAACATATTGCACTCCAAGCAGGAAATAAGAGAGGAAGCCATCATCAAATTCCTTACTGTAAGTTTGTTTTCTTGATGGGAGGAGAACAGAAAACCACAGGGTTGGAGCCCCTTAAATGATCAAATCCAAGCAGATTAGATGAAACGCAGGTTAGGAATAAAATTAAAGCATTGCAGCCATAGTATTTGGTATTTTATGTGATCGTAGTGATAAAGTTATTTAGAAAGAGCAGAAGCGAGTAGGAGTGTGCTAGAGTTTCAATCAACTCAGCCCAATCAACCCAAGTTCACGTATATCACCCCTCTACTCTCCTCTCTGCACTGGCTCCCCATTGCAGCATGCATCAAATTAAAAACACTGGTGCTGGCTTATCAAGTGGCTAGAGGAACTGCTCCCCCTTACCTCCAGACACTCATCACACCCTACACCCCAGCCAGACCGGACTCTGCTCCGCCTTCTCTGGCAAACTGACTGTCCCATCCCTCCGGGCTGAATTGAAATACTGGCAAATGGTGTCTCTATTGCTCTTCGCCTGTTGAGTTGGGTTTGTGCTTCTTGGCAGTGTGGCCTGAGGAAGACTAGGACCAGAAACATCATTTGCATCATGGTCCCCAGCTAGAAATCGTGTGTGTGTGTGTGTTGGGGGGAGGGGGGGGGATAAAAGAAGAATAAAGATGAAAAAGAACAGCAGGTGCTTTTGAATACATTCATATCAATCAACCTGGAAAACATTATATAACATATTTGTAAAATGAATACCAACTATATTGACATTTATTGTTAATTACCCTGGTCACAGGGGAGTTGTAGGTAGACCTCTCCACACTCCATGCAGAAAGTTGTGCAGGGCACAGGAGGCCAGGACGATTTTGTTGACACTCTCTGGTGACAGGTGGATATTCGGGACGAACCACTCTCCTTGCTCGTGACAGCCTGTAATTAAAGATGCAATGTCAACATAGGGTAATTTGTAAGTGCTGTCAACCAGTGCCATCAGGACATTAGAAGTCATGTTTATAGTTCCTAAATGTTGAGCCAGAGCAGGGCAGGGGGATGATTGCCACATGTTTGTGATCTAAGGCACCAAGGCAGCTAGGAAAATCCCACTTTTCCTCAAACCCTTTTGCGACCAATGCCCACTCATCTTCTGTGGTAGGACACTGAAAAATAGATGGAATCAAATGTTATTTGTTTATCGTTATCATTTTTCTTTTTATCGTTATCATAGGACGATGATGCTGCCGAGAGGGAGAATAATGAGAGGGAGAATGATTACATTTAAAAAAATTACATATTAAGCATTTAGCAGACATTCTTATCCAGAGTGACTTACAATATGTGCATTAATACATGGTAGGAACAATCATAGTTCGTGCAATGGGAGCGGCTGCCTGGCGCCCGGAGGGATGGGACAGTTAGTTTGCCAGAGGAGGCGGAGCAGAGGGGTTTGGCTGCGGTGTAGGGTGTGATGAGTGTCTGCAGGTAAGGGGGAGCAGTTCTTCTAGTCGCTTGAAAAACAAGCTCCAGTGATTTGAATCTGATACATGCTGCGATGGGGAGCCAGTGCAGAGAGGGGAGTACATGGGTGAAGTTAGGTTGATTAAACACCAGACGTGCGGCAGCATTCTGGACTAGTTGCAGTGGCTTGGTGGCACAGGTCGGTAGGCCTGCCAGCAAGAAATTGCAGTAGTCGGGACGTGAGATAACCAGAGTCTGGACCAGGAGTTGTGTGGCCTCTTAGGTGAGGAACGGTCGGATCCTCTGGATGTTGTGGAGGCAGAATCGGCAGGTCCGGGTGATCGCTGCGATATGGCCCAAGAAGCACAGCTGGTCGTCCAGGGTCACTCCAAGACTCCTGGCAGACTGGGAAGGAGACACTATGGAGCCTTCCAAGGTGATTGAAGTATCAATCATTGGGGAGCCCTTTGCTGGGAGGAAGAGCAGCTCAGTCTTTCCCAGGTTCAGCTTCAGGTGGTGGTTGGACATTCAGGCAGAGATGTCAGCCAGGCATGCAGAGATCCACGCCGGGACCTGGGTCTCAGAAGGAGAGAAGGAGAGAAAGAGTTGAGTTTCGTCGGCATAACGGTGATAAGAAAAACCATGAGCAGAGATGACAGAACCAAGTGACTTGGTGTACAGGGAGAATAGGAAAGGGCCTAGCACTGAGCCCTGCGAGACTCCGGTGGAGAGGGTGTGGGGAGAGGAGAGGGATCCTCTCCAGGCCATCTGGTAGGACCGGTTGGCCAGGTATGACTTGAACAATGTCAGTGCAAATCCAGAGATTCCCATCTCAAAGAGAGATGGCGCAGGATCTGGTGGGCCACGGTATCAAATTCAGCTGACAGGTCGAAGAGGAGGAGGATGGCATGTGGAGTGGCGTGTGGAGTGGCCTGCCTTGAATCCAGACTGGTTAGGATCTAGCAGGCCATTCTGTATTTTTTTTTTTTTTATTTAACCTTTATTTAACCAGGCAAGCCATTAAGAACAAATTCTTATTTACAATGGCAGCCTGCAAGCCATTAGATGAGCCTGTAGGAGATGAGCAGACTGTTAGTTATAAACAGCCCACTTTAGTGTTTTGTTGAGGAATGGGAGGAGAGAGACAGGTCAATAGTTGGAAATGACAGCAGGATGACAGCATGGTGAGCCAGAAGACAAGATAGAGGAAGAAGTGGAGGCGAGAGACATCAATGGAGCAAGAGGAGCCACAGCCCAGTGTCAACCAAAACAGAAAAAGAATAAAAAGTTACCTTTAAGGCAGGAGGACTTAGTGCAATTGGGTGGTATTTAAAACAACGGTCTCAACAAACGGTCTCAACAAAAAGAGCAAGATGATATAGCTGTGTTTTGCAAATATTTAGAGCACAAAACCAGGCAAAACAAATATGAAAATGTACGTTTGGAGTTAGAAGAGTCTTGCTATCATACAATAATGAGAGACTGTGCCATCCAGACCCCTACCCCCTCCCCATCCCCCACTCTCTTCACCTCCCCTTACACTCAGTACTACCCACCAGCCTATAACCCATTTCCATATTAAAATTAGTTGTTTTTTTCCCGGCAAATGAGATTGACATTAAATTGAATTTCTTGAGATTTTTATTATTGTTATTCTTATTGTGATGTTTATAATTGATATCTATTTGTGATGATAATAAATAATTGTTTCAAAGTTAATTTACATTTTAGGTGTTAGATTAATGAATTGAATCAAATCAAAATCTTAGTCTTAGTGATTTTTTTTTCTAAAGAGGAAAACATTTTGTGTATGTCTGTATAGCTTATGAAAAGGCAATGTATTCCATTGAATGCCAAGACATTATATATAGTGTAGCAGTATCAGGGGTGTTGGGTTTCAACGCAGCCAAAGATCAATAATAAAATCACCATTCACCGGCAAAATAGGAAACAAGATCAATTTATTTGGGGAATTCTACACAAAAAGAAAATGGGGGAAGCAAACACATACAGTCCGTAATATGTTATCGTTGTCCTTATCTGTAATCCAATACATATCCTCAAACAAACAATAGTCAATGCACAAACAGGGTTTTCAAAACAATCCAAGTGAAATCCAGTAAGCAATCCGATAACAATTCTCTAGCTCTCTCTCTCATAATGTATTTCCCTTTTCGGTACTTTGTGAAGTGCCTGTGGAAAAGGTGCATCTTTTATTTCCTGTTCATTACTTGGTTAAGCGCGTCAGGTGTGCCCTGTTAGCCTCGGACTTCCCATTAAGGTATGGGGGTGGAGCCAGCGGGCTACTATGTACCACCCCCTCAACGGCTGCCACAATAGGCTGAGCCTTTCTGTAGGTCAGAGGAACATCAAGATTGGGGGGGGCTTCTGTGACAGGATCTATAAATAGATTACAGGACCTACCTTTAAATAAGGTAGGCAAGGCTCTTGTAGCTGTCACCTATGGGGGGAGGATTCATTCATTATTGAATTTATGAAGCAAAAAAACAAGCATAGATAGTTTTGTTACTTAGTGTTCAGATATAAATTAACTAGTTTTCCCAGTTGTGCCATATGCAGAATGAACCCTGCCTGGGTAGTATGTTAACATGTCAACATTGTTTCACGTTTCAGGTGTCAGCAATTCAAATTCATATATTTAAGAATAATTATAAAGGCCTCGCACTCTTTCCCCCAGTGCTGTTGTCTAAAGGATGAAACAACAAACATGTAACGTTGGCTTGTAGCAGATATAGGCACTTGTTGCCAAGAAGCGTTGCATTATCATTAGTCCCTCTTTGGGATAGTACTGCTCCGGGAATAGATGCGGGAAATTAATAAAAGATGGTACATATCCAGTTCACGGCATACGTTTGCATAGGCCCCTTGACTCTCTCGTTGTAGCACCCATAGTCGGCTCCAAATCAATCAATCAATCAATCAAATTTTATTTATATAGCACATTTAACATGACGCTCGTCAACCAAAGTGCTTTACAATACAGGTAGACTAAGGGTAAAAATAAACAGAAAATAAACAACCAACAGACATACAAAGGAACAGAACAAACAAGGCAGGAGTCAGTGTGAGTCGGGGAACGCTAAGGAATTGTTAAATTCTTAAATTCAAATCCTTGATCTCCGTGGTTTTTTTGCCTCTGTGGCATTTAATGAACAATACAATTGCAGTAAGCAACTCGCTTTCACCGCCATCATCCATTTTTTCAGATACAAAATATCCAGCAACCACCAATAAAGCTGGTGTCAACACGGAAGAAAAGAGAGTGGTTGTTATGGAAACGGTCAACTGTCTCTGCTTACTCGCTTTGATGTAAACTGGCTGGTTTCAGAATGTTGCAGACCATACGTATTTGGGATTCTTTTGCAAATAGTTGTGTAAAGGAAAAATGTAGTTAGGCCGCTTTCTGCTTGTTAGTGTGCTGCAAGGACAAACACCTTGTTTGATTTTTTGTAGCAAGGTGGCAGGGGTGGCCACCATGCCAGGTGGTGAGTGGATGAAAGACCAACAAAAAAACTACAGTTCAATAGGCCAACGGCCAATTTATTACCCTTTTTCAAACAATTAAAACAAAACACAAAGATAAAGCATTTAACTCGAAACCGAATCAATAGGGGGAAACAGCAACAAAAAAAGCTGCACTTCTGCCTCCATGCCCCAAAACCTCTCTCATCAGGCATGGCAAGCTGTGCTTTTATAATGGCCTAACGAAGGCAATTGCTCACAGCTGAGTTGATTGCTCCTTAGTCTCAGGTGAGCCTGCCTATAAGTGAGGCTGCTGCTGTCCAAGGCCCTGTAGTCCTCTCCAGGCTGTGGGAGGTAACAGGAACGCCTGACAGCAGCCAAAAGGGAGGTGCAGCCCTCTCTACTCCTCCCTCCACCTCTCCCAGTGTCACATTTTCTCATTTCGCAAGTATGTACTACCCCGCCTGTACAGAGAGATGAGTGTGTGTGTTGCCACCGATGGGAGGATGTATAGTCTACAGATTAGGGCTGGAAACGAAGGTCATAGGCTTGTGAAATAGACCCCTGACATACTGCTGTTTAATCATAACAAAACTGTTGGAAATTTACAGAAAGGTTGCAAGTTGAAAGTTGCCTAATGTATGCAAGAAACGTGTATTGTGGGAGGGAAAAACAGGTATTTGGCCCATCAGTAAAGAAGGGATTTCAGCCATGACCAATGGGTGAAATTCCAATGGGCAATAGTCACCTCGAATGTAAGAGATATATATTGTTGTGGTTACTTTGTTTCTTCAGAGATACTCTGACATTCTTCGTGCAAGAGTGTTAGACCGCTTGCCTGTTTGAACAGTAATAAAAAGCATGAGGGAACTAAGAGCACAGACTCTCTTCCTTTGCATAGTAGAATTTCCACGACAGTTGCCAGTTTCAACTCGTCTCGTTGCGAATCTTTGATGGAAACCTAAATACAATAGTATATGTCATACACCCACCCACTCACTGGCAGAGTGAGTGGCTCCCCCATGTAAATGGTAGTACCATAATTGTATCAATAGGTGGCAAAAAAGGCAATAATAAGCAAAATTACAATGTCACAGCCTCTGAACTGTGTCTGTTTTGTTCTTGTTTCTTAAGATTTATACTGTGTTATGACTTGGGTAAATTTGGGTTTCCCTTCTACTTATATTCAAGAATGTTATTCAGGGGTTCAACATTCTAAAAGAGTGATTATTTATCTAGTGATTTCACATTAAATTATGTAAATCTGGAATATAAGTGATGCAAATGACCAGGGGTGGTAAAAGTACTCAAAAGTTATACTCGAGTAAAAGTATAGATACTTAATAAAAAAAATTACTCCAGTAAAAGTAGAAAGTCCCCCATTCAAACACCACTTGAGTAAAAGTACAAAAGTATCCGATTTAAAATGTACTTAAGTAACCAGAAGTAAAAAGTAAATATTCAAATTAATTGTAAATAGCCATAAATAAGCAGACCAATTGTTGTGGGAGTGATATGCAATGTTTTAATTGAATATGAATGACAATTGACAACAAACAGATACAGATCTACAGTCAATCCCCCACCCCCTTATTTGTGTGTGTGTGTGTGTGTGTGTGTGTGTGTGTGTGTATGTATGTGTGTGTGTGTGTGTGTGTGTGTGTGTGTGTATGTGTGTGTGTGTGTGTGTGAGCCAAGAGGACAGGAGTGCATTGACTTGCATGCTCTGTGAAATCATACAGTAGTACAATCCTGCAGATCAAATCAAATCAAGTTTATTTGTATAGCGCTTTTCACAACAGAATTGTCACAAAACGCTTAACAGAGGGGGAACCCAGGCCTAGACCCCCCCAAAAGCAAGCCTAACGGCAACAGTGGCAAGGAAAAACTCCCTAGGTAGGGAGAAACCTTGGGAGGAACCAGACTAAAAGGGGGAGCCCATCCTCTTCTGGCCGGCACAGGGTATGTCCAAAAAGACCATGTCATGGTCAGTCCAAGGTTAGTCTGAGTTAGGTAGTCAGCGGGGGGGGCTAAACCACACGGAGAGGGTCCAGATCCAGGAACTGGGGTTGGCGTGGGGGTGAGGGTTGATGGGGGCAGCTCACACTTCTCGCAGGATCTAGGGCTCGGGGCAGGTGCCCCGAGTCAGAGGCCGAGGCAGAGAAGAGAACATGCAGTCAGAAAAAAAGCAGTGCTATAGCCAGTAGCATTATGTAAGAGCAGGGGAGCACAAGCATAGGAAATATACAGTTAGCCCCAACAGGTGTAAGCTATGGCAGCATACCTATTAGGAGAGGGACAGAGAAAACACGCAGCCATGTGAGAGTTCCAAACAATCCACACCTGATCAAGGATAACCAGCATAACAGTGGTGGTAACACATTGAGGAGGTGACAGTATGGAAAGTTTCTCACTCCATAAGACACTAAGGCACGGCCTTCTCCATCTCTCCACCTAGACTATGTTTGGCAGTAAGCTAGGCTGAAAAGATATGTTTTTAATCTACACTTAAAAATTGAAACTGTGTCCGAATCCCTAACATGCCTTGGTAAACCGTTCCACAACAGAGGAGCTCTAAAAGAGAAGGCTCTACCACCAGCTGTGCTCTTCAAAATTCTAGGGAGTAATAGATGGCCGGCTTCTTGTGAACGAAGCAGTCGTGTCGGCTTATAGGGGGCAATCATTTCGGTCAGATATAAAGGTGCAAGTCCGTTTACTGCTTTAAAAGTTAGCAACAGTACTTTATAATCAGCCCGATATTTAATAGGAAGCCAATGTAGTGATGCTAACACTGGAGTAATGTGCTCATACTTTTTGGATCTAGTCAAAATACGTGCCGCTGTATTCTGTACTAGTTGAAGACTCTTTAGAGAGCTACTAGAGGAGCCGGATAATAAGGCATTACAATAGTCTAGCCTCGATGCAACAAAAGCATGCATCAAGGTTTTAGCATCCTCTAATGACAGAAAGTGCCGAATTTTAGCTATGTTTCTTAGGTGAAAGAAAGCTACTCTGGAAGTGTTTTTAATATGAGTGTCAAATGTAAGGTCCTGATCAATAATAAAACCAAGGTTCTTAACCATAATACTTGATGTAACTATGCAATCACCTGCATTTAACTGCAGATCCAACTTGTTCCTTAATTTTTTGGGGCCCAAAACCATCATCTCTGTTTTATCTGAATTTAAAAGCAGGAAATTTACTGTCATCCAGTTCTTTATATCAGAGATACAAGCCTCTAATTGAGTGAGTTTAAGTGTTTCACCTGGTTTCATTGATATGTACAGCTGTGTATCATCGGCATAGCAATGGAAATTTACACCATGTTTACGAATAACATTACCGAGTGGTAGCAAGTATAATGAGAACAGTAATGGTCCCAGCACTGAGCCTTGTGGAATACCATATTTAACCTGAGAGTAGTCAGAGAACTCTTGATCTAATTGCACAAATTGAAACCGGTCTAATAAGTATGATTTAAACCATGAGAGTGCCCGTCCGCAAACCAACCAGGTTTTCTAGCCTATGAAGGAGAATCTGGTGGTCAATAGTGTCAAAAGCAGCACTTATGTCAAGGAGCACTAGAATAGAAACACAACCAGCGTCCAATGCTAACAGTAAGTCATTTACAACTTTAATAAGTGCTGTCTCAGTGCTATGGTTTGGTCTAAAACCTGATTGTAATGTTTCATATAGATTATTCGTTTTTAGGAAAGCAGTTAATTGTTGAGCTACAGATTTCTCTAAAATTTTTGACAAAAAGGGCAGATTTGAAATGGGCCTATAGTTCTTCAGATTAACAGGATCAAGATTTGGTTTCTTTAGAAGAGGCTTGATTACTGCTACTTTTAAAGACCTAGGTACGCAACCCAATAATAGGGATGTATTTATGATATCTAACATGGGCTGGCCTAGCACAGGCAAAAGCTCTTTAATAAGCTTTGTTGGTATGGGGTCTAACAGACATGTAGATGATTTGGTGGACATAACCAGTTTACTGAATTTGTCCAGATCCAAGGGAGTGAAAAACTCAAGGGTCTCTACGCAACCCTGCTCCTGATAGCCCTGTGCTATCTCGGCAGTTGGAGTGCTAGATATTGGAGTCATTTTCATAATTTGTTCTCTGATTGTCTCAATCTTATCAGTAAACGAGTTCATAAAGTCATTTGAATTATAGTTAGAAGGATAACTGATGGAAACTGAAGACTGTTTTTTTGTCAGTTTAGCTACCGTGTTAAATAGAAATCTTGGGTTGTTTTTATTCTGGTCAATTAGTTTCGAGAAGTACGATGACCTAGCTGTAGTAAGAGCGTGCTTGTATTCGATGAGGCTGTCCTTCCAAGCAGAGCGAAAAACCTCTAAATTGGTAGAGCGCCATCTGCGTTCTAATTTTCTGGAAACTTGTTTAAGGGCACGGGTATGGTCGGTAAACCGGTAAGCCTGGCTAGCGCTCTGAGAGGTCATACATTTTGCGAATTTATACTACGGGATAATGTTCTAGATAATAGAAGAGTACCTCTCCAGTTCGGGTGGAGTCCGTCTCTCTTCAGTAAGCCAGGCTTTCCCAAAAAGTAGGCCAATTGTCTATGAAGCCCAAGTCGTTGTCAGTACACCAGTTAGCCATCCAGCGATTTAGCAACGTGAGTCTACTGTAGACTTCGTCACTCCTACGGGTAGGGATAGGGCCAGAGATAATTACTTCCCGACTGAGTGTTTTAGCGAGCTTACACACCGAAACAAAATTATTTTTAGTGATCTCCGACTGCCTAAGTCGGACATCGTTGGTGCCAGCGTGGATAATAATTTTAGAATATTTACGATTATTCTTAGCTAGCACCTTTAAGTTTGCCTCCACGTCGGTAGCTCTGGCCCCAGGCAAACATTGGACTATGGTCGCTGGTGACTCTATCCTCACGTCTCGTAAAATGGAATCGCCAATTATCAGAGCTTTCTCAGTAGGTGTATTACTGAGTGGGGAAAAACGATTCGAAACGTGAGTTAGGTGTATGACCTCCTTGGGGCGGCGACTATGCCTCCCTCGAACCGTGACAAAGCGCCTTGCTGCGAAGGTTCTGCTGGGGGAATAGCACTAATGTCTAGGCTATTTAAACTCCCTGGTGCGTCCGGCGCTAACAGAAAAGACTCTATGTAACTCTCTCCTTCCTGAATCTGGCGAAGCGTCCGGATGCGGTCCTCAAGCTCAACTATTTTCTGCGCCTATTCTAAATTAAGTTCACACTTCCTACAAATACCAGTTACGTTAAACTTGGCGTCAGAACTAACACTAAACATATTGCACTCCAAGCAGGAAACAAGGGAGGAAGCCATGGTCGAATTCCTTACCGTAATGTTTTCTTGGGTGTCGAACAGAAAACCACGGTGCTCGAGTCCCGTATGGGTTGGTTAGTTAGGAATAACCGAAAAAGATTAAAAAATAGAAAAGAGTTTTGTATCCAAATCAGTATAAAAGTGTAGAAAATGCGGGCAGCGAAAACCTGGAGCAGCAGTTACTACAGCGTGCGTCGCGTTCAAAATGGAAACAGGAAACAGGAAACAGGAAGTCGTCTTGTTGTGTGAAGAAAATAAACTCGGAGCCACGCAATCACCCCCTGCTTATCAGGAGCAGGGTTGCGTAGAGACCCTTGAGTTTTTCACTCCCTTGGATCTGGACAAATTCAGTAAACTGGTTATGTCCTCCAAATCATCTACATGTCTGTTAGACCCCATACCAACAAAGCTTATTAAAGAGCTTTTGCCTGTGCTAGGCCAGCCCATGTTAGATATCATAAATACATCCCTATTATTGGGTTGCGTACCTAGGTCTTTAAAAGTAGCAGTAATCAAGCCTCTTCTAAAGAAACCAAATCTTGATCCTGTTAATCTGAAGAACTATAGGCCCATTTCAAATCTGCCCTTTTTTTTTTTAGAAATCTGTAGCTCAACAATTAACTGCTTTCCTAAAAACGAATAATCTATATGAAACATTACAATCAGGTTTTAGACCAAACCATAGCACTGAGACAGCACTTATTAAAGTTGTAAATGACTTACTGTTAGCATTGGACACTGGTTGTGTTTCTATTCTAGTGCTCCTTGACATAAGTGCTGCTTTTGACACTATTGACCACCAGATTCTCCTTCATAGGCTAGAAAACCTGGTTGGTTTGCGTGGACGGGCACTCTCATGGTTTAAATCATACTTATTAGACCGGTTTCAATTTGTGCAATTAGATCAAGAGTTCTCTGACTACTCTCAGGTTAAATATGGTATTCCACAAGGCTCAGTGCTGGGACCATTACTGTTCTCATTATACTTGCTACCACTCGGTAATGTTATTCGTAAACATGGTGTAAATTTCCATTGCTATGCCGATGATACACAGCTGTACATATCAATGAAACCAGGTGAAACACTTAAACTCACTCAATTAGAGGCTTGTATCTCTGATATAAAGAACTGGATGACAGTAAATTTCCTGCTTTTAAATTCAGATAAAACAGAGATGATGGTTTTGGGCCCCAAAAATTAAGGAACAAGTTGGATCTGCAGTTAAATGCAGGTGATTGCATAGTTACATCAAGTATTATGGTTAAGAACCTTGGTTTTATTATTGATCAGGACCTTACATTTGACACTCATATTAAAAACACTTCCAGAGTAGCTTTCTTTCACCTAAGAAACATAGCTAAAATTCGGCACTTTCTGTCATTAGAGGATGCTAAAACCTTGATGCATGCTTTTGTTGCATCGAGGCTAGACTATTGTAATGCCTTATTATCCGGCTCCTCTAGTAGCTCTCTAAAGAGTCTTCAACTAGTACAGAATACAGCGGCACGTATTTTGACTAGATCCAAAAAGTATGAGCACATTACTCCAGTGTTAGCATCACTACATTGGCTTCCTATTAAATATCGGGCTGATTATAAAGTACTGTTGCTAACTTTTAAAGCAGTAAACGGACTTGCACCTTTATATCTGACCGAAATGATTGCCCCTATAAGCCGACCGACTGCTTCGTTCACAAGAAGCCGGCCATCTATTACTCCTAAATTTTGAAGAGCACAGCTGGTGGTAGAGCCTTCTCTTTTAGAGCTCCTCTGTTGTGGAACGGTTTACCAAGGCATGTTAGGGATTCGGACACAGTTTCAATTTTTAAGTGTAGATTAAAAACATATCTTTTCAGCCTAGCTTACTGCCAAACATAGTCTAGGTGGAGAGATGGAGAAGGCCGTGCCTTAGTGTCTTATGGAGTGAGAAACTTTCCATACTGTCACCTCCTCAATGTGTTACCACCACTGTTATGCTGGTTATCCTTGATCAGGTGTGGATTGTTTGGAACTCTCACATGGCTGCGTGTTTTCTCTGTCCCTCTCCTAATAGGTATGCTGCCATAGCTTACACCTGTTGGGGCTAACTGTATATTTCCTATGCTTGTGCTCCCCTGCTCTTACATAATGCTACTGGCTATAGCACTGCTTTTTCTGACTGCATGTTCTCTTCTCTGCCTCAGCCTCTGACTCGGGGCACCTGCCCCGAGCCCTAGATCCTGCGAGAAGTGTGAGCTGCCCCCATCAACCCTCACCCCCACGCCAACCCCAGTTCCTGGATCTGGACCCTCTCCGCGTGGTTTAGCCCCCCGCTGACTACCTAACTCAGACTAACCTTGGACTGACCATGACATGGTCTTTTTGGACATACCCTGTGCCGGCCAGAAGAGGATGGGCTCCCCCTTTTTAGTCTGGTTCCTCCCAAGGTTTCTCCCTACCTAGGGAGTTTTCCTTGCCACTGTTGCCGTTAGGCTTGCTTTTGGGGGTCTAGGCCTGGGTTCCCCCTCTGTTAAGCGTTTTGTGACAATTCTGTTGTGAAAAGCGCTATACAAATAAACTTGATTTGATTTGATTTGATTTGATAGCCCTGTGCTATCTCGGCAGTTGGAGTGCTAGATATTGGAGTCATTTTCATAATTTGTTCTCTAATTGTCTCAATCTTATCAGTAAACGAGTTCATAAAGTCATTTGAATTATAGTTAGAAGGATAACTGATGGAAACTGAAGACTGTTTTTGTCAGTTTAGCTACCGTGTTAAATAGAAATCTTGGGTTGTTTTTATTCTGGTCAATTAGTTTCGAGAAGTACGATGACCTAGCTGTAGTAAGAGCGTGCTTGTATTCGATGAGGCTGTCCTTCCAAGCAGAGCGAAAAACCTCTAAATTGGTAGAGCGCCATCTGCGTTCTAATTTTCTGGAAACTTGTTTAAGGGCACGGGTATGGTCGGTAAACCAGGGTGCAAGTTTCTTCTCACTGCATTTTTTTCTCTTGAGGGGTGCGACCGCATCAAGTGTATTCCGTAAAATGTGATTTAACGCATCAGTTTGATGATCAATTGACAAAAGGCTATTTGGGTCCTGACTTGATACTAAGGATTCGGGAAGTAAGTTTATAAATTTTGAAGCCGTCAATGAATTTATAGAGCGGCTGGAATAGTATTTAGGTTCGATTTAATAGGAATATTTACCTGAATTTCAAAAGAAATCAAAAAGTGATCCGATAGTACAGGATTATGGGGAGACACAATGATATTCTCGACATCGATACCATAGGATAAGACTAAATCTAAGGTATGATTGTGGCGGTGGGTTGGTTCAGATATATTTTGAACAAAACCGACAGAGTCAATAATAGCTGCAAAAGCCAGTCCTAAAGGGTCACTGTCATTATCAACATGTATGTTGAAATCTCCAACAATCACAACTTTATCCGCCATAGTTGCCAAGCTTGATAAAAACTCTGCAAACTCGGAGAGAAAAACAGTATACGGTCAGGTGGTCTATAAATAGTTATTAAGAGGAAGGATTGCACTGAGGTAACTAGATCTTTTGACCGTCCAGAAAGCATAAAAGCGATTCAAAAGAGGAGAACTTATCCCCACATTTAGGTGTAAAACTAAATTTTGTCGAAAAAATCACAGCAACACCGCCCCCTCTACCGGACAGACGCGGCGCTTGGCAGCTGGCATAACCATCGGGAGATGCCTCATTAAGTGCACTGTATTCGTCAGGCCTAAGCCAGGTTTCAGTGAAACTAATCAGGTCAAAACTATGGTCGGTGATTAGTTCGTTCACAAGAACTGCCTTGGGGGAAAGTGATCTAACATTTAACAATCCACATTTAAGATGCGTCTTACTACAGGCAACACTTACTGCAGGCTGAGAGGTTTTAATATAAATAAGATTGTGTACACAAATGCCACGACAGCCAGTGTGCTCAGATAGCTTTTTACTTCTAAAACCATTTCCAAAACGAGGGACAGACACAGTCTCAATAGCTAAGCTAGTCACGGGTTTTTGGAAGCTAGCAGACAGTGGTTTAGGACCAGAAGTCTGCTGCCTGGCTAGCGCTCTGAGAGGTCATAAAGATCAGAACACTGCAAATAAAATAAGTGATAAGATTACAACACTGCCAATACGATTTGCAATCATAAGGGACAATAAGACAACTATTACAAATGAAATAAGTGATAAGATTACAACACTGCCAATACGATTTGCAATCATAAGGGACAATAAGACAACTATTACAAATGAGCTAGCCAGTCAGATTCTGTGTAAAGAGAGAGAGCCTAAGAGTTTATTTTGAAGATATTTCAACTTAAAGGGATGGTTCACGCTCATTGCACAATTCTCTAATAGTTGTCTTACCTTGTAATTTCAGGGTCACACACTTTAGGGCCTAGTAGGAAAGACAGTTATTACAGAATTAAATAAGTGATAAGATTACAACACTGCCAATGAGGGTGAACCATCCCTCCCTTTAAGTTGAAATATCTTCAAAAGAAACTCTCAGGCTAGGCTACACAGAATCTGACTGGCACCTTAACGCAGTATAGGGGTTGAACACAAATCACATTGTTTAGTTTTGCATAATTCTGTAATAACTGTCTTTCCTACTAGGCCCTAAAGTGTGTGACCCTGAAATTACAAGGTAAGACAACTATTAGAGAATTGTGCAATGAGCGTGAACCATCCCTTTAAGTTGAAATATCTTCAAAATAAACTCTTAGGCTCTCTCTCTTTACACAGAATCTGACTGGCTAGCTCATTTGTAAGACGGGTTACTATTTAAGGCTGTAAAAGCTTCTGTTCAGCTTCAGCAGAAGCTGATTTTCAAAATTGCTGGAGTCGATCCTTGCTCTCCTAGGGCTAAATAGAAGCCCTGCAATACTAAACAGCCTTTCACACGCCCAGCTGAGGCAGGAAGAGGCGTGTTTAACTTGATGGACACCTTACAGACGGAGGGGAAGGTCTTCAGCAGACTGGTGTGGTCAGCAGAGCATGCCAGATATCCCTCAAGTTCTTTTGAGGTTTCTTGTGCAGTTGTCTTGATGGACGAGAAGAAGTCGTCATCATCAGAAGCGATGGGGCTACCGAGGGGCATCAAAGGGCTCCATGTCCAGATTGATGTAGTCCAGTCCTGAAAAACAATGCATGTCCCATACACATGCAGAAATTGAACAGAATGGCATTCAGAACATTAGTCAATGACAGCCAAAGTACATATTTTCCATAGGTCTAATCTTTACTGTAACTCTCATTTGGCAAATAGCCATGGTATCATTCTAGACAGTTAATTGAGACATAGCATAGGCCTAAACCTTCCACCTCAGGGATGCATGCAACACAAGCTGTATTTTCATAGAATGCATAGCCTACCGTGGTATATTATTCCTTTCTTATTTGAATTATTTTGTGTTAATCTACTGCATAGGTTTTGTTAATTGTTTACCCTCTCTAACCCTCAATGAGAGGAATGGAGTTGGGCTATGAGCCCTGCCAATTCTGGCCATAAGGACATCGGTATTGCATTGGTCAAGCAATGAACTGATCATATGTTAAGAGAACGATTACAAATGCATCATTATATCTGTGAACCCCCCTTTAATGTGAGGTTGAATGTATATCATCTGCTACCATACACACATATATTATTTTGAAAATAAATACAAAATATCTGTTTACAAAAGAAGCAGGCTTTTCCTTACCCTTTTTGAGGATGGCTTCGTCTTTGGTCCACGACGTCTTGAATTTTGGCAGCAAGATGGCGGCTGCAATCAGTTCTGGGTCTTCCAGATTTCACTGAAGCGGTTCTTCAAACCCAGTTGAATGGCATCAACAAGTGGCTTGGAAAACTTTAAGGATGGCTTGATCCGATCCAGTTTTGTCTTCAGCTGAGTCAGAGTGGGAAGAAGCCATCCCATCTGTATGTTGGTTTCAGCCTGCAGAATATCGATAGCCTTGGCCACTGGACTCATGGTTGCTGAGTATTCTGCTAAGAAGGCCAATTCTGATGGATTGAGCCTGTGACACACAAAACGTTTCAATTCAGTCTGGGGTAGTTTATGTTTATGTTTATTTAAGGATCCCCATTAGAAACACATGGGTATGCCTCTAATCTTCCTGGGGTACTGAACATAGAAAATACAATACAGACATGCAAAAAAGTACAAGACACTTTAAAATATAAAAACAATCAAGAAAGTAAAAGTAAAAGACACATTAAGATATAAAAACAAATCAGGCATATTAAACAGATACACAAATGAGAGAAATTAAGGATGAAGTAGTAACAGACTTAACATTGCAATTAACCATAAAATCAGAGAGAGAGAGACACTTTACAGATATAAAGTGATACTAAAGCAGGCAGACTAGACAGATAAACGAGTAGTCATAGTGAGATAGTTGAATCCAATATTAGGTAGTAGCTTTAGAATGGAATATAATGTTCAGTTAGGGCTTTAGGATGTTTAGAGTGTGGCAGTTGTATTGGGTTGATTAGTGTGGGGTAGTTTCAGTGAGTGTGTGGGGTTACTGTACTGGGGTAGTTAAGTTTTAAGTAGTTATGAGTGGGAAAGTTGTAATGGGGGAATTAGTGAGTGTGTAGTAAAAAATATCGGTAAACAGTACTCACATTGGAATTTTGAATGATGCGCAGACATCTCGGATGGCTCCCTCTCCTTGTTCTTTGACGATCCTTACTATTCTCTCCACTGCGAAGAACATCGAATTCCATCTAGTTGTATTGGGCCGTATTAGCTGAAGTTTGCATGCGTCTTCGATGGTTTCTGCAGCAGTAGCGGATCGCGCACTCTTGTTCCATAGTGCCTGGCACTTTGAAAATGAGGATCTGGACACTTTTTTGTAGGTCTCATTTGAGTTTGCCTTTAAAGCATCTACTGTTGACACCAGATTAAGAAGGTGGCATGCGCAACGCTGATGCTTGGGTAGATGATACTCAATGCCATCGCCTTCATCAAGCACACTTGTCACTTCTTGGAAGTTAACTTCACCCTCTTCCTCCTCTTGAATCTCTTCCTCATCTTCCTCACCTGAGCAGCTTGCTTCTTCAGTGTCAGTCACATTGTTGTTTTCGTCTTGTTGGGCTCCATAGATGTGGAATGCTTTTATAAAATTCGACCCATTGTCAGTCGTTGTTCTAACGATCTTGTCACGAATCTGGTATTCTGCATGGATGTCATTTAATGCACCAGCTAAAACGTCAAACGTGTGAGAGCCTTTTAACTGCCTACATGCTAGGGCTGCTGAGCGCCTGTCTAAACTGTCAGGATCAAGCCAGTGAGCTGTTACGCCAATGAAGCTGCGCCTCCTGGCGGTCCAGCAGTCTGTGGTGGTTGCGATGTATTCCACCTCCCTCATTGCCGCAATCACTTTCTTCTTCATAGTTTTGGTAGCTTCGGCTATACTTGACCGTAGAGTGGGACGTGACATGATGGTGGCATTGGGCTGGAGGTCCTGGATCAGGTCTTTGAATGCTTGTAGGTTCACCACACTGAATGGTTGAAGGCCTTCAATGACATACTTAATTACTGCTTTGTTTATGTTCACTTGTGACACTCGCTTGCTAGACATATCCAGCTTGAGCTGCTTGGTAGTACTGGCACTGCTGGCAGGAGGTGTTTCGTGAAGCTTTCTCTTCTGTGAGCTGCTGTGACTCTGAGTCAATTTAGAGTAACTCTCTAACTGATGGGGATGCTTTCTCTGCAAAAAGAGAAATATAATTTATAAATGTGTATTTTCCTAAATATAAAACTGTTAAACATAATTTCTCAATAACAATCTTATACACGTGGCTTCCCTTACAAAAAAAAGAACTGCAGTGAAAAAGTTTTTTCGTGTCCAAAACATTGCATAATACTGTAATCAATCATTAGTATTACAACAACTACAGTAATATTGAAGTGCAGTTATACTGTAATCATTACAACTGCAGTTGAACTGCAGTATTTTTGTGTAGGGAATTTGACATGGCAAGGAGGTCAAAGTTATCAATGCAGTGATAGCCAAGTTAGCTAACGTTTGCTCACTCTCAGTCCAAAATTATCCATCCCACCCTGATGATACCGCTAACGTTGCAATTAATTTCGTTAGCCAGCTACGTTATCATATTCATATCCGACCGACTGTTTCTTTATAACGTTACGTTATCGATAGCTAACGTTAACGTTGCCAGACTTTGGAGTAGGGATGTTAATGATTAATCGATGATCGATTAATCGCCGTTAAGAATTTGATCGATCAAGCATATCAAATGAACGATTATGTATGTGTTACAGCTCTATGGTCTCATGCCTTAGCAGCACAGCGGAGTTATCCAATAGCACAAACTCTAGTGAGTGTAATAATATTGCTTTGAAACAACAGTTAAAACCTTGTTGATTTTATTAAATATATCTAGCAATATTGTAACTTGGTCTGGGAAGACGAAAAGTAACCTGCCGGCATCAATGCAACATGTGATGCCGTGAGGATAAGTGTTGTTGTAGTCTACAGTAGCCAACCTTTGGTTTGTCAAGACTACAACGCAAGGAAACGTAACAGCTATGCTTGTGTATGAAATTTCAAGAAGGCTACGTATCAATTTGTAAAAGCAGCGTAGTAAGCTACGCGTTTACCGTAATGTCCACTATTTGAAATGTATAGTTAACTCGTTCTCTAGCAGGTTAACCTCGATAAATATGTTTTGGTTTGCACAGGAATATATATAGGCTACATATCTTTTAACATTTTAGCAATGTGTGTCTCATTAGCCCACAGGTGTCAAACTCATTCCATCGAGGGCCGAGTGTATGCAGGTTTTTGTTGCAACCAATGCACTACACCAGGTGATTTCACTAATTAGCCCACTTCTTCAACCAAGGGAGGAACCTAATTGAAATCACCTGGAGTTGTGCATAGGCCTACTGTATGGTGTTTCATTTCCTTCATTCCTTCGTTTTATGCTGTTAAAATAGGCCTGTATCTCAAAAGTTTGAATTAAGCTATTCTCTGTCATACGCTACATTTAGCTGTTTTTTTTTAAAGATTAATCGATTAATTCAATTGTTTGTTCACGTGGGCGACGATCGATCAAGGACATTTCTTAAAATTAGCATCCCTACTTTGGAGTGGTGGTGGAGACGTGATTAACGCTAGCTTAGCTAGCTCTGTATCATGTCGTCAGCTAACGTTAGCTAAATGAATGCACATAGTAACATTAAAGTTAGCTCACCTCAGTATGTTTTCTCAAATTTGAGGGTGAATTTTTGAATGCCAAAATTTCGTTCACCCGTGGTAGGCAAAGAAGACATTTCAGCCGATAAGAATCTCCCTTGACTTCGGTGAATTCGAACATATCCTTAAGATATGGCCATGGGTGATCCCTTTCCGTTTCATGATTGCTGGCGGCAGCGAGAGCATCTTCACCTGCTGCTTCTGCCATCTTCTTCCTGTAGCAATGACGATGACGTGCTGCTGAGCGAGCGGGCCATATCCCGTATGCTGGCAAATTGAGTCTGCGTGCTTAAAAAAAAAAAAAAAAAAGGAATCTTTTTTTTTCATCGGATTGGAAATGTAACGAATACTTGGGAGGGGGCATGGGGAAATGTATCGGAGTAAAAAGTAAACATTTTCTTAAAAATTGTAGTGGAGTAAGAGTGAAAGTAGGAGCAAATAAGACGTACTCAAGTAAAGTACAGATCCCCGAAAAAAATACTTAAGTAATGTAACGAAGTATTTTTACTTCGTTACCTACCACCCCTGCAAATGACTATGAATCAACCAAAAAATGCACAGCCAAGAATTGTACATTGTGACATTGAGTCATTTATTATACTGGTCATAAGTTTTATTCTGGCTCCAAAAGAGCCATAATCGCAATGTTAACTTTTTTTTCTTTAATGATTCTTGCATCATTAAAGGCAATGTCAGGCATCTCAGTAACTGAAACCAATTTCAGGGTTTGGGGTAAAACCATACTGTTTGTTGAGTTGCACTGTCTACTATTCCTACAACTGACAAAAAAAGGTGACTCAGAATAGGCCAACCCGAGTAAATTAATTCTTATGTGTAATTAAACTAGACAAATGTGTGAATATTGCATATGACTAATATATGTTGTGCTTGCTTTTTCTGATGATTTATTAAACAGGTATTAGTGGCTTAGCAGAAATGTGCCTTTACACTTTGGGGGTCATCATTGGAATCTGTCTTGGCTCCAACATGTGGATCTTTGGCAAGCTAAGACAGCCTCTCGCAGAGCACATGGTGGATAGCACCTGAGATCACTTTGGCTTTTAAAGGCAAAGTGTGGATTTATGTATTGCAGGAAAGTTTAATGACCAGTTTGGGGAGAAATGAAAAGTCTCCCCTGCAAAGCATATGTTGACCATATAATGGTCAAATTCTTTTTTAATATAATTATTATAAGTATATAGATTTTGACGTTACATGACATGTTACTTTGAATTAATATTGACCCTCAGAGCTGACACAAATTTTAGGAGAGAATTTCCATTCCTAAAAAGCTATTTAACCCTGAAGGAGCCTCCAAGATTCTAAAGGCATGGTCATGAGTGCAGTAAGTTTCGATCAGCTGGACTATAATTTCCTGGCGCCCACATGCAGGTACTGCTGGAGACCTGTTCTGAGACTCTTGAGATAAAATGGTAGCGTGACCATGTAGAGCAGGGGTGTCCAATCTTATCCGAGAAGGGCCAGTGTGGGTGCAGGCTTTTGTTCTAACCCAGCACTAAACAACTGATTAAACTAATCAAGGTCTTGATTGTAGACCATGATTGGTGAATTAGTTGAATCAGGTGTTTTAGTGCAGGGTTAGAACAAAAGCCTGCACCCACACTGGCCCTTCTCGGATAAGATTGACACCCCTGCTCTACATGGTCGCGCTACATTAGTCTTGGATTACTTTAGTAGATTCCTGACTATTTGCTAAGCCTCCCAGTTTTGTATCATCTGCAAATTTAACTAATGTACTTTCAATGTCCATATCAATGTCATTTATGTAGATGATAAAGAGCAGTGGTCCCAGCACCGATCCCTTTCCACTTCCCACTTTCCTCGGATAAGATCCCGCCTAACTACCCTTTGTGTTCTTTCCAGTAACCAGTTCGAACCCACTCTAAAATGCCTCCTGTTTCCTTCTGCTCTCATTTTGATAATGAGTTTGTCATGTGGCACCTTATCAAATGCTTTTTGGAAATCTAAGTATATAATATCATACGCCTTTCTCTCATCCAGACACTTGGTTGCTTCCTCAAAAAATGTCAGGATTTGTCTGACATGACCTACCCTTGCAAAAACCATGCTTCCCTTAGGATGTTGTAATTTTCTAAAAATACTTCTAGTTTATCTTTAATAATAGATTCTAATATTTTGCATATGATGCAAGTTAAACTAATAGGCCTATAGTTTCCTGGATCATGGTCCCCTTTCTTATATATTGGTACCACAATACCCTGTTTCCAGTCATTAGGTACTTCACCAGTCTTTAAAGACAGTCTGAAAATACTTGCCAGTGGTTTATAAATGATCTCGCAACTCCTTTAGTACCCTGGGGTATATGCCATCCGCCTGCTTTATTAGTCTTTAATTTTTGTAATTTACAATACTTCCATCTCCCCTATCTCTGTATCCGAAGACTTTCTGAGTAATGAATATGCCTTCCGGCCTATTAGCAGCCTCTTCTCTGGTAAAACTATCTACAAAACAGCCATTTAGAGCATCTGCAATATCCTTATTTTTACAGAGCAGTGCCCCGTCTTTGTTTTTAATTCCCTTAATCTTTTGACTTTTCTTTTCCTTTATTGAAAGAAACCAGACTTTTGCATTTTCTGCGATTTGCCTTTCGTATCCTTTTGGCTACCCTTAGTTCTTTTTAGTGACCTTAGCACGCACAGTGATAATATTCAGCCTTATTACTCTCGGTACTGTTGTTTTTATATATCTTAAACAGTTTTTTCTTCTCCCTCAAATTCTGTCGCATATCTTTATTTATCCACGGTGGGGACTGCTTTTTCAACGTACTTTTTCGCACAGGAATAAATTTACACTGTGCATCAAGTATAACCCTTTTAAACTTGTCCCACTTTTCATTCACTGTCCTACACTCCAGAAGATGTCCCCAGTCTACCATGCTTAATTCTAATCGCATCTGTTTAAAGTTGGCACGCCTAAAATGTAAAATCCTTGTGTTAGATGGGGCCCTCTTAGTTTGCCATAATATATCGAATCCGATTGCAATGATTAAATGGGTTCCATTACTCTATACTACTGATTCTGACAAAAACACCAGATCTAGGATTGAATTTCCTCTTGTAGGCTGTCTAACATACTGTGCCAAAAAAAGATCATTAATAACATCTAGAAATTCTTCCTCCCTATTTCCTTGTCCTGTCTCCAATTCCCAATTAATACCAGGGTAATTTAAGTCACCCATGATAATAGTCTCACCTCCTCTGCAAGCTTGTTTTATATTTTCAAAAGCATTATATTCATATTCATATTGCTGTCTGAAGCTGGTGGTCGATAACACACCCCTATATTTAATCCCTTCTCATGTTCCCCTATGAGCTTTATCCAAATATCCTCGCTAGGCATGCGTTGGCTAGTTTCTGGAAACTCCTGCACATTTAGATTATCTTTCACATACAGTGCCACACCCCCACCTCTCTTACCGGATCTATCCTTCCTAATAAGTTTATACCCTTCTATATTGTATTCCCCCGTCCTCTTCTCCCAGCCACGTCTCTGTAATCCCTACGATATCATAGCCTTTGCTATTGATCTCAACCTCTATTTCCAGTCATTTATTTTTTATACTTCTAGCATTAAAACATAGACATTTCAGACTACTGTTTCTACTATTGCTCTCCCGCTCCCTCGCTCCCTTCCATCCCAAGCTGTTGTAGCTTCGTTGTTTAAATTGTAATTTGCTTATAATCAGTTAAAAAAGTGCTTGCAGTTAGCTTCAACTGTATAACTCTGACTTTGTTGTCCTGTTTTAGCTGTCCTGCAGTAGTTTTGACCCGTTGTTAAATTGGCAATCTCATTAGGCTGGAATTATGCTTCTGTGAAGATACACGTAAACGTCTCTGCGTAGCTACGCAGAGAAGGGGTTTATGGAAAACTGTAGCTCGCAGAGGAGCCGACGTGCACACCTCCAAAATTTCAACAACGCGTCGTGCGTAGCTGTGGTTGTGTGCGTCAAACAAACGCTGATTGTTTGAGCAGGGAAGTATATCCGGTAGCCTGCTAGCTAACTGTAGCTCAGTTGTAACTTCTCTAACATAGCCAGCTAGCTGAAATGCTAACGTTACTACAGCAACATAGCTATGTATCAGATTGTATAGTTGACTAAATGACTATCTATCTTGCTAGCGGTAGCTATCTAGTTAACTTTACTGATGGAGATGTACGTTTGATTTGGTTGATTTATGGACTGATCAGGACATGTTCTTCAATGTTCTGGCAATGACAGTTGACTGAAGCCAACAGTCATGAACAAGTAGCTGACTTACCACAGATAAATAAAAGCAAGTACATGTTGTTGTAAATATCATTGACTTTATTGTTGACATTGGGTAACAGAGTCATTAACAACAAAAGGGTATTGCGATGTAGGCTACTCAAGTAATATGAACAAAGCTACTTTGCAACTATTTTAGCCCAATTTAAAATGAAAAACTTTACTGTAACATCAACACACCACTTAACGTACGTAATGTTAGCTAACTAAGTTAACTATAAACAAAATGCAGCAATGGCATAAAACTACGAACATATGTTACTGACTGAAGATAGCTTATCATTACCCATGAAAACCACATATAATTGCATCTTAACCTGAAATATAGGTATTTTTTTCCTGTTTACTTTCTATGTCAATCAATACCAACAACCCTTCACCACACAACCATATACTAAACTCACAGGCTTTTTTGTTTACACCGGGGGTGAAAACGGATTTCCATTTCTGGGTTTCTTCTTTGTTTTCTGTACATTCTTTAGTTTAGTAAATGCGACACTGCCTCCTAGTGCACGCGTTAACGTTACGTGAAAGTATGTTGGCAAACCCCTATGCTCTACACGCACATGTTCACAGATTCGCATATGCAGAAGCATAATTCCGCCCTCAATCGTTTTTGTTGCGTTTGTATTAGTTGCGTGCTTCTGGAGTAGTGTGCAGTGGTTTTGGGGCATTGTCTGCACCTGGTAGTCGGCGCAACGTAGTTTCTTTGTTTCTTTTCTTTATCCTTTATTTATTTTTCAGTTTTTGGTAGCCTAAACTTTTTATTTTAACCTCTGGCAGTTTACTGCTTACCTTTGTACCATTTCAGGTTATTCACTGGATTTGAATTGCTTAAATTTCAGTAAAAACTGGAAAATGGGGGTGTTCTAAAACTTTTGACTGGTAGTGTATATTCTGACAATAAATCAGTAATTCCGTCCAGAGCAGTATGTAATGCAGAAGGCGGTCTATAAACACCTGCCACTGTAAATCTAATGTTATTGCAAAGCACAAGATCTAGTGCCAAGAGTTAAAGCTGTTTAGGGACAGATACTGATTTTAAGACAGAAACATAAAAACAATTTTCCACAAAAATAACAACTCCACTGCCTCGGGCATTTCTGTCTGCTCTATAAATAGTATACCCATGCACATTGATATCAGTATCAGACATATATTTCTTAAGCTAAGACTCTGATCAAATTAAGATGTCTGTGTTTGACTCTTGGGCCCATGAACATACAAAGTCAATTTTAGGAACAAATAGTTCATAGTTAAACTATTAGCAATATAGGCTAAGAGTTTAGCCCCGGTTCTGTTTAGGTGTCCTCCATCTTTCGCAAATAGAGAGTGTATTTTCCAGAAGGCAGTGAAGTTATCTGCAAAGGGGACATTTAATGAGTTAGAGTAACATTTAAGCCAAATATGAAGCTGTCAGATCCTGCTGAACTACATATCTCCAAAGCAAGGCGATAGAATTGGGCCAGACACTATAAGTTGCTTCCCTGTATCCAGTACTGAACTGATGAGGATTTTAAAGTCCTTCTCAAATTTTATACATTGATTAGAGCTGACATCATTTAATCCAATGTGAATGACAATAGTGGTGGCTGTGGGTTGCTCACGTACTGTAGGTCCAATCCAGTTATTGTCTAAAACCCGAGCTCCAGGGTAACAGAATGTTTCGGAGGCAGGGATGTCCAAATGCCTCATTAGGCAAGACCCCACAATAAGGGTGGAGGGGAAATCCAAGATGTGTCCCTAATCCCTAATCCTAATCCGCCTGATGTTGTACATCTCAGAGGGCCCCGTAGCAGGCTGCGCAGCAGAGCCGCACCACACAGGAGCAGCTGCGGGAGCTCGAGCCGAGGAGCCCAGTGAAGGCATAGCAGCAGGAGTTGCCATGGCGGTAGCAGGCCCAGTGGAGTTATGCCCTGGAGAGAGTCCATTAAACATCTGGAACCTGCCTAATCCAGCCTTAACTCCTCTCATGGTGGTGAGCGAGTGGTGCATCTCCCATTGTGATGGCCTTTGGAGGTAGTGGACCAAGCTTGGGCATGGAGCAAACCAAGGTTTTTGGGCTCACACTAAATCTGTTCCATAGATCTTCCTCACAGGCAGCCACTGGTGGAGTCGGTGGATGGACCTTCACTTGGCGGGAGGAAGCTATGTAGGCTCCAGGTGCGATTCCATCATGATCTAGGAGGCTGTGAACAGCGTATCCATATGTTTTTCAGAATCAGAATCAGAATCAGAATCAGAATTATTTATTGGCCAAGTACGATGTACAAGGAATTTGCCTTAGTGCAAGGGTGTCAACATACAACCAAAACAATAACAAGAGCTTAGAAAAAAGAAAAAAAAATAGGGTAATAAAAATACAATACAATATTTGATTTGATTTGATTTGATTTACATTGTCCACAGTGGAAATTTGTCACAGAGACAATAAGAGGACATGTGTTACACATTGCACAGCCATAAAACACCATAAAAACATAGAACATAGAACATACAATAATACAATGGTGCAAGTTAGCAGATAGCAAGCAGCTTGTCGAATTGATCCAAAGGAAAAACAAAAAACAAAAACAGAATACCTACCTAACTAAAATGCCTACCTACCTATCTAAAATACCTAGAAATACCTACCTACCTAAAATAATACCTAACCTATACAGCACACCATAAAAAACAAAATTTATTTATTCAAGGCCAATATGGCACAGGGAATAAAAGATTTCTTATATATATTCCGGCTGGCCCTTGGGACCCTGAACCGACGACCGGATGGGAGCAGCTCGAACGCCGAGTTCAGTGGGTGTGAGGCATCACCACTGATCTTTCTGGCCTTCATATTTACAGCCCTGTCAAAAATATTGCAGAGCTGTTTTTGTGGTTTACTAATAATCTTACCTGCCATTTTAACGATTATAGAGAGTTTATTTTTACTTTTTACATTTAGGTTGCCGTACCAGGCAGTCATATTATAAGACAGGACGGTTTCAACCAGACTCCTGTATGCTGTTTCGAGAATATGTTGGCTAACACCAAAGCTCCTCAGCTTTCTGATTAAGAACAATCGCTGATTGGCTTTCTTATATATATAGTCTGTGTTGTGATTAAAGGTCAGGCTCTGGTCAAAGATTGTCCCCAGATACTTGAACTGTTTGACCTTTTCTACAGGCTGGTTATTGAGCATGACAGGGACCATGTTGTCATTTTCCCCTAATTTTGTTTGTATAATGAGTTCTTTTGTTTTGGACACATTCATTTCCAGCTTGCTTGCCCGGCACCAGTCCTGCAGTGCAGTGACCTGCTTGAAGTATGCCTCCTCATATATGGCATCGTCTTCTCTAAGAAGACCTACGAGGGCCATATCATCAGCATATTTCAACAACTTCAAGTTACAGTTGTTAACAAACATCATATTTACATAAATTGAAAACAGCAATGCGGACAATACACAGCCTTGGGGTGCCCCAGTGTTTAAAACCAGCTCGTCTGAGTACACCCCGTTCATCAAAACTCTCTGAGGGCGGTCAGTTAGAAAGCTCCTAATTAAATGAATGAGACCCCCATTAACATTCATCTCTAACAGTCGTTCCAACAAAATATCAATTTGCATAGTATTGAATGCAGAACAAAAATCAATAAACAAAATTCGAACTACTGCTTTTGGTAACTGTAGGTGTTTAGCTACTAAATCCACTAAAGTGAGAGTCGTGTCCTCTGTCCCCCTGTGAGACCTATACGCAAATTGTAGAGGGTCAAGTTGCTCTGCTACAGAGGATATAAGATGGTTGCTGATGACTCTCTCCATACATTTGGATAAAATTGATGTAAGTGCCACTGGTCTAAAATCCTTAAAAGATGTTGCTCTAGAGACTTTAGGCACAGGGATTATTGTAGAATGTTTCCATGGGTTTGGCCAAACTAGACTATTGAGCAGGGTTTGATTTAATTTAGTGACAGCCCCTTTAAGCTGTTGGGAACATACTTTAAGCACCTTTCCTTCTAGGCCATCAGGCCCGGGTGCCTTGTTGAGTTAAATTTTGGACAGAACCGTGGCTACTTCATTCTCTGATAGCTGAATAGGTTCATAGCTACCAATCTGGTTGCAGATATTATTGCAGCCTGTACTTGGATTTGCCACATCATACCTACCATAATATGTATTCAATTCATTTACAAATTTACTATCTACTATATTCACACTTTGCTTCTTCCTTCCCTTGCCCATCATTTTATCTAGTCCTGCCCATGCTTGCTTTACATTACCTGTGCAAAATCTTTGTTCAACTTTATTCTTAAAATCTATTTTTGCAGTAAAAACCCTGCGTCTAAACTCCTTCTCTTTCTCTTTCACTAAATCCATTTCACCATTCAAGAATGCAGCCCTTTTTTCATTTAAACAAACTTTCAGATCTTTGGACAGCCATGGTTTGTTATTACTAAACGCCCTGACTGTCTTGGTTTTAATAACCGTCTCTTCACAGAACTTAATATAACATATAAATGTGTCCGTCAGTTCATCAGGATCAGGGCATGCGTTAAAAAATACATCCCAGTCTGTTGTCTCAAAAAAATATTTAAGCTCCTCTTCTCCATCGTCAGACCATTGATGTACAGTTTTCAAGTGTGGTATCTCCCGCTTGACTTTCTGTCTATATTTTGGGAGGAGATGAATGACATTATGATCCGACTTTCCTAGAGGAGGTTGGCTCACAGACTTGTATGCGCCCGGGATATTCCCGAAGCACTGGTCCAGGATGCGAGTGGAGCGGGTGGGCGTGGTTACATACTGCTGCAGAGTTGGGAGGTAAGGTGACAGCTCACATGTATTCATGTCACCCAACACAAAAACAGGTTGATCTGGCGATCGAGAAAGCGCAGCATTGAAGCTGTCAGTTATAAATTCTGCAGCATCCTTATTATTTGGCCCTGGGACATAGACAAGGATTACAGTGATTTGTCCAAACTCCCGCGGGAGATAAAACGGTCTAAAAGATACCGACAGCAGCTCATAGTCTTTAGTGCACACCTTTTCGTGCACTTTGAATTGAGTGGCCCATGTATTGTCCATTAGGATACACAGCCCTCCGCCGATGGACTTGTTTGATGACATTTTATCGCGGTCTGCCCTTATCACAGTATAGCCATCAAAACCGATATCTGCACTGCTCTCATTGAGCCACGTCTCAGTAAAGCAGATCAGGTTACTCCAAAAATATTCCTCATGTGTGAGACGCGCCGCGATCTCGTCAACTTTATTACTCAGTGATCTGACGTTTGACAGAGTAATGACTGGAAGCGGGTGTCTGCTTCCTCTTCTTCTCAGTCTGTTTCGGACTCCCCCACGAGCCTCTTTTCTTTTTTCCGTTTTTCTGCTTAAATCTAGTTTTCTCAACCGGAGCAAGTAGTTCATGATTTAAGTCCACACCAGTGTTTGCTTTGTCCCGTAGGGAGAGGAGAAATTCCCTTGAGTATGTAATGAGTGGGACCTGCGTGAGTTCAGGTGACAGGTACTCACCGGCTCCATTGTTCCCAGTCAAGGCAAAATTCTCGCGTATAAAAGTGATTAGGATGGAAATGATCACCACTGCAAGCGAGTAATCCATCTTCATATTGTACCATAGACAAACAAGGACAAGACAGTCATAGACGCCACAGTAAACAGTGAAAAACTAACAAACAAACATCGGGAAGAGAAGCACAGGGTCGACGGTAAACCGCGCCCCCCGGATGTTGCTTTGTTGTATAATACAATACAGTACAGTGCTGATATACAAATACAAATACAAATATACAAATACAGTACAGATAATGGTTATATTCACAGTTAAGTTGCAAGAGTGTGCAAAAGGGCAGAGTAGAAGTCACAGTTAACGGCACAGATAAAGTGGGAGCGTGCAAGTGAACGGGGGGGGGGTAGAGGAAGGGTCTTTGTTTATGAGGATTATGGCTTGGGGAAAGAAGTTGTTCAGGTGGCATTTAGTCCTAGTCTTTAGGGCTCTCACTCTCAGTCTCCGCTGAGAGGGGAAGTGCTGGAAGAGAGAGTGGCCGGGGTGTGAGGGGTCAGCCATGATTTTCCCTGCTCTCTTCCTCATCCTGGAGGTGTACAGATCTGTGAGGGGGGGGAGCTGGCAGCCAGTGATTTTTTCTGCATACCGTACTATGCGCTGTAGTTTCTGCTTGGAATGGGATGATGCAGAGCCGACCACACGGAGATGGAGGATGTGATGACTGATTCAATTATGGCTGTGTAGAATTGGACCAGCAGTGCTTGCGACAGCTTGAATTTCTTAAGCTGTCGCTGAAAGTACATGTGCTGCTGGGCCTTTTTGGTTATTGTAGTGATATTCCTGTCCCATTTGAGGTCCTGTTGGATGGTGGTACCTAGGAATTAGTACGACTCTGCTCTGCTCACCGTGGTGCCGTGTATTTCCAAGGGAGGGAGTGGGGTGGGCTTCCTTCTGAAATCAATGACCATCTCCACAGTCTTTTGTGTGTTCAGCTCCAGGTTGTTGGCTCATTTTTACATTTACATTTTAAGCATTTAGCAGACGCTCTTATCCAGAGCGACTTACAAGATGTGCATCAATACATGGTAGGAACAATCACAGTTAGCGCACGAGATCAGTGCAGGAATACAGCAATAGACATCATTGCAGGCATCTGCGTACCATACCTGTAACACTGGGAAGGAAAAGGTATTTTACAATGTTTACAAAATGTACAATTTTTTTTTTTTTTTTTTTTTTATAAATAAAGAGTATAGTGTTGAACAAGTAGACAGTGGTGAAGACAATTTAGCTAGATGGACAGAGATCAGGGGTAGTGGAGTCTGAAGAGGTGGGTTTTGAGTCTCTTGCGGAAGATTGGAAGTGATTCCGCAGTCCTGACCAATTGCGGGAGGTCGTTCCACCAACGAGGACCAGGACAGAGAAGAGGCGAGACCGCGGAGGAGCGTACTGCCAGGCGCCCGGAGGGATGGGGCAGTCAGTCTGCCAGCGGAGGCGGAGCGGAGAGGTCTGGACGGGGTGTGTAGGGCGTGATGAGTGACTGGAGGTATGGGGAGCAGTACCTCTGGCCGCTTGAAAAGCAAGCACCAGTGACTTGAATCTGATGCGTGCTGCGATGGGGAGCCAGTGCAGAGAGGAGAGTAGAGGGTGACGTGGGTGAACTTCGGCTGGTTGAACACCAGGCGAGCAGCAGCGTTCTGGACTAGTTGCAGTGGCTTGATGGCACAGGCCGGAAGGCCTGCCAGCAAGGAGTTGCAGTAGTCCAGGCGTGAGATCACCAGGGCCTGGACCAGGAGTTGAGTGGCCTCTTGGGTGAGGAACGGTCGGATCCTCCGGATGTTGTGGAGGGAGAAACGGCAGGTCCGAGTGATCGCTGCAATATGGCTCGAGAAGCACAGCTGGTTGTCCAGGGTTACCCCAAGACTCCTGGCAGACTGGGACGGAGACACTATGGAGCCTTCCACGGTGATTGACGCATCAATCATCGGGGAGCCCTTCGCTGGGAGGAAGAGCAGCTCTGTCTTCCCCAGGTTCAGCTTCAGGTGGTGGGTGGACATCCATGCGGAGATGTCAGCCAGGCATGCAGAGATCCGTGCCGGGACCTGGGTATCAGATGGAGGGAAGGAGAGAAACAGTTGAGTGTCATCAGCATAACAGTGATAGGAAAAAACCATGAGCAGAAATAACAGAACCAAGTGACTTGGTGTACAGAGAAAATAGGACAGGGCCTAGCACCGAGCCCTGCGGGACACCGGTAGAGAGGGTGCGGGGAGAGGGAGGATCCTCTCAGGCCACCTGGTAGGACCGGTCAGCCAGGTAGGACTCAAACCATGTCAACACAGATCCAGAGATTCCCATCTCGACGAGAGATGAGAGCAGGATCCGGTGGTCCACGGTGTCGAATGCCGCCGACAGGTCGAGAGAAGGAGGACGGAGCTAAGGGATCGGGACTTAGCGACGTGAAGAGCCTCTGTGACCGCAAGGAGAGCAGTCTCTGTGGAGTGGCCTGCTCTGAACCCAGATTGGTTAGGATCGAGCAGGTCGTTCTGTGAGAGATGAGCAGACAGTTGATTATAGACAGCCCGCTCTAACGTTTTTGGAGAGGAATGGGAGGAGAGAGACAGGTCGGTAGTTAGAGATGACAGCAGGATTCAGAGAGGGTTTTTTTGAGGAGGTGTATTTGGACAACCTGAGCGCATTTGAGGGAGGAGGGGACAGAGCCAGAGGAAAGAGAGGAGTTAATGACATTAGAGACAAAGGGGAGGATGTCCATAGCAATGGACTGGAAGAGGGGGGAAGGGATGGGATCAAGAGGGCAGGTGGTGGGACGGTGGGAGAGAACAAGTTGAAGGATGTCAGAGTCAGGGAGGGGTGAGAAGGAGGACAGAGGAGTGGGAGGTTTAGGTAGCGGGATGGGAGAGGGAGAGGTTGGGGGGAAGGAGTTGCGAATGACCTCAACCTTCTCGTGAAAGAAGGATGAGAAGTCATCGGCGGTTATAGAGGAGGGGGTGGGGGAGGAGGAGGGGTGAGGAGAGAGGAAAACGTAGCATAGAGTTTACGTGGGTTGGAAACAGAAGATTGAATTTTAGAAAGGAAAAATGCAGACTTAGCAGAGGAGAGGTTAGCGGAGAAGGAAGCCAGGAGTGTGTGGAAGTCAGACAGAGCTGCAGGGGATTTGGATTTTCTCCATTTCCTTTCTGCCGCACGCAGCTTCAGTCGGTTAGCCCGAATGGAATCGGTTAGCCAGGGGGCGGGGCGGAGGACGAGCGGGTTTAGCGGATAGAGGACAGAGTAAGTCAAAGGAGGAGGAGAGAGAGGAAAGTAGGGTGGATGATGCTACTTCAGCAGGTAGCTGAGAGAAGGCATCAGTAGGGGGAAGGGAAGATAGGACAGTAGCTGACAGGGCAGCGGGTGAGAGAGCGCGGAGGTTGCGACGGACAAGGACAGTGGGAGCAGGTGAAGATGGTTTAGGGACAGAGGGGAGGGGGAGGGAGAAGGACAGAAAGGAATGGTCAAACACATGTAGAGGCGATACCGTAATGTTGGGTGAGGCGCAGTTCCTGGTGAAGACCAGGTCCAGTTGGTTACCGGCTCCACACCATGACACCAGCTGGCTTACTTCCTCCCAGTATCTGGACTCATCACCGTCTGAGATGAGACTGATCAGGGTAGTGTCGTCCGCGAACTTAAGAAGTTTAACGGATTCACTGTTGGAAGTACAGTCATTGGTGTAAAGTGAATAGAGTAAGGGAGACAGTACACAGCCCTGAGGGGCACCAGTGCTGAGAAGGAGGGGGTCTGAAGTGAGGTCACCCACCTTGACGCATTGTTTCCTGTTGGTTAAGAAGTCATGGATCCAGTGGCAGAGAGGGGATGGGACATTGACCAGTAAAAGTTTATCTAAAAGTAGGTCAGGGATGATCGTATTAAAGGCAGAACTGAAATCCACGAACAGGATGCGGGTGTAGGTGTGAGCACTGTCCAGGTGCTGCAGGATGTAGTGCAGAGCCAAGTTAATGGCATCATCTACAGACCTGTTGGCTCTATATGCAAACTGCTGGGAGTCCTGGAGGGCATCAGTCATGGCTTTGAGGTGATGTAGGATAAGTCTCTCAAAGCACTTCATGATAACAGAGGTTAGGGCAACCGGTCTGTAATCATTCAGGCAGGAGATCTTTTGTTTTTTGGGGACCGGAATGATGATGGAGGTTTTAAAACAGGCAGGCACAGCACACTGGACCAGGGACTGGTTGAAGAGATCAGCGAGGATGGGAGAGAGCTGTTCAGCACAGTGCTGGTGAGACACGGTCAGGGCCGGCCGCTTTCCTGGTCTTCTGTTTCCTGAGAGTGCAGCTGACTTGGTGTTCGGTGATGGTGATAGGAGATGGCGGGGGGGCGGGTGTCATAGGAGCAGTGCAGGTAAGGACTGGGAGGTGTGGGGTGGGGGAGGGGGGCAGGCAGAGTGTCGTGGAGTGGCTATAGCTGGGCTGGGGGAAGGGGGGTGGTGTAGAAGTCTTTTGTTTTTCAAATCTTGAATAAAAGGTGTTAAGCTGGTTTGGAAGTAGGGGGTCGGCAGTAGCATTTACAGGTTTTGGTTTGTAGTTTGTAATGGTCTGGAGTCAATCAATCAATCTTTATTTTTGTATAGCGCCATTTACAAACAGGTTGTCGCACAGCGCTTCACAATTGGCATTTTCCAGAGGGAATCAAAAAACCAGAAAACCATTGGAGCCAATGTAGGAAACTGGAAAATTATTCCCTGACCCCTTAAAAGGCGGTCGAGATGAACTCCTGGAAAATTGTGGGATACAGAGAAAAACAACACAAATAGTCCTTGAGGCTCATGTGGCTTAACAGACCACTGGAAGGGCATTCTAAGTGTAGGAGTGGGGTGGACCTCATCCCTCCAGATACCAGGGCAGGGCGGGGGATGGAACCAGCAGCTAGGGTCTGGGCCAGCGGCATCCGGCTAACACATGGCAGGGGTGGGGGAGTCCCCTCCAGACGGAAGAACAGTCATTTGTTGAGAAACGCTGTTCAAGTTTAACTTTATATCGGCGTTTGGCAGTCTTGACTGCCTTGTTAAGTGCATATTTGGCCCTTTTATATGCATTTTATATCCGCTCCTGTAGGCCTCCTTGTTGGTGCGTAGTTTCCCCAGCTCAGCAGAGAACCAGGGTTTGCAGTTGTTGAACTTGTAGACAGCCCTTGTTGGGATGCAGGTCTCCTCGCAAAAGCAGCTGATGTAGGAGGTGACTGCATCAGCATAATCATCCAGGTTATTGTTGTTGGCTTTGAATATGTCCCAATCTGTGGAATCCAAGCAGCCCCTCAGATTCTCTATGGCCTCAGTGGACCATGTTCTCACAGATTTTTCCACAGGCTTGGCAGCTTTAAGCTTTTGCCTGTATGAGGGGATGAGGTGGATGAGGGAATGGTCAGAGTTCCCCAGTGGGGCATAGATGTTTGCCTGATATGCGTCCTTGATGGTGCTGTAGCAATGGTCAAGGGTATTTCTTTCTCTGGTGGGGCATTTGATCAATTGTTGTTTCTCCCCCTTCTCCAGTCCTTCGACTCTACCATGGCAGAGTCCCCACCGACCCACAAAGCCGACAACCAACTGGACCTTGTCTTCACCAGGAACTGCACCTCACCCAACATTCCAGTATCTCCTTTTCATGTATGTGACCATTACTTTCTGTCTTTTTACCTCCCCCTCCCCTCTGTACCCAAACCCTCTTCACCTACTCCCACTGTCTCTGTCTGTCACAACCTCCACTCTCTCTCCCCCACAGCCCTGTCATCTACTGTTCTATCATCTGCATCATGCCACTGTTTTGTGTGAAGGTGCACCAGCAGGTTATTGTCAGTGAACATGGTGACCTGGGCAGCCCAAAGATAGTCCTGGAACTTCTCCATCATGGTCCACTTAAGGGAGCAGCTCCAGTTGAAATGAGCTGTAGTTCTGGTCATTGCTTTCGGAGGGATGCAAACTCTGGCTGGCATGGGCTATCACCCTCTTCCATCCCTCCTGGATCTGCACCAGCACTGCTCCTAATCCCTCCATTCTGGCGTCCATATACAGCCAGAAGGGGAGCGAAAAGTCCACAAACGCAAGCACAGGTGCGGTGAGCAACGCCTCCTTCAGGGTCTCGAGGCGCCTGCTGACACTCATTGGTCCAGGCCATGGGCTGCGTCTTCTTCCCCCAGGCTGTGGTTCCCACTAACAGCTGGTGTAAAGGCACTGCTATCCTGATGAAAGTGGGGATGAAGTGCTGATAGTAGCCTGCGAACCCCAGGAAGGTCCACACCTGACTCTGGCTGTGGCCGCTCACGGACTGCTGCCGTCTTGTCCGAGTCCATCGCCACCCCCTTGGGCCCAATCACATGTCTCAAGTACTTTACCTCCCACTTCAGTAGTCTGCATTGCTGGGGCTGGAGCTTGAGACTGTGCCAGGACAGCTGCCAAAACATCTCTTCTAGATGCTGGAGGTGTACCTGAAAGGTAGCAGAGTACAAAATTACGCTGCATTAACTGCTCAAATGTCACTGGCGCATTCATAAGTCCAAAAGCAGGTGGTTAAACCATACAGACCCATGGGGGTGGCAAAGGCAGTCTTCTCATGATCCGTGGGATCCAATTCTACCTAGAGATTCCTGTGTCACCTTTCGCACGGCAGATAACATCAAAGGAACCCCCTCGTCCCAATCTTTCTCGACTTCCAAACAGTATGCATGCAGCATAGATTTCAAAGTCTGATGAAATCTCTCCAGAGCGCCCTGTGACTCTGGGTGGCAAGCACTCGAATAGCAATGTTGAATGGCGAGCTGCTTTAAAATCTGAGCAAAAATCCTGGACATGAAGTTTGGCCCTTAGTCCAACTGAATAGTGTTGGGAAGACTAGATAGTGAAAAAAACTTGATTAGAGCCTTAACAATGACAGGAGCAGTTATCTTACGTAATGGAATACTTTCAGTAAATCACGTCGATTCACACATGATTGTAAGCAAATACTGATTTTCCGCCTTAATGCGAGGCAATGGGCTAACATAATCTATTATTATCCTTTCAAATGGTTCACTAATCGTGGGGATTGGATACAAAGGAGCTGGTCGAATGGTTTGATTCGGTTTTCCAGCTATCTGACATACAAGTCTTACAATGTTTTGCCGCTTTCAAACCAGGCCAAAAAAAATATCTCAACAACCGGTCATACATTTTGTTAACACCCAAATGTCCAGCAAGGCAATGATTGAGAGCCAAGCACAATGGGCCTCATGCAAGAACATTTTCGTATTTTTATCATATCTTTCTCGTATTTTTTTTCATGAGGTGACTTCTACGAGGGTTCCATGTCAGATTCAGCAAACGCTCGTAACTTCAGAAAACTGTCGTAAATGACAACGTAAACATGCTGAATGCTACGTCTTCTTAACCCCCTGAGGTCGACGGGAGCGGCGCCGCTCCCAGCAGCAATAAAAGTATATTACTATTTCTAACTTCGCGATATTTTATCATACACATGCGACAAAAACATTGACAGAAACCTTAGAATCGCGACTTTCCGATTTGAGCACTGGCAAATCAAATGGGATTTTTTAAATTAGGTTAATTAGACCAAAAGTAAACCTTGCCTTTACTCTCTTTTTTACCTGGTAGTAACGTCCCCCTTCTATTGACATGGTAACTAGGTGCGAGTTTGGGGAGGTGTGTGGGGAGGTGTGTGGGGAGGGGCGTGGGGCCATGTGTGAAAACGCCGGCGTAAACACATAAACTGTCCCGACAATTTGAAGCAAGATTTTATACAGACATACAATTTTATTCAAGATGGAAATATTTTCTGCGCTGCAGTGTTTGAGAGTATTGATGAAAAGCGACGAAGACAATAACTGACGAAGAGGAAGTAACTATATTTGATTTGCCATGTTATCAAATACTCGTATATATATTCAATATATGAATTCCGCGTCTTGTGACTACATATTCCGCCTGTTGCAACGTAACAAATTGCAATATGCACACAAGATCTATGGAAGAATACTTTTCAAACAGCCTAAAATGTTATTTATTTCTCTTGTTTTCAAATACTCGTGAAAATATATGAATTCCGCGTCTTGTGACGCCAAACATATTCCGCGTGTTAGTAACTTAATCTAAATCCCTAACGTTAGTAGATTAGTTGGTTAGTACTATACACATCTACCTAATATATACAAAGTGCAATCTAGAAAGTAAGAAGGAAGAAAACGAGATAATAAGCGAAGGCGGAAAAAACCCGAAAAGTATAAACTCCCGAAGTGCATGACAAGACAAGGAGTGGATCTCAAAATAAACTGAACAAGGACAGACAGGGAGCAGAACGTGACAGAACAGGGAAAATGCAATACTGGATAAAGAATAATTAATAAGGACTGAATGAAAAATAAACAAAGACCAAAAAACAACAGAACAGGAACTCAGAATATAACACTGATGGCCCAGTGAGATGGCCCATCTGACAGATCTTAGAGGTGTGGACAATGAATAATGAATATTCAGGTATTTAGCATTTAGCCCTCCCACAGCCTGAAATAAATGTGACCAGTTCTGATAAAAACAGGTTTTTAGCTATTTAGATCTCAGATGTGCTAAACTGTTTTCACACCCTTACATAACCAAGACCTTGATGAACAAACGCACATTGGCAAAACAATTCGTCACTATAGTTTAGTGTGTGCTTTCACAACTTTTGTGACAGTAGAAAAATTTACTATTTTTAACTTGTGTGTTTGTAGATCTATTTACAAGCTGCATATGATACTGACCAAACTATTGATGGCATACAAATGTAGCTGTGATTGTCCTTCAAATAAAAATATCAAACACTTTGGAGTAAGTGTGTGTTAAATTGATGAAATTGAGATAAATATCAGACCATGCCAAAATCAAAAAACATCTAAAAGCTTAGCACGGACCTCAGAGGGTTAAATGAGTGCGCGTTCATGTGATTTGTGAATTAGCATAATTAATGCCCCAATAATGATATATAAGTTCGGCGTCCCGCCCCATTTTCATAGGAAAGTCATTCATAATAATGGCACCGAACAAAACCAAGAAGAAAAACCTTACAAGCTCGGAGATTGAAGTGAAATCTGAAATAAGTAACCGAAAGCACATACTATTTAAGCAAGATGCAAGATGATCCATGACTGCAGCAGGAGGGGGTCAGGAGGAAGTCTCCGTTACACACACCGACGAGCGAATACGTGCCATAATTGGTGAGGTTGCCTTGTCCGGTGTTGCAACGGATATCCGACTGACAGCGAAGCACAGCCCGTGGTAACTGAAAACGCGACACTAGCCATTCGTCTGTCTCTGCAAATAGATCAGCGCGCTCTCTAAAGATGCGCTCTCTTCCAAGATATTGTAGTATTATACCATAGCCTCAATAGCCCCAATTGAAACAAATTTTTATTTTTTTATTTTTTTACATTTGTTTCTGATTTTATCCCATTTTCTCCCAATTTGGTAGCCAATTAGACCCGCTATTTTTACGTCAATCCCCCCCTAGTAATGTGAGTTCGCTGCCGTAGTCCTGCGACCGGTAGTGACGAGAGGCGAAGTGACGCCTCTTCCGAGACGTCACTCCCAGCCGTCGACCGAACCCCGGTACTTAGGGCCACTCTTATACGCAGCGAACGTCACGTCGGCTTCCTCCCCCCCTGGGGCGGACAGCCAATCGCCGCCCCTGGTGGCACTCCCGGCAAAGCCGACACTTGGCGAGACGGGGAATTGAACCCCGGTCTCCGTGGCCAGCATCGGACGTTGTAACCACTGGACCACGCGGGAAATTGAAACGAATTATAATGATATAATTCTATTAATGAATCATGAATGATATTATCCTACAATTTGAAAAGAAAACAGTCAAATATAGGCCTACAATTGTCAAACAGGATACTTCCAAAATGATTATACATTATGAATTATATCATTTATCGTGTAATTTATATATTCAAACTCAACAGTTCTTCTAAGTAACGAAATAGACTCCATTAGCTAAAAACAAAGTTGTTTTGCTTTGGAGAACGGCAGGCAAATTGTACGTATGACTCGTACGACAGCTCTGGACCACTCGTAAATCTTGTTCGTACCTAAGAGAAAATTCTAAATACGAGAAAATTGGTGAATGCGACAAATTCTCGTAAATCACTCGCAGAGTGACTTACGAACGAATTTGTGCATAAAAGTGGTTCTTGCATCTGGCCCAATGTCTCACAGCGATAAACTAATGGAACCACTATTTGATGAACACTCCACTCTCCCTGAGCTGAAGCAGTAAGCGGACGCAATTTTCGCATTAAATCAACATTTCTCACAAAATACCCAGTTGGTACTGCATCAATTTCAGTAGCGGAAACCGTACTAACGAAGAAAGAGGAAAGAGCAGGGCCAGCCCTCTGTTCCTCGATTAACTGTTCACGTCACGGTTCACAATTTTCCAAGCCCCTCACAAGGATCAGCAATGCCTGTCTCCACAGCTGGTGATTCAGCCAAACCTCCTTCTGCAGAAGCAGTATGACGGTCATTCAAGTCAGGATTTACAATAAACGTATCAGATAAATTAATATCACTTCCAACGTCAATAGAGCATTCACAAAGTCTCTTAGTCAAAGCATGGGTAACAGCACAAACAGGAAAAATGTGAGGGGAGCAGTGTGCAAGTTAATCAGGGCAATCAGTGACACGTGGGACAGAAGTCACCTCAGGATTAACTAAAACTTTACCACCAGCTAAATCATTCCCCAAAATGAAGGACACATGCTGACAATGACACATGCAGTCACTAGGTCAGATTTTAGCTTTACGGTGTGCAAAGGTACATTTATATAACCGTTCCACATCCCTGCAACAACACGCTTGAATCTAAAGACAGCACATCTTCTAGCAAGAAGGACTGAGCCACGCCAGTATCTCAGAAAATTTTAACAGGTTTTTCCACACCTGGTTCTTCAATCAGAGACACAAATCCATCCGTAATGAATGGCACATAAGCCTGAGCCACACCATCCTTGGAGGAGCACTCAGAAGGTTTTACCAATATGGACACTGCTTTCACTAAAGCAACCCCGTTCGAAGACTGATTCTTTCTCTTTAGAAGATAACAATCCGCTAGAAGGTGACCACGTTTTTTACAATAAAAGCACACCCGATTTTCCTTTTCACTTAAGTGCTTACCACCACGAGCAGCAGAAGGAGTACTGTCCTACACTGAACCACCAGTGCTTTTCAGAGATTATTTCTCCCTAATGTCACTACGACGCATTGATGACTTACCCAAAAACTCATTTTTATGAGTAAAGACATACTCATCAGCAAACCCTTCTGTAGCTACACCAAGTTCCTTCTCTTTAAACTCTAGATGTTTCATTTCTTCAGTAGCTTCCATAGCCAAGGTTTCCTTATTGTCAGCTGCCTTAACATTACCTGAAATAACTTGCTGCTCCGCTAATACATTGACTATTGCCACTTTGATTATTCGTTTAGTAAACAAGTGACTTACTTTAATGTTATAATTTTCCAAAATAAGCAACAAGCTGCCTTTCTTACAACTCCCCAACTGTTCCATAGTCGGATCTTTAACAAACGTGTTCAGGTTAAACTCAATTTTTATATGGGTAACAATTCACAGAAAAAGTCAAAACGAAGTACAACAGTGCATACAAACTGTAATCCGGACAACCACAAAACAACTTGAAAAATCCAATCTCGGACCGAGCCCCCAATTTGTTACAATCCGCTGTCTGCGCTATAAAAGCCAGCCATAAATGCCATCATTAATCTTAGCAGGGTGGTTTCCTAGCTGCCTGGTTTCTACCTAGCTTTCCAGTTACAGAATTATACTGTTAGCTAGTTATCTACTGCTCACTGTTTTCTGGACTTAAAGTGAGAAGGAAGTGAAAATAACTGTTCCCATGTGTAGAGTTTAACACTAGAACAGCTACACAGTAATATTTAGCGACGCCAGGCACGGAGGTGCCCTCGGGGAGGCCGGCGACAGCAGGGCGCATTGGGCCCTCGGGGAGGCCAGCAGGAGCTAGCACCGAGGGGTCCCCAGGGAAGCTGGCAGGAGCCAGCGGCAAGGGCACCTCAGGGAGGCCTGCGATGGCAGGGCATGGTGGGCCCTCAACGAGGCCAGCAGGAGCCAGTGGCGAAGGGCTCTCAGAGAGGCCGGCGACAGCAGGGCGTGATGGGACCTCAGGGAGGCCTGCAGTGGCAGGCAAGGAGAGGACTTCCAGCAGGCTCTCAAGGGCAGCCTGGAGAGTCATAGTTGCCTGGGGAGCCTGGACTGGTTGTGGCCTTGGCATGGTGGAGGTCTTGGGGTGTGTCTGACCTGGTCTTAGGGCCTTCCTCTCCTCCTCAGTTAGCGAGAGAAGAAGCTGGTGGACAGTCCCATTCATTGGTTCTGGACAGTGGTGCCAATGATGACCGTCCCTTTCACAACTTCCGCACCAGTTGGTGTCCCGCACTGGGCACACAGACGGGGCTCCCCACACCACTCACAATAGAGGAAAATCCTCATCAGCTCCTCCCATGGGCCCCTGCCTCCGGATTCCTCCAATGGAAGGTCTACTGGAATGGCAAAGGACAGACAGGCAGATCAAGGAGATCTTACATCTACTCTTATTTAAGTAATTAAATAATGGAAATCTTCATCCACTCAACCACCAGGGACAATTAAATTGCCCGCATTCTCCACCATATGTTTCAAGTTTCAAGTTTCAAGTTTCAAGGTTTTATTGTCAATCACATATTATACAAGTATAACAAGGTGAGTGAAATTCTTGTGCCAGAAAACGCCCGACAGCAACAGCAGTACGACTATACATTATTAAACTATAAGTAGAACATAAATAAGATAGCTAAAAACGGTGCAACATTTAAACTATAGTATACATTAAACATAAATAAAAATTAAAGCTAAGAAACAGTGCAAAAATGTACCTATGTAAACCAGATTTAAACTGGGCAAGTGGGTGCCAATTATAATACTGAAATATTATTTAAAATACAAACATACGGGAAAGATACAAAACAGAATAGTGCAAGTAGGAATGAAAGTGCAAATTACAAAACAATTGCAATTGCAATTGAGTGTGTGCAGAGCGCTAGGATCAGCTCCTATTCAGCAGCCTGATGGCCTGACTATGGAAGCTGTCCCTGAGTCTGTTTGTGCGGCACTTGATACTACGGTATCTTCTGCCTGACGGTAAAGTGGAGTACAGTTTGTGGCAGGGGTGGTTAATGTCTTTGATAATGCGTTTGGCCTTAGCCACGCACCGCCTGGTGTAGATGTCCTGGAGGGAGGGAAGCTCCCCTCCGACGATGACCTGGGCCGTACGCACGACCCTCTGTAGCGCTCTGCGCTCAAGTACGGTGCAGTTCCCATACCAGACGGTGATGCATCCTGAGAGAACACTCTCGATCATACCAGTGTAGAATGTACGGAGGATGCGGCGGCACATGTTGAATTTCCTCAGACGTCTGAGGAAGTACAGGCGTTGTTGGGCCCTTTTCACCACGTGTGTGGTGTGTGTGTCCATTTGAGGTCCTCGGAGATATGCACACCGAGGAACTTGAAGCTGCTGACCCTCTCTACTGCAACCCCGTCTATGGAGATGGGGGCGTGCTCTCCTCTCTGCCTCCTGTAGTCCACGATCAGCTCCTTGGTCTTCTGGCGTTGAGGGCGAGTTGTTCTCCTGGCACCACTGTGTCAGTGATCCAACCTCCTCTCTGTAGGCTGTCTCGTCGTCATCGGAGATCAGTCCCAACACCGTTGTGTCATCAGCAAACTTGATGATGACGTTGGAGCTATGCATGGCCATGCAATCGTGGGTGTACAGGGAGTAGAGGGAGAGGGCTCAACACGCATCCCTGGGGGGCTCCTGTGTTGAGGGTCAGTGGCTCTGAGGTAGTGCTGCCCATCCTCACCACCTGGCGGCGGCCCGACAGGAAGTCCAGTATCCAGCTGCACATGGTGGAGTGCAGGCCTAGATCCCGGAGCTTGGTGTCGAGCTTGGCAGGAACTATTGTATTGAACGCTGAGCTATAGTCCACAAACAGCATGCGCACATAAGAGTTCCTCCTCTCCAGGTGAGAAAGGGCGGTGTGAAGTGCCACGGCAATTGCGTCGTCAGTGGATCTGTTCTGACGATATGCAAATTGCCATGGGTCCAGTGTGTCAGGCAACATGGTACAAATGAAGTCTTTAACCAACCTCTCGAAGCATTTACTGACAATCGAGGTGAGGGCTACGGGCCTCCAGTCGTTCAGACACGTTACCTTGGGGTGTTTGGGGACAGGCACAATGGTGGACATCTTGAAGTCCGCAGGAACAACAGCCTGGGACAGGGAGAGGTTGAAGATGTCTGCAAACACTCCTGCCAACTGGTCAGCGCATGCTCTGAGGATGCGCCCCGGGATGCCGTCGGGGCCTGCTGCCTTGCGGATGTTCACCCGCTTGAAGGCTCTGCGCACATCGGCCTCTGAGATGCTCAGCAGGCTGGTTTCCCCAGGCAGCGCTGACTCCGGTGGGCTGCCGTTCACATCGAACCGAGCAAAGAATGTGTTCAGCTCTGCTAGGAGGGAGGTAGAGGAGTTCTCTACACAGCTGGTTCTCCCTCTGAAGTCCGTGATTGTTTGTAGCCCCTTCCACATACCCCTCACGTCTTGATTATGAAATTTCTCCTCAACTCTGCTCCTGTACTCTCGCTTGGCAGTGTTGATGGTCCTGCGGAGATCGCAGCGGGCTCTTCTATACTCCTCCATACTACCGCAGTTGAAGGCAGCGTCGCGCGTATGCATCCCCGTTAATCCACGGTTTCTGATTTGGGTATATCCGAACCGATTTAGTAGGAACAACGTCATCCATGCACTTCTTGATAAACCCACCGACTGTGGACGCGTACTCACTGACGTTGTTGTCCGAGGCGTCCTTGAACATGGACCAGTCGGTGTGTTCAAAACAGTCCTGCAGCATGGATTCAGATTTTTCCGACCAGCGTTGAACCTCTCGCGCAGCGATTGGTTGCTGCTTCAGTCTCTGCCTGTAAGCGGGGAGTAGCTGGATAGAGCAGTGATCTGATTTGCCAAACGGTGGGCGGAGGAGGGCCTTGTAGCCACCCCGGAAGGGGGTGTAGCAGTGATCCAGCGTCTTCTCACCACGGGTCTTGCCTGTTATGTGTTGGTAAAACTTCGGGAAAACTTTCTTCAAGTTCGCCCTGTTGAAGTCCCCCGCCACAATAAAAGCAGCCTCCGGGTGAGCCGACTCCTGCACGCTAATTACCCCATAGAGTTCCTTCAATGCAATGTCCGTGTTAGCTTGTGGGGGGACGTAAACAACAGTCAGGATAACCGCTGTAAACTCCCGAGGTAGCCAAAATGGTCGGCACATTAACATCAGATACTCCAGGTCCGGGAACAGAACGACTTGAGAGTATGCACACTACTTGGGTTACACCAAGACCTGTTGATCATAATACATACTCCCCCTCCGCGATCCTTACTGGAGAGAGTCTTTGTTCTGTCCGCGCGGTGTACGGAAAAACCCGTGGGCTCAATGGCTGCGTCGGTAATCCCCTCCTTCATCCAGGTCTCCGTTAGGCAGATGATACAATTGTCCCTTGTTTCACGGTGAAATTGAATACGAGCCTGTAGCTCGCCTAGCTTATTGTCCAAAGACTGTACATTAGCCAGTAGAATGGAGGGTAATGGAGGACAATTGGCTCTGCGTCTCAGCCTGACCAGCACGCCGGCTCGCTTCCCTCTCCTCCGGCGGCGTCGCTTGCGAGAGATCGCTCCCAAGATGGACGGGGTTAATCCAACAAGGACTCCTGAGTCCGAGTGGAAAGAGTTGAAAAACTCCGGTGTGCGGCGAGCGATTGCCGATCCAATCTCCAGAAGTGTGCATCTGTCATAGGTGATAAGGCTGCTAACTTTTTGAATAAAAATAAGTACTATAAAAAGAGTAAGAAACAAAAAACTGCGTGTTAGCTCGGGAGCTAGCGGCGAAGCAGCCATTTCTACGGCGCTCCGGAAGTAAGCGCAAGGTGGAAGTATGTAGCAAGGTGGCAGGGGTGGCCACCATGCCAGGTGGTGAGTGGATGAAAGACCAAAGAAAATAATTACCGTTTGATAGGCCAGCGGCCAATTTATTCTCTTTTTACAAAATAATTCAAACAAAACACAAAAATAAAGCAGTCAAAATACAAAATCATGCAATTGAGGGAAACAGTAACCAAACCTGCACTTCCGCCTCCATGCCCCAAAAAACTCTCATCAGGCATGGCAGGCTGTGCTTTTATAATGGCCTAACGAAGGCAATGGCTCACAGCTGAGTTGATTGCTCATTAGCCTCAGGTGAGCCTGCCTGTAAGTGAGGCCGCTGCTGTCCAAGGCCCTGTATTCCTCTCCAGGCTGTGGGAGGCAACAGGAACACCTGACAGCAGCCAAAAGGGAGGTGCAGCCCTCTCTACTCCTCCCTCCACCTCTCCCAGTGTCACAGTGGGTAGTGGGGGCTGGAGGTTGAATGGCTGAAGTCATAGTCGCGGGCAAACTGTTTGAATTCTGTGGACACAAATTGTGTTTCGTTGTCTATGATAAGTTCACTAGAAATTCCCCAGCGGACGAACATGCTTTTCATTTTAGCTATGACCTGTTTACTTGTCGTGGTTAGCAGGTGGGCTATTTCAATGTCTCTAGAGTAGTTGTCCACCATGACGAGGTAGGACTTTCCATTTAGCTCGCACAGGTCTGCTGCTATCTTCTGCCATGGAGCAGGTAGAGGCATCGTTATGAGGGGCTCTTTTCGTTGTGTCCCTTTATGGATACTACAAAAGGTACAGGTAGCTACCTTCCTGTTTATGTCTTCTCCAATGTCTGGTCACCAGACAGACATTTTGGCACACTTGCGGCTCTTTGTCAGCCCTTCATGCCCTCTGTGGATCTATTCTAGAACCTCTTCCCGCAGTGAGGCCGGAATTTTAGTCCTGTCTCCGTACAGGAGCAATCCATCTTCGGCTGACAGAGCAGCTCTCACGGTGCTGTAGCCCTTCAGCTGATAAGGCACATGTTTGGGCCATCCCTCGTGGTTGTAGCGGATTACCATCTGCATGTCTGTATCAGCACACGTGGCCTCTCTGATGGTGTCATCACGTGCACTGCTCGGACGTTAAAAGGCATGAGACGCATAAGCAGCCGTTGGAATCTCAGAGGTGCTCTGTCATGGTCATTGGAGTAAATTAGCGGGATGAGGGGCTTGTGGTCTGTCTGAAGGCAGATGTCATCCATAAGTAGAGGGCAAACTGCTCGCACACCCACACTGCGGCCAAACACTCCTTTTCAATTTGCAAATATCTTCAGTCGGCATCCATCAGCGTCCTGGAACCAAAGGCCACGGGCCTGAGTGCCATCGTGGACCTGCAGTAGTGCTGCACCTAAGCCAAAGCTACTGGCATCGGCACTGACCACTGTCACCTTTGTGATGTCATAGTACACCAGGGCAGGAGCCATGGATAACATAGCCTTGACTTTGTTGAAGGCTCGCTGCTGGGGTTCTGCCCATATCCATGCTGTGTCTTTCTTTAACAGATCTGTCCCTACGTAATTGGCCATGCCTAGAATCTGCCACAGCTCCGTAACATTTGTTGAGCTAGCCATCTCTGTGATTTCATCCACTTTGCTTTTTATCGGGATTTAGTCCATCCTTCCCGAAGGAAGTGGCCGAAGTACTGTACCTCAGGCTTGCTGAAGTAGCACTTCTCCCTTTTTAACTTCAGCCCAGACTCCTGAATTCTCTGCAGCACCATTTGAAGGTGTCGGTCGTGCTCCTCTTGGTCTCTCCCAAAGACCAATATGTCATACATGACCACTACTGTCCCTTTGTGGTCCCTCAGGAGCCTGCTCATTTCCCGTTGGAAAATTTCAGGTGCTGACGTTATTCCAAACGGCAAGCGCTGGAAACAAAAGCAGTCCATTGGCCCATTGGTGTTATGAACATTGTCAGTTTCATTGTCAGTTTTCTAGGTATACAACGAATCCTGGTGATTCTAGTGAAAGAACAATGCTCATTTCAATACAGCATGTTTAGAATTGGAAGCTACATTCTCTGTAAGTACTGATCACTTTCGGTAGCCTTGGCTATCCATGTCCCTGCTGTTAAAACCCACTGATCTAATAGTTCTGCATTGTGTTATTTGTGTGTACATATGTGGGGGGTCTTCAATAGAAAGAGGGGGATAAGAGTCATTTTTATGTGGATGATCAACAGCAGTCTTTATGGCATCGCCAGTGGCTGTCTCCATTAATCTCCCATTATGGATGGGTCATTTCAAACAATGTTTTAAATAAGATGCAAGGGGAGTATAACAACCGTGGCTTACCTTCCTACAGATAAACAGAATTGTGACCCTTAACCTCACAACCACAGAACAAAAGGTATGTGACAATTACAATGCAACTAATAGGGCACAACGCTCTCTATGCAAACTATGTAAACAATACTCCCCCTTACATTACCCCAATCAATGCATTAAAACTAAAATTAAATGTCAGTCCTAATTATTTTTTTGAGTGTGCACTTTGAATGTTGGAGTTAGTCATAGAAAGTATTTTCCATCCAGTTATATTAATTGAAGCCTATTAAGTGACCTTACATTGGTATTTCCATTTTTTGTTCACTACCTGTAGGTAATGATACAAAGTTGTTCTATATGCAATCCTTGTGGATGATGTCACAAATACCCTGTTGCACTTCATTTCAAGTTAATATGACATTATTGATGTAGCTTCTTTACAACAGTTCAAAGAAATACACATACTTCCCACACAATAGGTCTAGCAGACCCAGCTGCAGCATTCATTGTGACCTTTGACACTTTTATTCCAGGAGGTTTACAAATTCTGTTTAGGCAACTCTTACATGATTTTTATTTATAGAATTGATTCATCATTGACCATCATGTCCATATTTACTTTGAAACATTATTTTGGACAGTAAATACACACACCTTTTCAATAAAGTTTCTATTTTCTAATTACAGACCGCATCACTGGATGCGCAATGCAGTTTGCTAATGTGCTATTTATATCACTGAAGAGGGATGATATTGATAGATTGCTTGCAAAGCTTCATTTTTTTTACCTAAACCAAGTTGGCAGTATGATCATTTTTAAGTCACATTAGGATCATTCTGGTGTTAATGATGTGGTTAACCAAAGTCACAGTTTTGTCCATAAGCATACAATTCTATTTAAAAATGAGTTAAACATGCAGATGGAATGTGAACTATATAAACGGTGCATGTCATTTATGCTAGCATTGGTGCACTGCAAAAGTGGACCAAACTTGAAAGGGGTGAGAGAAGAGAGAAGCATGGGCACAGACATGGGAATTGAATCGAATGCAAACGTGTCTAAAGTATTTCAGGGCAGCAATACAAATGATGAATTATAAACATCAAATGGGTGGTCCTGAGTTTAGTCACCACGGTGAGCGATGAATGTTTTCCAGTGCTTCTTCTAACAGGAAATGGGATAAACAACCAGAAGGTCCAAACTAAGACTTGGATGTAGAGTAAAAAGGTAACGGCCGAGGGGGACCTTACAGTCAGCCCCAAGAGCATGCTACATGCACGTTCACTGTAAACAGTTTGACAGTCTGAGATTTCTTTCAGTTAGTCCCTCTTAGAGTGACCCACATGAGCATAAAAAACAGGGATGTCTTTAGAATGACAGCTGTTGGGTGGGAGTTGGACTGAAGACAGATTTCAAGTGGAGGGTGCCAACATTTTCAGCAGCAACTACATATGTGGTACTGTACGCCCAAATACAGGAAATTCTTTAGGGTTTGACATGGTTTGAAATTCAGTACATACCATCATGGCCGTTTCTACCATTTAGGACACAGAGGTTATGACCTCTGTATTTCTTCTGAATCTGAGTTGTAATTGTTTTTACATACTGATTCAGTGTAATACTGAATACAAGTGGTGAACTACTGTACTTAAAATGATTCACTTTGCTATGGCAAAGATGTTGTACAATGCCAAGATTACCACTTGCCTGATCACCGTCATCGTCATTACTTCTGTGTGTATGGGGTGGTGAAGTGGACCCATCCCAATCAGGCGGATCTCGTCGTTACTATAAAATCTTTGCTCAGCAAAGATGACGCAGTGGGACGACTTTGCTGCACAGCGGGAGTTGTAACTCATGCTGATCTGAAGCCAAGCGAAACATGATGTATGCGTAGAGATCTCTCACATTATAAAAAAGTTGACTGCTTGTATTGTAACCAGATGAATGCTATTCATCTCTGGGATCATCTATCAATAGCTACTTTGTGTAGTCACTAGCCAAACATAGCTGTCTCTGTCTAGCTGACTGTTACACAAACCACTTTTTAGTCAGATTACAGTGGTGATAGGCTAATTTAGGCTAACGTTAGCTAACGTAGCATGCATTGACAGTGGTGATAGGCACAAAACTAGCTACATTTTAGTGTATCGATATACTCTACATACGAACATTCTATTTATGAAATTTTTCAGTTATGAACTTGTGGAAGGCATTGGTCTGGACAGGGGAATCGGGGCTATTAACGGCAACGCCTACTAGCGGGGCAGGCAGCGCACACACCTGTGTGACATTGTCTAATCATACCTGTGTGCTTAGAACTGCTCTGCTCTCTTAGGAGGTGGCTGGAGCCGGAAGAAAAACTGCAGAGAGAGGAGATGACATGGTGAGTGTGTGAAACGGAACACGGAAATAACTGAAAAGTCTGATTTGTGTTTTGCCGAAACAGCAAGTTCAATTTAGTTTCTTATTTTGGTTTATTGTTTTTGTCTCAAACCCGAGAGGGTGAGGGTCAAAATAATCTTGTTAATTATTTTTGGGAATAGGAAATGGCAGCTTTCTCTCCCTCCTGCTCTCACTCTCCCTGTGAACCAACAATAAAATCTGGTCGACAGACTGTCGGCTCCATTCCCTATCCTGCTGTTCTGTTCCACTCTGGGGTGTGTCACATGGCATGTGACATAAATTTAATAATTTAGGCCATTTGTTTAAGAAATTGAATTCTATCTATATCTGTCAGCCATTTGACTCATGCATATAGAACATGCACAGAGCAAAACTACCAGCTAGTGGTTTAATTAGGAACAGTTTGTCTCTGATCTACCAAAAATGAGTACAGTAATTAAAACAAATCAAAATAATACACCTATATGTCATTACACTGATTATTTAGTTCAAAGTAGGCTACAGGCTATTTACAATGTGATATATTTATGGAATTCTCACTGTTCACAAAAGTAAGCCCCACTGTTAGTTTAGTTGACTACGCCAACCCTATTAGATATTTACAGGAAAAAGCCCCGCACAGCTGAATGAAACATTTTGAGTGAATGAAATAGATGGAAATTGATGTATAGTAAAGTATAAAATACTTTTATTTTCAATTATCTTTTCTTTTGAATCAAGTCAAACACAGTTAAAATGGCTCACATGCCAAATAGACACAAACATGATAGACACAGTAATACAGTTAAAACATAGATACACCAAGATAGGGCGAGCATTCATGACCACCAGGGCTAACTTCCATTTTACATGTTGTATTCATGTTCAAACGTAATCGATACATTGTTTGAGTGAAAGCCCCTTGTCCCTTCATATGAATGATGTTTGTATGAGTGTATGTCACATGTCATATGTAGGCAGTGGTGATGACAAATTGGCTAGATGTACAGAATTCAGTGGTAGTGGAGTCTGAAAAGTAGGATTTTGATTCCGCGGTCCTGACCAAGAGCAGAAGATCATTCACCGAGGGGTCATGACAGAGAAGAGGAGAGACCGCGAGGAGCAGCTGTCGGGCGCCCGGAGGGGTCTGGCTGGGGGGTCTCTAGCCACTTGATAAGCTAGCACCATTGATTTGAATTTAATGCACGCTGCGATGGGGAGCCAGTGCAGAGAGGAGAGTAGAGGGGTGACATGCGTGAATTTGGGTTGATTGAACACCAGATGTGCGGCAGCATTCCGGACCAGTTGCAGTGGCTTGATAACACAGGTCGGTAGGCCTGCCAGCAAGGAATTGCAGTAGTCCAGATGTGAGATCACCTGGGCTTGGACCAAGAGTTGTGTGGCCTCTTAGGTGAGGAACGGTTGGATCCTCCGGATGTTATGGAGGGAGAATCAGCAGGTCCGAGTGATCGCTGCGATGTGGCCCGAGAAGCAGAGCTGGTCATCCAGGGTCACTCCAAGACTCCTGGCAGACTGGGACGGAGACACTATGGAGCCTTCCATGGTGATTGAAGCATCAGTTACCGGGGAGCCCTTTGCTGGGAGGATAGCATCTCTGTCTTTCCCAGGTTCAACTTCAGGTGGTGGGTGGACATCCAGGCAGAGATGTCTACCAGGCATACAGAGATCCATGCCAGGATCTGGGTCTCAGAAGGAGAGAAAGAGAGAAAGAGTTGAGTGTCCTCGGCATAACAGTGATAAGAAAAACCATGAGCAGAGATGACAGAACCAAGTGATGTGGGACTCCAGTGCAGAGGGTGTGGGGAGAGGAGAGGGATCTTCTCCAGGCCACCTGGTAGGATCGGTCAGCCAGGTATGACTTGAACCATGTCAATGCAGATCCAGAGATTCCCATCTCAATGAGAAATGAGAGCAGGATCTGGTGGTCCACAGTTTCAGCGAGCAGAGCAGTCTCTTTGGAGTGGCCTGCCTCGAATCCAGATTAGTTAGGCAAGCAGGTCATTCTGTAGGATATAAGCAGACAGTTGATTATGTACCGTCCCCTCTAGTGTTTTGGAAAGGAATAAGAGGAGAGAGACAGGTCAGTAATTAGAAATGACAGCAGGATTCAGAGAGGGTTTGAGGAGGGGGATGGCATGGGTGCTTTTGAGGGGAGAGGGGACAGAGCCAGAGTCATCAGTTGAAAAATGTCCGAGTCAGGGAGGGGTGAGAAGGAAGACAGGGGGTGAGAGGTTTAGGTAGGGAGATGGGTGAGGGAGGGTTAGGTGCTGGAGAGCATGGGGGATGGAGTTGCGAATTTCATCGACCTTCTTGCAAAAGAAGGATGCAAAGTCATCTGTGGTTAGAGAGGAGGGGGTTGGGGGAGGAGTAGGGGTGAAGAGGGAGGAAAACCTAGAGTATGGTTTGTGAGGATTAGAAGAAGAACATTGAATCTTGAAAAAAAAAAATGCAGATTTAGCAGAGGAGATAGTTAGAGGAAAAGGTAGCCAGGAGTGTGTGGAAATCAGTCAGGGCCACAGGGGATTTGGATTTTCTCGATTTCTTATCTGCCGCTCATAGTTTGAGTTGGTCGGCCGAAAGGGAGTCAGTTAGCCAGGGGGTGGGGGGTCGGAGATGGGCAAGTTTAGTGGAGAGAGGACAGAGTAAATCAAAGGAGAAGGAGAGAGAGGACAGTTGGGTGGACAAGGCTGTGGGGGAGAGAGAGCGGAGGTTGCAACGGACAGAGACAGTGGGGGCAGGTGAAGAGGGTTTAGGCACAGAGGGGAGGGCGAGGGAAAAAGACAGAAAGGAGTAATCAGACACATGCATTGAGGAGATACCACACTGTTAGGTGAGGTGCAGTTCCTAGTAAAGACCATGTCCAGTTGGTTGCCGGCCTTGTGGGTGGATGGGGATTAAGCCATGGTGAAGTCGAAGGATTGAAGAAGGGGGAGAAATGCAGAGGACTGAGGGGTGTCCAGCAGCGGGTCACCTAGAAGTAGGACGGGAGTGCCATCCTCAGGGAAGGAGCTGAGTAGGGCATCCATTTCATCTAGGAATCTCCCCAATGGACCTGGTGGGCAATAGAGAACAATTATGTGCAGTTTGCATGGAACAGTGACAGTGACAGCATGAAATTCAAAGGAGGAGGGTGAGAAGTGAGGAAGAAGAAAGATACCAAATCTCCACAGGGGGGAGATCAGTATACCAGTCCCTCCACCTCTACCATGTGAGTGCCAGGAACTGCAGGGATAGTAGGGAGGCCTGGGCTGAGATGAGATCGGCCTTCCAGACAGTGGACTGGCAGTTTCAAAGACCACTAGCTACCACGACGTTGACACTGCTGGATCTAGGAGGGTGAATGAGATAGGAGGGGTTGCGCCTGTGAGTTCCATCTCTCCTAGGAAATCTAGAAGAGGAGACACAGACTGGAATAGGGAGGTTGCACGTGGTGTTAGATGCGGAGGAAGTAGTACACGAAGAGACAACATTATTGTACTTATCGTGCGGCGAACAATCCCTAGCTGGTCTCCCTCTGTCCCCTCCTTTGACTTTGTCCTCTGAATCTCTGTACAGTGAGGCTAGGAAGGTGAGGCTGCCGCTTTCCATAACTACAGTTACTGCAGTGGTGGGCCGTCAGGGCCTGCAAGGCCTTCTCTGCTGGCCTAAAAAATATCTGAATCACAGACTGATGTTAATTATATTTTGTCCATGAATACTTATTAAATAATTCCAAATGGTCTGTTCGCTTCCTTTCATATCTGTTCCCCTGGTTGCGCTGCATTTCATATTAAAGCATTTAACCAATCACATTTCAGCCATCATTTGTTGCCAGGGTCAAAGAAATCTGCCTGGAGGCCTTCACAATCAGTTCTGCAGGCCCTGTAGCATAAAATAAGTGTTGATCAAACTGTTGCTTCAACCAATCAGATTTTGAGTTGGGGACACGAAGGCCTTCTAGAAGGCCTAGGTAACGTCAGCGTATTCACACCCTTTGAGTGGATAGTCAGAGAGTGTCTGACTATGATGTAATGTGATTGGTTAAATGCTTTAATATGAAAATACACGTCTGAATGCAGCGCAACCAGGGGAACAGCTATGAAAGGAAGCGAACTGACCATTTGGAATTATTTAATAAGTATTCATGGACAAAATATAATTAACATCAGTCTGTGATTCAGACATTTGAGCGGACATTTTCAGCCCTAAAGCGAATTAAAACTTATGCCAGAAATACGACAGGACAGGCTCGACTTTCAGCATTAGCTTCGATGGCGATAGAAAAGTACTTCTTGATGGAACTGAAACACACGGATAATCTGTACGACAGAGTAATTGGAGGATGGATTTTGTGTACAAATAACAAGGATTTTTGGTGAGTAAAATGTTGCTATTTTCCTAAATAATATTGCAATTTTATGAGGTTATTATTATTGATGCTTTTTTATGTGTGTCGCAGCTGTAGCACCCCGGGTTTGTTTCTTTAGTAAAGGCATTTATTCTGGATACACGAGTTATCTATCTGCGATGCAACGGCAACGGGTGTCTGTTCGGTTTGTTTTTGCACTTTGTTTATTTATCTTTCTTCAGTCATGTTTCATGAGAGAGAATGACAGCGATAGAGACGAGAGAGAATGACAGCGATAGTTAGAAGCGTGAGATAATTAGTGATTAGTAGTGTTAGTAACTTAATCTAAATCCCTAATGTTAGTAGATTAGTTGGTTAGTACTATATACATCTAACTAATATATACAAAGTGTAATTAGAAAGTAAGAAGGAAGTAAAACAAGATTAGAAACAAAGACGGAAAAACCGAAACATAGAATTTCCCGAAGTGCATGACAGAACGAGAATGAAACATGACTGAAGAAAGATAAATAAACAAAGTGCAAAAACAAACCGAACAGACACTCAAAACATAACAATAAGATGGCTTTTATAGCCATAAAATAGTTATTGAGGGGTGGATTGATTCAGACGGAGCACTACTGAAGGCCTAGGTGTGAAATGCACGGCCCGCCACTGAGTTACTGATATAGCTACATGGCGCTAATTACTAAGTGGCAATTGCCAGCTGATAACAATAGACCCAAACTACTACTTACTAACAGGTACTGCCCACTACTCAGGGAACACTTGACTACAGAGTTGAGAGCTAGACCCGAAACATTGAAACCGATTCACAGCAGCAAACTAGCAATCAACCCCAATGAAACAACAGCAACTTATTAAATAAAACCTCCAAACAGCGATTAATTACCAAAAGACACTGAAACAACAACAAACTATTAATTAAGCCCACTAAACATCATCAACTATCACGAACACACGATGTCACATCATCCACCGTCATTGGGTGTGTATGCAGGTAGAATGAGTCCCGTATGAAAGACAAGCAACGATTGTACTTCCCTGTACCTCATGCTTTCTTTTAATAAAGAAGGAGCACTATAATGGAAAAGCAAAGTCCCTCAACTCTTGATTCTTTGGCGTTCACCGCTACAATACATTCGGGTTCAATTGGGCCAGTTAAGAACGGTGTCTTCATACAGATATGGAGCTTTGCACATGGAGCAAACAACCACTGTTAAAACCACACAAATATAACGTCCAGTGAATAACCTGAAATGGTACAAAGGTAAGCTGCCAGAGGTTAATAAAAAAGTTTAGGTGACCAAAAACTGAAAAATAATGTAAAAACTGGAAAATGGGGGTGTTCTAAAACTTTTGACCAGTAGTGTATATCAATGTTAACAGCTCTCGATGCTTTCAAATTTATCTGGGTCAATTAAAGACTATGGCTTCACACATCTAATATAAGGAGATTCTCCCACAGAGCAAGCAACTGTTGCCAAACACATAAAAACACTAGTTGAACATCAAATGCGTCTACATGTTACCAAGTTTAACGCCAACCTTAAAGCGCAAAATATATTTCAAACCTACCGCGGTATGATTCCAGGGACTAGATTGACGTTCATTTCCTACAGACACAGGCACACGAAAGAAAGGGGAGGTGCCGTTATATGCTGGGAGACATACCCTACCCGCCAGTGTTTCCTCTGGGTCCTTAGGCCTGTTACATTGAGATTAGGGATGTAGAAGTACTAGAAAAACTGTAAAAATGTAAGACAAATACATCAGCAGACCCTGATGGCATATATCCCAGAGTACTCAAAGAATTTCGATAAATAATATATAAACCATTAGCATATATTTTTATACAATCCATAAACACTGGAAAAATACCAGATGACTGGAAGCAGGGTTGTATAATTCCAATATATAAGAAGGGGAACCATACTGACACAGGAACTATAGGCCTGTCAGTTACATAGAGAACGGGCCATTCAGCCCATCTAGGCTTGTCATGTCCTAATCTAAAGAGTATCTAGTACTGCATCTAGTCTAGACTTGAATAGCACAAGTGTTTTTGCCTCTACTACCCGGCCTGGCAAGCTGCTCCAGGCATTGACAACTCTCTGTGCAAAACAATCTTCCTAATATGCATGTGGAATTAGCCTTTAACTAATTTCCACCTGATGCCTCTTGTTCTGCTGATCCCATTTATCATTAAAAAATCTTTGGTAGTTCACTTTGTTAATCCCTTTTAGGAATTTAAAAACCTCAATCAAATCCACAATAAGTCTCTGTTTGCTAAACCTAAACAGATTGAGTGCTATGTTATGTTATGTTATGAGTCTATCCTCATAACCTTTACTTTTCATACCAGGTATCAATTTAGTTGCGATTCTTTGAACTTTTTTAAAAGCTTCTATATCTTTTTTGTAGTGTGGTGCCCAGAAATGCACACAGTACTCTGTGAGGTCAGACAAAGGCATTATATAACATGAATATAACCTCCTTTGATTTATACTCAATACTTTTTGCTATGTATCTCAGCATCCTCATGGCCGTTTTACTGCTGTAGCACACTGCTTTGATGCAGATAGACTTTGTTCAACTACAATTCCTAAGTCTTTTTCAAATTGAACACCTAATAATTTTTCTCCTCCCATATAATACTACTATCTCATGCTTTTATTTCCCACATGCATAACTTTACATTTAGCAATATTGCATGTCATCTGCCACGTTTCTGCCCACTCTTGGATTTTGTTTAAATCATTTTGGATTACTTTAGTTGATTCCAAACTGTTTGCCAAACCCCCAAGTTTAGTATCATCTGCAAATGTAGCTATTTTGCTACTAACGTCTCTATCAAGATCATTTATGTAAATAAGGAAGAGAAGAGGTCCCAGCACTGATCCCTGGACTCCACTGCTCACAGCACCTAGGCCAGATATGACCCTACCTACTGTTTCTCTTTCTATTCGCCCTTGAATGGCTTATGTAATACATGTACATACCTTATTTCTCTCTACTTTATTGTCCCTCTCTACATTTAAGTTTATTCCTTTCTTTACTCTTCCATCTCTGTCTCTGTCTCTCTCTCTCTCTCTCTGTCACTTTATGTGACTATCTAGGATAAAGTGGATTTCTTGCACTAGCACACCTGATTAAGCAGGGTTTTCCTCCTGTTAGGAAGTGGAAGTTCCTAGTCATCAGATAAGGCTACATCAGAGGTCCTCGGGCTGCTGACAGTGGGGTCTTCTCAGCACTTTTTCTGCTCCAGCTCCCAATGACTTTCACCACCATCAGCCATTCTCCTTGAGTACAGGAGAAATCAATTACATGGTGAACAGGATCTCTGGCTGCTTTGGCATGGGCTGTGCTGACCAGTCCAATATGAATTTGTTTCGTAAGGTAGCCTGCCCGTTTCTACCTGCATTTGCATTCTGAAATGGCAGTTGGAACCGGAATCTGTCCATCTCACACGGGAATGGTTATTCAGGCCTGCTGTTCTTTAGTTAGGAGGTTATTGGTCCGTGATATTGGTCTTCACTGAGATGATTGTATTCTAAGGAAGAAAAAGAGGTGCTTCTGGAAGGAGGAAAGTGGAAACTACTGCATCCGTGACTCTAATTGTGTAATCAGCCATAATGCATCTCAGAACAGATCGGCAGTCAGACCATTTAAAAAAAAAAATTAAATTTTAAGCATTTAGCAGACGCTCTTATCCAGAGCGACTTACAAGACCCTCTTGCTTTATCCAACTCTTACATGACAGATGGTGACTCCATGTCTTTGAAGATCTCCAATTAATCTTCCACACCAATCGCTGTAGTGAATTGATCTCTTGCGCGAACTATGATTGTTCTTACCATGTATTAATGCACATCTTGTAAGTCACTCTGGATAAGAGCATCTGCTAAATGCTTAAAATGTAAATGTGAATTTGTTATGTGCAGCCCTGCCGCAAACTCGACCACACCTAGTGGACTGCAGCAAGTGTTTGAACCTTAAACGAAAGCCCTCTCCTGAGCTGTAGCAAGAGTTCAGAACACAAACTAAACCCCTCCTACAGAACTGCACTGTAGCAAGATTTCAAACTGCAAGCCCAACCCCTCCATTTATATTCCTTAACATCAGGGTCTCCAGCTATACTTTACTTAGCTACCTTTCTAATCTAAATTATTTCAAGGAAAATTTGTGGCAGCTGTGTAGTGTAATGGTTAGGAAACTGGACTTGTGACTCAGAGATTGTTGGTTCAATTCCCAGTCCCAGGTGGAGCACTGCCGTTGTACCCTTGAGCAAGGTACTTAACCTGAATTGCTTCAATAAAATATCCAGCTGTAAAAATTGATTTATTGTATGAAAAATAAATGTAAACTGTGTAAGTCGCTCTGGGTAAGAGCGTCTGCTAAATGCCTAAATGTAAATGTAAAAATTAAAGGTTGGATTGGCCATTAAGTAGGTATCGACCGTGTATACATAATGCTGGTGCTGTAATTCTGTGACGTTAAAAGAAACTTTACTTGGCACTAGTTGAATCTTTGTATGCTATTATGAATTGAAGGGAGAAAAAGTGTATTACTCTCTGATATTCTTGTTTTAAAATGAAGATGCCCAAATCTGGCTTTCAACTCCTCCCTCACCCCCTCTGAATTGTTATTCTTTCAGGGTGTGATAGTGTCATGGGAATTGCAGGGTTTTTAGTTTCCGTGAACTATTGAATTATTCAGATATGGTGTGAAAATATACATTCATTTTACCATACATTTGTGTGCAATTGAGCATGCATGTGCGTGTGTGTGTTTAGAAATATGGAAGCATACAAGGCATTTGATATGAGGTCCATTTCAAAATATTTTAATGAAATAAGTTGTCCTTCTGAATGTTAACCTGCTCATTCATGAGTTATATGACTGCACATCACACTGGAAATGGAAGAGAAGCAATACTCCAATAATGTTCTTGACAGCTGTGGCTGCAGATGTATTTTGGTTGAGATCAAAGTTCCATACTTTTGTGTAAAATTATGGTTCACTGTCAAACAATGCAATGGGAATACTTGTTTAAGCACCTCAGGCATGGTAGAATTAACATGGTAGAGCTGACAGCTTTTCAGAATTGGAAAGTGTATCTGTACTATTTATATGTGTATGTCTTATCAGCAGACATAGGAAAGTCAATTTCTAGAGGGCCTATTCATTTTCTCATTTATGCCATTTTGTGTGCGTTTTGTTTTGAACAGTAAAGTCAAGTGCCTGGTGCTCTAGCTATCATCTTCAGATTGAAAAGTACCTCGAAAGCCTTCTGGACTCTTAAAACCTGCAAAACCAGAGGTTCCCACCCCAGGAATAGTCAACACATTTTGCGCTAATACCGGTTTATTATTCTATACCAGAATTTTTGTCAACAGTATTTATTTTCTGTATTGGCCTTTCAAAGAACTGAATAAATATTTCCACTGACCTTAAGCTTCCTCTCAAAGGTGGTTATGCAGTGTGATTATGAGAGCAGTTATAACTGTCTGTAATTAGATTCCTGTGTTGAAAATATGAAAATACATTGTGTTTTATCCATATTTCAATCATTCAGCTTCAAAGCTCTAGTTATGTCATCTGTATTGACCTTTCATTGCTTTTCGATCTCTGTATCCATTGAAGATGTTTATTTTCAATCTTGGCCGTTGAAATACAATGTAATGCCAAATAACCTCCTAAGAATTTAAAAACACCCCATGGGTCACATGTGGTTCTGATACACTGTGGTCAGATGGATCAGCTGGATACAGTAAATTGGTCTGGAAGACAACATCTATTGCTTTTGAAGCCTTACAATGAATGTTTAATCTCAAAACTGATCATCTTAATGGATAAATCAGCAATACTCTATCTTTCTCCCTGAATTGCATAATCCCACAACAGTGGGGTAGAGAATTACAATGAGTTTCTACAAGGATTGAAATCTTGCAGCTTGCATACCTATAAACTGCTGCGCAAATTTCTCCAGACATCAACATACCATGTCTAGTCGCTTACATTGATTGTCTGAAATGGGGAGGGTGGACAAAAGAGCAGAATCCAAAGTAATGACATGATTGATGCATTTGTGGATTGCCGTGGGCAAATGAGGAGACCTAAGGTGTAAAGAAACTGGGTTTATAAAGTTTCTGCCCCTGTCAGGGAGCTGTGATTAAATGCAATGGATCTGTGGGCAGCCTGTGAGCAATCTGGCCAGCCTGTGAGCAGGGACATGTAATCCCAGGTGGTCTGGGGATTGGGAGTGTGCTGACTGGAGAAACTCCTCTTCTTGAGAGCGCTTGTTGTTTTAGAGTTGGTATATTTGTCTTTTCTGATTTCAACAGGAAAAGTGCAGAATGTTAGTTTTTGTAGTGGAGCCACAAATCAGCCAATCTGGGGGTACTGGGTGTGTCGATATCAGTTTACGTATGTGCGGACGCATTGCAGAGTGGCTTGGCAAGACTATCTAATCTAGAGTTTTTTCCATTTTAGTGAGTATGTTCAGCTGTCATGTCTTGTAGATGCATCATTTTGAAAAAAACTATTCCAACAGAGGTCACTGGATTGTTGGCTGTGAACTAAACTTTAGAATTAAGCTGTAAGATTCAACGATAGAAACACAAGTGCCAAAATTCACTTTATGATTGGACGTAGGCCTATTATCACCAATAAATATGTCTGAAAAGGATTAAGGCTCGTCTGTTGTTCACCCCTTGAATATATTTGGCAAGAGTTTTCAACTGTCAAATAAATACCAGCCTCTTGTTGCAATTCAGTCTGTACACAAAGTGGTTAAACCTTCACTTTCCATAAAAAAATGATGGAGCTGCTTGGGATATTCCCTTTTCTACACACAGTGTGTGGGTTCCACCTTCATTCATTTATTTGCTGCTTGAGCTCTGCCTTAAATTCCCATTAAAACCCATTAATCAACTCCAGCTAAAACACACCTGAAGGGAGGTGTCCACTGTCATTACGATTAAATGTGAGATTATACAACATGGGTGAATCGTACTTAAAACATGTGTTTTGTTTGAGTTGTTTAACTGTGCTGCAGCGGAGGACAGGCAAATCGGAGTGGGAGAGAAAGGCATTACTGCAATCTCTGCATGTCAGCACTGCCTATTCCACGCTCCCTAACAAAACGACGAAAGACTCAGAGGTGAAAGAGGGAGGAATGTTCAACAAGTCCTGGAAAGACGGAACAACTGATCGAACGAACGAGACGAGACGGGACAACCATAACACTCCCCGCGCTTCGGATGAGCCAGGACTACACATAGGACGAGGCGAACCGGAAGTACTATAAAACTGCCCCTTGCAGAGTGGGAAGTACAGTTTAATCTTTGTTGTGTCGGCGTATTGGAATAAGACTCATTTGACCGTTTACTTTGTGCGTGCAAAATAACATACAGAGGATAAACATTAACCACCGACTTATGGGAATGCATTTCTTTTACTTTAACATGACCAGTAATATCATTGTACAGCGAAGACCAGGTTGGCCTACTCGGTACTTGTATGCAGTGCTTACTTTGTAAAATAAGGGTAAAGGGTAAACTTTTCCTACCTCTGTGTCGCTGCATTTCTGCATTCTATTTACATTTGCAATGTTCACTGGACGTAACGTCGTTTAATACCAGTTTAAAATACACGTAGCCCCGGCACAAATACTTCCTAATATCTGTGCGAAATTAGCCTTCAACTCATTTCCACCTGTGGCCTCTTGTTCTGCTGACCCCACTTATCTTAAAAAATCTTTGGTAATTCCTTTTTACGAATTTAAAAACCTCAATCAAATCCCCCCTAAGTCTCCGTTTGCTAAGCTTAAATAGATTGAGTGCCTTAAGTCTATCCTCATAACTTTTACCTTTCATACCAGGTATCAGTTTAGTTGCCCTTCTTTAAACCTTTTCAAGAGCTTCTATATCATTTGTGTAGTGCGGTGCCCAGAACTGCGCACAGTATTCTGAGGTCTGACAAAGGCATTATATAACATGAATATAACCTCCTTTGATTTATACTCAATACTTTTTGCTATGTATCCCAGCATCCTGTTGGCTTTTTCACTGCTGTAGCACAATTCCAAAGTCTTTTTCAAATTGAACACCTACTAACTTTTCTCCTCCCATAAAATACTCCTGTCTAATGTTTTTATTTCCCACATGCATAACTTTACATTTAGCAATATTGAATGTCATCTGCCACATTTCTGCCCATTCTTGGATTTTGTTTAAATCATCTTAGATTACTTTAGTCAATTCCAAACTGTTTGCCAAACCCCCAAGTTTAGTATCATCTGCAAATTTAACTATTTTCCTACTAATATCCCTATAAAGATAATTTATGTAAATAAGGAAGAGCAGAGGTCTCCAACTCCTGAAATTCCTACTGAATCCGTTTTAACAATGAACCTCTCATGTGGTACCTTCTCAAATGCTTTTTGAAAGAATTGTAAAAAAAATTTTTATCAAATCAAATCAAATCAAATGTATTTGTATAGCGCTTTTCACAATTGAATTGTCACAAAACGCTTAACAGAGGGGGAACCTAGGCCTAGACCCCCCCCAAAAGCAAGCTTAAAGGCAACAGTGGCAAGGAAAAACTCCCTTAATAGGGAGAAACCTTGGGAGGAACCAGACTAAAAGGGGGGAACCCATCCTCTTCTGGCCGGCACAGGGTGTGTCCAAAAAAGACCATATCATGGTCAGTCCAAGGTGACACAGGGCTGAATGACTTTATGCTGCTAGCATTTAACACATGATCTTCAGAGCCTTACTCACACTTATGTTGTCCTTCCCCTCCACACATAACTGTGCCGAACCACCTCTATTCACAGTATGGTTTAAAAAATCCTTAATATTACTACTAATTTTCGACCCTGCCCCCCCAGTCCCGAGTTTAAATATTCCTCCGCTACCCTAATCATACCCAATGCAGCTGTACACCTCTGGTTCAGGTGTAGCCTGTCCCACTGTACAGGTCACCCCTGTTCCAAAAGGAGTCCCAGTGTCCCATGAACTTAAACCCATCTTTCCTGCACCAAGATTGTAGCCACATGTTAAATCTCCATATAAAATTCTGCTTGCCTTTACTAGCATGTGGTACTGGCAGAATACCCTAGCATTGTCCAGCAGAAAGGACCGCTGACAGGACCGCTGACGGGTTCGTGGTGTTGGGGATGAACTCCCCAGGGACCCATAGTGGCTACCCATAGAGAAACTCGAAGGACAAAGACTGGAGGTCCTCCAGTTCTAAGTTCTAAGCCCCAGCATGACCTACAGGAGCCTGTCGACCCAACTATTATCCTGAAGGCTGGCCCTGAGTGTGTTTTTCATGGAGTGATGACAGTCCGTTAGCCAGGGGGTGGTATGGTGAAGCTTCACCCCGAGACCTTGGGCGAAGGTGCCCTAGAGCTCGGAAGTGAACTGGGGCCCCCAATTGGAGGATATGTCAGGCGAGACGCTGAACCAGGTGATCCAGGCACAGATGAACACCCGAGCAACATTGGCGGACGTCGTCAAAGACAGCGGGATGGCCTCTAGCCACCAGGTGGTCCTGTCAACCATCGTGAGGATGTGGATGAACCCGGGGGAAGGGGGCAAGATCCCACCAGGTCTATGTTAACGTGATCAAAATGTGCACAGAACGGTGCCAACGGAGCCCTGGTATGGGGATGCACTTTCAAATGCTGGCATTCAATGCAGACATTGACCCAGTCGCAAATGTTCTTCTTCAGCCCGGGCCAGATTAACTGGCTCGGACATCCTTCAACTTGTTCACTCCCACCGTCCCACCACTTGTCCTCTCGATCCCATTCCTTCCCCCCTCTTCCAGTCCATTGCTATGGACATCCTCCCCTTTGTCTACAATGTTATCAACTCCTCTCTTTCCTCTGGCTCTGTCCCCTCTCCCCTCAAAAGCACCCATGTTGTCCCCCTCCTCAAAAAACACTCTCTGAATCATGCGGTCATTTCTAATTACTGATCTGTCTCTCTCCTCCCATTCCTTTCCAAAACACTAGAGTGGGCTGTCTATAACCGACAGTCTGCTCATCTCCTACAGAACGACCTGCCTGATCCTAACCAATCTGGATTCAAGGCAGGCCACTCCACAGAGACTGCTCTGCTTGCAGTCACTGAGGCTCTACAATTGACTAAGTCCCAATCTCTTAGCTCCATCCTCCTCGACCTGTCAGCTGCATTCGGTACCATGGACCACCAGATCCTGCTCTCATCTCTCATCGAGATGGGAATCTCTGGATCTGCACTGACTGGTTCAAGTCTTACCTGGCTCTGGTCCTACCAGATGGCCAGGAGAGGATCCCTCTCCTCTCCCGACACCCTCTCCACCGGTGTCCCACAGGGCTTGGGGCTAGGCCCTGTCCTATTCTCCCTGTACACCAAGTCACTTGGTTCTGTCATCTCTGCTCATGGTTTATTTTATCACTGTTATGCCGATGACACTCAACTCTTTCTTTCCTTCTCTCCTTCTGAGACCCAGGTCCCGGCGCGGATCTCTGCATGCCTGGCTGACATCTCCACTCACCACCTGAAGCTGAACCTGGGGAAGGCTGAGCTGCTCTTCCTCCCAGCAAAGGGCTCCCCAATGATTGATGCTTCAATGAATCACTGTGAAAAGCTCCATACTGTCTCCATCCTAGTCTGCCAGGAGTCTTGAAGTGACTCTGGACAACCAGCTGTGATTCTCTGGCCACATTGCAGTGATCACCCGGACCTGCCAATTCTCCCTCCATAACATCCGGAGGATCCGACTGTTCCTCACCCAAGAGGCCACACAACTCCTGGTCCAGACCCTGGTGATCTCACGTCTGGACTATTGCAATTCCTTGCTGGCAGGCCTACCGACCTGTGCCATCAAGCCACTGCAACTAGTCCAGAATGCTGCTGCACGTCTGGTGTTCAATCAACGCAAGTTCACCCATTTCACCCCTCTACTCTCCTCTCTGTACTGGCTCCCCATCACAACACGCATCAGATTCAAATCACTGGTGCTGTCTTATCAAGAGGAACTGCTCCCCCTTACCTCCAGACACTCATCACACCCTACACCACAGCCAGACCCCTCCGTTCTGCCTCCTCTGTCAAACTGACTGTCCCATCCCTTCGGGCGCCCAGTAGCCACTCCTCACGGTCTCTCCTCTTCTCTGTGATCTTCCACAAGAGACCCACCTTTTCAGACTCCACTACCACTGAATTCTGTACATTTAGCCAATTGTCATCACCACTGCCTACTTGTTCAATACTTTTTGTATATGTATCCTTGCTTACTTCCCAGTGTTACAAGTATGGTATGCAGCTGCCTACAATGGTGTCTATCTACAATGAGAGTAATCGGTACATTAGGCAGTGGATGTGCTAGCATGGTCACATTAGTTTTGTGTCAGTGAAAGCCTTGATCATCTCCTTGGACCAGCTGACGGCGAGTTTGGCAGACTTGCCTTTGAGGGCCTCATAAAGGGGTCGCATGAGTTGGACCGCCCGGGGGGATGTGATGGTAAAAGTTCACCATGCCCAAAAGCTCCTGCAGGGCCCTAATGGTGAGTAACATTTTTGAGGCACCGGTTGTGGAATTTTTTTAAAGAGTTCAAGTTATTCCTTTGTGAGTAGAAAAATAAATGCAGGCTAAATGCAAGTCTTTGTTTCCATGTTTCAAAGATGGAAAGGGCATGATGGCAATTTATACACTGTGGGCCTTTTAGACCCTTCTTTAGCTCACAGAGCACACATGCTGCTAATCACATCACAAAACGCATTGTTTTGAACAGAATGAGACATCAAAGAGGGAGGAAATTGCACCTGGGGGAGACGAGAGGGGAACTGAAATGGGGGGGTGGGTAGATGGATTATCATAAATGGTGCCAAATGGTCATTGTCTTCAACATAGGGTGAGACACTGCGTTTTAGCGTTTTACACAATTCCGTAACCGTGAAACTCAATTTCTCCCTCAACTGACTGATCTCCTTTCTAAATTCTAAGTCAGTTGTAGCATGTACCATGCGCTCTGCTATAGATGCCTCCTACTCCTTTCAATTTACCGTAAGTTTATTCTCCACATTTTCAATGTCACATTTTAATTTGGGAACTTCCACAACTTTCTCTTTCAGTAACCTTATTGGACTATAGCCATCATACAATTTTCTTTCTCAATTTTCTTTTTTTCATATTTTTCTCCATTGTGTTATGGGCTTCAGAAGCACTTTGAAGGTATTCAAAAACATTCACTTTCTCTGGTACATTAAAAGGACCCTCCTTACAAAGCTTAGCCAACCAGCTAGCGGCCCACCATTCACTGCCATTTTTAAACTCCTGTTATAATGGACAAATACTTTTGGTACTTGAAATATTTATACTATATATATTTATATTTATATTATACAAGCACCTACTTAGAACACTGTACACTTGTACACTCAATGCTAGCCACTTGTACTTTGAAACATTACACAGTTTTTGTAAGTATTCCTCTACAATATTACACACATTAATATTTTATACTCACAAATGTACGTGGTCTGTTTCTGCTGGTTCTTTTCCTTCAATGGTGAGTTTCCGAGCGCAGCAGGCAAGGCACCGAGTGCAGGCATAGACAGGCGGGATGTAATGTTCTACCCCGTACTTTGTGGCGGTGGACGAGAAAGTAGGCTTCGTGAGGACAGGAAACTCAGTGAGGAGACATGAAAACTCGTCAAATGCGGAGAGTGCGCTAGACTAGTGGTCCCCAACCTTGGTCCTGGGGGCCCACTGTGTGTGCTGATTTTCGTTCCAACCATAATTGTAGCCTCTCTATTGTAACTAGCTGTTAATTGTTCTTAATTAGACACTTTTAATTTATATTAAAGCATGATTTCACACTGTTAAGACCATATTTCAGAAATAGCTATGCATGCCATGAACAATAAACGTCCCATATTCACATCCCAGGACATTTAATCAGTCACCATTGCTCTCATTTTCTGTAAAGCACTGTACATCTTTTAATTGATTCAATTGTAGACAGGTGAAATCAGTGGGGGCCTTATTTTTTAAAGTGAACAGCTGGTCACAGAAACCATTTGTGGAAAATGAAGAATTCAATGACAAAGCAATTGGCAACGAGCCAAACCTGCATTGTGTTAAAATAAGTTCAAAGAAGAAAATGGTAGAACTTACACAGATGTTTTCAACAACCTTAATTGATCCAGAGACTAGCAGGAACAAAAACCAGCATACACAGTGAGCCCCCAGGACCGAGGTTGGGGACCACTGCGCTAGACAACTTTGTTGTGCCTGAACCACTGAGAGAGGACGGGAGCGAACTGAAAGTCTCAGCATTGACAAGACGCTTGTTCTTGACATCAACCAAATAGCCGTTGACAGAGAGTAAGTCAGCGCCGAGCAGGGGGGTGGACACTTTTGCCATAACAAAGTCCCGCGAGAAACGCTGCCCGCCAAAACACAGGAGTGTTTCGAATTCTCGAAAGTTTGGATGTAACTACCATTGGCGGCTTCGAGGGTGGGCCCGTGGCCCCCTGCTTGAATATCCAGGGATGACACGGGCAAGACACACACCTGGGCACCAGTGTTTCAGAGGAAATGACGTCTGGTGTTGGTGTCCGTAGTAAATAATAAACTGCCTGAACAGCCGACACCCATGGAAGCTAACGAGCGCCGACCTTCTTGTTTCCTGACTCGTTAAAGTTGCAGGGGGGGCGGCACCTCCTAGATTTGGGCCAAACGGTGTGGTAAAAGCACATGCCTGGGGGCTTCCATCGTTGGACCACAACAGCGGCAGTAACGGCGTTCACCGGGAGCTGTGACTCGATGGGAGTGAGGCCCCACGTGACTGCAGAGACTGGCGGACAAAAATGTGTCTGCCTCCTTGGCCACGTCGTGGAAATCTTGAATAGGTCAGTTGGCTAAAGCTGACCGCACTTGCCTTGGTAGCTGTTGTAAGAACAATTCCCTGAAGAGGAAACATGGCCTGTGATTGCCTAGGAGGGATAACATGTGATCCATTAGCTCTGAGGGCTTGGAGTCGCCAAGGTCAGGTAGAGAGAGAAGCTGGCAAGCACGCTCGGTTTCAGTTAAACCAAAGGTCTCCAGGAGGTGCGTTTTCAGCATTGCATACCTATTGTGCCCTGGGGGGTCCTGGATAATATTAACTTCTCTGGGGCTCCTGAGTGTGGCTCCTGAGCCAAGAAATGACGTAATAATACAGTGTCGTCTTTGGTGATTCTTCGCATTGCAAACTGAGCCTCGACCTAGGCAAACCAAGCGGCAGCTTGCCATTCCCAAAACTCAGGTAATTTGAGCGAAACTGCATTCGTTGCCATCTCAAACAAAGCCTCTAGAAACGTTCAAAAGTAAAACGGGGTCACTAATGTAGGAGTCACGGGAAACAAAGACAGAGACAATTATTCTCTCTTCTCCAAACACACAAACACCACCAATGCGCGGGCATCGTTTCTCCACGTCACAGAATCGACTTTCTTAAAGGTCCCTGTGAATTATGTGCCTGTTACTATGTGGTATCCCCCACAGTTAAATATTTATCTTGCATTGTATTTCCAATCAAGCTGTATTTTTTGTGTGCTTTTGTAAAAAGGCCTGTTTGATAAATTCCATATTTTATGTGGTGTTTCTCATGGGATCAAAGAACCCGTAAGAGAGCCGAACATCAGGGTTGTTACATTCTTTGAAATATTTCCCACTTTGCAACCCTGACCATTTGACATGCACAGCCCTATGTTACCCACGCCCCGTATATGTTAGACGGATATTACCGCGATTTCAGAAATAGTTAAAATGTTAACAAAAATGTCACAATTTCAAAATCCTTTGAAGATTTGGTGTTTCATAATATGGAAATACACACTCAATTTCCAATTCGTAATTATGCATATCCAACTTTGTTTTGTTTTTTTGTTTGTTTTTTTTATTGTTTTTTTTATTTGTTATTCCCGCCACCACCCCCCCTCTTGGGAGGTCAACTTTATTTTTATTTGTTTTTTAATATTACAATTTTTTGGCAAAAAGAGGAGAAAAACATTGTGAAGTCTCTTTGAGGGGGGTTAAAAACAACCAAACCAATGAACAAACAGACAAAAAACAAAACAAAAACAAGAATAAACCAAAAAAGCACAGATTTATTTTTTTATTTTTCAACCAGGGTAGGGTCTAAAACCCTCCCTTACAACAGTGGAGACCTATGGAGAAATGTACAGTACAATAAAGGAAATTAATTACAGTGTCCCACCAGGTGACCACCCCCCTCCAACACATACACCTCTACATATACACGATTAGACACATATACACTGATATGAACACAATGACAAAGGGACATAATGAAACAAACATCCAGACAAACCATACAGTACAAATAATGACAAAGACATATGAAACAAACCGTCAATAACAAACCAACGCAACTAATTGACACTTCGACATACAACAAAAAAATAAGATATCTTAAGACAGGTACTGATTCTCATTACATATACAGGATTTTATCCTCGTCACAGACTGAAATTAAGCAGATCAATTTTTTACGATTTAAATTTTAGGATTTACCTTTTGCAGAGATAGAGCTGGGCCAAACTAGAGTGGGGAGAGTAATGATAGTGCCTTTTCCTTTATTCCCAGGCCTCTTTTTCTCAGATTTTACTCCATCTTTTTGTATAGTCTATAGTTTTTGTTTTGTAGTCCATGGTGCATTCTATTTTGCTATAGTATTTTACAAAGTTCTTGAATCTTTCAATTCTTAAAGTGTCAGCAGTTATAGGAGTGATTCCACTTGTTTCTTCTGTATTTAGCTCTCCCAACAGTACTTTTTGGAGATCAGGTTGCATGGCAATTGTACAGGCTCCCAGCCATTCTTGCACTTTCTGCCAAAACATTGCTACAATTGGACAGTACCAAAATAGATGATCCACAGTTTCTATCTCTTCCTGGCAGAAACGGCAAAGAGGGGATGATTCTATTCCCCAAATATTTAACTTTTTTTTTGTTGCTAGAAATTTATAAATAATTTTGTATTGAAAATATCTTATTTTTGGATCAAGTGTCGTTTTGTATATATTTAAAAAAACCTTGTTCCAAGGGATTGGTGCGTCTAACATTTTTTCCCAACTGTCCATAATCTTATAAGGTATCGATATTAAGTTATTTGTACTTAAGTAGAAGTTATATATATCTTTATTTATTTTTATTCCTTTTACCCATTTTACTTTTTTGATCTGCGGTCTACATACAAAAAGTGTTTCCATTTTATTATTATTTTAGATTTGTTGTTTCCATGGATGTCGAATAGCTCCCCTTAATTGATTATACATTTGTATTGTGCAAACATTTCCATAGGTATTTATAAGTTGTTTATATGTCATCAACTTATTTTCTGTGTTTATTAAATCGTTTTAAAAAATTATACCTTTGTCCATCATGGATTTCCAAAAAATTGGTGCTCCATCAATCCTTATATTTGAGTTTAGCCATATTATTTGCTGTAGAAATTCTTCTGTATTTTCTGGCGGGTAAAATTGGAAATGTAACCAACTTTTCAAGGCTTCCTCCAGGAAAGTTGATAATTTTGAGAAAATGTGGTTGATATGCCTAAAATTATTATCCAACTTTGTTATTGATGACCATTTTAAAAGATGAGTTCCATTCCGATTTGACCATTTACTCTGAAAATGGCAAATATTGCGACTGTAGCCATAGTTCGAAGCAGAACTGCAATCTTCGTGCCAACACAACTACGCAGTTCCTGTCTTGGTTAAGGACACTAGCTCATTGTATTTTTATGTTGGGGGCTGAGCAGGCTAGCCCAAGCCACCCCACAGGTACTTTTCCCTTTGCAGGATACAATAAAAAGCTGATTACACATGAAACTAGCATTCGTGTTCGCCCCCGGTTCTTTCCCCCCCTGTCCCTGGCTGGCTTCCACCCGGTCTCCCCCCACTTGGCTGCGCTGGAGATACCCTAGGTAACCTACCATACACTCGGCTACACCACTGCACAGATAAGGATCAGATCATACAAAATAAATGTGTATCACATTCACTGCACGCCCTTTTCTGGGAAGTCCCCTTTCTGCCCTGTAGGGGGAGAGAACAGCTACTATAGGCAGCGCTCCACACATGCACACACAAACACCGAAAGACAAAAAATAAAAAAGCCCGGGGGTGTAGTGTTGGTCAGTGTCACTCTACCAAACCTAGCTACATTCCAAATAAAAATGCACAAAAAACCCCCACACACAATGCCAGCTCCCACTGCTGCCTGGATCCGCCCCTCTGGTCCGGGTCTTCCGTCCCGTCACTGTTGCACCCACCAGACCACACACTGGGGAAGTGGTGGGCAAGGAGAGCCATATCCCTTTCTGGATTTCATGAACTTTTGCTCTTAATTATTTAATTAGCCCAATCATTTATGTGATCTGACATTTTAGCTAAATTTCTTGATAAGACCATGAATGACAGCTGAAGACTGTTCTTGTGTTCCCATATGAAACATGTTACTGTGGTCTAATCTACAAGTGAACCAGCATTGGCGTATCCAATTAATTAGTCAATTGAGCCAGGGGCAATTGGTAGAAACAAAAGCCTGCATACACACCAGCCCTCCAGGACCGGAATTGCCCACCCCTGCACTGTGGGAATAGAGCAGCTCGTTAGCCTGCAGATATTCCCGATTACAAACACATGCTCCCCCAGCATGGTTCAGTAACTTCCATGTTCCTTAGATTACCAGAGACCAGTCCCCATCAAGCCTTCCTGATCCTCTCCGAGATTTGGTGATCGCCTACTGCTCTGCTGGTTTGCTTCTCAGTTCCTCCCTATCCTCGTTTCGTCACCACTGGAGCACTGGAAGATACTAAAAATGAAACACACACAGGCACGCAGGCACGCACGCACGCACGCACACACACACGATTCTCAATTGTTTCCTCGTGTGCCCCCTCCTCGTACTGCCTAGGCTCCGCCTGCAATCAACCAATCAATTAATTTATCAATCAATCAATCATCTCTGCAGGCTCCACTCTCTGCTATCCAAAAAACCCAATAAGATTTTTTCAGAATGGCAGGTTTCCCTCAGGTACCAGGAGCTATCACTGCACCCATATGTATACCTGCAACAGCAGGCAGGAAAATTGATCTAAAGTGTGGGACTCATTTGAGAGAGATTTGGCAGGTATCCATCATTCCACCCAAGGACAACGAAGCAGCATTCAGACATCAGTAGCTTGCGTGTTAAATATGCAGCACTTAATTAACATTTCATTGATTGTCAGCTGGCGCACAGCTGTGAATAGGGCAACATTAATCTAATTCTGTGGTGGCAATCACTGCCACGATATGTTTATGAATTGGTTAAAATTACTGGGCCACAGATTTTGTGTGATGAAAAGGAGTTACCATCGACTTTTATAAATAACCCATCCATCCATCCATCCATCTTCTACCGCTGATCCGGGTCGGGTCGCGGGGGCAGCAGCCTAAGCAGGGAGACCCAGACTTCCCTCTCCCCGGCCACCTCGTCCAGCTCTTCCGGGGGAATCCCGAGGCGTTCCCAGGCCAGCCGAGAGACATAGTCTCTCCAGCGTGTCCTGGGTCTTCCCCGGGGCCTCCTCCCGGTGGGACGTGCCCGGAACACCTCACCAGGGAGGCGTCCAGGAGGCATCCTAACCAGGTGCCCGAGCCACCTCATCTGGCTCCTCTCGACGCGGAGGAGTAGCGGCTCTACTCTGAGCCCCTCCCGGATGACTGAGCTCCTCACCCTATCTCTAAGGGAGAGCCCAGACACCCTGTGGAGGAAACTCATTTCGGCCGCTTGTATTCGCGATCTCGTTCTTTCGGTCAGGAAAATGTTTTTCTTGACAGCTTAAAGGCAAAATAAAAATATAAAGAACAAAATTGTTGATGGGATGCCTTGGTTTTTAAAATTCACTTAAGGGAGCAGAATATTTTATATTTTGGTGTTGATCATTTGGTGTTTCTTCTTTCATAACTTGTCGTAGAGGTGTAAAAACTTGTCCATGAGAGGAAAGTCCCTTCTCTAGAACCACATCTGTTTGTAGACTTGTGCCCTTGCACCAACACTGAGATTGGCACTTAATTGTATAACTGCTGATGTTTATTAGATGAATTGCCACTAATTACTAAAAATAGAGTGCCTACAGCGAGGCCTTGAGGATCAGAAAGGAACTACAGCTTCTTGAGAGAGGTGGTTAAAAAATGCATGCCCTTAACCATGTGGTAAGTAGTTTCTCTCATTTGGCTTTATATCTGCACTTTCCATTGCAGTTATTTGTTATTGTTGTAAATGTTTATTCATATCCATGGCAAATGTCCACATCTTTATCAGCCCTATCGGATGCTGATCTTAATCATTAATGCTTAATCTGCAACTGAAAATAAACGTATCATGATAATGCAATACAGATATAATAGTGGATGTGATAGAGCACATGAAATAATAATTATGGTAAAAATATAGTGTAGTGCTTTCCCTGTTAGTCCTCTAAAAAGTAGCAATCTGACAATACAAAATGCAAACCCAATGGCACACATGCAGAAACAGAAATCCAAACGACTAGGTGTTGTTGTGAACCTGGGTAATTTTTTACATTTTAGTAAAAAAATGTAATAAATACATAAATGCTTGAAATGCATTGCAGCAAACAAGACATGTACAGGACTGTGGATTAGTTATCCATTGTAGTCTAGCCTTTAGAATATTGGCACAGAGAAGAACAGCACCCTTCACAAAATCACTCACGCCAGCCAGAGATTTAAGTCTGAAGAGCTCCATCTGTTGCACCATTTCTCCTGTTACTGACCCCTCTGCGATGAATCACAGCTTAAGAAAACAAGGAGAGGAGCATGTGATCACATTGTCGACCTAACTGGCTCCACTTGTCCATGAACTGTAAGTGTGGCAAATGCTGACCAGGATTACTCATGGTGCTCTTGGTCAAGCAGTCAAGGTCAGTGAGTCTGAAACTCAAATTCTTGCATATTTGTGAAAATGAAGAAGGAAATGCAAATGCCTAAATACAATTAAACATATTGAAGGGGAAAACATTTAAACAGATGCTGAGGGCAGGTTCACATGGCCGTTAAAGGAATTGCCATGGAGACCAGGACTGAAGTGTCTGTATCATGGAAAACCTGGCACACACTGCATGAACAATGTTCAATGTTCAAAGCCATTTAATAAAACATATCTTCTTTAAGTTGTTATGTCCAAATTTCTGGGTTTGTAATCTGAATGCCTGATCAGGACTAAAGGCATTGCAGGCATTCATTACATACTGTATACAGAATGCATGGAATATTGTAGGTTGCTGTACATTGTATTGCTATACGTTTAAGATTGTTATTTTGTCCAGCTATATGTACACAAGAGTTTATAAAAATATGTTCAAGGGCTATTTTGTTTTTGCCATGTTGGTAGAAATATATTTGGTGCTTAAATTATTACAATTCCTGGTAATGTTGCCTGCCATTATGTTATGGTGGTTTTCACATGCTAAATAAAGCACAGAGATGATAATTGTTCTGTGTATACAATCTGTTAAACTGCAACCTCTGAAGCATTATCCAAAATTGGTTACTTACAAGCTCTCACAACAGGTATACTCTACAATGTAAAAGCTCCAGCTCAGTATTCTGAAGATGCCCTCTATAATGGATTGCTTTGAAATCACAAATCACTTTAAATCAGTTTGAAAAGGATCCCTTTACATAATCAGATTTATGCACTGTTGCTGAACATTCATATTAAACATGCTGTATAGTAACTCAAAGGACTGAAATAACACCCCACCGCCTCCTCCCGTACAAAGGCATGCGCGAAGATGGTCATGAAGCATCTCAACTTCCACCGCTAATGCTATCTCAGGAACACAGAGTGTTTTTGTGTTTTATCGATTAACGAAAAGCTACATCTCCACACTTTCAGGCCGGCGAAAAGCACTTGGCAGAGGGGTATCGGATTTGCTCTGCAGGGATTAATATCTGTTCGGGGCTGCGTGGCATGTTTCCATACAGACGGCAGGACTGGTGTCAGATGCTCTCATTTTAGGACCGCGACTGCTCAGAGCCACGTCTGCCAGGGAGGGCCACTAGTCTACCCGCAGCCCTGCACACACTAGCAAGACCCTTTAAATGCTTCAGTTCTAAATACCTCTTATTCACTGCATTTTCCTCTGGGACTCACAGCTCTCCAGTGCCCAGGGCATGCATAGACATACACACATACACATACAGTGTGTGAGAGGACTCCTGGATTATAAGGTCAGAAGAGGGACCAGGAATGCACTACCAATTATTCATGCTGTCAGCTTCTTGGTAACCCACAGTACGATATGTTATAGCCTTAAAAAGACCGCAGGATTTGTCTCACTGCTGAACCTGACAACTCTCTAAACTGTCATGCTCCAAAAATAATCTCGTACTGAAGGTAAGTAGGATTGTTTTTAATTCCCATGAACATGAATGTACTAAATAAATGTAATTCAGGGAGATGTATGCCTCTTGCATCAGGTGTGGGGTTATTTAAAAAATACATTATGATATCATTTCTGAACATATGAAATGGCAGTTGAGTGTTCTGGTGCTGTCTTTTTCACCTATGCAGATAATTGCAGTGTGTTTGAGTACTTTTATATAACTCTTATGGTTTTAATCTATGCTGTTGACATTGTTTTCAACTTAAAGTTATATGCCAACAAGGGACGAATTGTAAGCGTTGTTGTTTTTTTCAGTATTAATACGGCCACATCTACTCTTAATCAAAAACATGTTCAGAAATCAGATCTCAGTGTGATGTAATGCTTGTACAGTCTGTGTATGAATAATCTTGTGCAGTTTCTGTTTTAAACTCCTCTGACAGCTGTAAAGCTGAATGTTTTGCACATTGAGTCAACACAGATCGTGGCTAAAGATTGGAATCTACTCCTCGTATTCTGTAAAATACTTTGAGGAGCTGAAGTATAGAGGGTCAGTATATCCACTGGGGTATGGGCTGGTGTTCTTAACAGGCCCAGGCGACACTAGAAGTGGACCAGCTGACATAATAACAGCCACTTCATCAAAGCCTCGGCCATCTTTCCTATTTGTCTTACCAGATATAATATCTGGTAAGACAAATAGGAAAGATGGCCGAGGCTTTGATGAATTTGATGAATTCATATTCATTACTATATGAATACATGGTAATGTAGACAGAAAAAAGATACTGAGAATCAAAGGTAATATATCACTACTTATTTATGTATTAACTTTAGACAAAATAAGGTATACAGGTTTGAATATTGATTACATGTTTATCACCGGATGAATACACTGCGAATTCATGCCTGACTGTGATACACAGGTGCACTGCGGCCCTGTCCCTATGTCTCACAGTCAGGCATGAATTCGCAGTGTATTCATCCGGTGATAAACATGTAATCAATATTCAAACCTGTATACCTTATTTTGTCTAAAGTTAATACATAAATAAGTAGTGATATATTACCTTTGATTCTCAGTATCTTTTTTCTGTCTACATTACCATGTATTCATATAGTAATCATATAGGTTTTAAACATTCAGAGGATTCTCAGCAGTTGAAAATGAAAAAACAAGCATCTGGTTCAACCCATGTACTACAGACTTGATATCACTGTTACCATGGACACCAAAAAATGCAGCATAATTCTTAACTTCTACTTTTGAGAAGTGATAATGTTATTCACTGTTCCTGAATGCATTTTTCATAGATTAAAACCATATAAAAAGACAGTTAATATAGAAAGGCATGATTCTAATAATTTTTGTAGTACTTATGCAACATTTAATGGCAATTAGCCTTATATTTATGATGTATGGGATATTTCTGCCTCAGGTTAGAATAAAAGTATTGATAAAGTAGTGATAAAAATATAGCATATTGGGAAGTCACATGCCCTGCATGAGCAATGGTCAGGGAAAGCTAGAGCTCTCTCCCACTTCTCCTCCACTTTTAATTTTTATTTGGGTTAATTTGTTATTGTGCGCTTTTAGTGTAAAAAGTTGTAATGTAGAGTTTATTGTAGAGTCGTAATGTCTGAGTACAAGAAAAGCGCTGCTTCGCCTATCTCAACACCTTCTGGCAAATGTATGAAACCATCATCGCATGTTTCATCTGACAGACAAATGATGGATGCTATTTTGCCACCTCTGGTTAATCAGTAAGACAGGCTGGAGGTCGTTCTTACCCGTGCTGTAAACGCTGCAATTCAGGGAATCAAAACTTCAGTTACTCAGTAACTTCTTTGCAAAATAATCTGGAATCGCATATTTAAACTGTGAAAAATTTAATTGACAAGGTTGATTCACTTCAGGCAGAAACCAGAGGGCTCAAACAAAGGGAGTGGCACTGTAATATAATATAATAATAATATACGCCTGTCACACGCCACGTGACAATCCCTGTACGGAATAGAGCAGTCTGGAAACAGGGGTGGAGTTTTCGGTCTACGGACCGGATTCTTTATTATTTATTTTTCAATGTTCTCTGATCCCGACACGGGCAGAGAACCAGACCGGGAGTTTTCAAAACAAATAAACAAAATTAAATACAACAACTATCAAACCATAACCGGAAACGTTCCAGTTCCCGTTTTACTTTTACTTCACTTTCTTTCTTTCTTTCTTTCTTTCTTTCTTTCTTTCTTTCTTTCTTTCTTTCTTTCTTTCTTTCCTTCTTTCTTTCTCCTCGGTCTCCCACGCCTTTTCTTTCTTGTTCCAGCCACCTACTGAAGAAAGCAGAGCAGTTTTCAAGCACACCGATGTGATTAGAAACACCAGACCGGTGCGTGCGTTGGCTGCTCTGCCAGTAGGCGTGGCCGCTAATCGCCTTGATCCGCTGCTGAGACCGACGCCTTCCACACCCCTGCATCGCCAGGATGTGGCCAGGGCCCATTCGGTTCGACAGACACCCCCCCCTCCCTGGAGAGGAAGTCTGCGCACCCATTCGCGGACCCTGGCCGATGGATCACTCGGAAGCAAAATGGTTGTAATGCAAGATACTACCGAGTGATCCTTGCGTTGGTGTCCTTCATTTTGTGTAGCCACTGGAGGGGTGCATGGTCGGTGTAGAGGGTAAAGGTCTTGCCCAGGAGGTAGTACCTGAGGGTGAGAGAGGCCCACTTGATCGCCAAACACTCTTTCTCTATTGTGCTGTAGCGGGCCTCTCTCGGAGAAAGCTTCCGACTGATGTAACATATCGGTCGCTCCTCCCCCCCACGCTCCTGGGACAAGACTGCCCCCAGTCCCCTATCCGAGGCGTCGGTCTGCAAAACAAAAGGCAGGGAGAAATCAGGGCTGATTAGCAGAGGGCCGCCACATAGAATCGCTTTTATCCTCACGAACGCCGCCTGGCATGTGTTAGCCGGATGCCGCTGGCCCAGACCCTAGCTGCTGGTTCCATCCCCCGCCCTGCCCTGGTATCTGGAGGGATGAGGTCCACCCCACTCCTACACTTAGAATGCCCTTCCGGTGGTCTGTTAAGCCACATGAGCCTCAAGGACTATTTGTGTTGTTTTTCTCTGTATCCCACAATTTTCCAGGAGTTCATCTCGACCGCCTTTTAAGGGGTCAGGGAATAATTTTCCAGTCTCCCACATTGGCTCCAATGGTTTTCTGGTTTTTTGATTCCCTCTGGAAAATGCCAATTGTGAAGCGCTGTGTGACAACCTGTTTGTAAATGGCGCTATACAAAAATAAAGATTGATTGATTGATTGATTGATTGGCACTGCTCCGTCCACTGGACCGGATCGGAGGTTCCCTTTCGGGTGAGATCAGTTAGGGGACTATTTGCCAGTCCCAAAAAGGATCTCACCTGTTTTTTAGACTTGGGCTGTGGGCAGGCCGAAATTGCCGCGGTTTTATCAATCAAGGGTCTGACCTGCCCCCCGCCTAAGAGGAACCCCAGATACCGTACCTCTCTCCGCCCAATAGCGCACTTGCCTGGGTTAGCAGTGAGCCCCGCTCCCCTCAGCGTCTGTAGGACGGCCCGCAAATACTGCATATGCCGCTCCCAATCATTGCTATAGATGAAAATGTCATCCAAATATGCTGCGGCATATACAGCATGCGGTCGAAGTAGCCTATCCATTAGGCGCTGAAAGGTGGCCGGAGCCCCATGCAGACCGAAAGGCAAGGTCAGGAATTGGTGTAAGCCGAACGGAGTAGAGAATGCCGACTTTTCCCTGGACGCTGGAGACAAGGGAATCTGCCAGTAGCCCTTGGTTAAATCCAGTGTCGAATAAAAGCGAGCAGTGCCCAACCGTTCCAGCAGCTCGTCAACCCGGGGCATTGGATAGGCATCGAATTTCAATACTGCGTTAACTTTCCTGTAGTCCACACAGAATCGAACCGACCCATCAGGCTTAGGTACAAGCACAATGGGGCTGCACCAGTCACTACTAGATTCCTCGATTACTCCCATGTCCAGCATTTTTTCTAATTCTTCCTGAACCACTTTTTTTTTGTGTTCAGGCAAGCGATATGGCCGACTCCTAATCACGGTGCCTGGCGGGGTCTGAATGTGGTGTTCAATCAAGTCAGTTCGCCCAGGTAAGGGAGAAAACACGTCAGAAAAACAGCGCTGTAAATTACTCACCTCTGCCCGCTGGCCCGGCGTAAGATGGCTACCAACGGGGACCGGAAGTCTCGTACTTTCAATTGGAATTTCCGGTCCCAGCTCATCTTGGGGATTTTCTGGCATGGCGAGCGAAACAGGGTCTACCACCTCCCACCGTTTTAATACATTTAGGTGGTATATCTGACGTGACCCACCTCTATCCGAGCGAATGACTTCATAATCAAAATCCCCCACTCGTTGTGTAACCTCAAAGGGCCCTTGCCACTTTGCGAGTAGTTTAGATGCTGACGTTGGGAGTAACACTAGGACTTGATCTCCTGGTTGAAACCTTCGCAATTGTGTCCCCCTGTTATATTGCCGTCTCTGTCGTTCCTGGGCCTTGAGCAAATGTTCTCGTGAAATTTGACCGAGTGAGTGCAGCTTTGCTCGTAGGTCCATGACCTATTGAATTTCATTTTTGCTGGGGCTCGGAGTTTCTCTTAACAAATCCAGAATACCCCTGGGACGTCGCCCATATAATAATTCGAACGGGGAAAACCCGGTGGAGGCTTGGGGAACCTCTCTGACGGCAAACATCAGTGGATCAATTAGTTTGTCCCAATTCTTCAAATCGGTTTTAAAGAACTTCCGCATCATGGATTTCAATGTCTGATTGAACCGCTCTACCAGCTCATCAGTTTGTGGGTGGTATACGCTAGTTCGAATCGACTTGATGTCCAATAATGCGTACAGTTCTTTCAGTGTTCGTGACATAAATGAAGTGCCTTGATCAGTGAGAATCTCTTTTGGAATTCCCACCCAGGAGAAAAAGTGGAACAACTCCTCCGCAATAGTCTTTGCAGATATATTGCGGAGGGGTACAGCCTCGGGGTATCGCGTTGTATAATCTACGATAACTAATACAAAGCGGTACCCTTTGGCACTCCGATAAAATGGCCCGACAAGGTCCATTCCAATTCTTTCGAACGGGACCTCTATTAACGGCAAGGGTTGCAATGGAGCTTTTGGGATTGCCGCTGGGTTTACTTTTTGGCATTCGGGGCACGCCGTACACCACCGACGGATGTTATCTCGAATGCCCGGCCAATAAAATCGAGCCAGTATCCGGAGTAGTGTTTTATCCTGTCCTAAATGACCCGCCATGGGATTGCTATGAGCCGCCTGGAAAACCATTTCCCGACGGCTTTTGGGCAGCAATAACTGTGTAAGTACTTCTCCTGTATCGACGTCCCGACACAGGCGATACAGTTTATCTTGTAAAATAGAAAAATAGGGATATGTCACCACCCGCTCTGGGTCAAGCAGCTGGCCATCAATTTTAATCACTTGTCCAGCTACTCGACTGAGCGTTTCGTCCTGCGACTGTTCGAGGGAGAAATCAGTCACTCTGGCGAATCGGGGAAGTCCGCCGGCCACGCCCGCGTTTCCCCGAAGCAGCCTTTCGGTCACCTCGGGTTGTTGCGGAGGGATATTGGGGCGGTATCTATAGAATTGGCTTTTCAGCCCTTCAGCTCTCTGGGGAAGTTTCCCTGTATCCCCACTGACCGCCAGGTGATTCTCTGCCAGCTGGACGGCTGCAGCCAGAGTGGCGGGTTGGTGGCATCGGAGCCAGTCCGTGGTCCCTTTCGGGAGCCCCGATGTGAACTGCTCCAATGCCACCTCTTGTACGATTTCGTCGGCTGTTCGGACTTCTGGCTGTAGCCACCGCCGGCAGGAGTCGAGGAGCTGTTGGGCGTAGGCGAAGGGATGCCCGACGTCGGCGAAGCGCAGATCGCGGAGCCTTTTCCTGTGTCCCTCCGGTTTTAGCCCCACTCTCTCCAGGATGGTGGCCCGGAGGGTCGGGTAGTCAGCCACGGCAACGGCCGGCACACTGCCAGCTGCTATCTGGCTCTCCCCGGACAGCAGCGGGAGGAGCCGTAATGCCCATTGCTCCGCCGGCCAATCGCATGCCGTGGCTGTTCTCTAAAAGAGCTCCACGAACGCCTCCGGGTCGTCGTCCGGTCCCATCTTTCCCATCCTGATCTCGGACCGGACCGGGATGGAAGAGGCGGCCGCTTGCCTGCTGTTTAGCAGCTCTATAATGGCAGCTCTGTCCGCTGCCTGGGTAGCGGTGATAGCCCACAGCGCCTCCTGTTGGTCTTCCTGGGACCATACCAGCGCGCGCTGCTGAGCCTCCTGCATCGCAGCCAGGTGGGCGATCACCTGGGAGAGTGGGCTCTCCATGTTCTCCAGTGGTGCTGCTCTGTTCTCCTGGGTTTCGGCACCACTGGAGTCTGGAAACAGGGGTGGAGTTTTCGGTCTACGGACCGGATTCTTTATTATTTATTTTTCAATGTTCTCTGATCCCGACACGGGCAGAGAACCAGACCGGGAGTTTTCAAAACAAATAAACAAAATTAAATACAACAACTATCAAACCATAACCGGAAACTTTCCAGTTCCCGTTTTACTTTTACTTCGCTTTCTTTCTTTCTTTCTTTCTTTCTTTCCTTCTTTCTTTCTCCTCGGTCTCCCACGCCTTTTCTTTCTTGTTCCAGCCACCTACTGAAGAAAGCAGAGCAGTTTTCAAGCACACCGATGTGATTAGAAACACCAGACCGGTGCGTGCGTTGGCTGCTCTGCCAGTAGGCGTGGCCGCTAATCGCCTTGATCCGCTGCTGAGACCGACGCCTTCCACAACGCCATTTAGCCAAAGCGACTTACAGTAGTGAATAAATACATTTTCAGTATACGTGGCCCCAGTGGGGATTGAACCCACAACCTAAGCGTTGCCAACGCCATGCTCTACCAACTGAGCCACAGAGAACCACCTCTGACAGCCCACCTGGAGTTCGCCAAATGGAGTTCGCCAAATAGGCTAGTTGGTTGGCATGCAACCGCAAAGGAGGAAACCCAATCAAGATTCTGTGATACTGTGATCAGGAGGCCATTTTGCAGGGAGCCAGAGAAGCAAGGAAAGATCAACCTATCCAGCTCAACGGTAGGGACCCTGAGGTTCTACGTAGATTACAATGCAGCTACCATGCAGAAAAGAGGCCTGCGCAAACATCTAGAGGGACCTACAGTCCCTACCTAAAGTCTTTCACCCTCTCCACATTTCATTGCGTTACAGACTTATTCTACAATAGATTAAGTGAATTTTTTGTCTCAAAATTCTACACAAAATAGAATAGTTCTCCCTCTGCAGCGATGGGAGAACCTGGCAGAAGGACAACCATCTCTGCACCACTCCATCAATCAGGCCTTTTTGGTAGTGGCTAGACGGAAGCTACTCCTGAGTGAAAGGCATATGACAGCCCACCTGGAGTTCGCCAAATGGCACTTTTGGACTGAGAGCATCAGGAAAAAAATTATCCGGTCTGATGAGACACAAATTGAACTTTTTGGCCTGAATGCCAAGTGCTACCATAACGGTCTGATTGATGGAGTGCTGCAGAGATGTTTGTCTTAGAGAAGCTCTCTTAGAGTGGCCATTGGGTTCTTGGTCACCTCCCTGACCATGGCCCTTCTTGCCCGGTTACTGAGTTTGGCCAGACGGCCAGCTCTAAGAAGAATTGTGGTGGTTCCAAACTTCTTCCATTTCACAATGATGGAGCCCACTGTTCTCCTGGGTGCTTTCAATGCTTTAGCAATGTTTTTATACCCTTCCCCAGATCTATGCCTCAACACAATTCTATCTCCGAGGTCTATGGAGAGTTCCTAGGACTTCATGGCTTGGTTTTTACTCTGACATGCACTGTCAACTGTGGGACCTTATATAGACAGGTGTGTGCCTTTCCAAATCATGTCCAATCAATTGAATTTACCACAAGTGGACTAGAATAAAGTTGTAGAAACTTCTCAAGCAGTATCAGTGGAAACAAAATGCACCTCAGCTCACTTTTGGGTGTCATATCAAAGGGTGTGCACACTTGTGTACATATAATATTTTACATTTAGATTTTTAATAAATTAGCACAACTGTCTAAAAACCTGTTTTTACTTTGTCATTATGGGCTATTTTGTGTAGAATTTTTGAGACAAAAAATGAACTTTATCTATTGTAGAATAAGTCTGTAACTCAATGAAACGTGGAGAGGGTGAAAGACTTTCCGGCTTGACTGTATATCTTCTAGTGGATCATATATCAATTTTTCTCATCTACCCGGCCATCCTGTGTGTATTTTACAAAGGTGAATGGTTGTCATTTACCTCGGTGCAAGAGGCAGATCAACTCCCACACCTGGTTCAACCCATGTATAATACTTGATATCACTGTTACCATGGAGTTCAAATCATATGAAAACACAGCAAATATTTTCGCAGTACTTATGCAACATTTCATGGAAATTAGCCTTGTATTTATGATTTATGAGAGATTTCTGCCTCAGGTTACAATAAAAGTATTACGGATTGTGTGGTCAGGGAAAGCTAGAGCTCTTGCCCCACTCCTCCACTTAAAAATTTTCATTAGGATTAATTTTCAATTATTCTTTTAATGTAAAAATTTGGAATTGTAATGTCAGAGTACAAGAGAAACGTTGCTTCGCCTATCTCAACATCGTCTGGCCATGATCAGGAGGCCATTTTGCAGGGATCCAGAGAAGCATGGAAGGACCGACCTATCCAGGAATATTGAAAGAATCATCGGAGCAAGACTTGGCCATATTTATGACTAAAGACCAGTGGAAGAGGGTTTTAGAGAGGGTGCATTCATCTTCTGTCTATGCAAGACATGGACTCATTCAAATAAAAATTGTGTATCCACATGTAAAAGCCAAAAAGGGTTCCACATGCGACCAATGAGGACAGGCAACTTTAATTCAGATGTCCTGGTCATGCCCCAGTCTATCCTTGTACTGGACCTCTACAATTAACATTTCCTCTGAATTAGTACACAATATCATTGAACCTACTCTAAATTTCTCTATTTAGTGCTGTTCCAGAAAAATAAATTGTATAAAAAATACAGAAGTCTGGGGCACACCTCACTCCTCACAATACGTCTAATCCTTTTAAACTGGAAGTCTACCTCACCGGCTACTTTTGCTCATTGGATATGTGATGCAATTCAATTTCAATGAGAAAAAAATCAAATAGGCTCTACGAGGCTCAATTCAGAAATGTAATACAGCTTGGAATCCATTCCTATACCATATTACAGATTTAATTTACCCCCCCCCCCCCCCCACACACCATCTCCCAATAGATGGAGAAACCACATAATTACATCAATAATAGCCTTTGAAGTTCATCTATTGCATTCATCTATCTCTCTTATGTCTTATTTTTACATTATTGTATTGTATTTCATTTTCCACTGTTTTATCTTACTCATACTTTCTACAAAAGAGGATGTATTATTTCCTAACAGATTGTCCTAGAGTACCTGTCCTACAGCAAATAACTTTGCTTGCTTAATATATGTGTAGGTTTACACAGTATGTAATACATTTGTACAGACAGACACATTTACAGTATTTACTGTATGTATGGTTGTATATGAAATTATATACATTCATTTTTTTCTCCCATCATGTTTACATAAACATGAATATTCTCATGTATGCATGCGTGTTTTCACTTTTTTTATTAATAGATACAGTATATCAATGTCTCAAAAAAAGTGTGAGTGACTTACATATACAAAGCATATAATACACTGCCCGTCCCCAAAAAAAGTCACACACTCTAATATTTCGTTGGACTGCCTTTAGCCTTGATTACGGCACGCATTCGCCGTGGCATCATTTCGATAAGCTTCTGCAATGTCACAACATTTATTTCCATCCAGAGTTGCATACATTTTTCCCCAAGATCTTGTATTGATGATGGGAGAGTCGGACCGCTGCGCAAAGTCTTCTCCAGCACATCCCAAAGATTCTCAATGGGGTTAAGGTCTGGACTCTGTGGTGGCCAATCCATGTGTGAAAATGATGTCTCATGCTCCCTGAACCAGTCTTTCACAATTTGAGCCCGATGAATCGTGGCATTGTCATTTTGGAATATGCTCGTGCCATCAGGGAAGAAAAAATCCATTGATGGAAAAACCTGGTCATTCAGTATATTCAGGTAGTCAGCTGACCTCATTCTTTGGAACAGGGTAAATCTGGACTCATCAGACCACATGACCTTCTTCCATTGCTCCAGAGTCCAATCTTTATGCTCCCTAGCAAATTGAAGGCTTTTTTCCCAATTAACCTACTGACAAGTGGTTTTCTTAAGGCTACACAGCTGTTTAGTCCCAATCCCTTGAGTTCCCTTCGCATTGTGCATGTAGAAATGCTCTTACTTTCACAATTAAACATAGCCGTGAATTCTACTGTTGATTTTTTATGATATGATTTCACCAAACATTTAAGTGATCGCCGATCACGATCATTCAAGATTTTTTTCCAACCACATTTCTTCCTCGAAGATGATGGTTCACCACTATCCTTTCAGGTTTTAATAATGCGTTGGACAGTTCTTAACCCAATTTTAATAGTTTCAGCAATCTCCTTAGTTGTTTTCTTTGCTTGATGCAGGCCAATAATTTGACCCTTCTGAAACAGATTAACATCTTTTCCACAACCACAGGATATGTCTTCCGACATGGTTGTTTAAGAAATGAGAAGCTACTCACTGCATCAGTTAGGGTTAAATAACTTGTTGCCAGCTAAAACATATTAATCACTGCAGTAATTATCCAATGGAAGGCTCTTACCTATTTGCTTAGTTAAATCCAGGTGGTGACTTTTTTTTTGACCAGGCAGTGTATATACCATGTTAGCAGATGCTTTTACTCTTATACTCTTTGAATATCTGTAAAATATAATTCCTAAATTTGGTCTCCATACCAAATGAATGATATCAAAATATAAATATATTTCACATATACACTACCGGTCAAAAGTTTTAGAACACCCCCATTTTTCAGTTTTTACTGAAATGTAAGCAGTTCAAGTCCAGTGAATAACCTGAAATGGTACAAAGGTAAGCGGTAAACTGCCAGAGGTTAAAAAAAAAAGGCACTTGGAAACTGGAGGAAACTCTGACAGGAAGAGGTCTGGCAGACCCAAAGCCACAACAAAATCAGAAGACAAGTTTCTGAGAGTCAACAGCTTGCATGATAGGCGGCTCAACATCTTCAAGCACAGCTTAACACTGGTCGAAGTAAGGAAATCTCAGTTTCAACTGTGAAGAGAAGACTTCGAGCTGCAGGTTTGACAGGATGAGTGGCAGTAAGAAAGCCATTGCTAAGATGGCAAAATAAGAAAAAGAGGCTTGCCTGGACCATGAAGCACCACCAGTGGACTACTGAAGACTGGAATACTGTCTGAAAACTAGGTTCCCTTTGAAACTAGGTCGTCTGGTACAATTCAGTGGTTATGAATTTAATATTTGCTCATAGGACGGGCAGCAACACATCATTTTTGAAACTTTGAATTACTTTTGGGTAATGCGTACAATTGCTGACTGAATGAGTTTGCTTGCACATAATCGCATTGGTATTAGGATAGACTATGTATAACAGTTTGAGGAGGGGGGCATCACATTTGCTGTCTGCTTGGGAAAACAATACAACATAATAAATCGACACACTTTCATGTGAAATGGTACTATCTAGCACTTTTGAATGAGATATTACATGTCTACATATAGTCTGTTTTGGTCAAAATAACATTTCATAACCATATAATTGTACTGCCGGTGAGACGGTACAGTGGATGAGGATACAGTGCAAGAGAACGACTGTCATGTAGACCAGTGGTCCCCAACCACCGGGCCGCGGCCCGGTACTGGTCCGTGAGGCATTTGGTACCGGGCCGCACATAAATAATAAAAACGTTTTAATTTTAATTTAATTTCCATTTTATTGACTATCGCAGTCTGCAGGGTGTTTCATTTTGAAAAATGACCACTTCCGTCTGTGCCTCTTTTCCGCACTTGTCTCAGTATTTTTTCCATGCACCCCCCCCCCGGTCCGTGGACAAATGGTCTTGCATGAAACCGGTCCGTGGTGCAAAAAAGGTTGGGGACCGCTGATGTAGACTGTTCTATGCAACATATTTGACTTCATGGTGTTTAGAGCCCATTGCTTCCATCGCCTGTCTCAACTTTACTGTCACGTCTCGTGTTCGTGTTTCCCGTAATTAAGAGTTTGTAGTTTTTTCCATGTTTTCCTAGTTGTCTGGTCCGTCTTTTTACTTTCGCTTACGTGTTCTAGTCTCGTCAGTGTATTATCAGTTTCACCTGTTTCTCGTTATGTCTGATGTAGTTAGCTGTTCGTTTCCCATGTTCATTTCCTGATTGTCTTGTTATTGTATTATCATTTTCACTTATTTCCTCATGTGTCTGATTGCAGTCAGCTGCATTCGTGTTTATTCCTGATTGTTTCTTGTTATGTCTAAATGTATTTAAGCTGTGTGTTTTCCCATGTTCGTTGCCAGATTGTCTTGTGCTTTGCGTATGCCTACACAACTCTCCAGCATTTTCTCTGTTTTCCCGTGTTTTGTTTCATCGTGTTTTTGTTCTTGCTCCCGTATTCATCTGTATCTCAGTCTCATTCCCGACCTCCCTGTTCATGCTCCCTGTGGTTCAAGTCCCGCTCCTCTCTATGTTCCCTGGACTGATTTCCCGGTATCGACCTCCGCCTGCCCACTGACTACGCCTTGCCTGCCCCTGACACAACTAAGCCTGGAACGAACTTTGCCTGTCCCCGACCACTCTTTGGATCCCTGTATTGCTCTGATTGCTCCTGTGTGACCATCGCCTGTTTACGCAATAAAATACATTATTGCATTTCTGGGTCCGTGTCTGGTTTTCTGGTACCATTCGTGACAGAACAATCTGGCCAAGATGGAACCAGCGGACCAACCCGATCCCACCGACGTTGCCCGTTACCACGGGATTCATCTAGGACATCACGAGGCGGAGTTGCGGACGTTGCAGCAGGCCGTCCAAGCTCTGGCGGAGCAGCTTTCATCCATGGTCAAAGTCACCCAAGGGTCGGCAGAAACGGCCCGTTCTGCACAGAACGTAGCGATCCAAGTACAGACGCAAGCCGGTTATCAGAGCCTCGTTTCCTATGGAGCGAGCGAGGGTAGCATATGTAATCACACTCCTTGGGGGAAAGGCTCAACTGTGGGGAACCTCTCTCTGGGAGTCTGGACACCCTGCTCTCACGACCTTCTCATCCTTTGCGGAGGAGATGAGAAGGGTTTTCAACTGGTCCTCGGTCGGATGGGCGGCTGCGCATCAACTGCTTCAGCTTCACCAGGGAGAACAATCCGTCTCGGACTACTCCATTGAGTTCCGGACCCTGGCGACCTCAGCAGGATGGAATGCCGTGGCCACCTACGATGCCTTCATGCACGGCCTCTCCGAGAGGGTTCTGGACGAACTAACTGTGTGCGACCTACCTCCGGACCTGGACAGACTCGTGGACCTGGCTACCCGCATCGACACTCGTCTGCAGGAAAGAGGAAAAAGGCGTCACGAATCTCCTGCTTCCCCCTTTTCCGGCCGACGACACAACCCGACTTCCCCGCTCAACGCACTGCGACTGCGGAGCCCATGCAGGTGAATCGGGCCCATCTATCCGAGGCCGAACGCCAGCGCCGCCGGGAGGGAGGACTTTGCCTTTACTCCAGATGCAGGGGACATTTCCGGTTGTCATGTCCAGTAAAAGACAGCGCCCATCAGTGAAGAGAGGTTCTGACGGGCGCCTCTCAGTTTTCTACCTCCCGATCCCAACGTCCCATGCTCCATGTCCTTCTCTCCTGGCAAGGATAACTGTTCCCGGTGCAGGCTCTGATTGACTCGGGGGCCGATGCTAACCTCATCTGCCCTACCCTGGTTCATCGCATGGGAGTCCCGGTGTCTCGTTTAGCGACCCCCCTCCAAACCAAGACCCTGATGGGTACGCCCCTAGCCGAGATTCAGGAGATCACCCAGCCACTGGATCTGCTTGTTTATGGGAATCACAGGGAAAAACTGGCGCTCTATCTTATGGAATCCCCTCATGTTCCTGTAATGCTTGGCGGACCCTGGCTGGCAACCCACAACCCCAGCATTGCCTGGGCGACTGGAAACATCCGGGAGTGGAGCGCTTTCTGTCAGAAATCATGCTTGCGTTCCGCTACTACCCCTGGGGATTCCACATCCATGGCTAAAGAGAGACCAGTCGACCTGCCACTAGTGCCCCCCGAATATCACGATCTCGGCCAAGCCTTCAGTAAGTCCCGTGCCTGCACGTTACTGCCTCATCGTGCCTATGATTGTCCCATTGACCTTCTTCCTGGTTCAACTCCACCCAGAGGCCACCTGTATTCAGTCTGCCCAGAGAATAAAGCTATGGAGGAGTACATCTCCACATCATTAACATCAAGAATCATCTGGACTTTCGTTGTCCCCTGCTGGTGCAGGATTTTTTTTTTGTTAAAAAGGAAGATGGAACCCTGCGTCCTTGTATTGATTACAGGGGGCTCAATGCTATCACTATTAAGAACCGCTACCCACTCCCATTAATGTCATCAGCGTTCGACAATCTTCAGGAAGGACAATTCTTCACCAAATTAGATCTCCGCAACGCCTACCACCTGGTCCGGATTTTGGAGGGGGATGAGTGGAAGACTGCCTTCAACACCCACACAGGTCATTATGAATACCTGGCCATGCCATTCGGTCTCACCAACGCCCCTGCCGTCTTTCAGGGATTGGTGAACGACGTACTCCAGGACATCCATCCATCCATCCATCTTCTACCGATTCTCCTTGTCGGGTCGCGGGGGCAGCGTCCTAAGCAGGGAGACCCAGACTTCCCTCTCCCCGGCCACTTCGTCCAGCTCTTCCGGGGGAATCCCGAGGCGTTCCCAGGCCAGCCGAGAGACATAGTCTCTCCAGCGTGTCCTGGGTCTTCCCCGGGGCCTCCTCCCGGTGGGACGTGCCCGGAACACCTCACCAGGGAGGCGTCCAGGAGGCATCCTAACCAGATGCCCGAGCCACCTCATCTGGCTCCTCTCGACGCGGAGAAGCAGCGGCTCTACTCTGAGCCCCTCCCGGATGACCGAGCTCCTCACCCTATCTCTAAGGGAGAGCCCAGACACCCTGCGGAGGAAACTCATTTCAGCCGCTTGTATTCGCGATCTCGTTCTTTCGGTCACTACCCACAACTCGTGACCATAGGTGAGGATAGGAACATAGATCAACCGGGAAATCGAGAGCTTTGCCTTTAGGCTCAGCTCCCTCTTTACCACGACAGACCGATGCAGCGTCTGCATCACTGCCGACGCCGCACCAATCCGCCTGTCGATCTCCCGCTCCATCCTTCCCTCACTTGTGAACAAGACCCCGAGGTATTTAAACTCCTCCACTTGGGGCAGGATCTCCTCCCCGACCCGGAGAGTGCACTCCACCCTTTTCCGGCTGAGAACCATGGTCTCGGATTTGGAGGTGCTGATTCTCATCCCAGCCGCTTCACACTCGGCTGCGAACCGCTCCAGCGAGAGCTGGAGGTCACGGCCCGATGAAGCCAACAGGACCACATCATCTGCAAAGAGCAGTGACCCAATCCTCAGGCCACCGAACCGGACCCCCTCAACGCCCGGCTGCGCCTAGATATTCTGTCCATAAAGGTTATGAACAGAACCGGTGACAAAGGGCAGCCCTGGCGGAGTCCAACCCTCACCGGGAACAAGTCCGACTTACTGCCAGCAATGCGGACCAAGCTCTGGCACCGGTCGTACAGGGACCGAATGGCCCGTATCAAGGGTCCGGTACCCCATACTCCCGGAGCACCCCCCACAAGACTCCCCTAGGGACACGGTCGAAAGCCTTCTCCAAGTCCACAAAACATGTGTAGACTGGTTGGGCAAACTCCCATGCACCCTCCAGGACCCCGCGGAGGGTGTAGAGCTGGTCCACAGTTCCGCGACCAGGACGAAAACCACATTGCTCCTCCTGAATCCGAGGTTCAACCATCCGACGGACCCTCCTCTCCAGAACCCCTGAATAGACCTTACCAGGGAGGCTGAGGAGTGTGATCCCCCTGTAGTTGGAACACACCCTCCGGTCCCCTTTCTTGAAGAGGGGGACCACCACCCCGGGTCTGCCAGTCCAGAGGCACTGCCCCGATGTCCACGCGATGCTGCAGAGTCGTGTCAACCAAGACAGCCCCACAACATCCAGAGCCTTGAGGGACTCCGGGCGGATCTCATCCACCCCCGAGGCCCTGCCACCACGGAGCTTTTTAACCACCGTGGCGACCTCAGCCCCAGAGATAGGAGAGCCCACTCCCGGACATGTTGTCCCAATTTGCGTATGTTTACCTTGATGACATCCCGGTTTACGTCTGCTCCTGTCCTCGCACTCCCGGATCCCACACGTCAGTTCATTGTGGAGGTGGATGCCTCCGATTCAGGAACAGGGGCGATCCTCTCGCAAAGAACCAATGACAACAAGGTACACCTGTGCGCTTTCTTCTCACACTGCCTTTCCACGACTGAAAGACATTATAGTATTGGTGATCGAGAACTCCTAGCCATCAAATTAGCATTTGAGGAGTGGAGACACTGGTTAGAGGGAGCGACTGTGCTGTTCCTGGTCTGGGCGGATCATTGTAACCTGGAATAACTCCACTCAGCTCAACGCCTTAACCCTCGTCAAGCTAGATGGTCTCTATTTTTTGCCTGTTTTGTTTTTACTCTGTCATTTCGCCCAGGTTCTAAGAATACTAAACCCGACGCCTTATCCCGGATCTACGCCTCTCGGATCGGGGACCCCAGTTCTCCAGCGGGTTCTGGAAGGCGTTCTCTGTTTCCACCCAGAGACCAATGGCCAGACAGAACGTTATAACCAGGAGCTGGGGAAGGGACTGCGCTGTCTGGCCGAACAAACCCCTGCTACTTGGTCACGCTCCCTGCCCTGGGTGGAGTATGCACACAATTCCCTTCCCGTTTCCTCCACCGGAATGTCTCCATTCCAATGTAATCTAGGGTACCAACCTTCTCTATTCCCGGAGGAGGAGAAGGAGGTGGAGGTGCCATCTGCCAAGGCTCATAGGTTTAACACGTGGCTACAATCCTTCTGTAGGAAAGAGGGGTATAGATTTATTGAGCACTGGGACTTCTTCTGGAACAGGGGTGACCTATACAAGCCCGATGGGTTACACCTGAACCGGATGGGTACCTATGCTCTGGGGCAGCGTATGCTTAGGGTAGTGCAGGATTATTTAAACTAGGGATTCGGGGGGCAGGGAGGATAGAGAGCGAAATGAGTAGGGTGGTGCAGACTGCCCAGATGGAGTCTGTCAAGACTACATATAACAGGGAAAGCATGAATAAAGTCTTGAGTAAACAACATTTTAGCAAGTGTGGCTTGGGATGGAAGGGAGTGAGGGAGCGGGAGAGGAATAGTAGAAACAGTAGCAACGTACGGGTGAGCAAGGCTTTGAAGCTCATTTTCTGTTTTCCCGTGTTTTTTTTCATCGTGTTTTTGTTCATGCTCCCGTATTCGTCTGTATCTCAGTCTCGTTCCCGACCTCCCTGTTCGTGCTCCCTGTGGTTCAAATCCCGCTCCTCTCTGTGTTCCCTAGACTGATTTCCCGGTATCGACCTCCGCCTGCCCACTGACTACGCCTTGCCTGCCCCTGACACAACTGAAGCCTGGAACGAACTTTGCCTGTCCCCGACCACTCTTTGGATCCCTGTATTGCTCTGATTGCTCCTGTGTGACCATCGCCTGTTTACGCAATAAAATACATTATTGCATTTCTGGGTCCGCGCCTGGTTTTCTGGTACCATTAGTGACACTTTACACTGTTTTATTGAAATTAAATAAATTCTCCAAGAAAAAAAGTTACAATATGTAATGTCATTATACTTAATTTATTTATTGATTAATTTTAGGAATTAATTAATGTAGTTGTTTCCCATATTTGTCTCTAATATTTGTGGAATATGATATATGGAAAATTATGTTATATCAAAACGAATAACAGGGCAATAAACACTAGTAAGTCAAAAATAGGATTTCCAAAGTAAAAGTCATTTTAACTGCTAACAACAGAACGTATCATTAAATATGTTATGGTTTCAAATATTGCACACAATTAATTGTATTCATATTTAAAGTATTTGGCAGACATGTTTTAATGTATTTAATTATGATTAAGGAGTTCAGCAATATTTGTAATTAACACAAACAGTGGGGTTACCTGGCTCTGGCAAGATGTATGAACAAAAATATTTTGTAAAGTTACCAACTGGTTTTACTGATGTGAAATTACCGCTCATGCAATGATAATTGCCATAATACACAGCTCATTAGGAACAGATTTACAAAGTCTAGTTTTCTTGCAATAAGAAAAAAATGAAGCTGTTAAGCATCAACCAAAATGTCACATATAACTAACATATATGATATTGTTGGCATCTATTTAACTTTAATCTTAACTTTTTGTTGGATTTATGTAGTTTAGAAATATTTATTTATATTATTTTATATTTGTATATGTATATTTAGATATTATATATTATTTAGCCTATATATAATATCTTCCTAATGCTGTACTATGGAGATGGTGAACACTGAGCTAAATAAAGCATGTGGGTTAAACCCCAAAAAAGTGCTACCCAAACAGACATACTCTAATGAATACCTGACCAATCAGTCGCAACCAATAGCGAGTACAAATTTTCATTAGCTACAATTTCTTTCTTCCGCCGCCGTAGAGAGGTATGGCACATTAAACAGACTTTACTGACATATGGCGCACTTGCACATAATTGTATATTTTGCTTAAATCTTGCTTGTAATAGGTCTATTTTGTTGTTACATGTAATTTGTTTACAGTTAATGCTTGGCCATTTATTCCTCTTCGTTCTTTAATTCTAGGTTACATTGAAGAAGTTTGTGGGATCAAATCTGTCCATTACGTATTGTGGATTGTTATTGTTATTATAATACCATCAGTAACTTTCATGAGTTGTTGTGCTGAGTTATAAAAAGATAACATTGAATCATGCAAGCTTTCAGGCTATTTTGCTTTTGGTTATTGTTTGTTTGCAGTTAATACCTAGTACAGTTGGTTAGGCCTCTGCCTTTGGACCAAGAAGTCTTAGTTTAGAATCCAGATAATGCACTTTTGGTTTAAATATTTAAAATATGGTGCAAAATTCACATTATTTTTTTATGCATATATTTCTTCCAATTGGGGCAGTTTGCTGGTGCTTGGACGCTGTTTATCACTGCTTGCAGCAACTACTGTATATTTATGGTTATTATTAATATAAGTAATTTTCATTGTACCAGCAGATCACAAATAATTTGTGCCCATGTCACAGCACCTGGTGATGACATCATAAGGCTAATTGATTTTAATTTACATTAACCACAAAATAACTGTCTATTCAAATCTTACAACATATAGATATTAATATTTGACATATTAGTGGTGGCAGCTTTCTTATGACTGAAGGTCACAGATTGAGTTCTGCTTTATTCATTCAGTGGTACTGTACTTTGTCAGTGGTCCCCGTTGGAAGGAGATCAAGATCAATACAGAATTGACTGATGACCCTGTAAAATCAATCAATCAATCTTTATTTTTGTATAGCGCCATTTACAAACAGGTTGTCACACAGCGCTTCACAATTGGCATTTTCCAGAGGGAATCAAAAAACCAGAAAACCATTGGAGCCAATGTGGGAGACTGGAAAATTATTCCCTGACCCCTTAAAAGGCGGTCGAGATGAACTCCTGAAAAATGGTGGGATACAGAGAAAAACAACACACAAATAGTCCTTGAGGCTCATGTGGCTTAACAGACCACTGGAAGGGCATTCTAAGTGTAGGAGTGGGGTGGACCTCATCCCTCCAGATACCAGGGCAGGGCGGGGGATGGAACCAGCAGCTAGGGTCTGGGCCAGCGGCATCCGGCTAACACATGGCAGGGGTGGGGGGTTGACTCTGGGGCAGGTGAGCTCCGGGCAGGTGCCACGAAGCCGGGGAGAAAAGAGGAAAGGTGCAATTATGACTATGATAAATATCACACCGGATCAGGGGGAAGAGTAGTGATAACACTTTTGCACCAGCAGAAGTAATCTAGGGCAGCATAACTAATTAGGTGAGTGGAAATTCATTAGGAGTCACTTTCTGGACAGCTCTGTTTCTCCTAGGACTACAATCGAAGGTACCCAAATGACTGTACAAGGTTGTTTATTTATGCAGTGTTCAACTTTGTTCAAATCGAAACTTTTGGTCTGCATTATCTGAAATCCTATGGGAAATCAGTACTAAATTCAGTGCCATCCAGACTGTGAGGTGGACTATTCTATGAAAAAAATACTGTACCTGAGCCCTTTGACTCCATTACCCAATATTAGTGTGTTAATATATACAGTACATCCACCTATGCATTCACGTGCCCCAATGTTTACTGATTAATATTCAATACATGAATGTTATCTCTTCAAGCTAATGACTTCTAAATGTATTTATAGAAACAGAAAAAGTGAAGTCAGATTTTTTGAAAAACAAACGAACAAATACCGAAACAAATTTGTTTCGTGAGCATAATGTTTTAGCTTGCTAGTTGGTTATCTGCCTCATTAGTGTAACAATATATATTGAGGTTTAAATTAATTGGCTAGTTTTATGTAGCTAACATTAGTTGAAGATTCAACGCTAACTAGTTCGCTTGCTACCTATGTAATATATGCAGCTTGACTACGCCGTTATGTGCCTTGTGAAAAATATTCTTCTGAGAAAAGCTGAAGAGGTAGGCTATTCCTTTACATTTTTAGAATAAGCCACGCTAGCTAGTAATCAGTGTCTACAGGAACTGTAGCCTATAATGTAGCTAAAATATTTGCAACATTTAAGTCTCATGTTTTTGAAAAAAAAAATGCTGTGTAAATATAGCCATTGGAATTAGTATTCTTCTATATTAATATATATATATTCATATTGGCACTCCAAGTGTGTTGCAGGTACGTATCTAACAACAACCTGCCAATATTCAATATACAAACTATTGTCGGGGAGGTGCATTTTAATCATCCGGCGCAGACAGACAGAGTGGGGCCATCTTTGGCAGGGTTATGGCTCTGTGAGTGAAGCCAGGGCAGTTGGGTGTAGCATGTAGCGGTGGTGAACCAGTGCCACATCCCACAACTTCTACCTATGAGCTGGGAATTATGGATCATGGACTAAATAATTATGGCCTGCCAGATTAAAGCGGAGGTCAACACGGTATGATTGACCTTGTCACTTTGTAGCATATTATGAGCATATTATGCCTCTCCAAATATCAGCTCATCCAGCATCTCAGTATAAATGAAGCTGACCTCCCCAAGCCCTAGTGATGTTTGATATTGCCACGATTCTCAACATGAGAGGAGCATATCAATGGCAACCTTGAAAATATATGAGAGGAGATACATACTAACTAAACCCTACATATTGGAGGTTCCAATTTAGTATTTGTTATGGTAGTTGAACCTACGTCTGTAGATTGGACATCAAATGTTTTGTCTAACTGTTGTAACTGAATAAACCAGCTGTTAATTTTAATTGAATTGTGAGTTGTATATTTTGATGAAGGTTGATCCACCAGATTACTCTACCTATCAACGAATTCGATGATTTAATTGATAATTGCTATCCTGTGTAGTAATTATTATATTACATCAAATAAATACAGTTTACATGTAGGATAAGTGAGGGGGTTTTAACACATTATACCAATTGTGTTCAGTATTCAGAGTGCTGAACTTTAAACAAGGGCGTTTGACTGTTAAGGCTACTGGATTCAGGGAATAGGCCATTTTTATTCTAACTTCACTGTTCCAACACTATCACTGTCAATACTAATGATATAGCCTACCAGGACCTATCATTCCTTATCGCTCTAATAAAATTGCTCGACCGGCTAAATAGGTGGCTTTTAAGTGCATTCACAAAATGAGCGTTTATGTTAAACACTGAAGGCTTCAGTGATATTCTTGTTTTGACTAGTGAGTCTATAGCTAACTAGCAAGCTACCTACTATGATTGCTGACCACTGAACTGTATTCAGGGTGACCGACAGATTAATAAGTAGCGGTCGCAGCAGGAGAACAAAGAGTTACATTAAAGTGCATTTTCAAATATAAGACTGTTAATTAATCAACTTGTTCACCCACGTCAGAGAGCACCATCCTGCACTGTCTGAATTTACATTTTATATTTGAACCTTCTTCTAATGACAATTGTTGCCTTTTACACTGCAAAATAGAAACGGATCCTTTTTAGTCATCTCGAAAAATAGAATGTATGAAGTGAGCTGCTGAATCTCAAGCTAGAGACACACATTTCCATAGCAACCTCGTAAAACAGTCAGAAAAAGAAAAACTCAGTAAAACCTTGTGCTTATGCAACTTTTAGTTCAACACATATTAAACCAGTGTAATTATTTTATATCAAATACCATGATATACCACCAACTCGGTTATCCAGATGGGGCAAAATGTTATTCTGGTATACCGTCAAACCGGTGTGCCGTGACATCCCTAGTCTCACCAGATCCTGACCTCACCCATTCATAAACTGAGTTTACCAGGAGGCTTTTACAGAGCAGCACTGGAGTCATTGCACATAGATGTTTTTGTACACAAATCTGATTACACAGATCTCCATCTTTCTCCCTCGGTCAAATGGGAATCAAGTGTATACAGGTAAACTGTTAGGCCAGGCAAACCTTCTGTCCTCTGCTATTAAAAAAGCCTAATTGGATTAAAATGGGAATGCGAGAGCCAAGCTTTATGAGGGCAGACTGTGGTAGTGGATGATATTTACTCTCTTCTTTGTAAATATTTTAATTGACTGTGAATCATAGTTGACAGACAAATACTCTCATATTTGCAGAAACGGGGTGCTTTCAGTGGAGAAATTCATTGTTTTACTGAAGCATAAGTGTGTAATTTTGTTATTATATTAAAATGTTATTCTCTCCAGAGAAGTGTCATGGGTAATATAATTTACTGAAGCATTTATCTGGAGATTCTAGGAAATAGAATAAATTCAGGGCCCATGACAGCTTGCCTGGCAACCATTAAATGCCTCCTGCCAAAATTAGTGTTGGGTACCCAACCAGTTGCATCATGATTTTCTTAATAAATGTCAGCTTTACTTGATCACTCCATGAGGGCTGTGCCTCACATCTGAACAACTTCAAGTCAGAGGTCATGCACTCCTGCCGCTACGTTGAATCTGGATCCGTGCTTTTTCATTGACATTCAGATTTCAGTCTTGGCAACTGTTAGGACACTTACCAGAGGGTGGCTATCATGATTAAAACAGACCGTGACACAGGGGCAGCAGATATAATGCAGCCAGTGACCTCTGAATTAGCCTTAGAGTCATGGTCAGGAATGTCCGGTTTCACTCCTGTGACCTAAATGTCTTGAAGAAGCCTGGGGCATGACTTTATGTCTAATTGTTCCTGAAAGCAAACTGCTTCAAGGGGGTGGTTCTCTCTTTGATCACCCTATACAGGCTATAGGATCATTGCTGAGTATGGCAAGACACATGGCAGTATCTCTTATAATTTTACTATAACCTATACTGTAGTTCTTTAGCTGAGTACTGAATGTACACAGTGGTGTTTAGAGACCATTGCATTTATGTCATGCAGCCATATATGTTGCATGCACCAGTCTACAAAACAGTCTTTCTTAGTGAGATTGAGGCAAAGAGTTTCCTCGTCCAAAGCCTTCACAGCTAATACAGAATATTATTCCAACGCTGCCGTAATGTTGAGGTGACGTGATGATCATGGTAAATTGTTACAGGCACACTGTAAGATCGATAGCTGGATGTGAGGTTGTACAAATATCACAGCTGACTCTGTGTTCAATTTGACGTTTTTTATTATGCAAAATGGCATTCTATCATAGAGTGTTTTTTTTCCTGTTGGCTCGGCTGTGCACTGCGGTGTTCCTTTGTGTTGGTGTCATAGCAGTGGTTCCTCACCCATTGATGATGGTTTCCAGCCAGGCCCTGGCCATAATACCCTTCATATTTTCTCAGTGGTGTCCCTGCTGATCAGGGCTCCTTGGCTCGATGAATAAGTTGACACAAACCCCAATGACTCTGCCAGCAAATAGCTGAGGCCTCCATTCAGAGGAGAGCAACTGAAAGTTTTGTTTTATAATTGCTTGCACAAGTCAGATGGAGATTATCGGATAACATTAACCAACAAACACATTTATGAAGGGATAACAATTCAAGACTTCAAGATCTCTCCACAGCAGAGCCAAGGGAATGCTCAACAAAGATGGATGTGACTATGACAATTGACTGAAATATGGAGATAGAAAATGTTGATAGTGCTGTTATAAGCATTGCCTTGGCTTCCCTTATTGTTTCCAGAGTTTTCAGCCAGCTGAAATATTTGTCAACGCAGTTGCTGATGAACTTCAAGACTCATCAAGTGCAAACTCCAATTAATTGGGTCATTCTCTTTTCAGTGGCATCCTCAGAATATCCATTAACCATTCTATTGGCTCAGTCTGAATGAGATCTATGGAAAATGCGTATATAGATGTGCTCTTAGATAAGAGTGCCCAATTTAAAAAGACTTTGACATGATGATGAATACAAGTTGCCCCCTGTGCAAAAGGCCAGTTATTCAGTTTGCCTTTAAAGATTATCAATAACACCAAACTGGAATGGATCTCATTATAATTAAAGCATGTGAACATCGCTTTTGGCCGTGGAGGCATTACTTCATATAAAATGATCAATGCCTCATAATATGTGCAGGCAAGCTTGCACAATAATTAATTTTCATTACAGACAGGAGGCCATTAAATCCTGACAGAGATGGAGGTGTGAGTCAAAGCTCATGTCTTTATTGAACAGAATTGTTTTTCAACTTCATTGGCAATTTGTTTCCTTAATGTTTTTCAAGTGTAATGTGTCTGCTTGCGTGGTGAGAATACAGACAACACATTATGTTACCAGCCCAAGAGGTATACTGAAAAGGTTGTTCATGAACTTCTATGCCAGTACCTTCAGTTAACAGGATTATAGTCAGATTAAAAATACAGTAAATATTTCTCATTGTGAGTGTTCAAACACTTGTATGTTACAAGCAGTAGATATTGTATACTAAAGCAGATTACACAATATGAAATGCAGTAGTAGGACAATGCTTCAGGATATGCAATAATTGTCTGCAAAGCTAGCAATCCAGTTTACAAATCCACTGCAAAGTCTAAAAACGACCTTAATGTCTTACATCTGCACAATTAATGTACTATTTGCCAGGGAATTTATGGCCTAGGAAGGCTGTGGGAACAATTTTACAAAAGTTAGTTGCAAAAATCCACAACATTTTGTTTTCCTTTTTGTTTGGAGAAATCATGGAACCTCAAAGCTTGTGCAGTGGGCTCTTTCGAATAGGAATGAGTAAGTATATGTAGTGGTTCTGTGTGACTCAGTAGGTAGAACATGGTGCGGACAACACTTAGGTTGTGGGTTCAATTCCCATTGGGACCACATATACTGAAAAATGTATGCATTCATTACTGCAAGTTGCTTTTATTATATTTAGTATATTTATTCATTCATTATCTAACCCACTTATTCCTGGTCAGGGTCACGGGGGGGGGGCTGGAGCCTATCCCAGCATGCATCTGGCGAGAGGCAGGAATACACCCTGGACAGGTCACCAATCCATCGCAGGGCACAGACACCATTCACTCACACAGTCATACCTACGGGTAATTTAGACTCTCCAATTAGCCTAACATGCATGTCTTTGGACTGTGGGAGGAAACCAGAGTACCCGGAGGAAACCCACGCGGACACAAGGAGAACAAGCAAACTCCACACAGAAAGGCCCGGGCCGGGATTCGAACCTCGGACCTTCTTGCTGTGCGGCGACAGTGCTATTCGCTGCACCACTGTGCTGCCTATATTATATATTATATGGTCTACCTGGCAAAGGGGCATTTTTTTTACCACTCTCACAGCAAGCAGAAGAGAGAGGCTACAATACATTATGTGTCTTAAGTTAAGGGTTTTTAAAATAAACCCTGACTCCTGTACACAAGAACACAGAATATTCTGGAACCCCATCCAGACCAATGCGGCCGACTGTGTCTGTGTGTGGTAGGACACAAGGGCCAGTCAGTTCGCTGGATCAGTCACCCTCTTAATTTGTCAGTGCCATTTATTATTTAAGAGCAGACACATGTTCTCATTTTTGGAGGCATGGGAGCATTTGAGGAATTTTTTAACAGCACAATGAATGGGAAAATGATATATTGTGGGTGTTTTAAAACAGTAAAAAGAAAATACAGGACTCAACACACTTTCATATAGCACTGTAAATACAGTGATTCTGAGAGTGTAATCCTGTTAACAAGATGGAAGAAAAACTAAAAATATGGAACAAAATATAAAACTATTTGTAAATAAAACATTCTGGAGTTACCGTTACTGTCTAGGGTATAGTAGTAAGCAGTTCATCCAAATACTGTACATTGCATTGTGGTCACATTCAGTCAGGAATTAGAACAGATGGCAACAGATTATCATTTGTTCAGAAACTTCTGATCTCACACACAACAGTCTCTAGAGTTTACAGAGAATGGTGCGAAAATCAAAAAACATCCGGTGAGCTGCAGTTCTGTGGGCAGAAACGCCTTGTTAATGAGAGAGGTCAGAGGAGAATGGCCAGACTGGTTCAAGCTGACAGGAAAGCGACAGTAACTCAAATAACCACGTGTTACAACAGTGGTATGCAGAAGAGCATCTCTGAATGCACAACACATCAAACCTTGAAGTGGATGGGCTACAGCAGCAGAAGACCACACCGGGTTCCACTCCTGTCAGGAAAGTAAGGCTACAGTAGGCACAGGCTCACCAAAACTGGACCGTTAAAGTTTGGAAAAATTTTGCCTGGTCTGACGAATCTCCATTTCTGCTGTGACATGCAGATGGTAGGGTCAGAATTTGGCACAAACAACATGAATACATCCTGCCTTGTGTCAACGGTTCAGGCTGGTGGTGGTGGTGTAATGGTGTGGGGAATGTTTTCTTGGCACACATTAGGCCGCTTAATACCAATTGAGCATCGTTTAAATGTCACAGCCTACCTGAGTCTTGTTGCTGACCATGTGCATCCCTTTATGACCACAGTCTAGCCATCTTCTAATGGCACACGTCATCTCAAGCTGGTTCCAGGAACATGACAATGAGTTCAGTGTACTCCAATGGCCTCCACAGTAACCAGATCTCAGTCCAATAGAGCACCTTTGGGATGTGGTGGAATGGGAAATTCGCGAAATGAATGTGCAACTAACAAATCTCCAGCAACTGCGTGATGCTATCATGTCAACATGGACAAGAATCTCTGAGGAATGTTTCCAGCTAGTTGAATCCATGCCACAAATAATTCAGGCTGTTCTGGGGGCAAAGGTGGGTCCTACACACCACTATAAAGGTGTACCTAATAAAGTGGCCACTGAGTGTATATCCCCTGTGCATCACATATTAGAATTTTCAAATGCATATTTAAATACAGATTATAGTCTGTGTGCAATCTTTAATTTACACCAAAATGAAAGCAAAGCCACATTAGTTTCATCAGACTTAAAGGAAAGCCTCACACCACTTCACTGATTTGCTGTACTTCCTCCCGCCATATTGTGGGTCTCATGAAAAATGGTCAAAATATTAAGCCACGTCAGGGTCTTGGTTAGTGTAGTGGTCTAAAGCCCCTTGATTTGAGTATGAAGTGAGTACAAGCTGCCTGTCACAGCCACGGTCAAAAACCAGACTGTGCCAGACCGGCCCTGGCCGAGATCCCTGATCGGGGGCGGCGTTTGGCTGTCCGCCCCAGGGGAAGGGGGGAGGGTGAGTTCGCGGAAGGGTGTCCCTACAGAGTAGGTGGGCGGGTTCTGTCTCAGAGGAAGTGTATTTTTGCCGGGAATTCCCTTGACCCGGATAGGTGGCAAGTTTGTGGGGGAGGGCAAATCGAAATAAATAAAAGGTATAATAAATAAATACAATTATAAGTAAATATTAAACCACAAGATAAAGGCTGTAACTGTAGTCAGGATATAAATATATCATAATAATGGCAATAATTCAATCTTGTGTTGCTTTTTTTAACTCAGTCGTGGTAAATATAAGTATTTGCATAACCTTTCTGTCCCTCAGTCAGGTTTTATTGAAGGTGCAGAGTTAGCTGCTGTAACTGTAACTGTGCGGCAGAGGGTTTGAAGTGTGCACTGCACCCCATTAGGTGTCACAGCTCTACATTTCTCCACCTGAGGATGTCCAGCCTGCTGAAGGGCCATATGCCAACCACTACATATTGGATTAACTCTGTGACAGATTGTGTGTGGCAGATGCACAAGACCTAATACTGCTGGATGAAAGAAAAAGAGAAGGAATGCTGAGATCGTGTGCACAATAGATAGAGAGATGGGGGAGAGAGAAGGCAATAAATTAATGGAGAAAGGAGAAATTTTGACATTTAGCGCTAGGTGCAAGGGTGTATTCTCTATAAATGTCCATACCTATCATCAATATTTTAATTTCACTGATCTGCTTGGGGCTTGGCATTCAATCGATCATCAGCTTTATAGAAATTAATTTAGATTAAACCTAAAGAAAGTGTTGGAACATATGAAGCTCATACCAGGTGTGATGCCCCTAAAATGGTATTTGATAAATGTTAGGACACCAAATAAAGCATTTGCCCTGTTTTCAGAAACCAATCCTACAGTCCCTTAAAAGGCTTAGGTAATTGCAGACCAGATGGCTCAACCAGATATATGCAGACAATGAAAAATATGCCTAAGCTCTGAAAAGGTACATGCAGGTCATGAGATCTCTTTGGTGTTAATATGCCCAATAATGAAATACTGCAGGGGATACAAACTGTGATTATAACAACAAGAGTTCTCATTTGTGACCATAACCTACAATTACGATGAGAGAATTGTGTCACCTTGACATAAATTATAGCAACACTAAGAGAGTGGAGGGTACAGTATATATTTGGGTTCTCTGTCCTGCACATTCAATAATACCTTGTTTTTCAACTTAAATGAAAGAAAATTCCCCAAAGATGAAGGTCATGGTATGTTTGACCTCCATTCAGTCAAATCCATGAGCTTGTCCAGGACAGAAGAAGCTCTTTGATACTGAGTCAATTAGAATGGAATTTGGTTATTTCTGTCATTCAAAACACTCAGCCTTTTCAGAAAACCCTATGTGGAAGGTTTTTTTTGCATCTCTTCAAGGACAGTGGTACTATAAAGTCAACGATGATACCAGATGGAGGATTTGCTAATGGGGTTGGGTGCTGGTGCTTCACATTACTTCACTTGTACGCAGAGTTGTGAATGCGTGGAACAGTTTTCCAGGTCAGAAACACTTGTGGTACTCAAGTCCAGGCTTTGTGCAGTATTGGCTATTGTCTAGACTCTAGACCATTGGGAAATTATGAGCCTGGATTGGTCAAACAGCTTGTTCTCATCATTATGTTAATATCCAGCTGTATAAATGGATTGTATGTAAAGAAATGTGAACTGTAAGTCGCTCTGGATAAGAGCGTCTGCTAAATGCCTGTAATGTAATGTAATGTAATGTATTCTTATGTTCTTACGCAGGCTCAGTTTCTGCATCATCTACTGTGTCTTTTCAGATTCAAAGGATTGTTTGAAATGTGACACTAATCACTAAGCACTCCAATTTCTGGAGACAGGCTGCCAGGTGGGTATTCCCATCTGCGTTCCACTGGACCACTTCTGGACCACTTCACTTCTTCTCCACTGATGTGTGCACTGCAAGTGCATACATCTAACAAATAGAAAATCATATACATACAGAAAATATTCACATCCAGTCACATAAAAATACAGCCAAATGCTGGTGAGACATAATATCATATCAGTAAGCTTTACGTACACTTAAAAAAAAACACGTTCATAAAGGAAGAAGCATTTTTCATATTCTGTGGTGTATGTGAGCATATAGGTTGGCATTGAATAAGGTCCCTATATTTCTATTTTATTTCTCATCACTCATATTAATTGTTATTATACTGTACATTTTCTGAAGTAGTTTTTACTTGAGAAAGCATGAAGGTTAATAGTAGCCATGCCAGCAAAAGTTCCACTCAATCGACTTGGTAAATAGTCCATGAATGAATAACGGTTATTGAATATAATGAAAACTCGGGTACAGTTTGATATCATGCAACTATTTTAATAAGCTTGTGGAAATATTTCATGGTTTAGTCAAGGACTCAAGGATACTGTGTGCAGAGGGCTGAACCAAGGAAAAAGTTGAAGTAGAAGTGAGTATTTTTGATTAATCACAAATTCACTATTGTGGAAACGGTCATAGTCTGCGATCTGTGGGGGCCATTAAAGTATATCATATCACCTGTTTCTCTCCTGCCCAGTCACACTCATTTTATTGCCTAGCCATTGTTTCCCAGGTTTTAGCTACAGACATATAAAAATGTACATGAACACTGGCACTTATGCAGACCACATTAGCCAGTAGTGCTTCTGAGATTTAAAGTGACATCTATCAAAAGCCCCAATCAAATGTGTATGCTCAGCATGCAGATGTGGCTTTATTTGCTACAATTTGTAATTTATGCAAAATATATGCTAATGAGCCCACCAGTCTGTTTGGAAAAATAAATCCCATTATCTGTACAAATGAATGTGAAATGTCAGGCCTGTCAATGTCTGTCATTTAGTGCATACATCTTCATTTCTACATCCTTAGAGGGCAGCCTGATGCTTTCATTAGCCACCTGTGTTACTCTTCTCACCGGGTTTGCCTCTCACCGTGACATTATTGGCATTGCACATTAGCGTGCACATCAAAGACAAAATTGGCCTAATGGCCCCATGGTCTTTCTGAGGTTTTTGGAGGTGTAGTTAGTCATGCACTCCTGCATGAAATGGATGTGTCACTGTTTCCTGAGGGGGCGGCAGTCCTGAATCAGGAGGTTTTTGCCAATCCCACGGCAAAAGCTCAGAGACTAAAGGAATCTTTTGACAGTGCATCGAGCCCCCTTTCAGGTATCTACAAAGGGTCACTCCAGGGTTATTATAAATATTATTATATTATATATATTTTTTAAATAACCAAAACTATTCTAGCCATTCAATTAATCAGTCCACCTCACACTTTCCTCTGTGATGTAATGTACCCGTAGAAAACACAGCAATGCTATCACATTAAACTAGGTACTATGCATGTATTCAATGAAGTCTATGTTGTAGAATATTGTTTCTGATATATTGGCTTTTTTACCACAGTTTGGCAGCTTGTCCAAATATAGTGAAGAAATTCCTCATCTGGACCCCCATACAGTTTGATAAATATATACACAGACCTGGTTTTACATCTTTATTTACTGCTATTCTCTGTAATTTTACCTTCTGTGATGTGCACATTGTTCTATCAGCACCAGTTTTTCAGAGTTTTCCAGTGTCACAGGGTCTCTGATAACAGTGTGGGAGGGGTGCAGATTAACGGCCCGCGACAGGCCCAACCATTGCTGACAGGATGCAGGTGTCTGTGTCTGTGTGAGAGAGAGAGCGGAAACAGCCGCAGACCTCTCCCATTATCAACGCCCACCCCCATCACCACCCCCACGTCACCACCTCCCAGAGAGGGATGGTGAAATCACTTCAAAAGCCCCTGTGGCCCTGCCAAATCAAACACACCCCTTTCTTACTTACTCAGGAAACACTGGGGTCATTTTCCAGCAAGTGCTGTCACAGCATCCTCTCAAAGCACTCTGTACTCTCAGATTTAATGCACATAGTTATTTTAGAGCATTATGTTGGTGGGAGTGCTGTGGATTCTGTTTAATTAGACCATCTCAGTAAAAAAAATTCTCAATTACCCCTAACGTGGTGGCGGATATGCGTATTTTCATACTGACTGGTTACTCAAGGTATTGTATAATGCTCTTGACTGGTTATTGTGTCTTACTGAACAGACATATTGTGTGCATAAAAAATCATAGTTAAGCCAAATATGTTAATGAATGGTTTAATAGTATTAAATTATGCATTGAGTTAATAATAATAATAATAATAATAATAATAATAATAATAATAATAATAATAATAATAATACTAATAGATCTTTATTATTAAGAGTACTTCTACTAATACTATTATTATTTTAATAACTGTCAAAGGCTACAAGACCTGTTTCACATGATAATAGGGCATAGCCAACAAATTCTGTAATATAACATCATAAAACCTCAAGAACATTACAATTTGAAATATTGGCATTGTTTTGAAATTATAATTTGCACAGAAGAAGCTCACTCAAGACACAAATTACACAAGTGAATGTGATACTGTTGAAAAAGTATGGTGCTTGTTCTGCTTGTCCAGCTGGCAGTGACATTGAAACCCGCCACAGTGTTGCATAGCAGAGCGGCAATGAAATCCAGTTGTAGGGGAAAGTTCATACCACAACCTGTCAAAGGAATTACAATGGGGGCCAATATGTTACTGACAGGAAGGATGACTCCATCAACAATGAGTACCGTCTCAGAGTTATGGTTAAAGGAAATCAAAGCACTCTTTTTAAAACTAGGATAGCCATCTATCTTTTTTTAAATTCCTGATAGAATTATTCCACAATGTCTATTCAATGTATTTTTAAACACATATTTGGGAATGCATCAGTGTTCAACAATGATATAGTGTTGAACGTTAGGTTTCCTCCTTGTGAGAACAGGGGGCATTGAGGGGGAGTTGAAAGTGGGGGGTGAGTTGGGCTTTTTTAGTGCCAGACATGTCTTCTCCTGTTGAGAGTCACGGGGAGTGTCTCTGCCTTCATAATTAAACAGTTCCATCTCTGGCCCTGCTCAGAGTGATGACTGACGGCTCAAGCGAAGATAACTGTTTACTCGGACTAAAAATAATAGGTTCCATGTAAACGCGCATGTCAACCGCATTCCAGTGAAATAGAGATACACTGAGCATGTCAGTCTATAAAGACGTCCAGGCAGAGGACGCAGCCAGTTTGTCCAGTGGTTATCACCCCTGCCTGCGCTTAGGGCACAGGAGGGGGGCTATTATTAGCCCCATCAGTGTGGAGTCTCTAGGGAGCTCTAAGGGAGGATCCTCATTACGTGGGTGTGTCCTTCACAGGAAATCTCTCCCAGGGATGTCTTAATATGACCTTTATTAATATCAGTAATGCTGAAACTATTTACAGCTGGTCATCCTTGTGGTATGGCCTGCTATTCATTAAACTGCAAACTCAATTAATTATCTGACAGGCGAGGCAGCAGCCTCTCCTCGCCTTTAGCTGCCCTTATCATTTGCTGGGCTTTGGAGACATATGCTCTTCATATCTGTTTCAAAGACATAAGATTGTAGTTATTCAGCATTATTTAATAAAAGACACATCTATTTGCTTATTTCGTTTAGGCTACTTGTCATGCATGAGCTTGTTGTTAGAGCATTGGTTTTAGTTGCTGACGTTTTTTCTCTTTATTAACTTACCGTAGGTTGTAAAGCCTAAAGTGTTGGGGTGCTATCCCTCTAGAAATTATAATTATAATATGGTTGACATCACAATGCAAGGCTTATTAATTCCTAACACGGTAGCAGTCAAAAATACAAGTATTATTAGTCTCTCATTAGTCTAATTTTATGTCAGTCTCATAAAATATACTTAACTATACAATTGGAATTTCAATTTATAATTAAATTAATAATTACAATTAAATTACAATATTAATAGTTAACTCATCTTGATCAAATCACAACATTATACATTGAGTTAATACCAATTAATAATATTAATGACCGAACTAAGGGGCTGAAGGCATCAGGGAGTTATAATCAGCAGAGGTTTATAGGTTGCCTCAATTCAATACGAGTGTAACATTAAGACAGACAACCTGTGTGTTGTCTGCTCCGTGGTCAGTGGGGTTTGATGCATGCCGGGTTCGGAAGATATGTGGGAAATCCGGTCGCCAAGTTTTCAACGAGTCCGATCTTTCCTTGCGGTGTCTGTTGCAACTGTTCTTTCTTTACGGTGTCTGTTGCAACTGTTCATGGTTGCTGCGAAGCCTCTTGTTCCTTTTCCAGGGCGCAAAGCTAATTGTCGGGGAAGATTCTTGAGGAAGGGAGCTGGCCGCTTCTATACCACTCAACTGTCCGATATTGCTAACTGTATCCTTTCACAACTTAACGATTTTGCGTTGTTTGCTGCTAAGTTTGTGGAGATAGACCTCTGTTGGTTCCGCTGCTGTTCAGATAACGATTCTCTCGCGCGATCCGCGCTTCAGAGAGAACTTATCTCGATGTGTCTTCATGCAGCCTCTTGTTTGAGGTGCTGGTGAGACCGAGAACAGCGCTATGAGGTGCTGGCGATAGAGAGAAAAAGGAGAAAAGAGACAATGGCGTTTGCTCTTTGGTTTTATTAGTTGCGCGTACTGTATTTCCGGTTTACAATATCCTGTGTGACAAAGGGGCAGTCATTTTCTGTTGGCCATGGTTCAAGTCTTGCGGGCAAGTGTTTGTGGATGTTTGTGATAAAAAACGTTAAACGCACAAAATTGCATTAAATGAAATTGCATTTCAAACATATACTTTTATGTGGAATGTGCAGTCCCTACAAAATTAAGACAATATTCTTATACAGGCACAGTGAACCAAAGCAAAATGTAGCCTACATCAACTGAATTTAAACATTGCAGATTAAAAGATGGAGACACATTCAGTTAGACTCTGACAAGATTAATTTTTGGAAAACAAATGTACAGTCCAGTAGAGCAATAAGCTTCATATTTGAATCAAGATAGTTCAAAATGCTTCAGGTAAGGCCTAAAAAGGTAGAAGGCATATCACCGGGGTTCCCCCAATTCTTGCTAATTAAAGAAATGTCGAAGCACTCCCAAAGATAATGGCTCAGACAGACATCTTTACCATCAAAAATATTCTAAAACCAGCTATGAGTTTCATGCTAATGCATTTTGGCTCAGTTATCCTTTCTCAGAACTTGTTTCATATGTCTTTGTGATTTGGAGAGCTAAGGTAATGGTAATTCAACTCCTTTTCACAATGGGACCTTGTCCTTAGCTGACACAGTCTACAGTGTTAACACAGAGGTATGGCTGGCTAAACAGTAAAGGAATGGGGGAAAACCTCTGAAATTACCTAATACAGTCGATTTGTTTCAGATTATGCTTTCTTTAGAAGGAACCTAGGGGATTTTATTTCAGGGAAAAATTCAGGGAATGTTTTATTTGATGTGTTGAGCACTTCTAAATCATGCAAGGTCCTGTAAGGGCCATTTATTTACTGCAATACATCCATATAATATCCACACATATAAATAAACTAAACCAACTCCACCTGAGTTAATTTTTAAATCATGTTTAAAACATTCTCTCCAACATAACAGTAATTGAAGGTATCTATCAGATGTTAACAACATTTAGTTAACAAGAACCTTTTTCAGAGCTCTTGGCGCCTTATAACTTCCATACTTTATAAAATCAAAGGCAAGAGACTGTCATGCATTATCCCAGCTGAGGATGTGCTCATTTATTACCACTTTGATAGCAGTGTCTTGATGTGACATTCTCCCATCAATGTAAATTCTGCATGAGGAGCCATCGGCACGTATTCTATAACATAAAGTGCATTGCATTACAGACCACACATACTCTACAAATCCTATATAAATCCCTAAATCCCCTCACTCCACCATTTTCTACCAGAGGAACATGTGCGCCGTTGCCACAGTATGCAAGGGTCACTGGTTTGCATCGCAGCTGTCCCTGGTGCAGTTGTGTGACCCGCACCCCAGCCGTCTCCCCTCGCACAACCAGCCCTGAGATCATACACAAGGCAGACCCCAATGTAGACACTGTGGGTCTTTCTCTGAGAACTATTCCTGCTGTCCAGCCAGAACACGGTTCCAGTTGTCTGCAGCATGCCTGGTGGTCAAGTGGTAGGCAAGGCCAGACAATTCCAAGCTAAACACATCCTCTCAACGCCAACAGTGAGTTTCTTATTCCTCTGCTAGTCTCATTCAAATTGCTCAAGAGAAATCTAATACAGGGGGAATTTTACAAATAGAACCAACTAGAGTGTGCCATTTGTATGAAACAATAAGACAACAAAAAGGACCTCCAAGAGAGTTTTATGAAGTCACCCCAGTTGCGACTGTTTTGTTCTTGACATAAAATGCTTCCATACGTGTGGAGACAAGCGGGTAACTCAAATCGAAAGAATGTTTTTGGGGGCTTTTGGCTGATGTGTTAATAATGAGCTCCTTCACAAAGCTTCTCTGAATTCTTGATGTGAAAATAAAGAAATAGGTGTTTGTAAGATATCAGGGTGACAGTGTCACTACACTGGAAATAATCTGATACTGCAACACTAATAAGTAATTGTGTGCCCTTTTGTCATGACATGCTAAGAAGAACTGTGAACAAAGGACGTTCTTTATTATTATCAAGACATTATTATTGTTATTTGTTGACGAGGTAAAAAAAAAGGGCGTAACCACATTAAATATTGGGATATTGGGGGGGGACATAATGTTTTCTATCTACAAATTGTTGGGGGGGCATGTAACCCCCCACTCGTTACACTTATGAAAATAAATCAGAAAGACCTAAGAAGTTACATTTTGTCAATTTCAGTTCCTCTCAGAATAACTAGTGGATCTATGAATGAAAAATGCTGATACTTGAATGTAGTGGTTTATGCCACATTAATATGGTTTACATATTTTTGATGTGTGAGTGGATCAGTGTAGAAAGAAGTAAAAAAAATGTTATCTGTGATGTTAATACTGTGTTAGATACTGTGATTATAAAACAAACAAACAAACCAATAACAATTCTTCTTCCAGACTTATGCACTATAATGCCAAGTTTAGAGAAAATGAGAGTTGGACCGATCCAGATAGAAGCAGAGGGAATGTCTTTGTTTGTTTTAGTTAATGACTAAAATATGTGCCAATAGGTTTAGTGGAAATAGGTTTATTACCATGGATGCAGTGAATATTATATTAACTTGAGTATTTACTCAACATTGGTCAAAAGGTAATGCTGTTCAAAGTCCTGGATTTCCATTAAATAGTTTTATTGCCCCCTGTGATGAGAGTTGTATGGGTGTAGGGTGACATAAAGCCATTCTGACAGGCTCTAATTAATATGTTTTTAACTTGACACCTGGGGTAAACAACAAAAATAATTTGTACAGAGCTAATCTCCAGGAGACGACAAGGGGTAGGGGGGTAAAATGCAATTCCTTTTCAGGAAGTGAAAAAAATGATAACCTCCCTACTATTTGAGTGTGAGGAATCGGCTGCCAGAAGGTGATCTAAGCCCTCCTCACTCCCTTTTGAGTGGAAGCAGACCTCACTGGCACCTACTTGATCTGAAGACACAATATCCTTATTTATATTTACAGTATACTGTAAGGGAATCAGATGTTTCCAGACTGTCTCATTCACCTGTGGGTTAGGGAAATGCGATCTCTGCAACAAGGTTTCCAACCACACAAATAGTCATGTGAAAAGAATGTAATGTGTACTGTTTGGAAATGAACCCTGTAAATAATGCATATTACAAGTTAATTCAAAAGCTTCAGAACTCTTTCAGCACAAACTTTATAGCAGAATCACAAAAGGAACATTGAATCGGTGTAAAAGTGTAACATGATTTGTATAATATTAAATTAGTAATGCCAAATGCACTTCCAAATGTCTAAACACAAATTCATTTCTTTAATTGCAGATTTTGAGTAGGTATAGACCGTTAAAACAATATCTGTGTTTTAGTGAGTTTCTCAGTAATGCTTTTTGGATCGCATAGATTTGACCACTTATTGGCCCTTGGCCTGGAGCTCTGGCTTTGTGTGTGGTTGTGTGTGCCGCTGTGTTTACACCAGCCTGTGTGTGCCTGTCTGCCTGCCTGCACATTTCTGTGCTGCTCGGTTTCAAGAATTTACATTTGGAGAGTTTGTGGAATACACTCAGATATCCTGAGTCATTGTTTGGGCTTGGACCAGAACATAAATGCCCCTTCCATGTGCTACTCCATATTTATTTTAAACCAGCAGTAGCTGGATGTTCCCAATAAATACATGACATTTAAAGTGGTTATTTATGTGAGAATGTATATATATATTACCATGAAATTAATATGCTATTTATTAATATAAGACAACATTTGTATTGCATTATTCTTTAATTTTCCTTATTGTCTGTGTTTGTGGATTCAACAACAGAATATGATGTTTATTTCTGTGTTGAAAAGGGGGTTTCATACATTTCAATACAAATAGACTGAGAAAACACTATATAGTGTAGCATTTTCAGTATTTTGTAACCCACTTTGAGACTATCCTCTAAAAATAAAGTTCCATTAATGATCAGGGGTTGCGTTTCATGTTTTTGCTGTCTTCTAGGATTTGATCAGCCTTATTTATAGAAAACCAGAGAACGGCCTAGGTCTCCTCTCATACCTGTGTAATTCATCTCTTTTCGGTACCCTGCTGCTCCTTACCTGCTGAAAGAACTGTAAACCAGTTCCAGAAGGTATTGATCAGATGTTCTGCATTCAGCTACAAAAAGGGACTCATCTTAACTTCATTTCTGCATTTCAGCTTTATGTTTTATACTGCAGTGCCACATCTTAAGCAAAAACACACTGTCTGTCCTTGTGCATTATTGCTTGTACTAAAGTCGAGGTTATGGTGTTGCAGGATGGAAAATGTGTACGAGACAGAAATTTGACCCGAGCTATAAATTCTCCACCCTTTGGCGGGAGCTATTCGTATCACTTGCTCCTTGTTGCCCCTGTGTCTGCATGTAATTTTGGGCAAGCAAGCTTGACATGCTCAAAACAGCCAATATTAATTCATAAAGTGTCTCTTACAAAAAGTACAAGTATAAGTACAAGGTAAACTTGAAGTATAAGGAATAACTTAGAAGGTCAAACTATCCCTGATTTTAAAATCAATTCAGAACAGAGCATATTGTAAAATGGGCCTTAATCAGACAAACAAGATAAATAAATACCTTTACATTTCAATTTAAGGAATAAAATGTTGTGGCATAAAATGTACAGTTTTAATTAATATGGCCTACCCCTCAAGTTAGTTATTTTATTTACAGAATGCCTAGACTTCACAATATTCAATGAGTTGCTTTATGTAAATTCAAATCCCCGATCAACAGTGACTCCATTTTAGATTATAATTCTGGACTGTAACAGGTATGTCTTTGTGAGTGTTGTCTATCCATGCCTTGACCTGGAGCACTGCTGAGTCCTTTGGTCTGGAATCAGAGGGCTGCAGTGGTCATTTGTTCTCCTGATTCATAGAGGATACTGCAGTACAACCAAATGGATAGTATGGGAAAGGAGACTACACCACTCAGTAAAGCCATTTGTCAAGCGAAAGAAATGTATAGTGTTGAGTTATTTTACTCGTATTTCATGTTAGCATTATGGAATGCTTTTCTGCATCCTTCCCAATAGTCCCATCAATCGTTGATGGTGAAGTACTTCCACATATAGATAAAAAAATGTTTTATTTATATCCCTAGTATGCTAAATATAAATTTTAAACTAAAAATAAAATCGAAATATTTGTTGTAAACAACAGACTACATGTTGTTATTCTGCTTTCTGAGGCACCAGTGAAAATACACCTTTTATTGGATGGGTCAAAAGATTAATCTTCTATATTGTGGAATAACTGTCAACATAAAACTACTACTGAGAATGTGATGACTCGACCAGCAAACGGGCATTTCCCCCAAGCCCCAATCAGGAGAAGTGAAAGGCATGCCAGGAATGTGCAAAGCCAATCAAGGAAAAGACTGGCAGCTGTGGATACTTAACCTGCTGAGGATACTTAACCTGCTGGCTACCTCAGTTCTGCGCTTGAACATTTCACTTGCCTTAGCCTTGCCTTACCTGCATTGTTTTTGTTCTCGCCGCCTTGAAAAAGTTTGTTCTCGTTTGTTTCCTAGAGTCCCTGAGTTTTGTTTATTCTGTGCCCTGGAATATGTTTTGGATTGACTGTTTAGCTAGTTTTGTTTGTTCCTGCTCGTTTGTTATTTTGGTTTGTTTTGGTAGTTATTGTTATGTGTCTTAGCTGACACTATTAGCCTTCATTCCTGCCAGTGTTTAAGTTAATAAAGAATCTTAAACGCATCTCTGCATTCTGGGTCTCTCTCGCCTGCACTTGGTTCCACACCTACAACACCCCTGACAGAGAAGATGGACAATGTCAATTTGACATTATTTGACATACAAAGTTCAAAAAGCACAAAAGCATAGAAAAAAAACATAGACAACATATATTACATGCATATATACACTTCCTTTTGCATATGGATGTTCATCACATAAATATGACTTGTGATGGTAATGTAACAGGTATGACCTGTGACGGTGCTCGGCCACACCCCTACCTGGTCATTGCCCGCACCCCTACTCGGAGATAGGTCAATCCTTTAATTACGCACTTCCCTTTTGAATCAAGGAGTCCACAAATTCATTGTTTGGTGTCCTCTCGCTGCGTTTCTTTGTCCTCGCTGGAAGAGTTGTGCTGGTTATCCCTCGCTGGAAAAGCAAATTCAGATATGGCTTAACTCATTCTTTGGCAGCAATTCTGGTTAGTATGCCGATATACATGCCCTGACGAAAACTGTACATTGTAGGTTGCAATCCTCTCTCTCGTAGCAGTTGCCTGGGTTGGCTTTCATAGCGCTCAGCAGGCACACTCATCGCCTTACAAAACGGTATGTTGCATTTTGATTAGGTAATGTCTTAACTAAATACTAGCCGTGGTTTGGAAGTGGATGCTAAAGGGTACAACATATCCTAGCATTATAGCAGCTGCATTGTGGGGAGGTGAGATCAGTTTGCAACCTCATGGTTAATACGCTTGCTAGGTATGTATCGCTCTGCTACTATACCCTTTATGCTTTGCATAACCCTAATTAGCTAATGGCAGTGATAAGTTGTATACCGATGGTCCCTGACGATACATAACCTTTGTAACGTGACTTTGCGTTTGTAAACAGCGTACCGGTGCTATTCCTCATAGGCCTTGCTGGCCACTGCCAAGGGTTCAGGCCTGCAACAAGCTAATCTCAGGTGCGTCCATGCCCATGGTTGTTTTAAGATATGTTTGGGTTTGAAGGTGTATCCATGCATACTATTGTGTGTTTTATTGTATTAAATCATCCTCCTATTTCACTGTAGACGCGGCTGCAGTATCTGGCGCACTATGTAGCCTATGCTCTCTGTAGCTACATTAAGACAATGTATGCGCTATCGTTTTAAATTAAAACGCAGTGCCTTATGCTTTATAACCATAGGGGAACTAGCGCTGTGTGCTCCACACTAGTGAAATGTTTGGGTGTTTCATACAAGATCATGTATTTCTTGATTGTGGTATGTTTTATGATGTTTATGAAATCAGTCATGTGTTTTGTCAATGACATTTTTGTATTTTTTGATAACATAGTTATCAAGATCAGTCGGATTAGTTTAAAGGGATGGTGTATTCCACCCTAATGCTGTTGTTTTAAGATGAGTAATTAAAGTATGTGTAATGCAATTGTGATGTTCTGAGTATGGCCAGAGGCGGCACTAAGCTAGCTTTGCTTGTCTGTTTTAGGACTTGCCTGTACGTGTTACCACGTTCGACTTTGACCACTGTTTTCCCACTCCTAAAACAGTGTGAACACCAATGTAAGGCAGAGCACAATTATGTGGATTATTTTGGTTGACTGTTTTGTTAGTTGTTTTGCCTAAACCAGCTTCCCCCTTTTGCCTACCCCTTGTCCCCTATAGGAGCATTAGCCCCCATTCTTTGTGCCCCTGCACGACACTACGGTCCCAGCCCCTGGCTTTTTCCTCCACTCCTGGTTTCAGTTGCCCATTAGAGGGGTGTACTTTCTATTTTGCTGTATACCAAGATAATCACGACCTCTAAAGAGTGCCCATAACGGGGTGTAACCCACGTTGCTGTGCATAGAGATAATCACACTCCCTATAGATTGATGCCCTAGCACCATCCCTTGTACTGCCCCCATAGTGCTGTGGTGGCTCAGACCATGTAGACTCCTGCGGGTGAGCGTGCTCCTGGGCCTTGCTCCGTCATTCCCCCCCCTTTCTTCCCTGGTCTAGTAAAGGAAGTAGTATCTCCCATTTTCAGTTGGATTCTTTTCAGTTCATTTGTTTTGTGCCTGCCAAGCTATGGTGTCCTTGTATTCCAACGCTCTGTCTCCAGTGAGCCTCTAAAAATATGACAACCAAGCCAAGAGACAAATAAAGATATTTTGTATTTTTGTATTACAGCCTAAGTTCATTTAATTGAACCTCCTTGTGGAAGTACTTCCAGGTCAGGATCTCTCACCTGTTAAATGAGAGTGGCATAGTCACTAACTTCATTGGTTAACTGCCAGGCTCAACGGCCTCGGCGGGTTACATTTGGTGTAGTCGGCAGGATCGCGGAGGCTGTTCTCATTTTTTAGGTGTATCATGGAGGCTAGTAATCTGGTGGCAGAGTAGCATTGTGGGAAAACAGTGGTTGAAGACTGGGAGGGCAGCCCCAAGGGATCTGGACTGAAGACAGCATGGACGTCATTGGCCGTTCCCTCACCCATGCCTGCCCTATACCACTCTTGCTAGGGTCATTTGGCCTCTGCTATTTTAGGGTTTGTATTGCAGTGGTTGCTAAAATGTCTAGTGATGATTTGGCGGTACAATTGCGAGCCTTGACAGAACTTGTACAGCAACTCCAAGCAGACAACCAGCAACTTAGGCAGGAGGTGGCGCAGAGGCCTGCTCCTCCTATCATAGACAATAAACAAGGTACTGACTTGGCATCCACATCTACTACTGTAAACCATCCGTCACTGGGTACGGCTTTATCCCCGCCAGTGGTGACGGGCCGTTGTGTGTATATTCCTAGAGAGAGAAGGTACCCTAGGTTTTCAGGCAAGGCCTCTCAGGACCCTCTAGTGGTAGAAGAGTGGATAGAGGAGCCTCGTCGTGCTGTAGATGTACGACATAGGTCAAATGCAGAGCAAGTCTTGTTTGTATTGGACTTATTGGATGGGGAGGTAAAGGCTGAAGTTCAGTTTCGCCCAGTTAGCGAAAGGGATGACCCAAGTAAAAATTGTAATATACTCACTGCTATGTACGGTTGCTTACAGTCATACAGCACGTTACAGCAACACTTCTTCCAGCGACGGCTCAAAGACAACATGTTGCGGCAAGAGTTGTGGTGTCATGTGCGGCTACACCCTAACAGTTCCTTCTTAGAGATGCGTAGTGAGGCTATTCGTTGGATGGAGGAGGGGGAACACGCTAGTAAATTGAGGCCACATGCTTTCTCATGTAGTGCTCAATGCTATGCACAAACGACTTCATAATTTTTGTAGCTTAAATAAATTATGAGCAATAGTGTGACTGACTAAAATCTATTACAAACAAAATCATGTAAATTAATCTAAATGGTTTTAAGAATATACAGTTGTTGGTTACTATCTCATGAAGGGCATCTTAAATAAATTGGATGTTTTTCAAAAAAAAAATTTGGGATCCATTGAAGTGGCATTACATTTTCTGAAATAGTGCTAATGTATTTTAAGGGTTATCACTTCCTGTAAATCATATTATAAATTCATAGCAGAAAACTTAGAGTAGCAGAGTCTTTGAATAAACATGGCCATATTATACTTCTGGATTTTGTCCAGAAGTGAAATATGCTATTGTTTTATTGCATTCAACATGCTTCCCTCTATGATTGGTCCATCTGACAAACCACAGCCAAATAGAATATATGCAACCCTTCCTGCCTGAAATGTAAATTGACTCTTTATGGTTTGTTTAATTATGCAGCCATCAGCTGTTGTTTGTCTTAATATTTCCACAGGATGGCTATGTACATATGTACCTTTTGCTGTATTTAGTCTCGTTCTGATTTTATCAACTTGAACATGAGCAAGCCCACATAATGAAGTGTGAAGGGCTCCCAGGCCATGTGTCATTTGTGTGCAAGCAGTGTCCCACCTCACAAAGCAGAGCAATTGAAGCATTCCTTCCGCTCTATAAGAAGTGTTACATTTTTACTGTAAATAACCTTTTGAGGAGGTGGTGTGAGCTCTGTGACAGGCATGAGAAATCCATCCTAAAGCATGTATTGCTTGTGTGAAGTGGTCACTGTTGGCTTTGATTAACTCAGGCAATAAATCTTCCTATAGCACGTTTATCAGTTTTTTTTACCAAGTTCCTCAAAGATTTAATCAAGATTCCCAAGAATTATTTAATGCAATATCAGTCAGTCTTGAACTATTGAACAGATTTTTATTATTGAATTAAAACATCTTGAAAGTGTTGTATTATTCAATGTGTCAACTTGGAGAATCTTGCATAACAAGTGTGCTGACAATGAATTATAAATGGCTTGTTTCCAGTGCCCACCAAATCTAGTTCTGATTCTAATTCTAGTTCTAGTTCTAGTTCTAGTTCTGTTCTGGTGCATTTGCAAAATTATTTTTATTTTACTTTAAATAAAATATTACAAGCTACCAGCAGACTAGTCTTTTTTTATCTTAATGGAGATTTTAAGGTGAAAATCAATATTTATAAATTGTGTAATGTGCAGAATATATTAAGTTTATGTTGTTCACACATCAATCAGAACCCATAACACCTAACTGCAGGGTTTAAAGAGCCTAGAGAGTAATACCTCAAATCACAGAGCCACAGTAGTCTAATTCACACACAGTTATAACGTAATCACTTAGCCATGGTAAATTATAGAGAACAATTTGGAATTATAGCCAGGGAGAAAAGTTGTATGACTGTTTATTGCCTTGTATTTTCCATGTCTCTCCCCTATCTAATAAGTACACTACATATAGATAGATACATATAGATTAAATACATTTTCACATAAAACATGAACAATGAAGATGGGTAATGACAAGACCCCCTTCCTTACTTTCTTGTGAAATTAAACCTCTTGATGCAGCGCATGTAAATGCAGCTGTTCTTTTTGTGGTGGATAATCTGCATCATGGTAACAAGCACCCCTGGTGGTACAGCCTCATCAGGCAAAGACATTTGTCAAAGGACTTTACCAATCACTTTGGTGAGGGGGTAGTTGAAGGTGTTGGTGTAGGCAGGGCAGGGGGAGAGGGGGTGGTTAACGGTCATGCCTACTGTCAAGACAGCTGGAGCACACAGCTGTGCAGAATTAGCTAATTATACCTGTGTGCTTAAAGCAGCACTGTTTTCTTAGTAGGTGGCTGGAACATGGAAGCTGAAAGCTGGTGAGAGAACCCTGAGACGGAACTTGAAAGAGAAACTGAAAAGTCACAAATGTCTGTGTGTAGTGTAGTGTTGTGTTTGAACGAAAGGTACTTATTATTTTAGTTTGTTATTTTGATTTGATTTTACCCGGAGGGGGATGGCCGAAGATAATGAAAATGACCAAAATTAACTCCATTCCCTGCGGCCTGCTGTTCTGTTCCAAACCGGTTGTGTCGCACGGCTTATGACAGCTACAAAGACACAAAGGGCAGAAAGCCGTAATTCCATGTGTGTGTCAAAAACAGTTACCCTTCCACTAATTCTGTATTCCCTACAGGCACCAAGTCCACCAAGTTTCCTCCCTAATCCCTCATTAATTGATAGGTGGACAAATAGGCCTCTTAGTTGGTTTAGAAACAGTGTTGATCTCCAACCTCCCAACCCCCTCTAATTTGTAAACAATCACAAATGCTATGACTAGAGAGATATTTATAGCTGCCATTTTATTTCAGATGATGCCATATTTTTCAATAACCCATATTTTCAGAGGAGAAAACCCGGACCTGCCGATTCTCCCTCCACAACGTCCGGAGGATCCGACCGTTCCTCACCCAAAAGGCCACACAACTCCTGATACAGGCCCTGGCGATCTCACGTCTTAGCTAATGCAATTCCTTGCTGGCAGGTCTACCGGCCTGTGCCATCAAGCCACTGCAACTATACTGCCGCACGTCTGGGGTTCAATTAACCAAAGTTCACCCACCTCACCCCTCTACTCTCCTCTCCTCTCTGCTCTGGCTCCCCATCGCAGCACGCATCAGATTCAAATCACTGGTGCTTGCTTTTCAAGCAGCTAGAGGAACTGCTCCCCCTTACCTGTTTGAACGCGACGCGCGCTCTAGTCACCGCTGCTCCAAGTTTTACTGCCCGCATTTTCTGCATCTTTATACTGGTTTAAATACTGGTTTAAATACAAAACTCCTAAAGATCATGAGAGTTTTATTCAGTCCTGTGTAGCTACGCCGGATGCACCTGTGAGCGCCTCTCCCATCGCACCAGCAGAAGAGCCGACGCAGCACGGCCAGTTTATCACGGTTCGGCGGGGACATAGTTGTCGGCCTAAGCCGGCCGTACACCACCCAACTCACGTTTCAAATAGATTCTCCCCACTCACACCTGTTGAGGAAAAAGAGAAAGTTTTATCATTGGCGACTCCATTCTTCGAAACGTGAGAATAGCGTCTCCGCGACCATAGTCAATTGTATTCCGGGGGCTAGAGCTACCGACATTGAATCCAATTTAAAAGCGCTGGCTAAAAAGTAAACGTGATTTTCCAAAATTGTTATCCACGTCGGCGCTAATGATGTCCGTTGAGGCAATCGGAGATCACTAAAACAAATTTTGTCTCGTTGTGTAAATTGGCAAACGAGATGTGTCGGGAAGTAATAGTCTCTGGTCCCCTCCCAGCTCGTAGAAGTGACGAAATCTACAGTAGATTAACGTCGCTAAATCGCTGGCTGACTGAGTGGTGTACATCAAATAGCATAGGGTTTATTAATAATTGGCCTACGTTTGGGGAGAGCCTGGTTTACTGAAGAGAGACGGACTCCACCCGAGCTGGAGGGGTGCTCTTCTGTTATCTAATAACATAGGCCATAGTCTGAATCGGCGAAATTGACATTCAAGAGCTACAGCCAGGCAGCAGACAGACGGTCTTAAACAACTGTCTGCAAGTTTCTGAACTCGTGACTAGTTTCCACCCCAGTTCCCACATAATTGAGACTGTGTCTGTTCCACGTAGAGAAAACCGTAGTCTATTGAAACTCAAACCTCCCCGTGGGATTTTTTCTAATAATCTGATAAGGATCAACACGAACCATCGTAATGCAAATGCTAAACCTAATTTCGATAGAACTCTCCTTAAAATTGGGTTGCTAAATATAAGATCACTAGCTCCTAAAGCTGCCCTTGTGAACGAACTGATCACTGATTATAAACTTGACATTTTAAGTTTGACGGAGACTTGGCTTAGACCTGATGAGTACATAGCATTAAATGCATCTACCCCAGTTGGATACTCTAGTTGTCACAACCCTCGACAGTCAGGCAGAGGTGGCGGTGTGGCTGTTATTTTTGACACTAGACTACGCCTTACTAAGAAATCTTTAAACACATTCCCTTCATTTGAAGTGCTTTCCCTCGGCTCCATACAGACTAATGTAGATAATAGATCTGCATTTACTTCATCTTTTATACTAGCTACTATCTACAGACCCCCTGGACCCTATGCTGTTTTCCTCTCAGAGTTTTCTGACTTTTTATCAAACCTAGCAGTTATGGCAGATAAAGTTGTGATTATAGGCGACTTTAATATTCATGTTGATAATGGAAATGATTCTCTAGTGAAGGCTTTTGCTTCTATTCTTGACTCCGTTGGTTTTGTCCAAAATTTGTCTGGGCCGACTCATTGTCATCAACATACACTGGACTTAGCTTTATCCTATGGTATTAGCATTAGCAATCTAGTTGTCTCTCCTCATAATCCTGTGCTCTCTGACCATTTCCTTATTACGTTTGAAATTCATGCTACCACTGCTATTAGATCAAAACCAGTGTTCTACTTTAGTCGCTCCCTAAATTCCTCTACCATACCTAACTTTGTCAGCCTGTTCCAAGAATCATTTACTGTTAATCAGGATCCCACTAGTCTACAATCTATTGATCAGCTGACTGACAATCTAAATTACACCCTGCGCAACACACTTGATGCTGTTGCGCCTCTCAAAAACAAAAAAACTAGCCAAAAGAAGCTTGCACCATGGTATACTGACCACACACGTGCTCTTAAACAAGCTTCTCGCAAGTTGGAACGTAAGTGGCGATCCACTAAATTAGAAGTATTTTATTCTGCCTGGAAAGACAGTCTGGTACAGTACAAATATGCTCTCTCCTCCGCAAGGTCAACCTATTTGTCTGATCTGATTGAGCGTAATAAGAATAATCCAAAATTTATTTTTGATACAGTGGCCAAACTGACAAAGAACCAGACTGAAACCAATGCTAAGCCTCCGGCAGCCCATAATAGTAATGATTTCATGAACTTTTTCTCTGAGAAGATTGAGAAAATTAGAGATGAAATTTCTAAAATGGCACCTTCTGCTGTAGCGGACACTGATCAGAAAGCACAGGCTTACCAGGACAGGGGTCCTATGGCTACTCTTGAGTTTTTAGTGCTCTGGAGTGGACTGAATTTTCTAAATTGGTTATGTCCTCCAAAACCATCTACTTGTCAATTAGACCCAATCCCAACAAAACTTGTTAAAGAACTTCTTCCTGTTATGGGGCAATCCATGCTAGACATTATTAATCTGTCTCTTTCATCAGGCTATATGCCAAATTCTCAAAAAGTGGCAGTAATTAAGCCACTTTTAAAGAAACCAAACCTTGACCCAGAAAATCTCAGTAACTACAGGCCAATTTCTAATCTTTCTTTTCTCTCAAAAATTCTAGAGAAAGCTGTAGCTCAGAGACTGACTTCGTTCCTGACATCAAATGACATCTATGAAACTTTTCAGTCAGGATTTAGGCAACACCATAGCACTGAGACTGCTCTTATTAAAGTTGTCAATGACTTACTGATATCAGCTGACTGTGGATGTGTCTCTATTCTTGTGCTTTTGGACTTAAGTGCTGCGTTTGACACAATAGACCACCAAACTCTTCTGAGCAGACTTGAAAACCTAGTTGGACTGCGTGGACAGGCACTCTCCTGGTTTAAATCCTACCTATCAGATAGATATCAATTTGTGCAGTTAAATGACGAGCCCTCTGCTCTCATCAAGGTGGAATATGGTATCCCTCAAGGTTCTGTTTTGGGGCCATTATTGTTCTCCCTTTACATGTTGCCACTTGGTGATGTCATTCGTAAACATGGCGTACATTTTCACTGCTACGCAGATGACACACAATTATACCTATCAATGAAACCTGGCGAAGGACAATTCAACAGTTGGAGGCCTGTTTTAAAGACATAAAAGACTGGATGTCAGATAATTTTCTATTGCTGAATACTGATAAAACAGAGATGTTGGTCTTGGGGCCCAAAACCTCAGAAGAGGGTTATCTGATTTATCTCTTAATCTGGATGGTTGCTCTGTTGCTGCAAGTTTGGCGGTAAAAGACCTTGGTGTTACTATAGATCCTGGTCTCTCATTTGATAGTCACATCAAAAACATTTCCAGAGTAGCCTTTTTTCACCTGAGGAATATTGCCAAAATTAGGGGCTTCCTGTCATTAATAGATGCAGAAAAATTGGTACATGCCTTTGTTACATCTAGATTAGATTATTGCAATGCATTACTGTCTGGCTGTTCCAATGCCTCACTCAGGAGCCTACAACTCGTACAGAATGCTGCTGCAAGGATCCTGACTAGAACAAAGAAATATGAGCACATTAGTCCTGTGTTAGCGTCACTTCACTGGCTTCCTATAAACTATCGTGTAGACTATAAGGTACTCCTCTTAACTTATAAGGTGTTGCATGGACTTGCACCCTCTTACTTGACGGATCTACTTCATCCGTACAATCCCCCACGTTCACTTCGCTCACAAGATGCAGGCAACTTGGTAGTCCCTAGAATATCAAAAAATACAGCAGGTGGCAGAGCTTTCTCCTATAGAGCTCCTTTACTGTGGAACAGTCTACCCATCTCTGTGAAGGAGTCAGACACGGTCTCAATTTTCAAGTCTAGGTTAAAAACACATCTCTTTAGTCTCTCTTATAGTCATTAGGTGCAGATGTGGAGGGGGCGAGCAATAGAGCCTTCTGGTGCAATGAGCTATCCTTACTGTCACCAATCATAAGTGATGATCCGCCCCTATCAGGACTGCTGATGATGTGGTGGGATGGTCTCTGAGTGCCCTCATGGCTGCGTGCTCCCTGTGCCACTCACCTAATTAGTTATGCTGCCCTAGATTAACAAAAGTGTTATCACTACTCTTCCCCCTGATCCGGCGTGATATTTATCATAGTCATAATTGCACCTTTCCTCTTTTCTCCCGGCTCAGGGGCACCTGCCCGGAGCTCACCTGCCCCAGAGTCAACCCCCACCCTGCCATGTGTTAGCCGGATGCCGCTGGCCCAGACCCTAGCTGCTGGTTCCATCCCCCGCCCTGCCCTGGTATTTGGAGGGATGAGGTCCACCCCACTCCTACACTTAGAATGCCCTTCCAGTGGTCTGTTAAGCCGCATGAGCCTCAAGGACTATTTGTGTTGTTTTTCTCTGTATCCCACAATTTTCCAGGAGTTCATCTCGACCGCCTTTTAAGGGGTCAGGGAAATTTTCCAGTTTCCTACATTGGCTCCAATGGTTTTCTGGTTTTTTGATTCCCTCTGGAAAATGCCAATTGTGAAGCGCTGTGTGACAACCTGTTTGTAAATGGCGCTATACAAAAATAAAGATTGATTGATTGATTGATTGATTACCTCCAGACACTCATCACACCCTACACTCCAGCTAGACCCCTCCGCTCCGCCCTCCTCTGGCAAACTGACTGTCCCATCCCTCTGGGTGCCTGGCAGCCTCTCCTCGCGGTCTCGCCTCTTCTCTGTCCTGACCCCTCGGTGGTGGAACAACTTTCCACAATCGGTCAGAACCGCAGAATCACTTTCAATCTTCCGCAAAAGACTCAAAACCTACTGTCACACGCCACGTAACAATCGCTGGACTGGAGCAGAGCAGCCGATGGTAAGAACTGGCAGAGGAGTGGGGTTTGCCAGTCTACGAACCAGATCTTTATTTTTTTCCGCCTCTCTCCCTGACCCGGGAGAGAGACAGTGGGAGAGCCAGTTCAAATAAAACAAACACAAAGTCTTCACCCTACTTCCTGCAAAGCTTTCGGGCAAAAACAATTAACTAAAATAACAAACTAAAATAAACCAACAATAAATAAAAGCCCACCTCCTCCGAGGGGGGGATCCCCTTTCAGGTAACACACAACAAACACAGACATCAGCAGCTTTCCACACCGCCTTCATACATTCACATTTATCACACATCAACACTTACCGGTTCAGTGTAGAACTCTACGCACGGTCCTAACACACACTCAACAAGACACCACGCCTCCTCAGACCGGAGTTCCCCTAGAACCTCCCCAGGTACACACATATCCAGTGACTTTTCAAGTGCTTCCCAAACCCAAACACACAGAGCCCCTCGCCACTCCTCACAGTGAGAGTTCTCTGGCAACCAGCCCCAAGGGGGACCCTATTTCAGGGCGCCCTCTCACTCTTTCACGATTATACAGAGGGAGAGAGCCGGACACTCTTAGTGCGCCCGCTTTCTCTCTTCCACAAGGAAGCACTCTACCCAGTGAATGACACAACCAACCACTGAATGACAAGACAAAGACTAACTGTCATGATATACACACACATGAACAACAAGACTAACTGATCCCCCACTCGCCCCACCTGCTCTTAAATAGGCTTACGTTCTGCCTGGCTCAGGTGGAACTCGTGAGGCAATCACCTGTCTATCATTCACTCACCCAATCACCATCACTCAACACCAAACAATTCACATTCTCACACAACCAGGTAAGTAAATAATCACTTACCAATTAACATCAATTAAATAATAATTAAATCAATTATGGCCTTTGGAGCAACGTTCCGGGCAACAGTCCACACTCTCACACCCTGTTAGAGTGCCAAACCTGCCCCCGGAAAGTCTCACTGTTCCAAAGGCCTCCACAACATGAAAAAACAAAGGCAACCCTGCCACTCCCATGTTGCCGAGACCGACACCCTCCACACCCACCTTTCCAGACTCCACTACCACTGAATTCTGTACATCTACCCAATTGTCATCACCACTGCCTACTTGCTCAACACTTCTTGTATATGTATTCCTGCTTACTCCTCATTTAAAAATAATTAAAAAAAAAAATTACTAACCTTTTCCTTCCCAGTGTTACAGGTATGGTATGCAGCTGCCTGTAACAATGTCTATCGCTGTATTACTGCACTGATCTCTTGCGTGAACTATGATTGTTCCTACCATGTATTAATGCACATCTTGTAAGTCGCTCTGGATAAGAGCATCTGCTACATGCTTAAAATGTAAAATGTAATGTAAATGAGATATGCAACTGGAGTGGGAAATTGGTTAGAAATGAAGTCTCAATGGCACACATGTATAGAGATTCCCCTATGGACAGCAGCCAGAAGTTCCTAGGCGAACACTGTTACCAGCTAAAACTGCTTTGGGAGGCTTGTGAGACTAGGGAATTAGCATCACTTGGTAACAATTACCAACGGACCTTATGAAACAAGACCATAGATGCTGGTTTTGGTATTGCTGAAAGCACCCCACCTAAAACTGGTCAAACACCACTTGGCACTCATCAATAGAAGTTAAGTTACATTACGAGTTAATTTCATGCACAGTAAGTGTACTTTCACTTTAAATAAACAGCATGCATACACCATAGACTGAAATGAATGTTTGAGGAACATTTTGTTTCATTTTATGTATAGCTACATGTAATGACTAAATTACCATTTTAGTGCTTTGCATTGCTTATTCATGTCAGGTACAGAGCTTGTCAGTTTAGAATGCTATTAGAGATTGTTTCCATTTTAAAGGCCTTGGCTTGACTTTGAAAGGAAAAGCATTTGGCTTCTGTAACAGTCAGATGGCAGCATAGCCTGACAAGTCCTCTGGGAGCTCATAATGTCTCAGATGTCAGAGCAAGGTTTCACTTCCCAAGAAAAATGTACTGTCTCACACACTATAGTTTTTAAAGTCAAAGATAACACAATCTATAAACTAGTCTGTTGCACAATATGCTTATATTCAAACAAACAGACAGACAAACAGACTTAAAAAATAAATATGAACAAATGCTAATTCAATAATCCTGATTCAATCAAACCAACCTTATCCTCATAAGGATCTGCCTTATGCTCATAAGGACTGACAATCCAGGAAACAGGAAGAGGTGTGGCCTGAAATCTAAGGTTGCTGGGCAGAAGGCAGGAGAAGGGCAAGAAAGCTTCTGTCCAATTAATATGTCTCTAACTGTTTTAATTTAAATGAAATGACAGAAATATGACATTTTCCAAGAAAAAAAGTTAAAATAAGGAATATTATTATATTTGGTTTATTTAGCATTTTAGGGACAAAGCAATGAATACCTAACTCTGTTTAATGTTATTTAATAGACACAGATCTAATATGGGTTGCTCACCCCTTTTGTGTGTAGCATTAAAACAAAGCAGGCATACAACATAATTAACTTAATAATGACTGAAAATCACCATAATACTGATATATAATTTAACTTGAGTTTCATAATAATGCAAGGATAGGACACAGTCAAAAGGCATACGCTGAAATGAAATCTAATGAATTTCTGGCAGTGATAAAAAAATCTGCATTTCCATGCCAAATGTGTCTGTATCGGTAGCACTATTTTGGGTTGAACCCACGTGCTTTATCTAGCTCAGTGTTCACATCTCCGCAGTACAGCATTTTGAAGACATTACACTGTGGGAAAATACATTTTTGCTACTTCAAAATGATTTTCAAAATGAGAGATACTGCACATTAAACAGACTTCCTTGAGATATGGCGCCAGATTAATCCAAGAAGGTTTAGTTTGATTTGATTTAATTGCATTTGTCCCTGTTTAATCTAAATTCATTAGATTGAATCCTGGCCTATTTATTTTATTAAACAAAACAAAGCAATACAACTGTATCAGTGCATTAAGAAGATGGGCTTTGGGAAAAGCCCAATCTGCATCATGGGCTTGTGTTATAAACATTCGCCATTGTTTTATTAGGTCAAATGAGCATCAAAGCATTGCTCCACTTGCAACATTTAACACATATGTTAAAAACACCTAACCTAATTATTATGTTAATAATGTGTTTTATAATGTGTTGAAATGCTTGGAGTGAATGCACAAGGGAGTCAATTATGACCTTAATTGTTAACAGTTCCACTTATTTTTCATGGACATAATTAACCCTTAAATGTCAGGAGCAATTTGTGATAGCTCATTTAATTAATTGATGCTGTAATTACACAAATGTCCTGTGTGTGTGTGTGTGTGTGTGTGTGTGTGTGTGTGTGTGTGTGTGTGTGTGTGTGTGTGTGTGTGTGTGTTTGGGTGTCTGAGTGCATGTGCTTGCATGTGTGTATATCACATCCAGTTGCTAGATGGTATCACATCAAATGTTGCTGATAACTATTGAAAAGTGAGATGATTAACTGATAGGACTATGATCTGGAAGGTCATTATGATTAACTGAAAATCTATTTGAAAATGCTACACTCTGGTGTATATTTTATCATTGATAACACAACTAATGCACTTTTTATTATGCAACATTCTTAATATGAAATTATGAAACATTCTGCATGACTGAATTAACTGCAAAAAGTAAATTGCACTGTTAAGATTATTTCAATATGATGGTCAGACATGCATCACATAAACACATAATGAACAAATGCCTAAAGACTTAATAAATTATTTCAAATAAAAACAAATGACTTATTTGAAATTTGAAATTGCCTGGCCTTTGCGGGTATTGACTTTGCAATCAGGGAAGTTGGCAATCGATGGATATACATCAAGACTGCCTGGCCTTAAAAATTGAGGTATTTATTAGAACAGCTGTATTCAGTCAGGACATGCCCTGAGGCTGACCCGTGTCTTAATGTTCACCCCTCAAAGGGAGAGGGTGAGCTAGAATATTAAACAATACTGTGCAGGCCCACATGCTGCCGGTTCTGTCTGGAGATCTCATGATACGCAAACTGGGCAAATCTGATGGATTATGCCATAAAAGGCTAAAATGTTGTCTGAGCATCTTCAGGAAGTCACATTGAAGAATCTCCCTGGATTATCTGCAGAGACCCTCTCCAAATCAATGTAGCACAAAGACTAACGTTGCCTTACACAGCTACACATATTTCCTGTTCTTTAGTGTCTTGGACCAAGCCAGGCATCTAGCTGCGGATTTCTGCAAAGCTGCTTCCAGCTCGCTGACATTAACCTATAATATGGGAGAAACTCCTTTTGATTTATAAAATGTTTGATGGACATTTTCCATTTCATATACAAATAGGTATGGACTATAATGTGTAGATAACATTACAATTTATATTGCTATTTCCCCCAAAAAGCATACATTTACATGTAAATTTGCTTGTAAAGAAAGTCAGGAAAGGAGATACAGTGTGGAATATTGATTTGTAAACTTGACATTTTACCTGGTGATTGTAGGTTTGCATATTAAGCATGGTACTGGTACTGGTGTACCCTAAAGTACGAATTGAAGTACTAAGCCTGAATTGCTTCAAGGTTACTGGATTATGTCAGAAATTGTCAACTTGCCCAGGATAAGGATGTGTGAATAAATAAACAGTATATAGATATAATAAACATAATAATAATTAAGTAGGGATAGGGGTGGCAGTGTGGTATGAGGAATAGATATTTTACCTGGTCGTTGCAACTACTGTATGTAAGTTACCTTGGATAAGATTGTTTGAAGGAATAAACAGAAATAATGCTAAGAAGGTCCATACCCTGTGAGGTTTTAAATAGGACAGCTTTTCTGAGTGCTTCTCATTGCCTCTCAGAAGGTCTGTCAGTTTTTCTGTCTCTCCTGGCCCTTGTTTTCATACACAGATTTTCAAGTGGAGATCTCTCTGAGCCACACAGTGGTGGCATTGTTTTGCAGGGCAGCCTTCCAGTGATGTAAAACTGCAGGTCCTGTCCATGCTGCGCTCTCAGTATCGCCAGCAGGCAGAATTTCATCCCTGCATGCCTCTTTACAGGGATATAAATAATTTGAGATCATTATCATTCTGATGTTGTCTACAGAATGATAATGGTCTAATGCACCATATTTTGGCTGGTCCGATATGATGTGTGCTGCCTGTCAGGGTTCGAAAACCCACATCTCTACCAGACTGGCCCTGGTCATCAGCCCCGATTGGGGGCAGCATTTGGCTGTCCGCCCCAGGGGAAGGGGGGATGGTGAGCCGTCTCGAGTCTGCTGTGAAGACTTGACGAGCAGTGGGCTCAGTTGGGGAGGGTAAATCAATATAAATAGAAGGTGTAATTGGCTACCAAATTGGGAGAAAAACTGAAAAAAAACGAGAAAAATTCAGAAAAAAACAAACAAAACATTGACAGCCCCCAAATTCACTGAGCAAGCCCGACAGAAGCCTACTGATTGGACACTTCAGTTGAAAGGACATTGTGATGAATTTAAGTCATGACACCCACTGTGTGCACCAGATGATTCTTTCTCTTTGTAAGCCATGTGTCTTTGCCTTTGCGTGAGCACTGGTAGATCCATCAAGCTAACGTGGCCGCATCCACCACTTGTGATCCTTTTACCATTTGTGCTACCCCCACGGCGTGCCAGACCCTGAGTGCACAGTTCGGACCTCTGCACTGAGATCAAGCTCCTAAAATGCAGTCCCTGCTGTTTTTCCCAATGAGTGCTAATGTCCCTGTTTTTCTCACACTCCCCACCCCCACCTCCCTCTTAACCAAAAGCAAATTGTTTTACCACTTGGGCTTCCTTTGTTTTAGTTCTGCTTCCTGGGGGTACAGGTCAGTTTTCACTGATTGACACAAGGGGCCCCTGTTCTGCCAGCTATGTAAATCAAGGTCCAGCAGCAACCAATTTGACACTTTGTGGGTTTGTGCCAGCAGGTGGATGCTATATCTCTTTCGGAGGCCTGGCCATTGCAGTCAGTTGAACCACTGTTCTTATCTTTACCACTCCACCGTCTTCAATAAAAACAGTAACAGCAATGTCCAATGGCTTACAGATCAGTAACTTGTTGGGTTCAATTCCATTTCAATTCAGTCATTTCAGGAAATAAAATTTAAAATCAATTCATGAATTTAAAAATATATTTTAAATAAAGACATAATGTTGTATGCAGATTTTTTCTATTAATTAATTGAATTTCAATTAATTTCCTGAATTGACTGAATTGAAATGGAGTTGACTGCAACCGCCATGTTATGAGAAGAATGCAAGCACAAACATTGTAAGCTAGTGGTGAGGGAGTGAGGCTTCACAAACCCAAAAATCATATGGTTTCAGTTAGCCATTAATTTCTAACAAAGCACAACAGAGTTTTTTTGATTGTTACATAATACAATTTCACAATCAAGGATACATGGTATTCCCACACATTATAGGGTTCATGAAGCCTAACTCTCCTATCACTACCGATGCTCCCCAGATGTTAGGCAGTGCTACCTGTGCTCAGAATGGTGGCGATCTCCAGGGTGAGAGGGGAGGTAAAGACTTGGGCTCCTTCCACCCATCTCTATGTGCCAGGGCTCATTCAGCAAAGGGGGGGGCAGAGCAGCGATATTATCAATGGACGAACAGGCGTAGATGTGTAAGTCTCAGAGCTCACCTTATGAAGTTCCACTCTGCCTCCATGGGAGCCGCAGAAACATCTGCTGTGGATTCACTCCACATTCACGGCAACCGTTTGATGGGCATAACCCCAGAGAGTGGGTTATGACTTGTGGTCAGATGTTAGAATCGATAGTTTCTCTACCTTCAACCTCGTCAATGGTTCTTTTTCCATCATGAGCAAAGGTCAAGGGTGCAAATCCAAGTCATCTGTGGGATGGCTTCATTATTTAGCTTTTGCACACTGCACACAAATTTGTCTCAGTGGAACACCCTGTGTGGAAAACCATGCGGGTGAAATATCATCTGGAATTTCTTGTCAATATCAATGCATGAATATTATAACAGGCAGGAAAAAAATCTGATACATATTTCAAGCAAAGTAAATAATACTGTTTGAAATGGATAATTGTTGCTTAAGTATGTTTTTGAGGCCTCTAGGAATTGTGACAGATGTTTTTCAGTGAATGGCATACTGTATGGAGGATTTTAACTTATCTGTTATTGTGGCACACTTTGCCATGGTTTAATATGTCCTCCTCTCTGCTGGAGATTCTTCCACAGAAAGAGGATTCAGCGGATAATGTATCTGGATGAATGGGAGTCGGGCACCAGAGATCATTCTGCTAATACCACATCTTGTAAGCCCTGTGATATAACAAGCTGAGGGGAAGCTCCCAATGTACTGTATCTCAGCAGCTCTCCCAGTGGAACCCAGCTCAGTGACATTCTCAATACATGTGCTATTTCCATCCTCCTTTACCCATGCACATCCATTCCTTTTGAATCAAAGCAGACTTCAATTTGAATGTCTGCTTAGCGGTCATTCCTAAAAACATTCCCCATGATTTATTATTCACATCAGATGTGGCCTTCTCAAAATTGCAAATGTAATGTATGTAAAAACTAAAAATAGGTATCTTATTGAAAAACATACAAATTTAAGTCACTGCACAACATATGTCAGCACACATGCACACTGTATATTTGTAAACATCTATGTGGAAAAATGGGTAGGTATTGGGTATTACCATGGTAGATGTAGAATTAAGAGTCCCAAATACCCATCCTACTGTATCGTGTGATCTACCAATTTATCTTATCAAGTTAATAAACTCTTCAGTGATAAAATGTATAATCCAGTGAATATTTTCTGTGTCTGACTATAAACTGAGATGAGCAAGGAAGCAACAGAATACATCCCTTTTATCTCTGGCATGCATCAGTTATACATGGTTGTTACGTAATCAAATGTGGTGGATGAGGTCCAGGGGGATCTCCCATGTGTCGCATTAAACACGCACCATCCGCTGAGTCAGCTTTTTTAGGTCTGTCTGTTGCACCCCGATTTGAGGCTACACCCTACCTTGTTTCTCCTGCTTTCCATTGTTCTTCCTGCTTTTTTGGGCAGTTCATTTCACAATGTCAGTTTGTACTCTGATGCTTTCGTTTCTCTCACTTATGAATGCCTGGTGCTCTTTCGTCGCTTTCGGGAAACGAGGCAGAGAGGCGTGATTCCTGCGATTCACGCCCACGATGACACGTTTGACCTGCCTGCAGGAAGCACGTGTGGTCTCTTCCTGTGTCTCCCAAAAATTGTTCCCAGGATATCCTGGCACTGGGAACATGCGTGTCGTACCACCCAAGGACTAAAGGGCATGAGGATCATCCATTAATCACTGCCAAGGCTATCTGAAATTCTCTGAAAAAGGGAAGGGGACAATTTGGGTAAAAAAAATAAAAATCTATTTGTCCTTCTAGGGAGTTGTTTTATGGAAGCTGCCATTAAGTTGTTTCCGTGATATTCATCAAGGATATTCACATGCATATATTTTGCTTCAGAAAGCCATCCTAATTACATTCTCCAGTGCTAGATCTATTTTTCAGGAGCCCTTGGCAATGTTGAACAGTTAAGTACAGCCCCACTGCAACCTTCCTTTATAATGTGGGCTTGATATCATATTTGAGTTTTCTTGTTCCTTGTCCCAGGAATATTTGGATAGTATCAGGTGTCACTATTCAGTGAAATGCCAAGGAAACTAGTCAGTTCCAGCACTGTGTCACCACAGGACTACTGGTTTACAATTCTACACTGACCTCTGAGTCAGTAGGGCTGAAAAAAATCATCCTCTGCACTTATCACCCAATACATTCCATCCCTTCTCTAAAATTATAACTCCAGTAACATTGCCTGTTCCAGGGTTATTTTATAACACACATTTGCCTTGCACAAAGTCAAAAGGATTTGAAATCAATACAAATACTGTAACTACTGCAATTACTTGAAATCGAAAACTAAATGATGTCAGGTGTCAGTATATTTAAAATGGTGTCTTGCACTTGGTAATATCATTCTGGTCTCCAGTTGGAGTATCTCTTCTTCTTTGGAACACACTGTACCACCAAGAGCAAATCTGGAATGATAAATTGGTATTCTTACCTCTCCATCAACAATTAACTTGAATTTGAAAGTTTCAGTATTAATCTAATAACTTGTTTGTGAATGTACAGACAGTGGTGTGGCAGACAATGCACTTTGTGATTTCTCCTATTCCTAAGCCTAATTTGGTTCCAATCAAATCAGTGGGAAGGCTTTCTAGAGCCTTTTACTTAATGCTCAAACATAGAAAATTGTGTTAATTTCCCTTTTCTATAAAATCCAGGGTTTTTCCACAATGGCTGCCATTGCATTGGTTGCATGTTATAGATTGAACAAGCTGATCATCATTTGTCACCTGTGTCAGAAATTGCATTCATAACACCTCTTAATTAAATAATGCCTAATCCTTTCCACATTTGGATCATTGGGCTAAATAACATACCCTGTGCAAGGATACACTCATGGGCAGCATCTTTTAGGACCAGCTCTAAACATTGGAAATGTGCTTGCTTAGATCTATGCTCTTCTTGCATCACCAAATCAGACCATTGTTTTGTATTTTTTCATATCTGGAAGAAAGCTGAGCCTGTGATGTGATGACTCTCAGATGTAAGCACTATCCAAATTGGAGGATGCAGAAACAACACCTATCAGAGCCGTTGAAATTATTTTAATATTTATATAAATAACGCCTTCTTGATAAAGTTGTTCATGTCACATGTTGAAATTAAGTGTAATTAAGCTTTCATCAATTATTAATTAATTTTGTCCAGTCAAGTTGGAGCCATAAAAACAAAGAAAAGAAGCTGTTTTCTATAGGCAGTTTTCTGTTCTTTTTTGTGCTTTCTTAATATTAAATGTTCAGTGCGTTTAATGTATTTGTTGACTGAAATAAAATAAAATAATTTTGGTACAGCTCTGATATAATTGATTTGTTATTGTAATCTTTACTTTGGTCTTTATTTCTGTGTCAGTTGTGAGGAAAGTTTAAGATAATGCAGCTTAGCATTGCAATGTTACCACATTGTTCATACATTACTACCCATTTATCCTGACCTATAAGGTGCAACTAAAACATTATTTCCAGCTCGCATTTAATTAAACTGATATTCCAATGTCCAAACAGCTAATCAAAACCCAAGTGAATCTGCTAGAAAACAGGTATGAAACATTATATTACAATTAGTGTGAGAGCGTAGGAAGCCCTTGGCACTTGAAAATAAACCTCCACAAGTGATATGGCACAGTAGCAGTGGTCCCTGCCAGAGATGTGTACAGTCCCTCAAAGACCTAGTCAGGCTTGGCCTGCTACAACTTTTGGCATGAAAAAATTCAGCCAGAAAATCTTTCCCACCTGTTTAAAATGCTTTATCCCCATATTTTATGCTTGAGTGAAGGGTCATCAACATAAACAGCATCAATATGGACCATAAATGGATATTTAGGTGTGCGCGTGTAGCAATGCTCTGTGGGCAATTTCCATCTGAATGGAGAAATTCATCTTGGAAGCCATTGGCAGATAGCAATCTATTCTGGCCCAGCTAGTATGACCTCTGGTTTTCAGTGTTTACATGTAGAGAAAAAAATGCCTTTACATAGTGCTAACTCTCAGCTTTTGCTGGTAAAAATCATCTAATGCTGTCAGGGATATATGAGTAAGCTTATATATGTACAGTATATATATATATCTGTATGTGTACTGGTGCATAAACCTCCTTTTAACCTTTATTACAGTGGCCTTCAGTGGCTGTAAAATGATTTGGATGATTACATTTTTTACAAAGCTGTGCGGGTAAAGGTTACATGGGAGGTGCAATTAATGAAGGCTTGGCATAACAAGCCAAAAAAGTGAATGAATGACTGCCAGGTTACTTGATAGCATATTGTCCTCATTGTTTTTAAGTGCAATGTTTACAATTTTACAATGTTTAAGTAATGCAAAGTTCTATTATTTTAGACCAAAATTGCCTATTTAAAAATAAAGAAAAGAAAATGTACTGTATCTTAATAGAGCAATGAAACCATTTTGAATGTTTACAGTATAGTCCACAGTTGCGTGATCGCGTGTGTGTGAGCAATCTAATTTATATTGTTTTAATTAAATTAATTTACCATGTGTGGAAGAAGGCACTTGTCCAGGACATTGGTTTGTCTTGATATCAGCAGATGTCTAAATATGCTTATAAACAATTTTTCGGTCAGACATCATAAACAAGACCAGAGATAAACTTTAATTTGTTTATTGAGTTAGCCATCATCATGCAGATTTTTCATAATGTTTCTTTATGGCCGCCATCCCCCCATGCACAAACACAAACATTAAACATTTGGAGCCAATAGACAAATACATTAATATAAAAAAGGATATGACTTGTGTTGAGAACAAACTCTTGGCCTAAGTTGGTTTTGATTTACGTACTTAATTCACTTTAGTATTTTTTAAAACCCCCAAATTATTAAACTGTGAGGATAATTTTTTTAATTATATGCCAGTTTGTTTAGATTCAAAGAGGTCAGGCCTTTGAGAGGCAATCAACAGTTGTTGTTTTTATCCCGTTCTGTGTTCACAAAATATATTTTTAATGCATTGGTCTAATAAGTTTATTGCAAACCGCATGGACATAAGTGCTCAACATGTTGGCATACAGTATAGGCTTTTTATGACTTAATCTATAAGCTTTTCTTAACAAATACTTATTTTGCATTACTCTAAATCAAGTATGCAGTCCCATGGGCATAAAAGGAAGTAAGCCTAGGACACTTTGGTGTGATTCATAGGCAACCCTATGCAGATCACTGACTGCAGGTTGGAGAAACGATAGTGCCTCTTGATGCTCTGATTTTAAAAACATGTAACCGCAGAGTACAGCCAAGTCTACAATCATCTAAGGGGGGCCTGTGGTCCTCTTACCTGTCAGAGCTCGCAACTCCAGCTTCCTCAGCCCTGAAGTGAGCAGTCTTATTAGCTGCAGTTTTGGGCAAACACACTGCACGCTTGTAGGCTCAAGGATAGTACTATTCTTTTTTTACACAAGGTTACAATTATGTTACTTATGATATACTTTTGTCTGTAAATACCTCTACGGGTTTGTATCAGTTGTATTTCTGTGGTCATGCCGAATGTGTTGGGGTCTTGCAAGCTGTAGTGAGCCTATAGCACAGACCGCTCACTGAGCAACCGTTCTTCACAAATATTCACTTCCTTTGAATGGTCCCTGTGCTGCGGATCACCTTGAGGACAGACATCCCTTTAAACAAACAGAACTGCTTCAGTTTTGTTGCACCATTTATCAGTGTGCTGCTGTGTGTCAAACCTCCACGCAGCTGGAATCGATATTTCGTGTGGAGGCATTTCATGCATGAATAGATAATTACAGTCGCCACAGCTCAGGCAGACATCAAGTATCAATTCTGAGTGTGGCATAATTACTCTTTGCACGTGAAAGAGATGCCTAAGCGTGTGTGGGGGCTGTTGAATTGCTGTTGAATTACCACGGCAACATTCAAATCAGAGAATAGGATGCACTGAGTCATCCAAGACAAGTCAGTCTTCCAACCTGGAAGTCAGATTTAAACCTTGACCTTGTAGCTCCCCCATGTAGACACAGAACACAGAATCTGCATTATAGCCAGGAGTTGGGTGATAAGGCAGGAGGGGGCTTGCCAATGCGGGTGGTATCGGTGCATTCTGGGAAGGGGGTGGGGTCATAAGCATTATTGTATTTTGTTGACTACCAGTTTGCTTTGTACAGGCAGTGCAAGCCAAGCACGAGAAAACATTATAAACATGGCAGATTTTTGTGGTTGAGGAACATCACAAAGTGTGCATGATTGCCTGGCCATCCCCCAGAATGAAAGACCCCATAGCAGAGATGACAAATGTGTGGACCCAGTCTGCTGTATATTGCAAAAAGAAGCCCCTGATCCTTAAATGCTCTCTGTGGCATATGCTGACGATTTTAAAAGAGGCCAGGCTTGTTTATATTGTTCACCTTCAGCAAGCCCCCAGGCTGGGCTATTCTTGCTTTTCATCCTCTGATAGATGAGATTCCTCTCAGATGAACACAAACAACTTACATGCCCTCCACACAAAGGGACAATTTTCTCAGTTTTTTTAAGTAACATTCCATTGAAGTCAAATCCTTATTTCCTCTACTGTCTTCCACCATGTGACTGTTTACCTTCAACCAGAAGCTTCACTCAAGTGCTGAGCATTTTTTGGTGACTTTCTGCTCTGATAGCATATAAATCATTTCAGTACTCATGGACCCATCCCAAATTTGCCTGGGCAATGCAATGCTGGTATGGATGCCCAACGTGACAGTTGGTCATTGTAAATTCATTTTTGCCGGCAAGCATTGGTGTGGGAGCCTGTGTTAAAGCTCACACCACTGTAGCCATGACATATTCTAGGCTTCTGAGTGCGCTGCTTTACCATGAGGCATTAAAAGCACCTCCAGGATGGTGATTGAGTTTGAAACAGAGCAGGTCACCCCTGGGGTATCTGAAAACACTAAATGAGGCCCTGCTCATGCTGGGGAGCTGAGGGCAGGGAGGGGTTATGTTTGTTCAATATGCTTTGGAACGTGCCAAGCACCAGCCCGAAAGTTTTCCCCCAATTGATTTTGACCCTGTGTGCGTCTGGTTATAATATAACATTGTCAGGAAAAAAAATGAAGGAAGGGATAAGGGGAAAAGGAGTTTTAATAAAATGAAAGGTTATTTGATTTTCAACTGGAAGGCCTGTTACCTTCACATCCTATGTAGCCTCTGGCCCAAATGTTTTCATGTGCTGTATATTGCCACGCTCAATTGAATGGCATTGCACATTTTAATGGAAATTTTACAGTTAGTTTTGTAGTTAGATAGTAAAACTAATCAGATGGGGTGTAAATGCAACTTTATGGTGTTGCTTTTAGCCTTCTATTTCTGCTTCACTACAATAATCAATGCTTGTACCTCACCTCACCTGTCTGTTCATATTCAGACTTATGTGAAATTAATACACTTATTTGTGGAATTAAACGGCCTCTGGTTAGTTGCACGTCTAGGGAGGGGTTTTACAAAAATTGAGCCGTGTCTGGAGATTCTGACTATTCTGACTTTGACAACTTTGAGTGAATTTGCACCATATAATGTTGAATAGTGTTTGTTGATCTCATTCACAAGTATTTCTATTTCCTCATCCAAACTCAGCTTTCGCCACTTTGCTTCCTTCTCCATCTCAGCTACTGTGTGATTGCCTACACAGGTGCTTCTTTTAGACCATCTTCAGTTGAAATCATGGGAACATGCCGGTGTAGAGAGTAGTGGAATAAATGTACTCTTAGAAACACACCACAAAGCAAAATGGATTGGGAAACATTCGGGGACCATCGGTCAAACCATTTTTGAACTAAAGGCACAAGGTCTGTAAAGGGATGAATGAGACTCTTGAATGGAAAACACCATTGAAACAAAACTCTGAAATGTTACATTTAGCCATCATAGAACAGGTATTCAGAAACAATTCATTACATTTGTGTGGTGCTCTGCACAATTTCAGAGTTAAAGCACGTGCATCACAGAAGTTCACAGAGCTGTTGTATTAGCTGGAGGAACTTAAGCCGGTGCTTAAACTCTTAACTCTGAATAGGGCCTGAAGTGAGGATTGTAATTGTTAGTATTCCACCAAAACTGTCCAGACATAAAGACATAAAAGGCAGAATTTTCCAATGTTAATTTAATAGCACAATGCGCCACGGACTGCCAAGGTACATGCACCGCATCGTGAATGAATCATGATTATGATCCACTCTGGTTATGGTCACCTGTGAAATTCTGTTAAAAGTTATGCAGGTTATGCAGGGCTAATTGGCAAACATGTGAGATATGCAGCATTTTGCATCGTGATCCATCTTGATAGAATCTAGCCCTTTACGGTTCACATAGCTGCCATTATTGTGCGATGCAATTTATGTTACAAATACACCTACAGCATAAGCAACAAACTAGGTAGCCCACAACATTACCCGAGTGTACGAATGTGCAGGGGCGTTGCTAGAGTCTGGTGGGGCCCTAGGCAAAAATTCCCAGGGGGCCCCTCCAACCAGCGTTCATCGCCATTATGTTATAAATAATGTGACACCAATGAAAAATGTACGGTTGGTCCAGCCCTAATATATCTGAGTTCTGTGTACACATGTAAGGTCAGTGTGTAAGTAACAACCACTAGGCTGAGGACTCAATCGCACGACTCAGAGACAGGATCACAGTTCAAATATTTTACTGGTGATGTGGTGAATACAAAACAGCTCAGAACAAGATACGTTAAAGTGAGACTTTTAAAAATAAAACCTAAACATGACAATATCTGATCAATGGCTGTTTTAGTTTTGAGCCTCATCTGGAGCTCATTCCAACTCTTCATATTGGTAATGTGTGTCTTTGAATACTCATGTTCCTTTAAATGACTAGCTAGGTTCTTCCAATGTCTAAATCCCCCTTTGGTTAGTGCAGTGCTTCTCAATTATTTTCTGTTACGCCCCCCCTAGGAAGAAGAAAACATTTTGCGCCCCCCACTCCGCCGCGACTATAAATAGTATAATTTGTCTATAAAATTGTTATAAGTACACCTCTGCATAACATTGTATCCTTATTAACATTAAAGAAATGCTATGGTGTGGGGTTTTTTGCACTGAGCAATTTGGTATGCCACCTTATATGATGCTAACAGTGCTCGCTGGTTTTCTGAAGTAGCATTCACAAAACGGGATGATTGTCGGCAATATTCGGCACGTTTTCGCTTAAAAAACTCAAGCGGCTTATCAGCGTGATTGGGGTGTAATGTCTTTAAGTGACGCCTTAATTTATTTGGCTTCATGCTGTCCGCTGCCAACATTTTAAGACACAGTAAACACACCGGTCTTTCCTCGTCTCCCACCGTAGTCACAGTGAAGCCAAGCGCTACATACGCTTCGTCATATTTCCTCGTCTTAGCTTTCGGGTGACTTTTGTTTGTCTCATTATCTCCGTCTCTCTCCGCCTTTCTTTTCAACCCTGTTAAATATTTTTCCATGGTGTCTCTTGAGGGTTTATTCACTGCACTTCATATCTGCAATTACACTTTATTCTAGTACGGCAAAAAAAAAGCATGTTCCCGTGGTCACACGCGCCCCCTGGCATCGCACCGCCCCACTATTTGAGAAACACTGGGTTAGTGCATTGTCCAGTTTTCCAAAAAGTTTGCACGCAAAACAGAAGACTGAGTCTGTGCTAACTGAATACAGAAGCCATGTTCGCTGTATCTTCTCCCCATTTTTCATGACCATTTTGTAGTGTTCCTTTGTGAATCTACGTGGATTTTTCTCAGAATTCTGGGGAAGACTATATCTTTTACCTGTATAGGTCCTCTTGTTACTATTACGCACAGTTCAGTGTGGCCTAGGACACTTGGCCATTGTGCAGGGTCTTCTGATGTGGTCAAGCATTTTATAGTGGTGGTGATGCTACTGCTTGAGGTAGGGGGTGACATGTTATCTTCATCATGGTCAGGTGTTGCTGTCTCACTAGAGGTGGACGTTGACGGAACTGATATGACAAAAAACAAAAAAAACAGGGTATATATTATCATAATGAATCTTTAGAGGGCATGGCATGTTATCAATTAAAGTGTAATACTGAACTTACAGTTTTCATTATCAGCATTTGGAGGGGGTACTTTATCCTTACCTTTTGCTGTCAGAAACATACATAATGATCCTGAGGAGAGATAAAGTGATATAACATTAGTGGTCCAGCTCTGCTAGCTAGCTAACATTATCCGGCCAGCACGCTACATATTAGCTAACTAGCTACTAGCTAGTGTAATTGACCCTTCGCTAAACCACGCCCCCCTTAGTTATTGTTGCTATGTACGTCAAGCTTTCGGAGCCAGCATGGCGCTCCCACTGTCACTAACTGCACTCCCTGGAGAAATATTGTCCAATTTTTGGAAAATAGAAAAGCGATTTCAGATAGAAGCAGACAGAAGGGTATACAATATGCATTTGAAGGTTATATTCAAGATATCACACTGACTCAGCAACAAAATGACGTAAAAAAATTATGATAGAAGCGAAAGCCTACAGATCAGAGTAAAGGGAACCACCGCATCACCGGGCGATTAAGACAGAGTACAACGACATTAAGGAGCAACACTGTTCCTGTAAAGCTGGGTAGGTCTCTATTCACTATTACAATCATTAAAAAGCCAAAGCAGTAGGCCTATATAACGTTACATTCAGTAGTAAGTTAGCTAGCATTAGCTAACTAACGTAACATTAGTCGCCTATAGTGTGCTGTAACGACATTACTCTGTTTAACTTGTACCTTATCCTCTAGCTAGCTAGCCAACCAGATCTCTCATGAACTTACTAAATCAGCTTGCTTGCTAGCTCGCTGGTTAACTATTTTCGCAGCCCAACTACCTAACTAGCAAGCTATTTAGTGCTAGCAAGTAATGAGCCTAGCTCACTTGACAATGGCCTGATCTTAAACACGGTAGCTAGCTAGCTAGCCAACGTGAAGCAGATATCTCAAGTTTAGCGTACACGGTGATGTCACCGACATATACATTCGCTATTGACCAGTATAACGTAATACTGTTTACTAACGCGATGTGGAAGTCGGTATTAACGAGGCATAGCTTGGCATCTGCCGCGGCGAGACTTCACAAAGCCTCAAACTTGCAATAAAATATTTGCGCTGTCGTAATTATTATATATATAGGCTATGATTAAAAAAACTATTCGCTTGGACGAATGGAGATTCGCCAGGTGTTTCGGGCATTTCAGTTACGAAAGGATTGGAATTAGGCAAGTTTAGGACCGTTTCGTGTATACGCGAGCAATTCAGCTTACACTTTTCAGGGTTTTATTTAGGTTTTATAAAGGGAAAAAAACGTATATCTCCTTCAAACCTGTCTGGGTAACGAGTGTCACTGTTGCACTTGCCCCAGGCACAATGTTTAACCATAATTTGCTAAAAATCCGCAAAACCAGCTCGAAAATGAAGAAAATGTCAAATTTTTGGGTGTAATTCAATGGAAGGCAGGAAAACAATGTCGGAGGAACTGTAGGAGTATGTAAAACACGCCGCTGTGATTGGCCAGTTTGCGTTTTGGGGCGTGGTTTAGCGAAGGGTCAATTGTAAAACAGCAAGACACGGTAACCAGTGGCTAGCTAATGACACAAAACATTCAGCTTTCAGGGTGCACAGTATGGAAAAACATCAAACGTAGCTGACTAACTACTAGCACACATATAGCTAGGTGAACTAACAAAAAACTTGAAACTTAATAAACACTATTAGTCTAACGCCGCTAGCTTAGCATCGTTCTCCGTCTCCTGGTAAAATGCTAGCAGCAGCTAGCGTTAGACTAATGGGGTTTATTCGTTCAGCATTCAGTTATTTTATACTTAATCATAATTATCTGCCAATATCTGTTCCACTTACCACTGCATTTCTTTCTTTTTTCCTCGTCTTCTTTTTGTTTCTTTCTTTTCTCGCTTCCAGAAACATAGCTCCTCTTCATCAGTTTTCATTTCTGGATTCATTCGACTGACTGATTCAAACTTGGACACGCGGAGAACGTCACCAGGGCAGTGACATGGGGCCCCCTTTAGGAGGTTTCCTACTGAGATGTCATTGCAAACCCATTGGTTGTTTAAGCCAAGGGAGGGAGTTGCTGCAGTCACTGTCTGCGGTTGCCACATTTTGAGACATTGCTGTCGTGATCCAGCTGGTCACTTTATATGTCAAGCAATTAAATACAACGTTCTAATCTTTAAAAAAAAAAAAGAAGAAAAAGGACATTGCTGTGGGGTAAAGTTTGTCAGCCCTCGGGGGCCCCCTAACGGCCTGGGGGCCCCAGGCAGTTGCCTGCCTTGCCTGTTGACAAACAACGCCTCTGCGAATGTGTCCCCAATCGAGTAAATAATTGCTTAGTTACAAAATGCACAAGTTATTAGTTATCATTAAGCTGGTTAGCTAGGTTAGCTAGCTAATATGTACTGTGACATCCCAAGGGGGATGACTGCCCCTTTAACTCTCGCGAGCCACTAGAGCCAAAAAGGACTGCAGTCCCAGGCCTAACTACCCACTGAAACAAGTAAAGTAATTGGGACTGCTGGCAGCTGAATGTAGTTGGGGGGAAATAAAAGACACACTGTAAACGCGTGTTGAGTGAGCAAGAAGAGTTATTGGATGGTTTTGGATTGCTGTTTGGATTTGACTTTGATTGTTTTAAAGGACCCCTGAAATGCTTTCTGAAGCATTGCATGTTTCCGATACACTGTGTCAAAAATGGGTTGAGTACTGAGAGCTTCATATGAGAGAATGCACATTGCCATCTGCTGGTGAAATGAATGTAGCGCAAAAAACCTGACTTATTATATGCAAACCTGTATATAATATATATGAATGCACTAATTGACGTGTGGTGTGTATAGCATAGAGAGTAAGACCTTGCCTTCCTAGAGTGTCACCCCACTCCAAGGGTCAGTACAGTATGTGTCAGACTGACATTTTTCAAGTTTTTATATAAACAGTATATATACAGTACAATATGATACAATATTGGATTATATACAGTGTATATTTATATATAAATACACTACACTATATACACTTTTTTTTAACCTCTGGCAGTTTACCGCTTACCTTTGTACCATTTCATGTTATTCACTGGACTTGAACTGCTTACATTTCAGTCTAAACTGGAAAATGGGGGCGTTCTAAAACTTGACTGGTAGTGTATATATATATATATATATATATATATTGTTATGGATAGAAATCAACCTGCGTTGTAATAACCAGGTATACAATATTGGACGTAACACTAAGCCACTTAATCAATAACCACAACCCGTAAGGAATACCAGTGAAACAGTGGTATAGAAAAGTTAAACATATATTTAACATGAATACATTTAATGATTGTTCTCTCTATTTATAACATGAAAGTCCTTTAAAAGACAAAAGCAGCTTGCAAGGTCTCACTGGGCAGCCAGCTAGCGGTTCCAGACCCTCGAAGATGATAGGGGAGGTCTTCTCCTCAGAGTTTTGTTGTCTTAATGTTGCACTGTTGTAAATCGAAGCGAAATCTCGTTCTTCCACATACTTGTATGTGGCGGAATGACAATAAAAACAACTCAACTCAACTCAGTTCCCAAAATTGTATTACGAATAGCAATATTTATTAATTAGCAACTAGTCGGTAAATCAGAGTAAAGCAATCACCAAGCTGTAATTAACAATGTCGTAAAGGGAACTGATGACATTCAGGTGGCAACCACTATATATTGTCCCGCATCTTTTTAAAAATCTCCTCAGTGATGTAACAAAGCGATGTCCAGCCGCATCTACTGACGTCACGTTGCTTGGAGGGTTCCCCTGGAAACCATGTACGTCCTCAAGCAGGTCCCAGCAGAGCAGTGACGTCATCTCCACTTAAAGGGGATAAATCAAGGAAACACAACAGCACGCAAATCCAAAAGGAAACACGAAGTAGTGCTAATACAAAGTAAAGGGACGTAACACCCCCACCCTTAAGACAATAAATAAATTAAACACTTCCAATCTCTTAAACCCATATTATATGTGTATATGAACATATTTACAATCAAGGTCTGAACGTGATCATTTCTTTATTGTAACATTCGTACGTCCGGAACAAGGCATCAGCGACAACGTTATCCCGTCCGCGGATGTGTCGAATATCTAGATCATAACCCTGTAAAAAGAAACTCCACCGCATAAGACGCTGATTGTTGTTTCACATGCGGTTAAGATAAACAAGTGGGTTATGATCAGTCAACACCACTAAGGGACGAAAAGTGGAGCCTAGGTAGCCTTAACAAGAAAAAAAACGTAACGAATGCTTTAACGACAACCGGCGCCATTATCGCCTCGGGGAAATGGGTAGACGCACACATTACAATGAGCAGATACTGGTTACTCATCCTAGTCCGTGGTAACGGACCAACGCAATCAATAAATACCCTTTCAGACGGTTCTCCGAATGCTGGAATGGGGTACAACGGGGCTGGGGGAATTTTCTGATTCGGTTTCCCCGTAAGCTGGCACACAGGGCAAGTCTGGCAGTATCTGGCAACGTCCTTTTTCAACCCAGGCCAAAAGAAGTGCTTCAGCACACGGTCATAGGTCTTGTTCACGCCTAACTGTCCAGCAAGGCAGCTATCATGAGCAAGGCCAAGTATTTCCTTGCGGTAAGCAGATGGAGCTACAATTTGATGGACAGTGCGCCAGTCGTCGTGAACTGAAGCGTCAACAAAATACCCAGTGGACACTGATGAAACTTCCACCTCGGGAATTGCACTCTCAGAGAGAGAGGAAATATCTGTGTCTCTCTTCTGCTCCACTATCAACTGTTCTTGCGCCAGAGACAGCTTCTCGAGCTTGTCGACACAATCAGCCTTCCTGTCTACATCTGCAAGCGCTTTGTCATCCCCGTCTGCCCCAGTAGGGGTTGTCTGCACTCCATGCTCCAGCTTCCCAAAGAATGAGTCACTTAAGTCATAAGCGTCGTCTAACACGGGAACATCACAAGACTTGTCATTGTCATTCTCAGATCGCTTAGACATTGCACGGGTGACAGCACGAGAGGGGAAAACGTCAGGACATTTCTGCGCAAGTTTGTCAGGGTCATTGACAAGAGGGACAGGAGTTACCTCAGGACTAGCCAAAACTCTGCCTCCTGCCAAATTGTTCCCCAGAATGAGGACACTCCCTCCACAGAAAGACTGGGTCGCACACCCACAGCAACGCGACCAGTCACGAGATCCGATTTTAACAGAATGCCATGTAACGGCACGTTAAGGTAACCCATCTCAAAACCCTGCACAAGGACACTTGTGCCTATGGATGACCTCTCAGACAGGGGCAAAATATCCTCCAAAATAAACGACTGTGCCGCTCCGGTGTCTCTCAGTATCCTAACTAGCTTTGAAACCCCATGATCGTCAGCCAACGACACAGAACCGTCCATAATGAACGGTGCAAAATCCTTAAGAGCACCATCGTTATTAAGGGGTAATAAACCGCCAAGTTCAAGCTCAGGCAAAAACGTGTTCACAAGAGTAACCCCTTTTGAAGATTCCTTTTTCCTCATCAGGGCATAACAATCAGCCACGACGTGACCTGGCCTCTTGCAAAAGTTGCACACAAACTTCGATTTACCCTCCGAATCCTCCAGCCTTCTACCAGAGGTGGGAGAACTGGGTTTCGACGGATCGGCATAGCCATTTGGGGAATTCCCCCGGGGAGTGACTTTTTCCCCAAACATGCCCCGCCAGTATCGCACCCTGAGTGATCTGAGTTACTCTCTGTTCACTCAGATAGAGGGCAACATGCTCAGGCACACAATTCCTAAACTCCTCCATGATAATTAAATCACGGATTTGCCCAAACGTCTCAACTCCCTGTGCAGTACACCAGTGATCAAATAAGTTCTCCTTCTCACGGGCGAACTCAACAAAAGTCTGACAGTCGGTTTTACGATACTCCCTAAACTTCTGACAATAAGCTTCCGGTACCAACTCGTAAGCCCTCAATACTGCAGCTTTCACCAGATCATAATTGAGACTCTGCTCCAACGACAGCGACAACAATGCAGCCTGAGCCTTACACACGAGCATGCCCTGTAACATCAGTGGCCAGGCTTCCCTGGGCCAATTCAACAAGATGGCAGCGCGTTCGAACATGGGGAAATACCTATCCACATCCGCCTCACGAAAGGGAGGAACCAAGCTAGCGTTCCTGATGACGCTAAACTCAGCTGGCTGCGCTCTGTTGCTAACCCACATAGCTTCCACCTCTAACTCCTTCAGCCGCACCTGGGCATCCAACTCTAACTCTTTCTCCTTCAACGCTAATCGTTTCAACTCCAGCTTGAATTGTCGAGCTTTAAGAGTAGCGTCAGGGCTCTCGACCTTAACGCTAGATACTCTAGGGACAGCGTCCTCAGACAGTACTTTCTGCTCAAATAGTCTGGCCGTAACTTTGGTTTTAAGGACCAGTTTGGTGTCCGAGCGGAGCACCTCGATTTTAAAACGATCCGCAATCAATAGAAGGTCAGCTTTCCTGCAGCTGTCGAACTTTTCGATCGTCGGGACATCAAGGAACCTGCCAAGTTCGAACTCCATGGCAACGTATCAAAACGTTCGATTCAAAAGAGAACAAGTTTTACCACTGTTTTACCGAAATACCAAAAATAAACTGGTACGGGTATATGGTAAATGGCAATGCAAACGCTAATAAGAAAAGTAGCGTAATTCAAAATGAATACAACAAACTATTTACTACAACCGGGACACAATGTTGCATAAAGCAAAATAACACTGTTACTAAATTCAAAGCTGGCACCACTGTAATCCCCGCGGGACGTACCAAGCAAAGTAACACTGTTAATTTCCAAAGTAGCCTAATAGCATGAAGAAAAACAAAACGAAATATTCGAGAGAGAGAGAGAGAGAGAACTGGCTAATACAAAGTAAAGGGATGTAACAATATATACACTGATCAGCCACAACATTAAAACCACTGACAGGTGAAGTGAATAACATTGATAATCTCGTTACAATGGCACCTGGCAAGGGGTGGGATATATTAGCAGCAAGTGAACAGTCAGTTCTTGAAGTTGATGTGTTGGAAGCAGGAAAACTGGGCAAGCGTAAGGATCTGAGTGACTTTGACAAGGGCCAAATTGTGATGGTTAGACGACTGGGTCAGAGCATCTCCAAAACGACAGGTCTTGTGGGGTGTTCCCGGTATGCAGTGGTTAGTACCTACCAAAAGTGGTCCAAGGAAGGATAACCAGTGAACCGGCGACAGGGTCATGGGCGCCCAAGGCTCATTTATGCGCATGGGGAGAGAAGGCTAGCCCGTCTGGTCCGATCCCACAGAAGAGCTACTGTAGCACAAATTGCTGAAAAAGTTAATGCTGGCTATGATAGAAAGGTGTTAGCCACAGACTGGTCAGAGTGCCCATGCTGACCCCTGTCCACCGCCGAAAGCGCCTACAATGGGCACGTGAGTGTCAGAACTGGACCATGGAGCAATGGAAGAAGGTGGGCTGGTCTGATGAATCACATTTTCTTTTACATCAAGTGGATGGCCGGGTGCATGTGTGTCGTTTACCTGGGGAAGAGATGGCACCAGGATGCACTATGGGAAGAAGGCAGTGTGATGCTCTGGGCAATGTTCTGCTGGGAAACCTTGGGTCCTGGCATTCATGTGGATGTTACTTTGACACGTACCACCTACCTAAACATTATTGCAGACTAAGTACACCCCTTCATGGCAACGGTATTCCCTGATGGCAGTGGCCTCTTTCAGCAGGATAATGTGCCCTGCCACACTGCAAAAATTGTTCAGGAATTGTTTTAGGAACATGGCAAAGAGTTCAAGGTGTTGCCTCCAAATTCCCCAGATCTCAATCCGATCAAGCATCTGTGGGATGTGCTGGACCAACAAGTCCAATCCATGGAGGCATCACCTCGCAACTTACAGGACTGCTAACAGATACCACAGGACACCTTCAGAGGTCTTGTGGAGTCAATGCCTCGACGGGTCAAAACTGTTTTGGTGGCACGAGGGGGACCTACACAATATTAGGCAGGTGGTTTTAATGTTGTGGCTGATCTGTGTATATGTGTCATAGATTTTGAAAACGGTTTGAAAGCTTTAGGGTAACTCTCTGAAAGGGTTCACAGTTATGATAGACTTACAAACCAAAACAAAAACTGATTTTTATAGCAAATGATTCAGTGTTCCATTATTTGAGCTTGCAAGCATGATGAGGAGAAGCTTCTCCTAACACCATTTGGGCTCCAGGCCACTAACTCAATCCCACCCATAACCAGTGAAAACAGTATACATTTCTGTATAAATACAGAAAATTCAATTTGATAATATAACAAATGGCTCCATTGACAAGAGGATTTGTACGATTTTTAAAAAGCAGCATAATAATTTAAGACATTTTATTGGTTTTTACCATATATATCAATTACCTTTTGGAGTAAAAAAAAAAGTCCCAAACTGCAATGTGGTGCACTCTTCGGGTGCAAGAGTAGTCATGCAAGCAAAAAAAAAGGTATTTTCCCACAAAGGTAACTCATCACCCAGTGTATGTGGGAGTCAATAATTATGCTGTAGGAGGGGGCTGGTAGTTTCTGTGGCATTGTGCATTTGTATGATGAATTAGTCCCTGCACTGCTGGAACTTACTGAGGCAAAACAAAAAAAACAAGAGCACTGTAGTTACATGAATTTCAGAGTTTTGGTACACCTTACTTTGGTGTATACAAAACATTTATTAGATACTGTATTTAAGACTGCAAGGAATCTTCAGGGTATCAAGGTCTAAAAAACAAAGGGTTTTGACAGTTTGTTTTGTTCCTGTGCATCACTGAAGTCACAATTTATTCCATTGCTTGGTTCTCAGAAATACTGTATCACTCCGTTCCCAATGTTCCCAAAGGAGAACAGGTCTGAATGTTTTCATGGAAGGTTTCATTAGAGATGTTGCCATGTTTGAAGGAGTGCAGCATGAATAAGCCATGTGCATTTCTATGGATTCATCTTGCTTTATGGGATGGATGGGCACTGCTGACGTGAAGTTTGAACAGAGTTGTCTCAGTTCATCAGCTCTCATGGTCTCATCTTCAATGTGCCTCTCTGAAATTCCATTAGTTGAAATGGGTAATGGGCCACATTTATAAAAGACTGTCCAAACTGGCTCTGAGGGCTACATGGGGGGTAACTCTGTGGGGTAATCTCACCTGATACTCTTCAAACTCTTTTTTGCTTGATGTGAAAGCATTTTAATGCAGAAACAGAATGAGTATGAGGAATGTCGGATCATTATGTTCATAAAAGGTACTCAGAGTTTCTTTCTGAAAAGGAATAATGCTTGATCTTACTGCTGTCATTTAACATGCATATCTTTAAGCTTAACAGTAATTGTAAGGTCTGTAAAAAGTCTGTATTGGAAAATTAAATGTGGCAAACTTGGCAAACATAGCTTCGGTGGGAAGTCCTGATCATGTTCAAGGATCCCAAGAGTGCTTAATAAAGATTTGGTACATCCAAACAATCAGTTTTTCCCTGGCTTTTTCATGGTTCCCTGGTTCCCTTTCATTTAGGCCTACTTGGAATATATGTGTTTACTCAATGTTTCTTTGTAGAAGTCCCTATGTTGACTCGTGCCAGATTGTAAGCTAGCATGTGTTTCAGGCAAGGACAGCATTGGACTCTGTGGGATTTTACAGGTAATATATCTAGATTCTGTGAACTAGCCTGAGACGTGAACCACTGCACTTCAGAAATCAAAACCAGCTGGGCCAGTTCATTTTTATTTTTCCTCCATGCTGTTTTCATGGTTGTACAATAGGAGATAAATGTATTGGATCACCATTGTAGATTCTAGATGACATGTAGCAACATGTAGATAATCATCATCTTTAAAATATAGAAGGGAAATGACATCAGGGACATGAAGGAGATATTAAATCTTTTTGCTTTGGTCCCTAATTTTGACTTGCATATTATTATCACTACTTTCACAATATAATGAGTTCTGCAGTTCAGGTGATCACAAACTGGGAAGTTTGAACGCAACCTTGAGTGTCTTCCTATAACATTTCATTCACATTCTCAGTGCTGAAATGGTTCAAATCACAACTTGCTTCCTTATGGCTCTTTCAGCATTGCGGACTCACGGTCGAGACATTCGGTCACCTGCCCAGGGCCTGGCAAATATCAATATCGGCCTCTGCATTCACAAGTGTGGTCCCCATGTGTTTTCAGTTTATTGGTTATGTGCACACAAACGTAAAAATGCTCCCTCAAAGGTGGCTGTTACACAGCAATGTTGCAAACAGTTATGACAGCGCTTGACAGCACAAACCACTTCCCGCCGAGATTTATGCATCCGTGCTGTGTTTGGGCATCCGGGGGGAATCTGGCTAGCTTTCTGCTTGCCTCCCGCAGGTCATGGATCATGGTCCCGCTGGAGGCAGTTTTATCGCCCTTGTGGACCTCACAGTTATCAGGATTGTCAGGCCCCCTTTGGCACAGTAAATTAAGCCCTCTCTGTAACTTGTCGGAACCCTCCCAATAGGAACAGTGTAATGATTTGGTCCAAAAGGCAGATACCATGAACTTCAGCCCTGCACTACCACATAGAAGCCTTCTGTGCTTTGTTGAATTCTGGACAACTGTTGAATAATCAGGCCGAACACAAGTCAAGTCATTTTCAGAAAAGCAAAAATACAATTTGGTTTGGGAGGTTCATATTAATTAATAAATCAAGCTGTGACTTCCTGAGACATTATTTATTTTATTATAATATAAATAGTGTTAGATACAGGGCAGGGCCATGAATCTTCCTGTTTCCCACATTGATTTAACAGCATTTTGTTTTCCTTCTATGCTGTACAACACCTTTGGCATGTGATCAAGTAAGTTATTTTGTGTTGTTCTGTAGACAGTCCTCTTTCACCTCCTGCATAATCCGATTTCAAGGGCTCTCCATATTGTTACCATGATGCATGCATTTTCTCTCCCAAGTAGTAAAATGTCTGGATCTAGCAATGACTTTGTCAATTAAGTTAGTAAAATTAAAGTGAAGGTCTGTGATCCAGACAGCACTTTTTCCTTTCTGCTGACAGAGGATTAAACCATTTATGTGTGTATTGACTTAAACTGACTGTAAAATCTAGTCAGCGTCTATTTTCTGCACATTGTCATGGCGCATGCAGTACTGGTATGTTTTCATGGGGATTTCCTGTATTTGTTATCTGAAATGTGTGGGTTGCTGATGTTACTTTTTTGAACAATTCTGGGATTTTAAGCACTTTATGCTTTATTTTATGGGAATATGACAATAATTATTTAAGCATTGCAGTATTTAAGGACCTATGTGTTTGACATCTGTTTATGATATCTACTTGTGAAAATTCCATAACACATTCAAGGATGCATTAACATACAATGCAGTAATTTATTTTTGCTGCTTTAGCTATGCATATCCAATAGCTACTAACCAATACAATGTGCCAACATGTTTGAACAGTTTCACAGAAAATGAAAAATTCACAGAAAAATACTCATAATAGCCACAGAGATAAGTATATCCTTTTTTGATTGCTCTGTGTCATGAGAGAAAATATGTTCCTGTGGGTTCATGCAGACCTGGATGGGGATTTTCCAGGGGAATATTATCAACTCCCCCCCCACCTCCTTACTGTGTTGTTTGTGCTGAGGCGCAGCCCATCCTCATGCTCCCTCGCTCCGTTGGGACCGCTGCACACATCTGCTCACCAGACTCCCCTCTCCTTCTCTCCCTCATTTATACACACACTCCCAGCCTATTCCTGGGAAAAATGCCCCCTTGTTTCTGGATCAGCACCCCCATTTAGTCACTCATTCATTCATTCACTCATTCAGTCATCCACTGACTTGCTCACTGACTATCTAACACAGTCACTTGCTCACTCACTCACTTACCTGCACACTCACTCACCCAGTCAGTTACACACTCGCTTCCTCACTCACCACTCACTCACCTGCTCACTTAGACACTCACTTGCGCTCTCATTCACTTACTTGACTTGCAGGAAGTGCCAACTCTTCCAGCAGAGGGAATGATGGCGACAAGGTGCACTCAGGTGTAGGTGAAACCCCAGCCTCAAGGGTAATACATGTTGCTCTCAAATTAGAGTGCAGTCGTTTTTTTCTTCTTTTCTTTCTTTCCAGGAGGCGTGTGTGTTTATGTGTGGGTGTGTGTGTGTGTCGTGTGCCACTGTGCTGGCAATCTCAACTAAAAACAAAATGTAGAGAGACATGTTTTTTCTACTTACTCAGCTTCATCCTTTTTCTTATCATTGTTTTGTTCTCAGTTCTGTGTGGGAAAAAAAGAAACACCTTGGACAGTATAATACCAATCCAGTGGGGGAAAAGAAGGCTTCCGTTCAGACAGTGAACACAGCCAAACCCGTGTGCAGGAAGTAAGTGCACAGTTTTACATCAATCACACACATTGTGTGTATTGTGTTGAAGTATGCTGATAATTGATGATTGAAATAATTTCATTTATTTGGATCAGCAGTAATGTGATGTTTGTGACCATTCCAGGAGGTTATTGTTGGTTTCCATTGTTTGTGCTTTTTAAAAGATGCCCTCAGCATCTTGCATGTAATTTAATGGCACTGTCACCTTGTGACAATTATAGAAATGGTTTATTGTTTGGCAAGGTGAGATCAGACATCCGATGATAACCAAGAAAATAACGAGCACACGAGACGGAAATCTTGATGAAGTCAGATTTATAACACACCAGTCTTATATCAGAATGTTATGACATGTTTATGCATGTACTACAACTGCAAGCAATTTGAACACTTCTCTGAGTTTACCATGGGTGGATTTTCTTTTGGACAAGCACTTACACAACAGCATGAGCAATTGATGAATTGACGTCACAACTTACATCTGTTGATATACCTTTGTCAGACGAATAGAACAAAGTGCTGCCAAAGAGCGTCTCATTTTTTTGCAATTCTATATTTGAGTATATATGAATATTTACATTCAAATGTTCAAAGATGATTATAATACTTTTAATTACTTCCTTTGATTTTAACATCATTGTCACTCTGTCCAGTCCAGGTAAATTCACCATGGAAACATTTATTAAAGAGACAGTTAATGCCAGGAAGTAGTGGGTCTGTTTTCCCAGGAAGGGCATAGATATCATAACCAGATGTACCCTGTCTGACACCGGCTCTTCTGATCTTCCTCTTGCATGTCCAGGGGTGGGGGAAAACAGGTTCTATCTAAGCTTGAATTTCAGGCAGAGCAATATTTAGACAGGTCAGTTTTGAGCTTTCCTATAGTTGCCTTTCTGTAATTGACAAATTTTTGTACTGCTCATTTTTCCCACATAACAGATTGTACTGCACAGATACACAGCATTATGAAGCCTAATAATGGTTGCATTTGGTCTGTAATCATCCTAAATATAGTATTGTTTTGTGATTGAAAGATGAGGGTTCTCTATTTCTATGTGCTCTCTTTCGCTCTCTCTCTCATATATATATATATATATACACAACCGGTCAAAAGTTTTAGAACACCCCCATTTTCCTGTTTTTACTGAAATTTAAGCAGTTCAAGTCCAGTGAATAACCTGAAATGGTACAAAGGTAAGCGGTAAACTGCCAGAGGTTGAAAAAAAATGTTTAGGTTACCAAAAACGGATACAAAATTTACATTTCAGAGTTATAAAAAAAGGCCCTTTTCAGGGAACAAGTAATGGGTTAACCGACTCTGGATCCAGGGTCACGCTTCCTCCTCCATGTTTGACAGTTGGTGTCACACACTGAGGAACCATCCTTTCGCCTACTCGACAGCCTACAAAAACCTTTCAAAATTTCAAGATTTCACATTTTGATTCATCGGTCCATAAGACCTTCTTCCAGTCTTCAGTAGTCCACTGGCGGTGCTTCATGGCCCAGGCAAGCCATTTTTTCTTATTTTGCCATTTTAGCAATGGCTTTCTTATCACTCGACCTGTCAAACCTGCAGCTCGAAGTCTTCTCTTCACAGTTGAAACTGAGACTTCCTTACTTCGACCAGTGTTAAGCTGTGCTTGAAGCTGTTGTCCTGTGAGCCGCCTGTCACGCAAGCTGTTGACTCTCAGAAACTTTTGTTGTGGCTTTGGGTCTCTTCCTGTCAGAGTTTTCTCCAGTTTCCAAGTGCCTTTTGATGGTGTAGGAAACTACTCACTGCCAAAAAATTGACATTATTTTTAAGTTTTTGGTAACCTAAACTTTTTTTTTAACCTCTGGCAGTTTACCGATTATCTTTGAACCATTTCAGGTTATTCACTGGACTTGAACTGCTTAACCTTCAGTAAGAACTGGAAAATGGCGGTGTTCTAAAACTTTTGACCGGTAGTGTATATATATAATATGCATATGGTATATATGTCTGTGACCATTCCAGCAGGTTATTGTTGGTGAATAAAATAACTGTTATTGCATGAACTATACTAAATAGAAATTGTGTGTTGGAGTGTTGCTTGAATATGACTTGAATGTGGCTGATGTTTGAGGGAGATGCTTACAAATTTTCAACAATTTATTTTGCAGAAGATTATTATTAGATTAAATTATTTAGATTTCAGTTCATCATCTGAATCCTCTGTATTCTTCTTCCACTCCAGTATTCTTCTTCCAGTAGGTAGAGCTCCAGTAGTATCAATAAAAACAATAGATTCAGTTGGTTTAATAAAGAACTGTCAATGAATTTGATTGTGAGAAGTTGATGGTGTGGTGTCCCCAAACACCCAGAAGTAACAAGGAGGAGGCAAAAACAAAATGATAATTTATTATACTAACCATTAGATGGGTTAACTGTTTTAATGAAAAAATCCAGTCATCCGCAATTCTTTCCAATCCCAAAGACAAGATTTCCAAATCCTGGCTGGTCAAATAAATAACTCCTTCCAACTCACGTTCCTACTGGGACCCTTTAAATAGGCCTTGCAATGGCCTTCAGCTGGTCGTTAGTTTAATTTATCTGGGGCTGATAAGGACCCGGCAGCCATTTTCTTAGAATCTGGGTTAACTGTTTTAATGAAATTCATATTTCTTTCGCAAGATTTGAAATAAATGACACCACCACCCACAGTTTAATTTATGGGGCTGATATGAATCTGCCCAAAGTTAGGTGGATTTCCTCTGTAACAGCAAGTTAATAAGTCTAGACACTGTGGGTGTAGGGCTATGCACTGTATTTAGCTAGCCCTAATTGCATGCAGATCTACTGCAGGCAAATGTTTAGAAGACTACTGAAATAACCAATGTCAGCTAAAACACATTTGATAAAACTCTACCCCGGCATGTGCAAATTACTCAGACCTGTTAAATGAAGATTGGCCCTGGATGGTTTTGACATTCTGAAAACCTTCTGTATTCATCACATTCAGTCTCACTGCCTTCACTGCTAGAATTACCACAGCCTGTTCATGTCCCACGATATAAAGCTGGACAGGTTCATTTTAGTTAGCTTGATACTGTGGCCTTCTCTGAGCTTTTCAAAGTGTCTTATTTGATGACAAATCTGATGAGGTTACATTCAACAGTTTTATAATTGTCTTCAGGTACAGTTATAAAGAACAATGTCAGTTGTATGTCAGTGAGATATAATTTTATATGCATTTCCCATGTAGGAATATAATCCTTAAAAAATAAATTTTATGAACTTAAAGTTATTTCCAATATAATATATGTCTTCACATGAAAGAGATGTTTTGTCTCATCCTTTTCAAAAGTGGATTTATGAGAAAGCTGACACTTTGGTAAAGTTTCTGAGAAAGGTTTTAGTGACTGAAAGCTGTACAAGTGATTTGCACAAATAAGTGACTTTTGCAAACCACAATGAACAATTTGGAAACAATAATTGGCTTTTTGATTGGACAATCAATGGTATTCTTGGAGGAAATTAGAAAATTAATTAGATGGAATTGGGTTTTCTAAGTAGAAAATTGCAGTATTGATTTCCCCGAAAGTACTCTTTACAGCATGTAAGTGTCAATTAATTGAAATGTACTGCCCACAGTTTTATGTCTGAGTAAGCAGTCTACACTCTGAATTTAAGATGTTCTTTTGGTAACAATAAACTTCACCAAAAGCAAAAGTTATGATGAAGATGAAAAAGATTGAATAAAAATTTGGAAGAATCAAAATTGGTACAAATCATTGTGTTCTAGCTGTTTCTTTTTGGTTTGTTTTCATAAAGATCTTGGCATCTTTAGATGTGCACTGATTGCATCCCGTTATGTTGAGGAAGTATTCTGGGACTGTTTGGAGTGTTTGCTGCGTTACAGATCGTGAGAAACAAAAAGGAACAGTGATTACTTGCAGCTTTGTATATCAACAGTGATTTAGGTTGTCATTTAGGTTGTCATTTTTAATGTGAGAGTTGTCAGGTATTTGTAATTAACAGTTTGAATGGAGTAATAATTGTGGAATGGGTCGTGGGTCCTCTGCTGAAGGACGGTCCCTTTTGTTTGTGTTTGGACGATTCCAATGAGACTTGTTAAAGGTGACGACAGGACACCATTCGGCTCAGCGCTGGATCGGGGCACATGGAAGCGTGTGCCATTAGGCAGAAATAGATATTGTGCAGCTGTTCAGTCCCCGATGAGTGCACTGTACAGTACGGTTTCAGCCTCCTCCATAATGCAGCTCTTTCATGCATTTACTCTAATTACCCTCCACGTAAAGAGACCTGTGTGATATAGAATGAGCTTGGCTGCCCTTCACTGTGATGTATGTGTTGAATGATTCCTCTCTGCTGTAGTCATCGAGCTCCAGTCATTTGTATTTCACCATCTGCCATTATGATGTCTGGGGGATTTTAATAGCTTTGAATTCTGCTTACTTTACATAAGCAGGAAGCACCATTGTTGCAGTGACATTTACAACTACAATGAGTTCTAAAGTGCAATAAAATAAGCTCCCATAAAATCATACATTCAATGTTAATATGGGCCTCTTTGTCAGGGTGTACTGGGTCCTTGCCCTGAATTGCTATTTATAATTTCCTTTGCATTCCCTGTTTTGACTTCATATGAGAAACAACATCCTAACAACTCTCATGTGAGAACTAAGAGGACAGTCACCTACAATTTTTTGGGGGATTATGAGATTGTTTCTGTAATGGCAGCGAACAGGACACTCCAGAGGCAAGGATGTGTGTGAAAACTATTTTGAAATCCTAAACGCAAATGTGAAAACTGCCACCACTGCACAAAGGTCTGTTAAATAGAGCAGGTCTGCATTTGTACATGCTGGGTGACTGGTGACTGAAACAGAAACATGACTATCAAACCACATGAGGATTACTACAGTACATTGATCATTTTCTCCCAAAAATCTGTGATTCCTTGAGTCAGTGGAACACAATGATTAGTAAAAATAGACCAAATTCTGTGGTCTAGATGTGGCTTCTCAGCTGTGTTGGGTTCTTTGAAGAGAAATATCACAATAACGTCAGACAAACACCTCCAGTTCAATTTAAAGGGCGGTCTGGAATGGAGGCCAACCACTGCCTGTCACCAGCAAAGTGATTTCCCCATGGATCACGCAGGTGGCAACGGGGTGAGGAGTGTTTGTGTTTTGGTGTTTCCACTCACACACATTTGCCTTCAACCAAAGCTGTGATAAAATATGGTAACCTCACACTGCTAGCTCAGGGGAAGAGGAGAGTACAAATGTTTGCAAAGGGGCTATCTATAGAAAGATAATGCAATGTTTAGTGCTTTATTTTCTGAAGGCAGACAGGCAGCTTTTTGAATCTATACAATATATGGTAATTCCTGGTCTGGCTGTTGTATTCCAGTTGGTATTCAAATGATTGGACTGTGAGTTCAACCATTTCTGGAGTTCTTGAGATGGAACATTCATTTAAATTTTCAATGTGAAGTACGGTGAGTACGACATTTTATTATTACGAATAAAGAATATTTGCCCCAGTTCTGTTTGGTATTACAATCATGGAATCTTGCTGTGTGTTCTGAATTCCATTCTATTCACAGTGAACACTGGACCACAGCCTGTGGTTTAAATTCCTTCACTTTCAAAGCTGGTTGGCCCCACCTGAAGCAGACAAGCAGTATAGTGTTTCTACAGTACCCAGTTTACATGTGAGGACTGTTTCAAATTAAATGGGGAAAAACCTTATGTCCCAAACTGTCAGTCTGACGTTGGACTATTAAAATTATTTTAGGCTCTCCATGCATGGCTTTATCACTAGGAGCAACATGACGTTTTTCAGGTGTTTGGTGATTTTAACATTAAAATAACTTACTTACAAAGTTACTTTGAATGACTTTTCTTAAATATTTTTTTCCAACACACTTATGTTGTTTGAATTTAAATATAACAAAAATAACAACTGTTGCACCTTAATGCTACTCTTGTTGCCAGGAAGGGGAGGAAAGCAACAAAGGTGCACATTGCTGTATTGCAGTATTCACGAATGACTCTAGACTTTATATAAACACTTATATTCACTTATAAATAAATGTATTTTTGAATTGCTTTACATTTATTCTCACTTCACATTCCTACATTTATATGCTGAGAAGGATAGAGGAGTATCTTCTGTTTTAATTGCAAGGAAACATGGATATGCGCACAGGATATTTATAGTCTACTACAGACTAATACATAGGCTATGATTTTTTGTTGTTGTTGCATTCACAATGGTTACATAGGCTACATAATGCCATTCATATTTGATATTTGTGTTTTTTCCCACAAGAATTGGCTCTCTTGCTGATCAGTGTCATATCACTACATTTCTTGCATGTAGTGGCATGCTGTAATATTGTGAATATATTATTCTGCTTGTGTAAATAAGATATTTAGGTGTCCTCATGTTTCTTAAGCCTTGCCTGAACAAATTCAAACAGTTATTTTTGAGACGGTATGTACTATATTGAATTATTACTACTTTAGCATGTTAATTCCTGAAAGGTTGTTGGTTGGTGTCCTCGTGTCTGCTTGGAAGCCTGGTGCTCCAAGTGTTTAAAAAGTGTGTAATTGCTTTAATTGTGATCAAATTCAAGGTTTGCATCCATTATTTAATGACAATATTATACATAAACTATTGTTAAAATTGTTGTTAACTATTCTTCTCGTAAGAAAATGACCAAATAAATTATTGTTTATTTCCACTAGTGTAAATTCACTTGAGATTTAAATGGGAAAGGAGAAACCAATACATTTTCTCACTTTAACATATCCATATGTGAGGAACACATGCAGTTATACAAAGCTTTAGCATATTGAATAAAAATGGTTCAAAATATGCAAGCACTATCATATATACTGTATATGCTTCGGACTATCTCTATCTGGGAACATGTTTACCTCTTTTCTGCACAGAGGCACTTGGCCTTCTTTTGATTATGCTCTTTGTTTAAAATAGGATCAGAAGAAAGGCTGACTCAATGTTAATGATTCGGAACTCAATCAGACACACCACTGAAATGGCTCCAAGCTGAGAAACGCACAGCCGTGAAATGCAAAACACACCTCATTGCAGCTGTGCTATGTAACAGAGTCACACCTGTGCCTTTTCCGAAATGGCTCTCACTGGAATTCCAGTCTCATTGGTAAGGAACAGTGTCACCTATCTGTTTCATCAAACATATTAATACAGTAAATTACACCAGATCTGTTGATTTATAGTGAGGTCACAAATTTAATTTCCCTCTTTATTTCGTTAGAGAGAAAAAAGCTGAAGAAAGGTTTATTTGCATTACAACACTTCCCTTTGTCCAAATAGTCTATTCTGATGACCATCAGGACAAAGGACAAAAAGCACTTTTTTCCCCGTTGCTCTAACATCAACACTATCTTCACAAAGGTGCTTTACAGTTGGACCGAAAGTAGCATGTGCATATTATCCAGTTTTGCAGACCTCTATCAATACTGTAATACTTATATATTCAGACATCTTTAGTGCCATAGCCTAATTAACAAAATTGCATTTTATTGTGGAATGCAAAGTTGGGTCCACATGTTAGCACACTTAACACTGTTTCTTTTCCCATTCACAGTATAATACTTGGTATTTCATTAACAGTGGTTCACAAGAAACATATGGGAGTGAGATCAGAAGTCAATATAACTACTGACAAACCGCCTCCCAATAGCTGCTGAGGGCCTATTGCTTTATTGAGCATAGTTAAATCACCTTGACTGCAAATCTTTAAAACCTATGTGAATTTACACCTTTACAGCTTTATGTTCATTATTGTATGGAGACTCAGGGCAATTCTACTCAAACAGTGCTTCTTTATACTATATACTGTGCTATATGGTTTAGCATAACATCTGTGTGTGTAAGGTCTGCTTATTCCTACAATTTGTGGGTACTTACAATTAAACACACACAGTATTTAAGTCATACTGGTGGAGTCAGATATTGTACAGCCAAGTTCCTCGTTTGATCACATCAGTACAATCCTTTAAACTCCTGTTTTCACTGTCCATGCTGTCTTGATGTATGGTCTATTGTAAGAAAAAAGGTACAATGTCCTGAGGTTTTGATATAATCAGTATGATCAGAACCTGAATGATCAGAATTTAGGCTATATGAAGAAATTCAAATGAACCAATCCTATGCAAAAAGAAACAAGTAAAATATATGGTTTTCACATAACAAAATTATGTATCTTCTGAATACACAGCATACATATTGCTGAATACATATTACCTCAAGTAATGTTTTTCCTCCCAAGTTACTCATTTTATGTATTCCTTTATGGTACAAAACAGATTTATTTGAAAACCACAGACTCCTTAAACTCATACCACCAAATGAAGGCAGCCAAACACACAAAAGTGTGGAGCCAACACATCTGTTTATTAGTTTTTAAATGCATTTACTTGGTTACTTTATTTTATTGATTCAAAATGGCCTGCAGTGTATAAGTAAACTTTTACTTTTCCACAGTTTAGATGGAGTGATAACATTTTATGGATTTGTCAATACCATTAACTTAACACGTGTTACAAGGGCATACATTATTATAGAGAAATCATACTGCAAGTGAGTGACACATAGACAGTTTTATTGGGCTGTATATAAAGTGACATTTTATGTGATTGATTGGCTGGGGGGAGGGGACGCTTTACTTTCCAGCATGCAAATTTGTTGAAGGCAATTATCATCCATCACTGTGTATTCTGTGTCAAGGTGGCATGGTTAGTGTCACTGCTGATGGTGAAGAGCATGGGTGGTAGGGAGCTGGATGACATCATGTCCTTCAGGAGCCAATAAGGAGCTCAGGATACTAGACGTTATCTGGCCCCATAATTCTCTCTCCCTGCACCTTTGTGCTTTACACAGAGCAGGTCCTTCAGTGTTATATTGCTGTGGTTTGCACTCTGTACTTACATGGGTGAGGCTCCAGATTCCTCTACTGTCATCCCTCCCTCTGTCGCTCTGAATTTAAAGCTGACCAGCCACTCAGTGTTTACTGTCAATATAGTCTCTGGCATTTTCTCTGTCACTCTCTCTCTCTATAAAATTCTCAAATCCTCTCCGGATGCTTTTTGACACGCATCAAAAACTGAACAAAAGTATGATTTCCTACCAAGTCCATCATTGTGTCAGCAGAAAATCACCATGACTATCAAATTAGAAAAAAATTGACTATTCTAAATTAGAAAATTATTTTAATTATTTTTTGTGGTATCTGGTCAAGATGTATTTGCCATATTGAAAATATTTTAGTGAATTAAGTGAATACATATTTAACCATTATTCTTATTCTTAATGCATGCTACTTGAAGTTACTGAGCTGTTTAACAAAATGTCTTAAAATTTGTCAACATGACATGCCAATTTATGGTTGAACGCTCCTGAAATCTACCACTCTGGTGATTGGGCTGGCTACAATCTTTAGCTTTGGTTTTAGTTTTAGCTTTGGCCTGGAAAGGGAATTGTGGCTAATGTTTGCTGACAGTTAAATGATAAAGTATGATAAATTATTTGGAAACAGCTATAGATCATTGGTAGCTTTTATCCTGAACCATCAATCACAGCCTGGCCCTCTGCATTCGATCTTTTGATACAGAGAAAGCATCGCTTTTGGAAACTACAGTATGTACATTATCAATTTATAATGTACATAAAATAATCTAACGTCCTCACATTTTACAGTTTGTCCTTTGATAAACAGATTTTAAAAATGTTGTTACTTTGTTAACATTGAGTCTAACTATTGTTTTAACTATAATTCGAATAGTTGAGAAAAAGGAATCCATGCTTACATTTTTTAGTCAAAGTTAGGGACAGACTGCAATGCACAATAATTGAATAGCTTCTATTGTCATTTTCATAAATCATTTTCCATCACTCCCCTGTCCGACTAAGCTTCCTAGGAGTGCGGCAGGGTGTCCCGTAATTACCACGGGGTGAAAGGTTTGCCAATCCATCCTCCGCTGATCCCCATGAAGAACAGTCAGCTAATTATTTTCATTATCTGTGTGAAGTGTAGGTAATCATGGAGATGAGGCCCAGCAATGCCCCCCCCCCACCTCCTCCACCACACTCCACTGCACGCTACGGAGGGCCTCACACCACACTAGTGGCAAAAGCAAGCTTGCGACCACACACCCAGGGAGGCGAAGGCAGTGCTGTCATAGATTATATTTAAGGTTGCCTCACAGGTATGTGGGTCCTAACATGTAGTTAGTGAGGGTTAGAGAGTCTTGAGGGGGTTTATCAGGTGACCTGACTGACACTGGGGTCCATAATTGAATCCTCAACTCAACTCAACTTTAACACTTTGTTGTACGTCGCTCTGGATAAGAGCATCTGCTAAATGCCTGTAATGTAATGTAACTGTGAATGCTGGAAGCCTGAATCTCTGTTTATCTCCCCCCCCCCACCAGAATCATATTTTGTGCCTTTACACATAATTGTGATTGTTTCCCCTGTATTATCAGGGAGAAAATCTACATGGCATGTATGCACAAAAAGCAATTCAATCCATCTGTCCTTTGTGGATTCAACATGTCATTGTTATTTTAATGCAGTCTTTCCGCCAAGCCCCACCCTCCCTGTCAAAATATTTGACGAATGTCGAAAGAGACAAATCATCTCCCAGTTCAGGCTTTCTGACCCCTCCGGTGGTGGGCAAGCTGCATTGTTTGCAAACTGTGACACGGTATCATGTTCTTTCCTTTCTGCGGGTGCAGCCTGCGTGACCCCACCAGAGTTCCGGGCGTGGCCCCCCTACCCCTTCCATGCATCCTGGGATGGGCCATTCAGACAGGGGTGAGCGATTCAGAAAGCCGTGTTCGGTGGCCCGGGGCCGCCCCCATCCCAAACGCTCCCTCCGCCTTTCCACTGCCCCTTCCTGTGATCCAGAGATCGCAATGTGATGCCGTCTCCTGCTTTTTGTCATTTCTATTGCAAAACAGACTGCAAGTGCGCTCTGCTCATATGAGTGCAATACAGTTCTCCATGTGGCACTGTCAACAAACACCATCCTTTTCCTACGTTTTGTTCCAAGAGCAGTGTTAGCCTCAAAAGCAGTCAGCTTTTCTGATATGAAATTAATTTGCTGATATATTTTCAATATTATTCATATTTGACAAATATACGATCCAGCCATGTATGGAAACGCTGTGTGAATTTATGATTTACATCTGATGTGTTGATGTAATTGTTTGGTATATGTGTAGGTCAGAGCAGACTACAAAAATGCTTGGATTTGCATTTCACATGCAAATACAATTTTCACTAAAGTGCACACATTTTTGTTTAATGATCTGGTAATTTGTTTGAGGTAGTGTTTTTGTTTATATTCTGCATATCATTACAATATTTTTTTACCTGTATTGTGTAATACCAGGTCGTGTTATACCTACTTATTTACGAGACTGTCCTGTATGTAGATGCTTTTATAATGTTTGGATACATTATGAGCACTCCTGCTAACAAGCAGATTTATTATAATCCTATTTAATTTTATTCCATAGAATAATTTTTTCCAAGGAGCAGAACATGATAAAATAATATTTTAAATTTTTACATTTTAAGCATTTAGCAGATGCTCTTATCCAGAGTGACTTACAAGATGTGCATTAATACATGGTAAGAATAATCATTGTTCGCGCAAGAGATCAGTGCAGTAATACAGCGGTAGACATTGTTAGCAGATGCTGTAACACTGGGAAGGAAAGAGTTAGTATTTTTATTTTTATACATTTTTTGGGGGAGGAAACAAGTATACATAAAAAAGTATTAAACATGTAGGCAGTGGTAATAACAATTGATTAGATGTACAGACTTCAGTGGTAGTGGAGTCTGAAAAGGTGGGTTTTGAGTCTCTTGCGGAAGATCGCAAGTGATTCCGCAGTCCTGACCGAGTGTGGAAGATCATTCCACCACCGAGGGTCAGGACAGAGAAGAGGTAGGACCACGAGGAGCAGCTGCCAGGTGCCTGGAGGGATGGGACAGTCAGTTTACCAGAGGAGGCAGAGCGGAAGGGTCTGGCTGGGGTGTAGGGTGTGATGAGTGTCTGGAGGTAAAGGGGAGCAGTTCCTCTAGGTGCTTCATAAGCCAGCACCAGTGATCTGAATCTGATGCATGCTGCGATGGGGAGCCAGTGTAGAGAGGAAAGTAGAGGGGTGACATGGGTGAACTTGAATTGATTGAACACTAGACATGCTCCTCGACGAATTGCAGTGGCTTGATGGCACAGGCCGGTGGGCCAGCCAGCAAGGAATTGCAGTAGTCCAGACTACAGTTCACCAAGGCCTGGACCAGGAGTTGGTTGACCTCTTGGGTGAGGAACGGTCGGATCCTCCGGATGTTATGGAGGGAGAATTGGCAGGTCCGGGTGATCGCTGCGATGTGACCTGAACACCACAGCTGATTGTCCAGGGTCATTCCAAGACTCCTTGCAGACTGGGACGGAGACACTATGGAGCCTTCCATGGTGATTGAAGCATCAATCATCGGGGAGCCCTTTGCTGGGAGCAAGAGCAGCTTAGTCTTCCCCAGGTTCAGCTTCAGGTAGTGGGTAGACATCCAGACAGAGATGTCTGCCAGGCATGCAGAGATCTGCAGCAGGACCTGGGTCTCAGAAGAAGATAAATAGTTGAGAAAAACCACGAGCAGCGATGACAGAACCAAGTGACTTGGTGTACAGGGAGAATAGGACAGGGCCTAGCACCGAGCCCTGCGGGACTCCGGTGGAGAGGGTGTGGGGAGAGGAGAGGGATCCTCTCCAGGCAACCTGGTAGGATCGATCAGCCAGGTATGACTTGAACCATACCAGTGCAGATCCAGAGATTCCCATCTCAACAAGAGATGAGAGCAGGATTTGATGGTCCGTGGTATCAAATGCAGCTGACAAGTCGAGGAGGAGGAGGATGGAGCTGAGAGATTGGGTCAATTGTAGAGCCTCAGCGACCACAAACATTACATTACAATTTTACATTTTAAGCATTTAGCAGGCGCTCTTATCCAGAGCGACTTACAAGATGTGCATTAATACATGGTAGGAACAATCATAATAATAATAATAATAATATACGCCATTTAGCAGACGCTTTTATCCAAAGCGACTTACAGTAGTGAATGCATACATTTTCAGTATATGTGGCTCTAGTGGGGATTGAACCCACAACCTAAGCGTTGCCAACGCTGTGCTCTACCAACTGAGCCACAGAGAGCCATCATAGTTAGTGCACGAGATCAGTGCAGGAACACAGCAATAGACATCATTGCAGGCATCAGCATACCACACCTGTAACACCTGTAACACCAGGAAGGAAAAGGTTAGTGTTTTTTTTTGTGTGTTTTTTTTTTTGGGGGGGAGTATAGTGTTGAACAAGTAAACAGTTGGTGAAGACAATTTAGCTAGATGGACAGAGTTCAGCGGTAGTGGAGTCTGAAGAGGTGGGTTTTGAGTCTCTTGCGGAAGATCGCAAGTGATTCCGCAGTCCTGACCAATTGCGGAAGGTTGTTCCACCAGCGGGGGATCAGGACAGAGAAGAGGCAAGACCACGAGGAGCGGCTGCCAGGCGCCCGGAGGGAAGGGACAGTCAGTTTACCAGAGGAGGTGGAGTGGAGGGGTCTGGGAGGTGTGTAGGGAGTGATGAGTGACTGGAGGTATGGGGGAGCAGTACCTCTGGCCGCTTGAAAAGCAAGCACCAGTGACTTGAATCTGATGCGTGCTGTGATGGGGAGCCAGTGCAGAGAGGAGAGTAGAGGGGTGACGTGGGTGAACTTCGGCTGGTTGAACACCAGACGAGCAGCAGCATTCTGGACTAGTTGCAGTGGCTTGATGGCGCAGGCCGGAAGGCCTGCCAGCAAGGAATTGCAGTAGTCCAGACGTGAGATCACCAGGGCCTGGACCAGGAGTTGAGTGGCCTCGTGGGTGAGGAACCGTCGGATCCTCCGGATGTTGTGGAGGGAGAAACGGCAGGTCCGAGTGATCGCTGCAATATGTCTCGAGAAGCACAGCTGGTTGTCCAGGGTTACCCCAAGACTCCTGGCAGACTGGGATGGAGACACTATGGAGCCTTCCACGGTGATTGATGCATCAATCATCGGGGAGCCCTTCGCTGGGAGGAAGAGCAGCTCTGTCTTCCCCAGGTTCAGCTTCAGGTGGTGGGTGGACATCCATGCGGAGATGTCAGCCAGGCATGCAGAGATCCGTGCCGGGACCTGGGTATCAGATGGAGAGAAGGAGAGAAACAGTTGAGTGTCATCAGCATAACAGTGATAGGAAAAACCATGAGCAGAAATAACAGAGCCAAGCGACTTGGTGTACAGAGAAAATAGGACGGGGCCTAGCACCGAGCCCTGCGGGACTCCGGTAGAGAGGATGTGGGGAGAGGAGAGGGACCCTCTCCAGGCCACCTGGTAGGATCGGTCAGCCAGGTAGGACTCGAACCATGTCAACGCAGATCCAGAGATAAACATCTCGACGAGAGATGAGAGCAGGATCCGGTGGTCCACGGTGTCGAATGCCGCCGACAGGTCGAGGAGGAGGAGGGCGGAGCTAAGGGATTGGGACTTAGCCCCGTGAAGAGCCTCAGTGACAGCAAGGAGAGCAGTCTCTGTGGAGTGGCCTGCTCTGAACCCAGATTGGTTGGGATCAAGCAGGTCGTTCTGTAAGAGATGAGCAGACAGTTGGTTATAGACAGCCCGCTCTAACGTTTTGGAAAGGAATGGGAGGAGAGAGACAGGTCGGTCTAATGCTGGGTAACCAACACTCACTACAACGCAACGAGATGACTCCTACCGTGGTCGAATGCACACTACTGAGATATGGCCAATAACGCGCTTAAATCCTCCCTGACAACAATAGAGACTAATTACCAATCCCTTACACTAATCAACTACAGACACGGGTGCTACGCCTTTTAAAACAAAACCGATTGAAACGCTAAGTATCAATCAACTTTGAACTAAATCTTCTAAGCAGCAACTGAAGCTAGTAATCAAGACTAATAAACTGGAACAAAAGCAACAAGCTACTAATTAAACTAACAAAGTAACGAGTCCTGCTACTGCAACAAGTGAAAACAGGCAGTGAACGCCGAAAACTACACACAAAGTCTAACGCCGGGTAACCAACACTCACTACAATGCAACGAGATGACTACTAATGTGGTCGAATGCACACTACTGAGATACGGCCAATAACGCGCTTAAATCCCTCCTGACAACAATAGAGACTCATTACCAATCCCTTACACTAATCAACTACAGACACGGGTGCTACGCCTTTTAAAACAAAACCGATTGAAACGCTAAGTATCAATCAACTTTGAACTAAATCTTCTAAGCAGCGACTGAAGCTAGTAATCAAGACTAATAAACTGGAACAAAAGCAACAAGCTACTAATTAAACTAACAAAGTAACGAGACCTGCTACTGCAACAGGTGAAAACAAGCAGTGAACGCCGAAAACTACACACGAAGTCTAACGCCGGGTAACCAACACTCACTACAACGCAACGAGATGACTCCTACCGTGGTCGAATACAGCAGGATTCAGAGAGGGATTTTGAGGAGGGGGATGACATGGGCGCTTTTGAGGGGAGAGGGGACAGAGTCAGAGGAAAGAGAGGAGTTGATAACATTGGAGACAAAGGGATGGATGTCCATAGCAATGGACTGGAAGAAAGGGTAAGGAATGGGATCGAGAGGGCAGGTGGTAGGTGAGAGTGAACAAGATGTCAGGGAGGGGTGAGAAGAAAGATGGGGGGTGAGCGGTTTAGGTAGCGAGATGGGTGAGGGAGGGTTAGGTGAGGAAGGGGATGGGGGGAAGGAGTTGCGAATGTCATCGACCTTCTTGCGAAAGAAGGATGCAAAGTCATCGGTGGTTAGAGAAGAGGGGGATGGGGAAGGAGGAAGAGTGAGGAGAGAGGAAAACGTAGAGTACAGTTTGCGAGGATTAGAAGCAGAAGATTGAATCTTGGAAAATAAAAATGCAGATTTAGCAGAGGGGAGGTTAGAGGAAAGGGTAGCCAGGAGTGTATGAAAGTCAATCAGGGCCACAGGGGATTTTGATTTTCTCCATTTCCTTTCTGCCGCTCGTAGTTTGAGTCAGTCGGCCCGAATGGAGTCAGTTAGCCAGGGGTTGGGGGGTCGGAGATGAGCAGGTTTAGTGGAGAGAGGACAGAGTGAATCAAAGGAGGAGGAGAGAGAGGACAGTAGGGTGGATGAGGCTTCCTCAGCAGGTAGCTATAGGGGGAAGGGATGATAGAACAGAAGCTGACAGGGCTGTGGGGGAGAGAGAGTGGAGGTTGCGACGGACAGAGACAGTGGGGGCAGAAGAGGGTTTAGGCACAGAGGGGAGGAGATACCACAATGTTGGGTGAGGTGCAGTTCTTATTGAAGACCAGGTCCAGTTGGTTGCCGGACTTGTGGGTGGATGGGAATTCAGCCATGGTGAAGTCGAAGGATTGAAGCATGGGGAGAAATGTGGAGGACTGAGGGGTGTCCAGCAATCATCCCCCACCCCAATTCCTGTGCAATAAAAAACTATAAGTGTAAAATTCAGAAATGCATGATTTAAAAGTACAAATTACAAAGTGCCAACTTGGATTTATAATGAAGTTTCTAGATTATTCAAATAACACGATGTTTGGTTTATTTTGATAAAATGTGGACATTGTAAGTAAAAAGTAAGCGGACAAAATAAGTGCATAGTCACTTAATTATTTTTTTTAAATAACATTGTACTGTTAGATATTAATCTCAAATCAGAATACATGGATTCATTCCTCTATATTCTACACACTTTCTAATAAAGATAATTCTATAATCATTTGAATGCTTGGAATACTGCCAATGAGTAGGCTCCTTATTTTCTTAAATTGCCATGATATGCCTTGAGAACTATACATTATTGTTCTATTAATCTTCCAACTAAAGGCCTAATTAATAACTTTATGACTCATCATCAGTAAATAAGCTGGTATGTTTATAAATGTTCACGAGAAAGGTAAAAGTTCATATCTGCCTTAATGTTGATCTTTAAATAGAAATGATAAAAAAGGCAAACTTTGTTAACCAAGTTGAGAACATCATGAAATATTTTCTTTTAACAAACCACTTTAAGATAAGGTGACGAAAGTGCTAAACTTGCTTTTAGCTGCCTCCAACCACATAGTTTGTTTTATTGTTGAAACCAGCCAGAGCTTCCTGCTCCTATATTAATGACACACATTAATTTCAATAAACATTGCTTCTCCCATTGTCACACAGATAATATCTACATTTAGTGAGAAAATAATGCTAAATCTTGTCCAGTGACACATTATAAAATTAAATTGAATCCAGCATATCAGTCATCTATTTTATCTCTTTATGCATCTTTACATTGGCTTCCAGCATGCTAAAACATTTTGCTTTGTAAATAGTTAGAGATTTAAAAGGAACAGGAAATACTGAGGCACATGAATTATGCAGTTATGCAACTTCTCGTTTAGTTTAAGGTCAGTCCTTCAGCCTTCAGCTTTAGAAGTTTCAAGAAGGACCTGCGTTCAACACTTTTATGTGCCCTCTTGCTTTAGTGAATCTCCATGATCTCCCAGGTAAAGGAGCATGACCACTTTTGCAGTGAAAGTGTTGCCGTAATGTTGACGTAGAGTGGCAAGATCGTCAGAAAGTTAAACCCCTCAGGAGACATATGTATGTGTATGTAACTACAGGAGAGCAGAGTGACTCAGAGCTCAACAAACTCATTACTTCCTCTCAGATTAACTCCCATATCCCTCATTCTTTTATTAAAAATTCCCCTGCAGAGGCCTGCACTCTGTGAGCTAACTCCTTCTAGATTAATCAATTGCCACTGAAATTGGGTTTGTAGGTTGTTTCACCTCTTATGAAAGAAAACTATAGTATTCAGATAGGATCAAATGTTTTATCATAAGTATCTTAAATGTAATAATAATCTGGTCACAATGGTAAAGGTTAATTGCACCAGGCAATAGGGCAAAAGCTGAAAGGTATTGCATGCTATTACAGAATGTGATACTGAGATGCTGGAATGCACTCTAAAGCTGCAATCACATTCTTAAAAAGATGGAGGAGTGCTCACACAGGAAGAAATGACACCCCAGGTCAAAAGTTACAGCTTTTAACATCTTGTCAACACAATGCGAAAGTTAAATGACTGAAAACTAATTTCAGTAATGCGAACAAGGTCTCTTTTAGGACTGCCATCAAACAGTACAGAGGTTTGGTCTAATTGATCATTAATAAGTCATTATAATTACACAAAGGGGCCAGCATTCTGGTTTTAACATAAGGAAGTGAAACCAGTCATAACAATTATGCTTTGGACAACTGATAACTAATACAGTTGCATATTGTTTTGATGATTTCACCAGTATTATTTAGTTGTGGCACATTTTTGTTAAACAAAACTAGACTTACAAAGTTGGTCTACTTTGTAATTCAAATGTATAATGTACAGGTATGAAATTTAATCTAACAATAATGTATTGTGTCGTGAACTGAATAATGAAATTATTATTGTTTTACATGCTTCTCCATGCTCACATAATATGTTTCATTCATTTCAGGGATAGACACAATAATAATGTTTTAGAAACAAACAAAAATATATAGTATGCATACAGCAGTTCTAATTCAAAGCCTATGACAAAGCGCTATCTGTGTCTAAATGTTAACAAGGTAGTATTTAAGGGTTACGGAGAAGTTACTGTCTTGTGTGAAATGTCTGTGTGAAACATGTCTGCATTTTTGATGAACCTTCACTGTGGGTCAGTCAGGACATGCTTATCCATTGTATTGGTTTCATAGAGTAACCAGTATTACAGGACAGTGCTGCCATAGGGACTGTGACACGCACATACCCATACATACACACACATGCATATGCACGCACACACTTACCGACGCACACACAACCACACTGCTGAGGAAGTAGGTCTGGGGTCTATGTGAATCTTTGCTCTCCTTGCTGTTGGAATACATGGCTGTTCTGATCTCTGGAGACTATTGGCTGAATGGAATTCGAATAATTCCAAGATTCTGAAATCTGAAGATTTTGTATTTGCTGGATTCAAGTTTACATTTCAGGCAGACCTTTATTTTTGAAGATGAGCCTATATGATTCAAAGGCTACTGTAGGAAAAAAACTAGTTTTTATAAAAAATAACTACTTATGTAAGTACAGTACTGTATCATACTGTAAAATTATGAATTTCAGATTTTGAGGACACAAAATCACATATAAAGAGGACACAAAAAGGAAAGAATGGGTTTGTGACTACATGTGGTACAACTGGTGTGTCCTGTACATTGGAAATATGGAATACATTCATTGTAGTCTTTTCTTCTCAGCCTGAACAAATTTCTTTAAAATTCTTCAAACTTCATAATGTCTAAAGCCCTTTCAGAGTGTAGCGGTAGCATAACAGCACTGCCACAGCCGTGATTCTACCATGTGACCACCATGGTACCTAACTGTTACACAGCACTGCTGCTCATGGTTTGAATGGTAGAAAGGTAATTTCACATGGAAAAGAGGATTGGAATGACAACCATGTTACCATCATGGGTGAAAGAAATGCCAAGTTAAATTTACTCCACATGACAAGAAACACAGCCACTCATCTCTGTGGAAATTGTTAGGATAGCGCAGTAGTGGCAGGGTCATTGTTGAAATAGCCATCCTAACAGATTTGTTTTATAATTCCTATGAACTTACTTGTTTAAAGTACATGCTCCAACAGTGGAGTTCTGTACTGGCAGGAATTCACAGCTTTATTTATATATGTGAATGACAGATTCTGAGGTAGAGACTTCATGTGGAACAGATCATGCCTTTTGGGAAAATAAATCAAGTAGCCTATATATTCAATTTGAAAATTGCAATTACTCCTCCAAAATATTGGTTAAACTATTGCAGTTTTTTGTGTGAAAGAAAGCTTGTATTTTTCAGCCTTTCAAATTGGCTACTTTTTAAAAATTAAATGATTATCCAAAGCTGTCAAAGCCATAACTTGTGAGTGTGAATAAAATTTGGTGTCTCTGTTCTCTATGTGAACCTATAATTAACCTATTTATCACAGTAAATAAACACAAAATGATGTATATTACTATTACAGCCGTGGACTGTGTCCAGGCCTGAAAATGTTTGTGGAGAACACACTCATACTTACTATCATTTAAGACTAGACTCAAACCTCTGAATATATCAAAACATAAAAACATTGCCATTTTGTCTATTAGCTTATTCACTTCTTAAAATGCGGTTGTGGTAGACAGCTAATACGTTAATAAACAGTTAATAAATGATTGTTTTGTTTATAATACTGCCTCCTCTGGGTTATTTAACCTGCCTACGCCCTCTGCAAGGTCTACGCGTGTCACCCCACCCCTAGGGACACCACAATATATATATATATGCTGGGCTTCTTTCTGGTCCAGTTTCTTAGTTAAGACATGCAGTTTCTCTCGCAGGACCGGAAGTTCTTCATTCTGCCTTTGTTCGATCAGGAGGGCTGCAGAGGTGGTTCGGTGAAGTTCCTGCAAAGCCAGAATCTTTTCTTCTTGCTTTACAGAAATCTTTTGCAGATTCGAAAACCCCATTTCGACTTCCTCCAACTGTCCAAGCTGCCATGCTTGTTCCCCTAGTTGGATCCTCACCTCGTCCTAAATGTAAACTTTTTTTTTAACCTCTGGCAGTTTACCGCTTACCTTTGTACCATTTCAGGTTATTCACTGGACTTCAACTGCTTAAATTTCAGTAAAAACTGGAAAATGGGGGTGTTCTAAAACTTTTGACGATAGTGTATACAGTGGGGAAAATAAGTATTTCACCCCCTGCTGATTTTGCCAACAAGGGTTTCTCCACCAAGTACTGAGTCATGTTTTGCTAGGGGGTGAAATACTTATTTTCCTCAATAAAACACAAATAAATGTTTAAAATTCATATAATGTGATTTTCTGGGATTTTTGTAAATATTCTGTCTCTCACTGTTAAGATGAACCTAAAACCAAATAAATGAAAATTATAGACTGTCTCTCACTGTTCCTTTCTTTTTAAGGGGGCAAACTCACAAAATCAACAGGGGGTGAAATACTTATTTTCCCACTGTATATATATTGTGGTGTCCCCAAGGGTTGGGCGACACTCACGGACCTTTGCAGAGGGCGTAGGCAGGTTAAATATCCCAGAGGAGGCAGTAATATAAACAAAATGATAAATTAAACTATTCTTGACAAACACAAAACAAAGGGTGGGGTCTTCGGGGGAATACAAACACATAAAGTCCACAATCCTTAGCTCATTGTCAATGTCCGAAATCCAATCCACAGAATCCAGTTCCGTTCCGCAATCCAGTCCATAGTCGATATCCAAAGGGGGGTCCTCAAACAACCCAATTTCATACACAAAACACTCTTTCCAAATCCTGGCTGGTCAAAAAGACTCAAAATGGCCTTCAGCTGGTTGTTAGTCCCAATCCCTTTACTCCGTTCAGGTGTTACTGTGGCCTGCTGGGAAATGTAGTGTTTCCTGGCTCCCATGTGTTGTAGGCCAGGCAGCCATTTCCTTGTGCAGCCCCTTGGGCTACCACAATATATATATATATATATTGTGAAAGCATGAGAGGTTGTTCTCTAGACTGTCAGGCGTGGGTAGTGCAAAGACGTCAAGAAGTATGGCAAAACAAGGTTCTCAAAAAGAAAAGTATTTAATTATGACAAAAGGTTTTGGGAAAAAATTCAGTAACAAAACGTGTTCTTCATCCAGTCATCAACTTAAAAGGTTTACTGCTATAATTGTGCACCAAGAGAAAAAAACTCAAAAGATTGTATCTTTGTTACCACCAGCTGAGGATTCTCCAGGAGAGGCCATGGACACAAACCTCCTCAGATGACTTCCTCCCTTTTGTCCCTGCTTGGAGTAAATATATAGGCCTCCATGAGGCAATCACTGGTCTTGATCACTTTCAGCTGCACCATCCCACACACAGGGAATGGGGGAATGGGGAATGTAGTTGTTCAGGTGGCCGCCATTTTGTAGTTGGACACACATATCTGCCCTCAACCACCATGCCTCTCATGGTGTCACACATCCCCCCTCTCTATTGTAAGACTCTGTCCTTAGTCTTCTCCATCACCTGATGGCATATAACAGGTGTGTGTGAGCCAGATTCAAGACCATTGTATGATGTGGTTGGGGCAGCAGTATCTGCTCAAGGATGATGTCTTTTTTTACCATCTGGTAAGCAAACCATTTTTCACTTAGAAATGGGGGTATGTGGATATGGACCTATCCCCTTGTACTACACCCTATATTTCTCAAAGCATTCACCAGAGTGGGGGCCTGTAATTAGGCAGTTCCATACTAGTCTGTTAAGCAGAGAAAACCCCTGGTTTCCTGGCTGTCCTCGTCACTGGAGAACAGGAGGATTCTCTGGTCCCTGACCTCCTCCACTTCCAGGACTGATACCGTCTCGTCTAGGGAGCCCACTGCACCTGCAAGAGCATGTACTGGAGAGGGGGCTTTCAAAAACGTAATCAAGTAAACACCTGACTTATTTATCTCTGGGTTTGTCTTACCCTTATGCTTCCGTGGTTCCCTGGTAAGCCTCTGCTGGGTTTCTCTCCACAGAATTTGGAAGGCCATGTAGTCACGCCCTATTAACATGAGAACTGATAGTGTTTCCGCCACCCCAGCCCACATTTGAACTGGTCCCCGGGTGGTGGTTAAAGTCAGCTCAATGGTGGGATACTCCCGGGTTTCCCCATGAACACATGAGACAGGAAGACTTGCCTCCTTACGCAAGCATGAGAGGTCAACTTGGGATGTATGCACAAGGGTGATCATGCTACCAGAGTCCAGTAAGGTTTCGACATCCTGGTGGTTCACTGTTAGTGGACAGGTTGGGGGTTATGTTGCTGAACCCCCCAGTAATGAGGCAAACAAGTTGCCATGATAGCTGAAGGAAAGTTTACATGATTCTGCCATTGGCATCGGCTCATCGAGTTTCCTACACTATCACGAGAGGTGTCCCAACTCACCACACCGGTAACACTTGTGTGCATCCATGTCACTGAGCCTACTTTGCTGTGCCGGATAGCCGCTGTCTGACTTTGGTTTAATTGGCAGGCTTTGGTATTTTGGGGTCCTTTGGAAGGGAAACTCCTGCCTGTACTGAGGAAGAACTTGCCTGTTCTTTTTGGGAAGTGTGGAGCATGTCTACGGTGGCTTCTACTAAATCAGTGGCTGTGGACATGGGATGTTTGCTGATGATCCGTTTTGTCTCGTAAGGCAAGGCTTAGATCCATCACAATGGTTTCAACCACAGTGGCAGAGTTATTGGTTACTGGCTGAAGCAACTTCCTGGTGACACTAATCAATTCATGCATTTGTGCCCAAGGACTTTGGTAATTTTGAAACACCCAGATATGGAAGCGCTGTGCCATGTTAAATTTAGTGAGCCCATTCCTACTAAAGATCTCCTGATGCAAGTGGTAATAGTTATTAGCTAGAGCCGGGTCCAAATCCTGGAAGGCTTTCTGGGACTCCCCGGACAGAAAAGGGGCTAAAAGCCCTACCCATTGGTCTTTGGGACACTTATCCCTGGTTACAGTCGATTCAAACGCATGAAGAAAAGCTTCAACATCATCTGTCACTCCTGTCTTTGGAATGAAATCACTGGCATGGATTTGTGTGGGGCCTGCGCCTCCACTGGTGGCTTCCTGTTGTCATAACTGTAGTTCCCAGGCCTTCAAGACATTAGCCTTCCTTTGCTCCTCCAATAGAGCCATATTGGTTTCATGTTGGGCCCAGGCTTCCATTCCTTCTGGGTGGTCATTTAATAGATTGAAAAAATTGTTAGTCAAGTCTACTTCTTCTTTGGACATCAGCACTTAACCCACCCAGTTGCCCGCATTCTCTACCAAATGTTGTTCTCTAGTCCAGGGGTCCCCAATTACCGGGCCGTGGATCATTTGGTACCGGGCCGCACAGAAATAATAAAAACGTTTTAATTTAAATTTTATTTCCATTTTATTGACTATTGCAGTCTGCAGGGTGTTTTATTTTGAAAAATGACCACTTCCGTCTGTGCCTCTTTTCCGCACTTGTCTCAGTTTTTTTCCATGCACCAATAAATTAAGCCAAGCTAACCCTAGCAAAAATGAGTAAAAAACAAACATTGCTGGAGAGCTTCTTTGAAAAGGGGGAAAGACCCAGTGATGAGACAGCAGAAGACTCCAAGACTGCCAAAAAAAAAAGAAAGCTGCATTTAAAAGAAGTTGAGTTGAGTCACATTTACATTATAAATGTAATAATTAAATTAATAATTAAATGATATAATATGCACTTTATTGTGTTGTGATTCTCTTCCCCCCCCCCTTTGAAGATTGATTCTCAATTCTTGATCTCTTTCAGCTGCACCATTCTCTGGGGAATGTAGTTCTTCAGGTGGCTGCCATTTTGTAGTTGTAGTCCCGAATGGAGCCATCAGATAGGGACATATCTGCCCTCAACCTTCTTTTCTTTTCTTTTAACATAAACAATGTCACATTACAATTTCAGGATTTTTTTTTACATCAATATGTTTGATAGTCCTGAAGTCAACTTGGAGGGCACCTCGCTCTCGGAGGAGGTGCTGGTGTGTGACAGTGAACAGGAGCATCTGGAGGCTTTTGAGTAGGTACAGGATCAGCAGATGCAACCCTTGGAAAGGACGTTAGATGTGAAGCATGCCAGGTTTTTCCATCTGTCATGATGTATGTGCACGGACCAACTTGTTTCTTTATTTCCACAGGCTGTGTGATTTTCGGATGGGCTTTTGGAACGTGCAGTGGTTTCCGATTACATGGTTGAATCTCTCAATGGCACCGTTGGAAGCAACGTGGTAAAGGGATGAGCGATGTGTCTCGCACTCAGGAAGGAGGAGAAGGAAGCAGATATAATTTGAGTCCCATTATCTGTAGTGAGAGACTCACAGTCATAATTGGGAAGGAATTTGTCAGACCACGACAGGAGTCCAAGAAAGGAGTGCAGGGAGATGGGATCATCAGGAGCAGGAGCAGGAGCATCAGGAATGGCAGTGAGGTGTTCTAGGAAGCGTAGGCTAGACTGTCGAAAGTGGCACTTTGTTATGCTCCCTCAGGTCAACACACATATGAATTCCATGTGCATGTGCATTTAAAGTTCATTTTAAGTTTACTTTTGAATACTTCAAAGTGTCTGTGTAGTTTATTTTCAATTTATGAAGTAAACTTACATACGTACTTCAAAGTATCCATGTAGTGCAATTTCAATTTATGAAGTACACTTCTTCAAATACTTACAAGTATACTTTTGAATACTTCAAAGTATCTGTGCAGTTCATTTTCAATTTATTTAAAATGTGTCCAGTATGAATTCCACTTTAAACTTTACAAGAAATATACTACTGTATTCAAGTGTATTTAACATCTTTAAAATACGATTGAATTCTTAAGTAATTCCTGTATGTCCTTACTGGTAGAAACCCAAATTACCTAAATAAATCTTAGACGCAAGACGCAAAATGTAACTCAGACACAATTATTGTCAAATAGCCTAAGCATTTGAACCAGCTTTACTGAAAATATTGCTGCCATAAACTGTGGGTATGATGAACTTTAAATGACAGAATAAGTAAGAATACTGCTTGTACTGTTTTGTACTACATTAAAATGAACAGGGGTTATGGTTATTTTAAGTAATAATATGCTTCTTTTTCATTTGTACATGAAATGCAGGCTCACATCTTTTCTGCTTTCACATGTTTTAAGAATTCATTGTCTTGCACAGTTATTTCTTTGAATTTCCTATAAAATTCAATTTAAAAAGTGAAATGTTCATTTTAACATAGTACAAAATAGTACAGACAGTACCCTTATTAATTGTGTAATTTAATGTCTAATTAATGCATCCTAATGAATGCATCTGATTATGGCATCAATCTTCTCAGGGTTCAAGGCTGGTTTGGATTCAAGGTCTTTGTGTGCTCCGGATTGTCGGCCAGTCAGACTGATTGTAGCCGAGGTTTCTCTTCCAAACACCAGGGCAGTTAGATATCCAATGTAGAGGGAAGAGTTCAGGCTCTTCAGACACTTCAATTGGCGAGCAGATACACAAACTGCAGATCCTGGCATCAGAGGCATCTTAAAAATATGAATTACCATTTTACATTTATTTAAAGGACAACATAAACATTTTGGCAAATAACACAAATATTTCACTTGTTTTGACATTTAATAAATGCATTTATGGACCTTGCTAGTGAATCGTGTTGTTTTGGAGAACTTACCAGCATAAGTTGTAAATAACATAACATATTGCATTAGACAACTGCTTCAATTGTGACGACCGCGGTAAGGACCCAGACGCAGATCAGGGATTAGGCAAAAGAGTTGTTTATTCACAGGCAGGGGTCAAAACCAAGAATCAGGGAATCAGAGGTACAAAATCGCAAGGCAGAGAGAAGTAGTAATAGGGCAGTCAAAAGGTCGATACTCAGGAATCAGAAGGGCAAAAGGACAAAATCGCTGGGCAGGCTCGGGGTAGTAATCAAAGGGTAGTCTCGGGAAATGCTAATAACTCTGGCTTCGGAAAGGTAGGCTCAGGGAAATAGAATCAACGTACTGACAAGGGGAAAAGAAAACACTGAACATATATACAGGGAGACATAATAGAAATCAGGTGAGACAACGAGGAGAGAGAGGCTGGAACACAGGGAAGAGATAATACATAACAAGAGGGAAACGTAAGACACGGACACTGAACCATACAAACATATAGACAATAAACGACCTGGGAGAACAGGCAGACACGTGCATAGTAAAAGGGGAGGTACGCAAGGAGAAACGCTATGCAAGGCGTATGAGGAGAGAACGGAAAACTAAGCAGGGATAGGATAATGAGAGAGAGAAATGCCGGTAGTAGGAAGCGTGAGATAATTAGTGATTAGTAGTGTTAGTAACCTAATCTAAATCCCTAACGTTAGTAGATTAGTTAGTTAGTACTGTACACACCTAACTAATATATACAAAGTGCGATCAAGAAAGTAGGAAGGAAGAAACGAGAAAATAAGCAAAGATTGAAATCCCGAAATGTAAACACCAAGTGAATGACAAGACAAGGAGTGGATCAGGAACAATAACAGACGGGGATAACAGACGTGAACGAAACATGACTCAAGAAAGATAAACAAAGTACAAAAACAACAGAGCAGATACTCAGAATATAACAGGACCCCCTCAAGAAACGCCTCTTGGCGTTTCAAACAGGAGGGACACAAAACACATGAACAAACAAGACGCAGGGAAAGCCAGGCAGAACGGGGCAAAGCACGTGGCGGGATCTCAGAACAGGCAGGGTCAAAACACATGGCAGAATCTCAGACAGGCAGGGTAAAGGCACGGGGCAGAATCTCAGACAGGCAGGGTCAAAACACATGGCAAAATACTAGACAGCTCGGGAACAATCAAAGTCTCTGATAAGGGTTTTGTCCAATATGAACCGGGATGGGACCCAGATACGTTCCTCGGGACCGTAGCCCTCCCAGTCCACCAGGTATTGGCGACCACGGCTCCTGCGGCGAACGTCCAAAATCTTACGGACCGTGTAGGCATCTCCACCATCAATAAGGCGGGGGGGGGGGTGGCTCAGGGGCGGGACACAAAGGGTGGGTTACAAGGGGCTTGAGGCGGAAACATGGAAGGTGGGGTGAATACGACGCATGGTGTGGGTAACTTCAAAACAACGGCAGTGGACTGATAATTCTGGAAATGGGGAAGGGGCCAATAAAACGGTGCGAGTTTGCGGTGGTCAATTCTGAGGGGAATGTCCCTGGTGGTCAACCAGACCCGCTGCCCAACCCGGTAACGGGGAGCCTTGAGCGCCCCTTGTCCGCCGTCTCCTTCATGCGGGCGCTGGCTCGGAGGAGGTTGCGGCGTGTGAGGTTCCAGGTACGTCGGCATCTACGGATGAACGCCTCGGGCAGAGGGGACACCCACCTCCCTCTCCTGGCTAGGGAATAAGGGTGGTTGGTAACCAAGGCAGCATTCAAAGGGGGACATACGGGATGAGGAAGAGGTTTGGGAGTTGATGGCATACTCTGCCCAGGGAAGATGTTGGCTCCAAGAGGAAGGGTTCCGGGAGCACAAGATCGCAGAACGGTTTCAATAACCTGATTAGCCCGCTCTGTCTGGCCATTAGATTGGGGATGGAAACCTGAGGAAAGACTGACTGACGAACCAAGGAGTAAACAAAAAGCCTTCCAAAACCTGGCGATAAACTGGGGACCTCTGTCGGAAACAATGTTACTGGGGATGCCATGTAAACGAAAACGTGTTGGATAATGAGGGTGGCAGTCTCCTTGGCGGAGGGAAGCTTGGGTAAGGGGACAAAATGAACAGCCTTAGAAAAACGATCAATAACAGTCATAATGGTGGTGTTGCTGTTGGAGGAGGGTAAACCCGTAATAAAATCAAGAGCTATGTGGGACCAAGGGCGGTGAGGGATGGGTAGGGGCTGTAACAAACCAGAGGGATGCTGATGGGAAACCTTATTCTGGGCACAGACAGAGCAGGCAGAAATAAAACTCCCTAACGTCCTGGACCATGGCAGGCCACCAAAACGTCTCTGGATAAAAGACATAGTCCTGCTTATGCCAGGGTGACATGACAGGCGGGAGGAGTGACCCCACTGAAGCACCTGGGATCGGACAGAACTGGGCACGAAGAGGCGGTTCGAGGGACAGCGACTGGGGCCGGCCTCACCCTCCAAGGCGGAGCGCACAGTTGCCTCAATGCGAAGTTGAACGCTGTTGATGGAGCATTGAGGCAGGATGGTGTCCGGAATGGAAACCCTGGATATGGGTTCGAAACGGCGAGAAAGGGCATCAGGTTTAGTATTCTTGGATCCAGGTCGATAGGAGAGAACAAAATTGAATCTCGAAAAGAAGAGAGACCAACGAGCCTGGCGGGAATTGAGTCTCTTGGCAGTCTGCAGGTACTCCAGGTTCTTGTGGTCTGTCCAGACCAGAAAAGGAACTTCAGCCCCCCAGCCAGTGCCTCCACTCCTCCAAGGCGAGCTTGACTGCGAGCAGTTCCCTGTTGCCAATGTCGTAGTTCTGCTCCGTAGGGCTGAGGCGATGGGAATAGAAGGCGCAGGGATGAACCTTCTTGTCCTTGGCGGAGCGTTGGGAAAGGATGGCACCTGCCCCAATGTTGGAAGCGTCGACCTCGACGATAAACTGGGCGGTGGGATCAGGGTGAATGAGAATGGGGTCTGAAGTGAAGCGTTGTTTAAGTGACCGGAAGGCTAGTTCAGCTTGAGGATTCCAGTGAAACCGGATCTTGATGGAGGTGAGGGCGGTGAGTGGAGCAGCAATGGTACTGTAGTTCCTGATGAACCTTCTGTAGAAATTGGCAAATCCCAGAAAGCGCTGTAACTCCTTCCGGGACTCTGGCTGGGGCCAGTCCAAGACAGCCTTGATCTTGCGAGGATCCATTTGGATGCTCCCCCATGAGATGACGGCCCAGGAAGGTGGTGGTGTGACAATGGAAGTCATTTTTCTCTGGCTTCACATAGAGCCTGTTCTCAAGGAGACGCTGTAGAACTCTGCGGACCTGGGTGACATGTTCCTCCATACTCTTGGAAAAATAAGGATATCGTCCAGGTAGACAAAACAAAACTGATTAATGAAATCCCTGAGGACATCGTTGATCAATGCCTGGAAAACGGCAGGGGCATTGGTTAACCCAAAAGGCATTACCAGGTACTCCCAGTGACCTGTCGGAGTATTGAACGCCGTCTTCCACTCATCCCCCTCACGAATGCGCACCAGGTGGTAGGCGTTGCGCAGGTCCAACTTCGTGAAGACGGTAGCTCCATGAAGTAGTTCAAATGCGGACGTCATGAGGGGGAGAGGGTAGCGATTCTTGATGGTGATGTCGTTGAGCGAACGGTAGTCAATACAGGGGACGAAGAGAACCGTCCTTCTTCCCCACGAAGAAGAACCCGCTCCAGCGGGTGATGAGGATGGCCGAATGATGCCAGCGGTCAAGGACTCCTGAAGGTACGTATTCATGGCCTCCGTCTCGGGGCGGGACAAGGAGAAAAGACGCCCCCTAGGAGGTAGCGCCAGACAGGAGTTCAATGGCGCAATCATAGGGACGGTGGGGGCAGGCAGGTGGCTCGGGACTTGGAGAAGACCTCCTTGAGGTCCAGGTACTGGAAGGAAAGACCGATAGGTCAAGACTCATCTCGGAAGAAAGGGGACTCGGGACAGAAGACAGGGGACTCGGAACAGATGAATGGGCTTGCTGCAGGCATTCGGAAAGGCATTGTGGGCTCCAACCCACAATCCTGTGACTGCTCCATTCCACGGACGGATTATGCTTCACCAGCCACGGGTGGCCAAGGACAATAGGTGAGTGAGGGAGTCAATAATGTGCAACCTTATCTTCTCCTGGTGGTTGCCGGAGGTACGCAACGTAAGAGGGGAACTGATCTGGGTAACTTGGGCCAGTCTCTGACCGTTGAGTGTGTTGGCAATAAGGGGGTGTGACAGACTGGAAACTGGAATCCCCCACTTCGCGACCACACCAGCATCCAGGAAACTCTCCTCAGCACCCGAGTCAATGAGCGCGGTGGTCTCGCCTCTGACCCTCCCACTCGATCGTCACCGGCAGGCAGGTCCGTTGCTTAGAGGATCGCTCAACAGGGATGACACCCACTAGTGCTCCTCGCTTAACTAGTGGGCGTTGGCTCCTTAGTAGGCAGTTGAAAATGAAGTGCCCAGACTCACCGCAGTAGAGACAGGATCGGTTGGCCATCCTGCGGTCACGCTCCTGACGAGAAAGGCGGGTCCGATCCAGCTGCATGGGTTCAGGCTCCGGGGGTAGTAGATGGAGCTGCTCTAGGGTGGTTGTAGGCACCGATCGGTGACCTGACCCCGGTCCTCCCAGACCCGGGAAAACCTCCGGAACTACGCCAGCGACGACGCTCCTGAAGCCGGGAGTCCACGCGGATGGCAAGGCTGATCAGGTCATCGAAGGACTCTGGCAGGTCACGAGTCAGGATCTCGTCCTTAATATGTTCGGAGAGTCCACAGATGAAGGCGTCGTACAGCGCCTTCCTTCCCCAGCCACAGGCGTTAGCCAAGGTCTGGAAACGAATGGCGTAATCCGACACCGACCCTCCCTCCTGGCGTAGGTAGAGCATCTCCCGAGCCGCGTCGTGACCCTGCTTAGACCGGTCGAAGACCCTCCTCATCTCCTCGGAAAACCGGTCAAGGCTCTGACAGCAGGGAAGAGAGCCCTCCCACGCGGTGGTAGCCCAGGACTTGGCACGACCGGTCAGTTGGGTGATGACGTAGGCGACCCGGGATAATTCGCTGGGAACGTGGATGGCTGCAGTTGGAAGATCAACTGGCACTGCGTCAGGAACGCACGGCAACCTCCCGGTTCACCTGCGTATCTCTCAGGAGGAGGCAGACGTGGTTCGCGCACCGGCGCGGAAGAAGGCTCGGGTTGAAGTGGCGCCGCGGCATGCTGGGGTGCGGGGTTAATGACCGGAGCTCGCAGCGTGAAGGTAAGCTCAGCCAAACCGGAGGTGAGAGACTGCAGGTGTTCAGTCACACGCTCCAGATGGTCCTGGTGCCGTCCGAGCATGGCACATTGCTGCTCGAGGGCGGAGCGGAGCTGGTCTGGATCTGCTGGGTCCATCTTGGTCAGTACGTCCTGTGACGACCGCGGTAAGGACCCAGACGCAGATCAGGGATTAGGCAAAAGAGTTGTTTATTCACAGGCAGGGGTCAAAACCAAGAATCAGGGAATCAGAGGTACAAAATCGCAAGGCAGAGAGAAGTAGTAATAGGGCAGTCAAAAGGTCGAATCAGAAGGGCAAAAGGACAAAATCGCTGGGCAGGCTCGGGGTAGTAATCAAAGGGTAGTCTCGGGAAATGCTAATAACTCTGGCTTCGGAAAGGTAGGCTCAGGGAAATAGAATCAACGTACTGACAAGGGGAAAAGAAAACACTGAACATATATACAGGGAGACATAATAGAAATCAGGTGAGACAACGAGGAGAGAGAGGCTGGAACACAGGGAAGAGATAATACATAACAAGAGGGAAACGTAAGACACGGACACTGAACCATACAAACATATAGACAATAAACGACCTGGGAGAACAGGCAGACACGTGCATAGTAAAAGGGGAGGTACGCAAGGAGAAACGTTGCGTGCGTATGAGGAGAGAACGGAAAACTAAGCAGGGATAGGATAATGAGAGAGAGAAATGCCGGTAGTAGGAAGCGTGAGATAATTAGTGATTAGTAGTGTTAGTAACCTAATCTAAATCCCTAACGTTAGTAGATTAGTTAGTTAGTACTGTACACACCTAACTAATATATACAAAGTGCGATCAAGAAAGTAGGAAGGAAGAAACGAGAAAATAAGCGAAGATTGAAATCCCGAAATGTAAACACCCGAAGTGAATGACAAGACAAGGAGTGGATCAGGAACAATAACAGACGGGGATAACAGACGTGAACGAAACATGACTCGAAGAAAGATAAACAAAGTACAAAAACAACAGAGCAGATACTCAGAATATAACATCAATGACAGTAATGACAAACTATTATAGTCCGTTTTTCCCTGTGCATATATTTTTCTTACGTACCTTGTGATGGCTAGGGAAGCGTAGAGTAGGGGAAGCAGTCTGCGGAAGAGAACGTCCTTTTTGACTTGCACACAAGTGAGTTTAGAACCTATCCTCTCTGGTACTAGGGCTTAGTCAGACTGTTTTATTGATTTTTTTAATGATATCCCTTCGTTGTCATGTGAGTATGTTTACTATCTGTCGTATGTTATAAATAAATCCTGTATATTTTTATCTATCGCATCCCATCTTGGTTCACCATCCAGCTATTGAAGTGCGGGCAGTTTTTATGGGTTCGTAACACTACTGTAGCATCCTTCATACAGGGTATGTTTATCTGCTATATCAGCTGTTAGGTGATACCCCAGAATTCTATGTATTAGAAATGTACCAGGTCTTCAAGATTCCCTGGCACAACACTCAAAGATAGGGATGGAGAAGGATTATCTGATGCATTGGAGGGTGAGGAGGTGGACCACTATCCATTATCTAGTCTGCATACAATCTATCCATATAACTCACTGAACAGAATGACAATCATCTTGTTTATATTTGCTGCCTAAAATTCAAATTTCAGAAAGGAAATAACATGGTAATGCTTACTTGCTGAACAGAAGTGTGTTTCCTTTTAACCATCAACTCTTCTTTTAAGCTTTTCATCATTTTGTTTGCTGTCTCCTTCTCAGGACAGCGTTACATTTTGCCCTTTAAATGTAAATAGAAGAAAATCATTATATTATTGTAAAAATAATAATATACTTTCCTTTTGGGTCCATAGGTCCAAATGTTTTCTCCCTTGATGAATTGCTCCAATTTCTCACAGAGCTCATTGTAGTTGTCTGTTAAAAAATGAATGAACGTTAGTTAACAGGGTAGCGTTAAACTTCAAACATCATGAAAATAAGGTACACACACATGCATAGGATACAAGCATTATAGCTAACGTTACTACTTGGAAAGCTAGCTGGCAAGTCAGAGACGAATGTTATATGACAATAGCTACAGTAGCATTAGCCATAGCTAGAACATCGCATTCTGTTAACATTAGAACATCTATGGAACACCTGTGATTTGAAAAGTATGTTTAGCATGAGAACCTTTGCAGGATATGTAACAAATTAATTGCCTTTTGTTCTGGCACTGCGCCATCTTACTTGCACCCACCCGCCCACCTCTTCTAGATCTGGACATTCTTATTATTTATTTGCCAGAGTTGCATTGCTGGTCTTCATCATTCATCAAATCAGTTCTTCCCACTTCCACAGTTTTATCTTGAAAGAAATATAAAGCAAATGCCATGTTGAAAACTTCCCAGAAGACAACGACGGTTGGGGAAAAAACAAAATTGAGGCGATCATTAATGTTAGCTACTTACAGTTAACACATACACATCCGCTACCCGCGCACCCAAAACTCTTAGAAATAAGAAGAACTCTAAAGAGTTATATATTTTATTTGAATTACCAGAAGTTATCTGTCAACCAAAGATGCCAAAGAAAATACACGTCTGTTATACACGAGTTACACGTCTGCTTTCAGCTTTGTGGTTTGATTCAACAAATCATGAAGCAGAGTGGTATATTGGCAATCGGATGACAGCAATTGATTTAATACTAGTTAACATAAAACCACCTGTTGAAGTAACTAGAGTGTCTAGGTCACTGGGTGAGAGAAAGTACTGGAAGGCTTTGGACAGCCTTCCAAACAAATTTTGGAACCATATTTTCCCTCTAGTGTTATATACACTTTACTGTAATATCCTTAAAAGGAGAGCTGCCATGGTTTACAATGTTCAAAAGCCCTGCTTAAGTAGGCCAGAGCTGGAAGTCTTGCTCCCAGTGAATGTATGGGCTATTCTCACTTCCCTGAGAAATACGTAGGGTTCGTATTTCACAAATTACTTCATTGAAATGTATGGGTAGGAGACATCTCCTTTGTACAGTGAGAGTATATATGGAGTGATACAGCTCAATTGTCTTAGTCACAACAACCTTTTTTGTGACACATTAAATATGAGCGCTGTACTTCTGGGATTTCCATTGAGAGTATGCACATTTGTGCTTTTGAGACTTCCTCTACTTCCAACAGTTGAAGATTTCTGATTTCGTGTTTTCAGGGACAATGTATACATTTCTTGATTCACAACCAAATAGAGTCAGAATAGCCCATACATTAACAGGAAGCAGGCAGGAGTTCCTGCTTCAAACTATTTAAGTTGTGCTTGGGGAGAAATTTCAGTCCAACCAACTTGTTATCTTTTCACCATTCATTTGAATGGAACCTTGTTTCCAAAAACCTAAATTTCAATAAAAATGGAACTAAACTACAGCCCTGTACCCAATCTCAATGAAAACTGTACGTCATGAGCTTTACAAAGCTGGTATTTATTCGAAACCACTTATAACCAAGGCCAATGTGTAACAACGCATAACCTGGTGTATTGAGCACAAAACCTGGACTTATAAGCAGTGGAAGTGATGAGTCGTCTTTTACTCTTTTTCCTACATTGGATTGGGTTTATATTTGAAGAAAGTCAAAGGAAGCCTTCAGCCTACATTGCCTGTTCCTAACTGTTACATAATTGGTAGTGGTGGATCTGCTATGTCATGGGAAACCATCTCAGGAGTGTTAGTCATGGGGTACAATTATTACTCATGGTGTAATTATTGGCCAGTTTAGGCTACCAGCTGCACCTTTTGCTCCAAACATTGTTTCCTCGGCCTCCCGGGTGGTCTTGCGGTTACAACGTTTGACGCTGGCTACTGCAACTGGGGTTCGATTCCACTGGCCGTGCCAGTATCGGCTCTGGCCGGAAGTGCCACTAGGGGGCGGCAATTGGCATACAATAGTGTACCGGCACTACAGTCGATGGCTTGGTGAGTGCCAGCTCGGAGGAGGTGGTACATTGCCTTTGTCAAGAAAATAGGAAAAGTCACTAACAAAATCAAAAAAATAAACATTGTTTCCTCACATGTTCCCATATTCCAATAACGCCCCCAAACATACTACTAAACAAATTCAAGAGTGGTTTCTTGAAAACCAGGATGAAGTCACACAGCTTCCTGGCCTCCCCAATCACCAGATCTAAACATCAGTTAACTATTATAGGAAGTTCTGGACCACAGAGTTCAGAGTAGATTTCCACTGCCTTCATCTTTCAAAGAACCGGAAGCTTTCCTTCTTGAAGAATGGTCCAGCATCCCATTGGACACAGTTCAACTCTTCTATAACAGCATTCCAAGGAGGATCGAAGCTGTTCTGAAGGCAAAGGGCAGCCAAACTCTTTATTAGTTAATAAATATTCATATATTGTCACGACTTGACCGGAAAATGGCCATTTCCCCCAAACACCAATTACCAGGAGAAGTGAAAGGCATGCCAGGAATGTACAATCCCAATTAGGACAATGGCTGACAGCTGTTAGCCCTGAAGGGTATTTAACCTTCTAGCTTCCCTTGCACTGCGCTTGAACATTCACTGCCCTGAGTTTAATTTTACCAATTGTGTTTGTGCTCTCACCGCCTTGAAAACCTTTTCCTCATTTGTTTTGTAGTTCCAAGTGTTTAGTGTATTCCGTTCCCCGGAATCCGTTTTGAGTTTTACTGTTTCGCTTGTTTTGTTTTCTCCTGCTCGTTTGTTGTTTTGGTTTATTTGTTAGTGTTGTTCCGTGTCTGTTCAGACACTGTTTTGTCATTTCGTCATATCTGCGTTTAAGGATAATAAAGTACCTTAAAACGTCTCTCTGCATCCTGGGTCTCTCTCTCGCCTGCAATTGGTTCCAAACCCACAACATTCCTGACATACTGTATATTGTTTGGTGTTTCCACTATTTTGTCTACCCCTATATATATAAGGGATAAGGGGTAACTTACATTCCAATGTCTTACATTCCATAAGAACATGGAATGTAAATTATTATTTTTTGTATTGTTGTTGTAATGTTGACACATGCTGAGTCTGTACCAGAAGGTCTGTACCAGATCAGCATGTGGTCTCCAGCCAATATACAGAGAGAAAGAAGAATCATTGGGTGTATTTAGTATTTTTAGTAATATATTTATATTGGGAGAGAGTTGGCTCATGGTGTACGAAAAAGATTAGGATTTGGTGCTTGTTTTTGTTCCACAGTGTTATGAATTTAGTGGATACTGAAATTTGTGTAAAATGTGTCACACATTTATGGACAAAGCATCCTGTGTTTAATTTGTATACAGGCTTGAACTGGATGTTTAGTTTAGTCCATTCAGGACTCTCTAATGGCTCTTTTACATATACCAAAAAAGACTGCTTGTGTCACATTTCTCCATAAATTTGAAAGGAAATGTTAACAGGGAGTGATGAGAACTAATGTGGAGTGGAGATTTGCTGACCATCTCTTCATATAGAGTGTAGTCTGACTCAGATCTGCTGTTCTCAGCAAATGTGTGATGGATCTGATGTCAGATACCAAGGAAAAATCAAATGATGAACTGCCTCTTTCTTCCAACTTGCACATTTATAGATTGTTTTAAACATTTTTCTCTTGCTATCTGCTTAAATGTTTGCTTCCACCTGCGATATCTTGCTCATTGTATCTTTGTTGTTTCTACCATTGTTACAATCTTTGTTAGGTTGTCTTTCTTGCAAAAATGGTTCAAATTTGTATTCAAAGGTATTTGTAATTCTGTGCACTCATTCAAAGCAAATCTCAGATTATCTGTGGCACCCCGACCGCCCCATCCTAGAGAGGACTGAATGAAGGAATGAAACCCCAAACCTGCAGTCAACTGACTTAGTTCATTGAGAATAGATTTGGGTTCAAGTGTGAGTGGCCCTTATCATATTTCAGTCCATGAACTCTGTTGTTTTGATTTACCATTAGCCAGACATGCACAATAATCTCTGAAGCAGAGGTACCCTAAACTGCTTGGGAGCAGGTTAAACTGCTTGGGAGACCACATTCCACTTAAAATCACTGCAGGATCTCTAGTGCAGAGTAGAGGAATATTGAAAGAATGTTATAGAAACATTTAATTTGGGGAAATCCAGTAGAAGACATTCCATTTTATGGGCTAATTTCTCACCTAGGATAATCTGAAGCATTTAAACACAGTCATTTGAATATGGAAAACCTCTAACTCTAAAAGATAAAATGATAAATGAGCTGAAATAATCACATCACGTCCTCTTAAGGACATGATTTAACAACGATTTTTAATCATTCACTTAAATGCCCCAATCCCTTTGTTTTCTCCCTGCTCCATAATTACAGCAGACTGATGTGTAAGTGTGTACTTGAGAACACAAAAGGCAAACCCAGTTCCATTATTCATTTTTCTGTCACATACACTATAGTCCACCATTGCCTTCTTCCAGAAATGAATGGCTGTGTTTAGGGACCATCCTAAAATGCTGTACAACCCAAAGAAAACTCTCAGCCACCCACAAAAATCAGAAATGAGAAAACCATGCCACATGTGGCCTTAGCCCCTGTGAAATAAACCCTTTGGTGGCTTCCAGCATCCAGACCACAGGGTAATGGGTGCCATGGTTTATGAGCAGGACAGATAAGTGCTCTGTGGTAGCCTTGGTTAAAGCGGTTGCTGCTTTAGCACAGCTGGTAAAACCAGAGGACTGTTCCCCATTACTCAAATACCAACTTGTTTCAGATCAGATTGTAATTCAGATTTTCATTCAGTTTAATCAGAATTTTCATCCTTCCTTTTATATCAGATAAATCAATTATATACAATAATTTGATTTATCAAGATAAAAAAACTACTGCACTGAATGAATGTTTTATATCATACTAATGTATGTATAGTTAACTTTTTGTGTTTAAGTGTTCACCAACTGTCATCTGTCATCGAAATCTGAAATACTGAATATAATTTGGTTTACATTTTCTCTTGATTGGTGTTATATTTTGGTCAACATTAAAAAAGTGAAATAGCACATGCATTTATTATATAATTGTAAGGGTTCTGCTGACAAAAATATTAAACACAGCATAGAGTAATTTTGTATAAGGCATCCCTTATATAAAATATAAAATACAGTGCATTTGCCGCTCTGAAGAAATTGTGGTGTCCAACGGATCAAAGCAGGGCACATTTGATACATATTTGTGCTTATATTTATGACAATTGGACAGAGGGGTAGTATAACATTTGACAAGAATTTAACTATTTTTGCTCTTGAAAAGTCTTGAGGCCTATAAGAAGGTGTTGCACTTAATGGTTCAAAGTTGAATAAAAAATACCATCAGAGTTAACAGAAACACCACACACACACATGCACATGCAAACAGAGCATGGCTACTGACTATGAGTTGAACTTGAACTTGGGTCCTCAAGACAATAGACTTCTACCGTAACTCGTTTAGCCGACTGGAAAGACATGGCTTTCTCAGCAGTATTCATTAGACTGTGTCAAATAAGTGCAGTAAACACAATTAGAAAGTATAGGGAGCACAGTCTTTTAAATACATAATGCAGAACAAATGCAGATGCTCCTGAGTAAAGAGGGTCAGTAGGGGGAATTTCACTCCAGTAAACTGTGCATATTTGTCATTTTTATTACAAAGCTTAAACAATTTGCACTCTCGGTAACCAACGTGCAATGCAGTGGTGGGCCGTCAGGGCCTGCAAGGCCTTCTCTGCTGGCCTAAAAAATATCTGAATCACAGACTGATGTTAATTATATTTTGTCCATGAATACTTATTAAATAATTCCAAATGGTCTGTTCGCTTCCTTTCATAGCTGTACCCCTGGTTGCGCTGCATCCAGACGTGTATTTTCATATTAAAGCATTTAACCAATCACATTTCTGCCATCATTTGTTGCCAGGGTCAAAGAAATCTGCCTGGAGGCCTTTACAATCAGTTCTGCAGGCCTTGTAGCATAAAATAAGTGTTGATCAAACTGTTGCTTCAACCAATCTAGAAGGCCTAGGTAACGTCAGCGTATTCACACCCTTTGATTGGATAGTCAGAGAGTGTCTGACTATGATGTAATGCAGTGGCGGGCCGTGCATTTCACACCTAGGCCTTCAGTAGTGCTCTGCCCAGTGGCGTAGCGCAGTAACGTAACGCTGCCCAACCTTTCACCGTTCACCGGTTTCATTTTCCGCGGACCGGGGGGGTTTTACACGCGAGCTGAGACCAGTTTATTTATTTCGCGGACCGGGGGGTAGCACCCCCCACGCTACGCCTATGGCTCCGTCTGAATCGATCCACCCCTCAATAACTATTTTATGGCTATAAAAACCATCTTATTCTTATTATGCAGAAATGCAGTATAAACATGGGGCTATGGGGACGGTGTAGGGACAGGACATAACAGAGGAAGACGGGGGGGTCACTGTCCCCTCTCACAGACCCAGGCCTGCCTCATCACAGCGGGTGAGAATCTGTGCTTACAGAAAGACAACTCACTGCTGCCACCAGAGAGACACGGTTCTCTTCTCACCGCGAGACCGGATCGGCAGAACCCGAACCAGCCTGTGTTCAGTGTGGGATAGTTATGCTATCTATAACATTTTGTAATGCAGCCTGCCGTGCCATGTTATTATCTGCCTTGCATGCTGGCTAGCTTGTTATTAAAAATTGAATGATACAAAGTTAATGTTAAAGACTAAGGTGGTTAGCTATAATAAGTTAGCCACTTCATTAAATCATACAAACACACTGATCATAATAAGAAAAAGCGCTAGCTGACCTGTTTTATGATCGCTATTTTTATTCGAGTCACAGCTCATGTTTATTACATAAACTTAGCTGGTTAGATAGCTAGCTAAACAAGATCGTAACATGAAACATCAATAATAACCTAATAAAATTGCAATATTATTTAGGAAAATAGCAACATTTTACTCACCAAAAATCCTTATTATTTGTACACAAAATCCATCCTCCTTTCTTTCCTCAAAAAGAGTCCAATTACTCTGCCGTACAGATTATCCGTGTGTTTCAGTTCCATCAAGAACTACTTTTCTATCGCCATCGAAGCTAATGCTGAAAGTCAAGCTTGCCCTGTCGTATTTCTGGCATAAGTTTTAATTCACTTTAGGGCTGAAAATGTCCGCTCAAATGTCTGAATCACAGACTGATGTTAATTATATTTTGTCCATGAATACTTATTAAATAATTTCAAATGGTCTGTCCGCTTCCTTTCATAGCTTTTAGCTTTTCCCCTGGCTGCGCTCCTTCCAGACGTGTATTTTCATATTAAAGCATTTAACCAATCACATTACATCATAGTCAGACACTCTCTGACTATCCAATCAAAGGGTGTGAATACGCTGACGTACCTAGGCCTTCTAGAAGGCCTTGGTGTCTCCAACTCAAAATTTGATTGGTTGAAGCAACAGTTTGATCAACACTTATTTTATGCTACAGGGCCTTCAGAATTGATTGTGAAGGCCTCCAGGCAGATTTCTTTGACCGTGGCAACAAATGATGGCTGAAATGTGATTGGTTAAATGCTTTAATATGAAAATACACGTCTGGACGCAGCGCAACCAGGGGAAAAGCTATGAAAGGAAGCGGACAGACCATTTGGAATTATTTAATAAGTATTCATGGACAAAATATAATTAACATCAGTCTGTGATTCAGATATTTTTTAGGCCAGCAGAGAAGGCCTTGCAGGCCCTGACGGCCCACCACTGATGTAATGTGATTGGTTAAATGCTTTAATATGAAAATACACGTCTGGATGCAGCGCAACCAGGGGAACAGCTATGAAAGGAAGCGAACAGACCATTTGGAATTATTTAATAAGTATTCATGGACAAAATATAATTAACATCAGTCTGTGATTCAGACATTTGAGCGGACATTTTCAGCCCTAAAGTGAATTAAAACTTATGCCAGAAATACGACAGGGCAGGCTCGACTTTCAGCATTAGCTTCGATGGCGATAGAAAAGGACTTCTTGATGGAACTGAAACACACGGATAATCTGTACGACAGAGTAATTTAACTCTTTTTGAGGAAAGAAAGGAGGATGGATTTTGTGTACAAATAATAAGGATTTTTGGTGAGTAAAATGTTGCTATTTTCCTAAATAATATTGCAATTTTATGAGGTTATTATTATTGATGCTTTTTTATGTGTGTCGCAGCTGTCGCACCCCGGGTTTGTTTCTTCAGTAAAGGCATTTATTCTGGATACACGAGTTATCTATCTGCGATGCAACGGCAACGGGTGTCTGTTCGGTTTGTTTTTGCACTTTGTTTATTTATCTTTCTTCAGTCATGTTTCATGAGAGAGAATGACAGCGATAGAGACGAGAGAGAATGACAGCGATAGTTAGAAGCGTGAGATAATTAGTGATTAGTAGTGTTAGTAACTTAATCTAAATCCCTAATGTTAGTAGAGAATGACAGCGATAGAGACGAGAGAGAATGACAGCGATAGTTAGAAGCGTGAGATAATTAGTGATTAGTAGTGTTAGTAACTTAATCTAAATCCCTAATGTTAGTAGATTAGTTGGTTAGTACTATATACATCTAACTAATATATACAAAGTGTAATTAGAAAGTAAGAAGGAAGTAAAACGAGATTAGAAACGAAGACGGAAAAACCGAAACATAGAATTTCCCGAAGTTCATGACAGAACGAGAATGAAACATGACTGAAGAAAGATAAATAAACAAAGTGCAAAAACAAACCGAACAGACACTCAAAACATAACAATAAGATGGCTTTTATAGCCATAAAATAGTTATTGAGGGGTGGATTGATTCAGATGGAGCACTACTGAAGGCCTAGGTGTGAAATGCACGGCCCGCCACTGGTGCAATGCCTGGAACATAATATAATGTGTTAGAATGTGAACTTAGGGATCATAAAACTGTACTTTGTGTTTTAGGATGATAAATTCAACCTACTTGGGTCTTGTGGAGGGTGCTACACAAGTCTTCAAACAAGCTCCATGCATTCCCTTCCAGCTCCAAATGCTACAGTACACACTTGAGGACATTTTAACATATTTAGTCTGTGCAATGTAATGGGATGAACACATCAAAGGCTACTATTCTGAACAGCATTGACTGGGGGGTCACTCTGTGAGGTCATTTTTTTCACCCGCACAGTGAAGCAGAGATGGGGAAGAAAGCCCATTGTTGTGGTTAAATGAAAGAGGCACATTCAAACACTCACCGCTTTTGAGAGCCGCTAATTCACACAACCAAATCAGCAATACTGGCCATTCTCAGCAGCTCTTCCAGATTATCGACCAAGGTATTTTATTTATTTTATAATACCCCACACTACCAACAATTTTAGAGAACAGCTCTATTAAGCATGGCATACAAAATGAAGAATATGACCTATTTTGTATTTATTTTGTCAAAATAGAATGTCAGCTTTCAGATATCAAGCCATCCATATCTTCTCCACCCCTCTCCCCTTTTTGGGTCTCAACTCCACCCACACCAGTTCCCTCCCATATTATGCAAGATATGCAAGACAATACCATGGACAAACACAGATTCAAACATACACATTCCTTACAATGGACAAGCAAACGCACAAAAGACACAAAAAACAAACCACCAAATAACAAAAAAACTATATGAATGAATAAAACTTGATTGATCAAGGTCAAAGGAGACAGTAGGAAGGAACGTGCACATCACAGAACTGGGACGGAAAAACTGTTGTTCTAAATGACGGCTTGTCAGCTTCCAATTGGGGTCAATGAGAGAGGAGTCGATTGAGCAACCGGGCAGTCCTGGGGCAGCGTGGACTCCAACGGGTGAAGGGGGTCTACGGTTTCTGGAGCGCAGACTCCCTGTAATGTGAACAGCTCTACATTGCCACAGATTGAGCTGTGCTGGCATGGAGGAGTGCCTACCTAATGTGGCATGAGGCTCTGGGCTAACTTCAAAAGAGCAGCTGGGGCTCTGTCCCGCATACCATAGATTGGGTTTTCTCCTTGGCTGCACTCTCCAGCACTACAGAGAGCTGGTGTCAGCACTCCATGTTCAGATATCAGATATATAGATACAGATATCAGATATATCAAATAAGGTAATATTTATTTGTAAAAGTTTATAATAAAAATGGTTGTTCTCTGTGGCTCAGTTGGTAGAGCATGGCGTTGGCAACGCTTAGGTTGTGGGTTCAATTCCCACTGGGACCACATATACTGAAAAATGTATGCATTCACTACTGTAAGTCGCTTTGGATAAAAGCGTCTGCTAAATGGCAAATAATTGAATAAATCCTTTTGATTTTGAAATGTTGTTTAAAATAAAGTCCTGAATTTATGTGATTATTGGGAGAAAAGTAATACTTTGAAACCAATTACTCAAAAGTAAGGACATGGTGGTTAGAGTCAAAGTTCAGCTCTGGAGAAACATGCGGGTACTTGCTTTAGTGAAGCATGCAAGGTTGCTGTGGGCCTAGCCGGGTAGGGAACATTTTTACTGAAAAGTGAAGTATCCATATCCAGTCAGCCAACCTCTCTACACCTGGGCTGGCCTGCAAAAGAATACTCACTGTGTCAGATCAATCTGGTTCTCCAGCACTAAATTAAAATGACACACAATTTCCTGAGATCCAATTAACATAAAATTGGTACTGTCTGTTTCATCGGCTTCAGTGTTTTCCCCTGGGGCTGAAAGAAAACGATGTGTCTCAACTCATGTGCCTGTGTTAAACAGGAGAAACCACAGCTGAAATGTGACATGAACCAAGGCAGACAGAAAGAGTGAATGCTCGTCAATGTTAAATGACAGGCTACCTGAAATTGAGTATCCAATTATCTGAAGCTATCTAGCCATGCTTGTTATTAAATAAATGCATATGGAAATATTTAAAATATTTAAGCGCTGAACCAACATATTATACACAGCTACAGTATGTAATTTAGTAAATGACTGTTCAGCTCTGAAACTGTGCAACTGAGACACACCTACATTCTCCTTTTGTATCTTCCTTTTCCACTTTAACTTCACCTTCTAAAAATCACTGTGCATGTATTGGGCTACTTTGAGAACTATTGGACATGTGAATAAAGGTTTACTCTTTGTTAGGAGATGAGAAATGAGAGAGAAATGCAAATGAATGCTTGCAGACCAGCAGAAAATTACAGCCCATCAAAAAGCCATCGTGGCCTGCTGCGTTTCTGTTGGTGTTTACCGCAGTTTTATTAGTCCTGATTACTCGTGAATACAAACATTGGCAGGCACAGCCTGCGCTCTCCTGATAACGCTATGAAGAATGACCAGTTCTGGCCTACAGGCATTCATTTCTCACAGAGCCTTCCTGCCTATATACAGTGGCTGTACATTAAATTGGAAACATCTGTTCAAACATGCCCGGTCTTTAGGTGGAGACGTGGAGCAATTCCAGCCTATTCTTTTAAATTCAACAACTCCACTGAAAGAGGAATCCTCAAGTTATAACATAACATAACATAACATAAGGGGAAGACGAGAACAGGCCATTCAGCCCAACACTGCTCGTCCATTCCTACCACTAATCTGCTCACATGCTTAGTTTATCCAAAGGCTAGAGTGTCTAACACTGGATCGAGCCTAGCCTTGAATACCCCTAGTGTCTCAGCCTCTACTACATGTCCAGGCAAGCTATTCCACGCATTGATCACTCTCTGTGTGAAAAAATATTTCCTAGTGTCCGTGTGAAATTTACCCTTTTCCATTTATGCCCCCTCGTTCTGCTAACCGAACTCAACTTGAATAATTTCCTAAAATTCACTTTGTTAATTCCTTTAATAAATTTAAAAGCCTCAATCAAATCTCCCCTAAGTCTCCTTTTACTAAGCTTGAACAGTCCAAGCATCTCTAGCCTTTCCTCATAACACTTGTCTTTTATGCCTGGAATCAGTCTGGTTGCCCGTCTTTGGACCTTTTCCAGCGCATCTATATCTTTTTTGTAATGCGGTCCCCAGAACTGCACACAATATTCCAAGTGTGGCCTAACAAGGGCATTGTATAGGGTGCGTATGATCTCCTTCGATTTGTATTCTATACTTTGGCTATGTATCCCAGCATCCTGTTGGCTTTTTTAACTGCTACCGCACATTGACCAGTCCCTGACAAGCTTTGATCAACTAGTACTCCTAGATCTTTTTCTACGTGTGCACATTCTAGTTTTCTACCTCCCATAAAATAATCCTGTCCTATGTTTTTATTCCCCACATGTAGAACTTTACATTTAGTTGTATTCAATTTCATTTGCCAGGTTTCTGCCCATTTCTGGATTCTATTCAGATCGTCTTGGATTACTTTAGTAGATTCCTGACTATTTGCTAAGCCTCCCAGTTTTGTATCATCTGCAAATTTAACTAATGTACTTTCAATGTCCATATCAATGTCATTTATGTAAATGATAAAGAGCAGTGGTCCCAGCACCGATCCCTGCGGGACTCCACTTCCCACTATACCCTCCTCGGATAGGATCCCGCCTATTACTACCCTTTGTGTTCTATCCAGTAACCAGTTCCGAACCCACTCTAAAATGCCACCTGTAATTCCTACTGCTCTCATTTTGATAATGAGTTTGTCATGTGGCACCTTATCAAATGCTTTTTGGAAATCTAAGTATATAAGTATTCATTCACTGTCCTACGCTCCAGAAGATGTCCCCAGTCTACCATGCTTAATTCTAATCGCATCTGTTTAAAGTTTGCACGCCTAAAATTGAAAATCCTTGTGTTAGATGGGGCCCTCTTAGTTTGCCATAATATATCAAATCCGATTGCGGAATGATCGCTTGTCCCAATGGGTTCCATTACCTCTATACTACTGATTCTGTCGGCGTCATTACATAACACCAGATCTAGAATTGAATTTCCTCTTGTAGGCTGTCTAACATACTGTGCAAAAAAAAGATCATTAATAACATCTAGAAATTCTTCCTCCCTATTTCCTTGTCCTGTCTCCAATTCCCAATTAATACCAGGGTAATTTAAGTCACCCATGATAATAGTCTCACCTCCTCTGCAAGCTTGTTTTATATTTTCAAAAAGCATTATATTCATATTGCTGTCTGAAGCTGGTGGTCGATAACACACCCCTATATTTAATCCCTTCCCATGTTCCCCAAATATCCTCGCTAGGCATGCGTTGGCTATCCATCCATCCATCCATTATCTAAGATTCCTGGTTTTATCCCAAATACACCCTGGACAGGTCGCCAATCCATCGCAGGGCACACACACCATTCACTCACACACTCATACCTACGGGCATTTAGACTCTCCAATTAGCCTAACGTGCATGTCTTTGGAAAGAAACCGGAGTTGCAAACTCTGAAAGGCCCCGGCCTGGAAACTCCTGCTGTGAGGCGACAGTGCTATCCACTGCACCACCGTTATTTCTGGAAACTCCTGCACATTGAGATTATCTTTCACATATAGTGCCACACCCCCACCTCTCTTACCGGATCTATCCTTCCTAATAAGTTTATACCCTTCTATATTGTATTCGTCCCCATCCTCTTCTCCCAGCCACGTCTCTGTAATCCCTACGATATCATAGCCTTTGCTATTGATATTGTGGAGGAAGAAATTTGTATCGAGTTGGGATGCTAGACCACATCCACAGAGGTGGACAGTAGACACTAATAAATTCAGTGTGACGCTGCAATTCGGAGTGGTCCAAACTAGGCATGGGACGGTTACCGTAATAATGGTATACCGCGGTATAACAGGCCACGGTATAACTAACTACAAACATTTAGTTTCCACGGTATATGCTCTACGGTATTTTTTATTAAAAGAAGCAAAAAAAATTAATAATGCTATGCCGAAAATCTATGCATCCCCCCGAAAACGAACCTAAGGTAATTGAGATTCCGAATTTCACTAGGTGCAGAATTCTACTTATGGCGGCATTGCGCGCGGAGTCAGTTGTGGAGTCAGTGAGATTTGTCGTCTGCTCCACGTTGATTCAGCCATGGCAGCCAGGTTCGAAATAGGAGGTGAACCACCCGAACTGTATCCCCCGTCCAAAAAGACTAAATCAGCAGTATGGGAATATTTTGGATACAAGAAAAACACAGAAGGCAACTTGGAGGAGGAAGGTGCCCCAACATGTAAAACATGCCTGAGAAGCGTGGCAGCAAGAGGAGGCAATACCTCAAACCTGATAACGCATCTCCGGGATCACCACCCAGCACTCCTAGCCAAGTCCAAGGTAACGTAGTCTTTAGCAATACTTAGGTGCCTTGCTAGCTAACATTAGTGAAATAAATACTATAGGATAGTTAGCAAGGCAGATAACACGGCAAGACGTTCGTTCAGTGAAGTAACGTTAGGGGGGAAAAGCTAGCTGATCACTAGCTAGCTAATGTAGCCGTCGAGTGGACACATCCTCTCACCTCACCGCTGCAAACTAAATCCTGTGAAGGTGAACATGCTCACGTTTCTCCATAAAAACCTGGACTGAGAGAGTCAGCAGCAAATGTGTGGATTAGAAAGTGAAACCTAGCTATGCCTATGGTTGTAGAGCTGCAGGTTTAGGCTCATTGCATTTATTTTGAATTTTATTTTGAAGTGTTTTATTTTTCAGAAAATAATAGTTTTACAGTATAAAGTTTACAAAAATATTGAACAAATATTCTGTTAAAATAAAAGAAATCGTAAAAAAAAATCTGTTTGTTTTTTTACCCAGATTTTAGAGGTGCGCCGCCGCCACGCTAATACCGTGGTAATGGTATACCGCGGTATTTTTTACCAAGGTTATCATTAAGTCAAAATCTCATACCGTCCCATGCCTAGTCCAAACTGCAGCGCCACAGAAGTCAGAGACAAAAGGCTTTTCGCGCCACAACTTCAAAGGAACAGTTGTTCGTTTGTAACGTTTCCCCTCCTTCCCATTGGTTTAAGACCCTGGGAGGGCTGTTCTAACAACCTGTTATATCTTCATGTTAGGCCATAGCTCCATTTACCTGTAAGTTAATGCCCTGTTACTTCCCCCTTGTGATTGTTCCCTCCCCTTCCGTTGTGTTGGATATAAATATCCATTTGAATTTGAAGGCGGGAGATTCGCTGTCCTGCGTGAATTAAAGCTTTAATACTGTTTAAAGGAATTCTCTCTGATCCTACTGAGTTTTAATTTCCACTACAATATCAACCTCTATTTCCAGAAATTAATTTTTTATACTTCTAGCATTAAAACATAGACATTTCAGACTACTGTTTCTACTATTCCTCTCCCGCTCCCTCACTCCCTTCCATCCCAAGCCACACTTGCTAAAATTTTGTTTACTCAAGACTATTAATGTTTTCATTGTTATATGTAGTCTTGACAGACTCCATCTGGGCAGTCTGCACCACCCTACCCATTTCGCTCTCTATCCTCCCTGCCCCCCGAGTCCCTAGTTTAAATAATCCTGCGCTACCCTAAGCATACGCTGCCCCAGAGCGTAGGTACCCATCCGGTTCAAGTGTAACCCATCGCGCTTGTATAGGTCACCCCTGTTCCAGAAGAAGTCTCAGTGCTCAATAAATCTATACCCCTCTTTCCTACAGAAGGATTGTAGCCACGTGTTAAACCTATAGATAAACTTCAGCTTCCCTCTGCTTGCACGTGGTTATGTCTGCCAACTGGAAAAGCCCTCTAAGCAGATCATTTTATTGTGAATGGAATAAGGGGATTAGTAGAATGCGTTATAACTGCACAAATATCACTAATGCAATCCTTCAGATAGAGTTCCGATTTTGAATCATGCATAACTGCTGAATTTGAAAGTCAAATTTCAAATATGAGTGACCAATAAGGATGCAGCATGCAGTGGCCTTTCAAGTATTTTTGCCTTGTTGGAAGGTGTTGAGAAAACCCATGGCCATGTTGGGGGCTATCTTCAGTGCTGTGCACACATACAAATGAATGATGATGGCCTAATCCCTCTCGGAATGGGCTACACATACAGTTCTACTGTCCTATGAAATCATTTCTGACCCTGGGGTTCAGCTGTGCCCTGAGTAACACGTCGATGAGTGTGATCCATAATGGATGAATGTGATTCATAATGGATGAACATTGGTGCGTTGACATTGACACTCTGTTGGCCCAGTTTTTGAAGAACTGCTTGGTTACTGATGCTGGCTTGGCTCACTAGAACCTGTCCATCTCCAGTTATATGAGATTTGTATTTGTTTGTATTTCTGTGATCGCAAATGGGAGTTGTATTTAACTCTGATCTCTTATTGTTCAACTTCTGCATATTGCTACTGTCTGCTGTTCAATGTTATTGACAGGACTAATCAATGCAAGTACTTTTCTGTGCTTTTTTTTCTATTACCGTTTGTTTCATCTGACAGTTATTCTCTGTGGTGGAGTTTCCATCTAAACATTGTTGGACAGAGAGTTTCTTCACTCCTTTAATCTTTTGTTACTGACTGGAACTGCTCAGCTAGACCAGGAGAAAATGCAAGCCACGTTGTCTTGCAAGCGATAAGCATTCTCCAACACTACTTTGTAAGGAGGAGGCCATCCATCTGGTATTGAAGGGGAAACAAACAGATCAATTTACCTTCACCTTCACCTTGATTCTTCAGCATAGGTTTAATGCATAGCTCTGACTCTCCTAGGTGATTAAGTGGGATACGGCACAATGACAGCAAACCCATTAATGTCGCGTTTCTGTTTTGCCACTGATAAGGAGACCACATAACTGAACTACACTATTCATGCTGAGTGTCAGACATCCATTTTCCAGATCTATTGTCCTCTGTCCAGGGCATTGCAAACCCAAGACAAACACCTTCATTCAATTTATTACCACCATTACCATACTTTTCCATGAACCAATGACCCTTTCCCCCATTCCCCACCACCATTGTTTAAGATAAATGTTTGAATTGCGAAGACAATTTCCCCACCAACACCACATGGTGTCAATCTCTTTTTAAGTGATAGATAACGCCCTTCAACCAGTGCACTCATTACACAGAGAAACAGATTTTTGTGTGCTGTAAGTTAAAAGAAGTTAAGTAATTTTAAAACTATCTTGGCAAAAAATGGTTTTGTTCTATTTTTTAAGTGCAAATAAAGCACTTGTCAATGCAAACATGCACATGCGCTAACGTCACTCAGATCTGTAACACCATTGTGCAGTTCTAATGGAGTGAATAAGTGGTCAATATGAACAAATATCAGCCGATGTGGGCAGCAGATTTTGTAACAATTTTGTAAAACAATGCACCATTTACTCTTGTCATAGGGATTTAATTCAGGTGTAGTGTATTGGAGGTCATTACAATTATTCCTGTACACTGGTATTTGGGGCACAGTGCAGTTATCAACCAAAAATAAGCCCTCAATCCCTGGAATATGAATAGCCCTCAAACCAAACTGGCTGTGATGTGTGCCTATTGTCTATACACATGTAATCCGCCCCAATGACCCCTCTGAATCTAGCCTTATTTATCCAGGCTTTACTTTTAAGCACGTTTGTTCTTTCTTTATCATCTGTCGCCTACAATTGGCAAATGTGCCATTTTCATTTGATTTTGTTTGCTCAGTAATGTATGTGGTAAAAGGATGCCTTAAATATGTATCTTGTTGAGTTAACAAGTGTAGCAAGGTGGCAGGGGTGGCCACCATGCCAGGTGGTGAGTGGATGAAAGACCAACAAAAACTATGGTTCAATAGGCCAACGGCCAATTTATTACCCTTTTTTATACAAGTAAAACAAAACACAAAGATAAAGTATTCAACTCAAAACCGATTCAATAGAGGGAAACAGCAACAAAAGAAACAGCACTTCTGCCTCCATACCCCAAAAACCTCTCTCCTCAGGCATGGCAGGCGGTGCTTTTATAATGGCCTAACGAAGGCAATGGCTCACAGCAGAGTTGATTGCTCATTAGCCTCAGGTGAGCCGGCCTGTAAGTGAGGTCGCTGCTGTCCAAGGCCCTGTAGTCCTCTCCAGACTGTGGGAGGGAACAGGAACACCTGACAGCAGCCAAAAGGGAGGTGCAGCCCTCTCTACTCCTGCCTCCACCTCTCCCAGTGTCACAACAAGTTGTATTTGTTTCAGTGTCATAGCATATAGACAGCAATGCATTATACAAATAAACATGTAGATATCCAGTAAGCCTGAAATATCTGGGATTTTGATATACAGTATTGAATATAAATTATTAGAATGTTTTAAGTGACTATACAAGTAAATATGTGCTCTGTTACACAAAATGTCAGGGAATATGAAATGTAAATGTTTATGTAATATATTACAATATTCAAAGTACAATAATCCTTTCAGCTTCATCAACTCATATCTGAAGAAATCAAGTTGTGCTCTCAATTGAAAAAAGTTTATTTAAATGAAGGAATACCCTATTTAATAACTATTCAACTGGCAGCAGAGGGGTTGCCATAGACGTTTTCTTGATCATTGACAAGAAAAAAAAGTATTATTCACTTGCATCAAAGATTGTGACTATTGAGAGGTCTGAACAGTGTCAACATGCCCCCTACATGTTTGGCCCATATGTACCATTTTTAAGAAGAATCTGGTCCCCTGGTTGAACAACACTGGCCCATAAAAGTTTTAGAACACCCCCATTTTTCCAGTTTCTACTGAAATGTAAGCAATTCAAGTCCAGTGAATAACCTGAAATGGTACAAAGGAAAACGCTAAACTGCCACAGGTTAAATAACAAAGTTTATTTTTTAAAACAAACAAAGTTTTACCCAAGTAATGGGTTAGCGTGGGTTAACAGTCACTCTGTGCAAGTTGCCGATTCTGGCCCCAGACCATCACGCTTCCTCCTCCATGTTTCACAGTTGATGTCACACACTGAGGAACCATCCTTTCGCTTACTTGACAGCATACAAAACCGCTGTGTGATGAAACAAAGATTTAAAATTTTGATGCATCGGTCCATAAGACCTTCTTTCAGTCTTCAGTGGTCCACTGGCAGTGCTTCGTGGCCCAGGCAAGCCTCTTTTTCTTATTTTGCCATCTTAGCAATGGCTTTCTTACTGCCACTCGACCTGTCAAACCTGCAGCTCAAAGTCTTCTCTTCACAGTTGCAACTGAGACTTCCTTACTTCGACCAGTGTGAAGCTGTGCTTGAAGCTGTTGTCCTGTGAGCTGCCTATCACGCAAGCTGTTGACTTTCAGAAACTTGTCTTCTGATTTTGTTGTGACTTTGAGTCTGCCAGACCTCTTCCTGTCAGAGTTTCCTCCAGTTTCCAAGTGCCTGTTGATGGTGTAGGAAACTCCTCACTGCCAAAAAATTTACATTATATTTCAGTTTTTGGTAACCTAAACTTTTTTGTTTAACCTCTGGCAGTTTACCGATTACCTTTGTACCATTTCAGGTGTTTCACTGGACTTGAACTGCTTAAATTTCAGTAAAAAATTGAAAATGGGGGTGTTCTAAAACTTTTGACCGGTAGTGTATATAATCTCTGTTACCTAAAGTGTTGTATTTGTAATAAACAATAAGTAACTTTATACTCTATAGAGGGTACTACAATATGTTTGAAAGGGAATGTCCTTGTGAAAAGGAACAATTCTTATAGCTATGTTGTCTAGAATAGTTTATAATGTAATCGTTCAAAGCATTGCTATCATTTGGCCAAATATATATATTTTTGAAAGCTTCTGTGATAGCCTACACTGTCACAATACCTATGATAGGTTCTAGGCCTTGCTTTCAAAATGAGAGGATTGGTTCTCTGCTCACATTTGGCTTTGGAGAAGTCTTTGTTATGTCTAATTCTATGAGGTGCACCATTTCAAAAGTCTCCCTCTCTTTCTCTCTCTCTTCCTCATTTCCATCAGCCCCTCTCTATCGCTCTTATCCTACTCTGAAACATGGCCAATTCAAGCAGTTATTTTGGAGGCACAGGTGGAATGCATTAGCACAGAACTTGTGGATGACTGGAGTTGATGTCTCTGATTAGTTAAATAATAATAATTAACTTTACTTATACAGCATCTTTCATACAATGATTTGCAGCCCAAAGTGCATACAGAGAAAGACAACTGATAAAATACAAAAACAGAGGTAACTTTGACATAATAAAATCATAAAAAATTACAAAATAATTAAGCAACAAATAGAGCATATAAAAGATAAAAGGTCAGTTTTAAAATAATAAAACAATATGAATTTTAAAACAATAAAACAACAAATAAAAACAGGAACCTGTAAAACAGAGGTGTAGGTAGAATAATAATAATAATAATAATAATGTTTTTAAACAAAAGTCAATTAAAAGCACACATACAAATATGTGTTTTTAGTTGCTTTTTCGAAAAGTTCAATAGATGGAGCCTCTCTGATCTGCTTGGGTATGAAATTCCATAATCTAGGTCCATAAAAACAAAAGGAAGCCTCCCCACTTTTTTATAATCTACTTTTGGAACAACAATTAAACCAGCATCTGTAGATCTGAGTTGGGGCTGATATATTACTAGAAGGTCAGTTATGTATTCTGGTGCTAAGCCATTAATTGCTTTAAAAACAAGTAAAATAATCTTAATTCTAAAAATAACCTAAAATCCACAGGCAGCTAGTGCAATGACTTGAGTACTGGCGTAATGTGTGCTCTTTTCTTGGTTCTAGTTAAAACTTGTGCTGCTGCGTCCTGAACATGTTGCAGCTGATCAATGTTTTTTTGGGAAGACCACCAAACAAATCATTACAGTAGTCTAGTCTTCTCATAATAAAAGCATACATCAGCCTTTCTGCATCTGCCTGTGTGAGAAAAGACCGTACCTTGGCAATGTTTCTAAGATGATCAAAAGCAGCTTTAATATGAGGCTGAATGCTCAAATCAGCATTTAGAGTAACACCTAGGTTCTTTACTTCAGTTTAGATGTCTACAAACAGTGACTGTATGTTTTTAGATAGTTTTTCTCTCTGAGCCTTTGCTCCAATGACTATGACTTTTTCTTGGTTTAGTTGTAGAAAATGTTGTGCCATCCATAGTTTTTTCTCAGTCATACATCTATCTAGAACATTGATTGAGCTTACATCCTCGGCTGATACAGAGATACAAAGTTGTGTATCATCAGAATAACTGTGGAAATCAATACCATGTTTCCTGATTATTCTGCCAAGAGGGAGCATGTATAAAGAGAAGTGCAAAGGGCCCAGAACTGAGCCTTGTGGTACTCCACATATAATGTCTGCTTTCTCTGAGGCATAGTCTCCTAAGGCAACTAAAAATGTTTTACCTATTGTGGTGTCCTCAGGGGTTGGGCGACACTCACGGACCTTGCAGAGGGCGTAGGCAAGTGCAAGAACACGGAGGAGGCAGTAATATAAGCAAAATGATGCTTTATTAAACGAACAAACACAAAACAAAGGGTGGGGTCTTCAGGGGAATACAAACACAAAGTCCGCAATCCTTATCTCTTTGTCAATGTCCATTCCAATCCAAAATCCAGGTCCAAATCCACAATCCAGTCCGTAATCCAAATCCAAAGGGGGTCCTCAAAACAATCCAAATTCGTACACAAAAATCACACTCCAACAAACACTCTCTCCAAAACACTGGCTGGTCAGTCGACTTCACAGTTCTCTTTCTCTCCCACGTTCCGACTCCTCTCTCAGTGTAGTGGGAATCAGCCCTTTAAATAGGCCTTGAAATGGCCTTCAGCTGGTCGTTTAGTCCCGTTGCCTTCACTTGGCTCAGGTGTGACTGTTGCCTGCTGGGAAATGTAGTGTTTCCTGGCGCCCATGTGTTGTAGGCCAGGCAGCCATTTCCTAGTGCAGCCCATCGGGCTGCCACACTATCAGGTAAGTCCGAAACCATACCAGAAAGGCCAACGCAATTTTCAAGACGATGTAAAATAATTTAATTTTGAGCTTCATGCGGAAGCTGAGTATACTGCAGTTCTAAAGGGTTGCAACATCCACTTCTGTGTATTAGGAAAAAATCTGTTTATTTAATTGTGACTAAAAAGACAATTAATAATAAATTAAGCAATATTTTGATATCCATGTTTAATCTGGAGGGGTGGCAAGGTTTTCAACCATCGCTGCTACTTTCCAAGAGTTTGTCAGTCCCCTTAAAATGTTAATTAAATATTATTGTTTTGACACAAAGGTAAATGGCATCATTCACATGGGGAAAGTAAAATGTGTTAAAATACGTCATTTTATGTGTAAGACTTACAGAATGGATTTTCAAAGATGGATTTTAGTATCTTAAATCAGAAGGTAGAAAAAGGTGGCTCCATTTTTTCTACTGGAGAGCTATCAATCTTATTTTTGGCAGGTGAAATAAAGAGATGAATGATCTCTTACTTTCCACTGCATTGTTTCTGAGGGAAGAAAGCAAGTTCCCCTTTTCTTCCTGGAAATAACCTGATTTAACTGCAGTTAGCCTTTCTAGCAAAAAATGCATATCAAAATAGTTTTGACTTCCCCTACCAAAGAAAATGGTAATACCTTCAATAAAGCTACATTTATTGTTTAAATCTGACAGCTCTATGAATCTCATAAAAGCAGAAATACGTGACCTCTTGTTTCAGGTTTTAAGACAATATTACGCATTCATGAGAACATAGTACATTTCAAACCTGGTAAATATTCATAATCTCACTCTTCGTAGTTCAACAACTGATGGCACGATTTAGGCTTTTATTAAAGATGAACTTGGACCTTGGAAAATATTGCTGATATCGTGGTATTGTTGTAACCCATTCATTGAACTACAGTGATGTCATTATCTCTCACAATGTCCTCAAAAGTATCCTAAAAAATATCAATATTGCTTTAGTAATGAATAAATCAGTTGACACGTCAGAACACCTGCTTCCCATGCCAGATGTACCCATAGCTTCAATACTCTCCTCTAAGACAATTAGTAGGAAGTATTATAAATCTGTGGGACACTGCTTGAGTTATGCACAACAATGTGACATAATTCACACTACAGTGTTGTGACCAGTTGGAACAGGAAAATACATTGATTGCAGCCTCATTGGGAAACCTCAACTCAGCATTAAATCTGAAACTGTTTAAACCAGGCACATACAATTCTTGAAGGGGTGGTTTCAAGGTTCCCAAAATGGTTTTGACAAAATAATAATGGGTTTGAAGCCTAAATAAATTATATTCTGTCCAGAAAAAAACCTTTAAATTATTTCCACAGTTAGTGTTACACAGCTAGCATTACACAGTTTGTGGTCATGTTTCAGGCCTGTACAACATTACAAATACACTATTTCACATATAATTTAATAAATAATTATAAACTGTTATCATTGAAAAAGTTAAAAACCATTACATACATACATACTGTGATTTTAACATGCCTAGTTGGTAAGTTGTAACCAGGTTAAACCTTGTAAAGAGACTCACTCCATACATTTAATTTGATCTTCCATTGTTTTGATCTATACTTTTTCCAGTCAAGGGTAAGGTAACATGTATCAAAAGTGCATTACACTAGAGAAACAGCTCACTTTTTCCTTGAGCTGTAGAATTAGTTGTGATCACTTGCAGAGCTGCTTTTCTAAAATTAGCTGTGGTAGAAGCAGTTTCAAGTGACTGTGCTGTGAAGAGAGTATATTTGATGTAAAAATATATTATTGCCATTGGGTAGTAGAGATTTTTATCGAGAACATTGTAGAAATACAGCCATCTTCAGTATGGTTCAGAACATGTTCAGGACATATCTGTTCCAGTTTAAATGTGGAAGTCCTGGTTTCAGTCTGGTCTGGTCTTTTGGAGAAAAGGCTATGAGTCTTCAGAAAGTTTAGAAAAGAGGCACGTACTGCTCTAATCCCCCTGCTGAAAGGACTGACCGTTGTCCACTGTTTAAGGTGGAGTCAAATCAGTGCAGTTACTGAATGAAATAGTGGTGGTGAGAGTTTGTAAAAACATTAACGGAGTAAAGAAAATATAACGAATCACGAGTACATTGTGTCATGGTATCAAACTGAATCCCCCCTCACTTCACATTAGTTAGTTCCTTTTATTTGACAATAATACAAAAAAAGATATACACAATGCGAACACACATACCCTTGATACATGACATCACATTAATTCACACCGCAAATTGCCAAGGATAACACAAAGAAGTTGGCAAAAAGCTGATTGTGGTCCTGATGCAAGCTTCTGAACAACAGGGATGGATATAATTCAGGCAGCCAAATTTAAAGCTGTTGTGTGACAGCTTTTTCCTTGTTAGAACTTTATTGATCTGTTTTAAAAGATATGGGCTCACTCAGCTCAACCAATGGTTGACTGCATTGGTTTATTCATAACAGACTTCTAATCATCAAGTTTGCAGAGACATGCTTTCAAATTGAATTGGCGGTTTGAGAATGAAATCTGTTTTAATGACACTTGGGCATGTTTTCTATAAGAGTTGACTTTGCGTACTTTATTAAAGCCTCTGTCTGACTGGCTGTCTGACTTTTATGGGCTATGTCTATAAGGAGTTTACAATGTTGGCTCAGAAGGGACGAGAGCGTTTCATTGTGTCCAGCTGGGAGGCGATTAGCGGTGTGCGAGCCTGAAACGTGGCTTTGTTGGTTTTCAAGTGCCCCAAAGGATTGCTCTAATCCCTCTCTGTAGCGCCATCCCTGGGCGTTGGGATTCCACAGGTAGAGCTGGAACACAGCCAAAGAGCTCATATGATTGTATTTCGTGGCGGTCATTCTGCACACTCTTGTTCGTGCTCAGGGATTGCAGTGATAAAGAAAGTGATGCCATGCCTTTGTTATTGTCCAAAGCGTATTGGGTCAATACTCGTACAAGGAAATACATTGCTTGTATGCTAAAATGCTTAAAAATGAATAGAGTGCCAAAAATCGAATTGCTTTCACATGGAAATGTATTTAAAAAAAATGTGGGACATTTCTTTCTGGGCACCCTTACACATTTGAGAGTTGCGCTGCTTCTGTCCCAGCCTCATGTGGGGTAAGGACTTCAAAATATGCTGGCAGAGAGGGCCCTGTTTGCATAAACAGAGCAGCAGAGGCCTCTCAGGGCTGCCTGTGCTTTCATAGTGTCACACTGAGCACAGCTGAGAAAGCGGCAGGCTTGTGGAGATTAGCCCCGAGCCCCAGGTTCAGACACCTCCTGATAAAGTTTGCTATACAATGTTGTCATGTGCCAAATATTGCTGTGCAGTTTTCTGGTTAGGTTTAAGTGAGATTTTTTTCCAGGCTGTACTGTGAATTTACAGACTTTCTTTTTTTAAACAATGAGGCTTGTTTGACAATGCTTGTTTAAGCCCATCGTCCTTAGGGAAGCATAGGCCATTGAGCTCTGTTTTGGGAAATTTTCATGGCCAGCTTTCTTGGCATCTGCGTCTAGGTCCTGCCTCCAGGTGTTTTTGTGGCAACCCATCTTCCTTTTCCCTTGTGGCTTCCAGGTCAGTGCTTGACGAGTGATAGGGGCTTTCGGAGGGTTTGACCGACCCAGTTCCACCTCCGCCTGCGGACCTCTTCCTCCTATGCTCTATTGTTTTACAATACTCGCAAGAAAACAACAACGTTAAAAAACCCCACTTGTGTTCACTGATTACTTTTGTGTAAAACATTTTACTTGTTATTTTTGAAGAATATGTTTTCCTCCACATAAAAAACAGCAGCAGTTTCAGTTTGGTATGACATGGTATTTAATTAACTTTTTTTTTCTGGGTGTATTCTTGGTGGAGGCAGAACTGAAGCATTACACATTTTTAAATGCTCTGTCTGGATATTTTGCACCTTGCTAAATTTGCAATGGCTATCTTAATATTATAGCCATTAAGCCAATCTAATTTTGGCTTTACTATTTCAATTGTTTTGCAATAATATTTTTTGCCATGTAAAGTGATTTATATTAAGATTTTTTCTATTGTAATTTAGGCACACAATAGGAGTATCGTGTACTATATGAATGTGCTTCTGAAATGAATGTAATATGCTGTATAGTATTTACTGAGGGCAAGGCCGTAACCATGGAGTCAACATTGGGGGGGACCAAATATGGTAATTTCGGCCTTTTATATTTTTTATATCAGCTAGGCTATATATTGGGGGGGACATTTTGAGCATATCTGAATATTGGGGGGGATGTGTCCCCCCCAATATATATGGTAATTTCGGCCTTGACTGAGGGTAAGGCAGAGAATTTTACATTTTGTAGGTTGTGTATGTTAAGGGTGTGTCTTACCTGTGCATTACAAATTGTTCAGCAACATTTTTATTATGACAAATATTGTTTTAATATAATCCTAGAATGTACAGAATAAAGCCCAGCATTCAGTAACGGATTAACAGCAAACACAGTACCTGTCAGTCGTGCCACAGCCTGCTGATAAGGTATACAGAGAGCAGAGTGTAAGAGATAGTTGTTTTTTGTAACGATCTGTGTTTTGTTCCATCAAAATGTAAATTCTTTACTTTGGGGTTTCATACAGAAGATTCCCACATGTTTGTCAAGTAGAAACTTGCAAAAATTCATTTGAATTTCAAAAACAAGGTGAAAACGATAAGCTGTAATAAGCATATTACAATGCTATATAGTAACTGGCTTTTTTTCTCTTATGAACATTTTTGTTTTTTATAAGCCATATTTATTATGTAATATGCATATACATACACTACTGGTCAAAAGGTTTAGAACACCCCCATTTTTCAAGTCCAGTGAATAACCTGAAATGTACAAAGCGGTTAAAAAAAAAGTTTAACAAAAACTGAAAAATAATTTCAGAGTTATAAAAAAAGGCCCTATTCAGGGACCAAGTAATGGGTTAACAACTTGCAGCTGTTCTGCAGCAATGGAAGTAAATTAAGCCTTGAAAGTTGATGCAAACAATTCCTACAGGTGTCCCAACTTTTGTTGATTTCTTACAAACCCTCTGTCTGAATAAAGGCAGTGTTGGAACAGACTGTGTTACTACACCCTATGAAGCATTATTTGGACAATATTGCACTGCAGGAAGTAGTATATTGCTATCATAATGGCGAGAAAAGGGCAATTAACAAAGGAAGACAGACAGACCATTATAGCCCTTGAAAGTGTAGGTCTTTCCTTTAGAGAAATTGCAAAGAAGGCCAAGGTGTCAGTAAGTACTGTTTCCTACACCATCAAACGGCACTTTTGAGGAGGAAACTCTGACAGGAAGAGGTCTGGCAGACCCAAAGCCACAACAAAATCAGAAGACAAGTTTCTGAGAGTCAACAGCTTGCGTGATAGGTGGCTCACAGGACAACATCTTCAAGCACAGCTTCACACTGGTAGAAGTGAGGAAGTCTCAGTTTCAACTATGAAGAGAAGACTTCGAGCTGCAGGTTTGACAGGTCGAGTGGCAGTAAGAAAGCCATTTCTAAGATGGCAAAATAAGAAAAAGAGGCTTGCCTGAGCCATGAAGCACCGCCAGTGGACTACTGAAGACTGGAAGAAAGTTTTATGGACCGCTGAATCAAAAATGGAAATCTTTGGTTTATCACGCAGGGTTTTTGTACGCCATCGAGTAGGCGAAAGGATGGTTCCCAGTGTGTGACACCAACTGCCAAACATGAAGGAGGAAGCGTGATGGCCTGGAGCTCTTTTGCCGGATCCAGAGTCGGCGACTTGCACAGAGCGACTGGCACCCTGAACCAAAAGGACTACCACAGCTTTTTGCAGTGCCATGTAATACCCTCTGGTTTACACCTAGTTGGTCAGGGGTTCATCCTACAGCAAGATAATGACCCAAAACATACCTCCAGGCTATGTCAGAACTACCTTAGAAGAAAAGAACAAGACGGTAGGCTTCAAATCACAGTCTCCAGACTTAAACCCCATCTAGCTGGTTTGGGATGAACTGGATAGAAGGGTGAAAGCAAAGCAACCTACAAGTGCAACACATTTGTGGGAACTTCTGCAATAGTGTTGGGAAGAACTTTCCGAACAATATTTCTACAATATTTGTAGAAAGAATGCCACAAGTGTGTTTGGCTGTTATATTTGCAAAAGGTAGCCAGCTTTTGCAGATATAACAATTTAGATTCAATTTTGTTAAACAAAACGATTCCATGATTTATTTTTTGTCTGCAATTGTTTATTTGTTCTATGCTTCAATTTCTATTAAAACTGGAAAAATTGAGCTGTTCTAAAACTTTTTACATTTTTCAGTTATGTCACCAACTTGCAGACCCAGCAACAATGGATCTGCTATTCTGATGGGTCAGAAAGTTGCTAAGTTACTGATAGACAATTTTTTTGATGATCTTGCCTATGAAGGGAAGATTTGATATAGGTCAATAGTTATTAAGTACAGACACATCTAAGCTGCGTTTCTTTAAGAGAGGCTTAATAACCACAATTTTAAGGCCTTTGGGAAAGTGCCTGAACGAAGAGAGCTATCTGTAGTAGTTCCTCTGCTAGGCAGTTAAAAACAGTTTTTAAAAAGCCTGTGGGCAGAACATCAAGGCTGCAGGTGGACGGTTTAAGCTTGGATACTGTTTCATCAAGAGTTTTATAGTCAATGGTATTAAATTGTGTCATGATAACCGAGGTAGCTAGGTTTGAGGTTTGCTTTACTTGATGGAGCAGAATTGATAGATTGTTTAACATCTAAAATGTTCTCATTAAAAAGGTTGTAAACTCATTGCATTTATTCTTGGAAAGTAGTTCAGGGGCTATTGTTAGTTATCCTATCAATGGTGGCAAATAGTGTGCATGTGTTCAGAATGTTATTATTGATGATCTCAGAGAAAAAGGATTGCCTCACATTTTTTGGTTCTAAGTTGAAGGTATGAAGTCTCTCTTTATAGAAGTGAATTTGAAGATGTGTTTTGCGCCATCTACGCTCTGCTTCTGTGTTATTACAGATATAGCATTTCTCCAAGGTACTTTCTGTTTACTAGAGAGTGATTTAACTCTAGCAGGTGCTATGGAATCAATGACTTTAGCGAGTTAAAATGATCAAGGAGATTATTAACTGAAGATGAAACAAAGGTTGGGGCCAGTGATATGGCCTCAGTAAACACTGCACTAGTACTCTCTTTGATAATTCATTTTTTAACTCTCTGAGTTCTAACATGAACGTCAGGAGTAATTAGCAGGTCAAAGAATATATGAAGCAATGATCGGAAAAGGCGACATCAATTACAGTGACATTTGAAGTGTTGACCTTCTAGACGAAATCTAGAGTATGGCTACGATTGTGTATAGGTCCTTTCACATGCTGTGACAGTCCAAAAGAGTCCAAAATGGCAGTTAATTGTTTAGCACCATTGTCATCGGGGTTATTGATATGGGTATTAAAATCGCCAGAGATGATAAGGCAATCAAATTCAGTGGAAATAATGGACAGTAGCTCAGCGAAGTCATCAAAAAAGGTTGCAGACTATTTAGGTGGCCTGTATGCAATAAGTAGCAAGATTTTAGTGGAGCATCTCAATATGGTGGGCAGGTATTCGAAGGAGGTGAAGACCCTAAGTGCTGTCTGTTTACACTGAAAAACATGCCTAAATAGGGTGGCGACACCGCCTCCTTTCCAGTCCTGGAAACATCTATGAAATTAAAATTTGGGGGGGCCGTCTCAATGAGAATTGTTGTGCCACTACTTTTGTCCAGCCAAGTCTCAGTTAGGAATAAGAAATCTAGATTGGAAGAGGTTATAAGACTGTTAAAAATGACTTTTTTGTCAGGGATCTGATTGATAAATTTGCTGTGCCAGTTAGTATTCCTAGTGTTGATTAGGACAGGGATAGAGTCTACCAAGGGTCCATGCCTGGTAGGGGGGAGGAAAATGCTGGCAGCTCTATGGCAGGAACTCAGAGACCATCAGCACAAAGTACTTTGAGAAAACAGCTCAGGTGAGGGGTAATGGGGGGGAGGCCGCAATGGCCTTGTGGGAGAGGAGTTGAAGCTGGGGGGGCAGGGGGGTTGTGCTGGGGAAGGGGAAGGGGGGGGGCTGTGGCTGAGGAAGGGGGATAGGGGAAAGGGCCGCCGGGGGACAGGGGAGCAACTGCTGGGCCAGGTGAGGGTCTGTGGTAATTGGGGGAGGTGAATTATGATAGAGGGTCGTGCGTGTTTGAGAGAAAATTGCAGATTTCCCCCAAGCAGCTTACGATCAGTCCAGTAAAAAAATAATCTATTTTTCCTGAAAAATTCATTTCTTCCCCAAAAGAGGTTGAAGTGATCAATGAAACAGTCAATTTTCTTTGCATTTGCCGGAAAGCCAAGTATTCAGGCTAAGTAGTGTGGTGAACTTGTGAGATCCTCTGTTGACTGTTGGTAGGGGCCCGCTGATTAATATCTGTAGCGATACATTTCCAAGGTTATTAAAGAGTTCCTTAAAGTCCCTTTTGAGGTCTTCTGATTGTTCTTTGCGAGTGTCATCAGTTCCGCATGTGAACAACAAGATGCTTTATACCCGATAGTTTTGAAAGTGCATCATTAATCTTTTTTCTCACATCCCTGACCATGAGGCAGCTGAAGCTACATGTAACACTTGAGTTAACACTAATATTTCTGATAGTAGAGTCTCACAGAATTAGTGTGTTTGGTGTTGTTTTGGCTACGTCTGGGCACAGCGCATGCCCATTGTCCTTGAGCACAAGTGATGTGCAGGCAGTCACAGCCAATACTGGTTGAATGTCATTGTCGGTTAATATTGGTCCACTTGTTTTGCCGTCATCATCAACATGCCGTGTTGACAGCTGGGTAATTTTAGCATTAGCTCTGCTGTTTCCTATTACTGAAACTGTTGTGGTTTCAATCACCTCACTGTGCGGTTTTGTGCCCATAACATGATCCTTCTTAATGTTAGGTAATGAAATGGTGTTATCAACATCTGAGTTGAGATCATAGAACGGGTAAAGGAACAGTACGAGCACTGTTTCACTTCACCACAGCGGTAAAGGAAACCGAAAAAGAGTTTCACAAGCCTAGAGTATTTTCAGGTTGGTCAAGGTGCTCCTGTCTTTGTTGAACATATCCTGCCCGCTACAGGGTTGATTTGCGCAAGCACAACACTGTAGCTTCAATGCACTTAAAAGAGTCAGATTGGCTATTATGTGAAGGGCCACTGAATGAAACCTGAAGCGAGGAATGCTGCATGTCAGTGCTCCCCAGACACTTTATCCCATAGTATCGTTTCCCGTTCCGCCTGATATCGGGAACGCGAGCAAAAGCCAACGAAAACGTCCCCCTTCATTACTCATCTCTTCCAGCCTTCTGGAGACTAGCTAGCCTTTCAGGACATGTCGCCTGTCGCATCATTTTTCTACTCCGACAAAAGAGAAGGCCAAGGCGGGAACCCAACACGGCAACATTTGAGTCAGACGAAAGGTTTTCCACTTCTAAACTGACAACACCCTCCACTTCAGCGGGATCACCAAAGGTTTTCAGCACAGACATGCATTGGTTTGGACAGTTGGCTAATGAAAGAGAAAAGGGTTTGACTGGACAGGAATGAAACTTCTCTGTTCCCAGAGTATCTCAGCTGTGCTGTAACTGGACACAATGTTGGTTTTGTAACATGGTCATTATCACTGTACATTACTGGGATTGTTTTTATTACACATCTCCAAGTAGAACGCATGGAAATGTCTCAAATATCGCTAAGCTGAAGCAAATGTCCTCACGATGCTGTTGAAGAGTAATTTTCGGAATGCTTACTGATACCAGTTTATTACATTTGATATGAATATATAGTTTAACCGGTATGCAAAAGTGCTAAGATTTTCCATCACATTAAGATTCACCTTAATGTGAGGAACTTACATAAATTCAATTTTATTTCTTCTCTTCCTTTTATAGAGTTGAATATTTACTAAAGCAATTGAGGTTATTTTCCTGTTCAAGGGTACAAGAGTAGTGCCTCACCTGAGATTGAACCCACACAAACTCAGTGCCCTAAACACTGTCACCTGAAACATGAACAGTATCATGTTGTACTGTTGGTACCCCAATTACAATTTGTGCAATTTGCACTGCATGGGAAATTGATGTTCTGGATCAGTTCATGTTAGATTAATCATGTCAAAAATGTCAAATGTATTCACCGAATCTATAGAATCGTTTGTTTGTCCAACCACAATTCCTACTGCTCCAGATTTAGCCAGAAAATTAAATGCAACAATATTGTTTCCTGGCCTTGTCAGATTAACTCTTGAATGAGATAATTTTCCTTCCCATAGGAACCACAGCATGCTTGGATGGACCTTAAATATATTTTCAATCACTGAGTGGCAAATATAAACTCAACACAACTGACTAGTGAGCTGGAAATAGAAGAGGCCTTACCTTTAAACCAACCATTGGTTTGAATTTATTTTGCTTAATTAACAAGCGTGCCAATTAATTTAATAATCTGTTGGTAAATAAACACAAAGCTTTCTCTTAATTGTGTCTCACATTGGAGAACTGCCTTTCTTCACATCATGTTAGAGAATTGAAATGATAATACGTTTTTTTATTTTTATTTTTGTTTCTGATTTTATCCTATTTTCTCCCAATTTCACCTGCTATTTTTTATGTCAACCCCCCCTACTAATGTGAGTTCGCTGCCGTAGTCGTGCAACCGGTAGTGATGAAGATGAAGTAACGTCTCCTCTGAGATGGCACTACAGGGCCACTCTTATGCGCAGCGAATGTCATGTTGGCTTCCCTCCCCCCTCCTTAGGGCGGACAGCCAATCGCCGCCCCAGGTGCCACTCCCGGCCAGAGCCGACTCTGGCGAGACGGGGAATCAAACCGCGGTCTCCGTGGCCAGTGTCGAACGTTGTAACATCTCCTCCGATGTCCTCTACTAGGCAGACCCTGCACAGCAAAGGACCTAGCACTATACAACACCAAGGCACAGCAATGTACCAATCACTGGCTGGACATCATATAATCTGAATAGTGACTTCTGTATATGGACACGAAAAGAAGAAAGAAGAAGAAGAAGAAGAAGACCACTGGACCACACGTTACGTTGAGTAAAAATCTAATATTGAATTTGGGCAAAAATTCATATTATTTGTAGATATAAGAAAATACTACACTTTTATGACACAGTATAACAGATTTGTAATGTGGAGGAAAATTATATTACGAAATAAATTTAGGAAGCTATACCTGGTATTGATTATTCAGCGAATTAATTGCTTGATTGATAATCAAGGAATATAAATGGGAACAGGTTGAGAGTAATCATGGTTAAAAGGTATAGGTTTCAGCCCCCTTTATGTCAAGCCAATGAATCGCTACTGACGTGGAGTCAATGATTTAAAGTAGATTAGGTCTTATTTCCTGTCAAGAAAATGAGTTCCCTCACATTTCCCCTATTTGCCTTTTTTGGCTGGGAAACATTATATTGAAGGCTGTATTTAACAATAAAAATAATTAACACTCATTTAGAAAAACTTTTTTTTTCTCATCACACTGTTTTGTAGCAGTAGCAATTCTCTTCTAAAATATATATTTTTTTATTAATGTTTGCATCTAACAAGAATAGATCATTGGAGCTTGAGCTTAAATATTCTAGTAAAATCAATAAATATTTAAAAATCATTTCTGGGGACATATGAGCATTGCAAGGTCACTTGATCTTGCAATGATGATAAAATAAAGAGAAAACATTAAGTTAGATGTGTGTTCAAACTAAATTCTATTAACAACAACAGCAATAATAATATTCATAATAATAATAAAATATGTTTACATAATTTAATTCAATTCGAATAAAAAGTCAAATAGACAGTGCCGCCTGTTGCTTTTACAGTACTTTAATGAATTCCAAATATTAAACTTTCTTCACATATATTTTTAGCTTCTTCAGATTTTAACTGGAAAACCTATTAACCAGAAAAAGCAACAAAAGTGCTGCAAACATGACATATAAGAATCTAGGCTACCATAAATTGTTTAAAACTCTGAAATATGCATATTAACCTTGTGCATAATATGCACACTAACCCACCATTACCAATTTGGCAATAAACCTACTTCCTATGTGATCTGTATTCACCTGTTACCCATGCAGGATGTGATAAATGCACAGGTGAGTGCTACCTGTAAAACAATAATGTTTTCCATTGGTGCACATCTAACAATCGTGTCATCTTCTTTTCTTCAGCTCTTGTTTTAGTAATGTCAAGCAAATGTATTTAATGCGTGATTAGATTTCCAATTCTGCTCTCGTATTTCCACAGTAACTACTATTTCAGTTTTGTAATATGTTTTTCTACTAAAATAACTTTGGGAATCAGTAGTCCATTGTACTCTTTCACTCTTTCATCATTGAGCGATGTAAGGTGTAATTATCTGCTCTACATAACTTAATAAATTGGCCAATAAGGTGGCTATATTAAACCCATATTTTTTGCCTTGCACCTGTCAACTTCATATTTCAGGCACTCAGTTCTCTAAAAGGAAAGGTCACAGAATTAAAAGCATTGGAAAATTGAAAAACAATGGAAATACATGAAAATCTATGTACAAACAATTCAACTATAAATGTTTGGTATTGTACATTACATTCTAATAGAATTGTTAAGGCCTTTTCAAGTCTTATGTCAGAAGTGATTTTAACCAGTAGTTAACAGCCTGACAGCACAGTTATAGTAATCTCTGCATAGAACCTCTGGGGTGTAGAGGAAGGTTTTCTATACTGCACATTCTGGGCTCAGTTTGCTGCAGCCTGTGTCTTTGATGAAAATTCATCTCAACTCAAAACTTGCCTTCCTTTTTTTTAAAAGATGGGGGAGGAGCCCCACAGGAAGTAGTTACAGGTACAAAAGTTTGAAATATTCATAAATAATAATTAATTAATGCAGGTGGTGAAATAGTAAGGGATGCACTCATGACACAGCTGGTTAGCAGGCAGACATACTTTACATTATTCATAAATAAGCAGTGATGGCAGTAAGGTAAAAAAAATATCAATGTATAGCCCTGTCCTACACCATTATCCTCCATCAGATTGGAAATATAACCTATTACCAAACCTGAAGTGTTTGGGGGGCACAGACATGTGTCTGCCTTGTTAGTGTGGTTTGGGGGGCAGGATTCGGAGTCACATAGGATCCATCTCTGCAATTAATGGATTTACTGTATGGTTTTGCATTATTATATCTTCTCTGTCAATTAAAAATTATATACATCAAGCCTGGAGAGGATCAAAAGTAAAGTGTATTAATTTTGAAAGATTGTGATTGCATGAGGGGAGAGAGCAAGACAACATAGATTAATGTGCAGAAAATGGAGAAAGCATATTTTAAAGATCCCTCATTTGTACAAAAAATGTACAGAAAAGTAATTTTCAATATGTTATTTTGGCAGGGATGTTTATTTACTTGTGTGATATGGAGCGCAAATACTGGTACTGCACCCTCATTAATGTGAAGGATGATAAGGGTGGGGCCACTAAGAATTTTAGCTGAACATAGCCCAAACTAATTTATTCATAGCTCTGTGTTGGTGCATTTATTTGTTTCATACATTTTTCATGAAGACCAAGTAAATCACAACCAGCTTGAGGTTCATTTGGTCATAAATACTGCATGGTACATTCTGGCTCTTCTCTACTATGATGGATGTGAAGGAAAATCTTACCTCTGAGAGAATATCACAGTCAGGGGCTGGGGGAAGTATTGTGTCCACAAAGTGTATAAACTACCCAACTGCTGTACAATGATAGGTTTTTGAGTTTGTTTAATCACCCTGGGTCAAGGGAGTTGTTCATGCACTGGTGCAAGATGACTGACAAACCACAATGTGTTGTTGGTGGTTTAACCTGTCAGAAACGAAGTATTGTTACCCTAACAGTTGTGGAAAATGTTGTCATAGTGAATAGGAGCACGCATTTACGTTTTTACGAAATTCAGTTATTTCCAGTTTACCTTGGTGATGATGATGCCCCAGTGATAACTAAGACAAACAAACAGAGGTCTCTTGTCTCTACAGCAACTCATTGTAAACAGCAGCACCACAGGCCCAGCCATTCTTAACTTGATGAAAAACAGGACAGTTTTCCCTTTCAAACAGGCTTCTTCAACAGCTGCACTTCATCACTATGGGAAATATGTACTGTTCATGTCGTGAGAATGCCAAATGTGTCTGCCACTTTGTTAAGAGCAGCTCAGTATCCATGACACTGAATAAAATACCATCTTTGTTTCAGATTTCTCACTGAGGAACTGGAACTGGAAATCATACATCATTTGGACAGATATATCATGACCCTATTGCAGAGTACATTTGGAAGGAAGTGTGTTTAATGTTGATTTGTTTTATGTTTAAAAACTAATGTTTTTTTACCCGTCAATTGCCAAAGTAGCCAGACACGCAGCCAGATACAGTAGTCACCCACACAGAAGTGCTTTCTAACACGAAACCAGTGAGAGCCATTGTGTAGAATGCTGGTTAATTGTTTAACTAATCCTTGTGTTTTTATGAGATTCTTTTCTCAGAACGACAGTAATTTGTGTAAATGGTCACAGCACAGAACCACTTAGAGATGGATGAGAGGTCAAACTGGGAGTGACTGAGAGGTGGAGCGTGGGTCTTTTAGCATTGGCACACATCTGATGGGACTAAAGGAGGGCCCCAACTGAGGCCTTCCATCCACAATGGGCTCCATCTGATCCTGAGCCTGCTTCATTAGAATGGCCTTTTTATCCTCTCGAATCATCAGTACACTCAGACCACTGTACGACTCCTCCGAGTTCTGTGGTTGCTGGGGTTAAGACTACATGTTACATTTATGGGTGTTTTTCTAACGGTCAAGACCATCTCAGCTGGCCACATTTCACACCTAACAGAGTGTCAGAAGGAGCTCAGGCGTCCCACGTCACTGCCGCATGATTTATGACCAGCAAACACTCCCTGCCAGCTTGTTGGATACGTCTCTTTTTTATTTGACAAATGTTTTTGGATGTATTTTTGAACCGTATTTAAGTTATTCCCAGTATAGTGGAAACTCGAGTCCCTGCAGTTAATTTTATGAATTTTACAGGCCTGTAAAAAGAGTGCTGTGACAGAGGGAGGAGACCTGATAGTGCCAGGGAACTGAAGGGCTCTTATCTTCCAGTATGCGCTGCCAGCCTCTGTCAAAGATGCAGGCTTTCCCACCATGCTGATATTGTGTTACAGCCAACAGGAATATATTAAACAGTGCCTTGGATTTGTGAGCTTTTCTCATTAATTTTTGCTTTTATGCTTATTTATTTATTTATTAACAAACTCAAACATACACAAATGGAAAGTAGGAATGTGTTTGGTTGTTGATAAATGTATGAATTTATAGGATTCATTCAACAGGAGAGCTGACAGTACTATGACCATGGTTCACTCTACATGACCACTAACTGGAAAATTTAGCATGGTAGCTGCCTAGAAACTTGTTATACTTTAAAGTGTATATGATGAATTAAGCTTTGGCACATTAGGCTTTTGGTCTAAACACCTTGATATTATAAGGTTTTCAACCTTATGTCAAGAACAGATACTGCATTGCTGTCATTAACCCCCACACAGGCATCCTTTCAATTTTATTAGATTACATTTTCATTTCACTAACCGACCAGAAAAAAGTTAATGCGCTTTCAAAGTCTCGAGTGGCTGATTCACCTTGACAAGAGGATTTTGTAAGCTCTAGGTCTAAGATTGGGTTACACAGGGGAAATAATGAGCATTTTTGTTGTCTCAGACAATCTACAGCTAAGCCTCTTTTCCCGTGTCTCCAATCTCCACCCTCCATTTACATATACATGAGACTTAAATTCAGGGATTAGTTCCGGTCCTTCAGTGGTCTCTGAGGGGCCTTTATACCTCCCTGATGTGCCTGTTTATATCCATTTAGGATATTTTCCATCTGGCACATACCTAAATTGATTTGTCATTAGTTAAACCAATCACATGCCATGCTGGGAGGGAGGAACTGATGCACTAATTGTACAACACTTTAAGCACGTTCCCCAACTAAAAAGGTATTTCAAATTGCTGCGTTCAGGCAAGATTCTGCTTTTGTCATGCTGTGTTATGAATCTAGTAGCCTGTCTGTGTTGAAGAGGGCACATCTGTAGAAGTCACTGCAGTGGGAGAGAGCTTCCGTTAAGGAGATAGATGGAAGGAAATGGAAACAAAAAGTGATTAAAGCCATCGTCAGCACAGCAAATATTGTGTTGTCGTCCTTTATCATAAAATGTGGCCACATAGTGGACTGATGACTAAAACATTATGAGAATTGCAAAAGTGTTCAGGAAACCTCTGCACAGACAGACATGCCGTGGGTGTATGTGCAGGAGAAAGAGTGTTGGAAATTGTTACCACGGTTGGCATTTATGTTGCAGATATAATGGAGGAAACATCTGTTTCCACCTTCCAGAGCTATGACGCAGCTGATTTTGGAAAAGACACGCATTCTATGAGCAAGGTGTCACAAGCTATCAGGTGGTTTTCAACATTAAAAACCAGAACCAGAATAATGAGGTGCCAAACATCAAGCAAAAGTCAGACATTCGAAGAGTGCTGTCTACAACTTGGTGTACTATAGTGTTGTATAAAGAGTATTTCGAAACTGATTAGTCACCAGTCACCATTGAGTACAGGTAGTGTGATATAATGGTTAGGGAACTGACCTTGTATCTCAAAGGTTGCAGGTTTGATTCACTGGTGGGGCACTGCCATTGTACACTTAAGCAAGGTACTTAACATGAATTGCTTAAGTAAATCCAGCTGTATAAATTGATTGTATATAAGAAATGTAGAACTGTATAAGTCGCTTTAGATAAGAGTGTGCTAAATGCTTAATATGTACATAAAGTATGTAATTGGCTGGAAATAAGTGTGGTGCTAAATGTTAAAGATGTGATGTTGTGCTGAATAATATAGCCATCATAATCTTTTGCACAGTAATAGTGTATATGATGTCTGATTAGGCAGTGAAACGATGAGGCAAATAAGTCCAATTCCTCTTTGTGCATCATGTGATTGTGTGAGTGCAGTTCTGTGTCATTAGGCAACTATCATCCAAGACGGTCATGGGAACTTCCCTTTTGTTTCAGTAGTCTTATGAACATATTATTCCCAAATTATGAATTTCAGAAGCAAAGAAACACCACAGTGCATGCAACCACATCACCTACTACACCCTGATGAAACCACTTTGCCAAAACATGTAGAAATCATCATGTGGTGCTTGCCAGTTACTTTATTAATACATACATTACTATTCAATATTGTTTATCGGTAATTTTATCATAACCATAGTGTGGTTGTATATTTCAGTTATCCGACAATCCATGTCATTTATTTACATTACACTGCGTAGCACTCACCTGTAGTCATGGCTTCTATTTTTACATATCCATTGATATAGTATATAAAGGGGATGTTTTGCTGAAGCAATTCAGGGTAATACAGAGCAAATCTAGTAAACTCTCTCTCTCTCTCTCTCTCTCTCTCTCTCTCTCTCTCTCTCTCTATATATATATATATATATATATATATATATATATATACTAGTTATACATAATACTTAACATTCTGGAGTTATGAATTTACTGGTTGTTTTTATGAAACCAGTGAACAACCACCACTTCTCACTGTTCAGAACAGTAAAGGTTTTCATAGAAAGTCTTCCACACGCACTTTGTGACGTTACACAGTGCCATGGTACCAAAGGGCATTAATGGAATTACATAAAATCTCCCTGGAGTCATACAAAAAGATCTGCTGAATAGATAGCCTTGTAATCATGTACAGCAAGTGAGCTTGATCTTCCATAATTGTGGCTTTCCCGAACAATGTCTAATTTGTAATATACAAGATCCATACAAGAAGACACATGAGCTGGCAAGACGGGAGGCACACCTTGCCAAGTTCTTAGTCAAATTATCATCTGTAATAGTGCTTACAACAGCGAGAGACCACACAGAAGCTGAGGGTGGGGCAAAAACAGATGTAGACCCAGAAGAAAAATGTTGATTAGGGGAAAGTGGCAGAGCAAAAGGACAACTGCTGCAGGAGGGTCGTCCCATGATGCTTTGGGAGATAAAAGGCGACAAGACATGTTGGCAGGGTCAGGAGAAAGCTTGACATTTCGGGCAGGCTGAGACTTGTTAGTTCTCAGTTAGTTCTTAGTCACAGATCAGCTTTCTGAGGTTATTGAAAAAACAACCCCCCAAACCTCCTTTTCTTTAGGGCAAATCCTAATACAATTTGAATGGACATTTTGTAATGGTTATTTTAAAGATTTGTGCACAGATTAACATGCTTTGTCAACAAATCATAGTATACTAACTTGTCTCAGGAAATTATATCAGGAGTTACTTTCCAGGGCTTTTTTTTTTTTTTTACAGATTTTTATGAATATGACTTTAACTGGAAAAAACATTATTGTGAGGTATGTATAATTGTACTCCATGCAAAACAGAGAAATAAAAAAGTGAAAAAGAACACTGGAATGCACGCCATTGGTTGCCATGATGAGGAAATGTGGTTCCATCTGTCTCTCCAGCACCACCGCCCTCTTGGTCAGGCCCTTTCGCCTCCATAAAGGGTCCTGGTAAAGTTATTACAGTAGTGGGCTGTGGAGTCCGAGGGTGTTACGACCGCCTGGGTGAGATTTTCACAGTCAGACTGTGGTAGCAGTGTCATACCAAGGGCCATTTGCATGAGTTATCCCTTTGGTAAGACTGACAGATCGAATCAAAACAGGGAAGTCTGCTGAAAGTGTTCTGACTGCGATGTAGTGGGCAGAGGGAGAGGGACCACTGCGGTCAGGACTGAGGGGACCGTTTGAGTCCCAGTGCCTTTCACGCTCCCACAGAGCCTCGCTGTACTGCAGACTGAGCTCTTTTCTAAAGGAGCTGGGGTAGTGCAGTCCAAATGCTCGCTTCGGCTTTAAGTTGAATTTCCACTGGCGTGGAGGGAGTCAATTGGTCTCTCTCTCTGTCAATGACAGACAACCTCTCTGCCTCACATTCCCTGCTCCAGTCAAGGCTCACAAAGACAGACTCATTTCACGCTGTCACCTAAGCGAGAACCCTGGCTCCCAGTGCTGTAGATTTAATAAGCACAGAGGTAGTCAGGCCCCGTAAAAGGTAGCCGGTGATGGATGTGTAGGACCTTGAAGTGGATATTTCTCATCATACAACCGTCTACTGTACACCAGCGCATGCAGTTTCAGGGTCACACAATGAGGACATGAGATCTCTCCGGTATGCATCGTGTTTCTTTGGAAAACCATATTGTCCCACCACAATGTTAGTGCTTTAAAGGGAGGGGCTTGTGTCCCGCACACAGGTCTGAGGGTTTCCTTCAACAAGATATAATGGTGAAAGAGTGAACAGGTGACAGGGGATGCGGGTCAGTGATTAAAGGCACTACTTAGAACTGTCCCCTCAATCAGAACCTCTCTCATCTCCCTTTGTCATCGCCGGTACCCCACCCACACCGCGTCCTGTCGGCGAGCTGGACCATACATCCAGCCAATACGTCTGTAATGTCTCCTGTCCTGGGCCCTGTCTCACAGTGGGCCCAACCCCTTGTCTCCTTGGCGCGGCTGGCAGGTTCTATATTTTTAATGGCGGGTGCTGAAAGCACTGGAAGCCCATGCCAGTGAGTTCTTATTTAGCGGCAGCAGCGTGTCATGCTTTATTAAAATGTCACAGCTCAAATATTCCATCACACCAGTAATTTGATAAATCAAAATGTAAAGATAAGCGATCCAGCCCTGCAGGTCAACTCTCAACGCGTCACTCTTGATCTTATCTGCACTTTTTGGTCGTTTGGTCTGTAGGGGTCATTGGAGGTGCTGTGGTCCTAACACAAGTAAATGTTTCGATATCTCCCGATAGAGGTCATGTTGACTGAAAACTGTCACAGGGTCTGAGAGTGATTCTTTCATCTGGTTTCTTTGTTGTGGGTAAACATCTCAGATCACACATAGATTAGACCACAAGCCTTGGGTAATGAATGGCCCACAAGGGAGACTCACATCGTCTGAAAGGAAACCGCAGTGTGTCATGCTGGGAGAGGTTAGGACGAGAAAAATTAATATATTTATAAGTCTCCGGATGCAGGCAGACAAAACAATTTATTTTATCCTCTTCCTCTTACTTACTTTTAAGACCACTTGAGGGTTTTCGAAAAATTGATATCAAACATGCATGCACATATTGGAAGTGGGCTACACTTTTGTGATAAAGGAATAATCAATACAGTTAATTGTCTAAATAAATACATCTGTATTCTATCCAATCTGATGATAAAATAACTTAGAATAATAGATATTAGAATAATATCATCTTGCCAAAAAAGCTTGTAAGTTAAACCACCACATGGAGTGCTAGCTGTGTGGAATGAGCAGGAATGGTTTTCAGTCCTGAAAGCTAGTGGCAGAGATTTGATTGATTAAACTCACACTTGTCAGGTCTGCATTTTGTGTGTGTGTGTGTGTGTGTATATGTGTGTTGCAGTTTGAAGTGGGGAGAAATGTTCGTGCTAACAGTGTCTCACTTTCCCTGTCACTTCCTCCAAGAGGCAGCTATGGTGTGAACCACGCTAAAAATAAATGAGTGGAACCATCCCATGTTCGCCTCCAATGTTGGGATAGACTACAGGGAGACCATGCAGTAGGCTTCCAAACTCAGCTCCTTCAGCTACACTGCACATATGTGAATGTGGGTTTGCAAAGAGCTGGGGTATAACCTGCCCGCCTCAGAGAGGTAGGAAGACAGAAAGAGGGACAGGGGGACAAAGAGAGAAGGAAAAAGGTAAAGACAGCGAGAGAGGTAGTATGAGAGAGGAAGAGACAGGGGAAGAGAGAGAGCTAAGAAAAAACCTGTTCAGGAGATCTTCTGTCATCTCCTTACTTACAGACCTACTCTCTCTCCCTTACTCTCTCTCTCTCTTTCTCTCTCTCTCCCTCAGCTGCTCGATCTCTCGCTCACTCTCCCTCCCCCTGATGGTGCAGCAGCACTCAGTTTAGTCGAGTTGTGGACAGGATTAGACGCTGCCTGTGACAGAGGAGAGAACTGCTCTGGGGTTTAAGTCCTTAAAGGAGTGGCAGTGGTGGGTTTTTCTCTCCCTCTCTCTCTCTCTCCAAAGCCTTCAGATTCAGATTCACCACACATTGGTCTGTGTGGTCAGTTTTTGCCTGTTGGCTGAAGTTCATGGACTGTGGATTTCCACACTGTCGCAGAAGCAATGTGAGTGCAGCTCTGGAGCGCTCTCCTGGTCTCTTTCTGCGAAACTGACTCGCATCCCCTGTCACCTGTTCACCCTCAGGTTCTGGGGTTTCGACTCTTCTGGGGACTGCCAAGAGTTATTTTTTTTGTTTTGGCTAAAAGACTGCACCCCGAGCCTGTGGCTCCGGGAATACCATGGACTACCTCGCTGGGATTGTACTGCTGCTCTGTGGAGTGTCTCTGCCCTCGAGCAAGGGGTCACAGCAGCCGAAACGCAATGTCCCGCGCCTCAAACTCTCCTACAAGGGTAAGTCATTTGTTCCTATTTCTCCTGGCTGCCACGGGGCTGAATGTCTCTGCTTCTGCTGTGGAAACAAAAAGCTGCCCCCCCCCCCACCCTCTGAACTGGAGTCCTCATTTTGTACCATATTTTTAGATTGTTTCCATGTGCTCAACAAGTCTCAATGAAATATACACATTCGCTCTTGCACCTTTTTATGTAGTTTCTTTCATACACACTGTAACTGAATTACATTTGATGGCTGAGTCAAACCAATGCCTTGTTCCGTTTACTCAGAAAGTAATTTTACAATATATTATTGGGAGTTTATTATTTCTGTTATAGGACTATAATTTATAGATATGCACATATGTTTTAAATGTGTACTTTGGGAAAATGTGAAATGTAAGCTTTTACAAAATAACATATTGGTAAGGCTTTTTTATGAAAGGAAATATGCAGTGTCTCTGACTGTTGTTTCCAGATTTGGTTCTGTAGTGTTGTGATTTGTAGTCCAGGCCTAAATAAGGCTGTTTGTAGAGTTACAGTATAGTGTAGGAAAACTTCTTAAACTGAAATAGCCACCAACATCTTTGAAATAGTAATTTATTTTAAACTAGGTTGGAAAGTCACTACGAGTGTTATCCTGCAGAAAGTTTTAAAGACTTAAGTTGAATGTGAAGAAGTTGTTGATCTGCTTCCGAAATAAGATTCCTTATTGGCCATAGAGATCTTTAATATTTAGGTAAATTATGTCAGTGAGCACTGAGTTTTGACATTTTAAGTTAATGCATTATTTTTGTATTATTCCATGTAATTCTCAGTCATACAGGAATGTCTGGATAGTGCTGATTTGATCCTTAATTTCAAGTATGAATGTAAGATATTTGTAAATAGTATTTATTATTAGTTCTTAATTGATATGTTTATAATCCTTGATATATTTGTGAGGGTTTTTATTTGCAGTACTGGATTTCACATAATTGTTGGATGCTCATTCCCCCATGCAAGCCCACTAAGCAATTATACCAGTGCTGTGCTATGCAGTGCTGTTTAAAAATGGTATTGATAACTGCGTGTTTATTGCGAAGTAAGTGTGTTTTATTCAATGCATATCAATTGGTATATGCACTTGGATTTTACAATTGATAATTCAATATTTGCTAAGTATTTGGAGGAAATTACGCTATGCCTCAAATTTTCCAGATACAGTGTAGGCCTACAGTAAATTCTTAGATCTCCCATTCCGAAATATTATCCCCGATTACCGTCATCAGTCAGGTTTCCCAGCCCGGCCCATATGTCAGCTTCATTAAACTACATTCCGACAGCTTCCTCTTTATTTTTTCAGTACTATAGTGCTTGCAAGGTGTAAATATCCAATTTGAGAAACCGTCTCCAAAACACACCTCCGTCAGTCTGCTCTGCCTATCCTGCGTAACCTATCCTCTGCGTAATTGCCTATTTTATACACACTCATTTACCAAGACTGATTGAGGTAAATTTAAATAATCGTTAACTTACTGGCTACTAGTTTTAACTATAGGCTGCATATACAAACATATTTCGAGCATATTGCTCCATATAGCCTATAAGTGTAGCAACTGTACCATTTATTTAGCTATGTAAAACAAATTCTATATTGTGACGTCTCACTGCAGACCAAAAAAATAAAATGTTTGTGTGTATATATATATATGTGTGTGTGTGTGTGTGTGTGTGTGTGTGTGTGTGTGTGTGTGTGTGTGTGTGTGTGTGTGTGTGTGTGCAAATAAGTAAAAGTGATTTGTACGGACGGGAATACAGATTTAGACCAACCGAAGACCGAAGATTTGCAATAGTTTAAATAGAAAAAACTTCCCCAAGTTCGCAGAGCATTCAAATGGACATTTCCTCAATACATATTTTAGGAAATGACACATTGATGCCGAAGCATAACATTACAGTTTCCGATTTTAGCGATCTCAGAGTTAAATAGCCTATGTAATGCTATTGAATTCATTTACGACTAATTCCATGGATGCGCACTGGCTACATTCAGAATTAGAATGACGTGCCTATGTTTGGCAATTAAAATGTGTCAGACCAGACGCATATTCAGATGAATAGGCACCTGACCACTCAAAGCAATAAATTAGAGAGAGAATATGGCAGGCCCCACAGGTGTTAGATTGAGCTTTTGATGCCTATAAAGAAGGCTTTTTTTCCTTGCTCTCCGCTGGGTGTTGTCAGGATATATTTAATGAAGAGCGCTGCCAAAAGTAAACTCTGTGGGAGAAACTGGTTGTTAAGCGAAGTGCCATTCATTTTTTTCCCTTGTGCATGCAGCGTAGCAATTACACAAAATAAACGCTGAGAAGAATTCTCTGCACACGGCCATCCAAGCGAAGGCAAAATGAGCGATTTATCTGCCCAGCGCTATAATTACTCAGACATGTCCTTTTCTCCCAAGTAACTGGGATTGTATTAAACAAAAGGTATGCCTGCAAGCCTCTTATCTAAAGCCATCACTGAGCGGAGCTTGTGTATACACCAGCTATGTGTTTTTTCTTTACATCCGGATACATTTCCAAAGTAAATCCAATTTGGACACCATAGCAGGATTTTAAAACAAGAATGAGGTCATTTTTCATAATTCTACTTCATGAAGGTGAATAAATAATATAATTCCTCTGAAATTACTGTATTCTGTTTGATGTTAACGTCATTTATTGAGTTGATGTTGTGTAATTTAATGCCGTGTATGCCGAGTTTGGTTCATTATGGAAAACACTGACCCCTGCAGGTTGTAGGAGAGACAGAAGTGTTGATTGTCTCTGTCAATTGTGAAGGATAATCTGAGATCTGATTGTAAAAATTAATATCAGGGGTTGTTAAACAACATGATAATTGCACTCTGAAAAATCAAAATCTGAAGCAAAACATTGTATATTTGCAGGGGTGGACTTGTAAAAGAGACTACACACTGTAGGAATTCACCATAAATCTTTCAAAATAGACATGCTGTACACCAACCACACTGTACACAGTCTGGAGCTGTCCTATAATAAGTTTACATTCTCATGAATTCCCAAATTGGACATATACCAGTGACAAGATGGATATGGGTAATTACAAGGTGCGCTCGATTATACCAGCCCCAAAATGTTGTTTTCCGCCATTTGATCGTCTCCCTGTTGAACCGTTCTCAGAAAGTCCACATCCCAAGTACAGTTTTCAGTTTTTAGCATTTTCAGCACCATTCTTTAAGCAAATTTCTTGTCCTGGACATTACCAGTCATCTATATTCTGATATTTTGGGGATTGTTTCACACTGCGTGGCCCAACAGCAGTCCGACTGGGGAACGGCGGCAAATTTGACAGTCACATGTGGCTTCCCGCTAGATTTTGGACTCCAACTACAGACATTGTGCAGTCCCCAGTGATGCTGGGCAACAACATGAAATCAGAAATGGATGTAAAATGCGTAGTATTACAAAGAAAACGAGCACTAAGGCGGCATTGTACAGTCTGGCGAATCATCATGTGCTTTGGGGGTCCGCAGTGTGTTGCATTTCCAAGTGGACATTGGGTCCAGTGTTTGGTGGTGGACACACCTGTGAGCACTTGTCAATGGGGAGGGTGTCAGATTTTACTGGGCTCACTGGGCTGGCTCGCTCTCCGCAGGGGGCTGGAGCAGAGGGGTCCTTTCAGCTGAGCTAGGCTCACATGCTGAGCCTTCTGCTCCCAATGCTAATTTCTTGCCCTTTGTTTTAACTTGTAGCTTTATGAGAGGGCGACCTTACTATGGTTTGAGTCAGGCTTTGTTTTATTTGCAAAGGTTTTGTTTGTTCCATTTGAAAAGTTATATTGTTTAGGCATATATAAGTGACAGAGAAAAGTTCCCAATACAACACAAGATACCAGTATGCATCTGGGATTAATGTATGGACTCCCCATCCCATTGCTCTGTCACCTTTTTGCCTTTGCACTACAGTAATTAGCTGAGCCCTTTGTCAATCCTCTGAGATCCAAAAGCTTTTCAACAGCTTGCTGGTGAAAATCTGGAGATTTAGACCTTCAATAGGCCAGGACTTGAGCCTGTGGGAAATGCCCCCACCCACCACCGCCATACACAATTCACACTGGAGGCACTCCCAGTATGGCTGGCACACCTGACTGGTGATTGGAGTTGGGGTTTGAGGGCTCACTGTGCTGAGGGTCAATAAAACAATAGCACACTTACCCAAACACAAGGCAATGTAGGTTGACTGTATCAACACACAACGCAGCTGGAAAAGACAACACTCTGAAAAAGAAGCTTTAGCTTTTTGCACTGTGAGTAGCCGCAACTAACACTGGTGTGTCTCTGCTATATCGTCAGCCAAGGTCTACAGTAACACTACTCTGTGTGAGGAGTATCATTTGTTTCTCAACCCTTACGAAAATCTTATCTTAGTAAAACTAGCCTGCTGTTTTCTGTGCAAGACCTACAAACAGACCTCAATTACTGTGGGGACCAGGGAGGTTTTACTTAACGCTCTCATTAAGCTTTTAATCCGCAAGCACGTCAAGAATCTAAAGGCCCGACTTCAGTTTCGATGGGCGTGTGAACCATTTCATTTCCATTGCTGAGTTTACAACATGTTGACGTGCCCTACATTTGACATAACAGAGAGAGTGTGTTTATGTGTGTCCCCACCAATGCATCAAGTCCATGGCGATATACCTGTTCAATTTGAATTGGGTGTTTTTGTTTCAAGCCAGAGCTTACATCACGATAATGCTTTCATTATTGGTCACATTCCCTATTTACACCTTGCAGCACTGGCTGATGTGTTGGAGACAGGAATTTGCAGGCAGTGAGTGAAATAGGAAGGTGTCAGACATTCCCGGGTGCTTCGGGAGAGCTGCGCTGCTGTGGATGCCGACTGTCTCAAGGCATAGATTCACACAGGTAGTCCCTCACCTTAGCTGCATGTTAAAGAGAGAATGAGATTGTCTTATTCCACCTTCCAAAGTATAATATAATGGAATCTTCACCCACAGAAACTATCTATGCTGTACTGCCCAAGACTAAGATGGACAAGGCATTATTCAAAGGCACTTCAAATAATATGCAATGGATTTTATTGTTTTCAAATTAACTTGATTGCATACTCAACTGCATGAAGCAGCCTCCATAATCTCATGCACTTGATGCATTTCATAAACAACCAACATTACTTTGTTTATAGCATCATGGAAAACTGCATAAGTCAACGCAGCAGTGAATAATATAGAGATTAGTCAGTGATGCATTGGCACAAGTTGGATTCGTTATACGTTAAGGGAGCATCATTTAATTGGCAGATCCGGATGAACTACAGAAAGGCAAGTCAGTACTAAGCCTGGCTCCATGTGCCCCACAGCGCACCACAGTGAACAATCAGAATGTAGGGTAAGAGAGTTTATTTTTATCAGTCTCAGATGGGACTGTTCCAGTGCATCCATCTGCCCTCTGCATCTGACATCCACTGTAATAGAATAAATCTGAGGGAGAGAGGTATGTGGAGAGTGCAGGGGGAGACCGAGGGAGGGAGGGAAGGAGAGAGAAAGAGATAGGAGGGAACACAAGGGAGAGGGATGATGAATCAAAAGTGCAAGACTGATTGGAAGAGGTGGAAAACAATCAGGAGAGAAGAAGAAACCAAGGAAGGGTGTAGGAGAAAGAGTTATTGAGGCCATGAGAGAAGGGGAGGGACCGAGAGGAACAAGGAGAGTGACGGAGAAAACAAAGCAATGGGAAAAGTGGATAAGTCATGAGAGAATGTGAGCAGTAGAGAGGGCGAGAAAGGGAGAGGGATGTGAGTACGAACGAAATGGAGAATGATGTAAAGAAGGTGAGACACAGAGAGGCTGAAAGAGGGTCAGAAAAAGACAGAAAAAGGGAACGGTAGAGAGGGCAATAGACAGGGACAGAAGGAGTTAGAGTGCAGAATGACTGACTCAGTGACTATGAGCAGATGCAGCAGTCACTCACCAGGGCAGTTTTTCATCCTGACTGGGAGTGCTCTGTTGAACTTCCTCCCTGTGCCACACCTTCAAGGTTGCACAAACAGTGTCAGAGAGCAGGATGACCCCTTTCTTATCATTATTAGCTCAAAAACTTCAGGAAACTTATATTTTCCACTCTAGTGACTGCAGTGTCATGCTGCGTTTATGTGATAGATATTTTGTGCCTGATGTGTACATTTAATTTAAAAAAATAGAAAAAAGTATCAACAATAAGCCTGAATATATTATATAATTGTTAATATAAATGTTTTCCTGTTTCTGTAACATTACACGATCTGAGTGATGTCTAAAACAGTATGTGGTTTACCCCTAAAGTCAAGTGGAGATTTGCCATAATTAAATGGTTCCATATACCCTTGGTTCCTGTGTATAATGTAAAGGGAAAAACTAAGAATTGCATGTGGTGAGTCAGAAATATTGTATTTCACCAAAGTAATGAGTCCTCCCTACACTGAAATACATCTGCAAAACCATACATATACACAAACATATGGTGCCACACAGGCAGCACATTCAATCTTAATTTTGAGTAAGGAATTCAAGCAACTACATTCTTTTAATTCTTACTCATCACCACGAGTTTGGCAGTCAGTCGCGTAGCCGAAAATATTCGCACAGAATTGAAAAAAACTTGGAGGCGTACGCCCAGGAGGTTCATTCAGCAGAAAAGCAGTAGCTCTAAGTGATGCACCCCATGGTCCAGTTCAAATCTTGACCGTGTCAATGCTGACTGTGGCCAGGACTCCCTCAGGGTGATGCGTAAATTGGACATAGCATCACCTGAATAGGGAGGGGTTCTTTCAGCAGGGTATTGTCCACCTCATTGCGCAATAGCCACTCTCATGTTAGGTTGGGCACCTGCAGTCTGTCTGCACCAGCTGTGTAAGCTGTGCAGTCCTCCTGCTGAATAACTGGGCAGCTCAGCCGGTGGACTGACTCAGACTCCACTACCACTGAATTCTGTACATCTAGCCAATTGTCATCACCACTGCCTACTTGTTCAATACTTTTTGTATATGTATCCTTGCTTACTCCTAAAAAAAAAAAAAAAAAAGTACTATCCTTTTCCTTTCCAGTGTTACAGGTATGGTATGCAGCTGCCTACAACAATGTCTATTGCTGTATTACTGCACTGATCTCTTGCGTGAACTATGATTGTTCTTACCATGTATTAATGCACATCTTGTAAGTCGCTCTGGATAAGAGCGTCTGTTAAATGCTTAAAATGTAAATGTAAAATGTGGACTGCAGATTGAAAAGTAGCAAGAGAATGTTGGAGGGTGTTGCAATGAATTGACTGCTTAAAACTACAATTAGGAATTGGAAAATAAAGAAAAACATGAGAAAAAATATTTTAAAAAGATATACAGTAACATGCGGAAATTATTTACTCAGAGTTTACAGGTTGAAGGCCCTAAACAGTTATATTGTATGTCCCCACCTCCCCACCACGGTGCTTACTTTCAACCAGGAGAAAACTCTGACCCTCGGGGACACTTTTGTCAGACGTCGCTGTGGATTTGCTCTTTGTGTCAGCATCACTTGCAGTGAGCCATCCACCTGATGCATGACTGTGTTTATATTTGTCTTCCTTTTCAACTTGTAAGCTGCCTATTAGAAAGAAAAGCCCTGGTGGACACACAGGTCTGCATTCCTTGTCCAGGTATCTATCCAAGGTAACCGGTACAAACTAACATATTCTTTACGGAAGACAATGAAAATGCAGGTTCTCAGATATGCCTGTGCTTAGAATAACATTTTAACGCTTGTCGAGTGGGCCATTGCCAAGAAAATAGTCCCTACACTTGGGTTGGGTGCTGTGACAATACCTGAATTGTATTGTACCGGTAGACCATACGTTAAGCTCTTAAAGACTGCAGCCTTGGTTTCCTTGAGAGACATACTTTAGATGTTTCTCATTACATTTGGAAAACAGATAGGCAGCACCCAAAACAATGTACTGCTCTCTTTCGAGGGCTTTGGGACACTTGGGCCATGATTAGAACATTTTTCGTTTTTAAATATTTTCTTCCTTGTTAGAAGTGGGCGAGTAATATTTCAGATCACCTGCCTGAAGGTTGCCATTCTTCAAGAAACTGAAACACATTTTCAGTTTGCCCAACATTTACTCTCATTCTTTTAATGTACTTTTTCTTGAAGTTTCCTGTTTTCTAATAACAATGTCATGCTAAATCTAATGAACAGCATGTTCGGTCAACAGCAAAAATGGTACTTGCTTATGTTCATACAAGCATCATCAAATGCTTGTGCCAGCCTTCAGGGTTGTTTAATCATTTAGTTATTGTTGCAAATGCAAAAGGTGCAAAATGCACTGTGAGGAAAAAAATGGTACAACAAACTTTTCTAAACCGCTCTTGTTCCAATGTTCAATTGTTTGTTGCCGAGCAGTTCAAAAGAATCCACTTCATTTCCATTATGTTTTTCAATCACTGGATGATTGCTTTGCATGAATCAATATTTCACCATGCTGTGGAGTGTGTTGCTGGCATTCACAGAGAGGCACAAGTGGATTGTGTAAGCAGCACTTAACATCACAAAGCGAGCCCACAGCCGTAGCTCACGGGATCCTCTCGGGTCTGAATGTGCACACATAGAAGGGGAAGAGAAAGAAACTATTAACCAAGTCCTCCTTGACCCCTGTTCGCTTTACAGTGTTCATTTTCAACAACTTTCCAAGGCTATAAATGTCAGTAGACACCGCTTACGGGTAGGATTTAAGAAAATGTTTGTGCACATTCTTGCGGGTGTTATTCTTCAGATTCTGCATGCTCACAATGGCATGATCACTCCAGGCCAGGTTAAAAGCATGCAACTGAGGCTGTTGGCCCTGGTGTTATAGCTCTGAATGCTCTGCTTGTATTTAACACACTGTGTTCAGTCAGCGTTTTGTGTAGGTGATGCTTATGGAGGTATTATGCAGCTTATATGTACTACATAGAAAGTACTCCCGATATCTGTGCAAAGGTAATAGCAACAAAAAAACATTATATGTACATTCTGAACAATTGAAACAGTGTTTGGTTGATTCTCTGAATCTTTTGTTGAGGAAAAAAAGGATACTGAAGAGATGGTATTAACGTGGGGTGAATGGATTTTTCCACTGTGGCTGGCTCACTTGGTTTTTGGTTCTATCATTTGTCTTGTTAACATCAGTTCAGCCTGCTAATTGTGCTCATGCTGACCTGCTTATGAGTGAACTTTGGGCAAAGTGGACTAGCTTTAAAGTTGCATTGGTTCCACAGACATGGTAAAACATCCAAGGGGGAGGAAGGAGCATGCCATCCTCACTGATCACAGTGAAGAGCCGGACAGGGAGTTTAGATTTTTCAAGGAAACCTCTTGAATTTGACTGCAGATGAAGTCCAAGCAGTCAGGACAGATGGTGTTTCATATGATTTCATGTGGTACAGCTTCATCAGGACAGCCAGCTTTGGCCCTGAGCTGGGTTAGTCCAGGGGCCTCATTTATAAAAAGTTGCGTAGAAACCATCCTATATTTGATCTAAGATAATTTCTGAAATGTGCGTAAGTGTGATTCAGAGAAACTGAACGTACGCCCAAAAAAACGTGCGTACGCCGCTCGCCCAGATGTGAAATCTATAAATCAAATGATCTTGAAATTGTGCGTAGCTGAATGGTTTTAGATCTCCGCCTTGTAAACGCCCCCTAATTAATACCATTAGCATATAAAGGAGCACGAATCAAAACAGAAATGTTCTACTTGATAATGGCGAGCTGCAAGAAAAAGAATTTTAGCGAGGCGGAAATCGAGGTCTTGTTGGCGGAGGTGCAGCTGCCTGCAGGGACGCTGTTTGGGAGCCTTTCCAATGGCTTTACCAGTACAACCAAGTACGTAGCCTGGCAGTCTGTAGCCCAGGCTGTGAACGGTCAAAATCTCTAATAACTCGTTCCCTTCTTATTGCGCGGTTGGCGATATCTTCGAGAAGTGAAGCCATTCTATTTTACAGCCTACAGATTGACCGAAGTGTTTTACACGCGTGGAACCATAATATGTATTAAATACATTTCAAGGATGTGTCAATTATGCTAATTGGGGTAGTTTTGGAAAACCAATGTGCGTTTTTGTTTTGTTTTCCACAAGTAGCTTAGCTTATGTTGTTTTAATTTATTAATAAATGTATTGTGCAAACCATTACGTATAGCCTAAGCAATGTGTTCAATCTGGTAATACTACTACTACTACTACTAATAATAATAATAATAATAGGCAGCAGACGACATGTTGGCGCTGTTAGATTTCCGAATACATTTTACATTACATTTACATTTTAAGCATTTAGCAGATGCTCTTATCCAGAGCGACTTGCAATATGTACATTAATACATGGTAGGAACAATCATAGTACGCGCAAGAGATCAGTGCAGTAATACAGCAATAAACCATTGCAGGCAGCTGCGTACCATACCTGTAACACTGGGAAGGAAAAGGTTAGTCAATTATTATTTTTTTTAATGGAGTAAGCAGGGGTATATAGTGTTGAGCAAGTAGGCAGTGGTGATGACAATTAGCTAGATGTACAGAATTCAGTGGTAGTGGAGTCTGAAAAGGTGGGTTTTGAGTCTCTCGCGGAAGATCGCAAGTGATTACACGGTCCTGACCGATTGCGGAAGATAATTTCACCAGCGAGGGTCAGGACAGAGAAGAGACGAGACCGCGAATACCTGCAGTACTCCAACATTGCCACAAGGAAAAGTGCGTACGCCAGGTTGAAACCTGACGTGGAGGTAAGTACTTTTCCACGTCAAAGACCGTTTTTATAAATCTGAACTTTGACGTGGATTTGAGCGTACGCACGTTCTAAGATCAAATTTGTGCGTAAGTACGTTTTATAAATGAGGCCCCAGCTCTATTGTGGAAAAGATTGATCTGTCCTCATGGACCCAGTACAGTATATACCCAGTCCAGGGAATTTCTGGAAGAAAACAGGGGCACTAATTCACTAATGGATTCTGTGCACCCTCTCATGGAAAAGACCATTGAGTGTGAGATATTTCGTTCACAGAGGAACCATAGAAAATCCAACAAGCCTTAGGACTTGGGGATGGTTTGGTTGATCATCAATTGTATGGTCACCAATGTTGTCCAAGAAAGGCAGCTCAAGGCAGCTCATCTGAATGACTAGTGTGTGACTCCAAGTGCCTATTTTATTTTAATTATGTTTTGCCATTTGTTTGTAACTACAGTTATTTATGGCACAGAATGTAACATACTACAAATATCCAAATTATGGAAGACCGCATTTTTCGCATTGGAAAAACATTCCATTCGATTTTGAGGTTAGCACATCAAGCACTCTTCCATTCATAAAATCAATCTATGAAGAGAGGTTATAAAGGCAATAGTCAAAAGATATACACCCAGAGCATAAAGAGCTTTCGGTCTCTGGCAGCTAATAGGCTGGTGAGATTATTAGAAATCGTGGGTATTGTTGGCACTCTTTATTTTTGTGAGTTCCCATTGGCAGGTGTGGTTGTCACCTCATTAAGCACTTCCGTGGGGCTTTTGAGCAACACACTGCGGCGAATGGAATTATCCAGCCGAGAAGTCACTTTGTGCAGCCCGGCTTATAAGGCACTTTGTGCAGCCTGGCCCTTTTCTGTCCGTCCTCGGTGGCTTTTTGTTTTACTGCCCCGCGCCTGGCTTCGGACAACTCTGTTTGGAATTAAAGGCGGTTAAGAGAACTTAGCCAGGGGGAGGGACAGAGGCAGGGCTTGCTCAGCTTTCGTCACTTGGGGAGACACGAAAACTGTCAGCTTGTTCAGCTTGTCTCTGTCCTTTCATCTGTTTTACTTTCAAAATGAAACTGTGAAATCTTTTTTTTTAAATAGGAAGTTAGCTTCTTATTTGTTATTTAGCTATTTACAAGTTCACATTGATGATTACAAGTTCTCTTTCCTTAAGTTTATTTATACAGCTGGATTTTTATCAAAACAAATAAGGTGAGGCACCCCACTGAACAGTTCAATGGCTATGTCCCACCTGGGATTCTAATCTGTAGCTCTAAGGGCCTTGGTGTGATACAGTACTATAGCCAATACACTGCCATATTGGAATACTAAACTAGGCTTATGGTTTGTTTTGACTGCTCTGCATTAGGCAAGTGAAGATCATTTCCATAACATGTTTATTTGAAGTGCTATAAGTGTCTGACAGAATAAAGTGTACAGAATAGAGCAGCATCAAGAAGTCTGCTGTGTTCTACACTGTGACAGGCCTGCAGCTGTGTCAGTCCACATTTCTGTACAGGGGGCAAGACTGTGAAACTTTGCCAGGTGTCCTTTGTAATGTGCCTCAACCATCTTAGTGTTATTCTTTTATATAATTATATGAGGGAAATGCAGAAACCATTAATCACTATTTTATGACATACAGTACATTAGGTGTTAGCCATTTGTTGACCGAGCATCACAGAAATATGGGTCCATTTAGAATTTCCACATTACTAAATACATTTATTGACTTATATTGTGACAGGTGTCTCTTTTGTGTTATAAGACATTTTTATGCCACAATAAAAAAGTACTTTTTAAAAGATGCCAATGCTATATTGCACAAATAAAATTAAAATTAAAACTGGTTTTCCCTGAGGGTGAAACTGTAACTCATATTGAGTTGGTTACCCTTTAACAGAAATCTCAATTTTAAATCCTCACTCATAATGAAAATATATTATATTTATTTCCTCAGATTGGACTAAGCGGCACAGACATAAAAGTGTGTTCATGTGTGTGAAAGAGACAGAGCACATTTTGCACTGTCACGGTATAAAAAACATTCAAACATCTTATTAAGACTATACTGGTGATGTAACATGTGAAACATTTAAACCTATTTAGTTTATTCCATGGAAACTCAGAAGCAAGAAGTAATATTAAGAAGCAATATGCAATATGACAAAATAAGAAATGTATGTAAATAAATGTAACAACATGCAAAATAACATGTAAATACACTTTTTTGTTTTGTGAGTGAGGATATAATTCAGTGGTCCTCCTTCTCATTGAACTGTGTGCCAAAAATCAAGACTGTGATTGATACGATTCATTCTCTAACAAGAAGAAGGGGGAGGGCTGTGATTGGAGGAGTCATTCTCTAAAAGAAGCAAGAGAAAAATGGTGATTGGAGTCATTCTAATTCTTCCTGCTGCATTTGTATAAACATATAAGCCTACATAAATAAACTCACCCCTATAAACCTGCACATACATTTTCCACATTGAAAAATCTAATCAAGGCAAGTGTTCTACAGTTTATTAAAGGTCATTGTTATTAAAAAAATAAAAAAAAAATAAAACCCACTAACCTTTTCTTTCCCAATGTTACAGGTATGATACGCAGACGCCTGCAATGATGTCTTTTGCTGTTTTACTGCACTGATCTTGTACGCTAACTTTGATTGTTCTCACCTTGTATTAATGCACATCTTGTAAGTCGCTCTGGATAAGAGCGTCTGCTAAATACTTAAAATGTAAAAATGTAAAAAAATGTAAAACAAGGATGTGTCCAGAAATGGCTCCATACCAAATTCAATATCTGCTTTTTATTACATTTTAGTAAATAAATAAGATTTACTGAGAATTTCTGTAAGAGATTATAATGTAAGCGTCACTGCATTAGGATGATAGTACCTTCAATTTGATTCACAAGACTTTTCACGTTTTGGAACTTTTATTACAGAGTTGTAATAATACCATTAAATTTGACCACCCTTGACATTACTAATGCTACCCCTGCATCAACTTGATGATGACTGCATATGTTACAAGGAAAATCAAATTCCCCCCTAGCCAACCTGACAATCATGTTTATAAGGTTCCCAAAATCCTGTTCCTTATTTGGTCACATAATCATTATTGGACCGACGTTCCCCAGCTCCTTGTCCTCTGACTGACATTGAATCCTCAATCTCAACTGGGAGGAGCATCCTCTGACACGCCAGTCTTTACAGGGTCATCTGATAGGGAAGGTGTCTGAGATCAAATCTTGCGGTCAGATCCAGTCTGACCCTAACTGCTCTGGCAAAACATTCTGTCACTCGAGAGATGAGCTGACTTGAATTCCCCTACTCCGCCGTACAAGGGCAGCACTTTCTGATGACTGATACAGGTCAAGATGAGAGCAATACAGGCACACTATAAAAGCCAGAGTCATTGGAGGGGCTGGAAAACCCATCGTAAGGTGTTTTTGTTATGATCACAGAAAAAGATAGCACTCTACACCCTGTCTGTCTTAAAATACCTGTGGATAATAATGTGGACCAGTTTGCCTGACTGCTGGAACAGACGTGATCTGTGTCAACATATGACACTTTGTTTTCTGCCCTTTACAATATTTCAGTGGAGACAGATGCCTAGTCTCTCTCCAAACATAATATAGCTGCAGTTATTTCCAATACTGCTTATAATGGCTTTTTATGGATTATAAAATGCCCTAATGTATTTAGCCTTTAATAAACAATAATATACGTTGTTTGTGCTGAAATTTTCATTACCTTTTTTAATGCATACATTTTACAAAACCTCATCCAGTATTGTATGGGTTTCTCAAATACTGTAGCTTATATACCTAACAGAATGTGATGTTTATTTTGTCTTGAGCATATGAGATATGAGATATGGCTCCAAATCTCTCTTCCGCCCAAGCCTCTACATTATTCCACAGTTTTTTTCCAGCAAAAAACACAAAAACTTTGTATCCAGTCAATAACAAATATGACATGATGATAAATACAATATGTCCCCATTGCAGAGTTGAACGTCCCACAAAATGTTTCTCCACTGTGGAGCTCTAATGAATTGATTCACTTTCCTTCAGTTCTAAATAAACAGGAAGAATAAGTGTGTCATTGTCATTGCAGTAAAAGCCACATCTGGCGCCATGGATGCCGAGGGAAAAAAACTATGTGAGGTTCAGGCTTGCAGGGTGTTTTGCACATACTCGTTTTTATCACCACCAGAAACTGCTGAGCGGAACCCTCATTTTATTAGAACCCAGAACCCGCCTTCTCTCTCTCCTTCTCTTGTTCCATTTCTCCCAAAATACGGGTGCAGGTGTCGAGACTCGAGGGGCGAAAGTGTAGCCCTGGGGCCTGCTTGTCATGGCTGCTGTTCCCCCTGACTAATAAAGGAGGTATGAGCAGGGTGTGAACTTTTGAGTCACTTGCAGGAGTGCACTCACACCCCCTCACCCCTATAAACCTGCACATACAGAAAGCATTTTTAGTTACAGTGCATGGAGGATATCTGTGTAACTGAGTTTAAAATGCAGCTCTCCTTTTATCATTTTGGTTTTGTGTCAACCCGGCAAAGTGGAAGTGGCAGGAATTTCATTGTTTCTTCGTTTTAAAACAATGTTTAATCTGCTGCTGTGGTTCAAGTCATTTAGAAGTGTATAAGCGTTCTAACAAAGCTTATTTTGTTTTATCACTCAGATTGCATTCTGTTATTTGTTTTAAAGGGGTCGCTGTTGGATGAAAGTCAGTATAGACCGCATTCTTCACTAGTTGAGCTTTTAGTTGGCTGCCACAGTCAAGGTCACCGCAGCCAATGCCAGCCCTGGCTGGAAGTTGGCAGAGCCCATCCAGCAACATTAGGCCCCTCAGTCCAGTGCAGTGGCTATTGTTTAAATGTTTGCTCCGAGAACTGAGGGGTGAGTAAACAAGTGTGATGGACTGCTGGGATCACACAGTCTGGCAGGACAACTGAGCTGCAGGACAGGACTTTCAGACTTCCACTCCCCATCTACCAGACACCCATATCCACAGTGCCAGGCCTTGCTTTAAACTTACGCAATGTGCGTTTCATTTCTTACACTTATAATTATAATGTTAGTGCTGATCCACTGGCTAACACAAATTAAACCAACTGTTCAAGATGCCAATGAGATGGCAATGCTATTCCGTATGAGGAATTTTCTGTGTGTAATTCACATTTTCTGTGTATAATATGTAGTCTAAAATAATCTAAAAGAATATCAAAATCACATTTGTATCAGTTGTATTTGTGGCCTTAGTTAAGTGACGATGATGCTGATGTTAGCTTGTACAATAACCTGGTTCCGATCAGGCAGATTAAGTTGTGTTTTGCTTTAGAGCTCAGTACTGTCTGTCACTCAAAGAGATGCTATTGGAAGCTCACTGACAATCCCTTTGTTGATTAAAATTTCAGAGAGGCCACTCAAAATCAGAGGTAAAACGCTGCTCCCCTGCTGGGCCACGGGTTGCTGTCCTTTCATGTGAATCACAATGCATTTTAGTGGGAGAAATCATAAATTAAATATAGCAGCAGCTTCTCCATTTTCATGAGGCTGAAAAGAAGTATCAGGCATATCTAACCACGTGTGAATGATTGAACTAATTACATGGTCGAGCACATATTGAGTCACGCTGTGCCTATCCAGTAATCGCATTTCAGCTGTTTTACGACACGCATGACAGTTTTGTGTGACATTTCAAAGTGGCAGGCGGTGCTGTGTCAGTCCAGGGAATAATAGATTAGTTTATGAAGAGCAATTGGAAGTGCCCGTTTGGCACTGCCCATTACCCGTTGTGTCAGCAAACCCTGCAAATTCATAATGAAGAAGTCATTAAGTTCTTGATCTGTGAATCACAAGGGACAGACACCATAGACTGTTATACTCAGAAGCATTCTTTTCTGAAAATTGCAGTGGTCAGTTTAAAGTATTTTATTACATATTTTGAATTTTCACTCTGTTGACTTTTAACATCCTGTACATACGTGCCCACAAATGAAATATTTTCTCACAGTCAATGGTGTAATATGTGCATAAATGCTTACGGAGATTAATTTGTCTCCTCTTGTTTTGAATTACCCTGTGGACCGGGTGGACGTGTTCTGTCCGTAAGGCGGAGTGTGGTTCCCAGTAAGTCACACCACAGACGCCACATGTTCAGAGTCACAGCCCAAAGCCCCTAATGTACAGTGGCAGGCCACACTCTGGTGGAGCAGCCGCAGATTCTGCCAGGGACTCTGTGCTTGCAGTGCATCCTTAGCATCCGTAACGTTTTCACATGCCACGCACCAGCCAGGGAGAGCAAGCAGGCAGGTCACGTGTTTACCCAGGATCTCATGGTTGGCGTGTTGGAGAAAAGGGTTCTTAAAAGAAAAATGGCATCCTTGTGGTGTACTCATAACTTAAACCTTTTATGCTCCTAATGTTTCGTGCTCACAACCACTTGTTTTCCTTTTCCTTGCAGAGATGCTGGATTCCAACAACCTAATTACCTTTAATGGCCTAGCTAACAGCTCCAGCTATCACACCTTCCTGTTGGACGAGGAGAAGGGCAGACTGCTGGTGGGAGCCAAAGACAACATTTTCTCCTTTAATCTGGTCAACATCAACAAGGACTACCTGACGGTAGGGTCCATTAGAGGTGACTGTGGGAGGAAGGGGGTCGGGAGGGAGGGAGGAGTGCAGCTAAAGTCAGTACCATGGAGTTTTCTTAGGTCTGTACTGTGCTGATGTTCAGGGTGCAGCATTTGCATATGGTAACCGTGTTTTTAAACAGTACCTTCTAGAGCACAGTAATTTAAATTAAATGCATTCCAGTAACTACTGGCGTTTCAGAAGCAGCATCAGCTACGAGATGTGTGTTTTGAAGCCGGATGCATTTACAGCTCTCTTGGGTAGGGTGATCGGATGTCCCTGTTTTCCGGGGACAGTCTTTGGATTGGCTGTAATTGAAAAATGTATTGTTGTAGCTGAGCCATGTATCAATAGCCAAATAGTTTTGACTGGCCTGTCACAAAAGATAAACAATAAAGATAACTTGTGACTGTGACGTGAGTGCTGTGATCTGTGTTATAACCAATCAAGTGCCCTGGATAATGCTATTACCATGGTTACATGACTCAAATTGAATGAAATTTATAAACATAAAATTGGCAGCTAGCCAACAAATTAACATAGTCTATCCTTATGGCTTATTCCAAGAAAAGAAAATGCACTTTTTTTTTCTTAAGGCACATGTTCAACTGTCGCGCAGTTACACCGAATTAACATGTCCCCGGATTTCCTCCATGAAATCTGGTCACCTTACTCTTGGGAAGACTGATTGTTAAAAATTCGAATTAAATGCAGCATTCACTTGTTCATGAAATATGGTTTACTGACAGTTTCCATTGAACTAGGACTACAATACAAAGGCATAAGGTGTGCACATACAGTATAATTAAAGCTATTATTATTATTATTATTATTATTATTATTATTATGAAGAAGAAGAAGAAGAAGAATATAAATAAATAAATAAATAAAATACCAGGGCCTTAATTTAGGCCTGCAAGGTTCACTGAAACATACAGGCATGAAAAGTAGATCTGAAGTACATGTCTTCCTTTTGTCCCCTGACTTTGTGTGGGAAGAAAGTTTCTATACCCCTATTGTTACATACCCCCATGGTGCCTGACATCTTAACCTGCGAGGGTACTTGACCGAAGACTGGAAACCCAAACTGACAAGCTGCCATCTGAAGAAAATACAATTTGTCAAGAGAGCAAGTAAAAAGGGAAAGTCATGGACATACCCTATGAGAAGTGATCTCCCACAGCCGAATAGCTGCTCCTCTGACAGCCCTGACACGAGCAACCTGGGACTATGTTTCAACAGAAAAGCATGCTATGAATATTTAAAGGCAAAGCTGTCATGGAAATCTTCACTGTCCGAACCATGTGAGAGGCACATCCTAAACCTGGATGAATAATGGAGAGTAAACTGGAACAAAGTGAAGACAAATTGCATTGTGATTCCCTCAAAAACATGGGCTTCAACTCTGCAATACCCCACCCCCACCCCCACTAACCATGGAGATATTTGTGCACAGACTGGCTGTTGAGCATCACATGCAGATCCCCAAAACCTTTTTAAAACGAGGTTAGGAAATTGATGACAACATTAGAAGCATTGCTCTGCAGTTCACGTTGGCGTTACTATTATAATACCCAATGGGGTAAATAAGCAAGGGTAACTTTTATGGTGTTTTATGATGAGATCCCAGCTCCTTCTGCAATGCAGACAGCATGCAGACAGACCTTGTGATCCAAGCCTGATACCCTTCCTTACCTCCTCAACATTGCAGTCCGGTGAAGACATTTTCCAAGAGTTCCTGTGAGTAGGTCCTTAAGCTTGCCAACACTATCCGATGTCCACTGAGCCCAGAAACGTACACGTGTTAAATTCTTGTGAAGAGCCACCCTGTTTTCCATCTGTGAGACGCGTGCATGTAATGAAACACGGGGAAGACTGCAACTAATCGAGTAGAGAGAAGGGGTCTACACTTTAACGCCAGCAGGACCATTCCCGGGACCCCCTCCTTCACTCGCGCTTTGGCGGAAAGTCTGACTGCCGTGTTTGTTTCTGAGAAGATTGGCTGGATTGGACGTGATCAGGGAGTCGAATAATGTGAGACTCTGGTTCGGTTTAGTTTCAGCCTCGATCATATCTCGACTCTTTTTCTCGCCCAGAAGTCAGGTGTTGATTATACTGATTTCCCTCTATTTTCCCAGGAGCTATCTACTGTGTATAATTTAATTGCACTGGAACAGCTTTATAATTGCTTTTTTAAAATCTAAACCTTAACCGTGCTCACAGAATCACTTTAACACAAACAGCCCATTGGCAGGGCAGATATGATTAGATTTCATTAATTATTTACTTTTGGAAAAAAAATCAGTTGTGGTGGCTACTATTGAAAAGGGGGGAAACAAAAAGTTAATAATAAAACTCTTTATGTATAAACTGTATGTATTATAATCATAAATGATGCATGCAAGAAATTGTGTACATGTGTTTATTCATTTATTCTTATAACTACAGTACATTTGTACATTTCAAGTTTTATGACACACACACACACACACACACCCTACCCTATACGTATACACAAATCGAATGCAGAGAAAAATTCCGCCCAACACAGAATGCTATTGCTAAGGAAGTACAGAGCGTAATGTTAATAGCACTTTTTTCTTTCAATGTTTAAGATCACATGGCCTGCAACTCCATCGAGGCGAGACGAATGCAAGTGGGCTGGAAAAGATATCTTGGTAAGTGCTGTGTGCTTGATGTAAACTCTTTTGTCCTGTGTCATGTTTTTCATTCTAGGGCATAGAGCAAAATGACAAAAATTGAAGAAAAAAGGGGACTGGGGGATATTATAAAAATGGATTCCATGCTTCATCCCCCCCAAAACCTTTATGATACCTTCCGCTTTGTTTATATTATGAAACCTCAATAGTCATTTGGACTGCTGTTTAAACATTTTGTAATACATTTGGCTTCAGATAACAAATCAAGTATCACAAACATAGCCTTCAAGGGCAATTGCTTTCATGCCACTGTAACTTCTGCTCGTGAACTTCGGAAATGTTTTGTCTGTATTTATCTATGCTGTTGTGCGTACAATTTGCTTGAAATTGGCATGCCACAGGCAGCAAATACCACAATGATACTGCATTATATAAATCAAACAGGTATTTGCCTGTGTGGGGTTTTTGCACTGTGCACTCATTTACATTTACATTTTAAGCATTTAGCAGACACTCTTATCCAGAGCGACTTACAAGATGTGCATTAATACATGGTAGGAACAATCATAGTTTGCGCAAGAGATCAGTGCAGTAATACAGCGATAGACATAATTCTAGGCAGCTGCATACCATACCTGTAACACTGGGAAGGAAAAGGTTAGTAAGTTTTGTATTTTGCATTTTTTTTAATGAGGAGTAAGCAGGGATACATATACAAAAAGTATTGAGCAAGTAGGCAGTGGTGATGACAATTGGGTAGATGTACAGAATTCAGCGGCAGTGGAGTCTGAAAAGGTGTAGAGGCTTATCAAATGATATGGCTCTGAAGGCATTATGGAAGAGATACAGATACCTGGGATTCTCCACAGGGATCCATAGAGGCTGCATTATATTATCTTGTTCTGCAAGGATAAGGATGAATTATCTTTCAGGATGAAGTCTTTCCATTCATCTGTAGTCCAAGTCATGGTTGTGATATAGAATGCTTATATCAGACATGTCTACCATATACTCTATTAAAAGCAACTGACAGTATTTGTGCTAAAGTTCTATGTGTTGAATTCTGAATAGTACTCTATACTTGAAAGAGGCAAACCAGCCATCAGTGGTTCCAGCCCTAGGGTTGAACACAAAAATGTACACAATCTGTGCGAATGCTAAATATTTGTGTAATACTGTAATTGAGCAGTCGTTCTTTATTTTAAAACATTCAACTTCAGCATTCACTTTCCTGTGTAAGCAATATACTGTAATAGAATGTAAGTGCCTTAATTTTGTGTGAATGCTACACACACAGTCAGGTTATAAAAACAAAACCCACTGTTTCCACAAGGCCCTTGGAAGCTGGGTTTGTGTATGTAGACTGGGTCAGCCTCAAAGAGAGGCAAGACAATTGTTTGCATTAAGACTCTTATAGCTCATATAGTTAAATACATGTTGCTACAAAAATATATTCCCAAGCTCACTTTTCTAAAGCTTTTTGAGTAGGCATGTTGAGTCTTTCTTAGTCCAAGTACTGCAAATTGGTCAGTGGTGAATGTGTCTTAAATTTTAAAACGTTTTTTCAAGAGCATAGTGATGTTATAGAAATATCTCCAGTTACATATTAACTTTAATGTATTTTTCAGACTTATGTAAAGCCTTAAATGGAAGATATCGTACAAACGCGTTCACGTCATCAATGATGCAACACAACACATTGTTCATCAAAACACTCCTAGAATCTTCCTTCTAACCCTGTGCGCAATGTTTTTGACATATCAGCTGTCTTTTTTTGTAGGCTACATGTAATTACTTGGTTGATTGAACAAATGTTGTTTGTGTTTTGCTATTTTTGTAAGACAATTACATACAGTGCTCTGTTCACAGCAGGGAGGTGCCTTTTTGCAGTGTTGAAATATTTAAATTTCAAAGTTCTCGTCTCTAGTTTTATTTGGCAAATGGCACTTGTCTTACAACAGCACTAAAACAACACAGGCTGCATTAATACGTATATATTATAATATATTTCCATGGAAGGATAAGTGAATTTGCATGGTATGGGAGACCACTGCATCAAAGATACAGAGGCACAGTTACAAAACTTTGTAATTTCCATCATGAGAACACCTAGCACAAACCAACAAAATGTCAAATAATGGAAACAGAGGTTCTGTCTTATCGAGTTCATGTGGAAAATGTCCTGCACTGTTGATCTTAAATAGGGCTTGTCTGAACTACCGTAAAATCTTTAGCATGCTGCAAACATACAGTAGATGAATGTGAGGAGATCCCATCGAAGCTGTCTTCTGTCTGGCTAACATGGCATTAATGAGAGGGAAGGCTGGCTAAAGTTTGATACTTTTGAACTGGGACAATGTTTTGTCTCAGCCCATTGATAACAAATTGAATACATCTGTAGCTGTCGTGTCAACAGATAAACGACCAGGACCTCTACAGCAAAAAGAGTTTACTCAGGATTATGAGTTCTGCCTCTGTAAAGGTTATTCTGAGAGTAAGAATCTGAATTCCACCTGCACATTCGATGTGTCTGAGGTTGTGTTTTCCATTTGAGCTGAATGACAGTTCATTTAGAATACATTTTGTGTTTAAAAAAACACATATAATAAATCTGTTGTGTTTCTCCTTTATCTGCCTTTTCACTTTTCTGTCTGTCATTGTGTGGGAAGATTTTGTTGCCTTGCCTGTTAAACATACATAAAATATGTACATATACATTTATATATATATCACACACACTCAAATAATAATGTTGGGCAATACACACATATCATAAACTGTGGGAAAATCGAACATGAGAGCAGACAGGTATGGTTTTTGGGTAATAATTTGGAATCTCACCACATGCATATTTTGCGAGCCGATGCACATCTGTTCATACAGTGTTATTGTAGTTGGCCAGACGCCACTCAGCCATGAGTAAAGAAATGGAGGTGATGAACAAACATGGTTTCATGGAAAAAATGAAAAGGTCGCATCATTAACAGCATTGAAGATAACAGGATCGGCGTCATACTGGCTCTCTGATCTGTACTCGGCTCTAAGACATCACATCCAGCACTGATCCCACTGTTTTGATAGGTAAATATCAGACATCTCTGCAGCCTGCCTGAGACAGCAGGGGAATTACTGCTCAATTACAGGGGAATTGTCGTTAAATACACAAATGACTGTGTTTAGTGTGACGTTGGCCACAAAACTGATGCCATGGCTGTTTTTTGCTCAAAATGAGATCTGCAGATACGATCAGAGATAAGCTGTCAGACTGGGCTCACAGGTCACCCCCCCCAGCCCTCTCCAATTTGCCCTCTATAAAGCAGTCTGCAAAAAAAAAATGCTACCTTAATGTAATATATATTTAAGGGCTCTCAGGTAGCATATACATGTAAAGCACTAGCTTTCAGTACAGTAATGGGCTCCACGGTCCAGAACGACATAGAGAGTATAATTGTATTCCTTGATCAACCCTTTGAGGATTGTCTTTTTTTAGAGTTCTAGTTCTAACACACTGTGAGTGTTCTATTCTGGAATTGTACAGTTCTTTGAGGATGCCCTTAGCAGCCCTTTCTGATATCACCAATTAGAATGAACTAGAATGTTACGGCATGTACTAGAATAAACATCACATTGTGACAGTACTCTTCAAAGGTTTAATTGCACAATAGCGGCTCCTCTGGCCCATTGGGCACCTACAGGCTTACCAGAGCCAGATAAATTAGTTGTGCAGCCCTTCAATGCAATTGCATGCCATTTGTAGAGTGAAAAGAAGTTGGGGCTGGCTGCTTTTGGTGCTTTGGAAGATAAATGAGGATTTTTTAAAAAGTATATTTTACTAAAATGACCCTTATAACACAATATTACCTGATTGTACTAATATACAAGTTGCTCTGTACAAGGCCATCTAAAAAGCAAATACATAACATAGTGCAATGCAAAGTACAATGTACTTTGAGTATTGTACTGTATATTATCCTCTATTATAAACAATGATAGTACTGTATATTATCCTCTGCCCAACAGTGAAAATGTTCTCCACTTCATTGCTGCATGTACACCCTTCTGCAGTATCCCCAGAATGAGGGACAGAGTATCTTGTCCCTGTAGGCCAGGGATGAAACTCTCACCCGGATTCTGATGGAGCCCGTGTTTACACAGATGGGCCATCTTTATTTTCTTAACAATGCAGGAAGCCACAGTCTGCTACAGACTTAATCAGCAGGGCTGCATCTGATCTGTGCTCTGATCTGCCACAAATCCATGGGTGGGGCATGGGGCCCCACGTCAAAAAGTCTTCTCTGTCTGTTTATTATGGAGGAAACGTTGGCCAATTATCTCCCTCAGCATCTCGAACATAAACACCAGAGACAGTGCAGACTAATGTGCAGATGATAAAACAAGCACATTTGTCAATTATCACCTACGTACAGCTTTGAAAATATGTGAATGACCTTTGAGTATTTGAAATGGCATAGAACATACCTGAATTATGGCTGACTGCCATTCAACTTGTGGTGGCACTGAGATGTCATGCAGGTGGTGTTGCATATAGATTGGCGATGGTGCAGTAGGTGTAAATGAAAAGTATTTTTGTTAGTGACACTTTTGCTAGTGACCCTGGAATTCAATTAACATTTGTACATAACTGTCAGGGTTGGTGTTACTTTTTTATTTAAAAAATAAATAAATTAAAAGGTATTTTTATTTCCAAGTTGAAAGACAATGTTGAGTGAATCCAGGGTTTAGTTCAAGGTCTCCCCAATTCAAATATTACTACTAAAAGTTATATTAATAGTTAAGCTATTGAGTTATTTGAGCTATTTAATCTATGATGTGTTGGTTGGACTAACAAAGCACTTCCACATCTGACTTGAAAGGGCCACAGACTTAATTTGTTTATGTATTTGCTATATCAAACTAAACTCTTTCTCTGGGATTCATTTGTGGTTAATTGTGGCCTTTTCCATGCAGACATACATGTTGTATGATATCAGTAGGGTAAAGTACTGATCATTTTATAAGTGCAGTCCAAGGTGCTTTGATCTGACATTTATGGAAAGAAGTAGGCATGGAAATGATAACCAGATTGAAGTCCTGATTTCTCCTCTCCCTACAGAAAGAATGCTCCAATTTCATCAAAGTGCTTCAGACGTTAAACCAAACCCATCTATATGCCTGTGGGACCGGAGCCTTTCACCCAATCTGTGCCTACCTGGAGGTTAGCAAACGCCCAGAGGTAAGATGTCAGTAAATTTATTACATTATTATTATTTCACAAATCCAAAATAAAATAACACAGTTTGGGTCTTTAAATATAACGAGTCGCACAAATATAAAATGGCTAGTACAGTGGTTCCCAAACTGTGGGTCTTAGGAGGGGTTGAGGTGGGTCATGAGATGATACTGAATGATACATGAAAAAAAAAAAATTGGTTCATGTAATACACTTTATAATAATAACCACACCAGTTATGTTAAACACTGTGCCTTGTTACCTATACTGAACTAGTTGCATATGCAGATATTTTGACATATGTTAAGACAATTTAATTAAACATTTTACTTCTGCACTTGAACATATCAGGATACATTTCTATATGTGGTAGGTCGCAGAAGATGTATTCACTCATTAAGTGGGTCTTGGGCTAGTATATACAGCAAACTGTGCACTAGTGCTGCATATTTTTTTTAAAGAGACCAATTTTTAAGTTGGATGGTTTTCTGAGTTTAATTGTATTAGTGTTCTCGATTAAGTTATGTATGGTTTCTCTTCACGCCACACTCTCTTGGGCTAATCTATGTTTTCTCTGTCCCAATCAGCCAATTAGCCAGACGTGATTCAGATTCACTGCTGCCAAGCACAGCCAAAATGTATATTTCATTATCCTCAGCTGTGTTTCTCGTACTACACTGTGTTTGTGTCATGTTCTCTCAGAATCTAAACACTTTGAAGTGGATTCAGTGGCGGCATTTTTGAATCATTATTCATCAAAATACAAAGAATTGCCAACATCTTGCTTTTCTGTGAAATCTGATATAGTTTATAGGCTAGATTTTGTTTACTGCATTACTTTAGAATTGAATGACAAGCTGTTTGGAAGATCTAGCCAGTGTAAGCCATTGTTGAAACATCAGTATTTGTTTGAAAAACAGCCAACACTCTTTCTCAACTTGAGTGTTTTTGAGTGATCGTGAAATTTCCCTGCTGGTCTTGACTTTTCTGTTTTGATGCCCCTTGAAAATGTTGGTGTCCTTGATTTCTTCAACTCATTTACAGAAGACATGCCCCAGAAATATTTTCCATTACAATTAATTGTGCGTTATCCATTTGATGGCCTATAATATTGTACTCGGAGCTGACATTCATTTCTCTCACACTGCAAACCTTTTACTTCGGGTCACATATCCATTAATGACATCAACTCCTTCCACATCAATGAGGTTGAAATGCTAAAACAAACAAACAGAAAAAAGGGTTATTTAACGTTTTGTTATTCAGGCACCATACAAGGGTAGATTGCCACTGTTGCCTTAGGCTTGCTGTTGGGGGGGTCTAGGCCTGGGTTCCCTTTTGTTAAGCCTTTTGTGACAATGTATTTGTGAAAAGCGCTATACAAATATATTTGATGATTAAAATTGTGAAGAAAAATGCAAGGCAAATCATTTTTAATCATCAAATTAATTCAAGCACCTGAATAGAATGAAATTGGCAATATTTAAAAAATGTCCTTGCCTTTTTTTTCTGTGCCATAAATATGAAAAATGGTGGCTATGTATTAATTTTTATCTGATTTGTTTTAAATAAACTGCATTTAAACAGACTTCAAATGGCAATTTATTGTAAGACTATGCATTCTTTAGTTTAATTTCAAATGTCGTATTTGATCCATTTCACCACCCTGTCTTGAATTATTATCACGGTTATATGTCACATCTGTGCACCATTGTCAGATAATCTCTAGTGCTTGAGGAGGGTATTTTTTTAATTCTTGCCTTTTATACATTTTTACTTCTACTGTATAATAATGATGACAGATTTTGCCTTACCTCTTGACATTAGAATCAACAGAGGTCAACTTCCAGTTACATCACGCTTGATCCTAAATTACCTTATTATTAAGGTGACATATTTAAGGGAGGCTTATTGTACTGTGTGAGAATAATATGGCATACATTTAAGTTATGCTTCTTGGAAAGCATGTTCCAGGAGTGCAGTTTTTAATATCAGAAATTACCCTTCACTGGTCAAGTGTGATGATTGTCTTCCTCTAAACAATTTGCTGATTGCCCCTTAATAGATTTTTTTCACCAAATGAAAAAAAAACGTTTTATTGGTCACACATTTAATGTATCATTCTGGAAAGTAATTTCCATTTTCCTCCAGAAAATGTCAATGATTCTCAAAAATAAATTGCTGCCTGTGAATTTCTGTTCCATTAGAATGGAATCTTCAATTATAGTTGGAACAATCTGTTCACTTCGCAATTATTTGAGACCATTAATTACATTAGACAAGCCCTAAGACCTGGCATGATTCATGGCATGAATTGCTATTGCAATTGTATCAATGTAAATGAGAGGGGATACTGTACATCTTTTAAGTGCCTTCCACTGAACACCTTCTGCACCTTTTGTTACCAGGACAGCATCTTCAGGCTGGAGACGTCACACTTTGAGAATGGCAGAGGAAAGAGTCCCTATGACCCAAAGCTGCTGACTGCCTCCCTTCTAATTGGTGAGCTGTGCAAGGACCATGCCCTGGGCTGCCCTTCTCCTGGGTCTTAGAGCAGTGTTGGACACACTGATATAAATAGCTCTCCAGAGGAACTGAGACAATGGAAAACGGCCACAAAGAACTGACCACAGTGTCTGATTTTATGGTTACTGCTGAGCTCAAACCATGGTCGGCCGAGTGTTACTAATTGCTCTGAATGTGAAGTTGGAACCGTTCCGTCTTTTTTTACCCCAATTTTTTCATGTGAGGTAAAGTCCATTGGGAAAGGTTTGCCTCATGGGGTGCACCTTCACTGTGCCTACAGAATGTATGCTTACTGTTGTCATTTCTGCCAGTGTTTCAGTAGATATTGTGTGCCCTTAGTAACAAAGGGCACACAATTGACGCAAGGTCCAGATGTTTGCAGCCTCCATCGCAAAAGCTCTCCTTTGTTTGAGAGAGCAGCTTCAAAGAGCCCCATCATGAAACTGCTTCCAGATGAATCTTTTCTTGGTCACAAGTAACTCCAAAATTAATGTCCACATCCATTTTAATAATGGCATTGTGCAATCTGTACATGCATTTCATACTCAATGAAAAGCATATGATCAGTATTTGTCATCCTTGAGGTATGCTGACTCAGACATGACACCTCGTTTTCTGTCACTAGAAATTTCTTACAGATTCCTATTTTTTCTGGTGGAGCAACAATACTAAATTACCATACATGAAAGCTATCCCACATGAAATAATAGGACCTCAATATAGACCTGATGGTAGCCGCACTTTGACGTTGTGTGCAAAAGTGCGTATGCTTATGCTTTAGAGTTTATAAGGATGGTACAAAAAAATGCTGCATTGTCTGTCTAAAATATTAAATATTTCCAAACGGTGAACTAGCTTCTTTTTATTTTATTTTTTTAATTTCATGACACAGCAGTACCTGTGAACGTTGAGATAATGCAATTCAGTCAACGAATGCAATTCAGGAGTGCGAATGCAATTCAGTCAACATTCAACAGAATAGTGGAGACAAGATCTTCTCCGATGAGCACACCCACAGAATTTACAGATGCCTGATTAGATCATGTTCCCTCGCCATGCAAGGTGTCAGTGGGCCGCCAGCCCTCCAGAGATTAGTCTGAGGTTCTTCAATCTACATACAGCCTCTCCGTGGCAGCTCCTCCATGCTTGACTTCTCTTTTGTTATGCTCATTGAGGAAAGTAATTAAACTATAGATCTGCCTGACAGGCAGCAGATTAGGTTCTGGTGGGACTGAATGGATTTCCGAGTGCCCGTCATTGTGCTCTCTCTCTCTATGTGTGTATGGGGCTGTGATTGCATTAGTCCTGACGTCCTTCTTTTTTAACTAGAGCACTTTGACTTTGAGATTTGATCTTACTACTAAAAGCATAACGTGACTTTGAGTAATCCCAAACAGTTTTTGTGCTTGTGCATCTGTGTATAGGTAAACACAAATACATGTAGCATAATAATGGGCTTACCATAGAAAACATTCAAGAGTAATCTTGAACGTTCAAGAGTTCAAATGTTTGGAGTAGCCTAATCCATGAGCAGAAAATTGTAAGACTCAAAAGTTTCAAAGAGCACAGAATTCAACAGACAAAGATATCAGGCGACATTGAAAAGCCAGTTATACCTGGCCCTGCTATCTGAAGATGAATATTGTCCTGCTGAACAGTAAATGCATGTGTGACCAACTGCAAGAGTGAGGTCTTGTTTTTAATACCAGACTACACCACCTTGGGACTGCTACCCAAAAAAAAAACCTTAGCTTTCTCACCTTAAGAGACAAGAGGGTTTTCCCCAACACATAGGTAAATATGACATGAAATTCAGCTCAATGGATAATTTAATTTAAAACTTTGAGTAAAGCTAAGATGGAGGGAAAGTTAACAGCAATTTTATCAATAGACGCTGACAGTAGGTATGATCCAGGTTAAGAATAATAGCTCTGTTTAAGTACTGCTGACTGCCTCCAAAGAGAATAACTATAAAACCATGGAGGGCGGTGGGTCAACTGCCGGGGGGCTGTACCTTCACTAAGGGACTGAACGTTTCGCCGCCACACGTGCTTGTGCTCCAGGTGTCTCACACACACACATAAGAAGGTGTCAGTGTACTTTATTATTAGCACTACAACCAATGACAGCATGCAGTGTGAGGGACAGGGACCACTATCCTGGAGACTGCCCCACCATGTGTATGGCCGCAACCGCTCCAAACAAATCTATAAAGAGAAGAAACCAAAAGAGACATTAAATCAAGTCAAATAAGAAACACTGGGGCAGTCAGCAAACTGTACACCATTTGCCAATCCAAAGCTTGTACTTGTACCAACTTGTACCAGGTGAATATGGGTTACAATACTTAGCCTAAAGCTAGAGTAGCCTGACGTTTATAGCAGCTGAGGCTACTCTCGTTCTGACGGCAAACAGGCAAACACTAAGAATCAGCAACTAAAGCAAAACTAACCACATTCCAATAAATGATAGGGGAAGGCAAAGCTAATGTTATTCAATTACAACTTTATAAAACAAACAAAGTTTACACTGGATAAAAAGACTAAATCAGTTTTTTTAACAAATGTGCATTCAATATGAAGGTAATTCAAAATTAAATTTTTCCATGACGTCCGAAATAATGAATTTGGGAGGGGGAGCTGGGGCCTCCGCAAAAAATTAGTTTGGCTTTACCTTTTTTTAGCAATACAATGTCAGTAGCGACAATTTGTTCAGCACTGGATACCCCAACACAAACCTTCCATAGTGAAAACAGAGAAGAGTTTTAGCCCAGAAGCAGGGGGATTAAAATACAAATAGAGCATACCTATTGAAGCAAGTACACAATGATAAAGAATCTAGCAATGAACATACCTCTCAGTAACGATCGGCTCCACACAAGAAACGCCACGGCATAGAGAAACCAGGAGACAAGCCCGACTAAGGAGAGTTTTACCGGAGGTATATATACTCTACAGCAAACAAGGTATTTGTCCTGTTATTTCTACATCCACGCCCAAAATTACGGAGGGGGGTGTGGCTGCAGGAGAACAGGCCTACGGTGGCTACATAATTCAAAACGTATAAACGGGAGATTTGTTTCTACCGGTTACACATGCTTATGAAATACTATTATGAAACCCTCATGAAATTGCCCAAACTCTATCCCTTGGGGAAAATTATCAAGTTTATGCGTGAAATTCAAGGTCTGGAATTATTTATAGCTGATGGCTTAATTTACTTATCATTCCCCTTCCCCTAGAGCCAGTCAGAGTCAATTGCTCTAAACCTCTTCATCTGAGAGCCCATAATTAGCAGGAAGCTCTCCTGACATATTTCTCACCTTTCTTGCCTTTCATCTATGACGTTTGGCTGCGGTGGTGCCCCAGCAAATACAAATTTCACACCGTTGATTGTTGATGTTTTGCTCAAAGAGAAAGATGTGATCAAGTTTCCCTCCACGTGAACACGTTCTGCCCTCTGGCACAAAATGTTGTATCTCACTCTCTAAAAGGTCACTGCTGACATAGAGATGTTGTTTAAATGTGCAAAGTAGGGACATACTGTACGTGTTTTTGTCATATATTCCTCAGTGGCCACCTCATGCTCATTGAGTGTAACACATGTAAATGGTAGCCAGCGGTGACTCCTGACACCATGCTCTGCTTCCTGATTCACAGATGGGGAGTTGTACTCCGGGACATCGGCAGACTTCATGGGAAGGGACTTTGCCATCTTCCGTACGTTGGGCCAGCATCATCCAATCAGGACAGAACAGCACGATTCGAGATGGTTAAATGGTATGGAAACGGGCCCCATTCCTGTGGATTTGGCATCACACTTTTTATTTATCGTCGTTGTTCATAAATCAATCCATCAATAAGAACTAATTAAATCAGGCCAGCTTTTCCTGCGCTGGACAGCAAAGTGAAGCGTGAGTGCTTTGTATACACGTCCTGTTCAAAGAACGGTTTGTTTTGTACTGAAATAAACAGGGATTACAGCCTTTTGATAACATAAGAACCAAAAATAAGGTCTCAGTCCTTACAGTCCCTACAGGTTTCTGTAACTTTACTGCTCGCCGACAGAAGTATGTGAGGCCACAATGCCTGCCTTTACCTCCATTTAATCCTGCCTCTGATTGACATGGTGTTAAGAGGATCAGCGTTATCAGATACTGTCTATTCATAACCGCCTTGTTTTTTGATGTCTCCTGCCCACTATGGACATTGACAAAGAGGGGTAAAGTTCCCTCTGGGAAGTTGTCTGCTTTAGAGGGGATTTATAAAACACAATGGGGAAATTTAAGGTTTAAGAATTTCATATTTTCCCATGGAGTTAAGCCTTACTCAGCTCTTCCGATTGAGCTGCACGTCTCTCAGGCTTTTAAAAAAATATGTACATGACTGGATTTTGTTATCCATTAGTGATGGATACAATGATAAATTAAAGGAGTGGGCATTGTTCCTGCATTACTTCTTTCAGAGTTGTGTATATTGTCACTGTGGATACATTATTCTTCACATTTATTCTCCTCGCTGGGTCTGTCCTTTTCAAGCAATTTCATTGTTAAAATGTTTTTCTCAAAAGCAATGTAATTAAGGGATTTTGGAGATGGATATTGGATTCTGACTTGTCAACAAGTTTTGTTTCCTTTATCCAAGTCGATGAGTGTGTGGATGGTTGCTATTGAAAAAACATCTTGTGCATTGTCCATCAAAGGGATATTTCTGAAACAGGTCAGCTGGAATAATTTAACACAATAATTCCATACTCTTGTGTGCCTGGTGAGATGTTAATGTCATTAACGTATCCATAGCAAAGCATTATGCAGTGGCTGCATCACCAGAGACAAGTGACTTGCATGGACCTACCTTAACTTAACTCCTAAAGAGGCAGGGGAAAACGATGTATATTTAGAAAATCACGTTAAGAAATGGGTTTCCAAAGAGGTGGAATGTAGCTGAGGAGCTGATATAACAATTTGCGCAACCCTGACGTGTAATTTTGGGGTGAAAGTTTTCTGGGCTGAACTCGGTTTAATTAGTACTTGCCCTGTCAATACCAATTTCCTCAAACCAGCTCAGCACTTTCATTTCTACATTCCATCCCTCTCTCTCTCTCTCTTTCTCACTCTCTGTCTTATGCTTAATCTTGTTCACCATTACCATTTACCAAATGGGTTTCTTTACTATTTGTTGGGTAATTCTTTCTCCGGCATGCATGTGCTTCTAGGAGGTGGTTCCGGAGATTTAAGATGATACCATAGATATTCCAATCGTTGATGTCAACAGGAGTGGTTTAATCATTTCAGCTGACACAGCTCTCCCAGACTCGCTCAATGTGAGAAAATGTGGCCCCATCTGCAAATTAATTTGTTACTGCTGGCCACAGGATTGCTGGCCCTGTGTGTTGTGCATTGTGAGTGGAAAAACAATCATATTAGCAGGCGGCACTAAGGGCTTCAATGACAACAGCTTTGGGCCAAAACAGGAGGCCAATGTGATGTTTTAAACACCCTGGAACGGAGGTGCGATGACCCATCAGCCAGAGAGGAGGGAACTCTTCAGCAGTTTCAATTTTATTTGAGCTATTTTATATAATGTCCACCAAGTTGGATGATGTTGTAAACTGACATTTAATTAGTAAAAATATGAAAAACAGTTTAATGACTTTCCCAACTCAACTCAACTTTCTACTGAGTGAATCAGTGGCAGGGTTGTATGAAATATGTAACAAGGTATATTGAATCATGTAGAATAAACCTCAGATTTGTTTATTCATTGGCAGGGGCCTCCTACTAGTACAGAAAAAGCTAAAATCTGACATAAATAGCATTTTTTCTAAACTTGTATTACACATCCTCTGAGCTTGATTAAATTGTAATATGGTACAGCTTGTTTCTCTCAGAGCGTGTCACATGCAGGTGCGAGAGTTTCATATCACTCTAGTGCCACTTCAGAGAACACTCACTGGGCATAACGTCCAGATATGAAGATGAAATTATATACAAACCCTGAGGCTGAGCTAATGTTTAATCATTTTGATCTCAAAATTAAACTGTGTATATATATATACACACACACACACACAGCACTCACTCCTGCCCTTTACAAAGCCACAGTGAGCACCAGATATGCATTTGCAGTGTACAACATGGTTCAATCTGTCCCAGCTGAGTTCCAGTTGAACACGTAGTTTACAGTATTCCTAATAAAAATGTGTGTTACACTGTGATTTACTTCATCTGAAATAATTTCAGGCACAAGCAGACATGAATGTATTGTGACATTCTGAGTTGTATATAAAGAGCTTGTCAGGAAAAGCTTACCACCATTTTGAGTGCTGTAAAATCCAACATATGAAGGTGAATCTTGAGGCTTATGCATTGCACTCAGTAATTTCATTTTCATACTCTGTAACAAAATAGTTTTTACTGAGAATTCATCTTGCTTCAGGATTAAAGTAGTAGGAGAATAAAGAATTTGGCTTGATATTCTTTTGAGAACTGTTTTTGATATTCTTTTGTGTGTATTTGTTTGTGTGTCTGTGATTGTGCGTGTGATGTCCAGACCCTAGGTTTGTGAGCGTTCACCTGATCCCCGAGAGTGACAACCCAGAGGATGATAAGATCTATTTTTTCTTCCGAGAGAACGCCATGGATGGAGAGCACTCTGGGAAGGCCACACATGCCAGGATTGGGCAACTCTGTAAGGTAATGTCTCTTCATCTCTCAATGGGGCATAAAAACATCAATGTGGATCTAATCAAAAGCAAGTGGTACATGGGCAAAAGCAGCCTCTTTATTCTCCTACTTTAACTGTATCTTTTATGTGGTTTCAAATTTTCTCATCCCCCTCTCCTTTCTTCTGCTTACTGCCCAATGTCAGGCAAACCAAGGTGTACAATGGAGCCCCCGCTGCTTCTGTCTAAACTGGAACCTAGAGAGCATTTATGAGCGCAGGGCTAATACAGTCTATGTCCCATGGCTGCGAAAGCAAAGAGTCTGAGGGGGGAAAGTGATCGGCAGTTAGCACAGTGCCTGCAGCTAAGCTCAGGCCAGGTCACTTTACACTGCAGCTGTGATTTAATGGCCAGCTGCTGAGAGCCTATTTCCCATCTCTAATTCCTGTTGAACCCTTCTAGAAGCACTGCCTTGATGGAGTGGTCAACAAGCCATCTATTAATATATGTCTCTCACAAAACTGGAGCAGGGTTTTGTGTAATTACTTTTAGTTTTTTTGTAGTCTCCTTTTTTTCTTTGTTTGTTTTTTATTAACTGGCACATAAGTAAGGACCATGAGAGCTTTAAAATATCAATTGAATCAGTATTAAAAATACCGGAGATACCACGGTAAACGGTCTGGGGTTTTTTGCATACACTAGCAATGTGTTCTCCATTACAGATTTGGTATTTTGGTATGATAAGAATCTTCTCTCCACAAGGCAAGACAATTAGCATATTGTACAGGTTGCCATTCAGTTTTGTGTCATGCAGTTTGGTTTTGGAAAAACTGTTAATTGTCTTGCATAAATCATGAAACTCTAGTCCAGAACATTGATTGATTGACTACAGTAGTCCATTGTTCCCACACATTTGCTGTGTTGTATCATCTGGTTGGACCTCAAACCACTCCTTGTTTAAATTCCAGCGTGCGATTATTATAATTTTTTCATTTAAAACTTTCTAACAAATCTTCCCTTTGTTTGCATAGCCTTGGCAATCATCTTCTGTTGGTATCTCTTACCAAATAAATCAAATGCACAACAATAAGCAGACATGAACTATGACATGTGTGATAACCTCTTTGGGTGTGTTTGTCTCTGTGTGTGACAGAATGATTTTGGGGGCCACAGGAGTCTTGTAAATAAGTGGACGACCTTCCTAAAAGCGCGGCTGATCTGCTCTGTGCCAGGAGCCAATGGCATTGACACACACTTTGACGAGCTGCGTAAGTGTCTTCTTCAGACACTGGTAGAGTGCATGAGTGCATTATTAGCTGTAAATGTTTGTAGGATACAAATGATGGTTGTCACCCCTTCACTGCAAAGTGCATTTATCTCATTGAAAGGGATAAAATGTTCTGTAGAAATACAAGTCATCTTTAATGTTATTTATTTTTTATTCTTAGAGGACATCTTTCTGATGAGTTCGAAGGATGCCAAGAATCCAATCATATATGCCGTGTTCACGACATCCAGGTACTTTTTATTATTTTCCAAGGATAAGATTGAACTCTCTTATTCCTGAGTGATCTATAGCAGGATGATGTGTATCACTGAGCTCCAGGTGCTGTTCCTGCTTGCTTAATCCATTGGCAGATGTCCGCTCACCTGAACTGGCTTGACAAAAAATTGGAAAATGCCTTTTGTTAATCTTATGGTCATAATACCTGCCCTTTACTCAGAAAGCGGATGGGCTTCCACGCATGCCTTGCTTCTCCACACAGGGTCAAGACACAAAAGCATTTGCATTACTTAAGTGCACATTACGTTTTTGATACAGGAGATTGGAAAGAGACAGGCTTGTGTGTAAGCTAACAGGATGTGCCTGTTGCTTTAATGCACTGCAAGATTATACATTGTATTATTAGGAGCTGCATAACTGTTTTGTTATTGTATGTGGGTGTTTGCTTATTAAAAGACCCTGTTAAATATTATTTTTCTCTTCTTTTCACAGCCTAGATTGTTTATTTGTATGTACCCCCAAAACTTAATTACAGAATTAGACTCGATTTATTGTTTTCTAGGCATCCTGATTCAAAGTTGAATAGGAGAATTTGATTATATTTTATAGTACCACTCTTAGAAACTTCTCTACAGAAGAATCTCTGAAGAACTGTCTAACGGAACAATTTTTACTAAATTATGTTTAACAGATACTAATACATCCATCTTTTACAGTGTTATAATCAATATATGGCTCTAATTGCTTAGATCAGGCAATTTATCTCCCAGATAAATCTATGGTTTAATGAACCCTGGCTGAATGACTGTAATGAATTTGTGCTTGTGCCCTCAGTAACATCTTCAAGGGTTCAGCGGTGTGTATGTACAGCATGACTGACGTGAGGAGAGTGTTTCTGGGGCCCTACGCCCACAGAGATGGACCTAACTACCAGTGGGTACCATTCCAGGGGAGGGTGCCTTACCCACGTCCTGGGACGGTGAGTACTGATACTGCAGGCCCAAGTGGTGGCAAGACCTTACTGCCTGCCTATACGTTTAAAAGATTACATTTCAGAGATTGTGTATATCACTGGTACAATATATCACTAATATTAATGGAATTTAATTAGTATTAGTCATATAATGTAAAATGATTATACACTGACATATCTGGCTCTACACAATACGTTTGTTGCATTTCACAATGAAATGTCTCTGCTTGAAAATGCTGTGGTTTGCAGTTGGGAATAATGCTTGGGGCGCTGGGTTAGCAATCAGAAGGTTTGAGGTTAGAGTTATTGCTATTTTACCCTTGAGCAAGTTACTTAACCTTGATTGCTATAGCAATGAGTATACCCACTAAACAAATTAACAATGAAAAAAAAAGATTTTTTTAACAGAACATAATATAATCAATCATGTTTGGTGGTCCTTAGTGCCCAAGCAAAACCTTTGGTGGATTTGACTCCACGAAGGATCTTCCTGATGACGTCATCACCTTCGCAAGAGGCCACCCTGCCATGTTCAATGCTGTCCATCCAATAAACAACCGGCCAATCATCATCAAGACCGACGTAGATTACCAGTTCACCCAGATAGTGGTGGACAGGGTGGAGGCAGAGGATGGCCAGTATGATGTCATGTTCATTGGAACAGGTGCTTATACATGTCTGTTTGATTCCTCTACCCCCGGGCATTAACACAGAGCATCAAAAATTAAACACAGCTCTTACATTTGTTATATTTACAAATGTTTATAAATATTGGAAGGCATACAGCAGTTTCTGTTTAATTGCATGCCTTTGGAGAACCGCCCCCCTTAAAATTAAGACTACCAACAAACCTCAATTTACCTCACAGTGCTCAGGTATAAAAGGACTTATGAGACACCTTATAGCTTGAAAACACATTTGTTTTAATGTTACATCAGCATAAATCTCAATCTTTTATTTATCCAAATCAACCAAAACATTGCCACAGCAACACTTATTTCAGTGCTGCAGGCAGTTCAGCAAGGCAGTGGTGACAGTCTTTTTTTGTTTCTAAGACATTGGGACAGTTCTGAAAGTGGTGTCCATACCCAGAGAGACCTGGCATGATCTGGAGGAAGTCCTGCTGGAGGAGATGACCGTGTTCCGGGTACGTCTCATTGACAATAAACTAACACTGCCAATAGTGAATGGAGATGTATTTTTTTTATCTCAAATTATTCCAACAAACAGGGCAAACTGACACAATTCACTTCAGCACACAATTGAAAACTCTGCCATGAATACGCTGGGAAATCAGAAACTGAAACTCTAGAACGAAACTCAATTTCAAAGGCATTAATTTTGAATGGGAAGCATCTTTTCTTCATAATATTTATTTGCTGTTAATAAACTGCTTTCATTCAGGAATTGAGTAATTGCCATTAAAGTAAATCTCCTAAATTAATACTGAACTACAACTTCCATGAGAGTGCAAGGTTTCATAGTGACTGGTAGAACCTGCAGTTGTAGTTTAATTTTATACTTTTATATTGATTCCTGAATAAAAGGGTTTGCTTATCAGCAAATAATTCAAGGAACATCACTCAAACATTTTCTCAATGTTTTAATTGTTATTTTCCTTCATATGATGATGGAAAGTTTGCTCCTCATTGGAAATGAATGGCTTCCGGAATGCAGCAAATTCCTGTTACTGGAGCTGTTGTTAAGGATGTTCCAGCTTGATTTTCACAGCATATTAGAAGCCATTGTTTTTCTATTCAGACAGACTTGAACCACTGTATGAAAGACTGATATTGACACTCTTTTCACAATTTATGTGAACCAGAACGTTTCTGGTTTGCTAAGCTGGGGCACTTCCTGACAGAAAACAGACCCTGTAACAAATTGGACAGCTCTGTTACAGGGCGTAGCAAAAGGATGATGATTTCCCCAGAAAGGCTCTAGAGGCGTTTTAAGTTTATACACAAACTGAAAGGGTAGCATGGTGCCGAGGGCAGAGGGCAGAGCCATGGCCATGCGTGGGTGCTTGCTAATTCCCGTTAGGAAGCAGGTGCTCTTTTTAAACGACTGAGTTCAGAGACAAAAACAAGGGGCCAGAGGAGTCCAGTACTGAGGTCAGGATTCTCAAGGCTCTCTGCTGCTCATAAACTCAAATTCACCAGAGCAGAACACAAGCAGACAAGCTAACAGCAACACACCAGGAAGTGGGGATTATATGGATCAGGGCTGCCCGCCACTCAAATCCGATGGTGACTTTTCACATCACCCCCACTACCTCTTTTGATATGCACCATCTTTGTGTCTCCTTCCAGGAACCGACTGCCATTACAATGATGGATCTTTCCACTAAGCAGGTAAAGGTTGGGTTCGATGTATTGATTACGCATAAACACCTACATTTCTTATTTGAAATAGTTAGGTAACCTCTGTAAAAAATATTTGCACAGGAAAAATATAAACGTCTGTCTTGGTATTGCCCTTTGGAAATAATAATCAGGAGGGGTTGAGGTGGGGGGGTGTGTGTGCAGAAAAATGCCAGCAGCCTGTTATCTGAAATGCCTGAAAGCAATTGAAAATGTGTCCAAAATTATGTCATGTCACAAGAATAATTGTATTGCTCTCTCTGGGCAGGATTGAAATTCACAGATTTCTTGCATTCCGTGGAACCCAACACACATATAGCCTACAGGCACATTTCAGCTCCATCCAATACGCTGCCTGCCAGATGCACAAGAGCACAGTGGCACAGAGAGCAGTTCAGGGACTTCTGGGGTTTTTTGCTATGCAAATCGTGCTTCTTCTGGAAAAAAAAGTTCAGATGTTTCAGAGTTGAACCAATATAAATGTAAACAGCCTGGTAACTCAGTTGTGTGTAATTTCCTGCAAGTTTGCTTTCATCTTCTCCGTGAACACAATTGCATTGATAGGGAGGACTATCACAGGAAAGTAGAGAGAGGGAAGCACACTTATACATTACACAGTCTCACCGTAACTAATGTTTTGCACAGGAATCTGAGGTTGAAAGTAAACATTTTCAGAGCTTATTTGAAAAATAATTTGACTTGCATAAACTAACATGACCCTTGAAAATCAACGCTATTTATGGAACATGCCTCAGTGCTCATCGATGTGAGGCTAAACTTTTCCAAAAGGAAAAAACCAATACAAAGATGGAAATAATTAGCATTTGTTTTGTTTTATAATGTGTTAATAGTTGAGGGATGTGGAAAGCATCAAATATCAGGGTATGTATAGATGTTATTTGTCTCTTTTATGTTTTAAAGAGATTATTATTGAAAACTGAACAAATCTCAGGTAAGGAGCTGAGTGAGAGTTTTTAAGCAATAATGTAACTATGTATTTCAAATGGTTGGAAGGCGTATCTCAAATTAGGAGAATGCACTGAGACCACAGTTGAACCGGTGAATATAAAGTTTTAATTCTAGGGTCCTGTCTTGTAATCAGTATAGCCAATGTTGACAAGAATGGATAATTGTGTAATATGTATTTCCCTTTTTCTCAATTTCCACAGCAACAGCTCTACCTTGGCTCTGAAATCGGAGTCTCCCAGATGCCCTTGCACCGGTGTAACGTTTACGGGAAGGCGTGTGCAGAGTGCTGCCTGGCGAGAGATCCCTACTGTGCCTGGGATGGCACTGAATGCTCCCGCTACTTCCCTACTGCCAAGAGGTAAGGCTGACACCCCGGTGTCCAGGAATTCTGGGAGAGCACCCCAGGGGGCGCTCAAGCCCTCTCCAAATGTTTGCCTTGAGCGTAGGAATGAGAAACAGACAGGCTGCCCTGGGTCACACAAGCTTGGGAGAGGGAGGAATGTTTGTGAGAATATTAAGGAGTTGAAGCTCAGAGTCATTTAACCCTCCCTGTGGAATTCTAGGATCTCCTCAGCACATGTGCACAGGGGTTTTGGGCTCAACTTAGTGCAAACGGCACAGATATTGTCTGTTCACTTTGTGGGTTAACTCCATTATAGAGTCCAGTGAACAGCCAGGTCTGTAGAGAGGTTAGGCTAGATGGGCAAATCCACCTTCAGGAAAACAGGATCTTGTCTTTGATGCCGTTCTAATTTGATACAGTCAAGATACATTCATTTTGTGTACTGAAATCAGTTTTTGGTGCACATGAAATCAGTTTTCATATGAAATCATATGAATGTGGCTGTGAACCAACTACCCGATTAAAGCGTTCTATAATAATGACATAAATGCGTGATGCTGTGGAAAAAGCTTGGCAGAGTCTTTTGGAAAGAGCATTGATTATATTTTATAAGGTTTTATAAAATCTAATCAAATCAAATGTATTCGTATAGCGCTTTTCACAAAGCATTGTCACAAAACACTTAACAGAAGGGAACCCAGGCCTAGATCCCCCAAAAGCAAGCCTAAGGCGACAGCGGCAAGGAAAAACTCCCTTGATAGGGATAAACCTTGGAAGGAACCAGACTAAAAGGGGGGGAGCCCATCCTCTTCTGGCCGGCACAGGGTGTGTTAAAAAAAGACCATATCATGGTCAGTCCAAGGTGACTCAGGGCTGGCTGACTTTGCGCCTCCATGTTAGGTAGTCAGTGGGGGGCTAAACCACGTGAAGGGGGTCCAGATCCAGGGACTGGGGTAGGCATGGGGGTGAGGGTTGATGGGGGCAGCTCCCACTTCTCGCAGGATCTAGGGCTCGGGAGCGGGTGCCTTTGCATTTTGTTTACCATGAGCATTGAGGACTAACACCTCCTGGTAAATTTATGGAGGTGGAACGAAATGAAAAGCAGTGGAAATTTAGCCTGTGCTTCAGTAAAACAGCCTCCCGCCAAGAGAAAGCTCTGTTAGGTTATTGATTTTAGCTTCACATTACAACTGCTCAACATTGCTCCCGAGCTTCACGGAGCAAACGGCACTCGCCCTGTAAAAGAAGACAGCAACGTTGGTTCCATCTATTGATCTGAGCTCTGAAGCTCTGCAATGATATGAATTTGCAATTGAGACTAAGTGCAGCAGAGGAGCAAAGCCTGATGTCCACTGACCTTGGATTTAAAATACATACAGTAAGCACATCCAGAAAATGTTCTCTCTCTCAGCATTTGCAGCAAAATAACAGTTGATACATATTTAGCATTGTGTAAACAATATAGCTCTATGGAAAAAGGAAAAAACATGCAAGAATAAATTAGTTGTGTTGGAACAGTGATGATTCCTTTCAAAATTACTTGTTCTGTGTAAAAAAAATATGTGTGATTGGTCCACATTCAAATCAATTATAGCACATGACGGCTCTATCCATTTTGGGGTTCACGAAGCCACACTAATAGTTTGAACTGGCTTTAAAAGTTGTACTGTAGCTTAGTGTATTTTTCATGTTACTCAGATGGCACTGACCATACCATTACCTGTACATGATTAAATGAAAGAGAGTGCGAGCTCATCATATTGTTGTTGTGTTTTGTAGGCGAACAAGACGCCAGGACATCAGAAACGGGGATCCTCTGACCCAATGTTCAGACCTACAACATCACGGTAGGCCTTACCCCATTGCACAATTCAGAATAGTGGTGTGAATTTCAGTGACTCGAATTCTTTGACTCAGTTCGCTATAATGATACGTTCACTGATTCATTCAGTACTACTTCCATTTAGTCTTTCGTTCATGAAACCAATGTGTAGCCTGCATTTGTTCAGTACAGATTTGTTCAGCGACTCCTTGTGGCAGCAACATCTGTGCAGCAATTCAGCTAATGTGCATCAATATTAAAACAAGTTTGACTCCCCATTTCTCACTTTGTTAACTCAATTGTGGTCTGTTTATACACATTTTTAAATGTGTTGTTTCATTTAATTTGCTTGAGCCTGACTACAATGGCATATTATTAACACTAATAGCCAAAACAACTTGGTTTGGCCCAGTTGAAAGTTAAACTATACTCTATAATTGATGACAATTTATTTATAGTATATTTTGCTATCAAAGGGAGGAGCATTGCCTTTATGAAATGTATCCAGTACAGTATATCATTGCTTTCTTCATTATTAAATATGTGCAATAACAATGTAAATGTAAATATGTGCAATACTAGTTCTCATTCCATTGGATTGTTTTGATTTTATTCAAAATAACACAACACTTGACAGTGTCAGGCACATTGAGGCAACAATAAAATAACTATAAATATTAATAAATATTTAATATTTATTAATCCACGGTGACGGTTTTAGGTATTGCAGCACATTGAAATCAGGCAACTGAGCGGGCAGCCCACCTCTTTTTTGCAAACGATTCATTCCTTCAGTTCATTCATAGATTTTTTCATTGACCAGTTCTTTCAGGTCTTTTAATTTGTTCACTAATTTGTTCTTTGAGTTCAGAAGTGGATACACTAATTTGTTCACTGACAGAGAACAAATTGCTTGGGGGCGTATATGTTCAGTGAGTTCTCGCTTTTTGATAAATGCAGCCCACCCTGCTCAAAGGTATCAATCTCTGTATTAACTGTTAAAATAAATCCCGCCCACTACCAGTCATGGGCAAAAAGAAGGTGAGAAGAATCAAATTAATTAATTGTTTCATGATCCAGTGAATTTTGTTCACCTAAAGAATTGTGTCCTCCATCCTCCAAAACAGTTAAACAATATAGCCATTTATTTCATGAAAATGCTAATGTGTAATCCATTTTCCAAATCCAAACATTTTTTGCAGTGAAATACTAGAATATATCAAATGAAGTGAGGGTTCTGGGAAAGTCAGTTACCATGTTTCATGTGAAATTGTGTCGTTCATTTCCAAAGGTTTTAATTAAGGCCTTTAGGGTCCCTTAGAGATGCTTCCGGTCTGTTCTGTGCCGGATGGAATTCTCCAGTTTAAATTAATACATTGGTTAGTCATCTAAATCAGGCAGTTTCTGTCCATTCCTATCTCATAGTTAATTAGGTGTTTTACTGTTTCGCTCTTGCTGTTGTCTTTGTGAATGTCAGCTCTTTTCATGTTCAGCACCAGAGAGAAACTGCAGCTGCCCACCCACACTGCGTAGGCAACGCATTGATTTCTCATTTAAGATGGGCTTCGGGACCGGCTGGTTATTTTGTGAGCTTAATCCTGCCTGAGGACTAGATTGAGGTCCTGCAGCTTAGAGAAGAATTGGAAAGACAAAGATAGCAAGGCAGAATGGTAATATGCTGGCTCAGAAATTCCAAACTGACAAAAGCTTTGAAATATACTCTCTGTGTTATGGCACACGATAAGCATGAAGGCAAATGGACAGCGTGATGTAAACCATATAAGCTGAAAAACATGTCCAATTCATTTTGCAGGACAAGACTGCATTTTACTATCGCAAATGTATTAGCCACTACTTATCTACTGTATGAACAGAGGCGATTGATTTCCTTTGCTTTGTTTACTGTTTCGGTGTCTGGGGAAAATAATAATAAATGATGTCCTATATGACTTAAATTATCATTATGTATTTTTTATCTTAGATATTGTCAGTTGTTTGTAGAAAATCCCATTACATGTAATATACATATTTGTTAGTAGTAATGGATGGTATGCTGGCAGATCCAAAATCCAATTTTCACGATGTAAAACCAATTTGCCTTGTAATGCAACCACCATAATCAATGTCACCAGTGTAATTTCTATTGTATCAATGCACTGACTGGCACATGCAAGGATAACAATGATACAGTGATGCAATTTAATGTAGTTATTTGTTTCTTCTTCTGACAGACAACCTGAACGGACAAGGCACTGTGGAAAACAAGATCATCTATGGCGTGGAGAATAGCAGTACCTTTCTCGAGTGCAGTCCCAAGTCCCAGCGTGCTCTCATCTACTGGCAGTTTCAGAAACAGAATGAGGAGCGCAAGCATGAGGTAAATTCCTTGAGTTTTCAATGGAAAACATAAGCAGCAGTAGGTGTTATCAGAAAAGACTACCAAGGGAATTTCTCTTTCATCATTCAGAAGTGAATTTAAATGAGCTTGACCCTGCCCAAGTAAAACATTTTCCAGATTTTTCTAATGTATTTAATTATGACTTAAATATGCCAGCAGAATGAAAAAAACTAAGTATAGGGAATTTGTGTTATAGATTACTATTGGAAATCTGATGAAAAGGGTTTCAGTGATGCTAAAGTGGCATTCCTTAAACATGGTCTTCGCTCTCCGTATGCAATTTAAATTATAGTAATTATGTTTGCTACTGTCATTCACTGTATATACAGCAATATGGTGGCCACTAGTAGTCCTTCATTGTCAGATTTAAAACAAAGAAAAGCAAGTGGCAATCAGACAAGTAATTTGAGAATATTCTTCTGCATCACAGCATCACAACTTTAATATGCTGGCCCATGGTGTTGCACTGAGGTGTGATCAAATCAAAATGGGAAAATACCAGCTGATTCCTTAAGAATATAAAGAAGATGTACTATATCTTCTGCTAATGTGTCTCTGCTGCTTATTGTTTTCATAGATAGCATTGCTCCTCAGATAAGGGTCTCCTGTTTCATTCGAACTGAGGATTTGAACTCTTTTAACCCCCTGAGGTCGACGGGATCGCCGACGATCCCAGCAGCAATAAAAGTATATTACTATTTCTAACGTTGCGAGATGTTGTCATACACACGCGGCAAAAACATTGACAGAAACCTTAGAATCGTGACTTTCAGATTTGAGCACTGGCAAATAATATGAGATTTTTTAAATTAGGTTAATTAGACCAAAAGTAAACCTTGCCTTTTACTCTCTTTTTTACCTGGAAGTTCCGTCCCCCTTCTATTGACATGGTAACTAGGTGCTAGTCTCGGGGAGGGGCGTGGGGCCATGTGTGAAATCGCAGCGTAAACAATGTCCCGACATTATATCGCATCTTGTCTGTGTTTACGGTTGCGAGCAACAGACGGTGTATGCTGATATTTATTTTATTTACCATGTTTTCAAATACTCGTGAAAATATATGAATTCCGCGTCTTGTGACGCTATACGGAAACAATCAGAATCATTGCGGACTGCTGCGAATAATTAACGGGAGGATATTTAACCAGCTGGCATTCTGTTTCGGCGCTTGGACATTATCTAGCTTAGCTTGATAATACCTATTGTGATTAATGTTTCTTGCCTCTCGAGAACTTGTTTGTGTGCTTATTGTGGTTTAGATTCCCAGCGTTTAGTTTATTCTGAGATTTTGGATACGTTTTGTTTGTTCCTGATCGTTGGTTATATTGTTTTGTCTTGTTTATGTCTTTCCATGTCTTCGTAGACACAGATTTTGCTTTCGTTTTCCTACAGACGTTTAAAGATAAATATCTTAAACCCAGAAAACAGGCTACTTTTGATGATGTGCCTGTGCCCACTGCCAAACAGACTTTGGATGTTGGCAAACTGGCTTTTGTTGGTCGCAAGAAATGTGTAGGCTACTCTGCAAGATGTCTTTGTCTGATGGCCTTTGAGAGAGAGATGGCCCATCTGACAGATCTTTCAGGTGTGGATCATGAATATTCAGTAAATTAGCATATAGCCCTCCCACAGCCTGAAATAAATGTGACCAGTTCTGATAAAAACAGGTTTTTAGCTATTTAGATCTCATATGTGCTAAACTATTTTCACACCCTTACATAACCAAGACCTTGATGAACAAACGCACATTGGCAAAACAATTCATCACTATAGTTTAGTGTGTGCTTTCACAACTTTTGTGACGGCAGAAAAATTTACTCTTTATAACTTGTGTGTTTGTAGATCTATTTACAAGCTGCATATGATACTGACCAAACTATTGATGGCATATAAATGTAGCTGTGATTGTCCTTCAAATAAAAATATCAAACACTTTGGAGTAAGTGTGTGTTAAGTTGATGAAATTGAGATAAATATCAGACCACGCCAAAATCACAAACCTCCTCTAAGCTTAGCACGGACCTCAGGGGGTTAACATTCTTGACCCATTAGGGAACGCTATCACCTGACGGTGAAAAGATGGTCATATCCGGGCACCATGGCATGACCACGTCACAGGTGTGGGTCCGCTGCCCTGATATCTACATCTGTCACGTTCCAAGTGACCTCAAGCCGTCTGGAGGCAAAAAAAAAACAATTAACTAACTGATCCATCATTGCGGGATGATATTTTAATTGCAGCCTTTCACGTTTAAATAGCGGTATGTGGCAGGGGGTTTCTCCACCGAGCACTGAGAGAAAGCCCTTACACAGCTGAGAACACAAGTAAGACCCTGTTTAAGCAAATGCCCTGCATTACTGTGGCTAGAATAAGGTCTGTGTGGGGTTTTAGTCAGTGGCAGACACAACAGCAGAAAAAACATTCATTATACATTATCTTTATACATTTTCTTTGATTAAATTACTATTATTAATTAGAATCAGTTATAAGCATAGGGTCAGGCTATGAACATAATCAGTTCCTGTAGAGAAGGAAGGAAGGCTGCTAGTACAGTATAGGGAAAATAAGAAAATTATGAGGTTGTAGTAAACAGAACAAATGAGAGGAAGGACCACCACCTGAAGCTGAACCAGGGGAAGGAAGACAGAGCTGCTCTTCCTCCAAAGGGTTCCCCTGATGATTGATGCTTCAATCACCGTGGAAGGCTTTATTAGTGTCTCTGTTCCAGTCTGCCAGGAGTCTTGGAGTGACTCTGGGCAACCAGCTGTGCTTCTCGGGCCACATCTCCGATCTCGGGCCCTCCATAACATCCGGAGGATCCAACCGTTCCTCACCTAAGAGGCCACACAACTCCTGGTCCAGGCCCTGGTGATCTCATGTCTGGACTACTGAAATTCCTTGCTGGCAGGCCTATCAGCCTGTGCCATCAAGCCACTGCAACTGGTCCAGAGTGCTGTTGCCCATCTGGTGTTCAATCAACCCAAATTCACGCACATCACCCCTCTACTCTCCTCTCTGCACTGGCTCCCCCTCTGCACTCTCCTCGCATCACGCAATTCAATGCAAATCACTAGTGCTAGTTTATCAACCGGCTAGAGTAACTGCTCCCCCTTATCTCCAGACACTCATCACACCCTACACCCCAGCCAGACCCCTCCACTCCGCCTCCTCTGGCAAACTGACTGTACCATCGCTCCGGGCGCCCGGCAGCCGCTCCTCGCGGTCTCACCTCTTCTCTGTCAATCTTCCGCAACAGACTAAAAACATACCTTTTCAGACTCCACTACCATTGAATTCTGTACATCTAGCTAATTGTCATCACCACTGCCTACATGTTTATTACTGCTTTTTGTATATGTATACTTGGTTAAATCTTCCTCTAAAAAATAAAAATGTACTAACCTTTTCCTTCCTGGTGTGACAGGTATGGTATGCAGCTGCCAACAATGATGTCTCTCACCGTATTACGGCACTGATCTCTTGCGCAAACAATGTTTTATCATAGCATGTATTCATGAACATCTTGTAAGTCACTCTGGATAAGAGCATCTGCTAAATGCTTAAAATGTAGATGTAATGTAGAACAGAGCCTATGGGTAGTTTTGTAGGCGATAGGGCAGTATTAGTTCAATGCAAAACAATACAGTTCCTTGGCCTTGCTGGTGTTGACTGAGAAGGAGCATTGTATGTGTGTGTTTGCATGTGTGTGTGTGGTTGTATTTGAAAGACTGTGGGGATATCAAACCAAGACATCTCACTATAAAGGGATAAATGATGCATTATGGGTCATTACATCCTTTGTCTAAACATAAAAAAAATTTGGTATGATTTTGGATGACAAACCATCTGGCATGTAACAGCAGAGATGGATTAAAACAGGGGATCCACATTTACACTGTGCTTCTGTTGGCATTGCAGGTGAAATCGGAGGACAGGTTTGTAAGGACAGAGCAGGGCCTGCTGGTCCGCAGCCTCCACAAGAAGGACACCGGGATCTACTACTGTCACGCGGTGGAGCACGGCTTCATCCAGACCCTGCTCAAGGTCACACTGGAGGTCATCGACACTGATCACCTGGAGGAGCTGCTACACAAGGGCGAAGAGGCGGGTGAGGGACCCCGGGCGAGGGAGATGCCGCCCGGCCACCCGGCCGGCCAGAAGGTGTGGTACAGGGACTTTATGTCCCTAATCAACCATCCCAACCTGAACAGCATGGACGAGTTCTGCGAGCAGGTGTGGAAGAGGGAGCGCAAGCAACGGCGGCAAAAAGTTCAGAATGCCCAGGTTCACGCCAACAAGTGGAAACACCTACAGGAGAATAAGAAGGGCAGGAACAGGAGGACCCACGAGCTCGAGAGGGCGCCACGGAGCGTCTGACACCCCTCCTCCCCCCCTTCACGCCCCCAATTAAAGACTTCTTCTGAACAGACTTTAAAAAAAGAAACTCAAACTGGAAATGAATGCAATACGCCCCTGATCCAAGCCTTTGCATTGGTGAAGATGTTTACAATGGTATGACGCAGAGGACTGGTTTCACCATAATGTGTTTGTACTCAAACCCTGTAGACCGATGTCCACCAAGGGATGATGGAAGCCAATACTCGGATACAACTTCCTAGTCTATAGCAAGAACAATATTTGACATCGCTCTTGGGTTTTATTTTAGTTTTGTTCATGGTTCAGTTGTTTTGATTACCCTTTTTTGAGGTAGGGGTAAACCTTCAAGCTACCATCATCTTCAAAAAGAATCGTACATTTCTACAGCTACAAGAAAAAATCACAGTGGAAGTTCATTTTCTCGAAGCGCTCTGAAACCCAGTTTAACATTTATAGCTGAAACCTTCTTCGTAGCCATTGTGGTGGGGCCCTGATTCTGAACAATGTATATAGAGGATTTCTGAATGGGCCTTCAAAGGAATGGCTGAACACTTTAAACCTTAAAAATGGCACATCCTGATAAGTACTATTCTTTACTATTATCATTATTATTTATAATAAGATGACAATTTTATAACATCCTCATTAATCAATTAGCAAAGCTGATACGTCTGTCGTGTCGTTTTTCTTTTCCAAAAGCAATAGGTCAACAGTGTCCCTATGTTAATAATCTGAATAAGCTGTACTTATTTAAATAAGCCAATACTTATTTAAAGTTGTTTCAAAAAGAATGATTTATTTTTTACACCAGAGTTCTATCTAAAACATCTCTAATATAGTTTAATTCGTATGGTATTGTATATTTTCTTTCTTTCCCACACAAACTACTGCATCCCCATGGGGTAAAAACACTAACATTCTTTCATATGCCATTCTTCTGGTTAAGTTATTTGGTTATGTTGTATCATTTCGGGGATTAAATCTGCAGTATATTCACGTGAATACCTACGTATGTGCTATTCCAAACACACGTATATTAGTAATCTGTCTTTGAAATGTAAAAGTTGGTGTGTGTACATATATTAAACCAAACACAATTCTGTAATTTATTCTTAATTTTTTTGGTGAAAAAGCCACAGCGAGATGGACCAACAAATTCAAAATACAGTCAAAAAAACATGGATGCTGTTACATACATACATGCTTAACATAATGTTGTTGTTTTTTTGTTTTTTTGTTATTATAAACACTGGCTACACAGGAAATGCAAGTTCGTTTGAATTTGTATTGTATTGAAATGTCAAAATATACTTTTACGGAATATACTTTTAAAAAACTGTGTTGGATCCACTCATTAGTAGTTGACAGTTTTATTACAAGCAACAAAATGTTTCTGCCCAATCGACAGCCCCATCTCCGTCCCCATATTAAAAAGGTAAAAGGGAATTAACATCACATTATCGTGTCTGTGTCTCAAAGCATTTGTCATACTGTGTTATCACTTATTGATATGGTTAGCCTAAAAGAGATTGGCTTGTCATGACCGTTCAGTGCTTCAGCCCAGTTGAGAGCAGCTAGTTTTTAAAACGTTCTCTAGAAGCCCAACTCTTGACGGGATGGTTTGGAAATCAGCAATTCTTTTCACTTTCTTGTTACCCGCCGGATTGTGCATGTGGCACAAGCTGTATATAAAGCTGTGAAAACAATGTCCTAACTAGACAAACATAAGGTCACAGCCATGACTCCTTCGACTCCCCCCATCTGTCTTGACAGTTCACACAAGTAGCAGTGCATTTCATATCTTTTGTGGAAAAACTGGAATATTGAATGCAAAACAATGCAATGAGCTAATTATTTTTCAGGAAATTCAGTACGTGGAGAGCAAGCACTCTCATTTGAGGACATTAGACTGAATTTGACCTCTTCGGTTGTTTATTGGTATTCTACCAGCATTTTTTTAAATCACTGTGTGCCAGTAAATACACCAGATGAGCTTACAAAAGTTTTTTTTTTTTACTAAAACAGATCAGAGGTCATAGTCTTAGTTTCCATATATCACCTTCATGATTTAACAGGTTTCATTTCCAATATGCTAAAAGTGAATATTTGCTAGATTGCTATTGTTTGCAAGATAATATATACCCTAAAGAAAGTAGCTGTGAATTTTAATGTAAAAAAGATAATTTTGTCATGGTCCAACAAATAAGACACTGTACAAATTGCATGTGAATGCTATTTTACTGCATCAGTTTTTTTCTATATTATTTAGTATCTATTAATGTTGTGTGTAATAGACCTGCCCTTCTTAATGCAGTGCACATTAACCTCTCTCAAAGGTGTATATATTTTTTCCTTAGGTAAATCAAAGGTACAGTGTAAAGTACTGCCATCTATAGGTACTCTTCCAAATGTGTTGTATTTCATGTTTCATCCAATGATACTCAGCCGTGTGTTCCCTACATTAAAAGAAAATACAGTTGTTAAACCGTTCAATGCAACACTTTACAGTATCCGTTGGATGGCGTGGCCATGTTTTCCTGACAATGAGGCGGTCAAATGGTTGCTCAGCTCACTCTGTTTGGAGATGGACTCTGTGGAACCGGATGGAAATGAAAGAGAAACTGCTGCTGTAAATGATTCTTCTTGGCATGTGTATTCAGTTGTTAAAATAAACATTTCTTCTAAAACCTGACATTCTCGCTGTCCTTGGTGACTCAATTGGTGCATTCATGTATGTTTCCTGGTGACCTTAGTAGAGGTAGTGACCAACAGACGAAAGCAAGAATGAACTGCATCCTCATTTGTTTAAATTAATTTTGGATATAAACAGTGAGAGATGAATGCATAAATGTTCAGCAGTGTTCCAGAGGTGAGCAAATTAGGAGACTGTTATCGGCAACATCTTCATATTATAATTCATTCCGTTGATCCGTAGGCTAAAGATTTATGAAAACAAATGTATTTGAGTCCGCACCTTATTCAACATTATTCCATCTCTGACCTGTATACAACACTGAAACTTTACAGAAACATTTAGCAATGCATCAAGGTATGTTAATTAACACAATATAATTAACAAATCTATTTCAATACTAAAATATAGTATCATAGTTATGTAAAATAGAAAGGCCACTTTATTCCTAACAGTCAACAAGGTGTTACAAAATAATTGTTCTCAAAACATTTTGTGTTCTCATTGTAACAATAGGAATACCGTGATATCATATAAAGGAGGTTGCCTTTTCATAAGTCATTTTTATTCAAAAAAATTGCAAGACCTGCAAAATATCCCCAAGGGGAAATTGCTGCCTTGTGGGAATTACTGTAAAAGGAATTGCACACGGAAAAGCATTCAAACATAGCAAACTAGGCTATAAAACAATAATTCCAATGCAAACACGAATCTGCAATATCTTGGCCTTAACTACAATGATATATTTAAATATTGTTCTGCCTAGCTTGCTAACTGAATGTTTGAAAGATAACCGTAGATGTATCTTGGTTTGTATGTAAGACCCATAAAATATCCCAAAGGAGAAATGAATGCCTGTTGGGCAATTCCTGTATAAAGCACTTGTACATTGTACAGTAATTCAAACATAGCAAACTAAGGTATAAAACAATCAAATGATGACAATGCAAAAAGGGCCGTATCCAGGAGTCGAGAATTACAGAAGTCATGAAAATGTAGCTTTGTGCCTATCACCACTGTCAATGTGTGCTACATTAGTTAACATTAGCCAAATTATCACCACTCTAGGTCTGACTAAAAAGTGGTTTGTGTTACAGTCAGCTAGACAGAGACAACTACATTTGGCTATCAACTACACAAAACTACACACAAAGTAGTTATCGATAGATGATCTCTGGAGATGAATTGCCTTCATTTGGTGATAATGCAAGGAGTCAACTTTTTTATAATATGAGAGATCCACACCTTGCTAAACTTGGCTTCAGATCAGCAGTCTGAGTTACAAGTCCTGCTGTGCAGCAAAGTCATCCCAAGCATCACTGCGTCATCTTTGTTGAGCAAAGATTTTGTAGTAACAACGAGATCCGCCTGCTCGGGACGGATCCACTTCATCGCCACACACACAGAATTAATGACGATGATGGTGATCAGGCAAGCGGTAATCTTGGCATTGTACAACATCTTTGCTATAGCAAAGTGAATCATTGTATGTACAGTAGTTCACCACTTTTATTCAGTATTACACTGAATCAATATGTAAAAAAACACAACTCAGAGGTCATGACCTTCATGTCCTCAATGGTAAATAAGGCCATGAATGCAAACACTAATCTGCAATATCTTGAGGCACAATGGCAATGGCACAGAGATTAAATGTCCTTCTGCCTAGCTTTCTAACTAAATGTTTGAGGTTTATCTGCAGGTCTAGCTTAGCACATTATTTACATATTTTAATCTTTTATAGATTTGAACCTACCCATTTTACCTCAGAAGAATGTCTTTAAACTGGTTACCAGTTAATGACATTACTGACTAAATTATCACGTGTTATAACTGCACAGCCCACTGTGGTTTATTCCTTACATCATATTTTTCTTAATCACCTTACTAATCAAGATCATACAACAAGATGATCAAGTTGTCATAGGGTGGCCTGGTGGTGCAGTGGATAGCACTGTCTCCACACAGCAAGAAGATCCCGGGTTCAATCCTAGCCGGGGCCTTTCTATGTGGTGTTTGCATGTTCTCCCCATGTCTGCGTGGGCTAATTGGAGAGTCTAAATTGCCCATAGGCATGAGCGTGTGAGTGAAAGGTGTATGTGCCCTGTGATGGATTGGTGACCCAAAGCCACCCCACGGCCCTGATAAGAAATAAGCAGGTAAGACAATAAATGAATGAATGAATGAATGAATGAACATGGTAAAAGAGCAGTGTGGTTTTGTTTACCTTTTTACACTGAATGCAGCACCTACATGGTCATTATTGAGCATGCTCCGAAGATGCAAACATGGCTTGGAAGCGGTAAAGGCCTCTTCATGCTCGAGCGACTGCAACGCGACTTGCAACACGACTTGCAACGCGAGATCCTCTGCAACACGTTGCAGAGGTTGCGTTGATGTTGCAGAGGGTGTTGCAGAGGATGTCGCGTACCTAGCACAAAAATCTCACTCGTGACCGTAGCGCAACATGTCACATACATGTTGCACAGCATTGATTGGTTGGTTAGCGAATGGAGGCAGATCTGTCATAGTCATAGTTCATCCAGCTAGTAGCCTACATCATTTTTTTACATTTGACATTTTAAGCATTAAGAAGACGCTCTTATCCAGAGCGATATCCAGATTAGGGGAGAAAGATGAAAGCAGCGATTTGAAAAATTCTGTGAAAAGACAGAAAAATACCATCCTTTGTTTCCCTTAATACATTAACATTATTTTCAAGAGTCGTCTGCTGGTTCCTTTATTCCATGTGAATTTACTCTATTATTTGAATGCTATAAAGGTGAGTTGCTCACACACAAGCTGCTTTCATGACAGGCGTACTTCCTTTTTTCAAAGGTTTTAAAGTCTATTGTACTGACAGTACATGAAACTCTGAGATTCTTCAAACAACGAAGGATCGACTGTGGTCTTCACGTCATTCTAAATGATATATTTAAGGTTGCAAATATCCAGATGTTTTGTGTTGTGCTTTCGATTACATATAAACGTAACATATCACTACAACACCTTAATGCGCAGAATATTCAACTAACAAAACAAAGAAAAAGCAGGGTGCATATAATTTTTTTTACAGCAGACGCTGTTATCCAGAGCGACTTACAAGATGTGCATTAATACGTGGTAAGAACAATCATAGTTTGCACAAGAAATCAGTGCAGTAATACAGCGATAGACATTGTTATTGGCAGCTGCATACCATACCTGTACATACCTATGTTAACGTTAGCTAAGCAAAGATATCGATATCTAGCTAGCAACCAAAGCTCGCTAACAGTAGCTAACAATATATAGATAGCTAGCATAATTTGTTCGGCACGGTATAAAATGAACCAGCTTCAGGAAAGGTTGGCTGAAGAACTTCGAAAGTACAGGAGTTTCCCTGCTTTCAGGAAAACTTGACTGACCTTGTTCAATACATTGATACCTACTAGTGTACAGAAGTGTAAGGACACCATGTTGCATAGGTTGCACAGAAGTATAAAACCGCGAAGATGTCACACAAGTTAACGCAGAAGCATGTAGAGGACTTAAGACCACCTTAGTTATGAGCTAAACTAATCTTGCCCTTAATTATTAATGGATGAATTATGTTTTCCATGGCACGTAATTAAGTTGTGTTATCACGGCCGCATATGTTTTACATATCATGGTTTTACATATGTAACATTGTTTGTAGAAAACAAGCTCTCCTAAACAAATGACGTACTGTATTTAAAGCATTTTTTTGGTTGCCGGATGTGTTCTCCTGATTTCGGCTCGCAAACGCGTCTTTAAATTGTTTTCCCGCAGATAAAAGTCTGACCGGTGTACAAAGTTGTGGTTTGGCAGTGGAAATAAACATTGTAAAAGTGTTACTACAACCTTGAACATGGCCACAAACAACCTTACCCCAATGGAACGTTGTAAAAAGTTACAATAACATTTTGTGCTAGCTGAATGACATTCTGATCAGCAAGTCGCATGCATGCACAATTGAATTTAAAAAATCATATCATAAAATAAAATGTCCTATGCTTATTATGCACTTTGCCTGTACACATTTAGCTAAATTAATGCTATTTTGGAAGGAACACATGTACTATCATTCAAAAATGAAGTGTCGAAATGATGACAAAAAAATTAAGTAATGTGTAGTTATATTTCCTACATGATTATAGGGTCCAAAATAGTGATACAATAAACACAAACAATGGGGGTGCATTCAAGCTTTGGACTTCTGCTTTGAACCCACCCCTATTGTGCTCCTGACTTTAAAGTGCCTAGCTGGAATGCCAGACAGACTTTTAAGCAGGTTGTTGTGTGGCTCGGCCTGCTAAAGCACTGGCTCTGATTCAATATAGTAACACACCCCACAGTTTGGTTTTGAACCCTGACCATTCCAGTGCTGACATTTAGCCGTACCACTGCCCAAGGAGCGTGAGCCTCTGAAGCAATGGTGAAGTAGCTCAGCTAATGAACTACAAAATGAAAAGAAGAGGTGGCTGGCTCTTCTGAGTTGACAGACATTGCAGTGATGAGATGTGCCTAACAATATTGAGCATTCCAAATTGGGAGAAATTGAAAAAGTAGGGCAAGACAAATCTGTTTTAAAGAATACTTTTTTTGTCTTATCAAGGAAAATGTGTAATTAAAGAGTACAGTTATTTTAACATTTGAAAGAAGTGTGTAAACATGTATAGATACAAATCAGTAATCAACAAATTCCTACTTTTATCATATTTAATAAAAGGTTGTGGGTGCTATGAGCAACATATTCAGCTACAGGTATGTGTAAGCAAATAATTTACTGCTAATTATGCAACATGTACATACTTTAGTAGTGTATATTTGTTGTATTCATGGCTTTCCTGTTCTATGTGCTACAGACAAGTTAGGAACATTATTGTGGAATCTGGCTGTCATCTGGTGGTGGAGCTTGGGCAGTGCAGTGTCTACTCAAATAGTACTATGAAGACAATGGTAGTGTGTAAATATGAGTCTTTATTTATTTATTCATGTATTATTTTCAGTAAGTGGTGCACAGCTCATCTTCATATAACACAGGATATTTTCTTTTCTACTGCCAAATACATTTGTACAGCATCGCTCTCTGTATAGTCAATAAGCAGTTTTAGAGCTATTGGATTTTTAATTTCATTTAATAATGATATTACATGCACAAATACATCATATTAGATGTCAATGTGTGGTGTGTGTGCTACGTTATAGGTCATTTTAATATGTATTTATATTTAGTTATAGTAATAGGTAATAAGTTATAGGTAGCACATCTACTGTTTTGAGATTTCAGGTTGTGATATGAATATAATTTTTTGTTTAAACCTTTTTCGTTTTTAGTTTAAATTTAATATGGACATTATTTATTTATTATAAATGGGGGACTTATTATCTTCAATATTTTTTATTATTGTTTATTTTTTAAATTATTATCATTATTAGGAATGATTACTCTTACTTCCTGTGTTTTTTCCCTACTTTCCCTTTTGTGTGTGTGTGTGTGTGTGTGTGTGTGTGTGTGTGTGTGTGTGTTTCCCTTTTCTATTCCATTCCCCATACATTTTTTTCTTTTTAGTCTCTCTTGCTTTCCCAGTTGTTGTTTTTTCTTGTTTTTTCTTCCCTTCCCCTTCTCTTTTTGTCAGTTGACCCTTTAAGGAGCACCGCCAGACCACGCCACTTGCTCCTGAACACGTCGCCCCATTTCCATAGCAGTAAATCCCAATCAATAACATCACAATTGCTGCGAAATCCCATCAATGACATCATATAGGGCTACCAGTGCCCCTGCCGTTCCCAAGCGGGATGCAATGAGCCAGAGCCAGAAGGTCCTGGAAAACCCACCCCTCTATGGGCCAAATACTGTTATATGTACAAACATTTCCATTATATACACTTAGATAGACAATCATTTCCATAATATACAGTTAGGTAGACAACCAGTCAATATACAAATTACCAGAGTACAAACAGAAAACAAGCAATAACAAAGTAATAATACAAATACATAAAAATACAAATAAAAAATAATAATAATAGAAATAAAAATAATAAAAATAAATTATAGAATCAAACTATACTGTAGCGCAACCAAGGGCGTGGGGTTTCCACTCCGCCAATAATCTATAACTTAATCAATAAACAACGGAAAAATGGAGACAGTTCAAAAGTAAAACAAGATTTATTGATTACAACGGAGTACTTCCGCAGAAGGAAATGCCGCTCCCGGTCAACGGGCTAGCCAGGGATGCAAAGTGGGGGATAAATCGTCGGTAATAACTGGCCAGCCCGATGAATGTACGCACCTGTTTCTGTGTTGTGGGGCGGGGCCAGTTCTGGATCGACTCAATCATGGCCGCTTCGGGCTTGACCAACCCTCGGCCAATGGTGTAGCCCAGGTACTCTGCCTCCTGTAGCCCAAGGTGGCACTTCTGGGGGTTTGCTGTCAGCCCCGCCCCTCTTAGTGCTTGCAGCACCTCCTGCATTTGCCTGAGATGGGTTCCCCAGTCTTCTCCATGGATGACGATGTCGTCCAGGTATGCGGCGGCATACTGTCGATGGGGACGCAGTATCTGATCCATCATCCGCGGGAACGTGGGAGGGGCCCCGTGCAACCCGAATGGCAGTTTCCGGTACTGATATAGGCCATCCTGGGTAGCGAACGCTGTCTTCTCCCTGGACTACCTCTCTGACCGAAAACATCAGAAAGGGGAGGAGCTGGTCCCAATTTCTTCCATCCGCCTCCATCACCTTCCGCAACATACTCTTCAGGGTTCAGTTGAACCTTTCAACAAGACCGTCAGTCTGGGGGTGGTACACAGACGTATGTATGTGTCTGATTTCTAATAACTGGCATAAGTCACGCATTACCTTGCTCATAAAGGGAGTGCCCTGGTCCGTCAGGATCTCGTCCGGTATGCCGACCCGGGAGAACAGCAGCATCAGTTTTCGTGCGATGCCCTTGGTGGCCATCGTCCGCAGGGGAATTGCTTTGGGGTACCGGGTAGTCCAAGATGACCAAGATGTATTGGAACCCCTTGCTGCTTTTTGGGAGGGGCCCGATGAGATCTAACACGATCCGGCTAAAAGGAACAGAGATTATTGGCAAAGGGATTAAAGGGCTCTTGTACTTAGGCTTGGGCGCCACCCTCTGGCACTCCCTGCACTCTCGGCAGAATTTCTCTACCGCACGTTTTATCCCTGGCCAATAGAAGCGTGCTTTGATCCGTTCAGAGGTCTTCTCGACCCCCAAGTGCGCCCCCAGCAAGTGCGCATGCGCCAACTGTAAAACAGTGTTCACCATGGAGTGTATTTCTCGACCTTCACTCATGACCACCTGGTATAACAGACGGTATTTAATAGCAAAATGAGGGTAAGTTTTGTCCCTTACCCCCTCCATGAGTGTCCCGTTAACCACCGTGATGGAAGGCGTGTCTCAGGTTCTGGTCTTCCAGTTGAGCCGTCCCGAACCGTCCCGTCAAGGGCGGGGACTCTGGCGCCTCCTCGTGACCCATCGGGAACAATTCCTCCCATGTCGGCTCTTCCTCAACTGGGGTTGCCTCAGCAGTGCTGTCCTCTGACGGCCCCTCTGCTGATGGCTGTGGGTCCACTCCCTGAAATCCGCACAGTCTGGCGGCCTCGACCGCCTCGGATTCGGACCCCACCTCTGATGAGTGCGGCAGATCCGCCCCCTGAACTTCGCCGCGTGGGGGGCCTTGGGTTACCCTTGCCGCTTCCGCTTTTTGGCCACCTCTCATCTTTCTTCGCCTTCCCTCTTCCCCCCGCATCCCTGTCCAGTGCTGGGGAAATATTGGGCAATCCCATCCCAGGAGCACCGGAACCAGCAGGTTTTCAACGACCCCGGCTTTTCCAACGTACTGCCCCTTGGTCATCTGTAGCTTCAAGAGAGTCACGGGGTAATCCCTGTTCTCCCCGTGGATGCAGGAAATGGCCATCTTCTCGGGTTGACCAGGGTCACCATGCTCCCGGAGTCGAGCAGGGCTGTGGTGTCTTTGCCGTTGGCCCTCACTGGCATCAGGGGCGACGGGCACCCCTCGGTAGCCCAGCAGGACAGCAGCAACTCGCAGGGTTTTGCGGGCGGGGTGTCTGTGGCGGATGTGATGCGGTCTGCATCACCACGTCCTGTCGGGGACAATTCCAGGAGATATGGCTTCAAAAGGTAGGGAGCGCAAAAATTTGTCAATGACAAATCGTTCCATGGGCATTAGGGCAGTCGGTTCCGTGGTCATCCAGTTCTTGGCAACGCGGATCAGGTCGTGCATCTGGGCTTGGGGCGGTAAGGTAGCGTCGAAGGTCGAGTTGTGGAATTTCTGTGCCTGGCCGATGAGGCTGTGCCCTGCACGACGCAGAATTTCCCTCTTCAGGACAGTGTAGTCAGCGACCTGGACCTCATCCAAATCCTGGTACGTGTGCTGGGCCGCCCCGGACAGGAATGGAGCTATCAACCCGGCCCATTGCCCTGGAGCCCACCCATCTCGGGTCGCCGTTCGCTCAAAGGTTTGGAGGTACGCCTAAACATCATCCTCTGCGGTCATCTTCACTATGAACGCATTGGGGTTTGGTCGGCGGGGGGTTGCAGTAGCTGTTTATGCTTTTATCTTATTTCTTAGATGATGTTTGATTGAATTTTGTATTGATGTATTCTATTTTTTATTTTTTTTTATTGATGTAAAGCACCCTGTGCACTCGTGCTGAGAAGGGCGCTATAGAAATAAAGTTTTACTTACTTACTTACTTACTGACAGCCGCGCTACTTCCAGTCTCAGAAGAGTTGTCTGCTGCCACTGCTCGTCCATCAGCGCTTGGTTGTGTGCCAGCTGCGCAGCATGACTTTTCTCGAGCTGTTTAATGAGTGGCTCCATTTCACGTTGTACAGAGTAAGTTATTTATTATATGGCGTAATAGTTGCCCGCATTCTCCACCATATGTAGCGCAACCAAGGGTGTGGGGTTTCCACTCTGCCAATAATCTATAACTTAATCAATAAACAACGGAAAAATGGAGACAGTTCAAAAGTAAAACGAGATTTATTGATTACAACGGAGTATTTCCACAGAAGGAAATGCCGCTCCCGTGGCAGGGAAACATGGCTGGCAACAAATGTCACTGGCAATACAACATTGTCCACAAACTTTTCACTCTCGTTGTTGTGTTGTCCGTGATCCAATTCCGTAGTCGTTGTCCGTTCCGGAGTAATTCCTTTGTCGTCATCATTGTCCAATCCGTTGTCATATATCCAAAAAAAGAATCCGTCCGTTTGCCACAAAATAATAATTCCAAACAAAAACTTCTCAAAAGAACAAAGCGGTGTTAAGTCAACACGCGTACTTTCTAACAAAACTTTTTCTATCTCTCTCTCTCTCTCTCTCTCTAAACCCTCACCCACACAATCCCGTACCTACTCCCAACAACGCACCTGAGGGAGAGCGCACCTTTTAATCCTTCTTAATTCGTGTTTATGCCCTTCAGCTGGGGAATTAGTCCCGGGGTTTCCAATTCTGCACGGGGGTGGAGCCAGCGGGTGGAGAGGTATTTCCCCTCCACAATGACGCCATAGCACGCGCCTACTCGGGCGCTACAATACATTGTGTGCCATAGTTTCCCATGTTTGGCCATATGAGGTCTGTTTTCCAAAACAAATAATCATTTTGCATTATAGGACAGGAATGGCTTCCAGACATCATTGTACTCCTTAAGTTTATTTTTAAACTTGGTAGTTGATTAAGAACATAAGAACATAAGAATACATAATGTCGAGAACGGGCCATTCAGCCCATCTAGGCTCGTCATGTCCTAATCTAAAGAATATCTAGTACTGCATCTAGCCTGGACTTGAATAGCCCAAGTGTTTCTGCCTCTACTACCTGACCTGGTAAGCTGTTCCAGGTATTGATAACTCTCTGTGTAAAGAAAAACTTCCTAATATCTGTGCGGAATTTGCCTTTAACTAATTTACACCTGTGGCCTCTTGTTCTGCTGACCCCACTTATCTTAACAAATCTTTGGTATTTCACTTTGTTAATCCATTTTAGGAATGTAAAAACCTCAATCAAATCCCCCCTGAGTCTCCGTTTGCTAAGCTTAAATAGATTGAATTGATCTTAAAAAATCTTTGGTATTTCACTTTGTTAATCCATTTTAGGAATGTAAAAACCTCAATCAAATCCCCCCTGAGTCTCCGTTTGCTAAGCTTAAATAGATTGAGTGCCTTAAGTCTATCCTCATAACTGTTACCTTTCATACCAGGTATCAGTTTAGTTGCTCTTCTGTTAACTTTTTCAAGAGCTTCTATATCTTTCTTGTAGTGCGGTGCCCAGAACTGCACACAGTATTCTAAGTGAGGTCTGACAAAGGCATTATATAACATTAATATAACCTCCTTTGATTTATACTCAATACGTTTTGCTATGTATCCGAGCATCCTGTTGGCTTTTTTCACTGCTGTAGCACACTGCTTTGATGTAGATAGGCTTTGATCAACTACAATTCCTAAGTCTTTTTCAAATTGAACACCTACTAACTTTTCTCCTCCCATAAAATACTTGTGTCTAATGTTTTTATTTCCCACATAACTTTACATTTAGCAATATTGAATGTCATCTGCCACGTATCTGCCTATTCTTGGATTTTGTTTAAATCATCTTGGATTACTTTAACCGATTCCAAACTGTTTGCCAAACCCCCGAGTTTTGTATCATCTGCAAATTTAACTATTTTGCTACTAACATCCATATCAAGATCATTTATGTAAATAAGGAAGAGCAGTAGTCTCAGCACCGATCCCCCCCACCTACTGTTCCTCTTTGTATTTGCCCTTGCAGCCAATTATGAACCCACTCTGAAACTACTCCTGCAATTCCTACTGAATTCATTTTGAGCAATGAGCCTCTCATGTGGTACCTTGTCAAATGCTTTCTGAAAGTCCAAATATATAATATAATAAGCCTGGTTCAGGTCAACACACTTTGTAGCCTCTTCAAAAAAGTCCAGGAGGTTCGTTAGGCATGACCTCCCTTTGAGAAAACCATGTTGGCTCTCCCTTAAAATATTATTATTTTTCAAGAATGATTCCAACTTATCCCTAATAATACATTCCAGCATTTGACATGCTATGCAAGTTAAACTGACAGGCCTATAGTTCCCTGGGTCAGTACGCCCCCCCATTCTTATATATTGGAATTATACTACCCTGCTTCCAGTCATCTGGTATTTCTCCAGTGATTATGGATTGCATAAAAATATCTATCAATGGTTTATATATAATTTACCCAAGTTCTTTGAGTACTCTGGGATATATGCCATCAGGGCCTGCTGCCTTATTTGTCTTAAGTTTTTGTAGTTTTTGTAGTACTTCTATGTCCCTTATCTTAAAGTCCTCCAAAATATTCTGTACCTTGGCTATACATTTAGGCATATTTATAACCTATTCTCTAGTAAAGCTCTCAACAATGTAACTATTTAGTGTGTTAGCTGTCACAACTCGACCGGCAAACGGGCATTTCCCCCAAGCCCCAATCATCAGGAGAAGTGAGAGGCATGCCAGGAATGCGCAAAGCCAATCACAAAAATGACTGCTGTGAACCCGGGAGGCTGGCTGGCTACCTCAGTTCTGCACTTGAACATTCACTTGCATTAGCCTTGTCTTACCCGATTGTGTTAGGCAGGCAGTGTGGTATAATGGTTAGGGAACTGGGCTTGTAACATTAAGGTTGCAGGTTCAATCCCCAGGTGGGACACTGCCGTTGTACCCTTGAGCAAGGTACTTAACCTGAATTGCTTCAGTTAATATCCAGCTAAAGAAATGTAAACTGTAAGTCACTCTGGATAAGAGCATCTGCTAAATGCCTGTAATGTAATGGTTTGTTTTGTGTTCTCGCCGCCTTGAAAAGTTTGTTCTCGTTTGTTTCCAAGAGTCCCTGAGTTTAGTTTATTTCATGCCCTGGAATACGTTTTGGATTTACTGTTTAGCTAGTTTTGTTTGTTCCTGCTCGTTTGTTATTTTGGTTTGTTTTGTTAGTAATTGTTACGTGTCTTCTCAGACACTGTTTGCCTTCATTCCTGCCAGCGTTTAAGTATAATAAAGAATCTTGAACGCATCTCTGCATTCTGGGTCTCTCTCGCCTGCATTTGGTTCCACACCTACAACATTCCTGACAGTTAGCAATATCCTTATTATTATAAACCAAACTTCCTTCCCTATTCGTAATGCACCTCATCATTAACTTTTCTTTTTCTACTACAATATTGAAAAAACTTCTTAGGATTACTTTTTGCATCTTGGGAAATTTTTCAAACCGCCTTTTAGCTGATCTTATTTCCTTAGTTATCCTTTTTATATACTCTGTACAGTCGCTTCTTTTGCCTCAAAATCTCCCATAAAGATTTAGTCATCCACTGCGGAGACAGTTTTTTCATCCTATTTTCCTTACTTTTGGGGTGAATTTACACTATACATCTACAATAACCCTTTTAAATGTAGTACATTTTTCATTCACAGTTCTGCAATCTAGAAGTTTTACCCAATCTATATTATTTAAATTCTCTCTCCTTTTATTAAAGTCAGCTTGTCTGAAATTAAAAATTCTAGAGTTAGAGGAGGCTGTCTTAACTTGCCAAAAAATATCAGAAATAACTACAGTGATCACTTGCCCCTAGTGGTTCTACTACCTCTGTGCTGCAAATTCTATCAGGATTGTTACACAAAACCAGATCCAGTATTGATTTCCCTCTCGTAGGTTGAGTAACAGACTGTACCAAAAAGCAGTCATTGACCACATCTAAAAACTCCTCGTCACATTTACCCTGACCTGTCACTACCTCCCAATTAGTAGAGGGGTAATTGAAGTCGTAATTGATTAGTAATCTAATCCAGATGTCCTCACAAGGAATGAATGAGTTAATACCTGGAATTTCCTGCACATAAAGGGCCACTCCCCCTCCTGTTTTATTATTCTATCCTTCCTAAACAATTTGTTCCCCTCTATATTATATTCATCCACATCCGCTGCACCAAGCCATGTTTCAGTAATCCCAACAATGTCCTAAGAGCTGTGTGACAACCTGTTTGTGAATGGCGCTATACAAAAATAAAGATTGATTGATTGATTGATTGAACCCCCATTCAACATGACAGCCTCCAGCTCCAAAAAAATATTTTTTTATGCTTCTCACATTTAAACACATGAACTTCAGAGCCTTACTCACACTTATGTTGTCCTTCTCCTCCACACATAACTGTGCCGTACCACCTCTATTCATGTTATGATCTAAAAGATCTTTATTAATTATATCCTCAGATTTATTATACTCCGCCCTGGTATCTTCCATCTGAGCAGTCTACACCTCCCTATCCTTAATACTACTGCTAATTTAACTCCCTGCCCCCCCAGTCCCTAGTGTAAATATCTCTCCGCTACCCTAAGCATACACTGGCCCAATGCAGCTATACCCCTCCGGTTCAAGTGTAGCCTGTCCCACTTGTACAGGTCACCCCTGTTCCAAAATGAGTCCCAGTGCCCCATAAACCTGTACCCCTCTTTCCTGCACCAGGTTTGTAGCTATGTGATAGATCTCCATACACAATTCTGCTTGCCTTCCAGAGAAGATCACCGTGGAGGTTCTGCTACTTAACTTTGATCCTAATTCTATAAATTTGTCCTGCAGAACCTCAAACCTACCCTTACCTATGTCATTGGTTCCAACATGGACCATGACCACTGGATCCACCCCTGCTCTGGCCAGGAGCTTGTCCGCGTGTAACCAGTGTCTTAAGGAACACTGCTACTAGAATGCTAATACTGAATTAGGGTATGGACCAGATAAACAGAAGATAACAGACTCGTCCAAAGAGAGAGATGGTCAAGCACAACAAGAATGAACGCACACGGAGACATAAGCTATGGTTTAGAGGTAAGTGAATTGTTCCTCTTTTACCCTTTAATATATTTACATTTTAGAAAAGTAGAAAAACTATGCACACAATAACAGACATGTAAGAATATAGAGTGATTCAATGAGAAGATTACTGATTTCCAAATGACAATAATCAATACCCTTTTCTTTGTTTACAAGACAATCCAATACTTTACTTCAATCACAGGTAAGTATGACTCTCCTATTTATTTACCCACATAGTGTAGGTTATTACTTTTAGAATTTGTAGATAGTCAGGGACATACTTATCATTCAAATAGGAATCTTGTTTTAAACCAAAAACTCTTATACTGAAACCAGAACTCTTATTTTGAAAGAAATTCGATCGTAAACCCATTCAGCAGTATTACTCAATTCTGGATGTGAAAATAAAATACCAATTCAAATATGAAAATAAAATATTGATTTACATATGACTATCAAACACAACTGTCATATCATCACAAACACATCAGTACTTTATAATTCAAAATAAATGAACCTGCACACTCCCTATGAGTGGCGAATTAAATTGCTCAGTCCTTGAAACTACTCAGTCCTCCTGAATATTGCAAAATGAATCCTCATCCAATTCTCTCAGTTCAATCCGTGGTTATTGAACCACTTTCCGTTGGTTCCGCTGGTGTGTAGAGATGGGAAAATAAAACTGTCCTACCAATTTTGTAGAAAGCACAGTTCAACTTTTCTCTCTCTCTGTCAGGTCAAAAGGTGGTCGACTTGGGTGGCTCGCCAGTCCACACTCCGCCACAGTCCCTTCAGTGAAGACGAGCAGGATGCAGATGATATCCAGGATCCAGTGAACTCAACAGACTATTAAATAAACTCCAACAGGAACAAAAAAACCCGGCCTTGCATAAACAAAGCCAAAATAATAATTAACATCCCATTGCAAATGACTGCAATCAATGTTCCCTCTAAACTGCGCGCTTGCGCAATCGCGCACTGCTCCCACGTTCTCCGCGCACAGCAAATCTATGCAGCGCATACAATAAAATTAAACCTGAACTGTAAATAAAATAAACACATAACCATTTATAATGGTATAATTAGCCACAAACGGCAATTAAGGCAATTCCAGGGGAAGGGAGGGACGGCATGCAACACTGCCACCAGCTGGCCGACAGCCATTACTGCAGTTGAGGAAGACAGGGCATGGTCGTCACAGTAGTACTTATTAATTTTTTTTAAGGGTCATTCTATTTATCATTTTATGACACTAGAAGTGCATTATTACTAGGCTCTATTTGTCTGGGTTACACGCATGTTCCAGGAGGTCTCCGACCTGAGCACCAGGCAGGCAACATGTCTATACCTTTACTGATTGAAACCCACTACAATTAACTCCCTTTTCCTGGGTGGCATGGTCGCCAGGGTGCCCTGGGGCTCATCAGTCCTTCCACTCACAGAGTACTGGGCTAGATCCTCTTCCTGCAAGGGCTGAAATTGGTTAGACATTGGTTGTGGAGGGAGAAATTGGTTTCTCCCTCCACAACATCCGGAGGATCAGACCGTTCCTCACCCAAGAGGCCACTCAACTCCTGGTCCAGGCCCTGGTGATCTCACGTCTGGACTACTGCAATTCCTTGCTGGCAGGCCTTCCGGCCTGTGCCATCAAGCCACTGCAACTAGTCCAGAACGCCGCTGCTCGCCTGGTGTTCAACCAGCCGAAGTTCACCCACGTCACCCTTCTACTCTCCTCTCTGCATTGGCTCCCCATCGCAGCACGCATCAGATTCAAGTCACTGGTGCTTGCTTTTCAAGCGGCCAGAGGTACTGCTCCCCCATACCTCCAGTCACTCATCACGCCCTACACCCCGTCCAGACCCCTCCGCTCCGCCTCCGCTGGCAGACTGACTGCCCCATCCCTCCGGGCGCCTGGCAGCCGCTCCTCGCGGTCTCGCCTCTTCTCTGTCCTGGTCCCTCGTTGGTGGAACGACCTCCCGCAATCGGTCAGGACTGCGGAATCACTTCCAATCTTCTGCAAGAGACTCAAAACCCACCTCTTCAGACTCCACTACCACTGAACACTGTCCATCTAGTCCAGGGGTCGGCAACCCATAACACTCAAAGAGGGGGTGCAAATGAATCGGTCGCAGCGAAAAACATTCGCCCAATTTTGCGCCCGATTCAATTGGATACTTATTATTTATTTTCCCAAGCCACGCGGAGCCGCAACATAAGGCTCAAAGAGCCGCATGCGGCTCCGGAGCCGCAGGTTGCCGACCCCTGATCTAGTCAATCTGTCGTCACCACTGTTTACTTGTTCTAAAAAAAAAAAAATAAAAATAAAAAAAAAAACACTAACCTTTTCTTTCCCAATGTTACAGGTATGATACGCAGACGCCTGCAATGATGTCTTTTGCTGTTTTACTGCACTGATCTTGTACGCTAACTTTGATTGTTCTCACCTTGTATTAATGCACATCTTGTAAGTCGCTCTGGATAAGAGCGTCTGCTAAATGCTTAAAATGTAAAATGTAAATGTAAATGACATCACAAGCTCTGGAGATGCCGCCCCTGCATGTGCGCGCCCTTTTCTATGCTGGCGCCCTAGGTTGAAATGGGGAAATGGAGCGCCAATCTTGTCAGATCACAATCAGGTGTGCACGCCGGAGCAGCAGCAGGAGAGTGGTGCATTGTTTGTTCAGTGTAAGCTTGCTGACTGCAAAGAGAAACCTACGTTGGTGGGCGCTTTTCATCACATTCTTTGGTATGTAGACGTTCGGGATTATGTATTTATGGTGAACTTGTATTATTTTTGTCTTGTATTATTTCAGTGTCTTGTATAATGTTGCCATGATAGTATGTCTAATGTTGTGTTTGTTTTATAGGATTAGCCTTTGTCACTGTTTCCTTACTATTATTGAGGTGAACCAATGCAACTTTAACATTATGATCAGCTACTGAGATAACTTTTTTCTATGAACTTTTAATTGTTAAATAAACTTTTGAACTTTTTACAAGACTCTCAGTGCCTCTTTGATGAGGAGAACCTAGAATTACTGGAGGTTACAGTTTGGCGTCACGAACAGTGGTTCATAGCAGATTAGGGTTCGCTAAAGGAAACAGTGGCATAGGCTGAAGACTTCAGCTGGAGGTGGAATAGACTCTCTGGCTCATCATGTCGGCCCAGGAGCTGGAGAAGGAGCTGGACGATTTGAAGAAAAGACTGGTAGCTGAAAAGGAGCAGATGACCCAGCTAAAGGACAGAAATGAGGAACTCTCAGCCAAATTGGCGGAGGCAGAGGCCAAACCATCCTCACGTGAACTACAGGACGGGCCACCTCCACCTGCACCCGCAGCTAAGTCTACGGCTCCTGTGACCATGGTTCCAGCTGTTGAACTGGTGTATGTGCCAAAAGATAGGAAGGGTACCATGTTTTCTGGTCATGCGGGTGCTATTTCATATTACGAATGGGTGGATGATGTTCAGGGCTCTGTGAATTTTGACAGGTATACCCCTAGAGAGCAGGCAGCTTACCTCTATGGCCACCTTGAAGGGGAAGCACAGCAGGAGATAAGACATTGTCGGAGTGAGGTAAGGAGAGACCCAGCACTACTATTGGAAACCCTAGAGGAAGCTTATTGACACCCATGCTCTTTGACTCAGGCCCAGAAATGTTTTTTTGATAGGAAGCAGAGAGAAGGGGAGAGCCTGAGAGAGTATTCGCATGCACTGCTGTCATTAGCTGAAGGGATAAACCGTTGTAGTAAGGAGGTAGATTTGTGTGGGGAGCAGGCGGTAGGGAATCAGTTTGCAGAGAACGTTAGGGACCCTGCTCTCCGTAGGGAACTAAAAAAACTCCTTAGACAGGATCCAAAGATGAAGTTTTTAACCCTTCGTCGGGAGGCCATTCTGTTAGCGGAGGAGTACTCACTGAAAGGGAAGGCAGCATACGCTTCTGCAGCAGGAGCAGGGGTAGCAGACTGTGCTAATGTTGTCTCTAAACCAGACCCTCTTTTGTGTGAGCTCAGGGAGGCCATGAAGAAGCAGGAGGAGAGGATGGAGATCCTAACCCTGAAGCTAGAGCAGCTGCAGGCGCAGGGAGGGAGAGGCCAGCGCCGCCCTAGGCAGGAGCCCAGGTATGACCCCTCTGGGAGACCAATATGCTTTAGATGTGAGCGGGCTGGGCATATAGCTAGGTTCTGTGATGTTAAGACCAACCAGGGTACTAGTAAAGCAGCTCCAGCCCCAGGTGTGGTAGCAGTTACTCAGGAGCTGCAGGGAAACTTTCGCCCCCTGTAGCGAGGGACCAAACTACAGGTGGGGAGCTGCTAGGTCCGAGGGATACAGTTGAGGAGGCAGTCAGCACTTTAATAGGGCCTACCCCTGTTATCCAGGTCAATATGGGGGGAGTGCAGGTACCATGTCTAGTGGACACAGGTTTAAATGTCACCATGATTACTGATAGTTTTTTTAGAGAGCACTTTGAAAGTAAGGGAGAGGGTGCTTTAAATGAATGTGGGTGGCTGACTCTTAAAGCAGTAAATGGAATGTCAATGCCTTATTTGGGTTACATGCAACTGGATGTGGAAATCATGGGTAAAATACTCCCCCAGTGTGGTGTTCTGGTGGTACAAGATCCCTCTGACCCTGTCACGAAACTGGAAAAAGCAAAAATCCCCGGCCTAGTTGGCATGAACATAATAAAAGATTGCAGTGGAATTTTGTCATGTCATTCGGGGGTGGGGACAGCTAAACAATCGGGGGGGGTCAAGGAAGGGTTTGCGAAAGTGTTAGCCTCCTCTGATGTGGTGGTGGCAGCAGGGTCCATGTGTTTTATAGCAGCTACAGGGCCCCAGTGTAACAATACCTCTGGTCAGGCAGTACTGGTGGAGGGCTTGGCATTAGATGAGGGAGTACTACCAGGTAATCTGGTGGTAACCACAGCATATGTTAGGATGCAGGGAGGCCAGATTCTAGTTCCAGTTCTTAATGTGGGCACAACCGACACATGTTTACAGCCTCATACACGTATAGCTCGTATTTATGCAGCTGAGGTCGTGGTAGGAGGGGCAGGCGAAGTGATGTTTCAGGAAGTAGGACCTCGGGAGGTGCAGGTTTCTGTATGCTCAGCTGAGGCAGTAGTAGGGGGCCAGGGAGTAGAAAATGCTAATTTACTGCAGTTTAGTTGTCCTAGCCTAACTGAGCAGCAGCTGGGGCAGGCAAGGGCATTGTTGGCTCAATATGCAGATGTGTTTGCATTTAGTGATGAGGAGTTGGGGGGTACTGACGTTATTATACAGCATGAGATTCCACTGACAGATGAGACACCAGTACGTCAGAGATATCGAAGGTTACCCCCTAGTCAGTATGAGGAAGTAAAGGCCCACATTAGACTGCTGTTGGAGCAGGGAGTGATTAGGGAAAGTAGTAGCCCCTATTCCTCACCCCTGGTCATTGTAAAAAAGAAGGACGGCAGGCTAAGGATGTGTGTTGACTACCGCCCATTAACCCTCTGAGGTCCGTGCTAAGCTTTTCGATGTTTTTTGATTTTGGCATGGTCTGATATTTATCTCAATTTCATCAATTTAACACACATTTACTCCAAAGTGTTTAATATTTTTATTTGAAGGACAATCACAGCTACATTTGTATGCCATCAATAGTTTGGTCAGTATCATATGCAGCTTGTAAATAGATCTACAAACACACAAGTTAAAAATAGTTAATTTTTCTGCTGTCACAAAAGTTGTGAAAGCACACACTAAACTATAGTGACGGTTGTTTTGCCAATGTGCGTTTGTTCATCAAGGTCTTGGTTATGTAAGGGTGTGAAAATGTTTTAGCACATATGAGATCTAAATAGCTAAAAACCTGTTTTTATCAGAACTGGTCACATTTATTTCAGGCTGTGGGAGGGCTATATGCTAATTTACTGAATATTCATGATCCACACCTGAAAGATCATGGTCAAAGGCCATCAGACAAAGACATCTTGCAGAGTAGCCTATGCATTTCTTGCCACCAACAGAAGCCAGTTTGACAACATCCAAAGTCTGGCATTGGGCACAGGCACATGATCAAAAGTTTAAGATATTCATCTTTAAACGTCTGTAGGAAAACGAAAGCAAAATCCGTGTCTACGAAGACACGGAAAGACATAAACAAGACAAAACAAAATAACCAACGATCAGGAACAAACAAAACGTATCCAAAATCTCGGAATAAACTAAACGCTGGGAATCTAAACCACAATAAGCACACAAACAAGTTCTCGAGAGGCAAGAAACATTAATCACAATAGGTATTATCAAGCTAAGCTAGATAATGTCCAAGCGCGAAACAGAATGCCAGCTGGTTAAATATCCTCCCGTTAATTATTCGCAGCAGTCCGCAATGATTCTGATTTTTTTTTTCGTATAGCGTCACAAGACGCGGAATTCATATATTTTCACGAGTATTTGAAAATATGGTAAATCAAATAAATATCAGCATACACCGTCTGTTGCTGGCAGCTATAACCGTAAACACAGACAAGATCCGATATAATGTCGGGACATTGTTTACGCTGCAATTTCACACACGGAATTCATATATTGAATACGAGTATTTGATAACATGGCAAATCAAATATAGTTACTTACTCTTCGTCAGTTATTGTCTTCGTCGCTTTCCATCGATGCTCTCAAACACTGCAGCGCAGAAAATCTTTCCATCTTGAATAAAATTGTATGTCTGTATAAAATCTTGCTTCAAATTGTCGGGACAGTTTGTGTTGTTTACGCCGGCGTTTCACACATGGCCCCACGCCCCTCCCCACACCTCCCGAAACTCGCACCTAGTTACCATGTCAATAGAAGGGGACGTTACTAAAAGGTAAAAAACAGAGTAAAAAACAAGGTTTACTTTTGGTCTAATTAACCTAATTTAAAAAATCCCATTTGATTTGCCAGTGCTCAAATCGGAAAGTCGCGATTCTAAGGTTTCTGTCAATGTTTTTGTCGCGTGTGTATGATAAAATATCGCGAAATTAGAAATAGTAATATACTTTTATTGCTGCTGGGAGCGGCGCCGCTCCCGTCGACCTCAGGGGGTTAAATTGGAAGACCAGGAAAGATGCATATCCTCTACCCAGGATAGAGGAGTCCCTTGATGCGTTGCATGGAGCAAAATGGTTTTCGACATTGGATCTGGCCAGTGGATACAATCAAGTCGCAGTGGTTGAGAAGGACCGGCACAAGACTGCTTTTTGTACTCCATTTGGGCTGTATGAATTTAATCGTATGCCATTTGGCTTATGTAACGCTCCAGGGACATTTCAACGGCTCATGGAAAGGATTCTGGGTGACCAGCATTTTCAGTCTCTTTTACTTTATTTAGATGATGTGGTCGTTTTTTCGCCTTCCTTCGAGCAGCACCTGGCCCGGCTGTGAATAGTGTTGTCCCGGTTTAGGGAGCATGGGTTAAAGGTGAAGTGGAGTAAGTGCTCCTTATTCCAGCACAAGGTGAACTACCTGGGGCATGTCATTTCTGAGGAGGGGGTGTCCACCAACCCAGAGAAGATTCAGGCAGTAGCAGAGTGGCCACATCCGCAGAACTATACAGAACTTAAGTCATTTCTTGGATTTGCGGGCTACTACAGGCGCTTTGTGAAGAGCTTCTCCCAGATGGCTGCCCCGTTGCATGTGTTGTCCTCTCTTGCCTCTCCGAAGGGACAGGGTTCGAAACTGAGTAGGTCCCGGTTCCTTGAGTTATGGAATCCCCAGTGCGAGTCTGCATTCCAGAGTTTGAAGCAGAAGTTGATTTCAGCCCCTGTGCTGGCTTATGCAGATTTTTCAAAGACATTTTATTTGGAGGTCGATGCAAGCCATCAGGGGCTTGGAGCTGTCTTGTCGCAGGATGGGACTGAGGGGAGAAGGCCGGTCGCCTATGCGAGTCGAGGCCTGCGGCCAGCAGAGAGGAATATGGAGAATTACAGTGCAATGAAGTTAGAGCTCCTGGGGCTAAAGTGGGCTGTGACGGATAAGTTCCGTGAGTACCTGTTGGGGCGGAGGTTTACTATCTTTACCGATAACAACCCCCTTAGCCATCTGCAAACTGCTAGGCTTGGAGCTATTGAACAGAGGTGGGTGTCGGAGCTAGCTAGGTTCGATTTTGACATCCAGTATCGGCCGGGCAGGCAGAATGGGAATGCAGACGCTCTCTCTAGGCAGGGCACCCGTCCCAGAGTCTCCGAAAGTGTAGCCACCTTCTTACCTGGGCATGCTGCAGTAGAGGGCCGTTCTACCCAGGTGGCGCCAGAGGTGGTGGGCGGTGTCATCTCTGTGAATGAGGTGAGCTGCTCATCCAGTTTCCCAGTGTATTCAGAGGAGGTTTTGTCATCTCAGCAGCAGGTAGACCCGGTCATTAAGGCCTTTGTGAGGTACTGGGTTCAGGGCCGCAAACCAGGGCCTGTTGAGAGGGCCAAGGAGGATAGTCAGACACTGGAGTTGCTGCGGCAGTGGGAGCGGGTAGTTCAGGAAGGGGGAGTTTTTTATCGGCTGTTCCAGGATACCCGACAGGGACAGGTGAAGCAAGTGGTGTTGCCGTACAGTCTGCAAGGGGAGGTATTACAACGAATGCATGAGGGGCATGGACACCAGGGGGTAGAGAGGACCTTCAGGCTGATAAGAGCCCGGTGCTACTGGCCGGGTATGTACCAAGACATTGAGGCCTACTGTAAGCAGTGTAGGAGGTGCATAGTCTCAAAAGCCCCAGTGCCAAGGGTAGTGACGGAGTTGGGAAGCCTCATGGCATCCAGGCCATTAGAGGTGGTGGCCATGGACTTTACGGTCTTAGAGCCCTCCAGTGATGGCCGCGAAAATGTTCTAATCTTGACTGATGTGTTTTCAAAGTTTACGGTTGCAGTTCCAACGAGGGATCAGAATGCGGTGACGGTGGCTAAATCACTGGTACGGGAGTGGATCCAGAAATACGGTGTCCCTCAGCGGATCCACTCAGACCAAGGAAAGTGTTTTGAGGCAGATATAGTCCATCACCTATGTAAACTATACAGTATCAAACAGAGCCGTACCACCCCGTACCACCCCCAGGGTAACGGGCAATGTGAGAGGTTTAATCGCACCCTGCATGACCTGCTGAGGACCCTCCCTCCAAACAAGAAGAGGAGATGGGTAGAGCACCTGCCAGAGGTAGTGTTTGCGTATAACACCACAGAGCATGCCAGTACAGGTTATACACCATATTATTTGATGTTTGGGCGGTCTCCTAACCTGCCCATTGACATTCTGTTCAGGGTGGAGGATGACTTTTCAGGGACAGTGGATGACTGGGTCCAGGAGCATCAGAGGCGCCTGCAGACAGCTCATCAGACGGCACGGCAGCAGATGGAGCAGGCTGCAGAGGCTCGCAAGAGACAGCATGGCCCTGCAACTCGTAATTCGGAGCTGGAGGTTGGTCAGTTGGTTTACAGGCGGAACCACAATTTCAAGGGAAGGCACAAGATTCAGGATCTGTGGATGCCAGTGCCTTTCCGGGTTTTGGCTAAACCCGATGGGAAGAAACCAGTTTATACCGTAGCCCCACTGGATGGGTCGCAGGACCCAAAGAATGTCCACCGGATGGAGCTTCGACCGTGTGGTCCAGAGGAATCTGAGGGCCTGGGTCCCGAGAGCCCGGATCCGGGGGAGGCCCAGGAGGCCGTTGACTCAGAGAGCGAAGCTGTGTTCAGGGTAAAGCGGGATGCGGTAGGGAGTGAAGTGTCCGAAGCAGAGCAGCAGGAAACGGAATCTGACCCTGAGTATCAAGAGGGGGTGTTAGACTCTGAGCAGCTGGAGAGGGGATCTGAGTCTGAACCGCCTGGGGAGGAGTTGCCGGCACCGCTGCCTCCACCACGGCGGTCTCGGAGGCAGAATGCAGGGAGGCACACGAACCCTTTTAATCTCCCGAGGTCTGCAGTGCGAGGGCGAGGGGTAGAGGAGGGTGCAGTAACTAGTGTAGTCGCACACACTAACCGTCTCTGCCTAGTAGCATTAAAAGACATAGTGGCAAGTTTGATTGCAGAGGTAGGAGTTGTAGTGTAGACCCTAGTGGAAGTGGGGGACATCAGGAAGGAGTGTTGATTTCTTTCAGTGAGTTTTATCATCGGGACGATGATCAGTAAGGGGGGGGGTGAATGTGACAGTGCGCTCCTAGACAAGGTACTACGGTAAAGTAAATGGGAGGCCGGAGGTTGAAATGGGGAAGTGGAGCGCCAATCTTGTCAGATCACAATCAGGTGTGCATGCCGGAGCAGCAGCAGGAGACAGGTGCATTGTTTGTTCAGTGTAAGCTTGCTGACTGCAAAGAGAAACCTACGTTGGTGGGCGCTTTTTCATCACATTCTTTGGTATGTAGACGTTCGGGATTATGTATTTATGGTGAACTTGTATTATTTTTGTCTTGTATTATTTCAGTGTCTTGTATAATGTTGCCATGATAGTTGCCATGATAGTATGTCTAAAAAAAAAAAAATGTTTGGTTCACCTCAATAATAGTAAGGAAACAGTGACAAAGGCTAATCCTATAAAACAAACACAACATTAGACATACTATCATGGCAACTATCATGGCAACATTATACAAGACACTGAAATAATACAAGACAAAAATAATACAAGTTCACCATAAATACATAATCCCGAATGTCTACATACCAAAAAATGTGATGAAAAGCGCCCACCAACGTAGGTTTCTCTTTGCAGTCAGCAAGCTTACACTGAACAAACAATGCACGAAACTGGAAAAAGCGCCCACCAACGTAGGTTTCTCTTTGCAGTCAGCAAGCTTACACTGAACAAACAATGCACCTCTCTCCTGCTGCTGCTCCGGCGTGCACACCTGATTGTGATCTGACAATCAGGTGGGCACTTACACCTCATCTTACCTGACCCTCAACACGGGCGCCCCGCAAGGATGCGTGCTCAGCCCGCTCCTATACTCCATCTACACCAGCGACTGCACAGCCAAGCACAGCTCCAACGCTATCATTAAGTTTGCAGATGACACAACGGTGTTGGGCCTGATTACCAACGATGACACCGCAGCCTATGCAGACGAGGTGATGGCGCTCTCAAGGTGGTGCCAAGGGAACAACCTTGAGCTCAACATTGAGAAAACAAAGGAGCTGATCCTGGATTTCAGGAAAAGGGGTGTGCACGTGCCCATTACCATCAACGGGGCCGCTGTTGAACGGGTCAGCAGCTTCAGATTCCTCGGAGTCCATATCTCAGAGGATCTGAAGTGGTCTCGGCACGTGGACACGCTGGTGAAGAAATCCCAGCAGCGTCTTTTCCACCTCAGACGGCTGAGGAAGTTTGGCCTGCCCCCACCAATCCTCAGGAACTTCTACAGGTGCACCACGGAAAGTGTCCTGACCGGCTGCATCACCGCCTGGTACGGCAACTGCACCGAACGTGACCGGCAGAGGCTGCAGAGGGTGGTGCGGTCAGCCCAGCGGGTCACAGGCGGTGCACTGCCTAACCTGAGGGACCTGTATACGGTGAGGTGCACGACGAAGGCCAACAAGATCATCGCCGACCCCAGTCACCCTAGCCATGGCCTGTTTATCAAGAAGCTGTCCAAGAGGAAGCCTGGCTATGTCAGCATAGCAGCGAAGACCAACCGCCTCAAGGACAGCTTCTACTCCCAAGCTATCCGCATGCTGAGCTGAGACCCCTAACCACTGCCCAGCCCCACCAACAACTGAACTGTCCCCTCCCCCTCCTACCTCCTCACACCCCACTGTATCACTGTGTCACTTATCACTTTAGCACTCATCACTTTATACTGCCATCCAGTGATGTGCAATATTGTACATCTATCTTACTTATTATATTATATATATTATATTATTATATTATATATTATATTATATTATTTTTATATATTATATTTTACTATCTTACAATTTTTTTTTTTTACAATTTATTACTGTATTCTTATTGTGTACTGTTGTGTTGTGTTGTGAGAGAGATCCATGGGAACAACAAATCTCACTGCCATGTACGCATGTGTACGTGATCAATAAAAAACTTGAAACTTGACAAGATTGGCGCTCCACTTCCCCATTTCAACCTCCGGCCTCCCATTTACTTTACCGTAGTACCTTGTCTAGGAGCACACTGTCACACTAGCGTCACCGAACTCTCTGTCCCTACCTGTTCTAGAGTCTCCCCCTTACCCAGTTTCGGCGTGCAGGCTAATTCTCTAAAGGGCATACTAATTAGTTCCTGGAACTCTACAAATTCTGCAGGGCGGTCAAAACCAGCAAGTTGGGCTTTGAGATCAAGAATCTTGCTCTCAAGATGCTTCACAAGCTGGCAACGGTCGCAGACGAAACCCTCCCGGAGGTCTCTTTCCAGAAACACAATCATCCTGCAGCACTGCACTGCCGATGGCCACATTTTCACCCCTAAATATGAGTCTATTGCTCTCCCTGCACTGAACAAATTACTGCCAAAACAGAGACACTAAGTTGATAAAAATACTATAAGCACCGAGGTGGTTCCGAACAGTCAGGTACAGAAATTACTAAATGGAAACAACACCCCTCTTAAAGCTAACTAGAAAACTTTCAGTCCGGTTGCCTGTAGCAAGGGAGATAGTAGTAGCCAACCGAAATGGCTATACGCTCAACGCTTGAAGTTTAAACAATTAAATTTAAGCAAACAAAACCTAGTTAGCTATAGAATATTCCCCTGCTCTTGGATTTGCTCCTGAGAGGGCGAAAAACCACAAAAAACATCGCATCAGCGGAGTGTAATGCCGAATCTGTAACTTTTTAACAAGCTTTCCGAAGCTAGACGGGGAAAAAATTCCCTCTCTGCCCCTAACGGCGACAAACGTTTACCTTAAGAGCAAATCTTTTTATCCGTTTACCCTTTCCGATGACAAGTAATGGAGATGTTTGCTTTAGATTTCCAATTTAGTAAAATTACCTTTTTCGCTGCCCTAATTGCTATAAACATAAACTTTATTAACTCTTTAGAAATATTAGTGAAATATTGAGCTGACTGTCATGTTCCATATAATTTAAAATACAGAGTCAGTCTGGGAGGTGCTGTAACTGAAATACCAAAAATGTCTGAGAGTACACATTGTTAATTAGTAGCATAGGATACCTGTATCAAGACAGACATGCATAGTTTACATTTTTGCACATTATTAATTTATACCAGGCGTAGACAAAATAATGCAAACACCAACAGGAAAATGACTTTACTATACTTTACGTATTTTGAAGTAACTAAATCAGAATTTAAAATAAGTCTACATATGTTTCATATTAATGTAAATATATTAAAATATACACCACCGTGACCCAGTCTCAACAAAAACGATGTTGTCAGCTTCACAAAGCTTATATTTATGATAGGCCTGCCATTCAGTAACCGCTTGTAACCAAGGTCAATGCGCAATGGCGCATAACCTGGTGTAATGAGCACAAAACCTGGACTTCAGAGCAGTGGAAGAAAGTAATATGGTTTGATGAGTATTTGTCCTACATCTGGATGGGTTTATGTTTGGAGAAAGCCAAAGGAAGCCTTTAACCCACATTGCCTGATCTCAGCTGTTAAATAGTTGGTAGTGGTTGGTGGTTGATCTGTTATGGTATGGGTATACCTCGTGCAAGTCATTGGCCCCAATTATGGGCCCCCTGTGGGCTCACTAACACTACCAGCAATAGCTTCATAACCAAGCCCATCTCTGCTTGACTTTAGCCAATTGGCAAGAGATAACTACAGTAGTAGATACTGTCTTTCACTTGAGGATTGCAGAATTATAACAGACAGGGAAAAGAAGTGGAACAAAATACTGTAGCACATCTAATGTTTGTGTGAAAACAATGGGAACCCTTGGCATTTAGGTATTGTGTTTTCACTGATTCATTAAATGGGAGATGCTTAGACATTTTCAGCAATGAATGTTTCATCTGTTTCATGTGATTTGCAAGAAAACACTAATTGGTGACTTTGGAGTCAGGAGAGTAAATGAATTGCATTTCCCATCTTAATCTAATAAGCATTGAATGCAATGCAATGTTGTGCAGGTTGCTGCTTCTGATTTGATTAAATATAACACCGTAGAGGCTGCCTGGCAGAAAAATGTCCTGCTTGTTTAACCACTCGCTGATACTGCATCAATTGTAGTCTTTGTGAGCACCTTCTCCAATTCACTGTTCTCCCCCCAGGCAAGCACACAGACACCCATGAGCACTTGTATCAATATCAGTATGATAGATATACAAGACCCTAGAGACCTAGGGATTGAAACCTGCTGTTTTGTGTACGCTTTTCTGACAATTTAAACCCGCTGTTTGTTATTTGAAGCCGTTACCTGTGGGGGTACTTAAAGTCGAATGGATCCTGTGCTCTGTGGAGAGCTGTTGGCCGTGTGCGTTTCTGGTCCCTGCACCGTTGTTTTATTGCAAGGCCATGCATATTGTGTTTACACAGAGGAAGACACGGTGGTGGGAGATGCCATCGATGCACCGACCCCATGTCACAGGCCCTGGGGGCTCGACAACACCCTGCAATTCATCTCCCCCAATTAAGGCCAGGTGGATGTTTGTGTGTGTAATACAAACACTCCCCGCCATAACATGGAAGCACTGAAACTCACTTTGTAGCATGTGTAACAACTGGTTATGTGGTTATTTTATATTGTTGATATTGTATTAGTTTACTGATTTACTGCTGCTTCATTCCTTACTGTGGAACAGTGTTGCTACCTATTGCATAGCATCTGGAGACTAGGTCTTATAGGGTGCGAGGATTTTGTGCATGGACAGAATGCCTTTACGTTTTGAGAATAATAGGCCGACATTCCGAGACTTGTATTTGGCTTTCAAAGCCCAGCTAGAGCGATGGATCATGATGACACCTCCCTCGCCTTCTGAGACCTTTGTCACTACGGATCAAGGAAAAGATCACAATTCCACGGAAACGTTCGCCCTTGCAATTCCTCAGACCCGTACTCATGGATGAGGGCATGGAATTTCACCAGTAGAAAGGGCCAATAAATGTGTTGGAAAGAATGACACATGGGAAAACCACGAGAATGAACACATGAGGGTTTACGTTATGAAAGACATTGTACCGAAATCAGTTTGGTTTCGATATCATAAAACAAAAGCTGTTTCATATCAACCATTATTGGTTGGCTTAAAAAAAAAACTATTGGCAGGAAAAAAATTTAAAACCTGGTCAAACTTGAAACCTTAAGCTATCTTTGTTTATGGAAACATTTATTTTATATAGTTCCATAAAGAGCATATGGAAGACTGAAGAAATGCAATTATTTAAAGATTTCAGTATGAAATGCACTTCTATAATGAGTGGTATGAATCAATCATTCTTGTTCATTTTACACAGGGGCATCTGTTCAGCACCTGAGTGAATAGTGTCCCATGGACATACAGCAGCTCATCACCACTTATTTTCCCGTGCCATACGGCATAGAGAACCCCCCCTCTGCCCCATCATGCAGTTTGTCTAACCGATAACTGATGAAAAATAAATGTTTATTACATGTAGAAAAGTATGACTATTTCCCCTTAAAATATTGTTTGTTCATGGTTAAGATTTATTGAAAGATATGTTCTGTATAAGACGTGGATGTGGATGTGGACTATAACTAATGGAGGAGGCCCATATATTGTGGTCCATCTTATGTAGCAACAGCAAAAAAAAATCAGTTTAGAATAAATCCATACTACAATTTCTTATTTGAAGTTGAAGTATGGATATATCGATATGGGCCATTTTTAACCATATTTTAGATGAATATATATTTTTCTATTTGTTGATTGATGTAATCGGTTTCCTTTGGTCTGATTGGTTTATTTAGCCTTGGTTAGCACATGTTGATGGGGCTGATGGGATCAGAGCTCAATAGGTAAATGGTGCTAATGGGCTATTGGAAATGTATGGAGTATTTTAAATCCAGCTGCATACTTTACCACCCATCCGCACCTATGAAATGTCACCTAAAATTCAAATTCAATCTGAATTTTAGGTGACTGAATTTTAAGGTACTAAGTAAGGTATCTGCTCCAATTCTTGCAACCATCAGTCACACTGTATCATCCATAATTAGTCTAAACATTCACTGTACATAGCATAGCAATTATACAAACTAACAACTGCCGCCGCATTTATCAAACGTTCGGAGGAACTTAGTTTCAATTGTTAGAAAATTGCATCTTTTTGTTTGCCTCGTTAAGTCTGGCTCTAAGATGTTGCACAGCCTCAGTAGAAGGGTTCTAGGGAATCGGAACCAGCTCATGAGCCACTTGTCACCTTTGGCAAAATACTCCCTGAAAATGTAATCTCGCCGAAGCGCTCTCGCCAATTCCTCTAATAGCGCATGGTCCGCCATCACAAGCTTGGACTTTACAGCATTTTGGCTCTTTAAATAGTATTTCTTATCAATTCATTATTTAAAAAACAAAACTGCAATTATGAAATCATAGTAACGCTTTGTATTACGGCTTCACTATTACACCTCAGAGGTCTAGACGAGTCCCTGCTGTAGTCCTAACGGACCTGAACTATGCAGATGACATCAGCCTGATATCTGACCGTGTGGAGCAGGCACAGGAGCTCTTGACCAGAGTGGAGACAGAGTGTGCCAAGGTTGGTCTTAGACTAAATGCAAAGAAAACTGAGGTAATCACCTACAACATCCTCCTGGACCATCCACCTCTAATGACAACAGGGGGCACTGCTCTGAAGGAAGTCAATGACTTCAAATACCTGGGCTCATGGGTCAACTCATCAGAGCAAGACCTTAAAGTGAGGAAGGCGCTTGCATGGAAGGCTCTGAATGGCATGGCCAGTGTATGGAACTCCAACCTCCCCCGAAACATCAAGCTAAGCTTCTCCTATGCGACCGTGGAGTCCGTTCTCCTATATGGCTGTGAGAGCTGGACCCTGAAGCCCACCCTACAGAAGTCTCTGGATGGGTGCTACACCAGAATGCTGCGTGTAGTACTAAACATCAACCAGAACGACCACGTTACCAACAAGCATCTGAATGGGGGGCTACCAAGGCTGAGTGAGAAAGTAGCAGTCAGAAGAATGAGACTGGCCGGTCATTGCCAGAGACACCGGGAGCTCCCAGCCAGCAAGCTGGTGCTGTGGGAACCAACACACGGGCATCGATTACGAGGGCGTCCCACACCAACATACGTGGACGTACTAAGGAAAGTATTTCAGTATTTCAGGACAAAATATGTAGGAAAAGAAGCCTATTTAATGACCAATTTCATAAATAAAACTGAAATATTCGAGTTAAAAGACGAACTGCAGAGTTTACACACACTGCGTGTCCGAACAAGTTGGACTACTAAAAACTATGATAAATCCCAATTTTCATGTGTAAATTTTGGTGCAAAGGAATTACAAGAAATTGTGTTCGTATGTTGCTTGATAAATGAGGCCCATTGAGAACAGTTTCTTTATGGCCATAAGCTTTGAATGATAAACAGGTGCACATTTATGCACTTCTTTACTGTTGGGTGACCTTCCAGTCCCCATTAAGAGCAGAGGATTCATTTTTGGATTTATGTCAGAAAATATTTTTACGTTCGCAGTTTTGATTTTTACAATTCCTGTTGGTCCTCTGCACAACAACGCCCTTTGTGATGTGGTAGAAAATAAACGAGCCAAAATATTTCAGTCATCTGGCTCCAAATCTAACATTGGACGAAAAAAACAAAAACAATCATATAATTTAGGATTGTGAGGGATGCCTTGAATTCCTGAGAGGTCATTTCTTGAGTCAGGATTGTGTCAGCAAATTAATTCCATATATAACTTCACGTGTCACTTCTTCAGTCTAATGTATTACATGGCTAGCCACGTATGAGAGAAATGATCTCTCTTTATTTATGACAAATATACATGTATATCATATGGTATACAAATGGTATATAAAAATGTTTAGCTAACTTGTATGAGGTATTACCAATTACCACTGTTGAAAGTATTTATAAATGAAAAGCAACACATATCTCCAGTATGTATTGACTAAGCATAGCCTAGATAATTAGCTATTCGTTCCTTATTCAGCAGAAAACACATTTTTTTAAACTGGCTGTTTCTCATCTCTCATACCAAACATTCCTATAAATCTTTTAAGAGCAGTTGCATTTCCATTGATGCAATAAATTAATTCATATTCATTTAGAAATGCATAGGAGCGGAAGGAATAGTACAACCAAGACCGTATGCGTTGAATGCTGACTGCACACATTTACATCTCTAAAATGAATCAGATTCTACTTTATTCAGGCTTATATTGGCTTCTCTGGGCTTTTTCTTTTTCTCTGGGCAAACCTAGTATTGCAGTGCTTTAATGTATGGTTCTTGTCACTGATAGCTAGTTGTAGAGGATAAAACATGCCTCTCAGCCAGAGAGAGAGGAGGGGGATGTCTGCATAGTGTTCAATTTATAATTCCAGCCACAGCCCCTCCAGCCACATCCTCTGATGCAGTAGCTTTGGTATTTCAGCTGGCAAATGAAGCAGTTGGTTGGCTGCACACATTTTAAAGGATGTCCATGCTAAGTTAACAGAGGATGTTGCAGCATTATATCTTTTTTCAGAATTATTAACATATGAATTCCCGTGCAACAGAAGTGGAAAAAGGAGTGTGTATGTGTACTTTTGGCACTGTTTGTCAACAGTCCAAATCCATGTTTAGGAAAGGTTTTGTTTGGGAAAAATATTTGGAAAAACTAGTTGTGTGTGTTCCTTATAAATCATTACACTTTGTCAGTGCTTCTTTGTACAGGTACTCCTCACTTAACGACAGAGTTCCGTTCCTACGACTAGGTTGTTAAGCGGATTGGTCGGTAAACGAGGAGCTGCCCCTTACCGATATTTCAAGCATACTGAACTGTTAGTGGGTTTGTGTCAACCGTCTTTAGATATTGTTTTAATGTCACCTTTGCACCATTTACAATTTTTTTTGTATATTTTTAAATGTTTATACAGTAGTGTAATAAACAGAATAGAGGAAATCAGCTCTAATATACATTACTTAGGTTTGCATACTGTAAATACAGGTAATCGTTTTTATTTATTCTGAATAAAGAAAAGGTCTAAAGGAAACTCTAACTTGATAACTTTGTTTTAATTTGCATAACTCTTACATATTGCAGAACATAAAAATACAATCAGCTAAAATGTATAGACGAAATATGTAGTCTTGGAGATTGCGAACGCTAGTGTAGTGAATACTGACCGACTGCGGGAACGAGACAGACTGAGAAAGGGTGATGCGAGATGAGATGCTTGACGATGAGTTCTCGTACAGCGTACAATACCGACTGGTCGGAGAACTGGTCGTAAGTCCGCGCGGTCGTTAAATAGGTAGGTCGTTAAGTGAGGAGTACCTGTATTTTAAACATGGAAAGTGATTATGAGCAGACAATGTTGTTCATGTTGTATTAGAAGGATACCTAAATAAGCTAAGGAAACAAAAACAATATTTGTAATTTCCCTAAAAGGGGATTTTGGCCGATATTGTCCCTCTAACAGGTGAAACTGCATTTTCATGGCCCATTTCCTTTTCCTGTGGTACAGTATGTGTTCATGGTTCTTCTACCGTTGGCACCAGCCACAAGCTGTCAGTCCCTTGTCACCATTCTACAAAGCAGCTATGAGTCAGTCTTGTAAGTGTTATTTTGGAAGCTAAACCACACGCAGACTTTGATTTGCGGCATTCAATGTGACACACTGTAAAATTGCTCACCTCTTAAATGGCCAGTTTCCCACAATGTCACCCAGGGTACGAAATGACCAATGGCTCTTGGGGGGTCCCCCAGATTTCCCATAATGTGCATGCACACGCACATATTTGTACGGGTGCACACGTTTGTTTGTTTCTCTTCTGACTATATTGCTACATTGAAACAAATTATCATTTTTTTCTTGGAATTTAACAGGTTTATTAGTCAGGCAGATGAACAGTTGAAACAGGATTTTATTACATTTAAATAAAAACAGGCTGGGCTGAGCAAAGGTTGGGCTGACCACCTGACCTGAGCTGAGGAAGGTTGGACTGGGTTAATGTTAGATGGCCAAGGGCTCTGTAGGTTAGGTATAATAACGTTATAACCAGTAATGTTAGTGACTTGCATTATGAGTGTTTTTTTTTTTTTTTTTTTTAATAGTGCACAAATCACAAAATTATGACACATCTGTACAATGGCATATTAACAAAAGAGTCAATATGTTAACAAATATGCACTTTCCACCCCCTTTTACCTGTCCATCCCATACCAAAAGAAAAAAAGAAAAACAAATAATAATAATAATAATAATAATAATAATAATAATAATAATAATAATAATAATAATAGAAAATAATATAATATAGCTAAAAAAATAATAATAATACTTTAAACTAAAATTGTAATAAATTCATTATTAAGGAGCACTGAAGAAACAATGTTATCTTTGTTTTTATTTTAGAGTGATCTACGTATCTGTAATCTTATTCCAACCTTCCACCATGGAAATTCCCTGCCATTTCTCCTTAAACTTTGTGTAATCCTCTGTGACATTATACATATAATCTTCTAAAATGTAATTATGCTTAACCAAAGCTTTGAATCTAACAAGGCGTAATTCTTCTAGTTTGTCAGTTCTAAAAATAAATATCTTACCTAAGAGAATAATTATCAATCTCTTGGCAATTTTGTTTCAAATTACCTAACAAAATAGTAGGAAGATCTATGCAGAAATGGTCACTGTAGCAAGTAAACCATTGTTGTAGTTGTATCCAAAACAAGGCAATGTGTGGGCAGTACCAAAATAAATGTGATGCTGATTCAACCTCCTCCTGACAGAATCTGCACATAGGGGACTGTTCCATACTCCATATATTGAGCATCTTTTTAGTAGGCAAAAAATTATATAATAGCTTGAATTGAAAATATCTAAAAGATGTATCAATTGTGATTTTATATGTTAAACCAAAAACCTTACACCATGGTATAGGGACATCTAATAAATGTTCCCATTGGTCCATAGTCTTGTATGGATGAGCTGTCCATGAATTTTTCCACAAAAAGTAGTCGTAAATGCTTTTATTTATTTTATTATTTTTCAACCATATAACGTTTTTCATATATGGTCGGCAAACTAATTCTTGATGTACATCTTTATTAATGGCTCTTTTCCATTTTTGCGGGAGAGCTGCAATAAGTTATCAATAAGTTGATAAGTTGCATCATGAGTGTTAGCTGACCTAGCTAAAACTTCAGCAAAAACTGAAAATAAAATTCCCCAAATCACACAAACCAGTTTAACCCTGTGTGAGATTGGGAGAGGTGGAGGGAGGAGTAGAGAGAGCTGTGCCTCCCTTTTGGTTGCTGTCAGGTGTTCCTGTTCCCTCCCACAGCCTGGAGAGGACTACAGGGTCTTAGACAGCAGCGGCCTCACTTACAGGCAGGTTCTCCTGAGGCTAATGAGCAATAAACTCAGCTGTGAGCCATTGCCTTCTTTAGGCCATTATAAAAGCACAGCCTGCCTGATAGGGCAGTTTTTGGGGCATGGAGGCAAAAGTGCAGTTTTTTTTAAGTTGCTTTCCCTCTATTGGATAGTTTTTAAGTTAAATGCTTTATCTTCGTGTTTTGTTTAATTGCTTGGAAAAAAGGTAATAAATTGGTTGTTGGCCTATTGGAAATACGTTTTTATTTGGTCTTTCATGCACTCACCACCTGGCATGGTGGCCACCCTGCTACGCCCTGATTATTTCTAATCGATTTCTATACGATGGCTGTGACCCATCTTTGTATAAGAATCTTTGCTTATAGTGAATACTGAAAAAGTAGAAAATTTACTTTTATAGGGGGCGTGGGGGGTATATCCCACACAGGCAGCTTGTTGTTCAGACCAACATTGACATCGTAGCTAGCTCACATGGCTATCGATAGCAAAACTGAAAACCATTGGAGCCAATGTGGGAGACTGGAAAATTATTCCCTGACCCCTTAAAAGGTGGTCGAGATGAACTCCTGGAAAATGGTGGGATACAGGGAAAAACAAAACAAATAGTCCTTGAGGCTCATGAGGCTTAACAGACCACCGGAAGGGCATTCTAAGTGTAGGGGTGGGGTGGACCTCATCCCTCCAGATACCAGGGCAGGGCGGGGGATGGAACCAGCAGCTAGGGTCCGGGCCAGCGGCATCCGGCAAGCACATGGCAGGGGTGGGGGGTTGACTCTGGGGCAGGTGAGCTCCGGGCAGGTGCAACGAAGCCAGGGAGAAAAGAGGAAAGGTGCAATTATGACTATGATAAATATCACACCGGATCAGGGGAAAGAGTAGTGATAACACTTTTTCACCAGCAGAAGTAATCTAGGGCAGCATAACTAATTAGGTGAGTGGCACAGGGAGCCATGAGGGCACTCAGAGACCATCCCACCACATCGTCAGCAGTCCTGATAGGGGCGGATCATCACTTATGATTGGTGACAGTAAGGATAGCTCATTGCACCAGAGGCTCTATTGCTACGCCCCCTCCACATCTGCACCTAATGACTATAAGAGAGACTAAAGAGATGTGTTTTTAACCTAGACTTGAAAATTGAGACCGTGTCTGACTCCTTCACAGAGACGGGTAGACTGTTCCACCTTATAAGTTAAGAGGAGTACGTTATAGTCTATACGATAGTTTATAGGAAGCCAGTGAAGTGACGCCAACACAGGACTAATGTGCTCATATTTCTTTGTTCTAGTCAGGATCCTTGCAGCAGCATTCTGTATGAGTTGTAGGCTCCTGAGTGAGATATTGGAACAGACCCAAACTATTACTTGGTGGACAAAAATGATTTAGAAATGGCTTTAATAATGTGTATTTTTTACAAAGCATGTCCTCTCGTGCAGAAATAAGGTGATAACGTACTAAAAACCTAAAAACGACATAGATAAGATAAGATAACTGGATAAGAGCATCTGCTAAATGCTTAAAATGTAAATGTAAAAATGGACGCTAGCTCACTACTACTCACAACACTGCACTGGCTCCCTATAGCAGCACGTATCAAATGTAAATGACTAGTACTGGTATATCAGGCCACAAGGGGAACCGCTCCCTCCTACCCCCAGACACCCATCACATCCTACTCCGCTCTGCCTCCTCTGGCAAACTGACTGTTCCATCCCTTCGGGCACCCGGCAGCCGTTCCTTGCGGTCTCGCCTCTTCTCTATCCTGCTCCCCCAGTGGTGCAATGATCTTACGCACTCGGTCAGGCCATCTTCCGCAAGAGACTAAAACCCCATCTCTTCATACTCCACTACCACTGATTCTCTACATTAATAACTCCCTTAGTTAATCTTACCACGTTTAAATCCACTTGGTGTAACTCGCTCTGGATAAGAGCATCTGCTAAGGCTCAAGCTTAAACATGTATTTCTTATGGGGGGTCCCTTGTAGCTTATGGGTGGTCCCCCCTCATTTTGAACATTGCTGTCATCCCCCATTCTCATGCTGTGTATAAAGTGGGTATCTAGAGGTAAACTGCTGTTGTCTCGTTCAACTGGGTGCTGGCTCCATTTCTTCACATGACACATTCACATCTTCTCATTTGTCCATGCTGTATCCAACAGGAGTGGATTGTTTGGTATTTCACTTGTGAGACACGGTTTGAGATCAAGGAGAAAGAGACACAGATCAGAATACAAAATTATACAAATAAATAAATATATTATAAATAAATAATAAAACAAACCATTAAAATGAATTTCTCTTTTGTCGGTCCCCTCTGTGATCCGACACTTCATTTCCTTCCAGAGTCTTTGTTAAAACACCAGCCTTACATGCTTGGGGCCAGTGCCTTGGCAGCCGAATGTTAGGTTTGGCATTGGGTGATATTAAGTGTTTATTTATGCAATGACTCAACATCCCGACTCTCTTTTAATTTGCTTAGCAAAGCCAGGGGTTCAAGTGTTTGCTCAGGAGCACACGGTCGAGCATCATGTCAAACTCATACCAGGCATAGGAAGTGTTGACTCCGGCCCCATGTTTAGAAAGGTTGATGCCAGGAGAAAGGCCATATAAAATGGTTGAGGAAAGTGATTTTAATTGCTTCCAGAGCTCGGGTTAAAAGGTTAGAGTATTAAGTCTCCTTAACCACACACTGTCCCAGCCATTGGCCTCTGCAGCAGCATGCTGAATGGGGGATAATCTTACTTAGGTAGGTAAAAGAAAGCATGCTGTCATTTTTCAGAACAGGGTTTGATGGAGCGGTCGACTTCATGTCCAGTTATACTGGCCATATTGTTTCTGCTTCATCCATACTGATAGAGAAATTCTGTTTAGAAATTCTGTTTAAAAATTGTTTCTGAATAACTTCACATACTTGAACCGTTTTGCGGAACTGTTTTGCATGGGTAGCTGACCGACAGTCAAGGTCAGAGCAGTGTGCCTTGCCAAAAGTTCTCCCAGAGATGGGAAAATAAATGTCTTGTGACTGGTGAGTGGGCGAGCCTAGGGCATCTGTCTAGGGGTGGCTATTGTGTATAAGAAGTGTTCTCTCCGGAAATGATTTGTTCATTGCCTGGCAGGGAGGCAGTGAACCCCGAATGCATTTGGTTAAATAAACTCTGTTGGTTTCTCATTTGGTGCAAGTGTTCTCTATTCACTTTGAAGGTCTTCTGAATTTCGTGAACCTAACAATTGGGGGCTCGTACCGGGATCCCAATATCTCACCGCACGGGTGCAGAGGAAGGGCGTGACGTCTGAACCGTGCACGGGGCTTGTCTGAGAGACAAGTTTTTGAGAAAGTCCTCGATCCGGATCGAGCAGGATCCTTGGATAATTAGCGAGGCCAGACAGAGCAACGTTCCTCTGGAAGCGCGGTGAGTGACAGGATTTTTCCGAATTCTATTTAAGATAAAAGTGTGATATTGAACCTAGAGCCTTGCCATAAAAGTGAGTGACAGAACATAGGTGTGACCATGGAAAGTGGTAAGAGCAAATGTGGTTGTTGTTGTTGTTGTTGTTGTTGTTATTGTTGTAAGAAAGAAAGTGATGGTTAAGTTTACCTGTCTCAGGATTTAAGGGAAATGGAATTGAGGTTTACGGGGGCAGGAGATTGGGTTGAGCATGTGGAAAGAAAAGTTTGGGAAGTTGAAGTTGAAGGTCCAGCAATGTGGCAAGCCTAATGAATAAAAAAATTGCAAAAAAAAATAAAAAAGTAAAAAACAGTTTGGAAAGGAAGGTAAGCAGTACACGAGCCTTGTTCGTGGAACTGTTCTCCTAAAACCGTGAAGGGGGAAATAGTGAGCGTGGAACGTTTTAGTGGCGGGGGTTGTATGCCTAATTGGGTGGTGGCACTCCCGGTCTCCGGGACGGGGTTCAAGTCCCTGAGGTGTCTCCAATTTGTTAGGTTGGAGCCTAACGTGCCGAAAACGGCACACGTGAGGAACTGTTTTCTAACAGGTATTAGATGAGAAGCCTAAAGTGTAAGGGTTACGCGTGGAACTTCTTAGGGGGAGGTTTGAGGTTTAACAAATAATTTATTATTATAAGTGTTTGTGAACAATTGCCTCTGGGATTTACCTGGGGAGAATTTACAAAAGAAACTAAAAGTAGCGGAGTGTTTATTCATAGTATGAGTGAATAAAAAATGAATGTGACATGAATGCAATTGTGCCTGAGTATGAGTGAATAAAAGTGTGCGTAAAAATTTTGGACTGTGTGCAAAATAAAAACGAAATGATAATGGCGTACCTAACCCATCTTAAAAAAGTGTTTAATGCTAACAGTGGTCTTGAACCACCTGCAAATAATAACGATGGGGTTTATGAACAACAGCTGAAAAATGCGTTCCTGAACAGCCTCACTCCTGCATTAACAATGTTAATTAAAAGATATGTAATTACGTGGGCAACGTGCCGATTGCAAGTGATAATAGAACATGCTATTCACTTCGAGCGAACGGCTAGGGAAGACCAATTAAAATGAAACAAAAAATTACTATTGAATGTGACGAAAATGGGTTGTCAGTCATGTCACTATATAGGTACTATTGGAAATAGTTTTGGGTATCCTATACAATTGATAGATTGGTATTAAACATGGGAATTGATATACTGCCAGTCATGCACAACTGTGTGAATTTATTCCATCCGAGCAGACAGCCCCAGCGAACTCTTATAGCACTGCTCTCTTCTTACCCCTGACCAAGACATTTAGAATATGAGTGTTTCTGGAACATGCCGCAAATAAACGAAACGAGATGTTTAGGCACCATATATAGTTGACCGAAATTTACTGGAATTCTAGTGAACTTGAGTGAAGAGCAGAAATGATTATTTGAACAAATCAGGCAGCCGCATATTTCATTATCGAAAATGACCGAATGTGAATGGGAAGATGTGGGTTCTTGGGTTAGAGAAATGCCGCCTGGTAGGGAGTGCAGACAGAAATCCAAGGTTGTAAAAATATAATTCTTTGCTTCTGTGCCTACAACGCTGTGTGCATACACAACTGCAAATTTGAACCGTACAGCACGCTGCTAGGTCTTTCCGATGACCATCCTAGTTTACATCAGATAAATAATTAGGTATTGTATGATGTTCTGCAAACACTCTGGCCTCAAAATAAAAAAATAAAAGAAAAGTAAAAAAATGACGCATTCATTGTAGACAGCGAAGAATCTGAAAATGAATGATCCATCTGATCTGCACTGTACACATTTTACATTTTAGGCATTTGGCAGTATCTGTGATAAAAAAATAATTTAAAAAAATCCTCCTGTATGTAGATGACATATTGAATTACTCTCCTTCTCGGGAGCGCTGCGAAATAGACTAAAAGGCATGTTTGGACATTCTGGCCTCACAAGGCCACAAGATAAGCAAGGGGGGACTGCAGTGGTGTCTACCAGATGTAAAATATCTGGGACACGCTATCTCAGCTCGAGGCCGAGCCTTATTACCGGATAGGAAAACAGCGATACTGCAAGCCCCAAAGCCTAAAATAAAAAAACAGATGATGTTTTTTTTAGGAATGATACATTTCTGCCGAACCTGGATGTGTAATTATGCACAATTGATGCAGCCACTGTTAGATTGTATTTACAGCGAACCAATGGAGGCTCAAGATCCAATCAAATGGACTCCTGAAGTCAACGAAGCCTTTGAACAGGTAAAACAGGTTTGGAGGTAAGCAAAGACCAATAGCTTATTACTCCACAGAACTGGATCCTGTAGCACGAGGACTGCCATGCTGTCTACAAGCTGTAGAAGCAGCAGCATCAGCAGTAAAAGTCTCACAAACCATAGTGTTATACCAACCATTGACACTGATGGTACCACATGTAGTTTCTGTATTACTACTGCAAACAAAACATACATTCTTGTCACCAGCAAGACAGCTGAGCTGTATGGCGACTCTATTAACAGCTCCTAATCTAACAATTGTAAAATGCACCACACTTAATCCGGCTACCTTGCTGACAACTGCTGAGGATGGAGATCCTCACGATTGTGTAGCTGAAACATCTAGGTCTGTGGCAGCACGCCCCGGGTTAATGGACACACCCATTCATGACGCAGAAGTAACATTCTATGTGGATGGATCCTGAAAAAAGAATGACTTCAACAGGGTAAACCAATAACGCATGCACCAGTGATACTGGAACTGATTGCAACAGTACAGAAACCCAAAACACTGACTAGATGTAAATGTGCAGCACATACGAAAGGAACAGATGAGGTGTCCCTGGGGAATGCATTCGCAGACTCTGCTGCAAAAGAAGCAGCTGCAGACACTCTTTTGAGAGACATGCAACATGAAGCGAGGGTACCAGATAAAAGGATGTGGGGCAACCAAAAATGTACTGAGAACGAAACTGGTCTGTGGATGGGCCCAGAAAAGAAACCTGTATTACCGAGATCTTTGTTTACCATAGCTGCAGAGTTGAGTCATGGCATATGCATTAGGCGTTATACAACGTTTGGATTTACAAACTACAAAAAAATGTTTTTGTAAAAGGTGTTTAACATGTTTTGACTATTTGAATCTTGGATGATGGATTTCATCCACCTCACACCAAGTGAGGGGAAAAAGAGCTGCTTAGTAATGATTGACCCATTCTCAGGTTGGGTAGAAGCATACCCTACCTCAAAAATTGATGCACAACTGTGGCAAAAATAATTTGTAGAGAAATAATACCTAGATGGGAAAAGCCTATCACCTACCGCAATTTGGAGATAGAATATTAGAGGATAATCCCACATTGGCTAAACATGTGAAGACAATGTTATCTAATAAACAAGAAATGTGTAAACTCTTACAGCTGCAATACCAAAATAAAAGCTGCAGGTCGGGGACTGGGTACTGATTAAAGATCCAAGGCACAAGACGTGGCATCAACCAAAGTGGAAAGGGCAGTATCAGGTGCTACTAACAACTCCAACAGCAGTAAAGATTGCTGAGCGATCCACCTGGGTGCATCTGTCCCACTGTAAAAAGGTAACAAAGGGTGAGTAGGTACCTAAAAGAGTTGTGCTCAGAAGGGAGAAGTCTAGCTACGGGAGGTGACACACCTGTCTCAAAGCCGGTGAAGCAAACAACCCTCTTACTGGGATTTAGACACAGCTATGGCGAACCTCCAGTGGCGGGCAGTGGGGTCTTTGACCATATTGATGATAATCACAGTAAGAGGGAAGAGATTTGTAAAAGCACAGCACAGAGCGTAAACAAGACCAACTGTTACGTATGCACACATCTACCGGCATCATCCGTAGCACCAAGGGTGACTGTGGACCAATCCCCAGGAATTGGAATAAATGTGTCCTGGACTGTAGCATGTGCCATAGGGATCTCAACTCATACAGGAACACTTAAATACTTTGACCCAACCCACAAAATCACAACCAAAGTGAACTGCTACGAATATACTGACGGGAATAAATTGCACTGATTGACAAGGTTTATTACAAACCTCACGACAATATTTGATTACGCCCATTATGGTAGTACCATATATCCCGCATAAGACCTTTACAAAATGTGTACGAGGGAAGGGAACAGTCCCGGTGGGGGAGACATCCCAATGCAATGGGACAGTGTACTCCTACTGTAAAAATAGAACCACCGGAACGCCCTTAAAGGAGACAAGGTGTTCCACGTTAGCACCTACAGAAAACGGCACTAGGGCAGTGGATAGGTGGTACTGGCTTTGCGAACACAATGTGTACATAGCTCTGCCTAAGAAGTGGCATGGAACTTGTGCATATGTGATGCTAACTGACAATACATGTGTAACCCAGACAAATAGAGCCTAGTAATAATGCACTTAGTGTTATAAAATGATAAATAGAATGACCCTTAAAATAAATGAATAAGTACTACATACTAGACATTGAAGAGAAAAAAAACTATAATTCAGATAGTTTGAGTTGATAAAGGGAAACTGTGACATGTATAACTCAAAATGGTGTTTCATGTAAGAAACCTGGAAAGGTAATTCTGCGAGAAGACATGTCCAGACATGTTCATTCTGCATATTTTATCTGACAGTGATAAGCCAATAAGAAAAGTAATCTTGTTGAGAGTACGCTAATTACAAAGTAGGACCCGCCCTTAGTTCGTTTTTGGAGGTACATGAGAGAGACGACATGTCCAGACATGTTCATTCTGCGAGAAGCCATGTTCAAGTCGACTAGGCTACAGACGTGAGTTTGCTCTGAAGACAAACAGCAAGATATCGAATTAGCTTTCAGTAATAGTTATCTAGCGAGGATTTTTATAGTATTATCCGAGAGAAACAAGTAGTAACGGCTACAGAAATCGAACTGAGAATTTTAGATAAGAGAGCTAGCAAAGTAGTGGCAACGTTCCTCCGTTTGCCTTGGAAAAAGACGGCAAGTTTCGTCGAGACCGAATCATCCTTCCAAGTTTCCAATTGCTGTACATTCAAAAATTTCCCTTGGTGAGTTAGTACTTTAATTTTGACAATGTCTTTGAATGATGTGTGTAATATAGGATGAGACAAGTCTTTCTAAAAATTGAGCTAGCCTAACGTAGAGCTAGCTGGCTTCGCGGCACGTGGTTAGCTATCCCAGTCCATGTCTCCTCTTCTAGATTGCCTAGAAGGAGAGATTCTACCCACACCCGTAATCTGTCCAACCTCATCCACCCTCCTAGATCTCCCGGTGTTGACGTGGTGGTAGCAGGCGGACTATGGAACTGCCAGTCCGCTGTCCGGAAGGCCGATTTCATCTCGGCCCAGGCCTCACTACTCTCCCTGCAGTTCCTGGCGCTTACGGAGACCTGGATCACTCCGCAAAACACGGCCACCCCTGCTGCTCTCTCTGCCCCCTACACCTTCTCCCACACTCCACGACCCTCAGGTAGAGGTGGAGGGACAGGTATACTCATTTCCCCCCTGTGGAGATTTGGTATTGTTCCTCTTCCTCACTTCTCACCCTCCTCCTTTGAATTTCATGCTGTCACTGTCACTGTTCCATGTAAACTGCACATCATTGTTCTTTATCGCCCTCCAGGTCCACTGGGGAGTTTCCTAGACGAGATGGATGCCCTACTCAGTGCCTTCCCTGAGGACGGCACTCCCATCTTACTCCTCGGGGACTTCAACCTGCAGCTAGAGACCTCCCAGGCCTCTGCATTCCTCCCCCTCCTTCAGTCCTTTGACTTCACCATGGCTGAATCCCCATCCACCCACAAGGCCTGCAACCAACTGGACCTGGTCTTCACCAGGAACTGCCCCTCACCCAACATTACGGTATCACCTCTACATGTGTTTGACCATTCCTTTCTGTCTTTCTCCCTCCCCCTCCCCTCTGTCCCTAAACCATCCTCACCTGCTCCCACTGTCCTTGTCCGTCGCAACCTCCTCTCTCTCACCCGCTGCCCTGTCAGCTACTGTCCTATCTTCCTTCCCCTGCTGATGCCTTCTCTCAGCTACCTGCTGAAGTAGCATCATCCACCCTACTTTCCTCTCTCTCCTCCTCATTTGACTTACTCTGTCCTCTATCCACTAAACCCACTCGTCTCCGCCCCCCCGCCCCCTGGCTAACCGATTCCATTCGGGCTAACCGTCTGAAGCTGCGTGCGGCAGAAAGGAAATGGAGAAAATCCAAATCCCCTGCAGCTCTGTCTGACTTCCACACACTCCTGGCTTCCTTCTCCGCTAACCTCTCCTCTGCTAAGTCTGCATTCTTCCTTTCTAAGATTCAATCCTCTGTTTCCAACCCACGTAAACTCTATGCTACATTTTCCTCTCTCCTCACCCCTCCTCCTCCCCCACCCCCTCCTCTATAACCGCAGATGACTTCTCATCCTTCTTTCACGAGAAGGTTGAGGTCATTCGCAACTCCTTCCCCCCTACCCCTCCCTCTCCCATCCCGCTACCTAAACCTCCCACCTCTCTGTCCTCCTTCTCACCCCTCCCTGACTCGGACATCCTTCAACTTGTTCTCTCCCACCGTCCCACCACCTGCCCTCTTGATCCCATTCCTTCCCCCCTCTTCCAGTCCATTGCTATGGACATCCTCCCGTTTGTCTCTAATGTCATTAACTCTTCTCTTTCCTCTGGCTCTGTCCCCTCCTCCCTCAAATGCGCTCAGGTTGTCCCCGTCCTCAAAAAACCCTCTCTGAATCCTGCTGTCATCTCTAACTACCGACCTGTCTCTCTCCTCCCTTTCCTCTCCAAAACGTTAGAGCGGGCTGTCTATAATCAACTGTCTGCTCATCTCTTACAGAACGACCTGCTTGATCCCAACCAATCTGGGTTCAGAGCAGGCCACTCCACAGAGACTGCTCTCCTTGCGGTCACTGAGTCTCTTCACGTCGCTAAGTCCCGATCCCTTAGCTCCGTCCTCCTCCTCCTTGACCTGTCGGCGGCATTCGACACCGTGGACCACCGGATCCTGCTCTCATCTCTCGTCGAGATGGGAATCTCTGGATCTGTGCTGACATGGTTTGAGTCCTACCTGGCTGACCGGTCCTACCAGGTGGCCTGGAGAGGATCCCTCTCCTCTCCCGCACCCTCTCTACCGGTGTCCCGCAGGGCTCGGTGCTAGGCCCTGTCCTATTTTCTCTGTACACCAAGTCACTTGGCTCTGTTATTTCTGCTCATGGTTTTTCCTATCACTGTTATGCTGATGACACTCAACTGTTTCTCTCCTTCCCTCCATCTGATACCCAGATCCCGGCACGGATCTCTGCATGCCTGGCTGACATCTCCGCATGGATGTCCACCCACCACCTGAAGCTGAAGCTGGGGAAGACAGAGCTGCTCTTCCTCCCAGCGAAGGACTCCCCGATGATTGATGCGTCAATTACCGTGGAAGGCTCCATAGTGTCTCCGTTCCAGTCTGCCAGGAGTCTTGGGGTAACCCTGGACAACCAGCTATGCTTCTCAAGCCATATTGCAGCGATCTCTCGGACCTGCCGTTTCTCCCTCCACAACATCCGGAGGATCAGACCGTTCCTCACCCAAGAGGCCACTCAACTCCTGGTCCAGGCCCTGGTGATCTCACGTCTGGACTACTGCAATTCCTTGCTGGCAGGCCTTCCGGCCTGTGCCATCAAGCCACTGCAACTAGTCCAGAATGCTGCTGCTCGCCTGGTGTTCAACCAGCCGGGTTCACCCACGTCACCCCTCTACTCTCCTCTCTGCATTGGCTCCCCATCGCAGCACGCATCAGATTCAAGTCACTGGTGCTGGCTTTTCAAGCGGCCAGAGGTACTGCTCCCCCGTACCTCCAGTCACTCATCACGCCCTACACCCCGTCCAGACCCCTCCGCTCCCGCCTCCGCTGGCAGACTGACTGCCCCATCCTCCCGGGCGCCTGGCAGCCGCTCCTCGCGGTCTCGCCTCTTCTCTGTCCTGGTCCCTCGTTGGTGGAACGACCTCCCGCAAACGGTCAGGACTGCGGAATCACTTCCAATCTTCCGCAAGAGACTCAAAACCCACCTCTTCAGACTCCACTACCACTGAACACTGTCCTTCTAGCCAATCTGTTGTCACCACTGTTTACTTGTGAGAAAAAAAAAAAAAAAAAAAACCCACTAACCTTTTCTATCCCAATGTTACAGGTATGATACGCAGACGCCTGCAATGATGTCTTTTGCCCTTTTACTGCACTGATCTTGTACGCTAACTTTGATTGTTCTTACCTTGTATTAATGCACATCTTGTAAGTCGCTCTGGATAAGAGCGTCTGCTAAACGCTTAAAATGTAAAATGTAAAAAATGTTAGCGCCGTTGCTCTGTGATCTGTGGGTGTTGAGTGTCGGGGAGGGGGTGGTGGTGTTCGGGTGTATTAGCCACCGATGACTGCAGGCGGTTTTGGCGGCTTATCTCGCAAGTGCATCTCCGTTGCCTGATATCTTGCAGATTGGAGTAATGTCGATAGCTGTGGGTTGCAGTTGTTTTGTGTCTTAAATGATGATCAAGTTAGCCAGTAGCTAGCATGACAATAGCAATGTGAAGCTAAGTTAGCTGACTCAAGCTAACGATACCTCTGGTTTAGTTAAAGCACTTAAGCTGATTTACATAGTACGAGCATAGAAAGAGACAAAATCTTTGACATAGGTTTCAACATTTTTATTTGAATGATGTTAATTATTATTTGGGCTTTGTTTAAGCAAGGCCGGGTTTTTTGTTCCGGTTGGAGTCCATTTTAAAGTCTGTTGAGTTCACCGGATCCTGGACATCGTCTGCATTCTGCGCGCCTTCACTGAAGACGCTGTGGCGGAGTGTGGACTGGCGAGCCACCCAAGTCGACCACCTTTTGATATGAGAGAGAGAGAGAGAGAAAAGTTGAACCGTGCGTTCTACAAAATTGGTAGGATAGTTTTATTTTCCCATCCCTACCCACCAGCGGAACCAACGGAAAGTAATTCAATTACCACGGATGGAACTGAGCGAATTGGATGAGGATTCATTTAGCAATATTCAAGAACTGAGTAATTTAATTCGCCACTCATAGGGAGTGTGCAGGTTCATTTGTTTTGAATTATAAAGTACTGTTGTGTTTGTGATGATATGACAGTTGGGTTTGATAATCATATGTGAATCAATATTTTATTTTCATATTCAAATCGATATTTTATTTTCACATCCAGAATTGAGTAATACTGCTGAATGGGTTTACGATCGAATTTCTTTCAAAATAAGAGTTCTGGTTTCAGTATAAGAGTTTTTAGTTTAAAACAAGATTCCTATTGGAATGATAAGTATATCCCTGCCTATCTACAAATTCTAAAAGTAATAACCTACGTTATAGGCGTAAATAGATAGGAGGGTCATACTTATCTGTGATTGAAGAGAGGTCTTGAATTGTCCTGTGGAAAGAAAAAACACTATTGTTAGTATAGTTTGTTATTGTATTATATGTCTGTTGTTATTGTTTTTATCCACCGGTTAGAGAGAAATAATACAAAAATAATTAAAAAAACATTCTCTTACCTTTTAAACTATAGCTGACGTCTGTGTGTGAGTTCATTCTTGTGGTTGACCATCTCTCTCTTTGGGCGAATCTGGTATCTTCGGTTATCTGGTCCATACCCTGTTTCAATATTAGCATTCTAGTAGCAGTGTTCCTTGAGACACCTGTTACACATGGGTGATAAGCGCTGAAACACAGGGTCGTGCAAAAAGATCCTTAGAGGATAAGCATGATGCAATATGGGGAAGTAATGTTCCAGAAGATCACAAACTTTGGAGTACAGGGAACAAAGCGGTTCTTAGTATTTTTCCCCAAATGGGGGTGGGAAAATTAATGTTAAGTGTAGAGACAATAAACTACCGCCTGAGTGCATTGATCAATTTCACACTGAATAAAAGGGGAAAAAAAACGAGTTAACTGCACTTAGATTAATGACAATTCAAAATCGTATGGTCCTGGACCTCATGACTGCCTCCAAGGGAGGAGTATGCCACATAATTGGAACTGCGTGTTGTACCTACATACCTGATAATGATGCGGATGGTAAAACCATAGATCAAGCTATGGAAGGTCTTAAGAAATTTGCCCTGGCCCAACAAAAAGACCTGATGACTGATGATGATCACCCAAATGATGCAAAGTACCCCAGCGTATCAGGCTTTGGCCCTGGAGGAGAGGGAAACTGATGAGTATGACAACCTAGATTCTGAAGAAGGACAATCTAACTCTGGGAATGAAGAGATAATTGATCCTCCAGACTATGACGATACTGCCATGGCCTTGCAAAACTTGTTTAAAGATGTTTAAGCTTCTGCATTGAAATAAACTTGCTACGCGCAAAATGTGAAAATATTTTATGACTATATGGGATAAAATCATAAAAAGGAGGGATTGATAGAGAAATTCTGTGTTTAAAAATTGTTTCTGAATAACTTCACATACTTGTACCGTTTTGCGGAACTGTTTTGCATGGGTAGCTGACCGACAGTCAAGGTCAGAGCAGTGTGCCTTGCCAAAAGATACGAGGTTCTCCCAGAGATGGGAAAATAAATGTCTTGTGACTGGTGAGTGGGCGAGGCTAGGGCATCTGTCTAGGGGTGGCTATTGTGTATAAGAAGTGTTCTCTCCGGAAATGATTTGTTCATTGCCTGGCAGGGAGGCAGTGAACCCCGAATGCATTTGGTTAAATAAACTCTGTTGAAAATTGGTTGAATGTTCTGTTTTCTCATTTGGTGCAAGTGTTCTCTATTCACTTTGAAGGTCTTCTGAATTTCGTGAACCTAACAATACTGAATTTTGTAGTAGCAACTGGAACATTTTACTTAGCTCAGGCTCCAACTGGAAACAATGTAAATGTGGTCAAAGTTGAAGAATAGAAAATAACCATTTTGAGACCAGTCTGACAAAGTCACCAGCAACACTGAAATATCAGCTAGCGTGTCATTTCAACTATGTTTCCTTCATTGTAATGGTGAATTCAAAGGTATCTCTCATTATTGACCTTAAAATAACCATATTGGTGGTGTGACTTTAAAACTGTATGAATTTGATTATTTTTATGTGAACCAGTTCTAAGGCCTTGTGGTTACAATGATCAGCCTTGAATTTCAGGTCCCAACTGAGGGGGACCTCAGAAAATGCAAGGTTAAGTTATCCGTACATTTAATGGGTTAAAAAGTATTTAATATCATATTTACACATGCAAAGTAATCATGTATATTACACGCTTATTTGAAGTATATGAAGAACAGAAAATTACAGGTCAAGTTATTATTATTTGTATTACTTTATTTGTAAGGGACTGTGGAGGGCGTCGGTCTCTGAAACATGGGAGTGGCAGGGTTGCCTTTGTTTTCCTACGCTGGGGAGGTCTTTGGAGCAGTGAGACTTTCCGGGGGCAGGTTTGGCACTCTCGCAGGGTGTGAGAGTGTGAACTGTTGCCCAGAAGGTTGCTCCAAATGCCATAATTTATTTAATTATTATTTAATTGGCAAATTGGTTAATTGGTAAGTGATTGGTAAGTGATTATTCACTTACCTAGTTGTGTGTGAGAATGTGAATTGTTTGGTATGGAGTAATTGTGATTGGGTGAGTGAATGATAGACGGGTGATTGCCTCACGAGTCCCACCTGAGCCAGGCAGAAAGTAAGCCTATTTAAGAGCAGGTGGGGTGAGTGGGGGATCAGTTAGTCTTTGTCTTGTCATTCATGTGTGTGCATCAAGAGAGTTAGTGTTGTCGTGCGCGTGCGCGTGTCTAGAGTGACTGAGTAGAGTGCTTCCTGTGTGTCTGGGAAAGAGAGCGAGAGGGCGCAATGAAATAGCATCCGCCTCTCGCCCTCTGTGTGATTGGAAGAGAACTCGCACTTGGGCAGTGGAGAGTCTCGGGGCTGATTGCCAGAGAACTCTCACTGTGAGGAGTGGCAAGGGTCTCTGTGTGTTTGGGTTAAAAGAGAACTCGGACTGAAAAGTTTGAGTGTCTGTCTGCATGGGTTAGGGAAGCATTTGAAAAGTCACTGGATATGTGTGTACCTGGGGAGGTTCTAGTGGAACTCCGGACTGAAGAGGCGCGGTGTACTGTTGATGTGTGTTGAGTGTGTGTCGGGACAGTGCATAGAGTTCTACCCTGTCCCAGTAAGTGTTGATGTGTGTTAAATGTGGATGCATGGAAGCGGTGTGGAAAGCCGCTGACTGTCAGTTTGTTGTGTGTTCCCCAAAAGGGGATTCCCCCCCTTGGAGGAGGCGGGCTTTCAATTATTGTTTATTTTAGTTTGTTGTTTTATTTAATAGTTTTTTCCCGAAAGCTTTGTGGCAAGTAGGGTGAAGACTTTGTGTTTGTTTTATTTAACCTGCTCTCCCACTGTTCTGCTCTCCCGCGTCTGGGGAGAGTGTGAAAAATAAAGATCCGGTCCGTAGACCGGCAAACCCCACTCCTGTGCCTTGAGCCGGCCCTGCCATTGGTCATTCTAAATCTGAATGCCGTGAAATTAAAATGAGTATTCCACAAGGATCAGTACTTGGACTTTTGGTTTATATATCAATTACATTTCTGAGGAGTGCCCAGGAGTTGGGTTACAAATGTAAGCTGATGACACCATTTTGTTTGTGGCGGCAAAAACACCTACTATTGCTGCAGCTAAACTAACAGACACAGTCAAGGTGACACACTGGCCTGTGACTTCCTACCTAACATTGAATGTAAAAAAAAAACTGTCTCTATGTATCTCTCAATTAGAAAGCTGCCAGCCACAGAAACCTTCAGTGTGAGGATAAAAGACAACAAACTAGAGACAGTACAAGATTTTAAATACCTTGGAATTGTTTTAGACTCTCAGCTAAGGTTTGACAAACACATACAAAAATTTGGTAGAACTGTTAGGGCCAATTTTCAAACCTTTAGGCAAATCAGACACTGCTTACCATTCCACACAGCTCTGACATTTATGCATGCCATTATATTCTCTAATTTCTCATGCTGCATAACCTCTTGGTTTCAGGCAGCAGCCTCCGCCATCAAACCAATAACATCCCTCTATAACCAAACTATCAAAGTCCTGACCAGGAAACCGCTAAGATTCCATCACTGCAATATCCTAAAGAAGTACAATCTGCTCAGTTATTACTCCAACCTCACACTTACATTTAAATGTATCCACCATCTAGTTCCACCCATTTTGAAAGCTTGTTTGAAACACTTCGCTTATCCTCCCTCTGCAAACAGCTTGGAAATGCATTAGCGAGCCTGGTTAACTAACGTTAACCATCATACTAATCGTTCAGCATAGCTAACTCTGACCTAGTATGTTTTCTTCTAGCTATGTTTAGCCAGCTAGTTAACCTCGAGAACCCGTTATCACTGCTTACACAACAATGTTAGGGATAGACATCCAATCTTGGTTTCCTAAGCTAGCTAACAATTGCAAGCTAGTTAATAACAACTGTCAAGTGTCACTGATCTGTGTGACGACTAACTTAACGTAACCATTCTTCAATTGCTCGGGCGTTTAACAACAATCAACAACCAGCAAGCAAGGCTGCTAAATGTTTTGTAGCGAGGCAGCCAAAGTAGAAATCGCTGGCTAACTAAAATTGTGCATATACTGTATATGAGACTCAAAACCCACCTCTTCAGACTCCACTTCCACTGAACACTGTCCTTCTAGCCAATCTGCTGTCACCACTGTTTACTTGTAAAAAAATAAATAATAATAAAATTAAATAAAAAAATAAAAAAACACCCACTAACCTTTTCTTTCCCAATGTTACAGATATGATACACAGACGCCTGCAATGATGTCTTTTGCCGTTTTACTGCACTGATCTCGTACGCTAACCTTGATTGTTCTTACCTTGTATTAATGCACATCTTGTAAGTCGCTCTGGATAAGAGCGTCTGCTAAATGCTTAAAATGTAAATGTAAATGTATACGAAGAGATTATTAAACAAAATTAGCTAACAAGTTCACTGCACCCCTAAGAGTTGGCTAGGGTCACTGCATGCAAATGCCTAATGTTACTACTTTTTTGAACAGCTGACTACGAATGTCTAGTGTTTTAAATGTATCTAATGTTGGATAGATTAGGCTACAGGTAACCAGCCAATATAATTTACAGGGAAGCCAAAGTGGTGCTGTCGCCTGTCGGGTCAAGCGCAGGTGACGGGGTCAGAGAGGCACGCACTACTGATGCAGTCAGGCAGAGAGCCAACATCAGCGCGACGCAAGATAGATATCAGATCGATGACAGATTTTATATTTGCACAATGACTTTGAAAAGGCACAAGCCTTCAGGTGCGCAGGGGAGAAAACGGAGGAAGGAGGAGGAGGAAAAGAGAGCCCAATTAAGAGGTAGGCTATGTCATCAAAATGCCGTTTTGTTGTGTTTCTGGGTTATTGTAGGAGGCTAGGGAGCTAACTAGCTAAGTAATAAACAAGCTAATGCTAGCTAGATAATGTGATGCTAAGAGCTACTGCTAGACTCATACAGATTGAAGGATGAATGCATGCTGATGCTGAATTACCCAACCCTCATGTTTTGGCTTGAAGCTTATTAGTACCCACCTGTAGTTATTCCCAAAACTAGGCTACTACACCTGAATTGCAGAGTTGCAAAACCCTCATGCTTGCCTTGAGTCTCACGCTTCATTATTAGGCTACCAAAATTAGTAGTAGGCTACAACATTATATCAGTGATAATAATGTGGCTAGCTTCCATGGTGATGTCTGATTGATGTTTGATGGGGGGGGGGGGGACCCAAATGCCAGTCTTGCCTAGGGCACCAAAATGTGTAGAGCCGGCCCTGACCAATGGTGACCTGTTGACTTCTGTTTCATAAATATGAATTAAACCATGTCTTTGCCTGCCATAGATACAGTCTTTATGCTGCATCTTATGCAAGGGTTTCAAAATGCCCAAAGAATTGGGCATTCTTTGAGTTTTCAAAGAATGCTTTATGTTCAGATAACTTGTTTGATCTTTTTTTCTGCAGCACTTTGTACACTGGAAACATTCCAAAGTTAAAAAGCCTTGGGTCAATAAAAGCATAGTTTTAGGAAGTGTTAAAGTTTAAAAGGATATCTTAGGCATAATGCTTCTTATCAGATATTAAGTGAAAACTCAGTGTAAATGTTCTTATCATAAAAAATGTGCTGCACTTTACATTTAATCCACAGCTTTCTTTCACATTTTCCTTTTGTGTCTGTAAAGTACTGATTTTTCAATATCAGTTCTCTCATCCAGGTGCAGGCAGTCCATATATGGAAAATGGCATATTTTCATCCAGGAGACACTTGGAGGAGGGCCAAAATTATGTCGGGGGTTTCCCATTTTCTCATTATCCTCCATATATCTGGCCTAGTCATATTAAAAGTCATGGGAGTTTTCGTAATTGCATTGAGGTCAGATAGGATTACATGGGGTCAAAATTCGAACCTGTTTTGAAACATCTGTTCTAGAAGTTTGATTGAATGAAATAGAAATTCTGCAAAAAGGTACCTTTTCACAAGACATTCACAAATTCCAATGATAACTGGTAATCTGAGTGTCTCAACTATTTCGGGGAGCACTGATTATTCTGGCATAAAAATCCTGGCCTGTCTGTCAACATGTAGCGCATGACCAGATTTTATTTTGTGTGAAAGGGTCAGAAGTAATCTGCAATGTACCTCTCTCTTTTTCACCTTTTCTTGCAGATTGGCACATGTATGTTTTATTTATATACATCTCATGAGAAAGTCACTCTTTATGAATCAAGCTTTTCTTCAGTTTAAAGGTCATCAAAACACAGATGCAGTGGTCGTGGTGTGGGGTTGAATAATACAGAATACAGAATAATAATATTGTATTATTATATCTCTGTGGGGTTTGTTTTGTAACATCATCTTCCAGTAGTTTAAATTCAGTATTTCTGATCCACCCATTTCAATTTTCACACCTCTGTAGAAACAAATTGCATGTCATAAATTGATGCAAGGAACTTAATTAAAATTAATTTTCCCTACACTAATTCAATTGTACAGTCAAATGTTTTAAATATTTCAAATATGAATCTATACGCAATAAACATGAAACCAAAGGCAACATTTCTTATTACAGATGTGACAATATGACCGTTTGTCAGTACCTACTGCAACTCCACCTATGTCCATATACATATATATGTAGCAATATAGCTAAACTAGTTTATTTATAAAAAACTATGGGAATAAAAGTATTAAGAGAAATGAGACTTTGCAAACATATTTATGATTGAATCCCAAATAGTTTTTTAACTGTATTTAAGCACAGTACTTGTACTGCATATGCTTTTAATAGATTGGTATACAAATTTAAATTATTTTCTTAGCAACAGCTGTCTTATAATTGAAGATTTTAAATAGCCAGAAAAGGAGGAAAATAAGTTTCAGCACAATGCTGCAGTACCAAAGACACACTAATGAGCTTTAAAGCCAGGCTCCACTGTACACTGTGCAGATACTTATCCGGCACGTCTGCCTCTCGTTCCACTGATGGCTTTCACAAACGCCCCGCTTTGATGTCGCAGGTTCGAGAGGAGCCAGCGTCAGCCATGAACAAATTCACCGCCACCCCTGACATGAGGGTAATCCTTGTTTCAGTGAGCACAGACAGAGTCATTGTCCATACCTCAGACCTCACAGCTCACCGGGCATCCCTGAATTCTGGGGGTCAATAGTTTGCACTCCGACAGCTTGATAATCAAGGTCCCTAAACAGAGGCCGACAAAAACGTTGGCTTTGCATGCTGTCTGATTCACATGGTGCATCCTAAATCGGCAAAGTAATGATCTAGCATCTCGGATCAAAGCCCTTGCAGTGCATCAATATAGATGATATAATGACACTGTTCACTAGAAAACATCTGAACGACTGACATACAACAGTTGCCTCCCTTCCAAATCATTAAGGGGTCTTACAAACTAGATTATCCTTAACGTCGACTCGAAATTATATTTCATGTATTTTCTGTCCAGACATTTTTAGCGGTAGATTTTCAGACCTTTCAGTAATAGGAAATCAGAAATATGATACTGATTGCCAAGCACTGTCACCTGTGTGTAAGTTGCTTCAAAGACAAACATTCTCCTTTCTACCATAAGGAAAGCAGCTTTTCCCTTTTGACAAATATGATTATTTTTAAACTGTGCTGCATTTGATTTAAGCTATCCAATAATCACAGTCAAGGCTGTCACAGGTTACGTCATCTCAAAACGAGACTGGTCAAGTCACAAAATTCAAATATTTTTGGTTTGTCTAGCCACATTGGCCTTCATTGATAAGACAGAGTCCTCAGAAAGCAGTTTGGTGTTATGTAATCTCCCACATGAGAACATGCTAACTATTTCCTCTGAACCAGTGTTCTTGGGACAAGACCAGACATGAAGTATGAGACCATGGTGAAAATCAGTGCTACAGGCAATTTAAGCCTGGTAGCAATGTTGATGCTGGACTCTTGGATGATTGTTGCTATGGCTACTGCACAATGAATGTGACTTCACCTTTGCCCTGGAATCTTTGGGAAACCTTGAAAGGGTTGTTTGCTTTCTGGAGAGTACCTTGCTTTCCCAGGGCTGGCCAGCCAGCATTGAGTGGAGAAAAATAAGTTGTATACATTTTTAAGTTAAATTACTCTGTAATGAAATGGAGAATGTTCTAGTGTCCTGAGTAAGTATTTGCAACGAGGCTTGCAGTTCATTCCATTTTGTGGTGTAAATGATTTATTCAGTACTCAATCAGTATATCAATGGATCACATTTTGGGTGTATTTCAACTGAGAGTTCACAAATACAACTATTCAAGTAATTTATCTATAATACAAAACCCAAAAACATTTATTAAGAAATAATGAAGTCACAACTTCACCCTAACCACACAGAATTTTTTTTTTTAACAGAACTCTCATGCTCATTCTGGCTGTATTTTCAGATTGTAATCACAGTGGGGGGAGTGGATTTTTAATGGAACGTTTTGACAAATTCCATACGCTTTAAATGCAAAAGCATTTACCCTAATTTGAGTTGTTCTTTTTTTTTCTTGTGCTCACAAGAAAAAGTCCATAGATGTTATCAAATGTCTTTGATCCTTATTTATACGATCTGTCAAGAATGAGAACATGAAAATTCTAAACCTAAAACAAAGTGGGTCAGTCAACAAATGATGAGTCTTGGATACATATTTGATTAATAGATAGACTTGTGTGTGTACATGGTGTTTATATTGAGTGCCTTTTGTTTAATGTTCCATAAGTAACATTGGTACAGAGTCTTCGCAGCTGTAATGGAAAGTGCCAGGGGTTATCATGGAAGGTTATGGAGGAGATAAACCTTAAGATAAACCTTTTGCATAACCAGGTGAGACTCCTAACAGGGGTCAGAGATGATGGATGTGGCAGACATCTAGGATGTTCACACTCTCTGATGCTGCATCTTTTCCCTGAAGTAGGAGACTAGCCTCTTGAAGTAAGTGGATTAATTGTAATCCCTGTAGGAGGTGCCGACAGTTTAGTCGCACGACATGAGCTAAGAGACAGACAAGAGCACTCGTTAGCGGGAGCTGCCATTGGAGGCCATGCTGAGGTGGAGAGGGGGGTCCATGCCACAATCACATGCATAATACTCTTCTTTTCTTCTCAACCTGCACAGCTGTCCTGTAACAGTGTGAATCAATTTCGTTAATGAAATGTTCTGATGGCAGATGCAGCAAAACACCACGTTCTTACTGTAGAGTCAGCATCGGACACCTCTTTAAACGGAGCAGTATAGCAGGTGAAAGCAATACGGTCACAGATGGAGAACCTCACACTGACATTGAGCACTAGGCAAGGTGTGAATGAACCCTCTTTTCATCCGCAGCCAAATTGATATTGTGTCTGCCCAAGGTCACTGCCCAGTGAGAGGATGTTATTTATATTGCGAATGACTTTGGAAATCATTGGTAATATTGGAATGCCTCTCATAGTGACAAACCATACTGAAGAAGTGGGGACACAGTGTCCAATAAAACATAGACTGGCTATTTCTGAGCCCAGGGGGAAAGAAATGTCTCTTATTTATTCTGTTTTTTACACAACCTCACCAAATCTGTTTGTATAACAAAGTAAAGGGACTAGCACTAAACAAATGTTTTTAATTTTGTGTGCAATTAAATGTGTTTTGCCTTTTTGGCAGTTTTAATACATTTGCATAACCGTTTCAATAATCTACACATATGTAGACTCACACCTTCATGAACAAGAAAAATATACACTTTGTGTGTAAGATTAACAAATTGTTGCTTTCAGAATGGTCACTGAGCTGTCAATAATCTCTGTTCATTTTCAAAGTAAGCCATGCTATTTTAAAGTGTTCTGACAAAGGTTAAAGGTCATGGGAGTGGGCAGAGAAAAATCCTACAGATACAGTACATTTTTAAAAAACTCAACTACCTTATTTCTCCCATATGGGTTTCTTTAGACATATTACCCACAATCATGTTATTGTGATGTTCGAACTTTGTGGATCATGTGATGCAATTAGTGTATTTACTCATGGTCATTTTTTATATTGCTTAAAAATAAGATCCATTCATTGTCACCCAGGGTTAGAAAACTATGACCAAGTTTTTTTTCTGCATTCTAATAAATTGAAACTTTGCTATAGCAGAAAGGCTGCATTTTGACATTCTACACCATTAATCAATGCATCTGCGGCTGCTCCCACTTTGTTATTGTTGCACCGCATCAAAAGATTCTTGGGAAGAAAAACGACCTCTGAAAATATGTCACAGCATTTTCCATGTTCTGGGTGGTCCCAAAGCTAAAATAATGTGCTCTTATTCAATTGACAGTAAATGTAAGCATTCAAGCCACTCATTTCAATGGAAAGCTCAAGCAGAAAAGGATGCGGAATTGTGCTTCCCAGTTCTTGCACATATCGCAGTCCAAGATAGACCTGCGCTATTTTATGATGTAAGGCACAGTGTTTGAGTGAAGGACTAACTCTCAGACGGATGCAGGTTAAGGATTTACACTGCACAGCATGTAAATCTGTCTGTGCAGCACAGGCTATGCCATACTTTCCTGACACCTTGTATGAAAGAGTTATCTCAGAGAGGTCAATGAACTGCGCTGGCGACCGTGTGGGTGATGGCCCCTGTTCTGCCACCCATGTCATCAGCCATGGCAGCGGAGGCCACCCTATTGAATGGGCCCCACTGGACGCTTTCGACGGAAAATCAGGTGTCAGGTGATGGAAGCCAGGGTGTGGTCTGTGTGAGGGAGTGATCCAGTATCTTCCACACTAACATGCCATTGATGGTGTCTGTGCATTGCTCCTGATTTCTGTTTTCTCTGCTTGTGTGCTCTCCAGGTAATTCTACCATATGGTGTTATTTTTAACTCCTATTTTTTGACTCCTATTGCTTTGAAATTCTCACATTTAATTAATTGAGGAGTGTTCACATTTTCAGTGTCAGTTAAACAGATGATGACCATGATGGTATATTTGTGTCTTTATTCACCTTGTTGCTTCAGAAATACCTCTGATTTCTGTCTCCATTGGGAGACAAGTGGAAAAGGCAATAAGTCACTGTCAAGGGGGCAGTCTTTTTCCATGACCTGTGATTCTGCTAACCCAAGTCATGCTGCCTCCCCCAGGTCCCTGTCAGACAGGAACGGAAGTTAGGAGTAGCTGGGGGCAGACCTCCAGTTAGGGCCTGTCCAGGCATGCAGTTAGGTCAGTGGGGTGCTCCTGACCACATGAGGCCAACAGTGTGCAAGGTTCTCCCTCAGGGTCAGATGGTGCAAATTCCAAATTCTATCCTTCTTAGCCTGAATGCAGGTTTCTATTAAATAACATTCAGTAGAATATATTTCCATAAAACAGATATGCATTTGAAAGGGGGTTTTATTAGGACATGCTGCAAGTTGAATTTAAAAATTTGATGCATATTATCTAGGGCTTGGAGTACGGGGATAGAATGAATCGCACCTGGCTGTAGAACGAAGTCAGTGATTCCCCGTTTGGACATCAATGGCAAAGGGGAGAAAATTAAAATTAAAACTGATTCAAGGTAGAGATGGGGAAGGGAAGGAATGTCCAAAACAGCTGACACTAGTAAATATAGGAGCATTGTGATATATACCCGTAGGGTTGCTGAAAACAGAGCCTGGAGGCTGGTATAGAAATCACAACAAAAACACAGGCAGTTAATGTAAAACATAAACTCAAAAGCTAAAGAAATTGGAAGGTTTCATATGCATACTTTCATGTGAGCGACTAGTAATTCTATCCTTTTCTATATTTTAGTGGTAGACCATTCGTTATCCTACCCAGCGAGACAGCTGGAAACAAGAAACTCTGCTGAAATGCTGCCTGCATAGTTGCCTGATGTGGAATGTCTGTTAAATCAAAGACCATATCCTAGTTTTCCCCAGACAGAGAAAGGCATGCAGAAGCTGTGGATGCTCTGTTCATATAACATGGTCTAAAAAGCTATTGTGTGCTCTAAATGGCCAAATGCATGCAGATTTCTGAAAAGCAGTAAATAAGGGAAAGCAGCAGTAATTGGAGGAGTAATTGTGAGTTACCTGCTCTGGTATAATCTGGCTCTGACTGATGCAGTCCACCAGAAGTCATGTCATTGTTTAATGTTCAACAGAACCACCTTTCTATCATTCAGATTACCTTGCTGCAGGCTCCTACCCCAAACAAATGTGTCTTCCTTCTTCCATGCTACTGTTGTTTTTGCTAATACCATGAAACAAGAGCAGTGACTTCACTAAATGTTAAATATGTTTTTGACCATTATGCTGCCATTCTGTCATTGAAGTACAGTTTATGCTACAAAAAATCTCCAGGGAAAGTCCTGGCAGCCACTCCTCGCCGTCTTGCCTCTTTTCTGTCCTGACCCCTCGTGGTGGAATGATCTTCCGCACTCGGTGAGGACCACGGAATCACTTGCAATCTTCCGCAAGAGACTGAAAACGCACCTTTTCAAACTCCACTACCTCTGAATTCTGTACATCTAGCCAATTGTTATCACCACTGCCTACATGTTTGTTACTGCTTTTTGTATATGTATACTTGGTTAAATCTTCCTCTAAAAAAATGAACCTTCTCCTTCCCGGTGTGACAGGTATGGTATGCAGCCGCCAACAATGATGTCTATCACTGTAATAATGCACTGTGTGAACATTGTGTGAATAATCTCTTGTGTGAACAATGATTGATCATACCATGTATTAATGCACATCTTGTAAGTTGCTCTGGATAAGAGCATCTGCTAAATGCTTAAAATGTAAAAAAAAAAATTAAATGTAAATGAAAGTAGTCGGTTGTAGGAAAAAAAGAGAAGCAGCATAACAAGTAGTGTTTTTTACCCTCCACTTTTTCTCCCAAATCAAGAAATCTCTGTATGAAGAACTTACTTATCTGGATATCCCGCTCAGGAGCCCAGGAGAGACATTTTTCAATTTTCAAATTGTCCACTTGTAATGATTTTTTATTGAAAAGATCATTAATATTCTATATGAACATGTATACACCACATATTTTAGAGATTTAATGCAAATATTATTTGACAGGATTTACACATCTCAGGTAAAGCACCAGTGTTACCAAGTGAGCAGCTGATTCAGTTCCATGGGAACAAACTCAAATTACCACATGCCAATGCTAACGGCCTTTGCCAAACCGACCTAACCTGCCATAAAAACCAACTGTCTAGGGAACACATTATTTACCTATGATCTTGACAGGCATTCCCTGACATTTCATGCTGGTAATGGGGTGAGGAGGCAACACTTGCACATGCATGTGGCTCATCTCTGATCCTTGACCACATGGCCTGGACTTTCATGAGCCCTTATAAGTTTACATGGAAATTCCCATAACTGGACAGAATTGATATGAGTGCAATTAACCGTGCATCTGCCAAAGAAAATACACCTGGTATTCTTGGGCAATATACTACCATGAGAGGCTGTCTCTGATTGTGCCTGTGCATGGGACCATGTGAGGCATGAATTCCTTTCCTTCAGTTTCACATGTGTTTTCTCTTATGTAATTGGTTGACATCGTTATTAGTGTAAGGTGCTAAACCATGAAATAATGAGCAAAAAAATAGTGATATTCAGTTCTAGATTAGAATCTCAATATTAACATGAATACACAAACACACGCACACACACACACACACACACACACACACACACACACACACACACTGGAATTGACACACATTGTTTAGTCCTTCCCAGGTTTGTTTTTGTTTGTTTTGAATTGAGTTGTAGATATGTTCTCAGAGCTACATCTTGTGGCCAATAAAACAATGTCTGACAATTGTGTGGCCACAGAGTGACTCTTAAGTTTTAAGTCTCATCATATATGATACAAAACAATCATATATGATACAAAACAATCTCTAAATTGGTACAGGTTAAAAAATACATTTTGTTAGTGAACTCACTAAAGACCATACATTTACAAAATCAGATTTTTCTCTAACATGTTTCTAAGGTTGTGCTTTTAATCTCTGAGTCATGAATTTTATCAAGTATAACTTCTAAATTAAATTCTTAGACATTGTCTTTTGTGAACCTCCATGACTACTGAACTTGTGTTGATGTGTAAGAATTTAAAAAATGTAATACGTCCTAGCTTCTCAGCCCTGAATAGAGTGCTCTGTTCAATTCACAAAACATATGAAGATTAGTCACAGACCCTGTTATAGGGAGGTGCTATTTGGAATGATCATGGCCATTGAAAATCAGCACAGATTGTAGGGCAACGTTGACTTTGTGTTTTGGCTGTGCCTTCAATCTTAGCAGATGCACTATTTACTTGTGAAACTTACATTTTAGATATTGTAATTTGTGCAAACAGGCCTATCACATAGACCACAAGTAGTTGCAATTTGAAACATGTCAGGAAAATTACTTCTTTTTTGATCAGTTGCTCTGAGGGAAGGTGAGATTTTCATATTTTGAGAGACATCTTTGTATCTGTTGCAACAACCATGCATTGATGTTTTGGGAAGACTGCATATATTTTGATTATATCATTATGGCAGTTGCTACATAGTTTCCAATATAAAATAAGTCCCAATCCTATGACTCGGATGCTAAACTGGACAGTACACAGGTTGAACAGAGATTGAAAGCCAGTTCCATCTTCCTATAGATACAGAAATGTGTATCTACATAGATAATAAGAGATAATTAGAGTGTGCTGCTTATATTGACTTTCATTGTTTCAATTGACTTTCAAATTACATTTCAGACATTTTAGAGGTGCAGATAACTACCAGAAACTGTGCAGAGGTAGCTGTCATAGCTGTGAAGAGTCTGACTTCAAAACCTGCAACCTCAGCGTCGGAAGGCATTATCTAACAAATCACATTTATGGGGGAGTCCATTTCCCTATTCCTGATTGGTCTTGAATATCCACACGGTGAATCTGTCTTTGGCCATGAGCTAAAGTCAATGTTTATGCTCAGCAGTGAGATGGTTATCTGTTGAGTGATGCAGAGGGTCAGTAAGCCATGGATTTGGGTGAAAAATGTGCTGTGGTCAGTGCATTGGCACCTCGCCTCCTTTTTTCCATTGTGCGACCCGACAATGTATGACAGTGGCGTGCAAGTCACAGGATTTCAGTTTAAATGCAAAACAGCTTAAAAGCTGTACAAGAATCCTCTAGCACTCTTCACTGGGAAATAAAACAAATAATTACTATAGGAAGCAAGGAAGCTTGTTTAACTGATCTGAGATTCTTGTCTGGATCAGATGCTTGTTGCAGGAGAGTCAGACTGGTTTGATTTTATAACGTGTCATCCAAGAAAAATAGTTGACATAACTCTTGCAAATGGTTGGCTGTCCAATGAAAATGTTTTACTTTTATGTCAATAGAAAATAAAAATAAATACAATATCAAATTGTATTGCAATGTTCCAAAAAAAGAAGTAACCCGTAAACAGAATGACTTATAAACCATAAGCAAGGCTTTCATCACCCACATTTATGTGATACTTTTAGTTAGTGGATTATACTGGTCTCTGTGTAAACTAAAATCAAAACCGATTATAAAAGTAAATATTTTTCAGGAATGTTTTGGTGTATCTTGCTTGACTGGGTGTCTGAAATTTTGCAATAAAACAATCAGAAAAGCAGAAAAGAATGTCACTGTAAAGCTTCCCTTCCCAATGCTCTTCTATTGCCTCATACAATTGTTTATTCATAAAAAATAATTGAACAAATGTATTTTTTCACAAAATGGGTACCTATAACATTGCAGTACATTTTTTGTTAAAAAATTTATAAGAGTACAGTATGTGATCCCCCACGTATGTTTGTGTAATTAGCGGTAACTATCGTGGAGGTTTTTGCCTCATTCTGTGCTAAGTGTAGCGAAAGAGCACTGTCTCTGGGGAACAATTAAAATCCTGCGCGCGACCAAGCATGACATTACAGTGGTGGAACTCACATAGAGGTGAGGAACTTCAAAGTCAGTCTCTACACAAACAGAAGAACATGACAATTAATCAAATCATAGAAAATTCTGCTATTTTTAACTATTTGTTTATGGTGTTTATTATATGTTCAATGCAATTCACCAGATTCCCATGTCATTATTTATACCTACTTTCATAAAGGTGGTATTTGTTTCTTGAATTGATTTGGATTTATTGCTTTCATTATGTAATGGACAGGGCCTCAGACAGTAATCTTACAGAACTCCGCTCCTATTTACATCCGTTTATTCGTTTACATTTTTTATGTAATTTAAATCGCATTACTTCAACATTACAACACTTTTACTGCAATTTTTGTAAGCAACACAAACACCTGACATGTGCAGTTGTCAATACTTTACTCCATGTAAACACGTCCACATTCCTGGGTGTGCGCTACTGGCATAACCATATGACAGACACCTGTGTAAACTCTACAGGCATCTCCTACAAATGGGGAGAATGGAAAACAAAATGCCATGATCAGTTTGAACGGGGCTTTTGTTGCTGAGGCTAAAACAGTGGGCACTGCGGCTTGACCTTTGGGTTGACAAGGTGATGCTAATTCCAAGAAAAAGCCACATGGGTCCGTGGTAAGAGCTGGCAGACAGACTTTTCCTCTGCCAACTGCTGAGCAGATATTTCAATAGCTGGAAGACAAGGTTGGATATGTTCTTTCCATTAATGCAAACAAAAATAATGTCACTGTATTATATTCAAATAATACAGCAAGCAGAATTAATTAACAATTTTACATGTATTGGAATTGTTAGATGTTTTTTAAGGTTTTAGAGGTTTCTCAGGTTTTTAATAGTGGAGTTTGGTAGTGTAACTTCATCCCTCAGTGAAGTTACTTAAGCCCCTTTCCCACATACATCTTAATCCATAAATGTTCAGGTAATTTTACAGGAACAGGAGCCGGAGTCGCATTTCCACGTAATGGGCTCTGGCAATTGCTCAGGACCTCGTAAGATTTACGGAAATCTTCCACCACGGCTCTAGTAGGAACAAAGTAGCATCATTCCCAGATTAAACGTTAAGTTAGTTTCAAGTTTCAAGTTTATTGTCATTTGCTCGATAACAATGCAACATCATTACCAGCAATGAAATTCTTGGTCTCAGAGCCAACTCAAATTTACATATCAATAACAATAAAATAAGGGTATAGTAGGTCATTAAATAAACAGTGTTTACATAGTAATTGTAGAAATAAAATATAATATATAATAAAATAATAAACAAAATATTAATAATAGTGATGATAATATTTGTGGTATATGTATGCCATTGTGTTACTGTAGTGTGTATGGTGTGTGTGCAAGTGTTAGTGTCAGCAGTTCAGTAGCCTGATGGCTTGCGAGTAAAAACTGTGGTCCTTAGCCCTCTCCACATGTGTCTGGTGTTAGAGCCACCGTAACATGACTCCACCTTTTCCCTATATTGACCCTTGGCCGTTTTTATTGACTTTCTGAGCACGTACCAGGCTTTCCTGTACTCGCCTGGGTCTCCGGAGTGGAAGGCTGCTGTCCGTGCTCTGAGCGCCGAGCAGACCTCTCCGTTAACCCACCGCTTTTGGTTAGGATAAGTCCGTACAGTCACTCGTAGTACAACGTCGTCCATACATTTGCTTATGTATCCCGTTACGTACTCAGTGTAATCCTTGATGTTGTTGTTAGCAGCGACCATAATAAAATAAGCACCTTACCCCTCCTCCTCCCCCACCCCCCTCCTCTCTAACCGTGGATGACTTTGCATCCTTCTTTCGCGAGAAGGTCGATGACATTCGCAACTCAATCAATCAATCAATCAATCAATCTTTATATAGCGCCATTTACAAACAGGTTGTCACACAGCGCTTCACAATTGGCATTTTCCAGAGGGAATAAAAAAACAGAAAACCATTGGAACCAATGTGGGAGACTGGAAAAATATTCCCTGACCCCTTAAAAGGCGGATGAGATGAACTCCTGGAAAATTGTGGGTTACAGAGAAAAACAAAACAAATAGTCCTTGAGGCTCATGAGGCTTAACAGACCACCGGAAGGGCATTCTAAGTGTAGGGGTGGGGTGGACCTCATCCCTCCAGATACCAGGGCAGGGCAGGGGATGGAACCAGCAGCTAGGGTCCGGGCCAGCGGTATCCAGCTAACACATGGCAGGGGTGGGGGGTTGACTCTGGGGCAGGTGAGCTCCGGGCAGGTGCCACGAAGCTGGGGAGAAAAGAGGAAAGGTGCAATTATGACTATGATAAATATCACACCGGATCAGGGGAAAGAGTAGAGTGATAACACTTTTGCACCAGCAGAAGTAATCTAGGGCAGCATAACTAATTAGGTGAGTGGCACAGGGAGCACGCAGCCATGAGGGCACTCAGAGACCATCCCACCACATCATCAGCAGTCCTGATAGGGGCGGATCATCACTTATGATTGGTGACAGTAAGGATAGCTCATTGCACCAGAAGGCTCTATTGCTACGCCCCCTCCACCTCTGCACCTAATGACTATAAGAGAGACTAAAGAGATGTGTTTTTAACCTAGACTTGAAAATTGAGACCGTGTCTGACTCCTTCACAGAGACGGGTAGACTGTTCCACAGTAAAGGAGCTCTATAGGAGAAAGCTCTGCCACCTGCTGTATTTTTTGATATTCTAGGGACTACCAAGTTGCCTACATCTTGTGAACGAAGTGAACGTGGGGGATTGTAGGGATGAAGTAGATCCGTCAAATAAGAGGGTGCAAGTCCATGCAACACCTTATAAGTTAAAATAAGTACCTTATAGTCTACATCAGGGGTGTCAAACATACGGCCTGCGGGCCGTATCCGGCCCGACAGGTGGTTTAATCCGGCCCAGTCGTGAAGAGAAAAAATTATAACGATATAAAAAGCATATTTCTAGTCCATTCCTGTGGGGAGTTATGTTTTTTTAAAGAAATAACCGAAAAGCGCATTTCCAACACTAGGGGCAGCAAAGGAAAAGCAAGATTGGCATGACAAGAGATCAAGAAATAAAGAGCATATCTTTGCAAGCGCGTGCCAGGTCTGGGGAAGATGCAGTTTGGTTCCCCGCAAGTCTTACCGCCGTTAAGTTGCTAGCAAAATATCAAGAGTGACACCCCAATTACCAAAATGTCGTTGTCAAAGAGAAGAAAGGTTTACGTAGAGTGCCGAGCTTTCCAGGAAAAATGGACAGAGTATTATTTATTCACAGAGGTGAATGCAAAACCAGTGTGCTTGTTATGTAATCAACAGGTTGCAGTGCTCAAAGAATATAACATTCGGCGCCACTATGAGACTCACCATAAAGAAAAGTTTCACCATTTGCAGGGGCAGTTAAGAAAAGAGAAGATAAAAGAATTATTAGCTGGACTGAAAAAACAGCAGTCTGTATTTACTATAATCACATCCCGGCTGGTTTACCATACCACACTGAAGTGCGATGGTTAAGCCGAGGTGCCGTACTCAAGTGCTTCTTTGAACTACGAGAGGAAATTGGGGAGTTCATGGAGAAAAAGGGAGGCCAGTAGGCGAATTGAAATGCCCGGAATGGGTGAGAGATCTGGCCTTCATGGTGGATATACACAGCACCTGAATAATCTTAACAAAATGATGCAAGGTCGCCAAAGAGTCGTCACGCAGTTTTGCGATAGCATATGCGCCTTCAAGTTGAAACTGTCACTTTGGGAGAAGCAGCTCGAATGGTGACACCGCGCATTTCCCAATTCTCGCAGCTATGCGCGCAAGCCAACCCAATGCTGATTTAGATAAATACAAAGATAAAATAACAGAATTGCTGCAGGAGTTCGAGCGCAGATTTCAGGTCTTCGGGAACTTGAGAAGGAATTTGCCTTTTTTGCTCGCCATTTATAGTCAATGCACCCGATATGCCCGCAGACATCCAACTTGAGATAATTGACTTGCAAAGTGATTCTAATTTGAAGCAGAAATTTGCATCGGTAGATTTAGGCACGTTTTACCAATATCTCTTGCCAGATTACCCCAGATTAACACACCTGGCTGCAAAGATTTTGTCCATGTTTGGAACTACCTATCTTTGTGAACAGGCGTTCTCTGTTATGAACCTCAACAAAACAAAGCACAGGTCAAGATGATCAAACACACACCTGAATGCCATCTTGAAATGTGTTGCTACACAGGATTTGAAACCTGATATTGATGGCCTGGTGAAGGCCAAACGATGCCAAGTTTCAGGATCCAGCAGTAGTCGATAGAAGAAGCCTGTGGGAAAGGGAGTTTAATTAAATTCTTGTTATGTTCACAAATGTTTGCAGTCTGAAGAATGCAGTTCTTTGAAAATAATTTACTTTTGTTTTTAGCTTGAAAAGAATATTCTGCAGTATATCCCTATCAGCAAGCCAGGTTAAATAGGCCTGAGCTACAAAATATTTTTGATCTGAAGTAGCCATATCATATGGTTCAGTACTGCTATAACTTTTATGTTTTTTAATTTAATTCAATTTTTCATTACTTTGCACATTTACATTTTAGGCGGGGTGTTTAATTTTTTTTCATAGCACCCTCTTTAGTTTACTATAAGGATTGCTTCAGTATCAGATGCAAAATATTCACTCTGTATAAAATTAAATAAACCAGTTTTTTGAAAGCAAAATGCATTTTATTTGAAATCCATTGGCCTCTCTGTAAATGAGTAAATAATAATGATAAGTGATTAGGCTACTATGTTGGTTGAGGCATTTTTTCCCAACTAAGAAAAAAACAAAACAAAAACAAAGCAACTGATTTGGAGTTGACCATAGGTTATTTTGCTATTATGTTACTGGTCCGGCCCACTTGAGATCAGATGAGTTGTATGTGGCCCTTGAACCAAAATGAGTTTGACACCCCTGGTCTACATGATAGTTTATAGGAAGCCAGTGAAGTGACACTAACACAGGACTAATGTGCTCATACTTCTTTGTTCTAGTCAGAATCCTTGCAGCAGCATTCTGTACGAGTTGTAGGCTCCTGAGTGAGGTATTGGAACAGCCAGACAGTAATGCATTGCAATAATCTAATCTAGATGTAACAAAGGCATGTACCAATTTTTCTGCATCTATTAATGACAGGAAGCCCCTAATTTTGGCAATATTCCTCAAGTGAAAAAAGGCTACTCTGGAAATGTTTTTGATGTGACTATCAAATGAGAGACCAGGATCTATAGTAACACCAAGGTCTTTTACCACCAAACTTGCAGCAACAGAGCAACCATCCAGATTAAGAGATAAATCAGATAACCCTCTTCTGAGGTTTTTGGGCCCCAAGACCAACATCTCTGTTTTATCAGTATTCAACAATAGAAAATTATCTGACATCCAGTCTTTTATGTCTTTAAAACAGGCCTCCAACTGTTCGAATTGTCCTTCGCCAGGTTTCATTGATAAGTATAATTGTGTGTCATCTGCGTAGCAGTGAAAATGTATGCCATGTTTACGAATGACATCACCAAGTGGCAACATGTAAAGGAAGAACAATAATGGCCCCAAAACAGAACCTTGAGGGACACCATATTCCACCTTGATGAGAGCAGAGGGCTCATCATTTAACTGCACAAATTGATACCTATCTGACAGGTAGGATTTAAACCAGGAGAGTGCCTGTCCATGCAGTCCATCTAGGTTTTCAAGTCTGCTCAGAAGAGTTTGGTGGTCTATTGTGTCAAACGCAGCACTTAAGTCCAAAAGCGCATCCATGGTCAGCTGATATCAGTAAGTCATTGACAACTTTAATAAGAGCAGTCTCAGTGCTATAGTGTTGCCTAAATCCTGACTGAAAAGTTTCATAGATGTCATTTGATATCAGGAATGAAGTCAGTCTCTGAGCTACAGCTTTCTCTAGAATTTTTGAAAGAAAAGAAAGATTAGAATTTGGTCTGTAGTTGTTGAGATTTTCTGGGTCAAGGTTTGGTTTGTTAGTTAATTACTGCCACTTTTTGAGAAGTTGGCATATAGCCTGATGAAAGAGACAGATTAATAATGTCTAGAATGGATTGCCCCATAACAGGAGGTTATTTAACAAGTTTTGTTGGGATTGGGTCTAATTGGCAAGTAGATGGATTGGAGGACATAACCAATTTAGAAAATTCAGTCCACTCCAGAGCACTAAAGAGTGGCCATAGGACCCTTGTCATGGTAAGCCTGTGCTTTCTGATCAGTGTCCGCTACAGCAGAAGGTGCGATTTTAGTAATTTCATCGCTAATTTTCTCAATCTTCTCAGAGAAAAAGTTCATGAAATCATTACTATTATGGGATGCTGGAGGCTTAGCATTGGTTGCAGTCTGGTTCTTTGTCAGTTTAGCCACTGTATCAAAAATACATTTTGGATTATTCTTATTATGCTCAATCAGATCAGACAAATAGGTTGACCTTGCGGAGGAGAGAGCATATTTGTACTGTACCAGACTGTATTTCCAGGCAGAATAAAATACTTCTAATTTAGTGGATCGCCACTTCCGTTCCAACTTGCGAGAAGCTTGTTTAAGAGCACGTGTGTGGTCAGTATACCATGGTGCAAGCTTCTTTTGGCTAGTTTTTTTCTTTTTGAGAGGCGCAACAACATCAAGAGTGTTGCGCAGGGTGTAATTTAGATTGTCCGTCAGCTGATCAATAGATTGTAGACTAGTGGGATCCTGATTAACAGTAAATGATTCTTGGAACAGGCTGACAAAGTTAGGTATCGTAGAGGAATTTAGGGAGCGACTAAAGTAGAACATTGGTTTTGATCTAATAGCAGTGGTAGCATGAATTTCAAAGAGTCCGTCTCTCATGATCTTTAATCTCTCTGAGAGTCCGGATGCGGACCTCTAACTCAACTATTCTCTCCGCCAATGCTAAATTAAGCTCACACTTATGGCATGTAAAATTAACGTTATCAGTAACATCGGCAGGAGAGCTAAGACTATACATGCTACAACGAGAGCAAAAGAGGGGAGAGGAAGCAGCCATAATTTGTGCTTACCGTATAGGTTGATTAGTCAGGAGTAACCGAACAAGATAAAAAAAATAGAAAAGAGTTTTGTGTTTAAACCAGTATAAAAACCAGTATTAAAATGCAGAAAATGCGGGCAGTGAAACAGCAGGGAAAAGTACGATTTGGAGCAGCAGTGACTACAGCGCGCATCACGTTCAAATGGAAAACAGGAAGTCAGCAAAACAGGAAGTCCTTCCCCCAACCTCTCCCTCACCTAACTCTCCCTCACCCATCTCGCTACCGAAACCTATCACTGCTCTGTCCTCCTTCTCGCCCCTCCGTGACTCAGACATCCTTCAACTTGTTCTCTCCCACCGTCCCACCACCTGCCCTCTTGATCTCATTCCTTCCCCCCTCTTCCAGTCCATTGCTATGGACATCCTCCCCTTTGTCTCCAATGTCATTAACTCCTCTCTTTCCTCTGGCTCTGTCCCCTCTTCCCTCAAATGCGCTCATGTTGTCCCCCTCCTCAAAAAACCCTCTCTGAATCATGCTGTCATCTCAAACTACCGACCTGTCTCTCTCCTCCCATTCCTTTCCAAAACATTAGAGAGGGCTCATCTCTTACAGAACGACCTGCTTGATCCCAACCAATCTGGGTTCAGATTGCTTGAAGCTGTTGTCTTGTGAGCCGCCTATCACACAAGCTGTTGACTCTCACAAACTTGTCTTCTGATTTTGTTGTGGCTTTGGATCTGCCAGACCTCTAACTGTCAGAGTTTCCACCAGTTTCCAAGTGCCTTTTGATGGTGTAGGAAATTACTCACTGTCAAAAAATGCACATGTATATATACTGTATATATTCTATATATATATATATATAACAACATAATATAATAAGTTATGTTAATGCACTAGCTAGCTAGCTGTTAAATGATCAAACCAAACATTTAAACTATTATTTTAACAATTTAAATCACAAATTAGTGAACTAGCATTTCACATCCAGTTAACTACTTACACTAGTTTATGGAGGCTATTTTCCTAACATTTCACATTCATCTATCTGATAGCAATTAACTGCGATATAAAAATCAGATTACATTATGCAAATGCATAGCTATGTGGCATATGAGCATTGTATTAACTAATCACATTGCCAAATAATTTCCAAATAGTGAACATTAGCTAGCTAGCCGATTGATAGCTGGGTAGTATTTAACATTGCCATTAGTTTTGTCTAGTTTTGTCTTCTATGTGCATAGTTAAGTAACATGTAACCTTTGTCATTTGACTCTTGAAAGGTCATAAATGTGTTATATATATGGCCTGGGGGGTTCAGTGTCCATTGTAACTCCTAATGGTAGTTAGCAGTGTCTTTGTTTTAGCTACTGAACATATGTGGAAATTGGACTGACTTTGAGCCAAGGGAACTTTTGTATATCCACGCAGACCACAAAATTATCCGACAGCTCTGTGGCACCGTCAGAGATGCCGTGGTCTACAACAAAATAACAAACATCCTACGCGGACAAGGTATAAGGAGACAGAAGGCCCAGATCATTAGCAAACTGAAAAGTCTGCATAAAAAAATGATTCAAATAAATACATTCTGCATTGACTAATCTATCCAGAATGATAACGTCATGTGGGAACAGACTGTACACTGATTTTTTCTGTATAGGAGACTTATATGGGAATGATGAAAAACACTACCATACCCAGTCCAGCAATGTTGCAGGAAACCATGTGGGATAGGGGCTTTAGAGATACAGGAAAGATTACATTTGAAACAGTACCTACTGCTACAAAATAAACTTTTACTGACTCAAGTCAATTTGACATCCTTTGTACTTGCAATTCTTAAACACAGAATTGTGGTGCAAACAGTGTATTTATTTTACCAGGCTGTTTGTCGACTCCTGTGTTCTACCTCCATGTATTGTATGTAAAATAGTGAATTGTCCAATAATTGTTTCAGCAGTTTTCAATCTTGTATTCTCATGCCACATTTCACATTCTGACATATGCATCACAATCTATTAGCCCCAGTATTTAATTGAGTTCCCTTATTCAATATGATGGTTTCATTCAGATGAAAAAATAAAAAATAAAATAAACCATACAAAAAAAGACAGTCACTTAAAATTCAAGGACATTAGACACAACCTGATCTAGTGTGTTTTCAAATATGATAGATTTACTATACCTACCACTTGAGCTATATGATCACAGCTGACCAAATGTCTTGTATCTGAAAACATCCAGACTGTCTGGCTCCGGAGGAGAGCTGTCTGTATTCTGTATTTAACATCACTGGCTTTACCTAATCCATCTCAGATGCACTGAAGCTGTTGCACTCTGAAAACTGTCACTTTTAGTGAGGTGGTAGCACACAAGGAGTCCAAACTCTTTATTGAGACTGTTGTAGAATTCGAACGCTGCCCCAAAACAGCACAATTGTCAGAGTCTGAGGTAAATACGGTTTATTGTATATAACACAAGTTTAGATACAACAACCTGGCTGAATTTGCGCAAAAACAGTTGCCCCCCTCTTCCGTGCACACATTTTTAATCTCCTCAATTCCTTCTTGGAGGTTGGCCACCACGCCCCCCTGGCTCAACCCCTCCCCCTGGCTTCGTAGAGGCCCATCCTTCTGAGGCCCCTTCAATTTCGCCTTTTTATTCTTTCCCCATTTAACAGATTAATAAAAGGATAAACAGACATAGCCAAATCTTGAGCAAACATACATAGACTTAGGCAGAAATGACCAGCCTTGGGCTGGCATACACGGCCCCTAAACAAATATAACCAACCTTGAGCTGCCCCAACTGTGTATTATGCCTTTGCTTAAATTGTTTAACTTAATAACAGCTTTATTAATACAGGAATACATTTTTGCCCCATACTTTATTCAATGGCCTAATGCCAGTGATCTATAATTTTAATATGCTTGTTATGCAACCCAAATGCTGGCAAAATATGTATATACAGGATCTCTATTACAAAGTTAAACATTTAAAGTGTGGTGGAATTTAGCTCTGTCCCTCTCTGCTTAAGAGCAGCGCTTGGCGGAGCCCATAAATTCAAATGACAGGAGCCCCGTCTTTTGACAGCCCCATCTGGTGGGGTGGGGGTTCTTGATTAAATCGTGAGTGGGGCACAGTCCAACTTCAAGTCTCGGACCTCCCGTGCACATACTTTGTTAGACAGGAATAATTTACGACTGTACTAACGGGTCCGTGGATCTCCAACTCAGATTTACATTTGTCTCCTCTCTGTGTTCATTGTATTTAAGGCCTGTGATCTGTGCCGCCTGCTCGTGTTTTTACGGCCTCAACGTGTCACTTTACCTTATCTACAGACACTATTTATGTTTGTGTGATACTAAAACATCATGCTGGCGGTTATCTGCAGTTAGCCGGCCATACAACCCCAGCCCCAAACAACCCCCCTAGAATCACAGAGGCAAAGTGTGGCCAATGATCTCATACCCTTCAGCAGGCGCTTCCATCCAAAGCGGCCCACAACAGAGAGTACACATTCCACGGCGATGTGGTCCCATTGCATTATACAGGAATATAATAATACAATGCTTCACCTGGGAATTGGCGTCTGAGTCACGAGTCCTGTTTCCTACCCCCTACTGTCCTATCTTCTCAAAAAAATCCACCACATTCCCCCCTCTGTGACTTACAAGTCACAGTCATACATATCATGCCAACAAAATAGAATAAACCTGATCAGCTCACATCGGCTCGTTGATGAGTAAATAACTCAACAGATTCCCTAGTGGCCACTCTGTTGCTTCTCTTGCGCCACTAGTAAACCGATTAGCCCAGCAGCCGTTACTCAGGCTGCGCCCGCACGACTTAGTCAGACTCAAGCTTTGCTGCAGAACGTTGCCAGGGCATGCGAGTACCCTTGTTGTTCATGCATCGTGTGGCGCCCCCACACTGATACCACCTGTCGCTATGGTGGTAGGAGTCTTCCTTTATCGCTCAGGCCGCCTGCATAACACTTACAGGGTAAATCGTGGCCATAAATTCACAACGATGCTCAATGCAAGCTGAGCTCGGTCTAACCTGATTACATGTTCATTCCTAAGCATCATACATTTAAACCTCATACATGGTTACAGGGATAATAAAACCCGCCAGGGTTTAGTTACATGGGGTTACATATAATTGCTAAGCAGGGTAATGTCTTCTCTTCTTTCATGGTCCTGCGTCGAAACCCTTGGAGCCATGGACAGAGGAGAGGTGGCCTTGCATTCACTCGTTGCAGTTCATGATTTTCTCTGGCAGCATGGGTGTGAGATAACTATGTGTGTGTGTTAATCTATCTGCCATAGGTAAGGGAGCATCAGGCTCCTGTGCGTGTTCACGCTTCAGTTCATTTTGCGTATGTATTCAGTGTAAATGTTTTCATCGACCCAGGTGTTCTGCACACCGTAGAGGGTCATTCCCGAGGAGAGGTCGCCTCAGCCCGCATGATGTACAACGTGTCGGATCACTGCCCCTCGTCCCGTTGGCGCCGTCTCCTCCATCCGGGCTGTCACCCACGTAGCCGGCCCGGAACCGGGGATCCTCCCCCAGCTTGCTGGCAAGGGGATGGTAGTTCCAGCACTCCCGACCAGCGCCTCCTCTCACACCGTACTCGCAGAGGCGGTTCCCGAACGGGCAATTGAGTGGGTCCCCTCTGGCATTCACCGGGTTTCCTCTCCTGTCTCGATACTGTTGGGTCCTATTTGGATGACATGTACAGTGAAACACCCCACCCCCTTACGCCGTGCGGCGACACGTCCATTGGTTCACTCCATTCCGGGGCAGCAGGCGTGACCCGCTTCACCTCAGCGTCTGCATCCCCCACGTCCTCTATTGGGCCCACTGTAACCAGAAACTGCTCGCTTGTATTTCCTATTATCTTTCATTAGGGATTGGATAATGGGAATTTAGGCAGCATGAGGCAAACAACAACATCACTGTTACCAATCCTATACTCTCTCCTATGTTTTCCCAACGTTACTTTCCAAGATATATTTAACCAACCCCACCCACTTCGCTATTTCTCCTAATGTATTTTAGCGTGTTTGGTTCTTATAGCCTCCACCCTGTAACTGTTCCTTTACTCTTTGTAATGATAATGTTGTGTGGCTACTAAATTTCTGTTGATTGTACCATAAATGGTTTATCCACTCTGCATCTCTTATGACTTGAATCCAAGGAGAAAATATTGATATAGCCTTGATAGTGGGCGCACTCCTTGCCTTATGTTCTGGTGGAACATTCATAGGGGTGTCTAGACAACTTACCTTTACCTCATCCTGCTCTGTCCCCTGTCGTCTCTGTTGTCCTGCATCTGCGCTGCTTGTAGGTGTCGCCTCTACCCACCGACTAAGCCTATCCACCACCACTAGCATGTCACTTCTTGCTTTGTTCAATTCGTTCAATCCTCTCCACATAATCTATCATGCATCAGGTGGTGGGAGGTGCCTAATCGGCGCAAAGGGTCTTCCTGTTCTTATACGTTACTCAGGTTTCACCCTCTCCTTAGCGTTTGAGCCGCCACCATCCTTGTTAAATAGGGCAACCACCATGTATTCGTACTGCATGTAATTGATGGGACGTATATAGTATTACTGATTGCCCCATCGTCAAAGTGGAGGCTTTTTGATAAGGGAATGCAGCTGCGGCCAATCTCCGATAGCCTGGCACCGAACCTTCCTTCACAGCATGCATTCCAAAGTAGTTTGCCTGACCTTCCCCTACCCCCTATGGGGTCGTAAGGGCTCTTGATTCACGACCCTTAGTCCCATTTCTTATACCTCACCTTCCCCGGCCTGGTCAGCGGATCAGGGCGACACGACGTCTTGCTTCCTTTGTTGCTCATCCTGCTCCTCAAATGGACAAAAATAAATTAAAACACCTTTCCTTTTCCCTTTTTACCCAGGCTGTCGCCCTCAACCTTTCACTTTCTAGTTACTCAATTCATTCGCAGTCATATTCGTTTCCCTTATTTCCCATGAGAGTTTTGCTCATAGTCACATTCAGTTTCCATTGACCTTTTCAATCATGTCCCCCACTATCATCTTGCCTTGTGTTGTACCTTTATTAATGTTGCACTGCTTTACACTGATTTGACCATTCTTATGGTATTGACTCCTACTCCTTCAAAGTTCCCAACCCTAGACCTTTTCAATCACTTACCCACGAGCGGTAAGTGTCACATACAGTTACTCCGCCCAACTCCTCCTAAACTTCCTCCTTTGCCACTTTTGCACTAGAAAACAGTCCCATGAGCGGGACTATTCTATTGCACTGGTGTTTTGCTTACCTAACGTTAATTGTCCAGAAAACAGTCTCACCCTTTATCTCAGGTCAGGATGGTGTCATCCACCACAGACTCCGCAGCTTCCAATGTGGGGCTTCCAATCCTCCTACGAGAATAGAAGGAGAGGGCTTCCCTGACCACCTATTATGGTCAACCGTGCACTGGACCATTGGAATTGCTGCGGCCCCCTCTAGCGGATGTTATCATCACATTACTTTAACTACTTGTTGTTTACCACTTCTATTGTCAAAGGAAGCGAGACTGTGATCTTATGTTTGAAGGTTTTATAATTGCCTCGCCCGTAGGCGAGCGGTCTAACACTCAGATAGCATGAAGAACATCAGAGTATTTAGCTAGTAATAATAATAACCCTCTCTTCCCTGAGATGACTGTTGGCTTTAGGAATTTCGCCCATTGCCCCTGAATTAACTCCTCCCGTGTTGCTATACTTTGGGTAAATCACGAAGCTCATTCCTAAAGGACTGATCTTATCTGACAATCCACTTAGCCCTCTGCTCGCGGGGGTTTCTGTCAGCCTCCACGAGCGGGTTTAACTCCCCCTCCTTCACCATGACACGCCATAACTCACACTTTGGAGAGGTGAGTATCACCAGATCTGTTTTTGGTTGTGCGCGCACGCATCAGAGTGAAATACACCGCCCAAACTGAAAACCCTGAAGCTTTGTGTGTGATGCGTGCATGCCCAAATATGCATTTTTGAAAGAGCACCTTAACCCTACAAAGCTCGAAATGGCGCCGTACCATACATTTCTTTAATTTCATATTCGCCATAAGGTCACCCACCTCGGGCGTATCTGAGATACAAGTTCAGTAAATCTTTTCTAAAAGGAAAACTGCTCCTGCCTATGTGTTTGGGCAGGTTTTTAAATGCACTACTGATTTAAGTTAATAGTGTGCACTACGCTCACTTTTGGGTCTCTCTCCCTTTCCTCCTCCGTTCCCTTTTATTTATTCTAATGTACATCTTGAATGTCTCTATCTATGCATTTTACCCTCCTAATCTATTCCTGGTTTCTTAATTCTGCTTGCACTTGCGGCACTATTATTACTTTATCACTCCTGAACTCGTTTATGTCGGTTATTTTTGAATCTAGACCTTTCAGTCTATTATCAATACTCGTCGATAGGGCACTGATACAAACTGAAATATATCACTGCTCTGCTGTTCGTATTGCTCTCTAAAATGTATAATCTGTGTTTTTCACTATTAACAACAAGTCTCCATTTACTACCCCATAAACTCATGAGATTCAGCATGTTTTGCGATTAAACCCTTTCTCGGCAATCAACACAATGTCATGAGCGTACAACAGAATACTTAACCCTCTGAGGTCCGTGCTAAGCTTAGAGGAGGTTTTTGATTTTGGCATGGTCTGATATTTATCTCAATTTCATCAACTTAACACACACTTACTCCAAAGTGTTTGATATTTTTATTTGAAGGACAATCACAGCTACATTTATATGCCATCAATAGTGTGGTCAGTATCATATGCAGCTTGTAAATAGATCTACAAACACACAAGTTATAAAGAGTAAATTTTTCTGCCGTCACAAAAGTTGTGAAAGCACACACTAAACTATAGTGACGAATTGTTTTGCCAATATGCGTTTGTTCATCAAGGTCTTGTTTATGTAAGGGTGTGAAAATAGTTTAGCACATCTGAGATCTAAATAGCTAAAAACCTGTTTTTATCAGAACTGGTCACATTTATTTCAGGCTGTGGGAGGGCTATATGCTAATTTCAAGAATATTCATGATCCACACCTGAGGCTTGTCCACACCTGTAAAATCTGTCAGATGGGCCATCTCTCTCTCAAAGGCCGCCAGACAAAGAGAAAAGCCATCAGAGTAAGCAATAGTCAGTGAGCCATGCAGAAAGTTTTTTTCATTTGGGAAGATTCATTGAAAACAAACTATATACAAAACATTCCAAATTAAAACATGGTGAGACAATTTGTTCTTTCACAGTCTTTGGTGCCACTTCTCAAAACAGTTTCTGGTCAACTGTAGACACAAGGGAACGTCACAAACCGCTGTTTCCCGACATCTTGCAGAGTACACATTTATTGCAACCAACAGAAGCCAATTTGCCAACATCCAGAGTGTTTGGCAGTGGACACAGGCACATGATCAAAAGTAGCCCGTTTTCTGGGTTTAAGATATTTATCGTTAAACGTCTGTCGGAAAACGAAAGCAAAATCCGTGTCTGCGAAGACACGGAAAGACAAACAAAACAAAACCAACGAACAGGAACAAACAAATCAAAGTAAACAGGTAAATCCACGTATCCAAAACGTGGTATAAACTAAACGCTGGGAATCTAAACAACAACAAGCACACGAACAAACAAGTTCTCGAGAGGCAAGAAACATTAATCACAATAGGTATTATCAAGCTAAGCTAGATAATGTCCAAGCGCGCGAAACAGAATGCCAGCTGGTTAAATATCCTCCCGTTAATTATTCGCAGCAGTCGAATACTTTTCACGAGTATTTGAAAATATGGTAAATAAAATAAATATCAGCATACACCGTCTGTTGCTGGCAGCTCGCAACCGTAAACACAGACAAGATCCGATATAATGTCGGGACATTGTTTACGCTGCAATTTAACACACGGAATTCATATATTGAATATATATACGAGTATTTGATAACATGGCAGATCAAATATAGTTACTTACTCTTCGTCAGTTATTGTCTTCGTCGCTTTCCATCGATGCTCTCAAACACTGCAGCGCAGAAAATCTTTCCATCTTGAATAAAATTGTATGTCTGTATAAAATCTTGCTTCAAATTGTCGGGACAGTTTGTGTTTGTTTACGCCGGCGTTTTCACACATGGCCCCACGCCCCTCCCCACACCTCCCGAAACTCGCACCTAGTTACCATGTCAATAGAAGGGGGACGGTACTAAAAGGTAAAAACAGAGTAAAAAACAAGGTTTACTTTTGGTCTAATTAACCTAATTTAAAAAATCCCATTTGATTTGCCAGTGCTCAAATCGGAAAGTCGCGATTCTAAGGTTTCTGTCAATGTTTTTGTCGCGTGTGTATGATAAAATATCGCGAAGTTAGAAATAGTAATATACTTTTATTGCTGCTGGGAGCGGCGCCGCTCCCGTCGACCTCAGGGGGTTAAGTTCACATTGTCAATCAATATACCTAGATTCCCTGCTTCACCCCAAATGGAGTAGGAAACCAGTCGATCCTAAAATTATTTAACTGTAGACATGCAACTGGGGTTTTATACCAGACTTTGATGGCATTATAAATTTATCATCAATACCAGAAGAAATTAACTTATACTCCGAAAGATCTTTATTGATGCAATCAAAAGCTTTCTTAAGGTCAACAAACCAAGCGAACATGACTTTACCCTCTTGCAGTTGCGCTCTCACCACAGAGGATATGACATAAATATGATCAATACTTGCCCTATTTTTCCTACAACCATTCTGCTCATCCACCAACATTCCATGACAATCTAGGTAATTATTAAGTCTATTACTAAGGACACCTGAATACAATTTATAAACTGTACTGATCAAACTGATGCCTCTATAAGTTAAAGGAACTCTCGGATCAGCTTTTGAAGATTTAGGGATGGGTTTGATTATAGATTTATTCCACACAGATGGAATAATGCCACTATGAAAGCACGTTTGACATAAACAATGTAAAATATTCAACATATTAGGAGTTTTAAGGACCTCATTAGGGGGTCCTCAAAACCCACAGCTTTATTTAGTTTAGCTCTATCTACCACCCGCTGCACCTCCTCTAGTGGGATTGTGAGTGTCACTATTCAGCATATGGTGGGGATATGATGTATTACTCATCCCGTTTTCAAGATCACATTTTTTGATTTACCGATCTCATCTAAGAAGTGACCATCAAATAGAGGGAGACTACTACATGCATACAAATTACTATAATCTGTTTCCCACTTCTTTAATCACTTGGTCGGTCTCAAATGACGATTCACCATTTTTCCAATAACTGAGATCCTAACTGCAGTGTCCAAACACGCAGTTTCGTTACACACATGTTCCAAATACGCTCACCCTCCATTTCCACTCGGGCTGAAAATAGTTGCGACGAGATGACACTTGTTGTTCTTATCTAACAGCATCACAGTTGTAAACCGGAATTTTGCTTAGTTATTCCATCCCATTTATAACATTTTATGAGTCTGTTCCCGACGTGATACTACGGTATTGCCAATGCCAATAATTCGTTCGCTGTTTATTTACAACATGCGGAAAAAAGCTTCTCAAACCGCAACTCAAAATTCAGCGCCGGGAGAATAGTATTCCCACTTTGAACATAAGTATTTTAACTAATCATTGTTTATTTTCTTAACTTAGTATATACTTCCTTCCTTTATCTTCAGTATACGTTGTCTTAACTGACGCTCTACACTGGTTCACTACTACACTGGACAGCGTATTAGCTATACCGGGGGAGCGAGTTGGGGAAGGAAAATATATTTTAAATTAACCTGAAAATTAGGAATTGAAAGGGCTCAGATAAACTAGCACAAAAGAGTAACACTTAGATGGTGTATGAATAAAACCGACAAACTATCGAACCTTGAATTTGAAAACACCTTAACTGGTAATACCAAGACCCACTCTTATTCCTGCTCTGTTATTTGCTCGGACTTCTCCACTCCACTCCGCCTGACCCCCCTTCATGCGCTCACTCCGCGCTCCTAATGAGCTGTCTATTGGGAGAAATATGCAGGCGTCCGCTACTAATAACGTTACATGAGGGGTAGATCTCGGGACCTGGACCCAGTCGCATGCTTTCCAACTATGTGCATCAATAGCGCTTTGATATCCCCGAGAGCTAACCTGACTCCCCCTGTACTTTCTTCTAGAGACACAATCCATTTACTGGCTCCTTCTGTGAGGGCCGGCAGTCGTCCTGCTAACCCCACCATGTCCATAAAGGACCAGGGTACATACTGTATTCGGCCTGCTTTCTCTACTAGGGGGAATTGCGGTATCACTTCCTCCTCACTCTCACTAATTATGCTGCTTCTAGGAGTGGATATGTTCTGTACTTTCGGTTTAACAGTACGAGTGCTTTGCTTTTCTTCTTCTCCCCTCTAACTACTACCCTATCATATACCTGTCGATCTGCCACTTCCTCTGAATTGTCACTCTCCGGTTCAGGTTCTTTTCCCAATCTTGAATGGTAACTGCCTACCTGTTCTGATTCTTTTCCTCTGTGTATATGATACTGCACTCGGTTTGGGGTTTTCTTGCGCCGCATTATCTCTATCTCGGGCCTCAGCATCCTCATTTCGCAACACCATTTTAACTATTCCTTTTATCGGTTCTAATTCCACTGTTCCCTCAATCTCCATTGCGTCTTCTTCCTCACCTCTTATTATATACTGGCCTGCCCTAAAGGGATTTTTGTCAGAAGGATAAGGTGGAGGACTCGGCATAGGGTTTGATGCTACTTGTTCTTGCTCCTTATCTTTCTCTTCCAACATACTCCTTATTGTCTTAACTGACTCCCTGTACTGGCGCCCTTCTTGTTTAAACCATTGCAACACCTCCTGCTCTTTAGCTCTTTTACCAATGCGCTTACTGCTCGTATCATGAGGTTTATGATGCTTTATAAGAGTCTCTACCTCCTCACAGCTAACCAAATCAAAGGTGCCCTCGCTTGGCCACTGTTGGCTCCTGTAGTTCTCTTATTCCACAGTTTCATGTAGCGCTGAATCTGCTTTCTGTGTTCAGGATGGCGTTTCGATATCACTTCTACTGGCGTGAATATACCCCCTCTGCAGCGCCTTCCCTTCCTCCCATCTTCCCTGCCTTGGCTCCCATGCTCTACTCAGCGTGTCACTTCTTGGTTATTGCGTAAAAACTTATTTTGGCTTACGTCACAACTTTAGTAATATGTTCAAACTTTATTGGCACTTACTTGGCTATCCTTAAAACAAGAGCCGGTCAGGTAGGGAGGTCACTTCGTTTGCCTGAACAACCAAACCAAACCCCTATCGGCTACAAGATAACATATACCAAACCCAGCTCCTATCCTGGGAAGAAGTTTAAACAATTTGGAAAAGCGAGTTGGAATGGAAAAATAACCTAAACCCAACTATTCAGAAAGGGAAGTTCTTAACAGAAACCAGGGCGCTGTATATGAATGGAAACAAGAAATCTAAAATAAATCAAAATAAAGACACTCAAAAACGTGAACAATGATTTGCGCCTCCACCAAAATCTAAATATAACCCGAAATATAGGAAGGCGGGTGTAAATGGAAATCCACAAACGAAACCTAGGAAACGTGTTTAAATGAAAAACAAACCGAACAAGGAACAACGTAAAGCGTATAAATACGAATACCGATAAATGCGCTCAACAGACAATCCCAAAGCTAAACCATACTATCGCTGCTAAAACAGAGAAAGGCTATAATCCAAAACATACGAAAACACACTAAAAGGGAAACTGAAGCTAAACCCGTGAAACAATCAAATTAAAATAAGAAAATGCCTACGTGGAAACATAAAACTAAAACACTTTACCCAATAAATCAATGATAAACCACACACAATTATTAATAAACACCGAAAGTACACTAAAATTGGGGAAAATAAAGATAAAGTGAAAATCAATAAACCTACTCCAACTATTAAGGGATTACGAATCGCAAAGGGAAACTTAATAAACGCAAAAGGGCGGGTCAGGAACATCAACAGAATCACGCAGGCTACTAATAAGTCAGATGTAAAACATTCGCCTGCGAATCGCTAAAACCCCCAAATCCCTTCTGCGCTAGCAGTAGTCTAAGAGCTGCGCATGCCGACAGCTCTAAAACCACTAAAGTTTGCCACTTCTTATTATCTCCCTGGGTCTAATACACTTCGCGAAGTGCCAAAGTTTCAAAACGTGCAAGTGCTGCTTTAGTAACCTCCACCTCTTGACTCCGTTAACAAACGGAGCTCCGATTTTCCCAAGTTTTTCACTGCCCGTTAGCTTGTCAACGCAAGAAGATAAATCAAACCCGCTAGCTAGACCTAGGAAATCCCCCCTCTATCTGAGGCATCCCCAAGCAATGGCTTATCACAGCGCAAATAGACAATGTCTCCACGCTGCATACACTAAATATTCCCCTGTTAATACAACCTATCCAACTATTAAGTGTTTCCCAACAATAATGCATCAACCTTCTCCGCACTTTTGCGAAACAACACACTTAACTCGCTGTATACCTTGTATTCTAGATAGCACCACAACACGAATACCCAAATATCCACAATTAATTTCACAGCCTGCATAAAGTTGATTGTAAATGCTTGTCGTAACTAAGTCCCCTTGATTTAATGTCTAAGGCAAATACAATATGTGTTTTATACTTTATTTTTATCGCCGATTTCCTATGCGGTTAATAAACATTAACTTTTACTCTCTTATTTACGGGCTCATTCGACTATTTCCTGGGGCTCATTTATTCACAGTCCTTATCCTAATAGACCGGAATCTTGACAAGCTTATTGCAAAGTTTACCACAACTTTATACCGGCTGTAATCTAACACCTGCGTAACTCTGCAAAATATCACTGCAGCACACACGCCACACATCCAAACCCCAGCTCATATCAGCAGGCAATATTAGTAATAATTCGGCCGATTCAACATACAACATAGAGAGACGTCCCAAACCACAAAAGACTCACAGACACTAACGGCGTACGCAAAACACAAACAGCACATACAGCTCACGTATGATTGCACAAAACACATACAACAGTTTCATCACATATATAGCAGTTTGTACACTCATTCCAACTTCACAACTCCCTCAAACCTGACTAGCGGCCACAAGTCACCGTTAGTGGCACGGGGCAATCTGCGTACTACAATTAACTTTTAGCAGCGCGAACCGTAATTACATTTAACAGCCCCCCGTCATTTGCACACTGGCAAGCGCTTGGTCATAACTCACTCCGAGCCCAATCATTTGTTACCGGCCACACCGCTTGCACACACAGGCAAGCGCTTGGTTTTAGTCCGTCCTGGACTTTAACCAAGTGTAGTCCGTCCTGGACTTAGGCCAAGTGTTGTCGACAACGATGCTTGAACCCGTCCTGAGTTCTAGTCCGTCCTGGACTTTGGCCAAATGTGTCCGTCCTGGACTTTGGCCAAACGTTGTCGACAACAATGCCTGAACCCGTCCTGAGCGACCGTCTGTCTAGTCCGTCCTGGACTTTGGCCAAGTGTTGTCGACAAGATGCCTGAACCCGTCCTGAGTTCTAGTCCGTCCTGGACTTTGGCCAAGTGTGTCCGTCCTGGACTTTGGCCAAGTATTGTCGACAACAATGTTTGAACCCGTCCTGAGTTCTAGTCCGTCCTGGACTTTGGCCAAGTGTTGTCGACAAGATGCCTGAACCCGTCCTGAGTTCTAGTCCGTCCTGGACTTTGGCAAGTATTGTCGACAACAATGTTTGAACCCGTCCTGAGTTCTAGTCCGTCCTGGACTTTGGCCAAGTATTGTCGACAACAATGTTTGAACCCGTCCTGAGTTCTAGTCCGTCCTGGACTTTGGCCAAGTGTTGTCCGTCCTGGACTTTGGCCAATTGTTGTCGACAACGACGTTGGAAGCGCCTGGTCGCTTGCGCACACAGGCAAGCGCTCTAGACGTGGACCTTATGCTTTTACCAATGACGCTAGTCAGTGTCACCAGTTCCTCTGCAGAGGCGACTTTGTGACATGCCCTCTCATACTCGCATACACCTCAATTCATTCAAACACACAAAACATAAAATTACCTCAGACTCCGTACGCCCTTTAATTTAGGTTCTTTGGAGGAGAGACCTCCCGCAACGCAGCCCGAGCGGACCCACTGCTCCCAAATGCAACCGTCTTGCAGATTTTTTAAATAGGCTCTGCTTACCTTTTCACTCTGGCCAGGGTTGCATCGACAGCAGCGGTGCCGCCCAGATCTCCGTGTCTCGTGCCTCTCCGCGCTGGCTCGCCATTAATGTTGTAGAATTCGAACGCTGCCCCAAAACAGCACAATTGTCAGAGTCTGAGGTAAATACGGTTTATTGTATATAACACAAGTTTAGATACAACAACCTGGCTGAATTTGCGCAAAAACAGTTGCCCCCCTCTTCCGTGCACACATTTTTAATCTCCTCAATTCCTTCTTGGAGGTTGGCCACCACGCCCCCCTGGCTCAACCCCTCCCCCTGGCTTCGTAGAGGCCCATCCTTCTGAGGCCCCTTCAATTTCGCCTTTTTATTCTTTCCCCATTTAACAGATTAATAAAAGGATAAACAGACATAGCCAAATCTTGAGCAAACATACATAGACTTAGGCAGAAATGACCAGCCTTGGGCTGGCATACACGGCCCTAAACAAATATAACCAACCTTGAGCTGCCCCAACTGTGTATTATGCCTTTGCTTAAATTGTTTAACTTAATAACAGCTTTATTAATACAGGAATACATTTTTGCCCCATACTTTATTCAATGGCCTAATGCCAGTGATCTATAATTTTAATATGCTTGTTATGCAACCCAAATGCTGGCAAAATATGTATATACAGGATCTCTATTACAAAGTTAAACATTTAAAGTGTGGTGGAATTTAGCTCTGTCCTCTCTGCTTAAGAGCAGCGCTTGGCCGGAGCCCATAAATTCAAATGACAGGAGCCCCGTCTTTTGACAGCCCCATCTGGTGGGGTGGGGGTTCTGATTAAATAAATGAGTGGGGCACAGTCCAACTTCAAGTCTCGGACCTCCCGTGCACATACTTTGTTAGACAGGAATAATTTACGACTGTACTAACGGGTCCGTGGATCTCCAACTCAGATTTACATTTGGTCTCCTCTCTGTGTTCATTGTATTTAAGGCCTGTGATCTGTGCCGCCTGCTCGTGCTTTACGGCCTCAACGTGTCACTTTACCTTATCTACAGACACTATTTATGTTTGTGTGATACTAAAACATCATGCTGGCGGTTATCTGCAGTTAGCCGGCCATACAACCCCAGCCCCAAACAACCCCCCTAGAATCACAGAGGCAAAGTGTGGCCAATGATCTCATACCCTTCAGCAGGCGCTTCCATCCAAAGCGGCCCACAACAGAGAGTACACACATTCCACGGCGATGTGGTCCCATTGCATTATACAGGAATATAATAATACAATGCTTCACCTGGGAATTGGCGTCTGAGTCACGAGTCCTGTTTCCTACCCCCCTACTGTCCTATCTTCTCAAAAAATCCACCACAAGACGTATGTTTGAGGATTCAGTTTTACCTAAATAAAGGAACAGCAGCTCAGTTAAGCTAGTTATTCGCTCTAGCAGACCACAGCAAGAGCTATGAGCAAGTATTATACTTCTCTTAGATCTTTACAAGATGTATTTCTCATTAGATGGGTTTTTTTCTGAAATCCCTGGCGACATTTCAGGAATGGTGCAGGATAGTTCGCTTATGTATCCCTACCTACTGTACTGCATTGTAGGGGTACATTATAAATGTACAGTTCTTTAAAATTACTGCTGTTATAACTAAGCCATATTGCCAGCAAGGCCTTCAACTGTCACGCCCAAGCAAAATTGATTGAGCAACTAAACCTTAGGATTAGGTTTAAGGCATTCTAATAGAATAGATCCCCATGCAGGCTGCCAGATGCTTCAGAAGAGAAGAACTTCACAGGAAGAGACTTACCTCAGTGTGCAGAGTAATTTGGTCATTCTAAGAGCATAGATCAAATTGACAGTTTTTTAAAATCATTATTATTGGTGGAGAATAAACATTTATAGCTGGCATTGAATGGAAATTGCATGTTTGGAGACAGATGATAGTGAGGAAGTCTGGCAGAGCAGAGGACATGCACTCCATAGCTGCACGCTTCTCTGCCTCACTCACACTGCAGACCTCAGGCCAAAGGGTACCCACATCACAGAGACCCAGAAGCAGATTCCAGGATATGCAATCCAGCTCCTGGCCCAGGCAGCTCTGTGGTCCAACACATTTATTATTTTCTGGAACAGGAAACATGTGCAGAGTGCCAGAATTGCCATGTAGACTAGGATGTGGCTCAGAACCAAATGCACCCCAAAGTTGAAGAAGGGGACTGGATACTAAGATCAGTTTGCTTTAGGTCAAAAGCATGGACTATGAATTCAAAGTGTAACAGACAGTGTTCAGCACTTTAGTAATTCTTAAGCATCACCCCCTATATGACGTAAAGTACTTCCTAGTCAAGTAAGCCATTTAGGCTGATTTATGTTTGTGGGTATATAAAGATCTTGGAGACGCTTCCGAATTAAGCTGATTTCCTGGTTTCTGATTCTGCTCCACGGTGTTTCAGGTCTTTTGTTATACACTTGAGGTATGTTTACATTTGCCAAACAAGACTTTGCCTGCTTCTATGTATATTTAATACATTAATGTATTTGTAACATGTTGCAATAGGAAATCGTAGGTTGCGCAGTGGGAGCAGTAGTGCTTAACGTTGGCAGGACGAGACTCCACACCGACTGAGGTAACTGATATTTCGGTGTTTTATTTAACGGTACATGTAGGAGTACGCATTGACTAAAGTATGTGCTTTAAATATTTATTGTATTAAAGTGTATTAGCGGTAAATGTAGGAACGCGTTTCCGAGGTAATGTAATGTATTCCAATGTTAGCATTGTCCTATGCGTATTTTATAATAATGGGCCATGTGTCTCTGTTTCTAGGCTCACCTAGCTGCTGTTTTACCTATATTAGCGTTTTGCTTTCCCATTGTGGTTACAACGTGGCCTTGTGTACTTTTGATGTTCCCAATTACTCTGTGGGAACTGGGTGAGGCTGGTGTGGTGTGTGCTACTTAATGTGAAACATTAACTGCAGTTTGGGACATTATTACTAAACCATTGACTTGTTTGATTACTAGTTGTACGATTTATCTAGTGCTACCTATTGATGATTACCTTGACCTTTCTCAGCATAGACTGATTTGAGTCCAGCCATAGTGGTTTGTTTTCCTGAACTAGTGCAGTTTGCATGTCTTTTGTTTATTCTGATAAAGCCAACTGTTTCTCATTGCATATTACATTTTAGCACCACATTCATACTAACATTGTGTATCTTCTAGTGGCCTGCCCAAAGAGCTGACTAGTGGGGGTGGTTATAGAACAGGAGGCCCCTTCCCTTCACTGCATGTTTTTTTGTGATATTTACCTCTAACACTGTCTTCCACTTTTTCTTCATAGAGTGCAGTGTGTGCGTGGTGTGTGCGTGGTATTTGCTGTTTCGGCCTTGCTAATAGATTTGTTTATAATACATTTGTATACCCCTTTTTGATAATCTGCATTGTTCCTGCCTCTTCCTCTTACTCATCACCCTTTTTTATAATTCTTGAAACTATAAATAAAATGTAATCTTTTTCACTTTGAACTTGCGTCTCTGCTCCATTCATTTAGTTTTGACACTACCCACTAGAAAGCTTTACAGCTTAGAACAAGAATAAACTTTGTTAAGATAAAAGACTGGGAGCAAAGAAACCATCGATCAAAGAGAGAGACTTGAGTGTTCAAACACAGTCGTTATAACTTTCTGTCTAAGGATGTCTGCGAGTTAGACTTCTTACTTCAACAGGAATTTTTTTAACACTGAGTTACGAAGCATTTATGTACTGGCTAGGCCTCGCATCCTCGTTAATGAGACTCTACTACTGACTGGAGAGAGCAGCGACCAATCAGCATCCTGATATGGCTCTCTCATTCAGACAGCAAGGGAAAAAAATTAACAGCTCATATGGATGGCAGGATGTCATGCTATCGTACTCACGGGGAAAACTCCCAGGACCTCATAACACTGTATGGTACTGCAAAAGCTATGTAAAAGGTGCTGAAGGCAATTATTGACAGATTTTATTTCAGTTAAAAATGTGAAAACTGTTGTTGCATTACATTACATTTTACATTTTAAGCATTTAGCAGACGCTCTTATCCAGAGCAACTTACAAGATGTTCATAAATACATGGTAGGAACAATCATAGTTTGCGCAAGAGATCAGTGCAGTAATACAGCAACAGACATCCTTGCAGGCAGTTGCGTACCATACCTGTAACACTGGGAAGGAAAAGGTTAGTAATTCTTTATTTTGTTTTTATTTATTTAATTGAGTAAGCAAGGATACAAAGTGTTGAGCAAGTAGGCAGTGGTGATGACAATTAGCTAGATGTATAGAATTCAGTGGTAGTGGAGTCTGAAAAGGTGGGTTTTGAGTCTCTTGTGGAAGATCGCAAGTGATTCTGGGGTCCGGACTGATGTCGTTCCACCACCGTGGGGTCAGGACAGCGAAGAGACGAGACCGTGAGGAGCGGCTGCCAGTGGGACAGTCAGTTTGCCAGAGCAGGCAGAGCAGAGCGGTCTGGCTGAGGTGTAGGGAGTGATGAGTGACTAATATTGTTGGTATGATATTGGTAAGACAATTTACAACAGCCATTGTCATTTGAAATTATATGAATTTATAAAGCCGTATGTCACACGCCATGTGACAAACCCTGGACGGGGACAGAGCAGTCCAGACACGTAGTGGAGTTTGCCGGTCTACGGACCGGATTTTTATTTCTTTCTTTTTGGAGCGTTCTCTGTTCCCACACTGGGCAGAGAACGAGCACCGGGAGCGTACAATAACACAAACACAAACAAACACGTTACCCTAGTTGGGGCGAAGCTTTCGGGTAACTAACTGAAAATAACAAAACCAAATTAAACAATATCGAACCGGCACTTTTCAGTTTGTTCGATCTCTTCACTTTCGCTTTTCTTTTTCGCTCCTCGGTCTCAAAACACCTCTCCCTCCTGGTTCCAGCCACCTACTGAAGGGAGCAGAGCAGTCTTAAAGCACACAGATGTAATTATTATACACAGGACCGGTGTGTGTGCGCTTACTGCTCTGCCAGTAGGCGTGGCCGGTAATCGTCCTGATTAGCTGCCGAGACCGGCGCCTTCCGCATCATATTATAGATTTTAATCAGTAATCCTAATTGTTTAGATGGATTATTTATTTTAAATTTAGCTATATTTATCATGATCTATTAGCCATCTCTAGGCATATCTCAATGGCTTTCAGCTGTTGAGGTCTCAGTAAATGCACCCTTTAAACATCACAGCTGCACATTCATTGATTTATTTTCAGCTGGATAAATATTATAATTATTTATTTATTTATGTGTGCCACTTTTTATTTTGGTGCATCCTAAGGGGTAGCAGAAATGGGTCATATCAAGAATCATAGAACAAAACAATGCATAATTCAACAAACCTCCTGTGTCTGCTTGTAACCCGAGAGACTGACATGGGCTTTTTAACAGGAGGTAAAGGCTCCAATGTCAATTAAATCTTACCAGCTGCCAAACAACCGTGACCACCACTGGGAAACACTGCACAAAAACAAACATTGTTCATATTCCAAGAGCAAACCAGTATATTGCAAGAATGTTTTTGTCAGGTTTGTGAGACAGTGTGACAGTTGATACCCATAGCTATGATGCCAATTATAATGATTTCCGTTGTTATTGTTCACATTCTATTTGTAATGATCATATTTAATTTCATGGAAGCATGAAATGTGTGAGTTGAATAACGTAATGTAGCTTTAAATGGGTTGAATGGAAGGATGTTCCCTAGTTATTGCCTTAAATCATAAACTTGGCCACACCTGCCCTCAACTCTAACTAGAAGTGCTGTAACTAGCTTGTGATTGTCAGAACACTGTAACTTCAATGACTAGAGGGGGTAAAATCCAGGATTTAATAGCACCTTGATGTCTACAAGCATTTAAATTAATGTGGATTTCATTTAAACACACACCACATTATGGGGTTATAGATTATTTTGTCAGAACAGCTGGTTTCAATTTTTAAGAGAAGTAAAAGCAAATAAAATGAATATGTTGGATGTGTGCTATTCATAAGCATTTCACCAGAAATCTGTTAAATATTATTTAGGCTTATTCCCCTTTTACATTTTTACATTTTAAGCATTTAGCAGACGCTCTTATCCAGAGCGACTTACAAGATGTGCATTAATCATAGTTCGCGCAAGAGATCAGTGCAGTAATACAGTGATAGATGTTGTAGGCAACTGCATACCATACCTGTAGCACTGGGAAGGAAAAGGTTAGGGTTTTTTTAAATAAATGAGGGATACATATAGAAAAAGTATTGAACAAGTAGGCAGTGGTGATGACAATTGGCTAAATGTACCGAATTTAGTGGTGTGGAGTCTGAAAGGATGGGTTTTGAGTCTCTTGCGGAAGACCGCAAGTGATTCCGCGGTCCTGACCCATTGCAGAAGGTCATTTCACCACCGAGGGGTCAGGACAGAGAAGAAGCGAGACCGCGAGTAGCTGCTGCCGGGCGCCCAGAGGGATGGGACAGTCAGTTTGCCAGTGGAGGCAGAGCGGAGTGGTCTGGCTGGGGTGTAGGGTGTGATGAGTGTCTGGAGGTAAAGGGAAGCAGTTCCTCTAGCCGCTTGAAAAGCAATTGAATTTGATGCATGCTGCAATGGGGAGCCAGTGCAGAGAGGAGAGTAGAGGGGTGACATAGGTGAACTTAGGTTGATTGAACACCAGACATGCCAGGTCAGTCAGGTAGGACTTGCATATCAGTGCAAATGCAGCTGACAGGTTGAAGAGGAGGAGGACAGAGCTGAGAGATTGGAACTTTGGGACTGTAGAGCCTCAGCAACCGTGAGCAGAACAGTCTCTATGGAGTGGCTTGCCTTGAACCCAGATTGGTTAGGATCAAGCAGGTCATTCTGTAGGAAATAAGCAGACAGTTGGTTACAGACAGCCCGTTCTAGTGTTTCGGAAAGGGATGAGAGGAGAGAGACAGGTCGGTCGTTAGAAATGACAGCAGGATTCAGAGAGGGTTTTTTGAGGAGGAGGACAACATGGGCGCTTTTGAGGGGAAGGGGACAGAGCCAGAGGAAAGAGAGTAGTTGATAACATTGGAGACAAAGGGGAGGATGTCCATAGCAATGGACTGGAAGAGGGGGAAAGGAATAGGATTGAGAGGGCAGGTGGTAGGACGGTGGGAGTGAACAAGTTGAAGGATGTCTGATTCAGGGAGGAGTGAGAAGGAAGACAGGGGGGTGAGAAGTTTAGGTAGCGAGATGGGTGAGGGAGGGTTAGGTGAGGGAGGGGATGGGAGGAAGGAGTTGTAAATGTCATCAACCTTCATGCGAAAAAAGGATGCAAAGTCATCCATGGTTAGAGAGGAAGGGGATGGGGGAGGAGGAGGGGTGAGGAGAGAGGAAAACGTAGAGTACAGTTTGTGAGGATTAGAAGCAGAAGACTGAATCTGCTGCCTACACCTTCTCCCACACTCCACGATCCACAGGTAGAGGTGGAGGGACAGGTATACTGATCTCCCCCCTGTGGAGATTTGGTATTGTTCCTCTTCCTCACTTTTCACCCTCCTCCTTTGAATTTCATGCTGTCACTGTCACTGTGCCATGTAAACTGCACATCATTGTTCTTTATCGCCCTCCAGGTCCACTGGGGAGTTTCATAGATGAGATGGATGCCCTACTCAGCGCTTTCCCTGAGGACGGCACTCCCGTCTTACTCCTCGGTGACTTCAACCTGCCGCTGGAGACCTCTCAGGCCTCTGCATTCCTCCCCCTGCTTCGACTTCACCCTCCCTGAATTCCCATCCACCCACAAGGCCGGTAACCAACTGGACCTGATCTTCACTAGGAACTGTGCATCACCCAACATTACGGTATCTCCTCTGCATGTGTCTGACCATTGCTTTGTGTCTTTCTCCCTCCCTCTCCCCTCTGTGCCTAAACCATCCTCACCTGCTCCCACTGTCCTTGTCCGTCGCAACCTCCGCTCTCTCTCCCCCGCTGCCCTGGCGGCTACTGTTCTATCTTCTCTTCCCCCTACTGATGCCTTCTCTCACCTACCTGCTGAGGAGGCATCGTCCACCCAACTTTCCTCTCTCTCCTCCTCCTTTGACTCTCACTGTCCTCTATCTACTAAACCTGCGCGCCTCTGACCCCCCGCCCCCTGGCTAACCGACTCCATTCGGGCTAACAGACTGAAACTGCGAGCGGCAGAAAGGAAATGGAGGAAATCAAAATAAAGTAGCTCTGACTGACTTCGACACACTCCTGGCTTCCTTCTCCTCTAACCTCTCCTCTGCTAAGTTTGCATTTTTCCTTTCCAAAATTCAATCTTCAGTTTCTAACCCTCGTAAACTCTACTCTACGTTTTCTTCTCTCCTCACCCCTCCTCCTCCCCCACCCCCCTCCTCCCTAACTGCGGATGACTTTGCATCCTTCTTTCACGAGAAGGTTGATGTCATTCGCAACTCCTTCCCCCCAACCTCTCCCTCACCCATCTCGCTACCTAAACCTCTCACCCCTCTGTCCTCCTTCTCGCCCTTCCCTGACTCAGACATCCTTCAACTTGTCCTCTCCCACCGTCCCACCACCTGCCCTCTTGATCCCATTCCTTCCCCCCTCTTCCAGTCCATTGCTATGGACATCATCCCCTTTGTCTCCAATGTCATTAACTCCTCTCTTTCCTCTGGCTCTGTCCCCTCTTTCCTCAAATGTGCTCATGTTGTCCCCCTCCTCAAAAAACCCTCTCTGAATCCTGCTGTTATTTCAAACTACCGACCTGTCTCTCTCCTCCCATTCCTTTCCAAAACGTTAGAGCGGGCTGTCTATAACCAACTGTCTGCTCATCTCTTACAGAACGACTTGCTTGATCCCAACCAATCTGGGTTCAGAGCAGGCCACTCTACAGAGACTGCTCTCCTTGCTGTCACTGAGGCTCTTCATGGGGCTAAGTCCCAATCCCTTAGCTCCTCCCTCCTTCTCCTCGACCTGTCGGCAGTATTCGACACGGTGGACCACCGGATCCTGCTCTCATCTCTCGTCGAGATGGGAATCTCTGGATCTGCGTTGACATGGCTCGAGTCCTACCTGGCTGACCGGTCGTACCAGGTGGCCTGGAGAGGATCCCTCTCCTCTCCCCACACCCTCTCTACCGGAGTCCTGCAGGGCTCGGTGCTAGGCCCCGTCCTATTTTCTCTGTACACCAAGTCACTGTTTCTGCTCATGGTTTTTCCTATCACTGTTATGCTGATGACACTCAACTGTTTCTCTCCTTCTCTCCATCTGATACCCACGTCCTGGCACAGATCTCTGCATGCCTGGCTGACATCTCCGCATGGATGTCCACCCACCACCTGAAGCTGAACCTGGGGAAGACAGAGCTGCTCTTCCTCCCAGCGAAGGGCTCCCCAATGATTTATGCGTCAATCACCGTGGAAGGCTCCATAGTGTCTAGTGTCTGCCAGGAGTCTTGGGGTAAACCTGGACAACCACCTGTGCTTCTCGAGCCATACTGCAGCGATCACTCGGACCTGCCGTTTCTCCCTCCACAACATCCGGAGGATCCGACCGTTCCTCACCCAAGAGGCCACTCAACTCCTGGTCCAGGCCCTGGTGATCTCACGTCTGGACTACTGCAATTCCTTGCTGGCAGGCCTTCCGGCCTGTGCCATCAAGCCACTGCAACTAGTCCAGAACGCTGCCGCTCGTCTGGTGTTCAACCAGCCGAAGTTCACCCACGTCACCCCTCTACTCTCCTCTCTGCACTGGCTCCCCATCGCAGCACGCATCAGATTCAAATCACTGGTGCTTGCTTTTCAAGTGGCCAGAGGTACTGCTCCCCCTTACCTCCAGTCACTCAATACTCCCTACACCCCTCCCAGACCCCTCCGCTCCGCCTCCTCTGGTAAATTGACTGTCCCTTCCCTCCGGGCGCCTGGCAGCCGCTCCTCGTGGTCTCGCCTCTTCTCTGTCCTGATCCCTCGCTGGTGGAATGACCTTCCGCAATCGGTCAGGACCGCGGAATCATTTGCGATCTTCCGCAAGAGACTCAAAACCCACCTCTTCAGACTCCACTACCACTGAACTCTGTCCATCTAGCTAAATTGTCTTCACCACTGTTTACTTGTTCAACACTATACTCCCAAAAAATAAAAAATGTTTAAAAAAAATCACCTTCCAGGTGTTACAGGTATGGTACGCAGATGCCTGCAATGATGTCTATTGCTGTATTCCTGCACTGATCTTGTGCGCTAACTATGATTGTTCCTACCATGTATTAATGCACATCTTGTAAGTCGCTTCTGGATAAGAGCGTCTGCTGAATGCTTAAAATGTAAATGTAAAAATGAATCTTGTGTAACCCGCCGAGGCTGTTGAGCTTGGCAGTTAACCAATGGTAATAGTGACTACGCCACTCTCATTTAACAGATGAGAGATCCTGACCTGGTAAGTACTTCCCCGCACAAGGAGGTTCAATTAAATGAACTTAGACAGAGGCTGTAATACAAAAATACAAAATATATTTATTTGTCTCTTGACTTGGTTGTCAATTTTTGTAGAGGCTCACTGGAGACAGAGCATTGGGATACACAAACACCATATAATAGCAGGCACAAAACAAATTAACCCCCTGAGGTCGACGGGAGCGGCGCCGCTCCCAGCAGCAATAAAAGTATATTACTATTTCTAACATCGCGATATTTTATCATACACACGCGACAAAAACATTGACAGAAACCTTAGAATCGCGACTTTCCGATTTGAGCACTGGCAAATCAAATGGGATTTTTTAAATTAGGTTAATTAGACCAAAAGTAAACCTTGCCTTTTACTCTCTTTTTTACCTGGTAGTAACGTCCCCTTCTATTGACATGGTAACTAGGTGCGAGTTTCGGGAGGTGTGTGGGGCGGGCCTGGGGCCATGTGTGAAAACGCCGGCGTAAACACATAAACTGTCCCGACAATTTGAAGCAAGATTTTATACAGACATACAATTTTATTCAAGATGGAAAGATTTTCTGCGCTGCAGTGTTTGAGAGTATTGATGAAAAGCGACAAAGACAATAACTGACGAAGAGTAAGTAACTATATTTGATTTGCCATGTTATCAAATACTCGTATATATATTCAATATATGAATTCCGCGTCTTGTGACTACATATTCCGCGTGTTGCAACGTAACAAATTGCAATATGCACACAAGATCTATGGAAGAATACTTTTCAAACAGCCTAAAATGTTATTTATTTCGCTTGTTTTCAAATACTCGTGAAAATATATGAATTCCGCGTCTTGTGACGCCAAACATATTCCGCGTGTTAGTAACTTAATCTAAATCCCTAACATTAGTAGATTAGTTGGTTAGTACTATACACATCTACCTAATATATACAAAGTGCAATCTAGAAAGTAAGAAGGAAGAAAACGAGATAATAAGCGAAGGCGTAAAAAACCCGAAAAGTATAAACTCCCGAAGTGCATGACAAGACAAGGAGTGGATCTCGAAATAAACGGAACAAGGACAGACAGGGAGCAGAACGTGACAGAACAGGGAAAATGCAATACTGGATAAAGAATAATTAATAAGGACTGAATGAAAAATAAACAAAGACCAAAAAACAACAGAACAGGAACTCAGAATATAACACTGATGGCCCAGTGAGATGGCCCATCTGACAGATCTTAGAGGTGTGGACAATGAATAATGAATATTCAGGTATTTAGCATTTAGCCCTCCCACAGCCTGAAATAAATGTGACCAGTTCTGATAAAAACAGGTTTTTAGCTATTTAGATCTCAGATGTGCTAAACTGTTTTCACACCCTTACATAACCAAGACCTTGATGAACAAACGCACATTGGCAAAACAATTCGTCACTATAGTTTAGTGTGGGCTTTCACAACTTTTGTGACAGCAGAAAAATTTACTATTTTTAACTTGTGTGTTTGTAGATCTATTTACAAGCTGCATATGATACTGACCAAACTATTGATGGCATACAAATGTAGCTGTGATTGTCCTTCAAATAAAAATATCAAACACTTTGGAGTAAGTGTGTGTTAAATTGATGAAATTGAGATAAATATCAGACCATGCCAAAATCAAAAAACATCTAAAAGCTTAGCACGGACCTCAGAGGGTTAACTAACAAGAAACCAACTGAAAAGGGGAGGTACTATTTCCTGTACTAGAACAGGGAAAAAGGGGGGGAGGAAGGAGCAAGGCCCAGGAGATCGCTCACCCGCGGGAGCATACAAGGTCTGAGCCACCAAAGCACTAAGGGGGCAGTACAAGGGATGATGCTAGGGCGTCAACCTAGAGGGATAGTGATTATCTTTATACACAGCAATTTAGAATACACCCTGCTATGGGCACTCTTTAGGAATAGTGATTATCTTTATACACCGCAACTAGAATACACCCCACTATGGGCACTCCTTAGGGGTTGTGATTATCTTCATGCACTGCAAAGGAAAGTACACCCCTCTAATGGGCAACCAAAACTTGCACCTGAGATTAACTTGTTGCAGGCCTGAACCCTTGGCAGTGGCCAGCGAGGCCTATGAGGAATAGCACCGGTGCGCTGTTTACAAACGCAAAGTGGGGGAGAGAGAGCGGAGGTTGCAACAGACAGAGACAGTGGGAGCAGGTGAAGAGGGTTTAGGCACAGGAGGGGGGGAGACAGAAAGCAGAGATTAGACACGTAGAGGAGATACCACAATGTTGGGTGAGGTGCAGTTCCTAGTGAAGACCAGGTCCAGTTGGTTGCTGGCCTTGTGGGTGGATGGGGATTCAGCCATGGTTAAGTCAAAGGATTGAAGCAGGGGGAGAAATGCAGAGGACTGAGGGGTGTCCAGCAGCAGGTTTAAGTCGCCTAGAAGTAGGACGGGAGTGCCATCCTCAGGGAAGGAGCTGAGTAGGGCATGCATCTAATCTAGGAAACTCCTCAGTGGACCTGGTGGGCAATACAGTGCAGTTTGCATGGAACAGTAACAGTGACAGCATGAAATTCAAAGGAGGAGGTTGAGAGGTGAGGAAGAGGAATGATACCAAATCTCCACAGGCGTGAGATCAGTATACCAGTCCCTCCACCTCTACCTGTGGGTCGAGGAGTGTGGGAGAAGGTGTAGGCAGTGGAGAGAGCAGCAGGGGTGGCTGTGTTCTGCGGCGTTATCCATGGTGAGCGCCAGGAACTGCAGGGAGAGTAGGGAGGCCTGGGCCGAGATGGAATCGGCAGTTCCAAAGGCCACCTGCTACCACGACGTCAACATCGGTGGACCTAGGAGGGTGGATGAGATTGGAGGGGTTGCGCCTGTGAGTAGAATCTCTCCTCCTAGGAAGTCTAGAGGAGGAGACATGTACTGGAATAGGGAGGTTGCACATGGTGTTAGATGGAAGTACGAGGAAGTAGAACAGGAAGAGGCAAAACTATGATACTTACCATGCAGCGAGCACTCCTGTAGTTACTGATATAGTTATGCAATGCTAATTAGCGATTACCAGCTTATAACAATAGAGCCAAATGACTTACTAACAGGTACCGCCCACTACTCAGGGAACACTTGACTACAGAGATGGATGCTAGACCTGAAACAATTAAACTGATTATCAGCAGCTAACTACCAATCAATTTCTTAAATAAAACTCTAAACACAATTAACTACTAAAAGACACTGAAACAACAACTAGTAATTAAGACCAATAAACAGCATTAACTAGCACTGCCAACCAGTGAAACGGTAGTGAACGCAGCGACGGAACAGGACATCTAACATCGGGTTACTTATGGACACGGTAAAATGCACACTGCATATTTACAGTTACATCCTAGTCAAATTTGAATGGTTGCAAAAAACCATGATTATCACATTACTTAAATGTTTGCATTTTTATAGTTTTTCTTTGATCTATTTTCATCTGATTCCCTTATTCTTATTTTTAAAGTATGGATCTTGGATCTTAAAATTGTTTTATCTGCAGTGGATAAAGGACAATTCACAGAATGAGAAATTAGCTGTTTCAAAACAATGGACCATGTTTAAAATAAAACCATAAAGCTCAGATTTCAGATGAATACAGCATACACCACACATGGATGCTGTTCCAGATATGGTAAGAGCAAATCACTCATTTACGTCTATGATCAGTTGTGATGGCTTGGATGTGAAATGGCATGAAAATACCTACTTTGCTGCTTGGTGTGCAAGTCATTACTCTGGGACTGAGTGTGGCAGCCCAAGGGGCTGCACAAGGAAATGGCTGCCAAAAAAACAGGGGAGCCAGAAAAACAACATTTCCCACCGAATTGAGTTTTTGGGACTAACGACCAGCTGAAGGCCATTTTGAGGCCTATTTAAAGGACTCATTCCCAGCACATGTTGAAAGGAGTAGGGACGTGTTTGGGATTCAGAGAGAGCAAACCTGTGAAGTCTATTGACCAGCCAGGATTTGGAGGGAGAGTGTGGAAGAGTGATTTGGAGTGTTTTTGGATTGTTTGTGTTTGGAATTGGATTGTTTGAGGACCCCGCTTTGGATATCGACTATGGACTGGATTACGGAACTGAACTGGATTTGTGGACTGGATTTTGGACAACGACGAGATAAAGATTGTGGACTTTGTGTTTGTATTCCCCCGAATCCTGCGCCCTTTGTTTTGTGTGGTTTTTGTCAAGAGTATTGTTTAATAAATTATTGTTTTGGTTATATACTGCCTCCTCCGGGTTATTTACCCTGCCTACGCCCTCTGCAAAGGTCCGTGCGTGTCTCCCAACCCCTAGGGACACCATGAGTAAATATAAAACAGCAGTTTAAACTAATTTAGCCATTTAAACATTTAAGAACCTGTTAGGGCTAGATAAGACAGACAATTATGTTATTGTTTTAAAAAAGAGATTTACCTGCAGCCTTGTTGATTAGTGTAACATCTCAGCACCACACTGGTAGTCTTCCTTTGCTTAACCAATCTGTTTCCAGTTGAATTGTCAAACCAACTATTATTTAATTGTAAAAAGTGCATTGTTCATTTTTCTACAATTGTTAAAATAGTAGGCTATTGGGTAGCATATCAGCTGAATTTGTAATCCTTTTTGCAGTGAAGCACACCATAGTCTGGCATTGAATCCTGAGTGCTAATTTGCCAGCAGTCCTGCAGGTTGACCATAGCATCATGGAGGGTTTCGGTCGGCAGGGTATCGTATGAATCATCGCACAAGAGTGACTCCTCTGTTCATTCAGGCACCAGCAGCAAGTTCAATATAAAAGAGGGGATTCTGTTTAACAAGATAAATATCAAGAAAGTGAAATTAGAAGTGAACATAAGCATTATTTTGGGGTAGAAATACATACCTTTATTTTCAGAAGTGTTAAGGTTTTAATGTATGAATACTTTTGAAAAGGTCCAGTAACTGATTGAAATGTCTTTCAGAAGAATTTAAAAAATGAAATGGAAATTAGTTTAGGTATTAGCACAGCATTTTGTTGTAAATGTATTGGTAACACACAACAAGGTTATATAAGGACACTTAGTTCGAAACATGTAATGCCATATATTTCTTGTGTTGTATTTGGTAACTGATGCTCTTTTGGGGAATATCACAAAAATAAAAACCATATTCATATGTGTCCAGTTATACCAAGACATATAGAAATAAATTAATCACTGCTGGACGTGCCATTGTGACGTTAAATCATATTTGGCTGCCTCAGGGAAGCATGTAAATCTCCCTAATGAATCCAGCATTATCCTTCAGAACAATAGCGTTATGCTTCTTTCTTTAAGGCCATATGTGGAAACATCTATTCTTTCAAATGTTGTTTGCAGATAACTTGAAGTGGAAAGCTATTGATGCTTTCATAGGCAAGTAGTTTGTAGTGTGCAAGTAGTGTGTTTCTGCGTGTGTGCATGTTTCATATTCGTAGTCTTGCAGAGGGGACTTTGTGTGTGTGTGTGTGTGTGTGTGTGTGTGTGTGTGCACGTGAACCTGTTAGAATCACAAATATAGATTCCTTATTACTCAGTGTGTTGTTGTCAATCTGCTTATTTACATTCATTTTACAATAAAGTTATTTTGTAGTTCTTAAAAATGCCTAAAATGTTCCTATATGGTAAATGGTAATGGGGATTTCTGCAGTGTGACTGCTATATAAACACTGAATGTGGTGTTGATACAATATGTCACACTCCAGATGCCCCCACCTAACAGACACGCTTACTCACGCACACGTGCACAAACATACTCTGTCGATACAGCCGTAAGCACTGCTGGAGAGAAGGCCACTGTTATTATCACTGCTTCAAAAAGAGGAGAGTGCAAGAGGGAGAGAGAGGGTAAAAAAAAGCTTGGCCCTGGTCCAGGTGAACAACAGGGGAGCTGGAGAAGTCAGAAAGAAAAAGGGAGGACTGCAGAGCGGCACGTGGTATTTCTCGGAGCGGAGCACAACAGAGCCGTCCACTGAAGCGGATCGTTGGGGTGGACAGCAGACCAGCTGGACGGGGCAGTGGGGTCTGGAGCAGAGAGAGAGCTTCTTCTCAATACCAGGGGTGAAAGGTGATGCACAAGTCCTACTCTCAGAGCAGGCCAACTGGAGCACGGGGCTGCGTCTAACTGACAAACACACGCACACACACACACACACACACACACACACTCCCACACTCACCCTAGGGCTGGAGCAAGCTGGGAGGGGGGCTATGGAATGCTTCCCCTGTCCTCTGAAGTGTCAGGAGAAACCAGCTAGGGTTGATTCACAGTATTTTGAGAAACCCTGACAGCGAGTGGAAACAGAACCTCCAGGCGGCTGAATCACACAGGGACCATTAGCCAAACCAAAGTGCTCCTACCCCACCCCAACCTCCTCCCCCCACCTCAGATCCTCTGAGGTCAGGACAGTTCCAGAGTGCAACTCTCACCGTACGTGCAACCAGCATTTGAGAACACCATCCTCTTCAGATGGACTATACTCATGACCATGCTGACTGTATGGAACTGACTCCCTGCTGTAATTGAAGTCAGAGGACCTTGAGGACGCTTTGAGAAGGGGACCCCAGCAGGATGGCTGCAGGAGGGAAGAGATTGATTCTGGTCCTGGCTCTGGGTCTGGTTCTGTTGCAGCTGTGGGTGAACCTGGGGACCTCAGCTCAAGCAGCCAGGAGCAGCCATCCCAGACTGAGACTGTCTCACAAAGGTAGGTGAGAAGGAGAGGTGTAATTTATCTCACTGAGCGCATAGTCAGTTCACACTTGTTCTCTGTGTGAAGCGACCATATCCAAAAAATGCAAGTGTTCCTCTGCCAGATGCAAGAGAAAGGAGTGGGTGGAAATGTGTGTTTAGTAACCATCTGCTCTGTAGCAAAATGTCATTTTCAATGCTTTCTTTTTTTCATTAGGAAAGTATTTAGTCAAAGGACATTCTGTGCATGTTTTGTAAATGTTCAGTGCTATGTTCAGGTACAAATTATTATAAAAATAATTAAATCTGTGCATTTTGGTACAGAAAGTCCTGGTTCTATGCTCAGCTCACTATAATCTGAGTTGAAATAATATTTAAGGAGTAATCGTTTTTTTACTTATCGTTCATTGCTTCCGCCGTATATACAACCCAATACACTTGAGACTGAACAAGAGCAAGACTGTTTTTCCTGCTATTCGTCATTCAGATCAGGCTTCAGACAGGTGTATTGGTGATAACGCTACTTTCAAAGTGGTCAAAGCTGCCTCCACCTAACCTTGCAGGGCAATTGTGGCAAGATTTGCTATAAATACAAACAATTAAAATAGCCCTGCTGTACTTCGTATTAACCTTTGTAGAAACAGCCCTGCTGTAGTTATTATTTTATTTTCATTGTTGTGATTGTTAGTCCTAATTTAGGGGTAAAGCTAATTCTCATTGAAGGACAAATGTATGATAGAAAGAGATCTTCCATGATTTAAAATATCAGAATTATATAATATTTTAATATATGATGCACGATATACAATATGATATATGCATTTCACAGCTATTTCATGTATATAATGATTCGTGGAAAAACAAATGAGAAAATAAGTACATATAGCCTTGGCATTGTTAACCATGAAATCTGTAAGAGTAAACAAAATGTAAATGTGGTTTTAGAATCATTTTTACAAAGGAAGCCTAAACAAAAAAATATTTATGAGAGTGTCCAAGATTGAGAGGCAGATTATGCCTTGTATCATAAAAATTGGAGAATGAACAACAGTTGCAAAAAAGTGTCCAGCTACGTATACATTATTTATGTGTCTATAGACATTTAGAAGAAGAGCTTTTTCATTTCACGTCAGCTTTCCTTTTGTTTTAGACTGATATAATGATCCATGTATATTATTTCAGTAGCATATTACAATTTCGCAGTGTCATTGTCATGTTAGTGAGTCTTTTTAAATAATGTATTCAATGCATTGTGTTTTGTGGTTTCTCTGAGGTTGTGTACAATAGAAAACTTGAGAGAATTTGTTTTTTTTTCTGTGGTCACGTGCTCAAGTAAAAAGTGAACACCCACTCTCTATATTGTGTCTCTGTGATACCAGCAGATGAGCCACATTGCCACACTGAAACCCATACAAAAAAAGTGATGGTTCTGGTCACTCCAAGTCAGGAATGTGTATTGTTGGTAAATCATGAATTCCTGTAGAGGATACTTGGCAGTGATCTAGTATATTTGATACAGCAATGAGGTGTGACAGTGCATTTTGTGTTCCACCTTTACTTGCTTTCAGGTTGGTCTTGTCCTCTCTTCTTTTCTTGTAATGTTGCTGTGTTATAACAATACAGTTCACAATCATCCATAATGTCACATCACAAGAATAATAAGCTCTATACACATTTGTTTTGAATGAGTCAAGAGATGCCCTGGAGGAAGGTGTCTTAATGACTGACACTCTCCACACTCTAAATAGGGTAATCTGGCACTGGCAATGCGCCTCAGGCACCAAAGAGCTGCGTCGCCTAATGTTAGCACTCTACGTGTCTAGACTGATAGACTGAGTGTGCTCTGCCAGGCATAACAGAATTGGACGTTTGGGTTGAATCCTATCATTACAGAATCAAGAACATCTACGACGCAAGCCTCAATACTTGTTTGCGGACCCAACAAGCTGCACGGATGTGTCAATGTGTGAAAGGTATTCTGAAACCCTAAGGCAGTTATAGGAGTAAGGTATGTGGAGTACAAAGTGGGATCCATGAGTGAGACTACAGAGCTTCTGGAAATGTGATAGAAATGGTGGGGTTATTAAATACATCCCTGCTTGGATCCATCCAGCATTCCAGCATGAGGTTCCAGAGGGATAGGCCCACTTAGAGCCTTTGATTAGACCATTCCCCAAGCAGATGTTGATCTCACTATGCTATGTATGTCTCAATTGCAAGTACAGTGCCCTTTAAAGTCTACATTCCGTCTGTCACCTTTTGTTGCCTTACAGCCTGAAATTAAAACATTAGATCAGACCTTTATTTACACATTTTACCCTACAACTTCCAAGTTTTAATAAAAAAATAAAAAATTCTGAATTAAAGATTAAATTAAAAGTAAAAAAACTAGAATAACTTGGATTGATAAGTCTACACCCCGTTGAGTTAGTACTTAGTAGAAGCAACCTTTGTTTGAATTACAGCCATGATTCTGTTTGGATATGTCTCTACCAGCTTTGCACACCTAGATTGGGCAACGTTTGCCGACTCTTCCTTACAGAACTGTTCAAGCTCAGTCAGATTTTGTGGGGACCGTTGATGGACTGCGCTCTTCATGTTCTTCCACAGGTTTTTAATAGGATTTAGGTTAGGGCTCTGAATAGGCCATTCACATTTTCGTTTTTTAGCCACAACACTATTGTTTAATCTGTGTGCTTTGGGTCATTTTCATGCTGAATAGTGAACCTCCTTCCCAAATTCAGCTTTCTTGCAGAGGGCAGGTTTTCCTCAATAATTTTCCCCTGCTGAAAAGAAATACCCCCATGAATGCCACCACCATACTTTACAGTAGAGATGGTGTTCTTTGGTTGATGTGCTGTATTGGGTTTTGCCAAACATATACATTTTTGGTCTAAATGCAAAATGTTATCTTGGTGTCATCTGACGACAACATTTCTTGCCACATGGCTAAATCTTCAGTGTATTGTTTTTTTTGCATACCTCAAACAGGACTGAACGTGGATATTTTTGAGTAGTGGTTTCCTTTTTGCCACCCTACCATACAGACCAGAATTGTGGAGAGCTTAATGTATTGTTGACACGTGCACACATTAACCATTCTTTGCCATAAAGTCCTGTAGCTCCTTCATAGTTGCCATTGGCTTCTTGGTGGCCTCTAATCAGTTTCCTTCTTGCTTGGTCATCCAGCTTGGACGGACATCCTGATCTAGGCAAGGTCCTGGTGGTGCCATACACCTTCCACTTCTTAATTATGGTCTTGACCATGCTCCAAGGGATATTTAAGGCCTTTGAAATCTTTCTATACCCATTTCCTGATATGTGCCTTTCCACAACTTTATCCCAGAGTTCTTTTTAAAGCTCATTGTTGCTCATGGTGGATTCTTTACTACCTTTTTCTTTACTTACTGCTTTACCCAGCACTGGAATCCTCTAGGAACATCTTATTTTATTCTGAAGTAATCAGAATCACTACAATTGACACAGGTGGAGGCCAATTAGCTTGGTGTGTAATCTGGGAGATGATTGGTTACCCCTGAGCTAGATTATATTTGGTATGATAAGTGGGGTGTAGACAATCCAAATTATTCTAGTTTTTTATTTAAATTAATGTTCCGAATTTTTTCATCGATGATCGATTAATCACCATTAAGAATTTGATTAATGAAGCATATCAAATGATTATATATCACAGCAGAGTTATTCAATAGCACAAACTCTAGTGAGTGTAATAATATTGCTTTGAAATAACAGATAAACCTTGTTGATTTTATAAAATACATCCAGCAATATTTCACAAAAGAAACTATTTACAACGACAACATTTGTTTGTTAACGTTCCCTTAGCCGACAATAGCGTGGTCTCTTGAATTCATTAAGCACACCAAACGTTACTTCCGCATTTTTCAGAATGTTTGGTGAAATCATTTTTTTGCCAAGCCTCCACTGCTGGCAGGGCTGGATCTAGGCATAGGCAAACTAGGCACGTGCCTAGTGTCTAATTGCCACAGGGGGGCCCAGACAGAGGGATTACATATTAATTTATTTATTTATTTTACATTTTGTAAAATATTTTCGGATAAAAACTCAAATTTAAAACTTTATTTCAATGTATTGGTTTTGAAAGTCACACACAATGTAAGCACCTTGCAATGTGTGCGAAAAATCTTTCCAGTTCAGTGCAAATCACTATGTTAGCAGTGTCCTTTAAGCAATGCTTTCAGGTGCAGCAAAATGAAGAGGGAGGAAGAAAACAATAGCGTTGTCATCTGTGATTGCCGATCACATGAACTACGACGACGCAAAGACGCCTACAAAAAAGTGGAGGAAAATTCGGTTTCCTTACAAAATGTCATTCATTGGGCATCTGAGAAGTGTGTGCAGCCACAGAACATCTGAAAGTGACTTTACAGAGCAGTTTTGCCAGTTCAGCTCAATGGTAAAGGGTGAATAATCAGTGATGGGCATGTATAAGAAGCTCAGAGAGCTGAGAACGAATTGACCACTTCCCTGGATTATAATGAAAGTCAGGAGAAAGCATCTGTAAATATGAGTACACTTTCCATTTAAATACCTAACTCTGAATAAGTAAAGGCAAATAATAAAATCAAACATAAAATGCAACGAAATAAATGATACTTAATGGCCTATATGTATAAATACATGAGTATTAAATTGTGTATGAATACCTAAATATAAATAAACCACAACAAAATAAAATATATACATGCCTAGACTAATAATAATAGTAATACAGTTAAAATGTTGTTGGGTTTGTTCACAAAGTATCGAAATGTGCACGTTTTTCGGGGGTAATGGTTTGCCTAGTGTAGTCTATCCATTTAATCTGGCCCTGGCTGTCGGACAGCCCTTTTAATTTCAAAAGGAATATTGTTTTCGTTGTCAGCCCTACTGAATGGTGTTTCATTTCCTTCATAATTCTTATTGTTCTATGCTGTTAAAATAGATCTATGTCTCAAAAGTTTGAATAAAGCTTTGATTGAAGAAAAAAAACATGCATTTTGTATTCTCTGTCATACACTCCATTTTGCCGTTTAAAAAAAAAGATTAATCGATTAATTGTTTGTTAACGTTGGTGACGATCGATTAAGGACATTTCTTAAAATTAGCATCGTACTGTAAATAAATCATTATTTTCCAATTAGGCAGGGATTTTAATATACAATTTCCAAAAAAATGCTTTTACCCCAGACACTCAAGTTTTTTTTCATTGGTACTCTGTCAAGGCATGGCAGTAGAACCCTACAGAACATTTTAACTCCCTGTTCAAAAACTCACTGAGCATGCTTGCCTTGAGGTTTTGAATAGGCTTTTTTATGAAAGTGTTTACATTTTATATATTATTTGTTATACGCAATATTTGATCATTTTATTAATGTGTCCCCAGTAGTGGTTTATCAGCAGTAGGTAATCAGGGCCAGTTTGATGGAACAATAACTACTCAATAAATAAATAAATACTCAACTAACTAATAACTAATAATAATAAATAACTAATAACTTAAGCTAATTTTCCTGTCTTTTGATAGTTTCAATCACACACTGACAAACTGATGATATTTAACCTCAGTAATCCTTAAGCAGAAGACGTTTCATCATGCAAGAACACTGCTCATGCTCATTCTCAATTTTCATGTGATTGGGTTGATTTATTTATAACATTTATGACAATTCACACCGATGGCAGGGTGACAACTTGGCCAGCCCACAAATATAGATATGCCACCCTTTTAATCTGCTTCCTGATGTGTTGTGATGAAAAAGGCAAATAACAGTATATGTGGCACACTTTAAAATAGGCACTCTTTAGTTTGATTATAGGCTCTGCTGTAGTAAACTAGGAAGAACTGCCCAAAAAACTATTCATTATCTGATATCATTAAAATAATTCATATAAATAGTCTTGCTAGCTAGCTAGCTGGAAACAAACGTCCTTGTCCATCAGATCAGCTTGCTCGTTATATCAATTCTTCATATTAGTTTGATAGGATGTGTGCTGCTTTCGCATTGTAGAGATATTGATTGGCCTCTGAGTTTTTGAGACTTTGATCACATCTTTGTCAACCATGTGAGAGAAGAATTAATAATGGCCAATGGCACAACATGATATCCACAGTGGCAAAGCAGGATAATAACTGATGCTAGCTACTATTGCTAAGATAAGCATACACCCCCCTATTCTAACACTGGCCTGGATTGAATCAACACTTGTCCTGAATCTTGACTCTCAATGGAATGCAAGTGATTTGGGAAGTCAGCAATCACCAAATTAACTTGCCAAACTGGGTTTGTGAAGGAAAAAGGTAAGCATTTGTAAGTCAGAATTAAGGACAAATGTTGATTGAATCCAGGCCATTATTTCTTAGAGAACATCAGAATCAACTCACATCATTTCAGCTTGGTGTCTCAGAAGGCTTGGAGGCTGATTTGGTGGTTAAGTTAATCATATAACACAATTGCCATTCTACGGGTTATGGTGTTGAGTCCATCAGGTGTCACATCAATATTTGAATTTTTTGTTAACTTTGAGTAACAAAGATAAAATGGTCACGACCAAAACTTGGTCACCATTATTTTCTTCCCAGAGACTAATATCGCATCAGATTCAATGGCTCATATATCTTAGCATTGGCTTTGAGACTTGGTTAGCGCAACTGCTCTATCAGTCATTGCTTTGTTTAATATTTTTCTTTGGAATCTTGCTCTTTAATGAATCCCCAAAGTGCCCAATTTCAGCTCTCAACAGCCAGGGTTAAATGGATTTATAGGATAGCTACTATGTATAACAAGACTTGCAACACCAGATGTTTAAAAAGCCAATCTGTCTTTCCACAGCCATAAGTCCCATACAAATTTCATTACTTCATAGGAGCACAGCAATCCCAGCAGGGCAGTGCTTTGGCAAGTCAAATATCTCCTAATACCGGGAAATTCCATTGCAACTTTCCTGTGATTATACGGAGACGCCAGTGTAATGGATTCATTGAGAGTGTTTAGTATCATATCCCCTGGGTGTTCTGTGCCTCTTAACAAATGATCCATTGTATCACTTGTGAAAGTTTATTTTTTTCTTTTCTTTTTTTCTTTCCCCTTGTATATTTATACCATGTGAAATTTATATAGCCAACAGGAGGGTTTATAGTCCTACTAATGTTCAATACCATTGCTCTGGGCTTTTTAGTCTTAAATCTGTTCTGCTATGTTTGCATTTTAAATGTTATGTATTTAATGCTTTTCTGTGTTGTTTTTCTGTATGTTTTAAATACAAGGCTATTGTATTCTGCGGTATAGTTTCAAATACTTTACAGAATTGCTTTCTGATTCATAAATTTATACATTGAAACATTTATTACATTGATGTAATCTGGTATATATATATTACACAATGGAGACAGTAATACCACTGGAATAGGTGGAAGCTGAGTGCTCCAGACTTTGACATGTTTATGGGAAAATACATTTTCTCTGGCTGAAGGGACTTGATACTCTGTGAGAAGTGGGAAGAATGAACATGATGCACTTAAGATCCACAAAATGTGAATTACATACGGAAACCAACTCAAGGCAGATGACAGATTTGCATATGGCAGACTAGGGCAATCTAATCTAACCACAGCGCACTTTGTCTTTAACTTCAGGAAAGAAATTCTGCCTTTTGTAATGTTTTTGTTGGTAGTGGTGTTCTAATCCTTTTTTCTGTTGTTTTGTTTCTATAACATAACATAACATATGTCATTTAGCAGACGCTTTTATCCAAAGCGATCTCAAAACATTTTTGGTTCAGTTGAGCAACAGCCAAACTCATGCAGATGTGCTAGAAAAGCCATGTTTGCTCATATCGGTTTATCAATGATAAGGTGCAGAGCAAGAGAAATTACCACATTTGGTCACAACTGCACAGGAAACACATATTAGTGTTATTAATGGTTCAGTAGGGAACCTTTTTAATAATTGTCTGTAGTCACAGTCATTGTAGCTCTTCACTTCAGAGGATGGAAACCCAACAAATTATGCAGTCATAAATTATTTTGCCTCCCATATTTCCTTAGCAGTATATGGTGTGTGTGTGTGTGTATGTGTGTGTCACACGCCATGTGAGCCGAGCAGCAGATGGTAAGGCGTGGCAGAGGAGTCAAGTTTACCGGTCTCTGGACCGGATCTTATTTTTCCATCTCTTTCCCAGACAGAAACAGCAGGAGAGCAGATTAAATAAAACAACACAATGTTTTCACCCTACTCGCCACGGAGCTTTCGGTCAAAAACAATGAATTGAAATAACAAACTAAAATAAACAAACTAAATGAACAACCCAAATTAAAGCCCACCTCCTCCGAGGTGGGAATCCCCTTCCGGAGAAACACACACAAAAAAAAGAGACAATCAACAGCTTTCCACACCGCTTCCACATATCCACATACAACAGGACACTACGCCTTCTTCGTCTGAACTTCCTCTAACTCAGACAGGCACACACATATTCGGTGACTTTTCAAGTGTTTCCCAACTCATGCACACAGAAACACCCAAACTTTTCAGTCCAAGTTCTCTTTCAACACAAACACAGAGACCTTCGCCACTTGTTCAATGAGAATTATCTGGCAATCAGCCCCGAGACACTCCCCACTCTTTCAGTGAGAGTTCTCTGGACATTGTCCAGAGACACTCTGCACTGCCTTACACACACACAGGAAGAAGTCCACTCAGTCACTGTTAACAAATACACAAAGACTCTGCGTTGTCCTTCCGGGGAAGACTCAAACAGTACATCACACCTGTCTATCATTCACACACCCAATCACAATCACTAAACACCAAACAATTCACATACACCACACCCACTCACATTCTCACACCCAATCACAATCACTAAACACCAAACAATTCACATACACCACACCCACTCACATTCTCACACACAAACCCAATCAGTCAAGTGAATAATTACTTGACATCCACACCAATTAACTTATTGAGTAATTACTAATTATGACGTTTGGAACAACCTTCCGGGCAACAGTTCACACTCTCGCAGTCTCTACCTTACAGGTATGGTACGCAGCTGCCTGCAATGATGTCTATCGCTGTATTACTGCACGGATTTCTTGCGCGAACTATGATTGTTCCTACCTTGTATTTATGCACATCTTGTAAGTCACTCTGGATAAGAGCGTCTGCTAAATGCTTAAAATGTAAATGTAATGTCACACCCTGTGAGAGTGCCAAACCTGCTTCCGGAAAGTTCCCCTGTTCCATCCAGGCCTCCACAGCCATGCTCTGGCAAAACAAATGTAACCCTGCCCCTCCCCTGTTGCCGAGACCAACGCCCTCCACAGTGTGTATGAATGGTAAAAAAAATGTTTTCATTATATTATATTGCTCAAACGTGACAAACATATTCCCAGTTGTATGCATATTTTTAATGCATCATACAGAAGAAAGTATGGTAGAAAGTTTTTCAGTTGTGCAAATGTGAATGCATATTTTTGTTTAATTTATTGCCTGACAAATAATATAGGCTACATTTTGGCACGCATGTATCCCTATCTCTATGCTATCCCTGGATGGATACATAATAACATCCAAAAGTAGACTACCAGTCAAAAGTTTTAGAACACCCCCATTTTCCAGTTTTTACTGAAATTTAAGCAGTTCAAGTCCAGTGAATAACCTGAAATGTACAAAGGTAAGCCGTAAACTGCAGTAAAAAAAAAAGTTTAGGTTACCAAAAACTGAAAAATAAAGTTAATAATTACTGCTAAATCACTGACATGCTGTATAATTGGCAGTTATGTGGCAAGAAGTGACAAGATAGATATGTTTTAGAGCAGATAATTTCCATTCATTCAGCACAATCTGTCATACCTGTCCATATCTTTCAGAAATGTATTTATGTACAAGATGATGTATGATGTTTTTTCTGTGTTTAGTTGGGCTGAAATGTCCATCTGTTGTTGTGGAGTGGCATCTGAAATTACATGTGTGCGGTGCACATATATTCTGAGTATTCAATTTCCATTGCCATCCAACATAAAAACCACATTCCCCAAAAACACAAATAGACTTTATGTGGATGAAATAGGCTTCCATAGACTGGACTTCAGAAGCCTATTGGGGTGGGCAGTAGCGCTTTAGACTTCTGATTTTAATCTTTGTGTTGAGCTGAAATGGATACTATTACAACCATCCTGTCATACTGTGTAGGTTCAGGTAATTGCACATGCTCTACCCCTTTCGAGCCTGGGGTAATTTAAAGCATTCGGCCGATCAAGGAAAAACAATATTTTGTCTGGCCTTGATGTAATAGGATGGTGGTGCATAACAATATTTTAAAAAGTTCCGATGTTGGTAAGGTTTTCTTGTCAAAATGAATATCATTTATTTTGACCAAAGAACAGTTATAAAATACCACAGTAGATTAGCCAATATAATTCACTGTCATAACCCTGTATTATTTCTAACCTTGGAACATAATTGGCAACAGTTACCATAAAATCGAGCCATACACATGAGAATTCTTAGAGTTTTCATGCACTCTAGGAAAAAAAACCTTAATATTGGAAAATGTGAGCTTTCTTCTACCGTTTCCGTGCTCTTCATGTGAACTGGTGTGTAAACGGCATCATTAGGTAATGAATGATGCATCCAGGGCCTGTGCTCCTCCTGTTTCCATGCCGACCTTTACCCAGTGATGGAGCCAAGCTTACCAGAGAACTTGGTGAGACACTCCCAGCTCTTCCCCCAGCAGGGTGCTGGAGGCTGAGGGAATCCTACACCACAAACGCAATGTCCCCAACTCCCTCTGAAATGAACAGGTCCCTCGCTTTTTTTGCTTATTGCAAAACAACTGGGTTGATTTTCAGTTCCTAAGCCATTTTCCCTCATATACATATGTCACAGAATGGTCATGTGTAGTAGTGGATAGGGACCGGACCTGTGACCAGATGGCTACAGTTTCGATTACCAAGTGGGACACGTTTGTGAGAAAACATATTTAACCTGAATTGTTTCAATAAATAACCATGTAAATCAAAATTAAGTAAAATATAAACTATGTAAGCCACCTTTTGCAAGGGCATCCTCTGATTATCATAATGCCCTGTTTAAAAAGATAATCTTTTTCCTCTCTTCAGCACAAAGCCAGCCTAAAGCCATATGCAACCTTTTCTTTTTTAGTTCCTGATGTCTCACCTCAAAGTTTCATAGAAGACTGGAGGGTGAGAGAGGTGCATGTGGTTTTAATTTTGCTCTGTGACATCATTTTGCTCTGTGACATCATTAGCAAAATAAATGAATAAGGGTGTAATTACTCCTTCCTCCGGGGGGGTGCTGTGCTCCAGTGAGCCATCCAGCAAGACTTCACTGCAAGGAGCTCTCTTCCCTGGCTTGTATAGATGCCCTCGTGTTATTTACGTCACACATATTACTGCTTCAGCATCACAATGCAAAATTAAAATTGAATTGAATTATTATTTTTTTTAAACATAATTTTTTAAAGTATCAGTTTCCTTGTGAAGCCCGGCTCAAGTTCATCGTGAAGCACGTAAGGGTGTCTCCAGAACGTGGGTTCCAACAACTGTCTCGATGGAAGCAGAGTTTGCTGCCCTTGGAGAATTAGCTTGCCTCATAGAGAAAATTAAAATTAAATTAAAATTAAAAAAACATAATATGAAAGAATATGGAAATCCCCTCAAAGCTGAGACAATTCAAATGTGGCGTGTGTATCTTTAATCTTTTGAATCCATCTATAAAAAAAACTGTTGGCTTTAAAAATGTTGAAAGTTCACTTCATCTTACATCCGCTGTTTGTTTTCCAAAGCTTTACTTCATTCACTCAAATAATGTGTGAGTGAGTCACTCAACCAACTGATGGACCTAATTGCTACCAGCAACCTCTTCCAGGCTATGGTAAAAACAAAAGACATTCAAAACTGGGAGAGCGTTTATATTTAAGCAATGAGGCATAAGAAGCCATGCTATATCATGAATAAAATCACAGCTAAGGGCTGTTGTTCACCTTCAAGCACATTGCTTTTATAAAATGGTTCCTATGTCATGGTTTTTCCTCAGACTCACCGCTGGGTGGCGGTGTTGCGCCTTCCTTGTGGGAGGCGCACAGGTGGGGTTCATTTGGTAATTACCTTTCTATTTAAACCCCCACCTGTAGTTGCTCTGGGTGAAATCGTAAGCCATCTTTGTGATCTAGCCTGTAAGGTTGTTGTGTATTTTTAAAGACGTAACACAAGACTTACTTTAGAAAAGACTCTTTCTGTCCAAAACCATCTCTAACAAAGAACATCTTTATTGTACCTTCAATAAGAACCTTGCTCTCTATTAGGAGCTTCTGTTTGGTTTATTTTGTTCAGTCGGTTCGACTGTGTTTCGGGTTACATTCTTGTTCTTTTGGCTCTCCTAGCCCTTTTCTCGTTTTCGGACACTCGGTGTCTTTGGTTTATTTGATTGTTTTCTATTACCATTTGGTAATCCGGTGGACGTATTTCCACCACCGTGTGTTTTGTTTTCTGCAAAGAAATTAGTATAAGGTATTTTGTTTGTCGGGTGTTTTGCTACCCTTACCTTATTAACTCTGCAGAGTTTTCTTTATTTCTTTTGTTTGTGTCAGTGTTGACACCTAGCCGCCCATTGGCTGGTATTTTCCGTTCCTCCCTTTTGTTCGTCCCATCCCTATTTCTCTGTTTATCAGAGCTAGTGGTTAGACTGTAGGGCAGTACAGTGTAACTTATTGATCCCCTGGGATTCTGCGAGTGGCGCCTATCACCGCCCACCCTCACATCCTACATATTTAAAACAATTACAAGGACTCTTGTTTAATTTAAAACATTATTTTAATGAGTAAATTAATTCGATTCCATCCTTCCACCAGGGTATATAGTACCTCAGCAGGGCAAACAAGGAATGGTTGCTCTACAACAAATGTAAAGTGCCATACTGACAAGTGAGTGTGGAACTGGCTAGCTAATATCAGCCAGTGCTTGGTAGTAGGCAGGCTATCTATCTAGCTAGCTATGTTACTTATTACAGCACTATAAAATGACTAGAGTAGCATATAGCTAATACTTAAATTATGGTCATTGATATTTGTATTTGGAAATTTCTGAAGTAGTTGACCTACATCACACCATCATATATACAGTATATACTGTATACCCATATGTTAAGTTACCATTAACTGTACAGTTTCTCAAGTAAGTTTCAATGTTGACAGGGGGCATACCCAGCAAGCAAACACGTATCAGACTGCCCCCGTTGCGTTTTGCAAGTTGGCACTATATATTCTGCTAAAAGCAGGACCATTCACCAACTACTTTACCTTCTCTTAACAGCTGATCCTCATCACAACTGCCTCGTCCTTTTGGTAATGTTGCCTATATTGTGTTGCTGTTGTAATAATATTGTAGCACAGTGATATTATAAAAATGTCAGGTGAACAGGTAAAACACATCATAGGTGTGCCTATATCAGGAAATATAGCACGGCTTCAAACAGCTCTTGGCCAGTTATGATGCTCGATTGAATTTACCTGTTTTATAATATTAAATATTGAATCACTGAGTTGACTGATTTCATTAAACTGAAGGAGAAGTGAACAATCTACATTGTTCTAAAGCATGTAAACCAGAAATTAGAACAAGAAGTTAATGGAATGTAATATATACTATATATACTGTACAGCACCCTCCAAAATTACTCACAACCTTGAAGGTTGTATAAAATAAACAATACAGGAAATTAGCTATATTGTATGCTCAAAATAATGGGGAAATTATATTGATACAATCTCTCAGAGAAAATTATTTTGTTTAACAAGTAATTATTAAACAATTATTAACATCCCTAATTATTATTTTAAATAATATTAAATAAACATACATCTACATCAACATGCTATTTTTTACATTTCATCTCAGTATTTTGGAACTGTACAGTGGCCACCCATGGCTTCCTGTTTCACTGGGGTATAAAAATGAGGAAATACACATGTAAAATTAATTTGTCATCCATCACTCTCATAACTAACAAGACAAAGGGTTGTTGAGCTTCACAAGTCAGGAGATGGTTACAAACAAATATATAAAAACTAAAGATATATATTGAGGCAAATTAGTGGCAAAAGTATTGACCACTAATGTGAAAGTCGTAAATGTAAAAATTACTGGAAGAAAAATTTGAGTGATATGTATTGAGATAAAAAATCTATAAAATAAATGCAAATTCAAAAATTTAACTATAAAACAAAAAACTGTTTAAAAAGTATATTACGCTGCCACGCTTTTGTTAAATTTTGTTTGTTTTTGCTTTTGTTTTCAAATATAGTTGAACACATTTTTTGCTTACAGTTCAAATTTTTCATTTTAAATTATTTTATTTTTGATCTTAATACATATCACTCCACCTTTGTTTGCAGTTATAAGTTTTACATTTACTACTTGTTTGTTTACATTTGGCACTAATTTGACTCCATAAAGATACCACTTTCCACTATTAGGACAATAATCAAGAAGTTTAAAACCACTGTAACAGTGATAAACCTGTCTGGTAGAGGATACAAGTGCATCTTGCCCCCATGCACAGTGAGGCAGATGTTGGAGATCTAAAAAACTTGGTTGCATCTTGGCGACACAAAGTCTCCAAATCCAAATCTACCATCTGCCACCTCCATTCCAGTAGGCTTTTTTATTAATCAAAAATAAGTGTGTGGAGGTTGCTAAACAGCATTTAGACTTTGGTTGGAACTAGGTGTTATGGTCAGATGAGACCAAAATTGAGCGTTTTAGTCATGGACACCAGCAGTGGGTTTGATATCAGAGGAAGAATGCTTAGGTTGAAGATAACATCACACCTATGGTGAAATATGGTAGTGTATCTTTGATATTATGGGGTTGATCTTGGGGCTATTGGTAAACCAGTGGAATTACAAACTCCAGCTAGTACCAAGACATTTTGGTCAAAAACCTGGTTCCCTATATTTTCATTTATTTCATTTAATTGTTTATTTCGATCATGTTTCACAATACACAAATATAGACATAATTTATCATATGTGTACTATTGACCGAAAAGGTTAAGGCTGAAGCTAAATAGCTTATGATTGCCTAACCTATATGCGTTGTAGTTTTAACCACACAAAAAAAGGAAACCCTTAATGCTAAGAACATAAAATATACTTACAAACAAAAACGCAAACAAACACTCAAAAGAGAATTTAACATCCAAAAAAGAAAAATAACAGAAGTATTTTTCTATATAGCCCATTTAACGATCTGTCAAACAAAATACATTTTTTTTAGTTCTTACATTCAATCAAGTCTGTATTTCTGACAAATAAAGTGCTTTAACTTTTTTTTAAAGTGTCCAACATTTAAACTTTGTTTAATTACCTCAGGCAAACTATTCCACAGCTTCACCGCACAGACAGAAATACACATGCTTTTCAAAGTGGTATGTACACAAGGTTGTTTTAAGTTGTAGTGGCCATACCCTCCTTCTCTATCCCTGAACATTTTTTGTATGTTGCCAGGAAGTAAATTATTACTTGCTTTATACATTAATTGTGCCGTTTTGAATTCTACTATGTCCATGAACTTCATTGTCTGTAACTTTAAAAACAGTGCATTTGTGTGATCATAATAACCTACATTATTAACTACTCGTATTGCTATTTTTTGCATTATACATAATGTCTGTAGAGTGCTTTTGTAAGTGTTTTCCTACACCTCCACACAGTAAGTCAGATAAGGTAGTAAAAGAGTACAGTACAGAGTGTATAGTGATTTAAGGTTCAGTATGTGCCTTGTTTTACCTAGGACTCCAATACTTTTTGCTAACTTAGTTCGAACATAGTTAATATGGGGTTTCCAGCTGAAACTGTGGTCTATGATCACTCCCAAAAAAAGATTTTCATTAACTCTTTCTAATCTAACATTGTCAATCATTATCTCAACATGTATGTTCAAGTTTATTTTCCGCTTGCCAAACACTAAATATGAGGAAACTAAAACTTGGCTGCAATTTTCTTCAAATCAAATTCAAAATCAAAATCTGTGATTTGAAAGAGGGCAGTCCACCAGCACAGACCAAAGGATCTGGAGGATTTTTAAAGATTCTGTATGGTTTAATGGCCAAAGATCACCTCCAAAATGTTCACCAATCTCATAAAACACTATAGAATGTGACTGAGCAGTTTTATTCTTGAGAGGCGAGGGTGCACAAAGTACTGAAAACAGGTATGAATAATTGTGACGCTTATCTTTTGGGGAACAAAAAGGTAACTTGTTGAACAAAATATTTTTCTCTAAGCAATTGTATTTCTATAAAATAATATAATGGGTTTTTTTTTTGCATACAATATAGTAGCTAATTATATGTATTATTTATTTTATACAGCCTTGTTCGCTTATCTTTATCAAGGGTGTGAATAATTTTGGAAGATAATGTGTGTGTATATTTTATTATACTTCAAACTCTAAATTAGTATTTCTGAGAATATCAGTCATGGTGCTCATAAAATACTATATTAACCACAGTGAAATCCCAATTTTTTGCCATCACCTGGGAAAACTTGCATTTGGCCCACATTCTTCTGAATGTAACTTTAATCATCTAAGAACATGACCTTTGTCACATGATCTTATCCCTTTACCCTCTCCAAATCCTGGCCTCCCATGCATCCATGCCCTTTAACCACTAAGGCACTTGCAAACTGCAAAAGCGTATAAACACGTTTTTTTCCAGGTAGCAAAATGGACGACCCAGCACCTCAAAGTCAAATCTCTGTCAGGATGGAAGGCTCTCACTCGACCCTGCAGCAGAGAAAGAGAGAGAGTGTCAGGGTCCTCTCCCTGGGAGTTGTCCCAGACCCGGCCTGTTATAGGGAGATTTACAAATCAAACACAGCAGCTTAACCTGTGTGGCTGCAGGCTCACTTCAAGCAGGAGCTCTGAAGCCATTATTTATGCATGGTTCTCTTCATTAACAGCAGGGCTCAACGCTGCATGGCAAGCAGGTTCCTGTGAATATTCATCACCCCAACATGCACAAGTATTGTTCTTCCCACTGTATCTGGGTATCTGCGACTAGCAAGGAAAATGCTACCCTTTTTGGCAGAGAGAGTTTGGATATCGTGAGCCTGTCCAAATACTGGGGAAGCTGGCAAATGCTGAGGATTCTGTCTGTCAAATGGCTATCAGAGGCTGATTTTTTATTTATTTATTTTTTACTGATTTTTTATTTATTTATTTTTTACTGAAGTTAGTCTTGAAAGAGAAAATGAAAGAAAGAAAGAAAGAGCCAAAGGCTCCAGGGGATTTCAAGATTTTCCTTTCCAATTCAACTGAATTGGGAATATAGAATTCATCTCAGATCAGCTGCCAATCTTCATTATCTCTTGAAAGAGAAAATGAAAGAAAGAAAGAAAACAGAGCAAGAAATAGAAAAACCTGAGAACTGGTCAAATTTCAGGGCTGGAATATTCATTATTCATTGTCCACACTTCTGTCAGAAGATTTGGCAGAATGTATATTTTCTCTTGGTCTTTAGTAATTCCTTTCACAGGCCTGATGTCTTAACTAATCTACTAACGGATTAATAACACGCGGAATATGTTTGGCGTCACAAGACGGAATTCATATATTTTCACAAGCGAAATAAATAACATTTTAGGCTTGATCTTGTGTGCATGACTTGTATGTAGTCACAAGACGCGAATTCATATATTGAATATATGGTCATGGCAAATCAAATATAGTTACTTACTCTTCGTCAGTTATTGTCTTCATCAATACTCTCAAACACTGCAGCGCAGAAAATCTTTCCATCTTGGTATGTCTGTATAAAATCTTGCACAAATTGTCGGGACAGTTTATGTGTTTACTGAAAATGTATGCATTTGGTCAATAAAAGCAAGGTTTACTGCCTAATTTAAAAATCCCATTTGTTTGCCATATAAAGTCGTTCTAAGGTTTCTGTCAATGTTTTTGTCAGTATAAAATATATACACTACTGGTCAAAAGTTTTTGAATGAAATGACATGGTCCGATACAGCTCATTGGGCCCTTTGGGGCCACGTATGCTGAAAAATGTATGCATTTGGATAAAAGCGTCTGCTAAATAGTATATACGTACTGTATACAGTATATATATACACTACTGGTCAAAAGTTTTTGTGAAATGTAAGCAGTTCAAGTCCAGTGAATAATCTGAAATGGTGCAAAGGTAAACGATAAACTACCAGAGGTTAAAAAAAAGTTTAGGTTACCAAAAACTGAAAAATAATGTACATTTCAGAGATATAAAAAAAGGCCCTTTTCAGGGAACAAGTAATGGGTTAACAACTTACAGCTGTTCTGCAGCAATGGAAGTAAATTAAACCTTAAAAGTTGATGGAAACAATTCCTACAGGTGTCCCAACTTTTGTTGATTACTTACAAACCCTCTGTCTGTATAAAGGCAGTGTTGGAACAGACTGTGTTACTACACACTCTTGAAGCATTATTTGGACAATATTGCACTGCAGGAAGTAGTATATTGCTATCATAATGGCGAGAAAAAGGCAATTAACAAAGGAAGACAGACAGACCATTATAACCCTTAAAAGTGTAAGTCTTTCCTTTAGAGTACAGTGAGTACAGTTTCCTACACTACTATATTTACTGAAATGAAATAAAACTAATGTCTGATGTCTGATCCTCTGGCATACTATAAGAACAGACTCAGCCTGACCAGCGCAGGGAAAAATGAATCTAATAATGTTGGAAAAAATGGATACCAAAAATGGATGTATAGCACATATAGGCACGTAGATTTATAATTCTGTGTGTATCTGAATTTTTAAGTTGAAATTACATAGGAAAATCATTCTGCTTACTGCAGACATGGTGTTTCGCCTGAATGGATATTTTCAGGTAAAATATCCAGCTGGGCCACTGTGTGTATTTTCTGTGCACATTCTGGAATTACAGCAAAAACAAACCTCTGCCTTAAACTCATTTCTGTAACTACTTGGATTAAGTAATTAGAGCAACCGCTCCCGGGTCTTACCAAAATATAATCTGATAAACTTTATTTATTTTATTCATTTTTTTAGATACAGGTATAATGGTACATGATACAAATAACACTGTCATAATAAACATAATGAAATACCCCTTCAAACTTCAACATTCTGAAGTTCTAAATGCATTGTTTAAATTATTAAAACATTCTCTGTCATATTGTTCCAGTGGTATTTTGCTCCAGCTGTAGACATTATGAGGATGGATGATGATAGCCAGTTTTATCTGTGGGGCACAGAGCAGGAGCTGAAAAGTGCTTGAAAGTTGAAGCTCCAATTAGAAGTGGGGAACTGGTGATGATGTGAGTCACATGAGTTCACGTTTGTCATATACAAGGTGACTGGTCCAGCAGCCTCAGTGTGAGGTAGGGCTTTAACATACACCAGACACATCTGAGCCCAAGGCCAAGAAGCCATGTGTTACACAGTTCTACAGCAATTTGTGTCATCTCTGCTGGGACACAGATTCTAAACTCTAGTCCTTCACATTGTTCTGACCTGAAATGCATGAAGGGTAGGCAGAATATTCCCAGTAACTTTTAGCCAGAGTGCTAATGTCCAAGGTTACATGTCACGTTTATTCTGTCAAATTTCTTATTTCACGCTTTTTAGTTTTTTTCCGTTTTCTTGCTATAGTTGTAGTTTATGTTTCCAGAGATGTTTTCTGAGTTCTGTCCAACTAAAATGTAGTCGAATGCACATAAATGCATTAAATATTTCCATTTTATATTTATTAGAAAATATTTGGAGGATTTGTTTAAAAATGCTTGTGAGTATACTCAGTGAGCAATGACTCAACTCTGTAACTCATTCTTTTGAAACAAGGTATCAGCAATGGTAGTGCTGATATCTTGGCAGTGAAAGGAATAAAGTTTAAAAAAACAGAGGTCCATTTGAGTCATTTGCCTCAATCGCAGTTCAGCTTCAGTAACATTAAGACATTCAGTCTGCCAGTGACATTGTGGAGATCGTTTTCTATAATGGGAGGACACACTAATGATCCTGGGCACAAAGGTTAACACAGTTGGCATGTTGGGTTAATACCTTTCCTTTAGCTGTCCTTTGCTAAAGTTTCAGTACAGGCTGCAAAACATGAGAAAACAGGTTAAGATAATATATGTAAACATTGTGAAAGGGTTTTAGTGGTTACTTTAATCAGAGGTCATTTCTATGTAATATTTTCCTAACTATTCACTGTCATGAACAATAATTAAATAATCCACGCTTTGATATGCATTATACACATCCATATGTTAAAGACTAGCTAAATAGCCTTCTTTCAATTGAATTCAACAGCTGTGCTTGCCCCCATTGAATTCTGAATAAAGCTAACTGATTAAAAAAACCCTCATCCTGTCAGATTAAAGGCAGATGCTGATCGCCCTGCTGTGCAGATCAAATATCCACCCCTGCAATCATTGCATTTCTCCAGACTCTTCTGATCTGTCGCTGAGCTTCAAAACCTTTTGAAGCTTAGAGTGTCTTCCTGCCCCTTTCTGAATGGCATTCTGTTCACGCCCAGTGTGTCGCCCCTGCACGCGCCTCAGACCGCCACCTCTCAATCAGGACCATCTGCGCGGTCGAATCGGGAGTGCCACAAACCACGCTGTAATTGGTATTGATCAAGGAGAGCCTGGGCGGGAACACTTGATCAACTGATAATTGGCCCGGCGACTCGACAAGCAGGTCAGGTTTCCTCCCAGCCGTCTCCCATAAACGGACTGGTAAGATTTCCCAACCCTTGAGCTATCCCAGAGACTGGCCTTGCTGTGCATGGAGGAAGAAAATAAATTACATTCCAGCAAGAAGAAGTGCTGGTTTTAATTTGTCCCGTCTTTCGGCCCTGGAGACCTTTTTAACCTTTTTATTTAGATGTCCACTTGGGCCACATGTTTTTCACATACACTATAATTGCAGATTGTATGCCATCATTGTTGCTGATTAGTGGAATATAATACCTAAACTGATACAATGGAGATTACCCTTTAATAGTGTCTGGGAAAGGGGTAGTAATACACTCTACTTTGGATTTCATCCATTTATCTGGCTCAAATTACTTTGGTCTACTGAAGCCAAAAATTGAGCTGTTGAATATGTAATTCTGGAAAACATTCATTACCTGCTGACAGCAGATGCATGTGCTGATTTTGACACTGGAGACATAAAAAAAATTGCCAACAGCATTTTCAAAAACTGAGACAACACTAAGCCTTATGAAAAATTGATAAGAACAAAACACAGTACATGCCCATTGAATTTGTATTGACTTCCTGTCTGGTGTTTCCACGTGGTCAGCGTGTGCCGTTTCTCCATCAGCAAAATTGGAAGTAACATGATCATGCCGGCAAACGTGCCTTCAGGCATGCAACAGTATAGCCCAAGGTTTTGTTTTTCTCCCCCTTTTACCTAACGCTTAATTTCAATAAGTTCCACTCCAAGCATTCCTGAGGTCAAGAGGTTAGGGCTCCCATAGTGGACTGGGGGTAATCTGTAACAGCTTGGAGGAATTCACCAGGTAGGACAACCTTCAGATTTATGAAGTGGCACAATGTCTCTGATCGTTTCATGCTCTGAGCGTTAACAGACTCCAGTTCTCTTACAGACCATTTCAACTGATATGAATACATTTGCATGATTGTGGCTTTTCTGTGTGTGTGCAGTAGCCGATATATGACTGCGAACATTAGCAAGTGCTACTCTGCTAAGTCACTTATGCATTTGAATACAGTTGGAATGTCCTTTCATGAGCATTATCCCTGTTCATCAAAGCATCTCAAAGTTAAAAATGTATGATTCCTCAAAATAAACATTCTGGTGTTCACAACATTCACAGATACCCAGATGAGCAAAAGCTTTTGGACAGTTTCCTGGTGTCCGTATGCTTTGCTTCTAAATGGCTTTCATAGCTCATAAAGATAATGAGGAACCAACCTTCTCTGACCAGTTAATGCACCAAGATGGATGGTCTGTGATCTCATCCCGCATGGTGCTCTCAGGCCAGGGCCCTGTCTCCCCAGAGATGATTAGCAGCCAGTTCATTCTGGCTCTCAGATGCAGTGGCCTGGGATCCCACATAATCGCCGACCCTACATGATGATTCCTTAGGGTGGCCCAGAAAATCACAAACACATTGTTGCTAACCCATGCTTCTGACTACAAGCCCGGCACAGGCCCTGGAGGAAATAGAGGAGCGCTTTCCGGAGTTTCGGAGAAAGACCTGCAGAGACCCGGACACATGCCGGCAATATGAGAAGGAAAGTCGCAGACTTAAAATGCTTATACCAAGGGACCTAAATTCAGCTATTAAAGCATCCATTTAATTAATGAAAACTAGTAATGGAACTGAAGGTAAATCTGTGGTAAGACTAAAGTGCAAAGGTTGGAGGTAATATCCCCTCTGCTGTTGGCCAAGGCATTGTTTTCTCAGGGTCAGAGAGAAGGACACTCCCTGATGTGGTCTCACTGTCTCTGACAGAGCTATGGGACCTGAACAGAACCTGGGTGTTTCATGGCCCACAGGGGGCGCTGGACTTACACACCATGCTTCTGGACGAGTACCAGGAGAGGCTGTTTATTGGAGCTCGAAATGCCCTGTACTCCCTGAGCCTGGAGCGAATCAGCATAGACCACCAAGAGGTACTGTGAACCACCTCAATCATTATGTGTGAATGTGCAGATACATATGTGTCCTTTGTTTGCAGGGTTTGGAACCCATCCTCTGATGGTCTGCTAATGTTGTTAGATGAAAACAACATATCTGTTTTGATCATCAATTACATTTGAATGGTGTAATTGTAAGGTTAATCCTGTTTTGATTAAATAATGAAGGACTCCACCCTGTATAAAGGAAATGGGTTAATTTACTTGGGAAAATTATCTATTCACCTTCACGCTGCTTTTAGGTGCTGATGTCTAGTTTACATTTCCCAAATTTAATTGAATTTGAATTTAATAATAGCAGTGAGCCACAGAAACCTTTCTGTTCTGGGCATGATTCCCATCTTATATGACTCATAATAAATTTCCGAGCAGGTATGCAGTGTGAGTGATAAGTAATGCAAATAATATTACAGTGGATAAAAGCTGACATTCATTGTTACAAGCAGTTCTTGTTTGCTGTACAGAGACACATAACCATTAAATCCTAGATTCAAAGATAAATATATCCTTGTGAATAATGGCTTGTTACTTCACTACCCTTCAAACAAAGATGTGCCACGTTTGTGTAATTTGTTGGCTATTGTTTACCCTCAGCCTCAGCCTCACCCTTACCCTTGACTACCCTCCTCGATGCATGGTCAATTTAGCTTTGCCATTTCTTCACAGATACGCTGGCCCTGCACAGCAACTCAAGAAGACGAATGTCTAATGAAAGGCAGAGAAAAGGTAAAACTGTTTATTATCGTAGCCGCCATTCATCCATCATAAACCTTCAAGTCTGTGAATGTAAGTCTATAGTCAGGATTTAATCAACATTTGTCCTTAACTTTGACCCATGATTAAATGCATGTGTTGTTTTTTTCTTCACAATCATAGTGGAATGAGTTCAACAGTCAACAACATGAACTCAGCAAACTATTCATCAAGAGTGAGCGTTTGCATTCAATTATGAGTCAAAGCTAAGGACAAATGTTGATTGGTTTCAGGCCTTTGTGTTTGAATGCTTTGCTCAATTGCATCTATGGTTAGTAAAAACAGCCACCCCCAAGAATGCCACCTGATCGCAACTTCTATGAAAAATGTGTAACAGCTGGGATGCTTAAATGTCAGCCTGGCTCTCCCTTAGCCCTGATGTTAGTTTAATAAGCATGCTTGGATGGTTAGAGAAAAACAGACAAACTGAGATGATGAGGGCAATGGTTTAGGGAAATGCGCCTGGGCTACAGCTGGGATATATTTGTGAAACAATGTAGGAAAAAATAAAAATATTTTTTCTTCCTCCTTCTTCCGTAGTCTGAATGTGCCAATTACATCAAGGTGCTTCACCAGTACAACAGGACCCACCTGTTGGCATGCGGGACGGGAGCATTCGACCCTGTCTGTGCCTTTGTCAGGGTTGGACGCTGGACAGAGGTAGGGGAGCTGACTTTAACAAGAACATTTATTTAGAGATGTATCTCCTTAGAAATATGCCTAGTGCAAGATTTTGAGAATTCTACACCCTAAAATGTAATTTTAACACGACGTAACATGACAAAGACCTGCATCAACACGCATTCAAATCCTCCCTGGGGATCTGGGCCAAACTGGAAGGACTGCATAGGGGAGTGGACAATAGTGGGGAGGAAAGGAGGGCAGTGCTGGTCCTCACCTCACGTCAAGACCAGCACTTCAGGCATGCTCCTGACACTGCATGCTTTTTAAACGTTGGCTTCTTGCAGTGCTCTTTTTAAAGACAGCAATTGTCTATCTGGGTTTTTTTAAAGATTTTTCTATCTGGGACCATTAAAGTAGGATTACATACAGTGCATATCACAAGAGCTGCATGAACAAAGGCGTGGGAACAGAATAGTAAACAACAATAAAGCATTAAGCTAAACAGTGGACATAATTGTGTGCAGTTTATAAAACTAATATAAAATGGGCTACTGGAACTTGAACACATATTTAAAAACATGGTGATGCACAGGGACTAGTGTAAGATGGAAATAATTATTTGAAACCAAATTTGATATTGTTGAAGGGACACTCTGACATCCCTCGCTCAGTCCAGCAGGCCTGCCTGGCTGCTCCCCTGTGGGGGATAGGGATGAAAGTTTCTTACATTAAGCGGACCTCCATTGCACCACTCTGGCCTGGGTGCCTGGGAGCTTTTGTAAAGCTCAGGTGTTCCCCTCCATCAGCCCAGCTTGAGAAAGCGGTTCACTCCTGCATTCCAGGCCATGTAATATAATCGGATCGGACACCCCAACTTGCAAATGCGAACCACATTGGCTAAAAGACATTTGAGTGAAGTGGCATGCTGTTTTTTTAATTTACAACTTCATTTGAAATTAAGACCTGGAAGAGCCAAGAAGCATATCATTTTATGATCCATGATATAATTATGTTGAGCATTCTGTTTTCATTTTATTTTGTTTAGGTTACTCAGGCTTTTGGATACCTATAAAATTAAAAGCATTTTCAAAAATATTTCAGCTAAACATAAAAAAAATGTTTAGAAAACAGCTGGTTTACCTAAGAGGAGAAAGGAAGAAGAGGATGCAAGTGTAACAAAAATGACTAATGAGAGGAAGAGGGCAGAACAGAGCCTAAGGGTAGGTATGTAATTAAGAGGACAGTGTTGTGGGAGTGATGGTGGTGGTGTAGGGAAAACAAGAAAGAAGGAAAGGATGGGCAATGTTTCAATCATGCATTCTGAGGAAATTCCTTAGAATGTGTTCCACATCCTTTTTTATTTCTGGGCAACTGAGATTTCTCTACATTGTCGGAGGTAAAAATCAATTTCTGAGTAACCCAAGGAAATGTATAGTTGGTCCGTTTGATCTCTTGGAAATGATTCATTGAAAATTGTACTCCCAGATGATGTCTATTAAAGGGAAATATCAAAGTATGTATCTGTATCCCAAAAGCCAATGCAGAGCATCATTGTCCATACAGTACTGTTTGTTAGTTGCACAGATGGATCGTATATGGGGACATAGAAATGGTCTTTCATCGCATTGTTAGTGAATTCACTCCTTGGCCATTTAGAATGGATGACATCATGGAGCCAGTACTGAGGATCTGAAGTTAATGCCCTCATCACTGTGAAGGGGAACACAGTGCTGATAGATAAGGGCAGTTACTCAATTTCAAATCGTTGTCCCCCATAATTTCATTCCACCACCCGACTTTTGGGTTTGTGCGAACAACTATAATGAAAGCAAGCTGTTTTAAATAGGCTGTTTGTAAAGTCTGAAAATAGCAGCTGGGAGAGTATCGCAGATGGATACCTCCCAGCACTGCTGTTGACTGGGCCAATGAGTACAGTATGTTGGTTATTTCTCTCAGTCAACATCTTCAACAAGTAGAAAGCGAGGCTCCCCCTCAGAATTTTAGCACAGAGGATAAAATCACATGCAGCATGAGGAGTGGGATTTATTGGAATGCCTTCAGGCACTCCAAAGGAGTTAATCTTTTACATTTTCCAGGGTTGGAGTTGGAGTTAAAGAACACTGATTATAGTTCCTCCCCCTCAGGCCAGACTGTTTAACCTGGAAGCTAATCACATCGAGGGTGGACGGGGAAGATGCCCGTTTGACCACAACAGTCCGTGTGTCTCCACTTTCTCAAGTAAGCTTTGTCTACACCGGGGCCCTTCAGCTTTGCCTCTTCGGGGCCCAACCCCAATCAATGCAACCACCCAATTCAGCCTCTTTGTGTTGTCTGCTCCAATGTAGCTCTCCTCTCCCCAGTTCTGAGGTAGTAGGTAGTAGTTTAGAAAGAGCTGGAAAACCATCTGGATCACAGCCCTCCAGGACTGGGGTTGAGATGCATAACTCTCAAACAATTACGAACACTACATACTGGAAAATATTCCGTTTTTAGCCAAAATTATTTGTGTCAATAAATTGTTTCCATTATTTCACTTTACTGTCTATAATCCACCTGAAACAGATACTTTCTGTATTTATTGATACGGTCATTTTAATTGTAAATTTTTATGAGGTAATATGAAGAGAATGCAGTGATTTTCTATGATTCACAAAGACTCAGGAGAGGGAGATTAATTGTACTGTGTGAAGCAGGAAGAAGGCAATTAATTCAATTTCACGGTAGAAGCAAATGTTATGTGTTTTCACATTTAATCTGTTTTCAATTCAGTTGTCTGATCCAGGAATGATGTACATGCTGTTACATAACAAAAAAGAGGAAATGTCTGTCTCACCATTATTTATTTGACCAACATTATGTATTTCATTTATCTATCTGTTAGCAGTTTACTTGATGCTTTGAGTGTATGGTCTGTGTCTGTGGATCATGTGTCAGGTAGAAATGAACACAATTATCTATAATTGAATTAGAGAGTGTTCTCTGGTTCAGTGCTTTACTCTACTGCAGTTCAAATGCAATGCACAATTCAATACTCAGCATTGTATGAGAATATGGACATTTTGGTTAATTAAATTTGACCCAGCTGTTACTAGGGCAGTATGCCCTGGTTCCTAGTTATAGGGCTGCCCCCATGTGGACACCTAAAGAATACACTCAAATAACAATCAATTGGAATAATTATCTTATTAAAATGTGTTTTCATGTAGTGCAGTGACTTAGGGACTTTACCTGGGTAACTTTTTGTAAATGATTACTCTGTTGTTTCTTTGTCTCTCTGCCAGGAGGGGAGTTGTACATTGGACTTTACACAGATTACTGGGAGAACGATGCCGCTCTCTGTCGCTTAGACAACCAGAGTTACACCAGGACCGAGCGAGATGACAGACAGCAGCTGAACGGTGAGCGTTCCCAACAGCTCAGTTCTCATCCTTGCCAACAAGTAATTATATCCCAGCCACCATGTAATATCACCACAACACTTTTGTAATCAATCTATTGCATCAGGGCAAAATTGAGAAAGCTCTGCTTGTTAGCTTGGATGACGCTGCAGCCAACTTCAATTGAGACTGGACATATTCTCCCACTGCAACAGTTTGGGGTATTTTAAGGGCCTGTTATTACAAAGAAAAAAGTACTTAAAGGTAAGAAGATTTGGGATTTTTGTATACCACTGCGGTCAGAAAGGGACTGTTTAAACTATATTTAACTGTTAGTGTATTTTATAGTTTATTGTTAATACTTAACTTGAAGGCAAAACAGTTAAAAAGTACATAGGATTTTTCAGATAATATAGAGCTAAATGATCAGTTTACATGAAATGATATGTTAGATTATATATTCAATTAAATATCTATTTACGACCTTCTTTCAAACTGCTTGTAGTAACAGGTCTTTGTTAATGTATTATTATTAAGTCTTTTCTAGGAGTCTGCTCAGGTCCTTAGACTAAAGTGGGTCTAGTATGTGTACAGTACATCCCCGGCTGTCTTTGTGGGGTGCAGTGTATTATGTCACCACTGTGCTCTGAGGAATTAATGCCTTTTTCGTGTGCCTGGGAATGCACTCTCTCTGCCACTGTAGCGGTTTTGAGGAGTAGCTGGTGTGTTACTCTGGCTCCCTGCATACTCTTTGTGCACTCTGGGGAGGGGGGGATGGGAGGCCTTCTTAAACAGAGCACCCCCTGCCAGCACTCCATAAATCACCCAGCCCTACAGGAAGGCCACTCATACATCTCCTGTCCAATTCTTAACCCACACTGCTCTCCAGTGAAGTCAGGAAACACACTAGAAGCTCTGGCACTGCTACCGTTAAAAATAAAGCTTTCTGTTTGTCTTCGAGACACTGCTATGAAATTGTGCTAATAACCAGTGTTTATGTTTATTATGTTTTCCAGAACCAAAGTTTGTTGGATCAGTGGTTATACCAGACAATGATGACCAGGATGATGACAAAGTCTATTTCTTCTTCACTGAAAAAGCTGTGGATATGGAGAGTGGTAACAATGCTGTTTACACCAAGGTGGCAAGAGTCTGCGCAGTAAGGCGCTTTTGAGCATTTATGATACCTAAGATGTATAATTAGTTTATGAAATTATTATTAATATGGATTGACCATAATGGTCTATGACATAGGTCTAATACATTTTTACAAGTTCAAATTTTGGGCCCTCACACTGTGCAATCTGCACTATTCCAGAACCTTATCTTATCACTGTTCCAGAACCTTTTCTTCACTCATTCTAAAATGATTCCATGGTATGACATGCACATCTGTGCCTTCCCCCATGCCACAGATGCTCGATTAATAGATTTCTGATGAAGCTGTATGCAAATTGAAAAAGAAACCGGTCCAATTACTCTGCTGTAAATGCGTTGGTTTATAAACACAATGACTACCACCCTCACGGGGCGCATGAGTGCATAACACCTGTTATCCATCGCATAGATTACATTTGCATTTAAAATCATCTTGCCAATTTTTTCTGTAAGATTTCTGTATTTAAGGCGTGGCAGAACACCTACTGAGGCACATGGTCCAAAGCTTTTTTATTAAAGGATGAGTGCATCAGCAAAGACAATGCATTTAATCTGTTATGCACAGATTGCAATGTATGGTATAAGTAACATCAGCCCTCTCAATGAGACAGCTTCCCCTGTTGGCTAGTTGTGGAACATGTTTGATACTGTAGTGTTAAATAAAGAAACCTAGCTAGCTTTTGAGAAAAGCTCTCTCTCTCTCTCTCTCTCTCTCTCTCTCTCTCTCTCTCTCTCTCTCTCTCTCTCTCTCTCTCTCTCTCTCTCTTTCTCTCTCTCTCCATCAGAATGACCTGGGTGGCCAGAGGATGCTGGTGAACAAGTGGAGCTCGTTTATCAAGACCCGTTTGATCTGCTCCGTCTCAGGACCCAATGGGATCGACACACACTTTGACGAGCTGGGTAAGACCAGATTGATCAGAGTGAGGAGTAACTGCTCCCTCGATCCCTGTGCCAGTGACTCATTTCATCCTTAGTATTCAGCCGGCTGTTCCACATGGCATCAGATCTGTGGCTCTTCATTTATTTACCTGGTCTTTGGTACGGCTGATAAGATGCCGTAGCCTTGGATTTTTTTAAAGAAAACCAGTACAATAGCCCTGTGGAGCACTATTCATTCATTCTACTAATGAATTTGCAGATGTCAGGCTGGTGATAGGACTCACCGCCCAGGTTCAGACATCCATGTTTTCTCCAGAAACTTTCCACTTTAGACATACAGTCTGAGACCTGGTTCTGACTGAGTGCCAGCCAGCAGAGAGCCTGTGTTTCGTTAAGCGCAGGGGAGTTCAAAGAAGGCAGTCGGGCTGTGAAATATTCAGCATGGGAGAAATAAGAAACACCTGCTGAGCCTGGCCTGGGTCACTGCACCCTGAAACACAAACGCAGATGCCTCTGTTGCTTAAGGGAGCTCCAAAATGTTTTCATCTGTCTTTTAGAGGATGTGTTTGTGCTAAGGAAGAAGGACGAGAAAAACCCGGAGATCTTCGGCCTGTTCAGCACAACCAGGTCAGTGGAGTCCCCCTCCATAACACTTGCACACACCACAACATTGAGGTACGGCAGTATGGTATAGAGGTTCGGTCTCTAGGCTTTTAGCCAGAAAGGGGAAGGTAATTCCAGCATACTTAGAAGTATTCAGATTTATGGTACTCCGTGGATAAGAAAATAAATAATATCAAACGCACTCGTGTTGTGAGAGTTCTTTCAATGAGCAGTGTGGAACAGAATGAATTGCTGTCCCTGTTATGTATATATTCCACCTATAATCCATCCACAGATTAGCTTGCCTTGTGTACTGCATAAACCATGAGTTCTGGAACTCCTAACGGTGTGTGTGTGGCAAAGATCATATACATAAGAAAGATGCCAAGAATGTGTTAGTGTATAAGTTCATATTTGACATGCTGCCAGCAGTCAAGCACCTCATTGTTGGCACAGAGAGCATCATGTGCTGTGTTGAGTCTCACAGAAACATAGACATTTCTCAAGCAGAGGTCGTGTCAGCCACTAGGGAGAATGTGAAGGAGACCTGTTGTTCTCACCCTTAGTACCATGAACATTGCGTGAAAGTGCTGGTGTGTTTAGCATACAGGGCTGAAGTCTTATTATTGTGTGTTATTGATTTTCTCCTGACTCTCCTGTGGCCATTAGGTTGAGCTGGTAAATATCACATATCTCTCCGGAAAGGGATTACGGTCTTGATAAACTCTCTCCCGGATGCCTCCCCATTCCCAGCTACCCACACTCTTCGCTAGTCCTCCCACACAAACAGACCCTTCTAACCTCAGAACAGATTTTTGTATACATGTTTCTCTCTCTCTCTCTGTCTCTCTTTGTCTTTATCTCTCTCAATTCAGTTAAATTCAATTCAATGTGCTATATTGTCATGAAATACAGAGAATAAATATTGTCAAAGTGTTACCCAATTCAGGGGAATAAAGGAAAAAATGTATATGTATGTATAAGATGTTGTTAAATAAAGAATGTGACTGGCCGTCCTCCCTGGCCCTACATGCCCTGTTACTCACCAGACTCCCGAGCTTCACAAATGACAGAGCATTCTGAGAGACTGCAATTAGCTGCCTGTAAGGGTTTGTGTGGTAGAGACAGACAGAGAGAGAGAGAGAGATGCTAAGACTTTATGCTTGAGGATGTTGAAAGGGTCTCTCTCTTTCTGTCTTTCTCTCTCAAAACAGCAACATCTTTAAAGGTTACGCCGTGTGTGTCTACCACATGGACCACATCCGCACAGCTTTCAATGGACCCTTCGCCCACAAAGACCACCCTGAGCATCACTGGACAGCCTTCGAAGGCAAGGTCCCTTTCCCGAGACCTGGATCAGTAAGTGCAGAATTGTGCTTTGTTGAAGAGTTTGGCTTATTGAAAATAGGCTTGCTTTTACCAGTTTCCTCCATCAACTGCACTCTTCCAAAAAAAATATGATATGAGCTGAATCAAGCTGAAGGAGCAACATGCACCATTAGGTTTTGAGCAGATTTGAGTAATGGAAAATAGAAAAAGTTAAATTAAAAGTTGCATAGAAACTAGAAGAAAAGTTGCATAGTTGGATGGGTGGAGCTAGCTCTAGCCCTTTCAAAGCGATCAATAGAGTACCTCAATCCTTTGTCTCCCTCTCTTTTTTTGCTGGGGCCCTGTTTCTTTGATCGATTGCCATACATAATAAAATACATAGTACATTATTTTCATGTCTGCTAATGCCTCCTTGAACCTTATACCACCAGAAAAGAGATGGGGAAACACAATGCTCACCCATCCGTCTTCAGGACCGTACTGACGTGTTATATCAAATGCGGCCATCGTCTAGTCCATTAGATATCATCCCTACTTCTCTGTTCAAAGACGTATTGAGATCCATTGGTCCGAGTATAGTTTATATTATAAATAGCTCTCTCGCATCAGGTTGTGTCCCTGATTATTTTAAACAGGCAGTTATTCAGCCTCTTCTTAAAAAGCGGAACCTCGATCCATCTCTGCCCAAGAATTATAGACCAATCTCTAAGCTGCCCTTAATTTCCCAAATCCTGGAGAAAGTGTTTGTTAAGCAATTATGTTGTGGAAACCCACGATATCTTTGACAAGTTCCAGTCGGGTTTTCGTCAGAAGCATTCTACTGAATCAGCTCAAATGAGTCTCTGAGTCTCAAATGACATCCTGATGCATGCAGACACTGGTGAATGCTCAATCTTGATACTGTTGGACCTTAGTGCAGCTTTTGACACTATCAATCACAGTATCCTTATTGAGAGACTCAGGCAGTGGGTAGGTATAGCTGGGATAGCCCTGGATTGGTTCTCCTCCTATCATTTTGACAGACACTTTTCTGTCTCTATTGGTAACTTTGCATCTTCACCTGCATCGCTGTCTTGCAGAGTGCCCCAAGGCTCAACCCTGGCAACTATTTTATTCTCATTAAATATGTTTCCCCTAGGGCAAATTATTAGTCATTTTAAACCTGACCAATTGGATAAGTTAGCCATCCTACGGGACTGTCTAGCTGCTATCAAGGACTGGATGTCAGACAACTACTTACAATTGAACTCAGATAAAACTGAGGTTCTTATTGGCCCTGATAGCATAGCATCCAAGGTGCAGCAGTGTATCGGCCTGCTGTCATTAAATATTAAGAGTGTTATTTTCAACCAACACATAAATGTCACTGACCAGGTCAGAATTAAGAACTGTGGTGTCTACTTCTCAGCTGGAAACAATTATCCATTCTTTTATTTCGTCCCACCTGGACTATTTCAATGCCTTTTTTACCTGCCTCATCAAGTCAGCATTGGATTGACTCCAGTTGGTCCAGAATGCTGCTGCTAGGCTGTTGACTAGATCCTGTCGATCCTGTTTTACATTTTTGTCACTCTGCTGCCTGTTTTTAGTTTGTTTTTATGCCTTGTTGTTTTATGGATGTGTGTGTTTTGTGTGGGTGTGTGTGTATACTTTGAGCAGTTTTATCTGCACTTTGTGAAGCACTTTGTGACCATTGTTCTTGAAAAGTGCTATATAAATAAAGTTTACTTACTTACTTGCTGCCGATTTTGATTAACTTGCATTTGAAGCTGAGAAGCTATAGATTAATGCTTTATCAGAATAGATTTTCCCCAGCTCTGCATAGGCATTGGTTTGAGAATGATTCCCTGGATTACCGTGCAGTGACTCGCTTGATATATCATTCAGAGTGCTCAACAACTTGATCAGAGGGTTCATATTCATTCCCATCAGTCTGTCATCAATAAAATCGTATTAAAAATCCTTCCCCCCATCCCCATCCCCATCCTCCCCAGCTGACCTTTAAAGAGCACATTAATAACTGGAACAATTCTACATACAACATAGTTACCTACTCTGAAAGCTTGTGCCACTAGGGTAATATAATATCCATGTCTCTTCTTTTCTTCATCATCTGCTGTATTATTACTATAACTGTAGTGCCTCGCAGAGGTTTGGAGAGAGGGTAGAGACCATGTATATATGCAGCGGTCTGAATTAGCCGACCCTTCCAGTTCCTTTGCTCGAATTGTCTTTTTTTGCCCCTCGGTCTTTCTTTCAACAAAAGAGAGGTGGTACAATTTCACTAAATGTATAAACTATCAAATAGACTTTTTCTTGGAACTAAACGAATCCCCTCAGATTAGTTGTGGCATTCTGTGGGAATCCCTGAAAGCCTATATACGGGACAAATTATTTCATATACTGCAGGTGAGAGGAAAAGAAAATTGAAGGAATTGAATAAACATACGTCCACCTTTATTTGGAATAAGACAGTGCCCCGGATAAGGAGAGAGTTCTTAGAGAGACGGAGAGAGGAAGGGGGTCTGGCCCTGCCAAATTACATGCATTTTCATTGGGCGGCCAATATACTGTATATTTTACTGACTTACATCTACGCCGAAGCGATAGGGAACTCGTGATCAAAATAAAAAATAAAAGGCTGCCAGACCTTATAATACCTCCTAGTAGAACCCTTTAGGGTAAACCTGAGGTGCTCCAGTTTAAGATGTGCCATCACCTCCTCTACCCAACGTTTATGAGATGGCGGTGATGCCTTTATCCAATTAAACAGGATCAGTCTCCTCGCCGGCAATGAGGAGAAAGCTATCACTTTCTTTTGGTTCATTGTCAATTCTGCTTCGTTTGGTGCTACACCAAAGATGGCTGTCAGAGGACTGGGCTCTATATCCTTATCACAGATGAATGAAAAAGTTCTAAACATTTCTGCCCAGAACTCTTTCAGCTTAGGGCAAGACCAGAACATGTGACTTAAGTTAGCTGGTACCCGTTTGCACCTAGGACAAGCTGGGTCAGCCCCTGGATAGATCCTTGTCAGTTTGTCTCTAGAGAAATGTAGTCTATGGAGCACCTTAAATTGTATCAACCCATGTCTTACACACACAGAGGAAGAATGTATTAAGTCCACTGCCCATTGCCAATCAAAATCAGACATTTCCAATTCTAACTCTTCCTCCCATTTTATTTTCATACGGTCGAGTGATGGGGATGACACCCTCTGAATGTTCCCATACAGCATGGAAACCACTCCTTTGAGTGTTGGGTCCATGCCCAATAGGTCATCTATCCATCCGCCTTGTGGCAACTCGAGGGATGGGGAAAATATATTTTTCACAAAGTCTCGAACCTGAAAATATCTGAAGTAGTTGGCCCTGGGGGAGATTCCATACTCCACCTCTAGTTGTCCAGCTGACATAAAGACTCCATCTTTAAAGAGGTCTTTGACGCAGTTCACCCCAGCTCTAGACCCTCCTCCAAATGTTGCACCACCAAGGGCCGGGATAAACAAGTGGTTCCCACAAATGGGGGCAGATGGAAGGGCACGTCTATCCTTGAAGTGTGTTCTGAACTGGGCCCAGATCTTAATAGAACCACGCACCACAGGGTTGTTTGTATGATAATGTTTGCTTAAGGGCAGAGGGGCACAGACCAAGGAACGCAGGGATACCGGGCTAGATGCACATCGTTCCATATGTACCCATACCGGGATCTCATCATCATCCACCTCCGAGACCCAAAATAACAGCTTATGTACTGTATTTGGTATAGATGGGAGCTAGTGATCCCCCCCCCCCTCCCCTCCCCTCCCAGAGTGTTTGGGTTTTGTTGTGTCTGGTGTGTTAGTTTGATTTGTGTTTTGTTTGTAGTTTTGATTTATAATTGATGTATATCATTTGAGTTTTGTTGTACTGTATAGTGTGGACTGCTGTGTGTTGTTGATTCTTGTATGTGAAACATCAATAAAAACACTTTGTATTAAAAAGAGAGGTGGTACAGGAAAATGCTGATGTGCAGCTCAGCCTCAGCACTCCACTAGAGTGGATTAAACCGCCCGGGCAGAATAAGACGAGACGCAGAGGGGCCCACCTCAGCCGTACCGGGAAGCGTGTGATGCCCATTTTTTCCGTATCGTGAATCCTGATTTTCCTCTCTCTCTCTCTCTCTCTCTCTCTCTCTCTCTCTCTCTCTCTCTCTCTCTCTCTCTCTCTCTCTTTCTCTCTCTCTCTCTCTCTCTCTCTCTCTCTCTCTCTCTCTCTCTCTCTCTCTCTCTCTCTCTCTCTCTCTCTCTCCCTCTCTCTCCCTGTCACACACAGTGTGCCAGCCAGGTGAATGGAGGTCATTACTCTAGCTCCAAAGAGTACCCGGATGAGGTTCTGCGCTTTGCGCGGGACCACCCTATCATGTTCCAGCCTGTGCACCCACTGCACCGCCGCCCTATCCTACTTAGGGCCGATGGGGAGAGGAGGCTCACGCAGGTGGCAGTGGACAGAGTGGAGGCGCAGGATGGCCACTATGACGTGCTTTTCATCGGAACGGGTGAGGTACCCAGAGGAAGTAATGGCCTGGATCCAATGAACATCAGTGCTTAACTTAGACCCACAAAGCAATGCTCATCTCATCTCATCTCATCTTCAGCCGCTTATTCCTGGTCAGGGTCGCGGGGGGGCTGGAGCCTATCCCAGCATGCATTGGGGCGAGAGGCAGGAATACACCCTGGACAGGTCGCCAATCCATCGCAGGGCACTACATACACCATTCACTCACACACTCATACCTACGGGCAATTTAGACTCTCCAATTAGCCTAACGTGCATGTCTTTGGACTGTGGGAAGAAACCGGAGTACCCGGAGGAAACCCACGCAGACACGGGGAGAACATGCAAACTCCACACAGAAAGGCCCCCGGCCTGGATTCGAACCCGAGACCTTCTTGCTGTGAGGCGACAGTGCTATCCACTGCACCACCGTACCGCCACAAAGAAATGCTAATTTTTTATTTTTTATTTTCAAAATACAGTTTTACTCTCCAAGCTGTGAGGGGGGAAAACACTTTGTTTTGTAGATTAAAGTTCTAAAGATGTTTATTGAATTAAGGCCAGTTAATGAATATGTCAGATACTCTGGTGTGGACATTATTTAAAAGAAATAGCTCCCTTAAAATGGCTCCAAACCCAAACAATAAAACACACTGAAAATGTATGTTTTTGTGATTAATTAATTTGCCACCTGTACACAACCAAACATGTTCCCTTGATTTTATATTCTAATAAAAGGTGTCTTTAGGCAATTTTGATTACTTAAAGAGTGGAACCTGAAGATTCTGCAGAAAATGTTCAAGCCTAAGGCCCTTTAGGTAGTCTCTATGTGGTCATTGTAATTATAAGGGCTTTATTTGGCATGTTACATGTACTGTATATATCCAGAGAAGCAGGAAAACGAATGAGATTGTACAATATGCTGATGGCTGATACACTAGGATACTGGTGACTTGATGCCCCCCAAATCAAATAGCCAAATTGTGAAAGGGGAAGTTTTTTACTTTGCTTGTCATTCTTGAATGGTTCACAGTTTCCAAAGGGTTTTCCAAAATCTAAACCGCAGTCCTTATTTTCATCATGATAATCATATTTTTTACACTTGCTGAACATGCAGCAGGGCTGATGCCAAATGTTGCTACTTAAGGGGTTTATTTACTAGGCTCTCAGAAGCCATACATGTGTAAATTTCCTGCAGTTGCTACTATGTCAAGTGTACAGAAACAATGCATCTGGTGACTCCAGTGAGCTCCAACAGAGTGATCGATACAGTTTACATCACCAGTCCCATTGTGTTTATTTTCTATTTTACTGACAGGGATACAGATTTTGCACATCTTATTTTCAAAATAAACATTACAGGTTGTATGCTTTGTGACATACAGGTAACTGCCAAAATAAAGGAAATCTCAACCCAATTTAACAATTATTTAGATTCTGGAGTGGTGCCTGAGACAGGGTTTTCCACCACCAAAAACAAAACACCAAATGATAGAATTTCTCATGGAAGAAATGGTGTTGCATTCCTGCATAGAGTTCCAGGCGCTTTCAGAATCTATGCTAAGGTGCATTGAAGCTGTTTTGGCAGCTCGTGGTGGCCCAACACCCTATTAAGACACTATGTTGATGTTTCTTTAGTTTGTCACAACAGCTGTTCATTTGAGTTTGTACCAATATATTAAAACATTTTTATATGAGCTCTATAACAGTGCGACATGTTTGTGTCGTGTGTAGCCTCATTTGTCAGGCTCATAAGTTTACGGTTCTATGAGACACACAGGTTAACAGACTGATGTGAGATAAGTCCACCAATTTTCTGGAGATTTACTTTGCTAATAAATCAGTGGTCAGTTACTTGATTCAAACTGGAAAATTATCTGGTGGTGTGTCAGTAAATAACTCAGTGCTGGCTAAAACTTGTCAGAACCAATCAGTTTGCAGGATCTCACAAACTGTAACTTCCCTTTCGCTTGCTCTAGAGATAGAGCATCTAGGGTCTGTTGTTTGTAATGTGGTTATTTTTTTCCTCCTTCAGATAATTCTGTTGTTTTGAAAGTGATCACCATCTACAACAAAGAGACTGATACTATGGAGGAAGTTCTTTTGGAGGAACTGCATGTTTTCAAGGTACATACCACTCTTAGGCCTATCACTCATATCTACTGTATGTACTGCAGTTTATTCAATGTTTCATGGTCACATACTAAAAATGTTCTTCTTTCTTTCTTTTATAGGTTCCTGTACCAATAACTGAAATTATAATCTCAGCTAAAAGGGTAAGAATAGTTATTAATTATCATTTTTGGCTCAAAGTTGTTTCACGTTCACATTTCACTTAACTTGTAATAGCATGCATCACATGGCTAGATGGTACACATAGCAAGAAACAACTTGTATCAATCAGAACAGGAAGATTTTTCAGCACATTTCTGATCACCATTGAACTCATACAGTGGAGTAACTTTGATTTAAAATGTGGGGGGGGACCAGGGGCATATTGTTGAACAATGTGGGGGGGTTCCGACTAATTGTTGAGCTGAGGGCAGTTTCTTCCTTTCCCTCACCCTCATTTTAAATGCATGAGAAATGCTAGTCCCCTAGTTTTACTTAAGCAGTGGTGGGGACAAATCGATCTCTTCAAATAGTGCTGTCCCTGGTGGATATTACATCCATTAACTCATAACATCTTGCCCAAAAGATCAGAAACCATACCATGAATAGGGAAACAGCTTTGTGACTAGTGACCTAGAACTACACATTTTCCAATGTGATACTTTCTGTGCCAGTTCGGAACACTTTTATACATAACTGTTTCCTATACACCATTGGTTATTCTGTGAGAGCATGGTCTCCTGGAAAAGTGGTTGTTAGGATGTATGAAGCATTTGTAAATCATATTTTTATGGACTGTTTAGGTAACGGCTTGGTATGTTCAAATTAAATATTCATTTAGTTCGGGCTCATTTAACAGAAACCAATTGGATGCATATTCCAATTGGAAGTACATGTTAAATGATAAGTATAAGGAAACTAAGCTGTATTTTATGTCAGAGAACTATCCTTGGTGGCCGTTAAACATGCACTGCTCTGTTGTGTGATGACTGTGTCCTGCGATTCCCTCCTTCAGCAGCAGTTGTACGTCGGGTCAGAGTTCGGCGTGGCCCAGGTGAAGGCCTACCACTGTGACCTGTATGGGTCAGCATGCGCAGACTGCTGCCTGGCACGAGACCCTTACTGTGCCTGGGACGGGGTCACCTGCTCCAGATACTACCCTGCCGGCATCCATAACAAAAGGTAAGGTCACTCAGGTAGATTTGGGGTATAGTAGTGGGTGGTTTGGTCCTTTATCCTTATGAGGAAGTGTATTTCTAGGAAGCAGTCATTTTGTTCTTAATAACGATACCGATCAACCATTTTTGCAGTTCAGTGCATATGCTGACATCAGTGTGCCTCGGTATATGCCATTTTTGCTCTTCTGTAAATAGAGTGTGTGCCCACTCCTGCTGAAGACTGTTTCTGTCTGATACCAGAGAGTTCTGCCATGCAAACCTGAATCTGCAGCTGTTTGGTTCTCGGCATGTGTTTGCACCCTTATCTCACGCCACCAGCATTGCTAACACACGTTCACCTTGTCATTAATCCTTTTTGGTATTATTTTATTCACACCTCCTGTGGTTTTACATCTGAGGTATCGGGTGGAGCTGGGTTCACATCGCTCTGGCCCGGGGGGACAGGAATGATGGGGTGATTGGGCAAAGGGGGAGTGATCAGTACACATAGCCAGATTCAGCAGGGCCTACTGCTCAGTGCTGTGCTCTTTACATGGCTTTCAAACAAAGAGTGCACACACACACTCTTACAATTTGGTGAGTAGATCCCTGGTGTAGCCATTTGGAGCAGTGAGAAGAGGAGGAGTAAATGGGCTTTTCCATTTACACCATCCACCCTTTGCTCATCTGTTGGTTTTCCGTTGAAGCCCAGGTGCAGGTTGTTATAAATGAGGTGTTCAATATTTCCTGAAGCTGCATGGAGCAAGCTAACTGGAACAGCTAGGCAATATCAGGAGATGGCAGGTTAGAGGCACTGCCTTTTGTTAATTCAATCTGTTCCTTTGATGGGATAATAAAGTCAGTGGCACGCTGTAATTTATTCATGACTGATGGCTGAAGCTAAGCTGGGCTGGGCTTGGTTAGCACTTGTAGGGAGTAGTCTTTCTGCTGGACCAAGAAGAAAAACAATGCCCAAGTTCAGTGATGGGGGCACTGTGCTGTACGAGACCCCTTATTAGATGTTAAACCAAGGTCTTGATTCACTGTTGTCATTAAAGGTCCCATGACACTAATGCAAAGAGTAGCAGTTTCCCAGTGTCCTGGCCAGATTCCCAACCTGGCAATCTCAATCTTGGCATGTAATCATCCTGCCAATGAATTGACTAATCTCTTCCCACTCAGCTGATGTGTAGTGATTATTCTGGTGCAAAATGGCTGCCAGCATCACCTAAGTGGGTTCTGTACATTGGTGGTGATTGACTTGAATCCCCCCCAACCCCTCACAGTGATTTTCTTTGAAAGATGCTATGTACATGCAATATAAATAGTTACATCAGACCCACAAGTGTTTTGAGCAGCTAGATAGAGGGTAACACTAATAGCAGTAAAAAAGATAATGCGTTGTATCGCTCTCCAAGCAACTGTTAGAACAATGTGTTTAGTGCATTAATACAATGCCAAGCCACCCTTTCCACAGATTTCAAAGAACACATAAACTAAGCACTCATAGCACAGATAATGCTGGACGTTTGATTCAAATTCTGGCCCAGAATTTATATGAAAGTTTTCTTAATAAGGTTACCCTCCCATATTCATCAGTCACTCCAGCCTCCTTGTTCATTAGCGCCAGAAACAAGCAAGTACATCAGTTCAACTTACTACTGAACTTGGCCAATACCTGCTCATTAGCAATTTGTCCCAACAACTCTCTCTCCACAATATTTCTTACACACTCATTCTGTGCACACAAAGCAAAAGGTCAATCATGAATAATCAGTGCTGAGTAGCTGTCACATGAATTATGGTCAGAACAGCAACACAAAAGATTAGCCTGCTTGATTTGATTTCCACTCCTCACAATGTTTAAAATCCCCACTTTCATTTTCACACTTTTCTGACTGAGAGCTTTTGCAGTGACCACAGTCTGTTTTTCTGTGTATTTTTGTGCGTCTTGCAGGCGTTTCAGGAGACAAGATGTTCGTCATGGGAACGCCGCTCAGCAGTGCAATGGTCTGCAGATGAATGGTATGGATCACAGATAGAGGAATGTATATGAGTACACAAGGTTATCGTCAAGGGCACCTAGACGTTTCGTTGCATTTCTGAATGTAAGTCATTACAGCCAAACACTTATAATTAAACACATATAATTTTCAAAGGATAAATGCCAGGTGCCCTAGAATGACACAGCATCACAATTAGCTTTATTTATTTATTTGTATAACTGCTTTAATGTTGCTAATCTTGCTATTAGCTAAATAAAAATGTATGAATTAATAATAAAAAAAAAAAGTTTTTTTAAATATATATATATACAGTATGTATACATGATTCCAGCTGCAGGCCGAGGATATGCATAGGGTGCAGAGAATGTGGTGCGTTGTGGGATCAGAGCTTCTTCAGGGACAGGGGTAAGGGGGGGAGTGGTCGTTCGGCACTAACAGAGCCGTTTAAATCTCATGAAATCTGCTCACTAAGTGGGCAGGATGGGGAGGGATTGATCCATCCCATCAGGTATACTAATGAATTAGTATGACAGTCCATGGTGAGCACATCAGTGCTGTTAAGAAACAGGTTACCACTGTTCCAGGTTAATAATATTCAACATACATTTTCAGTGCATCTGGATCAATTATTTTTTTATTATTATTGTTTTCAAAGTGTAGATCTTAATTAAATATGTAATTCGGATATTGGTGATAGTGTTCCCTCCCTAAGTTTTAGCCGAAAATTGTACGACATGTCATTATTACAGCTCACTGTCAGGCTGGATTGTATATACTGTATATATGTTTTGTCATGTACATAAAGTATGAGCCCACTTTTAGGAGAACAGCTCCAGAAAGTGGAAGAGAAGTCAGTGTATGGAGTAGAGAACAACAGTACTCTGCTTGAATGCAGTCCAAGATCACCACTGGCTAAAGTCCTCTGGTTTCTACAAAGAGGCTCTGAGAAGGATGAGGTAAGATCTCTGAGTATACTGTCTCATCAGGGCTAACACACTATTAGCAGAGCTGTTACTTTTTGTTTTGGCCATTTTTTAGACTGAACAAAAAGGATACATAAAGTACAAATACTTCACTCTGAAATCAATCCATGAAATGTTTATTGTTTGCAGCAAAGTTTAACGATAAAAAATATATTCAACAAAATCAAAGAAAAAAAGTTTGAAAAATTTATATAATCAAATATAATAAACTTAGCAAATCCCCGGATGTGAGCAGAGCAGCGCTCTACTCCTTAGAGTGGCAGAGGAGTGGGGTTTTCCTGTCTCAGGACTCGATCTTTCGCTCCGTCTCTCTCCCATGCCAGGACGAGAGAAGCAGCAGGAAAGCAGGTTAAATAAAATAAACATGGGCATCCCGGGTGGTCTAGTGGTTACAACATTTGACACTGGCCACTGTGACCAGGGTTTGATTCCACCGGCCACGCCAGAGTTGGGTCTGGCCGGGAGTGCCACTGGGGGCGGCAATTGGCTGTCCACCCGAGGGGGGAGGGAAGCAGACAGGAACTCACAATACGAGGGGGGGATTGACATGAACAAATAGAGGTGTAATTGGTAAATTGGGAGAAAATTCTTTACAAAATAAAATTTATAAACACAAACAAAGTCGCAAAGCTTTCGGGCGAAAACAACAAACTAAAATCACTAATCATCTTCAGTGTGAGCCCTCTCTCTCTCTTCACACACACAGGAAGCACTCCACTCACTCACTCTTAACAAACGCACACAGACTCACATATACCACACCCACTCAGACACAAACCATCAAGTGAATTATTCAAAGGCCTCCACAGCCATGCTATGCCAAAAAAGGCAACCCTGCTCTTTCCCTGTTGCCGAGACCGATGCCCTCCACACTTAGTTATAAAAAAAAGTGATTCCTCCCGAATGCATAAATTATTCAGGAGTGCATATTCTGTGTGGTTAATACCACCACAGTGATATACAGTAACAGTATAAATCAATTATGAAGAGTATATACATTGTAGTGTCCCTTGGCGTGGGGTGACACTCAAGGACCTTTTCAGAGGGTGTAAGCACTTGAAGAATCCAGAGGAGGCAGTATTTCAAACAAAATGATAATTTTTATTAAACTAAATTCTTTACAAAACATAAAAAATCCCCCCAAAAAACACATACAGTCCATAATCCTTTACTCATTTCCTTTATCTGTAATCCAATGTCAAAATCCAATACAGTTCCTCAAACATCCATGTCGGTACACAAACCGGGGTTCTCAAAACAATCCAAGTTGAATACAAACAGCAATGCAAAGACAATTTACAAATACTCTCCACTCTCCACCACCCAATGTGACACAATGTGACAACAGTCTTTTAAATAGCTCCCCAATTGACATCATTTGCTAGCAGTCCTCATTGCTTGATGTGCCTCAGGTGAGGGACTGCAGGCTACTGCTAACTGTAGTCTTCTTGGCTTTAGTGGCTCCCAAGAGTTAATGGGGAAGGCAGCCATTTCCTTGCACTGCCCCTTGGGATGCCACAATATAAAGTTATAAAGTAAAGAGTAAAGAGATCAGCTTATGCAATTAAAGTTCCCTGCTATCAATTGCATAATAACGATTATTGTAATCATTATTTTGATAATATTGTAATGAACTTAACTGAAAAAATGATAACTCTGAAATGACCAGTAAAAAAATGATAATAAAAAAACCAGATCAGAAATTACTTGTGAGGGCTGCGGACAAAGACTAACAAAGGACCTGGTGCATATGCAATCCCACTTACTTGACATGAAGAGACCGGTACTGAAAACCTTGAGTGGGATCATAGTCTGCATGGGGAAGCAGTATAAAAAGAGAGAGGGGGTGAACAGGAACTGGTGACAGCCTGCGTCGTATGTGTGTTCCCAGGTGAGGGTGGGCGACAGAGTGGTGAAGACGCCACATGGCCTCCTTTTCCTCAGGCTGCGTAGGGCAGACGCCGGCACCTACCTGTGCCAGTCGGCGGAGCACGGTTTTGTCCAGGAGGTGGCTCAGATCACGCTGGAGGTCCTGGAGGAGGAGCACGTGGAGGAGCTCTTCCACAGGGTGGAGGAGGTGGAGGAGGAAGGGGGTGGTAGCCAGCATAAGGCCCTGCCCTGCCCCATTCCAGGGCTCCCCCAGGGCTCCACCTCCAAGCTCTGGTACAAAGAGTTCCTCCAGCTCATTGGTTACAACAACTTCCACAAGGTGGAGGAGTATTGCGAGAGGGTGTGGTGCTCCGACAGGAGGCGCAAGAAGCTCAAGTCCCTGCAGCCCAAATGGAGGTTCTCACATGTGCAGGAGAGACGAGGGAGGGTGCGGGGAGACCACCACCGCATGCCCAGGAATGCTTTGGTCACCTGAGGAATGCCCGCCTCTTCCAGAACAATTAAGCTTTTCCATTAAGTCTTACAGTACAGAACAAAGCAAGGATGCAACCTTTGGAAACAAAGTGGACAGAATCTAGCTTTGTTATTGGATTCAGATGGACTCATCACTTAAGAAGTGCAAGCTGTGCATGTGTTCAAAACCACTGGTTAGAGAAATATAAAATGTTGTATTCACACATATATTCTTTAGTCCTGTACTTGTTTAAATTATTGTAATATAGACTTGTGATGTGACTAATGTAGTAGGTATGTGTTTTTGTTAGCTAAACTGGTTTGCACATTGCATAACACCTCAGAACTTTTGCGAACATTCATTCATGAAGATTAAAATAAGCTGTAATTTTGTTTTGTATAATAATAACATTGAATGTATATCTGTTAGAAGATGCTATTATGGTGATATTAGTAATTGGTTGAATCAGTACACAAATGGAATGGTACGGAAATAGCACAGACATGCATTACCAAGTAAAACTTGGCCTTTATTTCCTCTAGCAGTACTTTCTGCTTGTTACCTATGCAAGCAAGTGTTACTTTTGTTCAGTTCTTATAAAACTCTTTTTGTTTATTTGTGACCTCCAAACATAATATTATGTAGGAAAGGAAAAAAGTCAATCACATTGCAGATTTAGCAGAAGCCTTTAATTTGAGTCTCTGAGATGTGAGTATGTATTGTGCTTTTAGTCACAAAAGTTTGAGATGGGTAATGTGTTAGACTTTGTTTTTAAACATATAGTGTTTAATCACTCAAAGATTATTCACACACTTCAAAAAGATTAGCAAAAAAAGCTGTATAAAATAAACAATACAGGTAATGAGCTATATTGTATGCTCAAAAAATGGAAACTGGTATTTTTTTTATACTAATACAATTGCTCAGAGAAAAAGATTTTGTTTAAGTAATTTTTTTTCCCAAAAAGGTATTTCTCGCTTTCTCACCCAATTTCTCACACTTCTGTTTTCAGTATTTTGTGCACCCTCTCCATCACAAGGATAACACTACAGAGTCATCTCCTCTAGTGTTTTATGAGATTGGTGAATATATTGGGGGGGAACCATTTAAAATCAAATCAAATCACATTTATTTGTATTTCACAAATGCATTGTCACAAAACGCTTAGCAAAAGGAAACCCAGGCCTAGACCCCCCACCAAAAGCAAGCCGACAGTGGCAAGGAAAAACTCCCTTGGCAGAGAGAAACCTTGGGAGGAACCAGACAAAATATGGACTGGGGTAGACGTGGGGGTGTATGGATTCTCCATACAGAAACTTTCAAGATCCTTCAGATCCTTCAGATTGTACTCTTCAGTTCAAACCACAGATTTGTATTCAGGTTCAAGTCAGGAGACTGAGATAAGAGTATTTTGTAGTCAGTTAATAATTTCTTAATTGAATTTGAGGTATGCTTGGTATCGTTGTCTTGCTGAAAGGTCCATCTGCTTTTAAGCTTTAGCTTCCTGGCCAAGGTGTCTTGGTACTGGCTGGAGTTAATGATTCCATTGTCCTTAACAAGAGCTCCAGGACCAGTAGCTGCAAAACAATCCCACAACATCAACGATCCACCACCATGTTTCACTGTAGGTGTTTTTAACATAAGTGTCCATCTTCTGATGCCAAACCCACTGCTGGTGTGCACAGTCAAAAAGCCCAATTTTGGACTCTGACCATAACACCTGGTTCCAATGAATTTATCTAATTCTTCCAAAAAGGCATGGATGTGGATTCTGATAGTAGATTGGGTTACTTTGTGTCTCCAAGATGCAGGTAAGCTTTGTAGATCTCCAACTGTGACCTTTGGACTTTTCTTTGCCTCCAAATCCATCTGCCTCACTGTGCATAGTGGTGATGAACTTTTGTCCTCTACTAGGCAAGTTTACCACTGTTCCAGTGGTTTTAAACTTCTTAATTATTGACCTAATAGTGGAAAATCGTATCTTTAATTGTTTGTTAATTTGTTTGTAACCATCTCCTGTTGTGAAGGTCAACAACCCTTTGTGTTGTTTCTTTTGAGTTATTTGCCTTTTCCCATGACGATGGATGACAAATAGATTTTTATACCCCAGTGAAACAGGAAGCCATGGGAGGCCACAATCCAGTTCCCTTAACTTAAAAAGTAACATGTTAATGCATATTATTTATTTTATTTTAAAGAATTATTGGAGGGGGACCTCCGGTAGCATAATGGTCTAACCATTCGCTTGTGAATGCAAGTTGCCTACCGCAGCCACAGTTCAAAACCCAACCTCGCCAGACCGGCCCTGGCCAGGGGCAGCGATTGGCTGTCTGCCCCAGGGGGAGGTTGAGCCAGCACGAGCAGGCCAAGAAGCACAAAGGGTATCTCTAGAAATTAGGTGAGCAAGTTTCATCTCAGAGGAGGCATTCCATCATCACCAGCCTCAGGAATTAGCTTGCCCTGTAGTGACTGGCGGCAAATCAAGCAAATCTAAAGAAATTGAGGGTATAATTGGCTACCAAATTAGGAGAAAAATTTGACAAAATCAGAAACACATTTTTAACAACAAAACGTGTTTATTTGATCTATCGTTATAAAGAATACAAATACAACACATTGTAATGAGGATATACAGTGCCCTCCAGAATTATTGGCACCCTTGGTAAAGATGAGCAAAAAAGGCTATGAAAAAATGTCTTTGTTGTCCATCAGCTTGATCTTACTCAAAATATGAGATAAATCTAACTTTTAATTGAAGTAAAATTATTAAAAGAAAAACATTTTCTGGAAAACACGAGTCTTTAGGATCTCTTAAATGGTCATCCATGACTTCCTGTTTCACTGGGGTATAAATAAAAGATGACACATAGGCCAAACTCCCTTAGTCGTCCATCAACATGGGAAAGATCAGAGAATTGTAGTGGGGATCGAAGGTGGAAGAGCCACACGCAGATTTCACGAATATCTAAAAGCTGAACATGAGCGATCAGCCACTAAGTCTGCGAACAGATAAGGGAGCGGGCAGGGTTGGGAGGGTTACTTTGTAAATGTAATTAGTGCCTGAATACTGATTACATGGCTCTGAAAGTAATCAGATATAAATAGTTACATGTCTCAAAAAAGTAACGTATTCAAATTACTTTTAGAATACTTTTGGAATACTTACTTTTTCCATCACAGATGGGTATGTTTTGGGGTACAGGAGACATTGGGAAGCTGTTATATAGCCAAAGGTGGTGCTACTTAGTACTAAAAGGGTGCTCAAACTTTTGCACATGCCATGTTCACTTTTTTATTTTATCAGTAATACATTTAAATAGTTATTATGCATTACACTTTGAAAAAGGATGTCATGTTCAACTTTCCACTGTGTAGAGGTCAGGTCAGCTTCTGTTCATTTAATAATAAATACTAATACATTTGAGATGCCAATTTAGCTAAATATATGCAACATTGTATCTTTTGTTTTAGTCATCATCATTAACATGTTATGGAATTAGAATGGACAGATTAAAAATTAATCATAATAAAAAGCAAAGGGAAACTGAAAGGCAAGTTCTTTTACTGTTTTAATGGCTCATCATGAGCATAACTCAAACACAACATCTGAAACAATGTAATAACATTGCCTTGTGAGGGATATGGCTTAGAAAAGTGCCAGTGTTGGCGGGCTGTGTAGCGGCGAATGCTCGTCAGTGCATAACGTAATTGACGTATAGTAGGGTACAATTGGCTACCAAATTGGGAGAAAACTGGGAAAAAGAAAAAAGAAAAGAAATGTCATCGTTTCAACAATAAAGAAAGCAGTATAAAATTAACAGAGCAGTTATTGCGATGCCTCAAACTGTAGGCTAAGGTCAGGTAACAGCAAATTACTGCAGAACTGTGTTCAGTAAGCTGAAGGTTACTTTAGCCCAATAAACAAAGAATTAACCTCGAAAGGAAAAACCACCAAAGTGGTGAGCATAAAACCTTTAGGAAGGATAAGATATTTCTTCCCAAAAGGTTACCACAGAGTGGTGACGCTAAACCTTAGTTAAGAATACCAGCTAGAGCATAACAATAGTTTACACAATTAAGTTCATTTTGTCTTCTTATTTCAAATAAATGTTTTACTTTCTTTTGATCAGACAATGAGATAAAAAGTTGTAGTTTACCTGACAGTTTCGACTGGCAACTGCAGTCTTCCTCAGAAGCGTCACCTGACAGCTGTCAGTTGCCAGTCGAAACTGTCGAAACTGTCAGGTAAACTACAACTTTTTATCTCATTGTCTGATCAGATTGCATAAAAATATTTGTCAATGGTTCATAGATAATTTCCCCAAGTTCTTTGAGTACTCTGGGATATATGCCATCAGAGTTTGCTGCCATATTTTTCTTTAGTTTTTCTAGTTTTTCTAGTACTTCTATGTCCCTTATCTCAAAGTCCTCTAAAACATTTTGTACATTGGCTATACATTTAGGCATATTTATAACCTCTTCTCTAGTAAAAGTACAATAAAATAACTGTTTAATGTGTTAGCAATATCCTTATTATTGTAATAAAATAGTTATTTCCTTATTCTTAATGCCTCATCTTTAGCTTTTTTTTTCTCCTACAATATTGAAAAAACTTCTTAGGATTACTTTTTGCATCTTGGGAAATGTTCATTTCAAACCGCCTTTTAGCTGCTCTTATCATGATATCCTCCACAACAGCTATATAAACACTACAAAACTGATTTTGACCATTTTAGACAATTCTGAAGGTCTCTCTAAAAAAAGGTGTGTGCTTTGGTGTTCGGATCCGGGAAGACCCAGCAGTGCATTGAAATAATGTGTCTTGGGGCCTTGGGGCCATAAAATAAAATTACAACAGGATTGTATGGTTATGAATGCATAATAAGTTAGTTATGATGTAGTAAAAACAATATACACAGTAAATTCCCTAGTGTCAAATCTGCAGTGTCAAAGTATGTTGACTCTTTTTGAGTTATTCCAACAACATCTGGAGTAAAACGCCCCCCAGTGTTGGTGAAAATACTCAGAGTTAACAGGTGGTGTCAGAAGAACTCTAGAAAGCTCCGCCCACCTCCTCCACGCAACTTCCCCACAAACGGACCACAATTTTCATCCCGCCACTTTCTTCCAGAGATCCATGCTTTCTTCGCATCAGGAGACTGAGGTATGCAAAATTTGCCCATTACATCAATTATTTGGTAACTACAGAAACAGCATAGAATTGTTTCATATTCATATCATTTAAGTTAGCTAAATGATGCAGAGAAATGATGCAGGTCGTAAATTTGGGTAATGTTTTTCGTGGTGTGCTCGATTTGTCTTGCAATTCAAAAATTCAGAGTGTTATCTTTTGAATGAGACCAAAACCATGCATATACTGCAAGCGGTTGAAGAGCAGCTTTAATTTACTTTTGGGTATGTCGTTTTTGGGCGTTTTTGATAAAAACATGTAAGAGGTTAAGCTAAGCTGGCTGGCTAGCTAGCTACACTAAAGCTAACGCTCTAGCTGGCTGGCTGGCTGGCTGGCGGTCGAGCTAGTGCTAGCCATTAGCTAGCAAGTGCAAGCCCCACCACAGTCGTGACGTTAATGTCGTTGGAAATCCGTGTTGTCAACGTGATGAGGGATTATTCCATAACTTCCATAACTGCCATAACAGATACCTAACTGGAGCACATGGCTCAAGGTTAGCTGTCAATGTTAGCTTGGCTACCATTAGTTATCTGCAATCCAACAAAGTTGGCCTTTGCTGTAAAGCTGTTAGGTTGAAATGCATGTAATTATTACTATACACATTTTGTTCTTGTTAATTGTAGTAATAATGTGCAACATGAATGTGCTTATGCTGTCTGTAGATTCGCTGCAAGCATGCTCCTGAAAGCAAAACTGGGCGATGTCCAGAGATTTGTTAGAGTAGCTGAGCCAGCTAATCTAACAGAGTTCTTGGATGCAGGTAAGAAATTGAACAATGCACAATAATGCCATATTTAACAGTAGCTAATTCTTTATTCTGTTCTGGGATAGTATTCTGGGATACTGAAAATTATGGGACGCATAGGCGCCGATATCTGTTTCTGTGTACTCTCAAACACGAGTTGCGCCCTGTTCGATAACAGAATCTTATGTTTCAGGAGCAATACAAAGCAGTAAGCAAACTTCTCAGGCAATGTATAGGATGAACCTTTGGTCAGGTATCCTATTGGCCAGGTTATGTCCCTTCAATTAGAGGTCGAGGACGACCTGTTTTAAGTAGGGGAGAATGTAACCCCCCTATTCTATGGAAGTGGTTCGGTCCAATTGTCTGCTTAGTTGGTACGGCCCTAGTAAAAGGGCGGGAAGGAAAAGGTCAACGATAAAGGTCAGTCGTGGGCGGGTTTTCAGCATAGCATATCCCGCCAGCTGGCAGTCTAGTCATTCTGACTGTAAGCGGGAGCTGAGCGGTTCCATATCAGGTAAGCAAGTGTAGGCATTGGGACCTGGGTTAATATGATAACTTTAAACTCTCCGCAAGTAAATTATGAAGTATTGTTATTCATGGATATACTTGCAACTTTGAGTGAGAGTCTGGTTTATGGCTGAGTTTTTATCATGCCATGTGCAGATAGCATTAGCCACCAAACACAAATGTTATCTCTTGATACACTGTGGGTTTGTTTAATGAATGTCCACCTAGGTTGAAGTACCTTGGAAATGTTATAATAAATGTTTAGTTAGGTTAAGGTACTTCGGAAAGTGTATTACGAGTCATTCTGACTATAGAATTTCTATGTAACCCTTCGTTGATACAAGTAGAATTTACCTCAGGGTCAGATATGATATTATAAGACTGTGTAGTTGTGAAATCAATCAAGCAGACACAAGACGGTTCAATTTTATATAACTGTATTGTATTTAAAAACTTAGGCGTATAACGACAATATTTGCCATCATTAAGATCACTCGAATTACCCGATACATATTAATAAGTACAGACATGAACTTCACAACAGTATTCGGCAGCGCTGCAACCCCAGTTGTGCACAACTCCCCAAAGGAACAAAATAACAAACGGTAAAACCTTTCGTCGGGGCCCGTAACTGGAACAGTCCTATGCTAAAATCCCGAAACACTTCGGGGCTTACAGTTCCCAAGTTCACCCGTGGCAGGTGATACTCTGTCGAAGATGGCTGGTCTCTTCACGATGCGGAGCGCTCTTCATTCCCGTCTACGATGCGTTCGTAAAGTCGCTCTGGAAATCGGATCGGCACACGTGGAACCGAATGCCTATTGTGGTGTTAGATTTCAAGAGCGACTTTACGAACGCACCTTCTCCGATAGATACACACGGGCGGAAGTGATTTTTGGTGAAAATCTGAAACAGCGACCCCACAGAGGGGTAAAGTATGGATAGGGTACTGCAGTTGCCAATGCAATCCTATGAGAATTCAGCTGTAGTTAGCCAACTTTTGAGATCATCCGACATGAACTGGGGACGATATTTATTGCAATAAAAATATGTTTTCAAATGTATGTTGTCTCCTTATTAGCATACTTTTTTGTTATCTCATTAGATGATGTGTATTATATTTATTTTCCCACTCGAATGGGTTACCTGAAATGCTAAGAGATCATTACAGACAGATCAAAGGAGTCGCATTTCACTAACGTCACCATATTTTTATATATATTTTTTTTATCGACTTTGTTTTGAACAGTCTGTATTTTTAACATGTCACAGGCTTACATACAGTCTCTACCTGCCATATAATGCTTCAGCTTAACTTCTTATCTCACGAATGCTAACGATTTCGAGACACAGATGGAGTGATTTTATATTTATTGTGGGTTGTCTATTGAAATGACAGCTATTTTTCATTAAAAACGACAAACCAAAGATATGGAAAACTTTATTAGAACACAATAAAAATAACTACAGCCTCAGTGGTAAACCGGTGAAAACAGGGTGTTTTTAGGAAAACTCATAGGATTGCATTGGCAACTGCAGTACCCTATCCATACTTTACCCCTCTGTGGGGTCGCTGTTTCAAAGATCACTTCCGCCCGTGTGTATCTATACGCATAGCACGCTGTTCATAAGGGTGTGTTTGTAAAGTCGCTCTGGAAATCTGATCGGCTTGTCCCGCTGATTTTAACTAATTTAAGAGTACAGTATAAAGAAAACAGTTCAGTGTTTCTTCAGAAAAAAATTGAATGTTAAATAATTTTGCACTTTATTTCTCTCAAGTAAGGAGAGTGTTCAGCACTGGATGAATGTTAAATAATTTTGCACTTTATTTCTCTCAAGTAAGGAGAGTGTTCAGCACCGGATGAATGCTAAATAATTTTGCACTTTATTTCTCTCAAGTAAGGAGAGTGTTCAGCACTGGTTCTCCCAGTGCCGAAGGACCAGGCCAAAGAGCTGATGTCCAATATATGTGACTGTTTTGTTTCTTTTATACATGTTTTTCTGTACTGTACATCACATATTATTGCACGATTTATAATGTGTAATGTTTTAAAAGTACAGTAGAGAAGTGTCAGTGTTTCAAAAGAATAACATAATTTTTGTACTTTATTTCTCTCAAGTCACAATCTATCTTGGATCAATTGAAGAAAATCGAATTTAAGACGGGTAGTCATCAGCCTCTTCTGCATGGAATGCGAGTTAGCCTATGGGAAAAAGTGTGCTACCAAATCTGTGCTGGCGCTACCAACTGAAAAAGTTGGTAGCGCCAGCGCCGCCAGTGGAAAATGTTAGTTTTGAACCTCATGTCATCCTCAACTTTTTTTCTTATAAATATACATGTCTTCTATGTTCCCTCCTGCCGGTTTCCTAGCGTTTGCAAGGTTTGGTGTCCCAGCTGTAACTGAAGGTGTCAAGGTTGTAGACAGCTCAGGGACTGAGTTGGATGAGGATGTTTTTGAGGAGATCGTGAAGGATGCCTCATATGGGGTGCTAACCATCAAATATGACACAGGTTTGACTTTCAGTTAAACTTGTAATTTTATTTAATGGATGGATGGATATATTACGTGTTATGTGAAACTACATTCACTACATAAAGGATGAGTTCATGAGGTAACTGTACTTCTCCAATCAGAATTAGAGTGTGGCTTCATGGGAGCTTCTCCTGAGCAGTCCAAACCATCATCCCTTGATACGTCTGACTCGCACGATACAGACATCGTCGATAGCCCTCCCAGAAAACGCCAGAGGCTGGATGCAGAAGCTAAGCATGTAAGAGCTGATACGCAAACACACATGCTTTTTTGTGACACAATTTATTCCTGAGTATTATTTCCAGCATTGAAGTTAACTTTGATTTGCAGTGGATAATGTATATAATCCTAACATGCATTATTTTGTATTCTGTTTTTAAGTTGGTGGAATCCATTCTTACCAAGAAGCCTGGTGGAGAGCGCATTATAAATGAGTACAATCGAACCAAGTCCTTGGTGGATGAAAGCAGAAGGAAAATGGTGAACATACTGGCTGCTGACCTGACAGAAAATAATGGGTAATTTACTAATTGGTTTTAGCTGGTCCTTGTGTTCTCAATCTAGCTTGATTTGAAATCTAAATCAAATGTGTTAAATGGACTGCACTTGCACTTTCATCCGAAGCACTGCAAGGGCTTTTCATTCAGCCATTCATACACACATTCACACACCAATGGTGGCTAGCTGCCATTTAAGGTGCCAGCCTGCTCATTGGGAGCAATAATCTTTCACAAAGACACATGACTGAGAAATAATTTCTTCTTTAATCTCACAGTACATCACCACCCAGACACCTGAGGGAAACGTATGCCAGAGGAATTGTGAGCTTATTCCCCTACCTAAGTGACCCTCACTCAAAGAATGGCTATGTGAGTTGCACACAGTAATGGTTGTGGCTATGTTAAATGCAATATTGATGTTACGGTACATGTGGGAAACCGGGACAGGGACATGTTCAGATGACCCGTCGAACCGGGACATCTGAACATGAGCCGGGACATCTGAACATAAGCCGCCTGACGGGACATGTGTGAATGGACAGCGTAAAGCACGCGCGCGATCGTAAATGGCCCGTCGTACTGGCGTGTGGTGTGTGTGCAGCTAAACAAGTATCTAAATGCCGCGGCAGTGGGACTGGCTTGATATTGGTGTTCTCACAGGTGTTGCAGATGAGTTAGCCTAATCGGTGGCAGGAACACACACTCACAATTCCAATTAACAAGGCAGTAAGTAGGTCTGCAGTTTCTTCAAGTCCATTCAGTAAACACCCACAGACCGTTAAATACAAGATTAAAAATACAAAAATACAAAAGATAATAGGCTAAATACATTTCAAAACAACTAGGCTATAGCAATCGCTGAGCGCATCAGGTTTTTACACCGTTCATATATCAGATCAAGCTGAATAGTTGGCAAAAAAATTTGATACAGGTGGTGATCACTTAAAGGAACGGGGTCATATTAAATTCCTCATTCATGCCAGTTGGGAACATTGTCTTTAACTGATTAATCCAAAAACATTCACGTTGTAACAGTAAGTTCTCATAACCTACGGTTAAGCCATACCTTTTCAATTACGATACACTTGCGATGCCCTACTTTGTGACCATGTTCATAGAAATGCCGTGCCACGGGTGAGGTGATATCTGCCCGTTTAATGCTGTGTTCATTAAGTCTGATTTTCAACTTGCGAGATGTTTGGCCAATGTAGTATTTCTGCTGCTACAAGCTTGCATTCTGGCCACATAGAAACAAGCTCCTTTATTACATTGTTTGCAAATTCTCTGCCATTATCGCTTTGCAATATCTGTGGTGGTGCCCCTTTGTCACTGAAGATATGCAGCAAATGATGGGACACCTCTTCCGCAGTCTTTGTTTTGAGAGCGGAGACAGACAAACTTGGTGTACCCTTTGTATCCCTAGCGATGAACCAATTCCCACATATGCAGACATGGCACGTCTGTCATTGTCATGCACCTTACCTGACGACAGTCCGCCCGGCGATAGCAGAGTAAACCAGTTAACTTTCTATCGATGTCTTCATCTCTACCACAACATCCACATGCATATTGAAACAATAAATGCTTGTCAAATATTATTATGCGTTTATTCTGCTTAAAACAGTTGATAGGGCAGGTTATCTAAATATCTAATATTGTATGCAGGGTCTATGTTAAGATATAACACACAAAATGTCACTATCGTCCATAAACACACGCCTGTACTTTTACTTAAGTAGTACTCTCTTTATAATTAACTGCAAGGAGATCGAAATGTGCAAATCTTCACTTTAATATCGTCCATAAACACACGCCTGTACACACCGCTCGCGGCATTTAGATACTTGTTTAACTGCACACACACGCCAGTACGACGGGCAATTTACGATTGCGCGCGTGCATTACGCTGTCCATTCCCACATGTCCCGTCAGGCCGGCTTATGTTCAGATGTCCCGGCTCATGTTCAGATGTCCCGGTAACATTGATACATTTTGAATCCTAACAGTATATTTTTCACCTTTTAATGTGTTTCTGCTATGCCTTCACCCTCCAAGGAGCATTATTATGATGGCGAGAGTGGCACTGGTTACTTGGCCTGGAGGATTAAAACCATCCAGAGATGCAGTGCTAAAGACAGACAAACACTCTTTGAAGGTAACCCTGAAATGATACCGGAAAAATGTAGGGAACAAACCAGTTACAAGATCAGTGATTGCATTTGTTGCACATAATGTTTTCCCAGACAACAGTTAACAGCATTTTTCCCATGGGGCATGGTATGCAGTGCATACAAGTCATGACACTCACTCACTTATGGACATTTAGTCACGCACCTGCGTACAGCGCACAGTAGGCCACTAAAGCACACCACTATGAATGGAGAGGCCCGTCCATCCATGCCCTTTTTCTTAAAAAATTAGAACAAAGAAAGTGTTTTTGAAATGTTCATGGTTGTCACCAGTATTGATACAATTTTCCAATATTGTTCAGCATCAGCTGCAGGAGCATCTGGCGAAGGCATGTCTGGGGGACCAACTGTCCGACGACAGTGCCAGTTTGTTCCAGAGACTGCCCTGAGTGAAGATGAGTGCAAGGAAGCGATTTCACTGATGAAACATTCAGCGGATGAGGACATCGTCAAGAACAAGATGAAGCTGACCTTTGACTATCGCCGCAACATGATCCTCGACCCCCAGCAGTCTTGCAACATACTGTTTGAGTTTCCACGTTTCAAAGACGTCAAAGGCTTGGTAATTATGTCACTATTTTGTGTTATGACGTTTAGACAGTATATGAGTATTGTATTAATCATTTACAGTAGCACCTGTACTTCGGTTCGCTGTGAAATCCTGAAATTGTCACCCAACATGTCCACTCCAGGTTGAACAGGACTTCGTCCTGATGTTTGGAGAGGGTGTATCAGGAAGCTTCTGGAGAAGTGGCCGACCGCATACAAGAAAAAGATCATCCAAGAATGCCGGAAGCTTCCATCCACCAGTGAGCTTGAAGAACTCCTCTTGACAGCGGATCCTCCTGAGGATAGCACTGAGAGGGATGCTGACTTTGGTGAGATGCCTTAAAGCATACTGTTGTTTTATTGCACTCATCGACTTCTGTGACAAATTTTGTATAGTCATCCAGTCTCAAATTACCTTCCTGTTCACTTTTATGAGAGAGTGCATCCAAACTTTGGACTGGTACTGTATTTTGAACAAAACCTCAAAAGCACTGAAGTGTTTGAGCTGAGCTGTAGTCGAATGATTTTTTTAGAGCTTATGAAATAGAACTGCTGTATTTTTTTGTTTTGTTAAAATGCTGCTGATATTGCAGGTGGACTGAACTGTGTTGATGGTCCATATAATCTTGTTAACATCAAACTTGTGTTGTTACAGGCTGGGACAGTGATCTCTCATCAGTCTTCCTCCTTTTGCACCTGATTCCACCCTCTGCTCAGGGTCGGAGGAAACCAGGGAAGGTGTCGGCCCCAAGCAGAGAAGCATCTTGTGGTCTTCAAGAAGGTTTGTATTGTTTTGTAATGTATGATGAACATTTTTGATTATAATAGTACAGATGTGTAATTTGTATAGTCTCTCCTAATGTATAATGCATATTTTTGATTATAATGGTACAGAGTAGACAAGTAATTTGGATCGCCTCTGCTTGTATGTTTGTTTTCTCAGTCTGGAACAAGCATCCAAGAGCATCTCGACGCCATCACTACCAGCAGTCAGCCCTATCTCTTGGCTGTTGGAGCTAGGAAGAATGCCGTCCACCAGTTCTTCATTGTCCTTGACAAGAATGCCATACCCTGCAGGTCGACCTCTTGTCTTGGTGCGTTTGATGAACTATTTAAGGCACATTTTGTGTTTGGCACATCATACAACCCCATGCTCCGCAACATGTACACGTTCATTCAGACCACTGTGTACAACATTGATGTTGGGAAAGTCAAGGAGAGTCCTCGGGTTGCAGAGGTTAGGGTGAGGTTGCTTCATTAGTGCTTGAAGATTCTCCAGCATGAAGTGTTTTGTTTGTCAGGCTGAGTTAAGTAGTTCAAATATGCTTGTTAGGCATTTGCGTTTAGTTCATGGTTACTTTCCTGGAAAAGATCTTCACCTTAAATGTGTTCAGACTGGATGTGGCTCTGTGTTTGGAACATTCTCTGGCTTTAGGAAACATTTAAACACCAAACATACTGAGTATTTTTATGAACAGGCTGATACTGATAATGTAAGCAGTGCAGGAGAGGCGATGATAGCTCATAGAGATGAGACAGCCACAACATCAGTTGTTGATGAGATGGACACAACATCTGAACTGATGAGGAAGTCTAATAGGAACACTCTAGATATGTGTGCCACTGCCGTCGCCCAACTCAAGGCAGCTGGATTAAGTCAGTGTACTGTAAATAGTTTTGTCTCATCCATGGAAGAAGTGGTCTCTGAGATTCATTGTCAGGCGGAAGATGCAGCTTTACAGTGCTTATCTGCACAGGACACAGAAAATAAGAGCAAAATAAAACTAGCATTCGAAAAGTTGAAAAACCCATTCACATACTTAAATTCAGAAGCTAAACGAAACAAACACTTCAGAGACAGATGGGGAAATGTTGAGCCTATTGAAAAGGTGCTTGGTACAAGATTTGACAGCAGAAGAAACAGAACTGCTGGGACATATGACCAGGTTATTGTAACTGATAAGTTTGCTTATGTTCCTATTTTGGAAACATTGAAGATTATTTTTCAAAACTCAGAACTTGTTCAAGACATGTTGAAGCCCAGGTACATGCCCAAGGAAGGTGTGTTTGCAGACTTGAGAGATGCTACCTATTTTAAAGAAAGTCCCCTATTTTCTATAGAAAAAGATTCCTTGCAGATTCAGATTTTTTATGACGACTTTGAAACTGCGAATCCCCTGGGTTCTAAAAAGGGTATACACAAATTAGGTGCTATATATTTCACTTTAAGGAATTTCCCCCCAATCTATAATTCCGCTTTGATTAATATTCATTTGGTTGCTCTTTTCCATGCACAGGACATCAAGCGTTATGGCTTTAATTCTATACTTGAGCCATTTATCAATGATGTTAAAGTGCTTGAGACAGAGGGACTGACTTTTCCCATGTTTAAACATGTGATTTATGGTACAATAATTCAGGTCACTGGGGATAATCTTGGTTTGCATGGTCTGTTTGGGTTTGTAGAGTCATTTTCAGCTCAATATTGCTGTCGTTTCTGTCTCCTTGAGAAAGCTTCTTTTCAAACTGTGTTCTGTGAAGATAATCCGGAAGTTGTACTAAGAACTGTTGAAATGCATGCACAACACTGTCAAACTGTACAAACAGATCCTACGCTACCTCATGTGTATGGTGTCAAACACAGTTGCCTGTTGAATTCCCTGCAGTACTACAACACAGCCAACAATTTTTCTGTAGATATCATGCATGATATTTTGGAAGGGGTTGCTCAGTTTGAGGTGAAGCTTGTACTGCAGTACATTCAGGAGAACTTCCTAACTGTTGAAGAATTGGCTGGTAGAATACACTCCTATGACTATGGTTACAATCAGCAGCGAAACCGTCCGCCAAGAGTAAAGTTGCTGGATGGAAGTAATGATTTGGGTTTGAATGCCATACAGTCTTGGTGCTTGTTGCGCAACATGCCATTGCTTTTTGGTGATTTAATACAGACAGGTGATAAGTACTGGCATCTTCTGCTTTTGCTCCTACAGATTGTTAACATTATATTTTCACCAGTCCTGTCGGAAGGCATGACCATTTATCTCAAACATTTAATCATTGATCACCATCAGCTATTCAAGCAGCTATTTCCTGCAAACAATCTCTTGCCCAAACATCACTTCATGATACATTACCCTCGTAGTATAAGGAACATTGGCCCAATTCTGCACATGTGGTGTATGCGTTATGAAGCCAAACATAATTTCTTCAAGCGGCAATTAAAATGCTTCAAGAACATAACAAAGACATTAGCCAAAAAGCATCAGAGTTGTATGGCATTGCATCGGGAGTCATTTAGCAAGGGAAGACTAACGTTAGGTCCAGGAAAGATGGTAGCACTTGGTGATCTTAAAGAAGGTCCAGAGATTGGTTCTAAATTTGGAGATGTAACCAGTTTCTTTTCTGCCAAATGGGTTAAATATGAAGGTACAGAGTACCGCCGTGACTTCATTATCTGCACTGAGGTTGTGTCTGAGATGCCTGTGTTTTGTAAGATCAAGAGTATTGCTGTGAAAGATGACAATGTGTTGCTCTGTGGAAAAGTGATGGAAACCACATGTTTTGATCCTCATTACCATGCCTTTAAGGTCAGGCTGCATCCAGACAAGGTTGTTAAGGTGTTGTATATAAATGAGCTGTTTTACTTCAAACCATACGATGTTCAGGTGAAGTATGGAACAGTAGATGCCTCCTTTTATATTGTTCCATATTGCCATTTTATGGAGACCTGAGAGGTCAATTTTGTTTTTTTCTCAGCTTGACAAAAAAAAGTAATGGAGACCTGAGAGGTCAGTGTCAGTTTCAGTTTTAAAATAAAGTTGCTAAATTCATTATTTTGTGATGTGATTTTTTATGGTATATTTAAAAAGTGAAAAACATGTTTAGATTTATTGTTATTTCACTTTATTTTCAAGGTTTCAGAGACAATGCAGTGTAACTCAATTAGAGTTGATTTTGTTATCATAGGAGTAAATAATCAACACTTATGAGAATAATATTTACACTATCCAGAGTTATGTAACCTGTAGTGTTAAGTATAAATTACACTATACAGTGTAGTATTTACACTATCCAGAGTTATTTAACCTGTAGTGTTAAGTATAAATAACACTATAAGGTGTAATATTTACACCTACAGAGTTATTGACACTGTAGTGTTAACTATAAATAACACTATACCGTAATATTTACACTAAGAGTTGTTCAACCTGTAGTGTTAACTGTAAATAACACTATACAGTGTAATATTTACACTCTCCAGAGTTATTTAACCTGTAGTGTTATATAAATTACACTATACAGTGTAGTAGTTATTTAACCTGTAGTGTTAAGTATAAATAACACTTACACACCTACAGAGTTATTGACACTGTAGTGTTAACTATAAATAACACTATACCGTGTACTATCCAGAGTTGTTCAACCTTAGTGTTAACTGTAAATAACACTATACAGTGTAATATTTACACTCTCCGAGTTATTCACATTGTAGTGTTAAGTATAAATTACACTATACAGTAGTATTTACACTATCCAGAGTTATTTAACCTGTAGTGTTAAGTATAAATAACACTATAAGGTGTAATATTTACACCTACAGAGTTATTGACACTGTAGTGTTAACTATATAACACTATACCGTGTAATATTTACACTATCCAGAGTTGTTCAACCTGTAGTGTTAACTGTAAATAACACTATACAGTGTAATATTTACACTCTCCGGAGTTATTCACATTGTAGTGTTAAGTATAAATAACACTATACAGTGTAAGTCAGTGTTAAACTTTTACTCTATTAAGAGTTAATTTCACTCTGAAATTTTAACACAAGGGCTAGAGTCAATTTAACACTAATTCTGAGTGGGACCAAATACACTCGGGAAGAGTGTTAAATTTAACTCTTTAAGTGTTACTTTGACACTGCAAAATTTACTGTGTAGGCTTTTATAATGAATGTCTGTTTAACTTTATTGGAAACTTGCGTTGACCATCAAAGTATACAGATTTTCCAAAAACAGATTGGTTCTTCCCAGGGTTGCCAATGTCCGTAAATGTACAGACAGTCCGTAAAAAGGTTTGTCTGTCCGCAAAAATGTCCTGTTTTACTACAGAATGATCAAAAAGTCTCTCTGCAGTTTAACTACTGCATAGAGACTTTTCAATCACCCTATACTTCCTTCGTTGCTAAATTTCTGACTGCCGTCAAACTTGCCTCCTAGTTACAAACATTTTGTTCAACTAAAGTTTGATGAAGAGCATAGATAGGTCAATGTACCTGAATGGAATATTGACTGTTAAAACTGTCAAAGACATCAAAAGCTTCCAACCCACTAAAGAAATGATAAATGCTGCAAATATCATGATGTACAACCACAAAAGCCAGCACGGAATCTCTGCACCATAGCGTGAGTATAATATTCTTTATTTTCACACTTTTTAAGGTGCAATTGACCAAAGATTTCAGTTTTAGGCATATTGTACAAACATTTGCATTTGATGTACTGATAGACCAACAACCTTTAAAAAGCCATCAAAATAAATCAATACAGTTGGTGGTGTTTAGGGGTTAATTTAGTGAGGTATAGGGTTAATGTGAGATTGCAGCAAAAAAAATAATCTCAAAGATTACAGCCTTCAGAAATAATTCAGACATCTACAGGGTTATGTATCATGTAACTATGAAGTTTAAACAGAAGCGCAGGGGCGCCGTTAAGAGGTGAAAAGCTAGGAAGATTCAAAGGGCCCTGGCTGGATAGGGGCTCCTACAAATGCCATGATTTATACCTTTTATTGTATATTAACTGTCTCCTGAATGTGAATAAATAATTGTTGTTAATATAAATAACTATTAATAGAATCTGGAATAAAATTGCTATCCACCACCTTGGACCCCCCCCATGTACAAAATGGTTTAGTCCCTGGTTTAGTCCCTGCTCTCGAACACTGCGCGTCTCAGCGACCCGACAGGACCAGTTTCACTTATATGTCACTTATAAGTGACTTTGGGCTTGTTTTTTTCCAGTCGCGGGTTGCAGTTTTTTGGGCTTGTTTTAAAAATGTGGTTGCTTGTTAGGTAAAATCCTATCCTATATATATTTATGATAACTATTTCCCAAGATGTATGGACTGACAGTTTGTTCACTGTTTGCCCTTACACCGATCTCCACACAAACCTACCCCATTATACACAAACACACACACAGGCTCACGTTGTCTTTTTTTTCTACCACATTATGTTACTAATCACAAATGTACAGCTAGATAAATATGAGCTAGTCCTGCTCATGCATTTAACAGTACCTCAGCATCTGGAATATTTTTATTTTTTTTAATTCGAAGCCATCGCTTATCGTCTTTTGAAGTTATGCACATGTAATAACATAACAAATGTCCCCTAATAAAACTACTGTAGCGTTTTAAAAATAGTCATTAAAATATCTGTTGAAATTTAAATAAAGCATTTTTTTAACTATAGCTAAATCATTGATTATGAATATACATATGTTTTTGCCTGTTTTATTTCTGAAGAGCATGCTGTCTTGATTTGTAGTTCAGTAGCTTTTCATCATGCACCTTGCAATCTATATGTGTAACATGCAGGACCTAGGACCCAGAGGCAACACTAATGAGTAGGGCATATCTCCCAGCATGCATATAATGGCACCTCCCCTTTTCCTGTGTGCACCTCGGAAGTCAATGCCAATCGAGTGCCTGGAATCAGATAGGTTTGAAATTCATTTTGTGCTTTTAAGGTTGGCGTTAAACTTGGTAACATGTAGACTCTTTTGATGTTCAACCAGAGTTTGTATGTGTTTGGCAACAGTCGTTTGCTCCATGGGGGAAGCTGCTTTTAGTCGTGTGAAGCTGTAGTCTTTAATTGCCCTAGGTTAATCTGAAAGCATCGATTATTTGTGTGTTTTAACAGTCTGCTCAGTGTGCAACACTCCTTATATTGTGTATGAAGACACCATTTCTTAACTGGCTCAATCGAATCCTAATGTATTTAAAACTGCTACGTTCCTAAACTTTAGCTTTTAAGTTGGTTACTACCTAGACTTCATTTCTGATGCCTAAATAGCATATTTCTGTGTTTAGCAGTATTGTTTGCTCTGTGTGCGAAGCGGTTTATATTGTGTACGAAGACACCATCCTGAATTGGCCCAATGAATCCAAACTTATGTATTGCCACCATGTTATGATATTTGCTGTCTACAGTACATAATCAACTGTCAGGAACGGTGTCGGAAAACCAGGTGCGGACCCAGAAATGCAATAATGTATTTTATTGCATAAACAGGCAATGGTCACACAGGAGCAATCAGGGCAATACAGGGATCCAAAGAGTGGTCGGGGACAGGCAAAGTTTGTTCCAGGCTTCAGTTGTGTCAGAGGCAGGCAAGGGGTAGTCAATGGGCAGGCGGAGGTCGATAACGGGAAATCAGTCCAGGGAACACAGAGAGGAGCGGGACTGGAACCACAAGGAGCACGAACAGGTGGGTCGGGAACGAGACTGGGACACAGACGAATACGGGAGCACGAACAAAACCACGATGAAACAAAACACGGGTAAACAGAGAAAACGCTGGAGAGTTGTGTAGGCATAAGCAAAGCACAAGACAATCTGGCAACGAACATGGGAAAACGCACAGCTTATATACATTTAAACATAACGAGAAACAATCAGGAATTAACACGAATGCAGCTGCCACCGGAGACTGCAATCAGACACACGAAGAACAGGTGAAAACGATAATACAATGACGAGACAATATGGTAACGAACATGGGAAAACACACAGCTAAATACATCAGACATAACAAGAAACAATCAGGAATTAACACGAATGCAGCTAACTGCAATCAGACACATGAGGAACAGGTGAAAACAATAATACAATCACAAGACTGGAAACAGGTAAGTGAAAGTGAAAACACGGACCAGACAACCAGGAAAACACGGAATAAACTACAAACACCTAATTACAGGGAACATGAACACGAGACATGACAATCAACCTAGTTTAGTAAATACATTCCTGGTTTCCTTTCCAACAGGCATGGTTTGTGTGGTTTGGGGACAAGTGTTTCCATTCAACATGTCCCAGCCACTAGCATTTTAAAAGTAGGTTATCAGTGGGTAATTGGCGCTAGTAATTACTCCAGCACTCATACTTAATCACCTTTAGTTCTGATAAGCGGCAGCCTTACCTTCCTAGCCTCAATGTACAAAGATAAAGGAGTCTCCCTACAGGGAGTGAATACTGCACTGCAAGTACCATAATGTTCCATAATTGTTCCTCTTCCTCACTTCTCACCCTCCTCCTTTGAATACCATGCTGTCACTGTTACTGTTCCATGTAAGCCGCAAATTATTGTTCCCTATCGCCCACTAGGCCCACTGGGGAGCTCCTTCCCTGAGGACGGCACTTCCGTCCTACTCCTCGGTGACTTCAACTTGCTGCTGAACACGTGTCTGACCACTGCTTTCCTTCTGTTTTCCTCCCCCTCCCCTCTTCACCTAAACCCTCTTCACCTCCCCCCAGTGTTTCTGTCCATCACAACCTCTCTCTCCCCCTCAGCCCTGGCAGCTACCGTTCTCTCATCCCTTCCCCTACTGACACCCTCTCTCAGCTACGTTTTGAGGACGCCTGATCCACTCTGCTGTCCTCTCTCTCCTCCTCCTTTGATTCACGCTATCCTCTCTCCACTAAACCTGTTCAGGCTGACTGACTCAAACTGTGAGCAGCAGAAATTGTTAGGGGGACCAGGGGGGAATTGGACCCATGGGGATGATGGGGAGAGGGGAAAAAAGGAGACAAAAAAACAATGCGTGCGAAAAGGAGGGCTAGAGAAAAACAGGGGCGAAAACAGAAGTACAGAGTGGGACAAACAACGAGAGATCAAAAAACAAAGGAACAAAACAACAGGAAAATCGAAATGTTTAGAGACACAAAACACAAAACTACTATATACTAAAGTCAGAGAGAAAGCGTAGAGAAGTGAAACCGGCAGGAGTAAACTCAAGACACGGAGACCCAAAACTTGGCAAAGATGACTGAGTGAGACCGGGCTAAATACTGTGTGTGATGAGGTAAATGAGGGGCCGGTGTGTGTGATAATCACCGGGGGACCTAGAAACTGTTTAGGATGGAAAATCCTGATGGCAACCTTGAAAATATATCTTGTGGTAGTAAGTGACCTGGTAGAGTGTGAACCTGGCTTGGGCTGGGCTTTCCCCCAAATTGTAAATTATGGGCTAAGAAGGGACACACTTAAAGTCTGACACAAGGCTTAGATTTTGGTGGGAATTCTACTCTTGCTCTGTCCTGTTTTTCTCTAGGAAGATCTAGTGCCAGCTAACACCTCGACTGCGTGTGTTTTTGCATTCTTGGAGAGAGACAAGCTTGGTTTGGTATCATTTTCTTCCATTTCATCTCTTTTGTGATTGCTACATGTACATTTTATGTCTAGAATTTAGTATTTGTTAAGCCGGAATATCCAATTGAATGTTTATTTCCATGTGGGTGATCATTGTTGGGGCTATCCAGTTTGGAACCAGTTTCAGGTCGCAGCCAGATGAGAGCGGAGCTTGACGTGGTATGAGAAGCTTGTGAAATGGTAACGATAAATGTTCCATATGTGAGGAGATAGAACTAAACCCCACATATTGGAGGTCCCAATTTTGTATTTGTTAAGGTACTTGAACCTGCGTCTATAGATTGGACGTTGAATATTTTGTCTAACTGTTGTAACTGAATAAACCAGCTGTTAATTTTATTGAATTGTGAGTTGTATATTTTGATGAAGGTTGATCCACCAGTTTGCTCTGCCTATCAACGAATTCTGAGACTTAATTGATACTTGGCATCCTGTGTAGTAATTATTATATTCAATCAAATAAATATAGTTTACATGTAGGATAAGTGAGGGGTTTTAACACATAATATCACTTGTGTTCAGTATTCAGAGTGCTGAACTTTAAACAAGGGCATTTGACTGTTAAGGCTACTGGATTCTGGGAAACGACCATTTGTACTGCTTCGACACCCTCTTGTGAACTTCTGTGCAGTTGAAAGGACCTATGCTGCGAAACATTTTTAAATACTTTTTTCTTTGAAATCTGGAACCAATATTTGTGGAACCTGATGATTCATACTATGAAGAAATGTGGACCCTGATGATTCATACTATGAAGAAATGTGGAACCTGATGATTCATACTTTGAAGAAATGTGAACCCTGATGATTCATACGATGAAGAAATGTGGAACCTGATGATTCATACTTTGAAGAAATGTGAACTCTGATGATTCATACTATGAAGAAATGTGGACACTGAAGATTCATACTGTGTAGCAAAAACAATACAAGGGTTGCTCATTGTTTTCATATGATTGTGCATTTGTGGTGTTTTTTGGCATATTCCCCATTGACACAAATTCAATAAATGCCTGTCTGGCCTCATACATCTTATGATAATCACCTTAGCAACATGACTACTGGTGGTGAGATCATGTGTGGTAAAAAGGAAAAATCATTCTCCAGTAGCCATAGGGACATAGGGAGTACTAAATTCAATTCTCTAAATTCACCTTAAGAAGCATTACCTTACCATGTGGTTCTGTGTGGCTTAGTAGGTAGAGCATGGCGTTGGCAACGCTTAGGTTGTGAGTTCAATTCCCATTGGGGCCACATCTACTGAAAAATGTATGCATTCACTACTGTAAGTCGCTTTGGGTAAAAGCATCTGCTAAATGGCATATACATATTACCTGTGGAGCAGCAGCATATAGTATTTTGAATGAATTAAAAAATATATATGTATAGGCTACTGCCAGTGGGCCTGAACACAAAAGTGTGGAAATGCTACAAATATCTCAATAAAGTTGAATTTAAAGTGGTTATTGCATTTTGTATTCCTATTTTATCTGCAGTCAGATCCAGAATTATTTGCACCCTTGATGAAAATGAGCAAAGGAAGGTGTGCACTATTATATACAGTATGTGCAAATATTTTATTATTATTATTGGTTCATTTCAGCTGGCATTTTGAGGTAAGCTGCCTCTTTTATGACAGTTATAAGTGATGCTAAACTTTGTTGGCTGATTGATTTGCTAAATACTCCTGTTATATGGAGCTACAATGTCCAGGTTTTTGCCCACTTCTTACCCCTAGGTGTCTTGGGGCATTTTCACATCTGTAGTTTGTTTGATTTGTTCCGAATCAGGGACTAATTTGTAACAATGTTGCATTTACCCCTTGGTTCGGTTTCTTTTCACACTGCAATATTTTTAAACAAAATTTGTAAACAAACGCCATGTGCAAGCAAACTGTTCCCTCATTGGTCAGAATGGTAGCCAGGCTGTAGCCAGGGTCACATTTTTAGTGAGGTCCATTTTTTCTAACCCTATTTTAATAGCTTATTAATGCTATATTTATTTTATTATTTATTTTTAAAATTGTATTATTTATAGTTTCTAATTTTTCTCCCAATTTGGTTGCCACTTATACCCTCCATTTATTTCAATGCACCCTCCCCCACAAGTCTACCGCCCGTCCTCTGGGTAACGAGACAATTTTTCCAGGCCGGTAGATCCACCTCCTCTGAGATAGAACCCGACCATGAACGCCTTTCCTGCTCAACAAAGGTCATGACTCCCACCCTCCCCCTTCCCCCCTTTGCTTTCACACGACATTTCCTTACAGTTTTTCACAATTGTTAACACACGTTTCTCAAAACAATAACGGCTTTCTCAAAACTGCACACACAAAACTGAAAACCTCACACACAAAATTCTAAACCTGACACTCCCTTTGCAAGATGACTCTTTGCCATCAAATCTCTTAACTGTTCACAAAATGGAACTCATGTTTTCATTTGGTACACACAACTAAGCATTTGCTGCACACTACCAAGCATTTACAGCACACTGAAGTGCAAAATTTAAAACACAATCATAGAAATGGAACACACCATATGAATGACAATGACTCTGGAGAATGAGCCATTTCTCCTTTTGTAAAATGTCTCAGTGTAGGCCTACTTTGTTCATAGTCAAACATAAAACAGCACACAAATATGCAGCAAAAAAAGTTTTATTTTGGTACACACAGAGAACAGTACAGTACAGTACAGTAAACCGGCCTGCTCAACCCCCCCCCTCCCCCTTCACAAAAATAAATTAGGCATCACGCCTCCGGTTCATGTCTGGCCAGAGGGCCTCATCCACATCACAGGCAACGTTCTCCCTGTCCAAGCAGCGTTGGAAGAAACGCCTCGAGTGGCGCATGAAGCCCTGACAGGCCTCAACACTCACGTCGCCACAAGCCTCCTCCATGGCCTGGAGCAGTGGGACCCGGCCCTGTGGGTTCCGTTCATATACCTTCCACCTCCAAGCTGAAAAAAACTCCTCAATGGGATTCAGGAAAGGAGAATAAGGTGGAAGGTATAGAACGGAAAAATGTGGGTGGTCCTGGAACCACTCATGCACTTGAGCAGCCGGTGGAAGCTCACATTGTCCCAGATGACGACGTGATCGATCCGCTGTGGGCCATCTATCTGGCCAGGTGGTACCAGCAGGTCATGCAGGCCATCCAGGAAGGCGAGGAGACGGGCAGTGTTATAGGCCCCTAGGTGGGCATGATGGTGCAGGATCCCATGGTGGTTCATTGCAGCACACATTGTGATGTTCCCACCACGCTGGCCGGGACCTCAACAATGGCCCGCTGGCCAATGACATTTCTGCCCCGGCGCCTCCTCTTCGCCAGGTTGAATCCAACCTCATCAATGAAGATATACTCGTATACCTCATTAGCTGTGTCATGCTCCTGGATCCGCTGAAACAGACAGAATGAGAATGCGAGTTACAGTATGGACACAGAGAGGTCAACACTGTGGGCTACAGTGAGACACTGTAGAAAAGGGACAATATTGGATTACAGGTACAATACATGCATGTGTCAGTGCTGAATGTATGGGACTTACAAGCACAAACTCTCTCCGTAACTCCTTGACGCGGTCTGTGTTCCGGTCGAATGGGACCCTGTACACCTGTTTCATCCGCATGGCATTCCTGCGAAGAATACGGTCCAATGTAGAGAGGCTGATGGTCTGGACGTTCCTGAATGTAGCATGGTCAGCCAGGATCCTAGTTTGTATCTGTCGGAGTGTGATAGCATTGTTCTCACAAACCATATTTACAATTTCAGTCTCCTGTTCGACTGTGAAAGTGCGTGTTCTTCCTCCACGGTGTGGTTCTCTTTCAGTCCTGCAAAATACAAATACTGTGAGCACACTGTATTCTATTGATATGCAGTATTACAGTACACAAAAAAAAAGAGAAATACCTGTTCTCTTTCTTGAAGGTTCTAATGATGGCAGCAACTGTAAAGCGGCTGAGATTTGGTCGGACCCTCTGGCCAGCCTCCCTCATGCTCAAACCATGGTTGAGCACATGGTCTACCACAGTGGCCCGAATCTCATTAGAGATGACCGTTCTCCTTCTTCTTTCTCCTCCTCCTCCTCCTCCTCCTCCTCCTTCTCCTCCTCCTCTTCCTCTCTCCCTCCTCCTCCTCCTCCTCCTCCTCCTTCTCCTTCTCCTTGTCCTCTTCCTCCTCTTCCTCTCCCTCCTCCTCCTCCTTCTCCTCCCTCTCCCTCCCTCCTCCTCCTCCTCCTCCTCCTCCTCCTCCTCCTCCACCTCCACCTCTCTTACCCCTCTCCTTCTCTGGTTGTCTCTCTCTTCAAAGTTCTCCATTGTTCACCAAACAAAACAGAGGCTCAAGGCACTTTTATGCTGCAGTCCTGATTGCAAATTGCTCAACAGACCTGAATGTTTAGAGATTTGACTATTTGTGTGTTGTAGGTTGATGCTTTGAGATTTTACTTGAGAAGTGTGTGCAACAACTGAACATTGTGTGTAGTGTTTTGACAACAAGGTGATGTGTAATTGACATCAGAGTGTAAAGAAGGAAAGTCAGAGTCTAATGCAGATAAGGGAGTGTGAAGTAGTGCCAAATTGGGTCGAGCGATTGGTACATGAAGTCAAGGTTGTGCAAATTGTGCCGAATTTTTGTTTTTTGTGTGTTAACAATTGTGAAAAACTGTAAGTCGTTCGCTAAACATTTTGTAGCGAACCACCTTCTCTAGGTGGTCTCCGATTATTTTGGCCCATACCCGAGTGCGATTGCTGTGTTCATATATGCCCGAATGAACCAAATTTAGGGGGGAATTGCTCCAGGGTTTGAAATAAATGCTCCAAATGAACTAGAAAGGGTGTGAAAACACCCTCAGGCTACATTTGAAAGTGGAATTGGCTGTATACTGTTCACTATTTATGCAGTCATGAGGTCTAGTGATGACTACCATGTAACCTACCATGTAACATGTGGATAACACAAGGCCTGTATATATCTAGTGCTCTGCATTTACATAAAATTGCAACCATTAGCCCCTCTTGGTGGTATATGATAACATCCATCTACAAATACAAAAATCTTATATATTTCCAGGAATATTCTTAATCTTTGGACCCTAAGCATTATTTTTTTACCTCTAAATGGGGTGAAATTGTACATTTATGGTCATTTGTGTTTTAAAAAATGCATTACTACTCTATCAAAAGGGTGTGAGATTAATTCTTATGAATATCTACTCATTAAGAACGTTTCATTTTGGTATCAATACACCAAACTAACTGTTTGTAGCAATTAGATATTCATCTCCCTTTGATGGAGAAGACAGTTGGTTTTGCAGGACAGCAAAAGTATCATTGGCCCATAGCCATATACAGTGGGGAAAATAAGTATTTCACCCCCTGCTGATTTTGTGAGTTTGCCCCCTTACAAAGAAAGGAACGGTCTATAATTTTCATGGTAGGTTCATCTTAACAGTGAGAGACAGAATATTTTAAAAAATCCCAGAAAATTACATTATATGAATTTTAAACATTTATTTGTGTTTTATTGAGGAAAATAAGTATTTCACCCCCTAGCAAAACATGACTCAGTACTTGGTGGAGAAACCCTTGTTGGCAAGCACAGCGGTCAGACGTTTCTTGTAGTTGGTCACCAAGTTTGCGCAGATCCCAGGAGGGATTTTGTCCCTTTCCTCTTTGCAGATCCTCTCCAAATCCTTAGAAATCCATTTTCAGTGTCCTGGCTGAGGGAAGGAGGTTCTCACCCAAGATTTCCCGGTACATGGCCCCATTCATCCTCCCCTCGATCCGGTGAAGTCGTCCTGTGCCCTTAGCAGAGAAACAGCCCCAAAGCATAATGTTTCCACCGCCATGCTTGTCGGTGGGGATGGTGTTCTTGGGGTCCAAGGCAGCTTTTTTCTTCCTCCAAACACGGCGAGTCGAGTTGATGCCAAAGAGCTCGATTTTAGTCTCATCTGACCACAGCACTTTCTCCCAAGCCTCCTCTGAATCATCCAGGTGCTCATTGGCAAACTTCAGACGGGCCTGTACATGTGCCTTCTTGAGCAGGGGGACCTTGCGGGCACTACAGGATTTCAATCCATTACGGTGTAGTGTGTTATCAATGGTCATCTTGGTGACTGTGGTCCCAGCTGCCTTGAGATCATCAACAAGCTCCAGCCGTGTAGTTCTGGGTTGTTCCCTCACCTTTCTCATGATCAGGTTCACTCCACGAGATGAGATCTTGCGTGGAGCCCCAGACCGAGGGAGATTGATGGTCAATTGGTGTTTCTTCCATTTTCTAATTATCGCACCAACAGTTGACTCCTTCTCACCAAGCTGCTTGCCAATGGTCTTGTAGCCCATTCCAGTCTTGTGCAGGTCTACAATTTTGTCCCTGATGTCCTTATACAATTATTTGGTCTTGCCCATTGTGTAGAGGTTGGAATCTGATTCATTGATTGATTCTGTGGACAGTTGTCTTTTATACAGGTAACGAGTACTTAATTAGGAGTACTAATTAAGTAAGAGGACTAATCTGTGTGCCTCCTGGTCACATAACCGGTCTGTGGGAGCCAGAATTCTTGCTGTTTTGCTAGGGGGTGAAATACTTATTTTCCTCAATAAAACACAAATAAATGTTTAAAATTAATATAATGTGATTTTCTGGGATTTTTTTTTAATGTTCTGTCTCTCACTGTTAAAATGAACCTACCATGAAATGTATAGACCGACCGTTCCGTTCCTTTCTTTGTAAGGGGGCAAACTCACAAAATCAGCAGGGGGTGAAATACTTATTTTCCCCACTGTATAACATATTACAATATCGCTGGGGTTTTCAACCGGTGGTCTGTGAAGGTATTGCAGGAGGTCCCTGACAATGCATTCAATAATGTAGTTTGTTGAATGTAATAATGTAGGGTTGTCAGGCAGAATTTCCAGAGCTTACAGCAAAAGCAGCAAAGTGTATTTTACCTTTTGCAACTACATATCTCTGTGAGAGTGGATTTTCCACACTGGCATACCTGAAGAATAAGTACAGGGCTAGGCTGGAGCCAGACAATGATATGGGACTGTTCCTATCCACCACTATATTTCCAAGAATAGAGAGACGCCCAGAAATCACACTAACAGGTAAGTAAAAAACCTAATATCAGCCCCTGTCCCCACCCCGGTCCCCAGGTTGCTTCTTAGTCAGGATGGTGGTCCCTGGGTCACAATCAGTTGAAAACCCCTGATATATAGCATAAAGGGTTTTGCAATATTCATGCGATGATGATTAGTTTAACAAACCATGTAGGGTTGTGCGATAAAACAACAATATGGCATGATAATATATTCTTATCGGAATGTACAGTATTTGGTTCTGTGTTTTTTGAAGGGTAGAGGCTAGAGCGCCATCCATGCAGAGGACGAGATGCAATTCGAGATGTGATTGACCTGTTGTTGTTTTTTTTCGATTTTACAGTGTGCCCCAAGCCTATCCCTAACCCTAACCCAAAACCAAACCCTAACCCCTAAACATAACCATAACCGTAACCGTAAGTTACGATCGTCAATTTCGCGCATTTGACGTCACGCGTACTTCGCGTCTCGGTCCTCTGGATGAGTAGCATCTAGCCTCTATCTTTTTCGAAGCGAGGAAGCGCAGTGTTGCTTTTATTTAGAATTTTGTTCCCGTTGGTCTCCGGAAGTAGTTTGGCTAGTTACACATTCGTTGCGCAGGTCGTCAAATATGGCGTCTTACATGTAACATGGAGACCAATCGTTTGAAACTTAAATTATATAGTCGTCATGTTTCAAGTTGCTACTAGATTCCCGAACCCTCTGTGTCGGTTCCTTACTCCCCGAGCGAGTGTGCTGGTAGAGGCAGTGAGGGGAAGGAAATCTCGGACCGATCCGAAAGCTAAGTCGAAAGCAGGCAGAGTGAAGGTCCCACCTCCAGTCGATCCGGTGGAGATGGTCGTCCTCAAGGAGAGATTCACACAATATGACTTAATCACGCGAGCACTACGGTCAGTAGGCTATACGCAGTTTTTAAGTCGGCAAATTGTCAGATAGCATTACGTTTTAGTAAGATTAAATCAGATAACTTTTTGGTAAAATAATTTTAATGTTGAGTCTAGCTGTACGTCAATAGCTCTTCAAATTACAATACAGATTGCTATTAGTAAGTGGGGGTTACTAGTAAATTAGTCAATTTTGTTTTATAGTTGTAAAATGAATATTATGTCGCTACTTGTACAGGGAAAGAGAAACAAAGTACCGTTTATAGATAATCTCTGCACTAAATTAAATTAGGTGAAACAAGACACAAGATTGGTTTAACGTTAACTAAACTAATATGGACTCACCACTTGACTTGACCACCATGTGGAGTTTTCACCACTGCACCGAATAGACATGACATCATCTGTAAACTACCTTATATGACTATTTCTTGTCAGGAGAATGTCTGTATTGCAGATTTTTGTAACCATTTTTTAACTGGTCCCTCATCATTGAACATTTATTTCAGGATTAATGCGTTGTTGCTTTCAGCATGGCGAGGGCTTAAGGGTGCCCTCTGTTGACCTTTCCCTCTGCAGGTTTGAGTTTAAGGAGGAGATGCTGCGCCAGCGCTACGAGCAGGAGGTGGGTTCACTGGCAGAGGAGCGGGCCAAGCAGGAGGCGGAGGAGCACTGTGCCCTCATGGCCTGGAACGATGCGGAGAACCTGCAGTTGTGGAAGCTCCGGTGAGACTGGAAGAGCCTTTCAGCTGCAAAAGAATGAATGGTTTCTGTTTGCGTCCGATATTCATGCAGAGAAGCAGCTGTCTTTGCTTGTGGATTTAAATCTGCAGCTTATAGTTCATCAAGGCAGTCACTAAAAGGGGTTTCAAGTTTTGCATGTTTTGGTAACGTGAACATGTTAGGCATCCTCTCTGGTCTGTGTAAAAAATAATTGGAGAGTAAGCAGCTGGAGAATGGCTTAATTGTGTCATGTTTTCTAGGTTGGGGTTTTATTAAATGATGGGGAAGTGGGTTATGTGTATTTACTTTACAGGACACTGCAAAGTGTGAGATTGTGCATTTCACTTCATTTGGGGTTGTATTTTTGTTTGTTTTTAATGTAGAAGAAAAAATAATTAGTTCTTCCGTTGAATGTACAGTGAGCTCCGAGTCCTGAAGGGACTGGAAGAGGAGGAACTGAAGAAGACAGAGCTAGCCATCCAGAGAGAGATGAAGATGGAGAGCTTTGTGAAGGAGAAAGAGCAAGAGATTCTGCAGCTACAAGTATGAGACCAAGATGGCCACGCTTTTCATTTAGGAGATATCTGTGACTTGTTGTCATTGCCATTTGTGGCGAATCATTCTCATCTGTTCCTCATGTAGAGCTCTTGACATTACATAGCATTACTTCTTTGGTTAGCAGATTCTCGTATCCACTGCTACCTTTATTCAGCAAAGCAACTGAAGGGTTTCCTAAGAAACCGAACCTGCCTATATGTCATCTAACCATTATGCTGCAAGGCAGCTCATTACTCGCATTAGTCTTCACACCATTGAGCATGCAACACCTGCACTGACTTCCTCTGGCTCATTGGCTCCATCTGAAATAAAGTTCAGTTGAGATTAGTGCAGGAAAGAATTAAACCCTGTCTCTGAATTCACAACTCAGCATCACAGTGGTTGCATCAACTAAGGCCCTGTCTTTTCTGCTGTGAACTCAGTGTGGCATGGATGCGAGTTAGATCAATTATTTTATTACCTAGTGATTGGATTTCACCAAATTGGCCTGTTTAATAAAAAAATAGACACATGTTTTAACATACAATCAATGCAACTCAATCTTTCACAGGAGGAGGCAAAGACATTCATCACCTTGGAGAATTTGGACCAACGCATTGAGGAGGCCCTGGATAATCTGAAGAACTACAACTTTGCCATCGACAAAGAAGGACGAGTGGTGAAACGGACAGTCCTGCAGTGAGTGAAGAGAGGCTCTCACTGATCTGCGAAGAGTTCCCACAAAAGCAACACTTTTCTGTACAGAGGAAATGACCCAGTGATGAAAGCGACTAATGAGTTTCAGCCATTACGGGTCTTAACAGTGACGGACAGATTTTCCATTTGATATTTTTTGCTCCTCTTTACAAGCATACTTGGAAGCCCGTAATTCTCAACGCCATGTCTATTTACCTTGCAAGGCTATGTGGGAATGATTTATATCATTCTGCTGATGTAAAACCAGAAGTATGTTGAGGCGCTTGCCTTCGATTGTTACTGTCATCAGTTCCCTTGGAAATATTTTAGGGGTACAAACCAAACACCAAGTTATTGTTCCTTGCACGGTTGATTAATAAATTCTTAAAATATCCAACCAAATGCTTTTCTTGGAATATTTATTTCCTAGAATTTGTTTTAGGTGGATGTATAATCTAACGGAAGTGACCATACAATTTGCTCCTTCTTCTTTCGTGTATCGCCATCACTGACGGACCTTGGTCTGCCAGCTTGGCGATTTGGTGATGACATTATTTTTCACGAGCTTTCTCGTTACTTGCAGGGGAGGCCCGCATGAAGGCTGTCGTCTTCTCCCCACTCACACACACACTCATACCTACGGGCAATTTAGACTCTCCAATTAGCCTACCGTGCATGTCTTTGGACTGTGGGAGGAAACCGGAGTACCCGGAGGAAACCCACGCTGACACGAGGAGAACATGCAAACTCCACACAGAAAGGCCCCCGGCCTGGATTCGAACCCGAGACCTTCTTGCTGTGAGGCGACAGCGCTACCCACTGCACCACCGTGCCAGCCCATTTGCTCCTTGAATATTGGTTAAGAAAGCTCTAGTGCTCTGAATCCTCTCAGGCTGGCTGTGTACTAATTTATAAAACGAGAACAACTTTCTCACTTCAGATTGACTGTTGATTACTAAACTTCTGTCGGACTGTCGGATCCTCTGGATGTTGTGGAGGGAGAATCGGCAGGTCCGAGTGATCGCTGCAATATGGCTCGAGAAGCACAGCTGGTTGTCCAGGGTCACTCCAAGACTCCTGGCAGACTGGGATGGAGACACTATGGAGCCTTCCACGGTGATTGACGCATCAATCATCGGGGAGCCCTTCGAGGGAGGAAGAGAAGCTCTGTCTTCCCCAGGTTCAGCTTCAGGTGGTGGGTGGACATCCATGCGTAGATGTCAGCCAGGCATGCAGAGATCCGTGCTGGGACCTGGGTATCAGATGGAGAGAAGGAGAGAAAGAGTTGAGTGTCATCAGCATAACAGTGATAGGAAAAACCATGAGCAGAAATAACAGAGCCAAGTGACTTAGTGTACAGAGAAAATAGGACGGGGCCTAGCACCGAGCCCTGCGGGACTCCAGTAGAGAGGGTGTGGGGAGAGGAGAGGGATCCTCTCCAAGCCACCTGGTAGGACCGGTCAGCCAGGTAGGACTCGAAACATGTCAACGCAGATCCAAAGATTCCCATCTCGACGAGAGATGAGAGCAGGATCTGGTGGTCCACGGTGTCGAATGCTGCCGACAGGTCGAGGAGGAGGAGGACGGAGCTAAGGGATTGGGATTTAGCCCCGTGAAGAGCCTCAGTGACCGCAAGGAGAGCAGTCTCTGTGGAGTGGCCTGCTCTGAACCCAGATTGGTTGGGATCAATCAATCAATCAATCAATCTTTATTTTTGTATAGCGCCATTTACAAACAGGTTGTCACACAGCGCTTCACAATTGGCATTTTCCAGAGGGAATCAAAAAACCAGAAAACCATTGGAGCCAATGTAGGAAACTGGAAAATTATTCCCTGACCCCTTAAAAGGCGGTCGAGATGAACTCCTGGAAAATTGTGGGATACAGAGAAAAACAACACAAATAGTCCTTGAGGCTCATGTGGCTTAACAGACCACTGGAAGGGCATTCTAAGTGTAGGAGTGGGGTGGACCTCATCCTCCAGATACCAGGGCAGGGCGGGGATGGAACCAGCAGCTAGGGTCTGGGCCAGCGGCATCCGGCTAACACATGGCAGGGGTGGGGGTTGACTCTGGGGCAGGTGAGCTCCGGGCAGGTGCCACGGAGCCGGGAGAAAAGAGGAAAGGTGCAATTATGACTATGATAAATATCACGCCGGATCAGGGGAAGAGTAGTGATAACACTTTTGCACCAGCAGAAGTAATCTAGGGCAGCATAACTAATTAGGTGAGTGGCACAGGGAGCACGCAGCCATGAGGGCACTCAGAGACCATCCCACCACATCATCAGCAGTCCTGATAGGGGCGGATCATCACTTATGATTGGTGACAGTAAGGATAGCTCATTGCACCAGAAGGCTCTATTGCTACCCCCTCCACATCTGCACCTAATGACTATAAGAGAGACTAAAGAGATGCGTTTTTAACCTAGACTTGAAAATTGAGACCGTGTCTGACTCCTTCACAGAGATGGGTAGACTGTTCCACAGTAAAGGAGCTCTATAGGAGAAAGCTCTGCCACCTGCTGTATTTTTTGATATTCTAGGGACTACCAAGTTGTCTGCATCTTGTGAGCGAAGTGAACGTGGGGGATTGTACGGATGAAGTAGATCCGTCAAGTAAGAGGGTGCAAGTCCATGCAACACCTTATAAGTTAAGAGGAGTACCTTATAGTCTACACGATAGTTTATAGGAAGCCAGTGAAGTGACGCTAACACAGGACTAATGTGCTCATATTTCTTTGTTCTAGTCAGGATCCTTGCAGCAGCATTCTGTACGAGTTGTAGGCTCCTGAGTGAGGCATTGGAACAGCCAGACAGTAATGCATTGCAATAATCTAATCTAGATGTAACAAAGGCATGTACCAATTTTTCTGCATCTATTAATGACAGGAAGCCCCTAATTTTGGCAATATTCCTCAGGTGAAAAAAGGCTACTCTGGAAATGTTTTTGATGTGACTATCAAATGAGAGACCAGGATCTATAGTGACACCAAGGTCTTTTACTGCCAAACTTGCAGCAACAGAGCAACCATCCAGATTAAGAGATAAATCAGATAACCCTCTTCTGAGGTTTTTGGGCCCCAAGACCAACATCTCTGTTTTATCAGTATTCAGCAATAGAAAATTATCTGACATCCAGTCTTTTATGTCTTTAAAACAGGCCTCCAACTGTTCGAATTGTCCTTCGCCAGGTTTCATTGATAGGTATAATTGTGTCATCTGCGTAGCAGTGAAAATGTACGCCATGTTTACGAATGACATCACCAAGTGGCAACATGTAAAGGGAGAACAATAATGGTCCCAAAACAGAACCTTGAGGGATGCCATATTCCACCTTGATGAGAGCAGAGGGCTCGTCATTTAACTGCACAAATTGATATCTATCTGATAGGTAGGATTTAAACCAGGAGAGTGCCTGTCCACGCAGTCCAACTAGGTTTTCAAGTCTGCTCAGAAGAGTTTGGTGGTCTATTGTGTCAAACGCAGCACTTAAGTCCAAAAGCACAAGAATAGAGACACATCCACAGTCAGCTGATATCAGTAAGTCATTGACAACTTTAATAAGAGCAGTCTCAGTGCTATGGTGTTGCCTAAATCCTGACTGAAAAGTTTCATAGATGTCATTTGATGTCAGGAACGAAGTCAGTCTCTGAGCTACAGCTTTCTCTAGAATTTTTGAGAGAAAAGAAAGATTAGAAATTGGCCTGTAGTTACTGAGATTTTCTGGGTCAAGGTTTGGTTTCTTTAAAAGTGGCTTAATTACTGCCACTTTTTGAGAATTTGGCATATAGCCTGATGAAAGAGACAGATTAATAATGTCTAGCATGGATTGCCCCATAACAGGAAGAAGTTCTTTAACAAGTTTTGTTGGGATTGGGTCTAATTGACAAGTAGATGGTTTGGAGGACATAACCAATTTAGAAAATGCAGTCCACTCCAGAGCACTAAAAACTCAAGAGTAGCCATAGGACCCCTGTCCTGGTAAGCCTGTGCTTTCTGATCAGTGTCCGCTACAGCAGAAGGTGCCATTTTAGAAATTTCATCTCTAATTTTCTCAATCTTCTCAGAGAAAAAGTTCATGAAATCATTACTATTATGGGCTGCCGGAGGCTTAGCATTGGTTTCAGTCTGGTTCTTTGTCAGTTTGGCCACTGTATCAAAAAGAAATTTTGGATTATTCTTATTACGCTCAATCAGATCAGACAAATAGGTTGACCTTGCGGAGGAGAGAGCATATTTGTACTGTACCAGACTGTCTTTCCAGGCAGAATAAAATACTTCTAATTTGGTGGATCGCCACTTACGTTCCAACTTGCGAGAAGCTTGTTTAAGAGCACGTGTGTGGTCAGTATACCATGGTGCAAGCTTCTTTTGGCTAGTTTTTTTCTTTTTGAGAGGCGCAACAGCATCAAGTGTGTTGCGCAGGGTGTAATTTAGATTGTCAGTCAGCTGATCAATAGATTGTAGACTAGTGGGATCCTGATTAACAGTAAATGATTCTTGGAACAGGCTGACAAAGTTAGGTATGGTAGAGGAATTTAGGAGCGACTAAAGTAGAACACTGGTTTTGATCTAATAGCAGTGGTAGCATGAATTTCAAACGTAATAAGGAAATGGTCAGAGAGCACAGGATTATGAGGAGAGACAACTAGATTGCTAATGCTAATACCGTAGGATAAAGCTAAGTCCAGTGTATGTTGATGACAATGAGTCGGCCCAGACACATTTTGGACAAAACCAACGGAGTCAAGAATAGAAGCAAAAGCCTTCACTAGAGAATCATTTCCATTATCAACATGAATATTAAAGTCGCCTATAATCACAACTTTATCTGCCATAACTGCTAGGTTTGATAAAAAGTCAGAAAACTCTGAGAGGAAAACAGCATAGGGTCCAGGGGGTCTGTAGATAGTAGCTAGTATAAGAGATGAAGTAAATGCAGATCTATTATCTACATTAGTCTGTATGGAGCCCAGGAAAGCACTTCAAATGAAGGGAATGTGTTTAAAGATTTCTTAGTAAGGCGTAGTCTAGTGTCAAAAATAACAGCCACACCGCCACCTCTGCCTGACTGTCGAGGGTTGTGACAACTAGAGTATCCAACTGGGGTAGATGCATTTAATGCTATGTACTCATCAGGTCTAAGCCAAGTCTCCGTCAAACTTAAAATGTCAAGTTTATAATCAGTGATCAGTTCGTTCACAAGGGCAGCTTTAGGAGCTAGTGATCTTATATTTAGCAACAAATTTTAAGGAGAGTTCTATCGAAATTAGGTTTAGCATTTGCATTACGATGGTTCGTGTGTTGATCCTTATCAGATTATTAGAAAAAATCCCACGGGGAGGTTTGAGTTTCAATAGACTACGGTTTTCTCTACGTGGAACAGACACAGTCTCAATTATGTGGAACTGGGGTGGAAACTAGTCACGAGTTCAGGAAACTTGCAGACAGTTGTTTAAGACCGTCTGTCTGCTGCCTGGCTGTAGCTCTTGACTGTCAATTTCGCCGATTCAGACTATGGCCTATGTTATTAGATAACAGAAGAGCACCCCTCCAGCTCGGGTGGAGTCCGTCTCTCTTCAGTAAACCAGGCTCTCCCCAAAACGTAGGCCAATTATTAATAAACCCTATGCTATTTGATGTACACCACTCAGTCAGCCAGCGATTTAGCGACGTTAATCTACTGTAGATTTCGTCACTTCTACGAGCTGGGAGGGGACCAGAGACTATTACTTCCCGACACATCTCGTTTGCCAATTTACACAACGAGACAAAATTTGTTTTAGTGATCTCCGATTGCCTCAACCGGACATCATTAGCGCCCGACGTGGATAACAATTTTGGAAAATCTACGTTTACTTTTAGCCAGCGCTTTTAAATTGGATTCAATGTCGGTAGCTCTAGCCCCCCGGAATACAATTGACTATGGTCGCCGGAGACGCTATTCTCACGTTTCGAAGAATGGAGTCGCCAATGATAAGAGCTTTCTCTTTTTCCTCAACAGGTGTGAGTGGGGAGAATCTATTTGAAACGTGAGTTTGGTGGTGTACGGCCGGCTTAGGCCGACAACTATGTCCCCGCCGAACCGTGACAAACTGGCCGTGCTGCGTCGGCTCTTCTGCTGGTGCGATGGGAGAGGCGCTCACAGGTGCATCCGGCGTAGCTACACAGGACTGAATAAAACTCTCATGATCTTTAATCTCTCTGAGGGTCCGGATGCAGGCCTCTAACTCAACTATTCTCTCCGCCAACACTAAATTAAGCTCACACTTATGGCATGTAAAATTATCATTAACAGTAACATCGGCAGGAGAGCTAAGATGATACATGCTACAACCAGAGCAAGAGAGAGGGTCGTTCTGTAAGAGATGAGCAGACAGTTGGTTATAGACAGCCCGCTCTAGCATTTTGGAAAGGAATGGGAGGAGAGAGACAGGTCGGTAGTTTGAAATAACAGCAGGATTCAGAGAGGGTTTTTTGAGGAGGGGGACAACATAAATGCATTTGAGGGAAGAGGAGACAGAGCCAGAGGAAAGAGAGGAGTTAATGCCATTGGAGACAAAGGGGAGGATGTCCATAGCAATGGACTGGAAGAGGGGGGAAGGAATGGGATCAAGAGGGCAGGTGGTGGGATGGTGGGAGAGGACAAGTTGAAGGATGTCTGAGTCAGGGAGGGGCGAGAAGGAGGACAGAGGGGTGAGAGGTTTAGGTAGCGAGATGGGTGAGGGAGAATTAGGTGAGGGAGAGGTTGGGGGGAAGGAGTTGCGAATGACATTGACCTTTTCGTGAAAGAAGGATGCGAAGTAATCCGCGGTTAGAGAGGAGGGGGGTGGGGGAGGAGGAGGAGGGGCGAGGAGAGAGGAAAGGTTTAGTGGATAGAGGACAGTGTGAGTCAAAGGAGGAGAGAGAGGAAAGTAGGGTGGACGATGCCTCCTCAGCAGGTAGGTGAGAGAAGGCCTCAGTAGGGGAAAGGGAAGATAGAACAGTAGCTGACAGGGCAGCGGGGGAGAGAGAGCGGAGGTTGCGACGGACAAGGTGATATCATGTCAATTGATAAACTATTTTTGATAACAATGGGATTCAGTTCTTATTCTGAAATATTTTCCTTCCTTCCTTAATGCCTATCATATTTGTATTATTGCTGCAACATTCTCCCATCAATTAAGGAGAGCACAGACCAGCATGTCTCCCTTCCAAAGCAGGTTTCCCCAGCCACCACTCTCTTCATTCTGCAGTCTGCCAGCTGAGCTACGCAGTCACTGGATTGGGGGTTTAGTTTATGCACACTTGGCGCAAGCAGTGCAACTGTCGCACTTGAGTGATAAAGCATGCTTCATCATCCTTGGGTGATGAAGCAGGCATAACCCAGCTGACTAACCCCTTCCTCCTTGGGTGATGAAGTAGGCATAACCCAGCTGACCAAACCCTCTCTCCTTGACTGATGCTTTGGCCAAGAAAGTGCCACCCTGTCAGCCCCATATTTTACTGGCATGATCAGGATTAGAGGTTAGTCGATATGGATTTTTAAAGGGCCGATGCCTATATAGATGTTTAGGTGAGCAGGGAGGCGGATTATTTATTTTACCCTAGTTAAAAAAGGTTAAAATACCATGTTCCTATTTGATTGCTTGTGAGAAATTCATAGTTCACACCAAATAATGCACTTAAATGGCTCCGAGGTATAATGATGTCTGTCTTCTTTTGGACAAATGAGTAATTAGTGGCCATTTGTCATGCAATCAATCTATCAGCCAATGACTGAACATCACAATTTTGTCCTATCCTGGTACTTCTTAAAAAGTAATCTTTTTTAGCTCTGTATGTCAAAAACCTTTGTTGGAACGTGCATGTTCAGCAAATTATCAACCATATCGACCATCAACTCTACTAGCTGGCTAATATAGCCCCATAAACAATCTATTTGACAGGATCTTGCAACCATGTTTAGCCAACTATAGTTTGCAAGTTAGCCAGCTGTTTGAGAATGGATGCAGTATGCCTTAATGGTGGTTAACATACAAACTTACCAAACACGAGTCTACACATATAATAGTATCGATAATGTCACATATCAGCCTTGATTATTAATAGGCTCTGTTGTGTTGGCTAATGGCTAATAACAACAAAACAACCTCATGTTACGATGTAGGAGCCTGGCTAGCTGACTGTGGCTAGCTAGCCAGCTAGTTAACGTCTTACTGTGTGTAGCTAGCTAATTAGAGCTATAAAGTATGTTTGGATTATGTCACAACAGGAGTGGTACTGGGGCAACATAATTTATCTCAATATTCAACATTTTATGTACAACACATTAGCCACAATATATTTCCTGTATTATTCAATTCAAACGACAAACTAAAAAAATTACTTGATGGGGTATTCATATACAGGTGCATCTCAATAAATTAGAATATCGTGGAAAAGTTAATTTATTTCAGTAATTCAATTCAAAAAGTGAAACTCATATATTATATAGATTCATTATACACAAAGTGAAATATTTCAAGCCTTTATTTGTTTTAATTTTGATGATTATGGCTTACAGCTAATGAAAACCCCAAATTCAGTATAATGTGGAGGGTACGAATTGTTTAGGAAGGACAGATCTAATAAAAGAGGAGGGGGAGTGGCCATTTATGTGAAAGCCAATCTTAATGTGCAGGAAATTTCAGGTATTAACTCATTCATTCCTTGTGAGGACACCTGGATTAGATTACTGGGAGATCATGAGATCTTAATATAGGAATATGCTATTGACCTCCAGCTTCAGACAGTAACATAAATACTATGCTCTATGGTAACAAGCCTGTCCGGCACGGAAGGAGACACACTAATAATGGGCGACTTCAATTACCCCTCTATCAATTGGGAAGTAGTGTCAGCTCAGGGTAAATGTGAAGAGGACTTTTTAGATGTGGTTATTGACTGCTTTTTGGTACAGTCTGTTACTCAGCCTACGAGAGGGAAATCAATACTGGATCTGTTTTTTTTAAATAATCCTGACAGAAATTGCAGCACAGAGGTAGTAGAACCACTAGGGACAAGTGCAGTTACTTTTGATATTTTTGGGCAATTTAAGATGGCCTCCTCTAACTCTAGAAATTTTAACTTCAGACGAGCTGACTTTAATAAAATGAGAGAACATAGTTATTTAATATAATATATAGTAATAAAGATTGGGTAAAACTTATAGATTTCAGAATTGTGAATGAAAAATGTGGGTTATTGCAGATGTTGCTGCTAGTAAGATTGCACCTAAATCAACCATTTATCGGATCATCAAGAACTTCAAGGATTGTTGTAAAGAAGGCTTCAGGGCCCAAGAAAGTCCAGCAAGCGCCAGGACCGTCTCCTAAAGTTGATTCAGCTGCGGGATCGGGGCACCACCAGTGCAGAGCTTGCTCAGGAATGGCAGCAGGCAGGTGTGAGTGCATCTGCACGCACAGTGAGGCGAAGACTTTTGGAGGATGGCCTGGTGTCAAGAAGGGCAGCAAAGAAGCCACTTCTCTCCAGGAAAAACATCAGGGACAGACTGATATTCTGCAAAAGGTACAGGGATTGGACTGCTAAGGACTGGGGTAAAGTCATTTTCTCTGATGAATCCCCTTTCCGATTATTTGGGGCATCCAGAAAAAGGCTTGTCCGGAGAAGAAAAGGTGAGCGCTACCATCAGTCCTGTGTCATGCCAACAGTAAAGCATCCTGAGACCATTCATGTGTGGGGTTGCTTCTCAGCCAAGGGAGTGGGCTCACTCACAATTGTGCCTATCACAATCAGAATGGTACCAAAACATCCTCCGAGAGCAACTTCTCCCAACCATCCAAGAACAGTTTGGTGACGAACAATGCCTTTTCCAGCATGATGGAGCACCTTGCCATAAGGCAAAAGTGATAACTGTGGTTCTGTGTGGCTCAGTAGGTAGAGCACAGCGTTGGCAACGCTTAGGTTGTGGGTTCAATACCCGCGGGGACCACATGTACTGAAAAATGTATGCATTCACTACTGTAAGTCGCTTTGGATAAAAGCGTCTGCTAAATGGCGTATATATTATAACTAAGTGGCTCAGGGAACAAAACATCGAAATTTTGGGTCCATGGCCAGGAAACTCCCCAGACCTTAATCCCTTTGAGAACTTGTGGTCAATCCTCAAGTGGTGGGTGGACAAACAAAAACCCACAAATTCTGACAAACTCCAAGCATTGATTATGCAAGAATGGGCTGCCATCAGTCTGGATGTGGCCCAGAAGTTAATTGACAGCATGCCAGGGCGAATTGCAGAGGTCTTGAAAAAGAAGGGTCAACACTGCAAATATTGACTCTTTGCATAAACTTAATGTAATTGTCAATAAAAGCCTTTGACACATGTGAAATGCTTGTAATTATACTTCAGTATAACATAGTAACATCTGACAAAAAAATCTAAAAACACTGAAGCAGCAAACTTTGTGAAAACCAATACTTGTGTCATTCTCAATACTTTTGGCCACGGCTGTAGGTGGGGCCGTATCTGACCTAGGTGCTGTCGGCAGTGGAATCCCGCAGGGATCGGTGATGGGGACCCCTGCTCCTTATTTACATAAATGATCTTGATAGGGACGTTAGTAGCAAAATAGTTACATTTGCAGATAATACTGAACAAAATCCAAGAATGGGCAGAAACATAGCAGATGACATCCAATATTGCTATATGTAACATTATGCATGTGGGAAATAAAAACATAACACAGGAGTATTTTATGGGAGGAGAAAAACTATTAGGTGTTCAATTTGAAAAAGACTGAGGAATTGTAGTTGAGTCTGTCTGCATCTAAGCAGTGTGCTACAGCAGTGAAAGGGGGCAACAGGATGCTGGGATACATAGCAATAAGTATTGAGTATAAATCAAAGGAGGTTATTTTAATGTTATATAGAATGCCTTTGTCAGACCTCACTTAGAGTATTGTGTGCAGTTCTGGGCACCGCACTACAAGAAAGATATAGAAGCTCTTGAAAAAGTTCAAAGAAGGCAAACTAAATTGGTACCTGGTATGAAAGGTAAAGGTTATGAGCATAGACTTAAAGCACTCAATCTATTTAAGCTTAGCAAACAGAGTCTTTGATTGGGAATTTGATTGAGGTTTTTAAATTCCTAAAAGGGATTAACAAAGTGAACTACCAAGGATTTTTTAAGATAAGTTTGGTTAGCAGAACAAGAGGCCACAGGTAGAAATTAGTTCAAGGAAAATTCCACACGGATATTAGGAAGTTTGTCTTTACACTGAGAGTTGTCAATGCCTGGAACAGCTTGCCAGGTCTGGTAGTAGGCAGAAATACTTGGGCTATCAAGTCCAGGCTACATGCAGTACTAGATACTCTCTAGATTAGGACATGACGAGCCTAGATGGGTTGAACGTCCCGTTCTTGTCATTATGTATTCTTATGTTCTTATATACATTTATTATGTTCTTATAAATAATATATCATCCATAATTCGTTTTTATACCTGTTGACTGCCTGCAAAGTCTAATACCGACCTGACTAATTGGCCTGCCATGATTACTCGGCAAGGCCGGTTCTTTGGTCAACACCGTGGGGTGCGTTACAACACTGAGCAGCATGAGCCACACAGTCTGTGATTGTATAAAGCAGGGTCATTTGCCTTCAGATTTGTCTTCCATCTGGATACAGAATAACGGTTATAATATTTTTTTTGGTGTTTTTGGTGCAGGTAGAATTTACTATTGGTTCTTTCAAGGAGTCAACACTCCTCTTACATCTTTAGGAATCATAGCCAGTGTACAGAACATCTCAGAGTTGATCTAGGATCAGATTTCCCATGTTCGGATACTAACTTTATTCAAAATGAGCTAAAAGGTTAAACTGATCATAGATCAGCACTCCCACTCTGAAATGCTTTTTTATATACAGGCCTAGTAGTATTCTATAGAACAGATAGAAACCTGAGGTGAGATAGCAAATCAGTCATGTTCTGTACGTTTTTGTAAGTGCTATGTCCCCCACACCGGTAGATGTCACTGATGGTACGCAAGCTACCAAATACATAAAAAAGAAAGGTATTCCCTTTCAACCAATCACAGGTTAATACGACTGTTTAACATGGCGCTCGAAGTGGAATGGGTATGGAGATTGAAGTAGTAGCTAGTAACAGGTTGAACGTAATATAAAAATAGCATGCAGGAAATAACTACAACCTCTGAATTCATCTGATAAAAAAAATATATAGAATGGAAACGCGAGGGATCGAGCACCTTTTTGACTTCCAGAGGTAACGATGCTGTCTCTAAAATAAGCCGAGCCTTCCTTTACTTAGCTTTAGCTAGCTACTTAGCCGGCTAATGCGTTTAGCTAGCCAATGTAATTTTTTTAAAGCTGACTTGTGGTTACCTCTGAGCACAGGATCTATCTCACACGGAAATATTTTTTTAAATCTTTGGCTTTCATTTCAACTTTAAGTTTAACTGTAGCCAACAGCTTGTCGACATGTGCGAACTGCGAGTAGTAGGCTACGCTCGTGACATTGTAACGTTGCTAACCTAGCTAGCATTGGCTTTTAAAGCAACCAAATGATCTGTAACGGACTTGTTGACTAGCCAGTAAACTATCATCTTGTGATTGTTTAATCATTAGCAAAGTTATTACCGTTAGATGTATTTGTCCATACACTATGAACTATCCTGAAAGGCTTTGCCGGCAAATCTAGCTAGCGAACTACTTAGTTATGGGACCGTCGTTACATGCTCCCTGGTCAAATATGGCTTATTAAAGGGGAGAGGCATACTGGAATAATTTACAACGGTAAATGGTTAGTTTTAATAATAATCAAGGCGGATGTAGCTAGCTGGCCAGAAAGTCTTTAAACCTACCAAGTAGCTACATTTACGTTACCGCAACTAGTTCACTAGGCTCACATGTCCTTGCTGTTTGGTAATTGGTCATTGCTGCAATGGCAATGTTTATTTCTCAGGATCTGAAGAATTCCTTGTACATGTGATGTACGAAAAACATCTTGCAATCAATTTTCAGGTTTCCGAATGAAGGACTCCTCCTGGTGCTACTTCTGCTGTACGCCCCTGTCGGCCTGGCTTTGATGTTGCTGAGAATGTTTATCGGCATACACGTGTTTTTAGTGAGCTGCGCCCTTCCAGACAGTTTTATACGAAGGTAAGGCATACTTTTCGTTCATGCTGACACATCTGTAAATCATACGATGCCAATGTGGTCTTAACATGGCGCCACCCACCCCTCTCCCCTTAGGGCCTACTGCCCCAGCTCACCCATTCTAAAAGATTAGTGATCCTCTCCATAAACACAAATGGGTCAAAGTTCACGTTGCTCAGTAGAGTTTATGTAGTTGCTTTTCAGTAAGTAATAGTGATGATGCCTGAATAACCAGGTAACAGTCCCCAAAGAATACTATAAAAGAATGATTGAGGTGCACAATCTGCAGTGAGCCATTCTAGTGTTACTGTGCTCAACTACTTTTCATCAGCAATGCATATTTGCGACACTGGTTCTTGGGATAAATTATTTCCAAATGGCCTGTGTTCAACTTTGTCATCATCGTTTATGTCTCTGAAACTCTCCTTACCTGGAGGCCATCTTGTCTGCATTTTAAGACACAATGCTTTTTAAGTTCTTACTACATCCCCCTTGTGCTTCCACTGTATAGTGTTAAAAGCTCAGTCTGTAAAAATAAACCCTTTATCAATGTCAGCCTGTGCATGTTTTTAACATTGTCAGGGTTCTTGCGCATATTGATCGAGTAAGGTCCTCTCTGTGCAAATGTAGAGGATGTCTTTGGGTTTTCATTATAGTTTAATGTATTCCCCTTCCTTTATAATTGAGCCTTTGGTGGCTGTTGCTTATCTGGCTTCAAGGAGAAGTTGCCACAGTCTAGCTGGTGAATAGTTTTAATACTACTACTAATGCTACATGATTCAATTAGTAGGCTTTATTCAAATTGCCTTGAAGTGCACAACTTACATTTTACATCCTCCATTTGTTCAACTGGATATTTACACAATCAAGATCTTGGACTGGAAAGTTCACTGCCAATCACACAAAATATCAGACACTTCATCAAGGGGGACACTGTTGAGTTTGCAGGAATGTAGAAAATGGAGCATATGTGATACGTTTGCAAACAGGTTCCCAAGGGTCCAAAAACCAAATTAGGTAAAACTTTTTTTTACCCAAGACAGCCCCCTCTCACTGAATGGTCCAGGGATAAATGGTGAATACCCCCTCACTGAAGAGCCCAGGGGTAATTGGTGAATCCCACCATTGTTCTGGGTGGATCTCCCTCAGATTACTGAGAATTGCAGCTCTTGTTTCTGTGAGAAGGGCTTCGTTCTGAGAACACAGCATTTCCATTTCATAAACTTCTAGTCATGGCCTGAATATCTCCCCTTTCAGGCACATTTTTATGAGTTTACCATCTGGTCTCCATAATGGACAGTGAGGAATGTGATGCCTTGCTATTTAAATCAACTATGGAAACCTTTTGTTAATGATTTGTTCTTATATAATTCCTTTAAAGGATTTCAAAGTGTCTTGCAGTCGAGGGAGTAGCTCAACTACACCACAACCAGCATGCAGCCTCCACCTTGGGTTATTACCTTCTAATATCAAGTCTCCAGTTGTGCTGTTTTCTTTTATCATCAAGTCATAAAAGTGCATGCATGCATGAGCTGTCTGTAGGTAGTATTTTGGTGTCTTTGTTTTTTTCTTTGTAAAAGGAAGGATATCTTATTTGTTTCAGATTCATCGTGAGAATCATGTGCTCGGTGCTTGGAATGTACATCAAACAGAGTGGCTCACGGTTACGGGATGGAAACATCAAACTCTACGTCTGCAACCATGTGACACGGTTCGACCACAACATTCTCAACCTCCTGACTTCCTGTAATACTGTGAGTTTGGGTTTTGTTGGGTGTTTGTGATTTTGACCAGATTTGCTTACTGCCTCATGAACTGTCACTCTTGAAATCCAACTTCCAGTTACCTCTAAGGGTGCCTAGGGATGTTCTATACGAAAATAAAAACCCAAAGAGTGTTTGGCTGGAAACATTACTCCTTTATAAATCTGCTTTGCCAGGGCTGTTGATTTGGGGTATACTATAAGTTTTGCGATCAATCATATTATTGCTGTTCTGGGCACCACACTACAAGAAAGATATAGAAGCTCTTGGAAAAGGTCAAAGAACGGTAACTAAATTGGTATTTGGTATGAATGGTAAAGGTTATGAGGATAGACTTAAGGCACTTGATCTATTCAATTTAATCTCAATCTAATCTATTCTTAACAAACATAGATTTAGGGGGGGCATTTGATTTAGGTTTTTAAATTCCTAAAAGGGATTAACGAAGTGAACTACCAAAGATTTTTTAAGTTAAGTTCGGTTAGCAGGCCACAGGTGAAAATTCCGCATGGATATTAGCAATTTTTATTTTTTTATTTTTATTTTTTTTACAGTTGTGAATGCCTGGAACAGCTTGCCAGGTAGTTGAGGCAGAAACACTTGGGGTCCAGGCTAGATGCAGTATTAGATACTCTTTAGATTTGGACATGATGAACCTAGATGGGCTAAATGGCCCGTTCTTGTCATTATGTATTCTGTTATGTTATTTATTTCCATGATGAGAGCATCAGTTTGCATCAGAGCAAACCACGCGGAGAGGGTCCAGATCCGGGAAGCATAGGAAATATACAGATAGCCCCAACAGGTGTAAGCTATGGCAGCATACCTATTAGGAGAGGGACAGAGAAAACACGCAGCTATGAGAGTTCCAAACCATCCACACCTGATCAAGGATAACCAGCATAACAGTGGTGGTAACACATTGAGGAGGTGACAGTATGGAAAGTTTCTCACTCTATAAGACACTAGGGCACGGCCTTCTCCATCTCTCCACCTAGACTATATTTGGCAGTAGGCTAGGCTGAAAATATATGTTTTTACTCTACACTTAAAAATTGAAACTGTGTCCGAATCCCTAACATGCCTTGGTAAACCGTTCCACAACAGAGGAGCTCTAAAAGAGAAGGCTCTACCACCAGCTGTGCTTTTCAAAATTCTAGGGAGTAATAGATTGCTGGCTTCTTGTGAACGAAGCAGTCGTGTCGGCTTATAGGGGGCAATCATTTCGGTCAGATATAAAGGTGCAAGTCCGTTTACTGCTTTAAAAGTTAGCAACAGGAAGCCAATGTAGTGATGCTAACACTGGAGTAATGTGCTCATACTTCTTGGATCTAGTCAAAATACATGCTGCTGTATTCTGTACTAGTTGAAGACTCTTTAGAGAGCTACTAGAGGAGCCGGATAATAAGGCATTACAATAGTCTAGCCTCGATGCGACAAAAGCATGCATCAAGGTTTTAGCATCCTAATGACAGAATGTGCCGAATTTTAGCTATGTTTCTTAGGTGAAAGAAAGATACTCTGGAAGTGTTTTTAATATGAGTGTCAAATGTAAGGTCCTGATCAATAATAAAACCAAGGTTCTTAACCATAAGACTTGATGTAACTATGCAATCACCTGCATTTAACTGCAGATCCAACTTGTTCCTTAATTTTTTGGGGCCCAAAACCATCATCTCTGTTTTATCTGAATTTAAAAGCAGGAAATGTACTGTCCCCAAGGAGGACACCACATACAAATCAACCTTTGTGTGTCATTGTATACATCTTATTTGTGTCTGGCAGCATGCAGTATTCTAACCCTTCATAATGTGCCCTCTTGTTTGTGTTTCTCTTCCTTAGCCCATGCTGGAAGGCTTGCGGGGCTTTGTGTGCTGGGCACGGGGGTATATGGAGCTGGCTGCTGTGACAGGACAGGCAGAGCTGGTGGAGGCACTGCAGAGGTACTGTTCCACGCCTGGTGTCCCGCCCCTCCTACTCTTCCCCGAGGAGGACACCACCAATGGCCGTGCCGGCCTCCTCAAATTCAGGTAACTGACTGGTAGCAAGACTGATCCTTCCTTTGGATGCTAGATGCCTAGCTAGTGTAGATGCATGCATTATCACCATTATACACTACTGGTCAAAAGTTTTAGGACACCCCTATTTTCCAGTTTTTACTGAAAGTTAAGCAGTTCAAGTCCAGTGAATTAAGAACCCACAAAATCAGACCTTCAAAGGCCTGCCCCAGCTGTTACAGAGAGAATGGCAAGCCCCATTCATTCTGCACCACCTGAGTGAAAACAAGACCTGCTTGACCAATTACTATAGCACAATATGCAAATGCTGCTTTAAAGCAGTTATGCCTTGTGTCCACTGGTAAAATTACAGACTGACTAGACTATCTGACAAATTGTGAATGTCTTCATTGTCACATAAACCGGTCTAAACGTTGCAGACTTGCACAGCTTTAACTTTCTCAAACAAACCTGTGCATGGGGCATGTAAGTGACGACATGCTACACGAGCGTGGCTGACCGATCGGCAGTGGTCCTTTCAACCATTGCCCACCGTAGCTGGCCAATTACACTCTCAGCCCAATCTTTTATAGCATATATTAATGGCTTTGATAGTTCGCTAACGAAGTGGTATGAAAGCCATTATACCTTTTATTAGGTTTTGGCTGTCTGTTGTCTGATAAGATTGAATTTTAACTTTCATTTGTACTTTCTCATGTAGGCTAATTGTAGCTGTCCACAAAAGTCACTGGAACTTCTGTGTCAACTATAACATCTTTTATACACCCTCTTCTGCCCCCACAAACAATTTTAAGGTCTTTTTAAAATGAATATTGTCACTACTAATATTAGAATAATTCATACAACTAACTAACTAGCTGTGTCCATTGGCTAGTAATCTGGGTATGCTCCTAATTCCAACATAGCAAATGTTACTAAGCAACTAACTGTCAACCAGCAATTAAGGCTTCACATCAGTCATTAATCCTGGCTAACTAGAAAACATTTATTATAATAATGTGCCCCTGAAATATCTAGCTAGCCAGCAGCATGGGAGCTAAAATGGATTAGCTAGCTAGCAACATTTCTGTAGCTAAAAAATGTGAGACTGATGTATGAACTATGATGTAACATAATTCTTAATTCATATGGACTTTCTACCACCTTGTGGATAATTGTATTTTTGTTTGTAATTAAGTAAATTGTCAATACCTTACCAAATAAATGGTTAATTCTTCACCATGCACTAGAGAGAGTGAAGGATGTTACAGTGCAGCTTAGTATTTGCACTGAGAGATTCATTCAGGAGTGATTGGTTAAGACAGGCCAAGGGCAGCCCAGTGGAGACGAAAATCCTGGAAAGTCCTTGAATAGAAAAATATATTTTATTGGCTTCTTTTAAAGTGATTTGCCTTTTCTATGGAAATTGGAGATAATTGAGAAAAGTATCATGTACTTGTTCAATATGAATTATGCCCCTAGAAACTAGTCTTGAATCTTGCAGTCCACATTCTCCTCAAAATGGTCTGGGCTTGGGTTGGGGTTGACAGAGCTGATCCTTGGACAGCATTGATTATTGGGGATATTGCGGCTATTTCTATATTGCTTTATTCATGGTCTGCAACACTTGTGTTATAGCCTGCTGTACAGTTTTTATGGATCCCTACATTTTGAGGAATGTGGAATCTTGAAAGTACTTACAATCATTGACTTTGTGGCATAAGTAAGCATGGGAACACTGCAGTGGGCATCTGACATCTCTACTATAGAGTCTACATACAGAGCAACACTGGAGAGAAATGTGCCCACAGCACCACCTGTGTGTGCGTGTGTTACCTTTTCAGGGGCTGAGGTAATTGGCTGAGATTAAGGGACAGAGTGGCAGATTGCCAGTCCTATAAGATCCCTGATGTCTGAACCTCCCATCTGTTCTTTCTCCCCTACAGCTCCTGGCCTTTCTCCCTGACTGACCCTGTTCAGCCTGTGGCCTTGTTTGTGAAGAGACCACTTCTAGCCGTGGTAATCTTTCCCTCTGCAACCCAGTCACACTATCATTCATTAGATGCATCACCTGTCCTGGAGTGGCGACAGTCTGCATGTTCTGAACCTGGAGATTTAGAGTTGTGCCTGTGCACTTTTGGAAGTGTGCCACATGCCTGGCATTAGTGTTGATTGTTTAACCAATGAAAAAAGGCATGTCCTTGATGAACTCCAAATCAAATTTGCATGTAATAAACCTGGAATGGTCATATTTTAGAATAATCTAGTTAAATGCATACATGCATCCATAGGGTTGAGAAATACTGTAGCTGAAAGACTATGCAGGTTGAACTGTGAATTTATTTGCATGCCCTGCACTCTGCAATGACTAAACACCAGTATTTTGGGAGCTAGATGGTGATTGTGTACGTGTATGTGTGGTCCCCATTTCCTCATTAACATCACTTTGATAAATTAAGATTTGACAATGCAGCAAACGACTTTTGCATACCTGCAATACAATATCAAGACAAAAAAATGGTGATGAGTATGCATTATATTGTGACAGTAGGTAAAAAAGGAGAAATCCGTGTATTCTGTTAACTTTAGTTTGTTTCAGTAACGCTGCTCTTCAGACACTTGGCTGACTTTTTCTAAAATTAAATACAAGTTTTCTCCATGGCAATTCCAAAGGATCTTGTTAGGATCTTACTGACCTTTTTGCTATCATAGTGTACTATCATATTGGTATCGCTACCCCTAATAAAGTGTGTAAGTGACTCTCAAAATAAAGGAAATACTTTGAAGTGAAGGGTTCAGACTTTTCCATCACACCAACACATTTTCCTTCACCATCAACAAAACAACAAAATGGTGGAATTTCTTGTGGAAGAATGGTGTTGCATCCTTCCAGTGGAGTGCCAGACGCTTGTATAATCTATACATCTATCTATAGGTTGTGGGTTTGATTCCCATTGGGACCACATATACTGAAAAATGTATGCATTCGCTACTGTAACTCGCTTTGGATAAAAGCGTCTGCTGAATTGCATGTATTATATCATGTGTGTATATATATATATATATATATATATAATGTGTTTGTGTGTGTATGTGTATGGGTGGGTGTATACATTGTCTACCTTTATAATTATAATATATAATCATTTAACATTATGGCAGAGTGGGACCATGGGCCATTTTAACCAGAAGTATCATGTTCAGTTACTCAAAGGTCTGAAAAACAGCAAGTGAAAATTTATTCAGCTCGTGAATGAATGAATTCTCTAGTGAGAATGTACGTGAGACTTTATTTCTGCGGTTGACTCAATCTGACCCATCTCTCCCTCCTGCAGAATACAGCAGACTCGTCTTGGGTGGCAGAACTGTTGTGGACCCTGTTCGTCCCATTCACAGTGTACCAAGTAAGGTACTAGCTATTACTGCCTCTTGTCGGGAATTGGGTGGTAGATTAAAAAACAGGAAATATAGTGCCTCTCTGAAGATGGTGAATCAATTTCCACCTGTAAAGTAAAGTTGTCTATGTACACTAGTGTGACCTGATGATTATAAACTTATTCTCATCCATCTGGAAAAGATTAAGAAAGTCCCCCAAATCAGTTGCACATCTGACATTTGGGGAAATTCTGGAAAATTTGACCTGTACATTTTGGAAATGCAAACCAGGCTTTTGGCACATGACAATTACCATCCCTAAAACTGCAACAAAGCCACATCATAGCTGTTATTAGTCTCAACTTTGATAGCACTTCAAGTTTATTTTTTGTAATTGATCTCTGGAGTAGTTTAAGTATTAGACAATGAAACCCAGGGAAAGAGTCTGGTTGGACATACCAAGTGCAGACTAAGTAAAAGGCTTTTGTACAGCAGATTTGAAAATGTTTGGTACATCCACAAAACTTGGCCCTGAACCTTTCAGAGTGCGTTTAAACTTGTTTTAAATTACTCAATCATTCAAGTCATCTGTATTTCACGTCAGTGGATGGATAGCTGATGTATCCAAAAGTGATGGGTGGTTGACCAGCTACCCTTGAGTTTTTCTCTTTTTATTATTATTTTTTTAGAAAGAAACTAAGGGCTATATTAATATTCTGACATTTGTTCATGTCTAAATGGCATCATTATATTTTTAAGGTGGAATTGCACAGTTAATATATAATACAAGGCAGTGTACGTGACCACTCTCAGATGCTCTTGACCTGCAGATTACCATGGTGTTGCTGTCATGCTGAGGAGTGTTTACTGTCTGTGTGTTAAACGGTACATTGTTCTCCTTTTAATTGTCTCCAGTTGTCTCTGCAGTGCAAGTAAAGAATTTAGCTATATGACCATTAACAAAAAAATCAACGTTGTGTATTGATGAGAACAATACTCATTGACATGTAAAGAAAACATGTAATTACTGTCCAGCACTAAGTGACCACAATGACCAAACTAATTTAGTACAATAAGCAGTTACCTGACATCACTGGAGTCATTTCTCCAACTGCTTTCGTTTTGTAAATATTTTTGCAGCTCTGTAAGATTGCGACATGAGAACATCTGACTGGGTTTTGTCAGAGAACACCCCAAGTTCAAGCCCGACTGTCTACGATTTAAGGAAACTACATAAAATTAGTCTTCACCAAACCCCTCTCCTTTTGCGAAGGAATCTTAAATCAATCCAGAATGATGATGACTTGAGGAAGCTGAACCCCCAGTGTTATTGCTCTGTAGTAAGAATAAACGTAGTCAAACTGAAAAGTGGTCTTTATGAGTTGAGTGTAAACTTATTTTGAATTTACGAGAAAGCTATAGTGCTGTTGTGGGAATCGAGTGAGACTGCAGATGGGATGGTACTTTTGGTGAAGGGTCTTTCTCCTTTCTCCCTCTCTCTTTCTCCTCTCTCTCCCTCCCTCCCCCTCCGCTCTGCAGATGGCTTCCTCCTGTGTCCCGCCCGGACGGAGAGTTGCCACAAGAGTTTGCCGTCAAAGTCCAGGAGGTACGTCCCCATTGAGTATTCCACCAGTATATCTGCCGTGTGCACATTTCCACAGAGTGCCCTCAAAAACCCCTCAATTGCACAGGAACATACCTGTAAAGTCTGCCGGCCTCTCTGAAGGTATCCTTAGAAAAGTTGTGCCTCCTGGAGGGGCCTTCTGCGCGGTCCAGTAGTTTAAACTTCTGATGCTGGCTGTGGTGCGATCCCACCGGCCGCAGCAGAGTCGGCTCTGGCCGGGAGTGCCACCGGGGGCGGCAATTGGCTGTCCGCCCCAGGTAAGGGGGAGGGAAGCCGACAGGGCGTTCGTGGCACACAGGAGTGGTCCTGTAGTACCGGGTTGTGGTCTACGGCATGGTGGGTGCCGTCTTGGAGGAGACGATACTTCGCCCTCGTTACTACTGGTCACAGGGCTACGGCAGCGAACTCACATTACGAAGGGGGGATTGACTTGAAAATAGCAGGTGTAATTGGCTACGAAATTGGGAGAAAAACTGAATAAAAATCAGAGACAAAATTTTCTAAAAATGTATACAAAAAAAAGTTGTGCTCAGTATACATTGTAAAAGTATAAAAGTGTTGTTTTGGTTTTCCAGCTCCTGGCTATTGAGCTGGGTGTGGTGTCCACACAGTTTACCAGAGCAGACAAAGCTGAACACATCAAGAGGAAAAGGCATGTTGCACCTCGGGCAACAAATTCAAGTAAGAGACAAACACAAAATGCTTGCCTAATGCACCAATTTGGTGTTCACTGGCCACGACCCAACCCAACCATCTTGGCTCTTTATTGCCTGCCATCAAAGAGAACATTCTCCCACTGTGCCCAGTTTAGTCTCAAAGGCTTCCTGGGTGGCAGAAACGATTTGACACTTGCAAATAAGTGCAATTTCAAGTTATTTCTTAATAATTTCTTAAGTAATTTAATTCAAGTTATTAAAAATGGTAAGTCAGCTGTCAGTCTTTGTGAAACAGGGGAAATTACACATTTTCATCTGATGCTATCAGCATTTCAATCAGTGGCTTAAGTCAATGATACAATTGTCCTGTGTACTTTTTCTGTGTACACAGCATTATTGAGGAGATCTGTAAGCATTTTCCTAGGAGATCTGTAAGCATTTTCTTTAGACATATTACACGTGTTCCACATGTGGCTGCACTTTTCCCCAGCACAAGAAAAAGCAGAAGGGGGGGGGGGCGGAGTTCAGATTAGAAAAATGTTTGAGACATGAGCCATGTAAGGAAATGTACAAAATGAGAAATCACTGAATGAAATTCATCGGGTACAATCTTCTTTTGAGCCAATGAGTTGAAATAAATAATTTTGTAAGAAAAGATTGCCGCAGTGTTGGACGGTCTTCGACCATGGATTTGGATTTGGGTTGCCAGATCTAGGTGCTCGACCGCGGACCTCCCCTCTGGGCTCCGTGGCCCCAAGTTCCGGAACAGAGGACCGCCAAATTGCCGGAATGGCTCAGCAGGTGAAAGAGGTGCTCCCTGATGTCCCACTCGGCGTCATCACAAGGGACCTGGGTATGTCACTCTGTTACTTCAACCCCCCAAATTAATATGGGATCAGCTACGCCAGCGTTTTTCAACTTGCAACGATCTGGGTTTGACATGTCCTTATGGTTGATTTGTATTTGCCTCTTTATTCCTATTAGAGAGTGGTGTCAGGGATGTGTTTCTTTGAATAAATAGGAGTGCTTAAGAAATATTTAGTCATTCTGATCTTAATGGTCCTCTGAACTCATTTTGAGGTTACATGGAATGAAAACCAGCTCAGATTATGGTTTCCAAGGAACCCGGTTGAGAAACACTTTAAATAAATGCCTTATCTGTTTTGTCGCTTCCTCTGTATTCCACAAACTTCCTTCAAGGGTTGCTTTTGTCTTGGCATTAACATTAAGCCCCTAACCTTTAGGTGCACGGGAAATGGGGGCAAATGGAGGACTAGGGAAACTGGACCCGATAAATGACTAGACACACAGCCCTTACTCCTCTAGGATCAGTGCTTGTTGTGTAAGCCCTATGTATGATGTGTTCACACCCACCTTGTGCCTTGCTGTAGGGGGTGAGGGACTGTTTTAAAGGTTCTTGTGAGAAGGAGGGGTAAACAATGTTAATTCAAGCCAAATCTCCTCTCAGGCTTTTGACTGAGTATTGATGTGCTGAATCCTTACTTTACTGATTGACAATGTGCTGGCTTTTCTATACTATTAGGTTGTTCCACACTATTAGGTTGTTCCACACATGATTGATTATTGATTGATAAAGATTAAGAGCCAGTGATGGTCCTTCTGTGCTTTCTTAAACATTGGAGAAAGGGGGCTATGAAGGCTCCTGGGACTCTCCTTCACATAACTCCCCCCTGTGTGTGCAGTTCGGACAAACTGTGTGGACACTACCATCACCAACCTGCTAGAGTGCAGTGTGGAGGCCCTGGCAGAAGCCTCCAGTGGGGCCCCGTCAGGATCATCCTGGGGCCCCCTATCCTCCACTGCCTCACCCATTTCCACCATCAAGGCGAGTCCCGTCCACATTATCTCCTGTTTATACGTGCAGTGAAATGAGATGGTAGGGTAATGTAAAAGTTGTGCGGATGTTTACCCTGCATTCATTTACTGATGACTGTTAAAGTTCCTTGTGAAAGATGTATTTTTGTATTGTGTAAACCAGTAAACACAGCAGACAGCACCTGGGCATCCACAAGTAGGGCTTTGGAGATCAATAGCTGGATGATCTTGCATAACATACGAACATTGCCAGCAGTGTGTAAAATCTCTTTCGTTAAAATTGGCAAGAGTTAACTGATGGAAAATTAATGTAACACATTGTCCATTTCTCCTATATGGCATCCTGACACTTCCTCTAAAAGGGGAGCCACATGACTTATGGAAAGGACTCTTAAAAGTTATTTTATAGGCAACGTCTACACCAGGGTTACTTAAATCTGGCCCACGAATCCAAATTTGGTCCTGGTTTCCTTTCTCTCAGATAGTTAATTGTACAATTAGTACAAGTGATTGGCCAGAGTGTCTTCACACTTGACTCCCGGGTAAAGGGAGTGTGGAAAAACGCAGTATGAGGACTGCGATTTGAGTAACTGGTCTACTCAATTCCCATGTGGCAGGGATGAGAATGTTGGATTGAGAAGATAAGAAAAACGTTTTCTTTTTGTTCACAGCCAGCTGCTAAAACCTTTGGGAAGTCTCCCATCGACAGACACATGTCCCTGAAGGAAAGGAAAGAGGCCTTGTACGAGTATGCACGAAGGTATGAAACGGAGTTACACAAGTTTTATACGAGTTGGGGTGCTTCTCAATAAAGGGGTCACACCCTGGCTGGGGCGTAGGGGCAAGACAGGCCTCCTGGGTTGTTCTGCATCACCTGCTTATCTGAGAATTTTCATACTATGTCACCACTTCAAAGAAGAGGCCTAAACTTATTTATTTTTAACCCCTTAACTGTCACCAGCCTGCTGGTGGGCCGTCTACATCATATAGCACGTTCTTTAAATATCACGGTTAAATGTACCAAATATGAACATGTATTATATGCACAGATCAGGTGGAATCGCGTCTTTTTAGCAGTGGAGGTAAATTCCCGTCAACTGGGATGTTACACAAAAAAAAATCCTCTCCTGATTCAAGGTAGGGTACTCTAGGAGAATAGCTGCTCCTTACCTTATGTGGAGTCTACAAGTCCCAAAATATGACAGATCATTGATAATGTGGGCATCCTGATCACAAAGGGTCTAAGGAACAAAAGCAGTGACCCTGTTTTGTCACGAAAAAGCCAACTCAAAACTTCCATTGTTTAATATGCACTCTGTATCACCAACAACCGCAAATATGCCATTCTCCTGGGTCTACGAGATATGTGAGTATGTTTCACATAGGAAAATTTTGTATCCTCGTGATGGTAAATATTTGCTACAAAATAAGCCAACTCCGGTCATTCTCCAGTAAGTATTGGCCAAACAGCCGCCAGTCTTCAATACGCATCATATTGAAGACGCACATGATTGAACAGACTGCACGTACTTCAGAGTTTTGGGAAAAGTCTTTATACTTTTCTCCGTTTATTTGGATTTATTATTTGGTTTTACAATGCCAAAGGCCTCAAATAAGACCTGGTTCGGCGGCTCGGATCCAGTTTACGACCAGTGAGTAGCTAATGGTCAGCTTGTAGCCAGAAGTGCCGGCTCTGCCACCAGAAGGAACCTAAGTTCCTGTCCTGTGACTAAGACTGCTTCAATGACTGGCACGACCAAAATAACCTATAGCTTATCCTGTGTTGCCTGACTAAAGAACACTTCACTGCAAATCGTTTTGTGCAATGAGGGCAGACGCTTGCCAGAAGTGGTTGTCTTGGCTAAAAATATTTTTATATTTTCTATGTTTATATATATATATATATTTATATCTGCTTTATACTGGTGTATTTTTATACATTTTTTTTCTTTAGCTAATGTTGACAGCTGTTGCTGGGGTTTTTTTTGTTTTTTGTTTTTTTCAAAGGTTGTGGTAAATGACCTTGGGTTACTTTTTTTTTTACCATTGGAAAAAACACTGGTTGTTGTTATTAAAGAAACTGAACTGTGTAAGTCGCTCTGGATAAGAGCGTCTGCTAAATGCCTAAAAATGTCAATGTAAAATGTTATCCAATTCTATGGTTTGACTTTGGTGTGTGTGCACGTCTCATAGGCACAGCACATTGTAGTGTGATTCTCAGTGTCACAGAAGTGAATTGGGCCACTTGGAGACATTAGATATTTTGATCCATCACATTATCTGTTTTGTGAGCATAATAACGATCCATAATGGTTTGGGTGAAGAAACGGGTTTTATAGTCATCAAGATATTTTTTTATGTTTTGCAGTGTCACATAAGTGAATATAAATCAGTGTCAATGTGGCCACCTTGGATTGATTTTGGGACACATTGAGACCACCGGTGACACCACTCACTAAAAGGCCTCTAGTTCATGAGCCTTTGGGTCTTGAAGTCCGTTTTAGTACATACTTCGTCGACATATGGAGCAATGATTAAGGCATTCGCCCGGAGTACAAGTTGCCCACTGCAGTCGGGGTTCGAGCCCCGGCTGCGCCAGCCCGGCTCTGGCCAGGAGTCCCATTCGGGGTGGCGATTGGCTGTCCACCCTGAGGGAGGGGGGAGGGAAGCCGCCATGAGCTTGCTGTGTACAAGAGTGGCTCTGTGTAACAGAGTTACGGTTGACGGCTTGGCAAGTTCCATCTCGGAGGAGGCGGTACGTCGCCTTTGTCACTGCCAGCCTCAGCAGTGAGCTCGTAGTACAAGAGGGGTAGTTCACATAAAAGGAGGGTACAACTGGCTACTAAATTGGGAGGAAAATGGGGAAAAGACTGGGGAAGTTGACATATTGTACAAAGCATGCACAAAAAATCCATACGTCCATCATGAAATGTGACTCCTTTATTACATGAGTTTCTACACAAACTATATAACGCCTATTTTGTTGTATGTTTGATCTTCGGTCCTTTAGGCTATGTTGCGTCCACATGCCCTTTGATGCACACTGCATTTCCTTTCAAATTATACTAAATTTAGGCATGTGGTTATCACAGTTCTTGAGCTATGAACTGTTATATTTGGGTATGTCTAAATAGGTGGGAAATAATATGCGGTGACGGTTAAGGGCTTAAATGACAGTATTACAATCAACACAGGAGTGCAGAGGCTCAGCTTCCATTGGGACATGTGTGGCCAAGCAGTTCCCATTTATTAATTATTGCAATTAAAGAAGCATGTGCCTTCATGCTTTGATTACATTTATGAAGAATAATCAATGAGTGTGAAGCTAACTAAATGAAACGCAAGATTAACAGAGAAGTGATTGCCAAGATGTGCAACTAGACCGAACGAAACCATTGCCATGGCCTCAAGCCTGGTTGCTCCAGGTAACTTGCCAGCTGTTACTGTGCTTGTCATGGCATTGCGTACAAATTCACTCGTGCACAACACTATTTGAAAACCAATTCGGGTCCTGACTCCAAAATGTCTCTATGTTGTTCATCCAGGCAAGATTCCTAAACTGACTGTCTAAATCTTTCCACCCCAGTTTAATTGGTTGAATGAATATCTCCTGCTCCACCTCCCATGATGTGGTGAGCATTCTATCACATAGCGGCTGTCATACATCACCCAGATGGGTGCAAAACATTGTTTCCAGCCTTAGAGTGCTTAGAGCGCTTTTGATCCTGAGATGAATGGCACTATATAAATGCAATCTTTTCATTCTTATTAATGATAATATTTGTATTAATTATAATAATAATATTCATATAATGGTAATTGTTAATAACACTAATGATTGTATGAATAATAATTAATAATAACATTTGGTATTTTGCTGTTGTGCCACTGTTGTAGGGTTGAAGCAAATGTATCGGTGTACTGAGGTGTCAGATGAATATTTTGCCCAAGCATTTTACCAGTCACTACTTATTAATTTAATTTCAAGACCTAATCAGCCTTGGTGATTCCAAATATGGTCAACTACATGCAAACTGTGGTGATTAAATATTAGTTTTATTTTTATTTTGTATTTTTTTTTACAAGCACATGTGCAGGTCGCTGTACATGCGCAGGTGAAACAACAAAAAGCGAGTTGACGGTAAAATGTTTTACCTGTACCCTTTAAGTGCTGCAAGTGTTGTATTTACAAATGAACAACCTGATGAAGGTTGAAATTCAGTTCCACTGGTATCACTGATATAGTTTATACTAATTATTTTTCCCCAGTTCACTCAGGAACATTAACACTGCTCTCAACTCACGCTGGTTTCCCCCCATATCTTTTCCAGACGTTACATTGAGAAACATAGACTGAATCAGGACAACGGCCCATGAATCTGCAGCAGGCGCAAACATGAGGATTTGTCTGGAAAGACGGCCATTAATATTAATTGTATGGACCTGTGGAGAGAGCGAGACCACGGACTCTTGCAAACAGAAATGCTTGTCTAAACCTCAGTTAGGTGTGTGTGTGTGCGCGTGTGTGGGAGATACTGTACTACTGAAGACTTCAGTGGCTTTCTTTTTTTTAATATCTTGCATGGTTGCCATGCATGCATCTTTTTAAGCATTTCTCTCTACAAATAAGATTATTTTGGTAAGTTTGTATTAAGACGCAGTGACCGTGAAACTTATTATTTTTTACAATGCCCAAAGGTGATGTGGAAACTGATATGCAGGGTTCAGCTTGGCCGATTTTGAATGGAGACCATCTTGAGGTTCCTTATGTTGTAAAGATGTGAATAAGTACAGTATCAGCTTTTAAAAGACATTAAAGCCAACCGTTTGTAAATGCATGAAACTGCCTTTTTATTCATTTTTACAATCCAGTGTAAACAATTTCAAACAAGATGGTGCTGCTCTAAACCCCAGTGGAATGTCAAGACATTTTCGGATGAATACATAAAATGATTAAAATTAAGTAAATCTTTTATATATGCATTAATACATTTACAGATATATTTTCATTTTAGCATGTCTGAGTATTGTATGCATTTTGGCCAGATGCTGGGCATTCATTAGTAAGTCCATTATTCAAAGTTGCCAGGAGGAAGGCTTTGTTCAAAGTGACTTACATTCACATTTGTCATACCTTGTCAATCTGCAACAAAACTTCTACAGAAGAAATGTTCTACAATCAGTCTGACAAATGAAAATGTCAAATTGATACTATGAACATCCCATAGTGTGACTACATATAGTTTACACACAAATGCATATTCATTTAGTAGCGGTGTGCCTGTTTTACACTTTTGTTTTTCACCTGTATAATGTGCCAGACATTTCGGTTACTGCACCTACTTGCATGATAACCACAAAACTGAAGTACTTAATGTTGCACTATTGCCTGTGTTGGATATCCGATTTGTTTGTATAGCAGATACTAAAGTCCACGAATCGGTGGGGCGGCCGCATTGAAATGAAAAGCATACACCAAAATGATTCAGACCCAGCAGCTGTATTAGCCTACTTTATATTTCTCACACTAGAGTACTAGACCTTCTCAAACTCATGATGACCCACCATGTATGCTCTATTAAGTAGTTGTGAGGAAGATTAGTAGTTACCGCTTCTAATAACTTGTTGGGGCACTGCGATTGTACTTAACGCTGCTTAATTTATGCGTAACCTGCAAAAGTAAACCAAAACGTCTAATATTCCAAGAAGAGAATGCATAGCTATCTTACGTAACTAATTCGTTAAGATGTTTAATTTTTTAATCTTAAAACGGATTAAGACGAACTGTAACGTTAGCTAAATTATGTAGCTATGCCGCTGAATAAGGGTGTCTACAAAACAAGTTTGGCTAGTTGGCCAGCTAACGTTAATTCAATCCTTAGTATATTATTAGAGGCGGCATAACGTTACCGGTGTCCAGCAGCGAAATGACGGTAACTCAGTGTAACGACACGGCTAGCGAGGGGTTTTGTTAAACGCTAGTGGTTTAATGCTGTTAGCATCGCAATGCGTAGCCATTTTAAGATGGCATAGGATAGGTTTAGCTAGCAAATGTACATTATTGTACTTGAAGATTAGGTTCTACAAACTAAAGCCAACTGTTACAGCAAGCAGGCTGGTTTATGTTAATAGTCAAATCGCATGTAACGTTAAATAAATGGCTAGTTTGTCAAATATAACGTGTTAAGTAACGTATAGTTGCAGTTGGCTAGCTAAACTGAATTGTCCAACATAACCAATGCATGTTTATATTAAAAACCCCTGTAATTTAAACGAAACGAACTAAATTGCTAGATTAACACTGGAATTTCTTGTTGGGAATGTGACAATGCCCTCTACCAATAGTGTCCTTCCATCTGGTATTCCCGAAACACCAACCAATGGATGCTATGTATGACGGAGGTACTGTGGCGAGGAAGTGGTGTCAAACACCTATTAAAATAAAGATAAGGCGGGCACAGTAGACGATGGACCAATAGGAGCCATTTGAATGTCAGGAGATATTACAGAATAGTAAAAAAAAAAAAAATAGAGCGTGACTGTACAGCGAACTGGGACTGTTACATTGGAGGTGGCATCCGTCTTGTTACAATTTGTGCACTCTTTATAGCTAAAATCAAAAATGAGGGAGATCGTTCATTTGCAGGCTGGACAGTGCGGAAACCAGATTGGTGCCAAGGTTTGTACTTCTCTATTAAAAAGTTGCCATTTGTTGAATGTGTAGCCTATATTATGCGAATCCCGCGACGGTATAAAGGCCCTGATCCATTGTAACATGTGCCTAGTCAGATGGATATTGGGCTTAACTAATTCTTTATATTTTCCTAGGTTTTAAATGCCAATATAAATAAGAGTATTTAAACACGTATGTGGTCCTCTTGCACGTCTGGATTAAACATGGATAATTTAATTAGTTCATCATTACAGTTTTTATATTTGCGGTATTAATTTGTAGTAATGTTAACATACAGGATTTATGGAAGAAAAAAAGCATGGAGCCACTTTGTTTCGAATATTTGTAGCATGTACTTTTATGCAGTGAATTATGAAAAGCCGCGAGCAGCAAATCCAAGGGTGTTGGCCGCGCTGGAACAACGCGCGTGCACACGGTTGTGATACGGCTATTTGCTGCTGGTTCAATCGCGTGAGTGCGCACAATCGGGGCAACACCCAAATTATTTATGGTTAGGTCGATGCAACACTGTAAACTTAAATCAATTTCCCAATGTAGTGTTTACTATTAATCGAAGTAAATGTAGAGTTTGTTATTTGGCTAAATGGATATGTATACTCTAATACGTTGTTAGATAGCCTGGAATGTCGCTGAAGAAAATATAGTCCCATTAACAGAATACTCAAAAAAGCCCAAACGAATCTATTATTACGGACGATTGATTATCAGATGGAAATGTTACTATAATCTTTGTTTAGTTCGGGGGATTTATTGTTTACCGTGCACGTTTTGGGATAATATATGGCGCATTGATCTAGGATTTGCAGGGATATTATTCCGTCTGGAATGTAGCTAGCGAGCTAACTTTATGTCTGGAGATGCAAAGGCCAGAATGGCATCTGGTTGTGGAGGATGGCGGGGGAGGCTACGCTTTATTCAATGATTTGCAGTTTTGGCTCTTGACATGGAAATCTATAGCTAGCTAGTGTATTAATTGTTTAGGAATCTTATTTCAGTTCTGGGAGGTGATCAGTGATGAGCATGGCATCGACCCCACCGGCAGTTACCATGGCGACAGTGACCTCCAGCTGGACAGGATTAATGTATATTACAATGAGGCCTCAGGTAAGAAATTGAGTTTTGGCCGTAATGGGAACTGATCTGTTGATATGTAATTTGTCCTGTCTCAGTTACACCGATTAAAGCCCATGGAACCAGTCAAAATAAGGCGACCACAGTGTCAGTAAACATTTTAAGATTGGAATCTGTGTTTTAGCTACTGTCTGTAGTAGAAAGTTGGTTTTGATGTACAAGATTAATTTATTTTGAAAAGCAGTAAGGGCATGTATTTTGGAACTGCCTGCTCAAGAATTGATCATGAATAATTTCTTATTGTCTGGCAGGTGGGAAGTATGTACCACGTGCAGTTCTGGTGGATCTGGAGCCTGGCACCATGGACTCTGTGAGATCTGGTCCCTTCGGGCAGATCTTCAGGCCAGACAACTTTGTCTTTGGTGAGTAATTTGCCTGTTTTATATGGCCAGACTAGGGTGTGGAATTGACTGGCATTAAAGCCAGTTCCAACGAGTGGAATTAAGGTTGTAAATTGAACCCAGCTGCTGTTTGTTGGATATCTGTGGACATCCATTTAGATTTTATAAAAATGTGAATATCTTCATGTTAAATAATATTTGCTGTGTTGATGGATTCAGTACCTTTATTGTGGTATACTCACCCTTGTGCTACAAGCATTCATTGGATGGTTCTCTTTGCAAAGCGGCAATTTAATTCCAGAAAAGCCAGATGAAGCATGATAGCCTTTCCCATTGAAAAGTGGCATAATGTTTGGATAATATACTATATAGTATTGGATACGGGGCGACTTTAATTTTCAGAAGTGTCTTCTAGATCAGGGGTGGGCAATCTTACCCTGTGTGGGCCGGTGTGGGTGCAGGCTTTTGTTCCAGCCAAGCAGTAGCTCACCTGATTTGACTAATCAGCTAATCAAAGTCTTCAATCAGGGCTTTGATTAGTGGAATCAGGTGTGTCACTGTTCAGTTGGAACAAAAGCCTGCACCCACACCGGCCCACACAGGGTAAGATTGCCCACCCCTGTTCTAGATGCTTGTAGCAATATTCTGGCATTTTTTATAGAATTGATTTAGACTTACCCACAATGTTGTTGATTGGTCTATATGTTTTTTGTGCATATTCCCATTGTATAGTGAGATATAGAACCTCAACTTTTTTTTAACTATACAGTCAGCACAGCACAGTCACAGTCAATGCATAATAAATAATGAAACATACATAATAAAAATGGCATTTAAAATGTATTTAAAAATAACTTCAGTCGGTGTACTACTTTACTATAAAATTCATTATTTACAGGCCAGAGTGGTGCTGGTAACAACTGGGCCAAGGGACACTACACCGAGGGGGCAGAGTTGGTGGACTCTGTGCTGGATGTGGTGAGGAAGGAGGCGGAGAGCTGCGACTGCCTGCAGGGCTTCCAGCTTACCCACTCTCTGGGCGGGGGCACAGGCTCCGGCATGGGCACCCTAATGATCAGCAAGATCCGGGAAGAGTACCCCGACCGCATCATGAACACATTCAGCGTGGTCCCCTCGCCCAAAGTCTCAGACACAGTCGTAGAGCCCTATAATGCCACGCTCTCTGTGCACCAGTTGGTTGAGAATACAGACGAGACGTATTGCATTGACAACGAGGCACTCTATGACATCTGCTTCCGCACACTAAAGCTCACAACGCCCACCTATGGGGACCTCAACCACCTGGTGTCTGCCACCATGAGTGGGGTGACCACCTGTCTGCGATTCCCTGGACAACTGAATGCCGATCTACGCAAACTCGCCGTCAACATGGTGCCCTTCCCCCGCCTGCACTTCTTCATGCCTGGCTTCGCCCCACTCACCAGCAGGGGGAGCCAGCAGTACCGTGCCCTCACTGTCCCCGAGCTCACCCAACAGATGTTCGATTCAAAGAATATGATGGCAGCATGCGACCCGCGCCACGGGCGTTACCTCACAGTGGCCGCTGTCTTCCGTGGCAGGATGTCCATGAAGGAGGTGGATGAGCAGATGCTGAATGTGCAGAACAAGAACAGCAGCTACTTTGTTGAATGGATCCCCAACAATGTCAAGACCGCTGTCTGCGACATCCCGCCTCGTGGGCTCAAGATGGCCGCTACCTTCATCGGCAACAGCACCGCCATCCAGGAGCTGTTCAAACGCATCTCAGAGCAGTTCACCGCCATGTTCAGGCGCAAGGCTTTCCTCCACTGGTACACCGGCGAGGGTATGGATGAGATGGAGTTCACCGAGGCCGAGAGCAACATGAATGACCTAGTGTCTGAGTACCAGCAATACCAGGATGCCACCGCTGAGGAGGAAGGGGAGTTCGAGGAGGAGGGCGAAGAGGAGCTGGCCTAAGCTGCTCCATTTCTTAGTCACTTCCAAACAATCCACTCCTAAATCATTGTTTTGTTGTTCACTGTCCTCTCTTTTGATATTTCAATGTCACTGTTGCACTGGCAACCTTTGACTGTTAAGCTGTACTATTGTTAATATCCAATAAAAAAACATACATTTGATAGTGATTTTTATGTATTTATTTACGGTTTTACAGGGTCCTGCTGATGAGATGCAGTGTGGTCAATGTTCCCTCTTAAGAGTCCGTAAGGCTGGCTACCTGAGGAATAAGACAAACAAAATTGGTGAATGGAAACTGTCATCGAACGCAATGTGATCACTAACTGTGAAGGCTCTGATGTGTCATGTATGTTGGTTGACCCCCCAAATCCCCCAAAATGAACTTGCATCATTTCTTAACATGAAATCAATGTGGTAATGTCGTAATAATATTACTGTTCAATTCGTAAAAATGAACAGTAATAATATGGCCCCTCGTGCTCTTGGCAGTCCGCCGCATGCATGATGAAAGAACATGGAACACCGCCCGTTTATATATTATAGAACATCACTGCTGAGAACGGACTTCCCACCAATCACACGGTGGTTATTTTTGTCACATTCTTATTTGTTGTGAAGTGGGACATAACGTTAAGTTATTTCTGCGTACAATTTCAACATGTAGGTGCCTATGAACCGTATGCTGTTACATAGTAGTCAAGAGAGAAATCACACCGCTGGTGGGATTAACGACAGTTTACTTCCAGTGACTTCAGCAAGTAACAATGGCTCAAATCGGAACAGTTTGTTCAGGACAGAATTCGCAGTTGGGGTTGGACTTGGAGGTGCTGTGTCACTATTCTCTGCGACTCGGAACAACAGCCTAGCGCATATGGGAGAGCTTAATTTCACAGAAGTCTATTCTCGGGGCATTTCTGTCAACCGCGCAATGCGCTTCACCTGTAAACGTCCCATGTTACGAATACAACTTTATTGCAGATGCGGTGGAAAAGTCCCTGCAGTTGTGTACATCGAAATCACGGAACGGTAAGAAATACAGTATAGCTAGCCAGTAATGAGCGCGTATGGTCAACGCTAAGTAGCTATCCATTATTCCACTAGAAAGCTAGCTAACCAACGGAAACATCATTTATCTTGCATGTTGTGTAGCTAGCCAGCGATTGATGATGATTTATAAGTTACAAAATAATGAGCGAGGACCCGGAAAACAATAACGTTGGCCAATATAGTCATTGGCTACTGTAACGTTAGCTGCTAGTTTGCGAAGTGGGCAATGCATCACGTACGTGCAGCTACCTTGTTAGCTAGATGTAACCTCTGATAACTACAAGTCCTCTTCTACCCATCTATTCATCCATCCCATTGTGTAGCGAATTAGCTGATCAGAGCTAGATGTAACCTCTGATAACTACAAGTCCTCTTCTATCCATCTATTCATCCATCCCATTGTGTAGCGAATTAGCTGTAAACTCGTTGTCACAGGTGGCTGTTGATGCTTCGAACATCAGTTCGCTGTCTCAAGTTAAGTCCGCTAAACCGTAGAAGCGTACAGCAGCGAATGGGTCCAAACATGCAGCTTTCTCGCTGTCTATCTAGCAATTCACGTTTTCTAAATAAGCAAACTAATCTTTGCCTTGTCTTGTTTTTTTAACTGTCTTGTATAGGCTACGTTGCTACGCGTAGGCTAGCCTTACTGCCCCATGACAAAGAAAACAATACATAAATGAAGCCGGCAATGTAAATGTTACTGGTCATATAACGTACCCCCGATTAAGTTTTCAAAACAAAAGTTGCCTGGTTACCTATATTATTTCTATAGTTTTGTTTGTCTTATTGTTACTCAATGAAATGAGACCCCATCTATTAGGTATGTTACAATTCCCGTGCGCAGCAGCGGTCTAGATGTGCCTATGTCCCTGTGCGAGCGATTACGAGAGACTATGTAGTTGAAAACTCGATCCTCTATCTTGTTTCCGAAATTGTATTAAACATTGCTCGGTTTGAGTCAGACTCGTGTTTAGTGCTTTCAAAATGATATATCGCAAGTTCAGGACTAAATAATAGGTATCCAGGACGTTAATGTAATATTTTATCTTGTTTCTGGTTAAATTTCATTGAAATCTGTCGATGCGAAATGCGATATTTTTCACCCGGAATGTGAGATATCTTTGCCCAAATGCTCACTGCCTGCCGTGGTTTTTGCCGTGTCGCGGCGTGTGCGCAACATGTAATTATGTGATGAATTGATTATGTAATGTAATTTCAGATAATTAAAATTAAGATATTTTTTAGAATGCTTCAATCTGTAATTACTGAAAATGTCATGCAATTATCTTTATTTTTAAGAAAGTTATGGCCATTTATGTTATTGGATCACAGCTTTTGTTTCAAGCCCATTGAAAAGCAATGGGGGTCAATATGCAAATTGTCGAGTGTTAAAATGACCATAACTTCCTTAAAACGTAACATATGAGAGTGAATAAGGTATCAAATTAAATGCATTTTCATGCTCTATCAGGCTCGATTTATAACATTTCAAAATTTTGTAACATACCTACATCTATATGGCCATGCATGTGAAATATTGTCCCCAGCTGCTTGCTGCTCTTTGAAATAGTGCAGTCAAAATAGTTTTCCTGGGTTTTATATTATATTTGCACAATAGAGTTTATAAAACGACACAAACATTAGGTAACAAAAGTTAAACATTAGGTCAATGTTATTTAGCTGTACTTGTTGATTGAAATGTCAGTACCCTCTGCTCAGCTGTTTTTAGGCATGTGATTGGCAAAGGACAAAAAGCAGGAAAATATACGCAGCGGAGCGGCAACTACAATTGATTTCTTCTACCTTTACTCAGCAGAAGCAACTCTGAATGATCTTGATCTCTTTGAAAAACCCAACTTCAAGATTTAAATGTGCAACATGTAACATTTTATAAGAGTCAAAAGAAGGCTTCAATTTTATTTGGCCTCTTTAGCCTTTGCAGCAAGCTTCATTAGAGCCTGCACACGCCTCTTCTGGAACTCGCATCTGAAACTCCGTTTTTTTTTTGCGGTCCGTTGGATTCAGTTTGAGACATCGTTGAGAGATAAGGCCGTTTGTTCAGTTATTCTTTTTCTCTGAGCAGTGCTCTGTAGGGGTTGGCGATATCACACCATTTGATTTCGATCCAATACCAAGTAATACCAGGGCCAGAATCACGATACCGTTACTTTTTATTATTAAAAGCGGCTAATGTACTTTCATGTAGGGGAGAGCAAGGTGTCATGATTTATGAGATGAATGCATCATTTATAAACTACTTCTGAATACATTTTCATTACCACCAAATGATTTGCCAAACATTAAGCATTTCTTTTTAACTTTCTCTGTTAATTACTTAATCACATGCATGTTAAAACACAGGACAGTTTTTGATGGTAAATAACAAAAATGTTGATTATTAGTGTGCAAACTTTAAAAAATGTATGAATTTGAACTTAGACTTCTCCTTTTGCTGTGGACAGCGCATCTGTCAGCCTTCAGCAGACTTGGAGGAGATTTGGCACAGGTAGGCCTATTCACCAAAAATCTTCAGTAGGTCACCTTTTTGCACAAGGGCACACAAACCTCCCGCCACCCTCTTTCCTCCAGTTTCCTCCAGAAACAAAAAGATGTTGACATTTTTCCCTTTCATTGTACTTCTTCTCTGGCTTACTAACTCTCCTGCCTTCGAAAAAATCATTTCTGAAGGTTCAGATGAAGCAATGACTCCCAGGTATTTATTAGTAAGCTTGCTTAGAGAGAGCAATGTTTGCTCATTCTTTTTCCATCAAAGTAGTGGGTCCTGATCCCGTGGAATTACCGTCTCTTCTGAGAACCAGTGCATTTCAATTAAGACATCAGTGCCAGCCGTGCGATGCTGCTGGGATGCAAGCACTTGAGTGTCAAACTCTGCCCATATCCCACCTTTTGCTGCAGATAGGGATGCAGCAGCCCCTGCAGGGAAGCTTGAGGTAGTTGCAGGAGCCAATGCCGAGGGAGAGCTTGAGGTAGGTTCAGGAGCTGACACTGAATTGGCTGAGGTCTGGTTCACTACCTGTATTTCAGTGATGAGTCGCCCTTTCATGAGTTGAACATTTTCTTTGTCACGGAACCCAAGGTTTTCAAATCTTGTGTCCAAGAAAGCGCTGACAGCAGGACCATAAAAGGTTTCAATACCTTCTGCTCACACATTCTCTCCAACATGTAGAACACAGAGTTCCACCTTGTTTCAACTGATTGTATCAGTTTGTGTTCTGGAATATTCAGCTGTTTCTGAATTTTTTTGAGCCTCTGCTGAATGTGAAGTAAATCAGGAAGAGCCTCAATGGAGTCTTTCACCACTCAATTTAAATTGTTTGCAAAACATGGATAATGCGTCCAACCTCCTTTGCGCACTGCAGCTACCATATTGGCACCATTATCTGTGACTACAGCCTGAACTTTGTCAGTTATGCTCCATTCATCAGGGGCTTTTGCTTGACGGGAAATCGCTTTGCCTGCTTTGTTTGAGCGGATTGTTTGTTGCTGTCGTGATATTATTGGGATTGTGTTTTGTGTTGTTGCTTAGGGTTTGGCGTTTTGTCATCACAAAGGGTAAAAGGATAAAAGATTTGCTCTTAAGGTAACCATTTGTCGCCATTAGGGGACAGCTCCCTGTCTAGCTTCGGAAAGCTTGTTAAAAAGTTATGGCCGATTTGGCATTACATCCAGCTGACGCGATGTTTTTTGTGTTTTTTCGCCCTCTCAGGAGCAAATCCAAGAGCAGGGAAATATACTATAGCTAACTAGCTTTTGTTGGCTAAAATTTAAATTTAATTGTTATATTTCAAGCGTTGAGCGTATAGCCATTTCGGTTGGCTGCTACTAGCTCTCTTGCTACAGACAACCGGACCAAAAGTTTTCTAACTAGCTTTAAGGGTTGTTTCCATTTAGTCATTTCTGCACCTGACTGTTTGGAATCACCTCGGTGTATAGTATTTTTATCGAGTTAGTGTCTCTGTTTTGGCAGTAATTCGGTCAGTGCAGGGGGAGAAATAGATATATTTAGGGGTGAAAATGTGGCCATCGGCAGTGCAGTGTGAGTGTTGCAGGATGATTGCGTTTCTGGAAGGAGACTTCCAGGAGGGTTTCGTCTGTGACCGTTGCCAGCTTGTGAAGCATCTCAAGAGCAAGATTCTTGATCTCGAAGCCCAACTTGCTGGTCTCGACTGCCCTGCAGAATTTGTAGAGTTCCAGGAACTGATTAGTACGCCCTTTAGAGCGTTAGCCTGCACGCCAAAGTGGGGTAGGGGGGAGCCTCGAGAGCAGGTAGGGAGAGAGAGTTGGGTGACGGTAGGGCGCCAGCATAGAAAAGGGCGCGCGCATGCAGGGGCGGCATCTCCAGAGATTGTGGTGTTCAACCGATTCCAGCCCTTGCAGGAAGAGGATCTGGCCCAGCCCTCTGTGAGTGGGAGGACTGATGAGCCCCAGGGCACCCTGGCGGCCATGCCACCCGGGAAAAGTGTCTACCCGTCTTTGTGAACTGACCTGCTGTTAGCCGTCCCGTCGCGTTGAGTATCTTTGGTTTGCTAAGTTTACCGGGTTAGTTTTTGACTGATTTCTGTTAGTTATCTGTAGTTTCTAAACTTTGCGTAGCTTATCGGTAGTTTAATTGCTAGCTATTACTGAATTAGATTAGCCTTGTTATTCGTTAGTTTCGACTGTTTATCCGCAATTGTTGGTTTGATTGTAGTGAATTGCAAGCAGTCCTGAGTAAATCCGTGTAATTATCACGCTATTTGACTCAGCTGTTTGATCCCTCTTTTGCTTTGTCAGAGCGACGCTATGTGCCCGCACCCCATAACAGTCTGCTCTCTCCCATTCAGAAGGCGCTTCCAGCGTCGCACCCTCACGCGACAACGGAATCTCTCCAACCTCTCCTACCCCCCCTGACCCTTTGTGAGAACTTCACAATCTCAGGGGGGCTATGGAACTGTCGGTCTGCCGCACGGAAGGCCGACTTCATTTCTGCTTATGCCTCCCTCTTGTCCCTCCAGTTTCTCGCCCTCACCGAGACCTGGATCAGCCCTGACAACTCCGCTACTCCTGCTGCCCTCTCGTCCGCCTACTCCTTCTCCCACACCCCCGGCCATCCGGCCGTGGTGGTGGTACAGGTTTGCTTATCTCTCCCACATGGTAGTTCTCAGTTGTTCCCCTCTCCAACCTGTCTATATCCTCTTTTGAATACCACCCTGTCTCCGTCACCTATCCTACTAAACTCTTTATTGTTGTTGTTTATCATCCACCAGGGCCCCTGGGATGCTTCCTCGACGAGCTAGACACCCTGCTCAGCTCCTTCCCTGAGGATGGCACCCCGCTGATCCTCCTGGGAGACTTCAACATCCACCTAGAGGCCCCCCAGTCTGCTGCCTTCCTACCACTACTCCACTCCTTCGACCTCTCCCTGCAACACTCTCCCCCAACCCACAAGGCAGGCAACCTCCTAGACCTGATCTTCCTGAGGAACTGCCCCTGCTCCAATCTCACAGTTACCCCCTTGCATATATCTGATCACCGTTTCATTCACCCCCCTGCTCACTACCTTCCACTGGCTGCCTGTTATAGCTTGCATCAAATTCAAAACATTGGTCCTAGCATACCAGGCAGTCAAGAGATCAGCCCCAACATACCTCCTCAAGATCTTCAAACCCTACATACCTGCCAGACCACTCCGCTCTTATACCTCAGGACGCCTAGCACCTCCCCCCCTCCGCACCTGTGCTTCCCGGTCACGTCTCCTGTCGGTTCTGGCTCCACGATGGTGGAATGACCTTCCTGTGGAAGTCAGAACAGCTGAGACCCTGGCCACCTTCAAGCGACGACTGAAGACTCACCTCTTCAGGGTGCACCTCTCCCTGTAGTCCGGTTTTTGTTAACTTGGGGACGTAGCTGCTTAGTATTACACATGTCTACTTGTTTATGTATTCTATTAGACTTAGGCATTATTTTCCACACTGATTGCTTTATTGCTACCTTTGAATTGTGGCTACAGATTTATCTACAGGGTCCTAGTTTAACCTAGCACCTAGGAACTGTACTTCTCGCTAGGGTGGCTTTCAGCTAAACTGTTCTTGACTACAGTTAACACTTTGTTGTACGTCGCTCTGGATAAGAGCATCTGCCAAATGCCTGTAATGTAATGTAATAATGTAATAATGTAATGAAAAGGGAGTTAATTGTAGTGGGGGATTCTATAATTAGAGGTATAGACAGTATAGTCTGTTCGCGGGAAAAGGAATCTTGCATGGCATGTTGCCTGCCTGGTGCTCAGGTTGGAGACCTCCTGGAACACGCGGACAAGCTCCTGGCCAGAGCAGGGGTGGATCCAGTGGTCATGGTCCATGTTGGAACCAATGACATAGGTAAGGGTAGGTTTGAGGTTCTGCAGGACACATTTATAGAATTAGGATCAAAGTTAAGGGGCAGAACCTCCATGGTGGTCTTCTCTGGAATTCTGCCAGTACCACATGCTAGCAAAGGCAAGCAGAATTTTATATGGATATTTAACACGTGGCGACAAACCTGGTGCAGGAAAGAGGGGTACAGGTTTATGGGGCACTGGGACTCCTTTTGGAATAGGGGTGACCTGTACAAGTGGGACCGGCTACACTTGAACCGGAGGGGTACAGATGCATTGGGCCAGCGTATGCTCTGGGTAGCCGAGGAATATTTAAGCTAGACTGGGGGGGCAGGGAGGGCAATTAGTAGTAGTAGTATTATGGATAGGGAGGTACGGACTGCCCAGATGGAAGATACCAGGGCAGAGTATAATAAATCTGAGGATATAATTAATAAAGATTTTTTGGATCATAATGTGTATAGAGGTGGTTCGGCACAGTTATGTGTGGAGGGGAAGGACAACGTAAGTGTGAGTAAGGCTCTGAAGTTCATGTGTTTAAATGCGAGAAGCATAAAAAATAAATGTTTGGAACTGGAGGCTGTCATGTTGAATGGGGGTTATGACATTGTTGGGATTACTGAGACATGGTTTGGCACAGCGGATGGGGATGAATATAATGTATAGGGGTACAAATTGTTTAGGAACAATATAACTAATAAAAGATGAGGGGGAGGGGGTCTTTATGTGAAAGACAATCTTAATGTGCAGGAAATTCCAGGTATAAACTCATTCGTTTCTTGTGAGGACATCTGGATTAGATTACTGGGAGATCATGAGAAGGGCCTTAATATAGTATATTATGCTATAGACCTGCAGCTTCAGACAGTAACATAAATAGTACGCTCTTTAGTAACATAAAACAAACCTGTGCTGAAGGAGAGACGATAATAATGGGCGACTTCAATTACCCCTCTATTAATTGGGAGATAGTGACAGGTCAAGGCAAATGTGAAGAGGGGTTTTTAGATATGGTCAATGACTGCTTTTTGGTACAGTCTGTTACTCAGCCTACGAGAGGGAAATAGTACTGGATCTGGTTTTGTGTAACAATCCTTGCAGCACAGAGGTAAGAGAACCACTAGGGGCAAGTGACCACAGTGCAGTTATTTTTGATATTTTTTGGCAAGTTAAGACAGCCTCTTCTAACTGTAGAATTTTTCATTTTAGACGAGCTGACTTTAATAAAATAAGAGAGAATTTAACTAATATAGATTTGGTAAAAGTTCTAGATTGCAGAACTGTGAATGAAAAATGGACTATATTTAAAAGGGTTATTGTAGATGTACAGTGTAAATTCATCCTAAAAGTAAGGAAAAATAGGATGAAAAAACTCCGCAGTGGATGACTAAATCTTTACGGGAGAGTTTGAGGCAAAAGAAGCGACTGTACAGTACAGAGTATATAAAAAGGATAACTCCGAGAGAAACCAGTTAGATTATTGTAATATGCGGGCTAAGGCTAAAAAGGAAATAAGATCAGCTAAAAGGCGGTTTGAAATTAAAATTTCCCAAGATGCAAAAAGTAATCCTAAGAAGTTTTTTCAATATTATAGTACAAAAGGGAAAGTTAAGTGCATTAAGAATAATGAAGAAACTTTGGTTTATAATAATAAGGATATTGCTAACACACTAAACAGTTACTTTGTTGAGAGCTTTACTAGAGAAGAGGTTATAAATATGCCTAAATGTAACGTATAGAAAAGGTACAGAATATTTTGGAGGACTTTGAGATAAGGGACGTAGAAGTACTACAAAAACTTAAGACAAATAAGACAGCAGGCCCGGATGGCATATATCCCAGAGTACTCAAAGAACTTGGGAAAATTATATATAAATCATTAACAGATATTTTTATTCAATCCATAATCACTGGAGAAATACCAGATGACTGGAAGCAGGGTAGTATAATTCCAATATATAAGAAGGGGGACCGTACTGACCCAGGGAACTATAGGCCTGTCAGTTGAACTTGCATCGCATGTAAAATGCTGGAATGTATTATTAGGGATAAGTTGGAATCATTCTTGAAAAATAATAGTATTTTAAGGGAGAGCCAACATGGTTTTCTCAAAGGGAGGTCATGCCTAACAAACCTGGACTTTTTTTTTCTTCTGATTTTATCCCATTTTCGGTAGCCAATTAGACCCGCTATTTTTATGTCAATCCCCTCCTAGTAATGTGAGTTCGCTGCCGTAGTCCTGCAACTGGTAGTGACGAAGGCGAAGTAACGCCTCCTCCAAGACGGCACTTGCCAAGCCGTCGACCATAACCCGGTACTACAGGGCCACTCTTACGCGCAGCGAATTTCATGTCGGCTTTCCCAGCCAGAGCCGACTCTGGCGAGACGGGGAATTGAACCACGGTCTCCGTGGTCAGCGTCGGACGTTGCAATCACTGGACCACGCGGGAGGCCCCTCCTGGACTTTTTTGAAGAGGCTACAAAGTGTGTTGACCTGAACCAGACTTATGATATTATATAAAAGAAAGCATTTGACCACATGGTACCACATGAGAGGCTCATTGCTAAAATAAATTCAGTAGGAATTGCAAGAGTAGTTTCAGTATTTCAGGAGTATTTTATGGGAGGAGAAAAGTTCGTAGGTGTTCAATTTGAAAAAGACTTAGGAATTGTAGTTGATCAAAGCCTATCTGCATCAAAACAGTGTGCTACAGCAGTGAAAAAAGCCAACAGGATGCTGGGATACATAGCAAAAAGTATTGAGTATAAATCAAAGGAGGTTATATTAATGTTATATAATGCCTTTTTTTTAAGATAAGTGGGTTCAGCATACCAAGAGGCCACAGGTGGAAATTAGTTAAAGGCAAATTCCGCACAGATATTAGGAAGTTTTTCTTTACACAGAGAGTTGTCAATGCCTGGAACAGCTTGCCAGGTCAGGTTGTAGAGGCAGAAACACTTGGGCTATTCAAGTCCAGGCTAGATGCAGTACTAGATACCCTTTAGATTAGGACATGACTAGCCTAGATGGGCCGAACACTCGTTGTTATGTATTCTTATGTTCTTATGTTCTTATGATTCTTCTTAATCCTGAGCAAATGTTGTCAGTGCTGTGCTGTCCTGCAAAACTACTGGTTTCTAGGACAGATGCCTACATTTTCCAGTTCTCATCAACAACATGGTATGAGTTAAATAAGCCTCTGTGGCTCTTGATGTCCACATGCCTGTTGTGAGTACCACATTGTTTGCACCATCCAAAAATCTTTTCACTTTTGAGCAGCATTCTTCATACATTGCTGCTACTTTCCCTTCCATTAATCATTTCCTACTTGGAATGTTGTAGCGTGGATCAAGGGTCTTAACACAATTTCTAAAACTCATCTTCAACCACAGAGAGAGGGTGAAGGTCCTTTCTGCAAGACTTGCTCTTGGGGAATCACCTAGGTGAAATAACAAAATAATTAGGTCTATAGCCTATGGAAGCCTACATGTATAGCCTAAATATAGCAATCCTATACCTTTCACAGTGACACAAAAAGGTAATTATATTCAGCCATTTTCATATTTCAGGTTTCAGGTATACAGTATTATTTTTTTCAATTCAGTTAATTTAGATAAGTTTCAATGGGCTGAATATATTACTTGAATGCCTGAATATAGTCTGCTACAGTAACAACTAATTATGACCAATTACAGTTTGAAAATGTAACATTAACTAACACTGAAGATCCAATTTGACTAAAATATTAATCTCACTACTATATACCTGGCTATTCCTTGCCTTTATGAAAAGACTGCCAGTGAACTCTGTCTCCGGCTGCTGGGGCATTTCCTTCCTCCTCCTCCCTTATTTTCTTTTGCAGCTCCAAGTTCTCTTGCTCATGGTTTTTTCTAATGTGCTTAAAGAAATTGGGGGTGTTGCCACAGTAGCAAACAGCCTTCCTACATACATCGCAGTTTGTGACATTTTCATTCACAGCTGTGAAATAACTCAAAATGATGCTCCTCTTTCATTTAGCCATCAGTGCAACTATGTGTCTCCTCTGAACTAAAGAGGAACAGTCTAGGTGAGCATGTTGTTAGCCACATCTTTATCTTTATTTTATTGTATGTTGCAAACCATAACTGTGCACAGTGTTAGCAAAAATTAGCTAGCTTGCTAAATTATACCCTAATAGAGTGTACTGCACACTTGCATCCTAATACATGATATATTGTTTAAAAAAAATTCCCTTACCATTGCAGTACGTCCTGTGCAGTGCGAGGGTTCAGTAGGTGTTACCTGCTCTTCATCTTGATCAGATTCCAGCTCATACATATTCCACCTTGCAATGCTGTTAGCTTGCTGTACCAGTAGATCTGCATGTGGGTCTGTTTGGGTTGGGGGCGGGTGTGCAGAACACTGTCTGTCATCAGGTCTGTAAGTCCATATTCAAGAAAATTATTTCCCTGACCAGCCAGTGTGGCACTGTGTTTCCTGGGCAACCGGCTTAATATAATAATATAATATATGCCATTTAGCAGACACTTTTATCCAAAGCGACTTACAGTAGTGAATGCATACATTTTTCACTATATGTGGTCCCAGTGGGAATCGAACCCACAACCTAAGCATTGCCTACGCCATGCTCTACCAACTGAGCCACAGGGAATCACAGGGCTTATCGTCCGATAAGATCAAATTTACCGATGGCAGTGGCCAATAATTACCTGTCAATTTGTGTTGCGTCAAGTCTAATCTAAATGTTCAAACTTGAATGGAACGGCAACATATTTTATTTACAGGCTAAGCTGACGGACACCACACATAATTTACTCTTCTGACGATGCTGCGATTGATTAGCTATCACAAGCACTGATACTCCAAGCAGTCTTGCACAAGATGCATGCTAGAGCTGGGCGATATGGCCAAAAATAATTCGCATGATATGTTGACCAAATACTTCCATAACGATATTGAAAAGATAATTTGTATGCGGAAATAAAGCTGAGTATAAACAGATATTCAAACACAACTTTATCATTCTATGCTTGTTTGTGCAGTACATTTTCAAGTATAATTTCAAAGTTTGCACTTTGCCTAAACAAATACAAATATATGAATGTATTTAATTAGGAATATCCGGAATTCTTCGTGGCATGGATTCAACAAGGTGCTGGAAACATTCCTCAGAGATTCTGGTCCATGTTGACATGATAGCATCACGCAGTTGCTGCTGATTTGTCGGCTGCACATTCATGTTGCGAATCTCCTGTTCCACCACATCCCAAAGGTGCTGGGTGATTGGAATGAGATCTGGTAACTGTGGAGGCCATTGGTATGCACTGAACTCATTGTCATGTTTGTGAAACCAGCTTGAGATGACGTGTGCTTTGTGACATGGCACATTATCCTGCTAGAAGTAGCCATTAGAACATGGGTAGATTGTGTCCATAAAGGGATGCACATAGTCAGCAACAAGACTCTGTGTTTGGTGGACTGTGTTTGCCCACAGAACTGCCGCTCACTGGATGTTTTTTGTTTTTTGCACCATTCTCTATAAACTCTAGAGACTGTTGTGCGTGAAAATCCCATGAGATCAGCAGTTTCTGAGATACTCACACCACCCCGTCTGGCACCAACAATCATTCCATGGTCAAAGTCACTTAGATCAAATTTTTTCCCCATTCTGAGTTTTGGTCTGAACAACAACTGAACCTCTTGACCATGTCTGCATGCTTTTATACATTGAGTTGCTGCCACAAGATTGACTGATTAGATAATTGCATTAACGAGCAGGTGTACCTAATAAAGTGGCCACTGGCCACATAAAGTGTATATGGCTTCCTTTTCGTGTCTGCATATGATTTTTTGCTTGCCTCTGCCTTTCTTTTTTTCACCATACATTCTTCATATTCCTTTTTGTGACTTTGTGCTGCTGGGACTGCGTTGTTACAGTACTTGCAGGATATGCCTCCTTTCTGATCTTTGTCAGCTCGTTTTTAACCAAAGTAACCCAATACACCTGATGTGCAGCCTTTCTTAGAGACTAAACTCCATTCGTCTTCAATCTCGTTGTTACGTTTTGACGTCTTGGCCTACCCTAGTTAGTGGGTTTACTGACTTAACAAATTCACTCCATGCTTCACTAGCTCCAAGTTTGGTGCTTTGATGACGCTTTCCTCTGGCTTCACAACAGTGAAGTTGCGCTTCATATCAAGGCTCGCTGTGATTAGCTATGTTGCTGTGTTGTGTGTTGCGGATGGAAAAAGACCAAAATGAATGCAGGAATTATTCACACAACACAACAATGTTATAGCCTAACCGCAATCATCGACATTTGTACATTTGCCGCAGTTGATAATTGTAATAGCGATAACGGTGTAAAATTTGGTTATCATCCAGCTCTAATGCACACTATTCTAGTTGCTTTCAAACGTGCTGTTTGTTGACACTGTCAAGCGAAGAAAATATTGGCTGTGTGGGTATATTACAAGGTGAAGAAAGACAACCGATTCTGTGGGAGACTGGAAAATTATTCCCTGACCCCTTAAAAGGCAATCGAGATGAACTCCTGGAAAATTGTGGGTTACAGAGAAAAACAAAACAAATAGTCCTTGAGGCTCATGAGGCTTAACAGACCATCGGAAGGGCATTCTAAGTGTAGGGGTGGGGTGGACCTCATCCCTCCAGATACCAGGGCAGGGCGGGGGATGGAACCAGCAGCTAGGGTCCGGGCCAGCGGCATCCGGCTAACACATGGCAGGGGTGGGGGGTTGACTCTGGGGCAGGTGAGCTCCGGGCAGTTGCCACGAAGCCGGGGAGAAAAGAGGAAAGGTGCAATTATGACTATGATAAATATCACACCGGATCAGGGGAAAGAGTAGAGTGATAACACCTGCTGTATTTTTTGATATTCTAGGGACTACCAAGTTGCCTGCATCTTGTGAATGAAGTGAACGTGGGGGATTGTAGGGATGAAGTAGATCCGTCAAATCTTCTTCTTTGTTTGGGTATATTCTTTTCCTGCTCCCCTAGGCTCGGGGCCGAGGGGCTATCCTTTTACCACCTCAAGCCTAGAGGGGGTTCACCCAGGCTATATTTCGGGGCACACCTCCAGCAGCCATGTCACCGTGTCGTCATCCAAAGCCGACAGACCATGGATCCCATTGGGTGCCCGATAAATCGGGCAATCCAGGATGACATGGTCTGCGGTCAAATAAGAGGGTGCAAGTCCATGCAACACCTTATAAGTTAAGAGAAGTACCTTATAGTCTACACAATAGTTTATAGGAAGCCAGTGAAGTGACGCTAACACAGGACTAATGTGCTCATACTTCTTTGTTCTAGTCAATTATGATTATTTAATTTTTTTGCCAGGCCACAATAGGATAATAAATAACAAATGATCTGTATCAGCCGATTGTGTTATTTGAATTATTAGTATCGGTCCAGAATTTTCATATCGGTGCATTCCTACTTGCTAGTCACCCATTCTCTGGCTGGGAAGTCCCCATCTCGATTCTCTGGCTCTGGGTTCATCATCAGCAGAGAGGGGCTCATTGTGACAAATGCCACATGTGGTTGCCAACAAACGGGGTCCGGGTTAGGTTGGCTAATGGGGAGGCATACAACGCCAATTTGCGGACATCGCCACCATCACCATCTGCGCTCAGGTAGGTCGTAGAGCAAACAGTGGACAGGTTGCTGCCGACATGCTACAGGTTATGTTACTCGGAGAGGAATCTTTTAGTCTGCCAAAAATATTTGATATATATTTCCTGCTAAGAATGCCTACAGCAGAGGTTTCACTTGAATACAAAAAAGAAAAGGAATTCAAGTAAAAAAATGTGTACGATTGTTGGACACTAATTTTATTTGTTTTCTAATGCCCATTCTCTGTTTTGCTAAATGTATAAAAAATAAAATAATTCAATTTCCTTTGGAATTCAGTGCTCTGAATTGTCACCTTTGGTTAATTTATATAATTTTAAAACAAGCACCTAGATTACTTTATGCTCTGTGCTATTTGTCCTAAAAATTAAGGACAATATATTACACTCTTGTAATTTTTTTCACACTATTATCATTACATTTCTTACACTAAATGTATTGTGGGTAGATTGAATCTGGTACAATATGTTTTTATCTTGGGTAAGCTGCTTGCAGGTAACCCTTTGATGTTCCAGTGAATCTACCCATGGACTCAGTCTGACAGGCTTCCTGGGTGTATACTAGCTACTATAGTAAACCAAGTCCCCTTAAAATACAAACTTGTTTCATAACAGGGGATTTTAGCAGCAAATGGTTTTGTACCAGGACAACAACTTAAAAAATAATAACAATAATAATAAACAGATGATGTTGGTAACAGGTGACACACTTTCATATCCCAGCACCCTCTCCCCACCCTTGCCCTGGGAGCATCAGCAGATGTGCGGCAGGGCGAGTTTGTGGTTGCTATGGGGAGCCCATATGCCCTTTAGAACACCATCACGCCAGGTATCGTCAGCTCTGTGCAGAGGGACAGCCATGAGCTAGGACTTTCCAACTCCTAAATGGACTACATCCAGACTGATGCTGCCATTGATGTGAGTGCCATACTGTTAAACATGGGAATAAGTGTGAGTTGATACTGGACAGAGTAAACCATCCACAGGTTTATGCTGTAGTCACTTTCCAAAGAAATGGAAGCATGCAGGCATGTGTGCAGTTAGTGAGGTCACAAAACTGTTCCTGAGTTTAAAACCTAGACTGAGAACTTGTCAAATCCTTGACTTGCTGTGGTGTTTAAAGATTCCATAGCACAGAGCAGGGGATTACCCGGTATATAAAATGGCCTCTGCATCTGGCCATATAAATATCTCTTATTTAATATGATATATGCTTATTAGCCGATGCTTTTATCCGAAGTGACTTAAAGTTGTGAATGCATACATTTTTCAGTACGTGGTCCTAGTGGGAATTGAACCCACAACCTAAGTGTTGTCAATGCCATGCTCTACCTACTGAGCCACACAGAACCATTTAATTTGATAAATAAATCTCTCTTTCTCAACATTAGGTGGTGTGTAGTGAGCAATGGCACAGGTTATATAATGCCTTTGTCAGACCGCACTTAGAATACTGTGTGCAGTTCTGGGCACCACACTACAAGAAAGATATAGAAGCTCGTGAAAAAGTCCAAAGAAGGGCAACTAAACTGATACCTGGTATGAAAGGTAAAAGTTAAGACTTAAGGCACTCAATCTATTTAAACTTAGCAAACAGAGACTTAGGGGGGATTTGATTGAGGTTCCCTAAAAGGGATTAACAAAGTAAAATACCAAAGATTTTTTAAGATAAGTGGGGTCAGCAGAACAAGAGCCCACAGGTGGAAATTAGTTAAAGGCAAATATAGGCACAGATATTAGGAAGTTTTTCTTTACACAGAGAGTTGTCAATGCCTGGAACAGCTTGCCAGGTCAGGTAGTAGAGGCAGAAACGCTTGGGCTATTCAAGTCCAGGCTAGATGTAGTACTAGATACTCTTTAGATTAGGACATGATGAGCCTAGATGGGCCGAATGGGGGGTTGGGTGAGCCCAAGTGGGGTCTGACAAAGGCATTATATAACGTTAATATAACCTCCTTGGATTTATACTTTTTGCTATGTATCCCAGCATCCTGTTGGCTTTTTTCACTGCTGTAGCACACTGCTTTGAAGCAGGTAGGCTTTGATCAACAACAATTCCTAAGTCCTTTTCAAATTGAACACCTACTAACTTTTCTCCTCCAATAAAATACTCCTGTCTAATGTTTTTATTTCCCACATGCATAACTTTACATTTAGCAATATTGAATGTCATCTGCCATGTATCTGCCCATTTTTGGATTTTGTTTAAGTCATCTTGGATTACTTTAGTCGATTCCAAACTGTTTGCCAAACCCCCAAGTTTAGTATCATCTGCAAATTTAACTATTTTGCTACTAACGTCCATGTCAAGATCATTTATGTAAATAAGGAAGAGCAGAGGTCCCAGCACCGATCCCTGCGGGACACCACTGCCCACAGCACCGAGGTCAGATACGGCCCCACCCAGTGGTGTAGTCTACGTGATATGCAGGTATACGCCGTATACCCACTAGAATAGCTCATTGATTTCCGTATACGCTCTTTAAAATGCGTGAGGATACGTAACAACATCATTTTTGTAACTTCAATGAAAATCAATGAATGGGAATCACTAAGGAAGGGACGGAGATATAACGATGAAACGAAAGCAAACTACACTCTTTCAGTGTTTTAGAAAGGTTGCCCCTGAAGCTACTGCTTTTTCGGAGGACACTACAACTGCAGCAGATGACAAAAACGCGGTTGTTACCGAAAAGGAACCAGCTGAGGATGAAGCTGTCCTAAACAGTAATGCTTCAGAGAACGAGCCCGACGCTACCGTAACGTTACCTGGTAGGTGAAATACGTTACGTAATATCATTAACATCACTGAAATAGCGGAGGATTGTAGGTATATTTACATTTTAAATGTATCTAGAACTAGCTAACTTGGCTAACGTTAGTGTGGCGAATCAATGCGAGAGAAGGGGAGCGATACTGCGTGTGACACCCCACCCCAGGAGAAAAATCAGAGGAGGCACTGACTGCACAAGCTTTGGGACATTTTGGATCGGTTCCCCTGGAGTCAAATGCAAAGCTCACACCAATCAATGCAAAGCAATTCCTACAAAGTCTGATAAACAACTTGGAGAAGCGCCTCTCATTTGATGATGAAATGCTTCATGATCTAAGCATTCTGGATACAGGCAACTGGCATGGTGAGGCTCAAGTGAAACGACTGTGCAGGCGATTCAATCTTTGTAAAGAGCAAGCAGTTAATGGTATGAGAGATTTCCTTGAGCACCCAGACAGTGAGCCTGAAAGCCTAAAACCACTCATAAGATGCATGCAGACCATCCCTTGCAGCACTGCTGAGTGTGAAAGGGGCTTCAGTCTGATGAACAATATATGCACAGACAAGAGATCTACACTGTTGTTGTTTAATATAAGTAATTTGATGATGATCAGCATTAATGGGCCCCCTGTAACACTTTTTGAGCCAAGGAAGTACGTCACAACATGGCTGAGAAGCCATCGCTCTGCTACGCAAGCAAGGAGGCAATGCGCACCTCAGATGCCTGAGTACAAACATATTTGGAAAGCTTTGTAGACTATCAAGTTATCCACCCTCCCCCTGCAGTCACTTAGTGACCCTACCCCTCCACCTCTTACCATCCTGGAACAGGAGCTGGGCTGTCTATAAGTGTGCCATCCTTTTTTCAGGGCTTTTGGACTAACACAGTGAACTCAGTATGTATGTTAAGTGCCTTCTCAACCCTCATTGAGGTGAAACCTATTTAGTAATTAACCTTTTTTGTTTTTTCTTGTTTGAAGCTAATTTGTCTTGTGCAATTCTAGGATGTTTTCATTTAAGCTGGTACAGTACATAGCCTAAGTTTGACAATGGTTTTGAAAGATAAGTGGACTTTTTGTGTCCTCACTTCCTAATTCTTCTATAGTTCCTAATATTCTGTAATGAATAAGTGTTGGAGACAGAACTGCAGAAATGCTCATTGTTAATGCTGCTACTCCATTATTGTTCATTATTGTTATTGGAAATGTTATTGGCTGTTATATGTCTTGTGATGCTTATAATAAATTAACATGTTGATAACGCATAACCAGTCTTTCTGCATGCTCTCTATGCATTACTGATTGTGATGGTAGTCATGAGGTGTCGCTCCGGGATGCGTTGCTCTAGGACAGATGAGTATAACAGTATACTCACTACAAAAAAGTAGACTACACCACTGGCCCCACCTACTGTTACTCTTTGTATTCGCCCTTGCATCCAATTATGAACCCACTCTGAAACTACTCCTGCAATTCCTACTGAATTCATTTTCGCAATGAGCCTCTCATGTGGTACCTTGTCAAATGCTTTCTGAAAGTCCAAATATATAATATCATAAGCCTGGTTCAACACACTTTGTAGCCTCTTCGAAAAAGTCCAGGAGGTTTGTTAGGCATGACCTCCCTTTGAGAAATCCATGTTGGCTCTCCCTTAAAATACTATTATTTTTCAAGAATGATTCCAACTTATCCCTGATAATACATTCCAGCATTTTACATGTGATGCAAGTTCAACTGACAGGCCTATAGTTCCCTGGGTCAGTACGGTCCCCCTTCTTATATATTGGAATTATACTACCCTGCTTCCAGTCATCTGGTATTTCTCCAGTGATTATGGATTGAATGAAAATATCTGTCAATGGTTTATATATCATTTCCCCAAGTTCTTTGAGTACTCTGGGATATATGCCATCCGGGCCTGCTGCCTTATTTGTCTTAAGTTTTTGTAGTTTTTGTAGTACTTCTACGTCCCTTATCTCAAAGTCCTACAAAACATTCTGTACCTTGTCTATACATTTAGGCATATTTATAACCTCTTCTCTAGTATGAATGAATGAATGAACATTGGATTTTATATAGCGCCTTTCAAGGAACCCAAAGCGCTTTACAATGGTAGGAGCAGCTCACCTCAACCACCACCAATGTGCAGCACCCACCTGGGTGAACGCGACGGCAGCCATAGTGCGCCAGTACAAACACACTACACATCAGATACGCAGTGGAGAGGCAAGGAGGGAGGGAATGAATTGAATATATATTGTCTGGGTTGGGAATTTGGAATTTGTAAAGCTCTCAACAAAGTAACTGTTTAGTGTGTTAGCAATATCCTTATTATTATAAACCAAAGTTCCTTCCTTATTCTTAATGCACTTAACCTCATCCTTAACTTTCATTTTTTTACTACAATATTGAAAAAACGTCTTAGGATTACTTTTTGCATCTTGGTAAATTTTAATTTCAAACCGCCTTTTAGCTGATCTTATTTCCTTTTTAGCCTTAGCCCGCATAATACAATAATCTAACTTGTTTCTCTGTGAGTTATTTCTCTGTGAGTTTATATACTCTGTACAGTCGTTTCTTTTGCCTCAAAATGTCCCATAAAGATTTAGTCATCCACTGCAGAGACTGTTTTTTCATCCTATTTTTCCTTACTTTGGGGATGAATTTACACTGTACATCTACAATAACCCTTTTAAATATAGTCAATTTTTCATTCACAGTTCTGCAATCTAGAAGTTTTACCCAATCTATATTACTTAAATTCTCTCTCATTTTATTGAAGTCAGCTCGTCTAAAATTAAAAATTCGAGAGTTAGAGAAGGCTGTCTTAACTTGCCAAAAAATATAAAAAATAACTGCACTGTTCTCACTTGCCCCTATTGGTTCTCCTACCTCTGTGCTGCAAATTATATCAGGATTGTTACACAAAACCAGATCCAGTATTGATCTCCCTCTCATAGGCTGAGTAACAGACTGTACCAAAAAGCAGTCATTGACCATATCTAAAAACTCCTCTTCACATTTGCCCTGACCTGTCACTATCTCCCAATTAATAGAGGGGTAATTGAAGTCGCCCATTATTATCGCCTCTGTTTCAGCACAGATTTGTTTTATGTTACCAAAGAGCGTACTATTTATGTTACTGTCTGAAGCTGGAGGTCTATAGCATACTCCTATATTAAGGCCCTTCTCATGATGTCCCAATAATCTAATCCAGATATCCTCACAAGAAACAAATGAGTTTATACCTGGAATTTCCTGCACATTAAGATTGTCTTTCACATAAAGGGCCACTCTCCCTCCTCTTTTAATAGTTCTATCCTTCCTAAACAATTTGTACCCCTCTACATTACATTCATCCCCATCCGCTGCACCAAGCCATGTCTCAGTAATCCCAACAATGTCATAACCCCTGACAGCCTCCAGTTCCAAAAATGTATTTTTTATGCTTCTCGCATTTAAAACATGAGCTTCAGAGCCTTACTCACACTTATGTTGTCCTTCCCCTCCACACCTGTGTGTGCCGAACCACCTCTATTCACATTATGATCTAAAAAATCTTTATTAATTATATCCTCAGATTTATTATACTCCGCCCTGGTATCTTCCATTTGGGCAGTCTGTACCTCCCTATCCATAATACTACTACTACTAATTTCCCCTGCATGTGCGTTCCCTTTTCTACGCTGGCGCCCTACCGTCACCCAGCTCTCTCTCCCTACCTGCTCTAGAGTCTCCCCCCTACCCCGCTTCGGCATGCAGACTATCTCTCTATCTCTATCTCTATACCCTCCCTCTGACACAACACTCTATTTGTGGTAGTCTGAAATCAATTTCACGTTCCTTTCTTAGGCCTAAATTGGTATTAATGCATTTTTAAGCTTGACAAAATCGGCAAGGTATATAATTTATCAACGTTATTGCTTACAATTAGGTAAGGAACAAAGTACAGTATGTAAAACTCAAGGCATCACTGAGTGCACTCACACATTCTCCTAAACTGCTGCTGAAGACAGAGGTTGTGGCAGAAATTGATGTTTTTATGAGACCGACAGGCAGGCCACTCACCTAAATTCAACAAAGACTTTTTACATCACTTTGCTGATTTATTTTTTGCTGTTCATGTTTGCTGCCAATCGAAACCTCTGGCCTGGGACTTTCTGAATCTCCTCGATTCATTTAATCTCAAGCAATCTGTCACTGGCCCGACGCACGAAAAGGGACACACTTTAGATCTTGTGTTATCCTATGGTTTATCTGTGTCTATAAATGAAATATGTGCTTTGTCTATCTCTGACCATTCACCAATTTTGTTCACAATGATAATCCCGTGCTCAGGTAATAATTCCCACGCCCCCGAACGCCGCTCACGCATGATTAACCCCTCAACTGCTGCTAATTTCTCAGCTGCTTTCAACAGCTCTTCAATCTGTGCACTGGATGTAAACTGTGATCTTAATGCTGACAAGATTATTTTCATGTTTACCTCGATTTGCACTGATATCCTAGACTCTGTTGCTCCCCTCAGGTCCAAACGTAGCAAAGCTCTTTTAACACCATGGCTAAATGACTCCACGCGCGCTCTCAGACGCGCTTGTAGGTGCGCGGAGCAAAAGTGGGAGAAAGACAGGCTCCATGTCTCCCTCCAAATCCTGCGAGACTCCCTGTCTGACTACCAACGAGCCGTAAAAACATCAAAAACAGAGTATATTTCTACCTTGGTCTCCAGCAACAGTCACAAACCCCAGGTTCTTTTTAATGTCCTAAACTCTCTTATCAACCCCCTGTGATGTGTCCCCTGTTGTCCCCTCACCTGCTCTCTGTGAAAGTTTTCTAAACTTCTTAATTGACAAAATCTCTGCACTCAGACCATCTGACACCTCTGCTACTCCTCTCTCTCCCCCTCCTCTGCATCCCCAGCTCGCTGTTTTCGAGCAGTTCGAGCCTGTCTCCCTCTCCTCCCTTTTGGACGCAGTCAAACACCTGCGGCCCACATACTACCCATCAGATAGCCTTCCCTCTCGCCTTCTCAAAGAAGTATTTGAATCAGTCGGCCCAATTATTTTATGGTTAATTAACACCTCCCTCAGCTCTGGATGTGTCCCGGCTGCCTTCAAGCATGCTGTGGTGCAGCCATTGATCAAAAAGAAAAATCTTGACCCCTCTGTTCTTTCCAACTTCAGGCCCATTTCTCAATTACCTTTTTTGTCCAAAGTCCTTGAGCGAGTAGTGTATGTCCAGTTACAATCCTTCCTTGCTATCAATAACATCCATGGGAAATTCCAGTCTGGTTTTAAAACATCTCACAGCACTGAAACGGCACTCCTGATGACTCCAAAATGATTTGCTTCTGGCCGCTGACTCAGGTAGTCCTGTGATCCTGGTGCTCCTAGACCTCACAGCCGCCTTCGATACGGTGGATCACAGGATCCTACTGTCACGGCTAGAGCAGTACGTGGGAATCTCAGGTGTAGCCTAAAGTTGGTTCCGGTCCTACCTAACCGACCGGAGTTTCTCTGTGCAGCTAGGAGACTTCCTCTCTCCCGTGGCCCCCCTTACCTGTGGGGTTCCTCAAGGGTCAATCCTAGGTCCCATCCTCTTCCTACTGTACATGCTACCTTTAGGTGAAATCCTGGCCAAACACAACATATCCTTCCACTGTTTCGCAGATGATGTTCAGATCTACCTACCTCTTAAGGCCACAGGACAGGTCGCACTTCAGCCATTGCTTGATTGTCTCACCGACACCAAAGCATGGATGAGTGCTAACTTCCTCAATCTTAACGAGAGCAAGACCGAGATCATCATTTTTGGCGATACCTCTCCAGTCCTGTCTGCCAATGCTCTAGGTCCTCTGGGTTCTAACATCCGGTCCTCCGTTAGAAATCTCGGAGTGATCTTTGATAGTGCCTTTAAATTCACCAAACAGGTCAGCTCAGTGGTTAGGAACAGGTTTTTCCATCTCAGAACCCTAGCAAAGACCAAGGCCTTGATCATTGATCAGGCATCACTACGCCGCCTGCAGCTTCTCCAAAATGCGGCTGCCCGACTCCTTACCAGTACAAAAAAGCGCGAGCACATCACCCCAGTCCTGGCTTCACTCCACTGGCTCCCCGTCCGTCAACGCATCGATTTTAAACTACTTTTAACTGTTTTTAAATCCCTAAATGGCCTGGCCCCACAGTACCTGACCGAGCTCCTGCGTCACCACACCCCATCCAGAGCCCTAAGGTCAGCTGACCAACTGCTGCTGGAGGTACCCAGGTCTAGGCTCAAAACCAGAGGGGACAGAGCCTTTTCCATAGCCGCCCCTAAACTGTGGAATAGCCTCCCCCTCCACATCAGGTCAGCCCCGACCCTGGAGGCTTTTGAGTCCCGGCTAAAGACTCATCTCTTTTCACTGGCCTTTGACCAGAGCTGAGCCTGCCTCCTAGGTCACTACTTTTAGTCCCTTTATGTTTTATTTTTGTAATCTGCTGCACTTTCTTTTCTTTTCTTTTATCTTTATTTGTACTTTTATCTGAACCCTTGCACTTATTTGTATTTGCACTTTTTGCACTATTATGTTTAGCATATGTACTGACTTATATTAATCAAATAAATATGTTTTACATGTAGGATAAGTGAGGGGTTTTAACACGTAATACCACTTGTGTTCAGTATTCAGAGTGCTGAACTTTAAACATGGGCATTTGACTGTTAAGGCTACTGGATTCAGGGAATAGACCATTTTTATTCTAACTTCACTGTTCCGACAATATATATAATATATATTCCCCACGTTTAGGTGTGAAACTAAATTTTGTCGGATATATCTCAGCAACATCGCCCCCTCTACCGGACGGACGCGGCGCTTGACAACTATCATACCCATCAGGAGATGCCTCATTTAGTGCACTGTATTCATCAGGCCTAAGCCAGGTTTCAGTCAAACTAACCATGTCAAAACTTTGGTCGGTGATTAGTTCGTTCACTTCGTTGATTAGTTTGTTCACCGCCTAAGAGATATCTTATTACAGGTAGCACTTACAGCAGGCTGAGAGGTTTAAATATAAATAAGATTATGTACCCAAATGCCACGACAGCCAGTGGGCTCAGATAGCTTTCTATTTCTAAAAGCATTTCCGAAATGAGGGACAGACATAGTCTCAATAGCTAAGCTAGCCAGAGGTTTTTGGAAGCTAGCAGACAGTAGTTTAGGACCAAATGTCTGCTGCCTGGCTAGCACTCTGAAAAGTCACACACACAGTTTAGACTATGTAAGACTCTATGTTTAGACTCAGTAAGCCAGGCTTTCCCCAAAAAGTAGGCCGATTGTCTATGAAGCCCAAGTTGTTGTATGTACACCAGTTAGCCAGCCAGCAATTTAGCGATGTAAGTCTACAGTAGACTTTGTCACTCCGACGGGCTGGGATAGGGCCAGAGATAATTGATTCCTGAGTGAGTGTTTTTGCAAGCTTACACATGACACAAAAGTGTGTGCCAGTGTGGATGATAATTTTAGAATATGTACGATTATTTTTATCTAGCACTTTAAGTTTGCCTCAACATCGGTAGCTCTGGCCCCAGAGTCTGTGTGGTGATGGGAGACTGAGCCCTCTGTGTTGTGATGAAAGAGTGAGGTGTGACATAGGCCATCTGTGTGGTGATGGGAGAGTGAGGTGAGACCTTGGCCCTCTATGTGGTGATTGGAGAGTGGACCTTGTGTCTGGTTATGGGAGAGAGGCCTCTGTGTGCTGATGGGATAGTGGCCCTTCTGGGTGGTGATGGGAGAGTGGGCCCTCTGTGTGGTGATGGGAGAGTGAGGTGAGACCTGAGTCCTCTGTGGGGTTTCTAGAGTGAGGCCTGTGTGTGGTAATTGGAGAGTGAGGCCTCTGGTGATGGGGGAGTGAACCCTCTGTCTGTTGATGGCCCAGATCTGATGGGAGAGTGGACCCTCTGTCTGGTGATGGGAGAGTGGCCCCTCTGTGTGGTGATCAGAGAGTGAGGCCTCTGTGTGGAGATGGGAAAGTGGGCCCTCTGTTGCGGTGATGTGAGAGTGGGCCTTCTTTGTGGTGGTTGGAGAGTGAGGTCTCTGTGTAGTGATGAGAACTTGAGACAGTGCGGCACATCTGACCAATGTTTATATTGCAACACAGAGGTAGTGATGGCAGAAAGAATGGTTGTGAACCACAATGGTTTGAGCTACCTTCTTCTGTCAATCACCGATTCTACTTATTTGCAGGTAACACATGGTAGCTCCACCCATTGTGGTTCACAACCATTCTTTCTGCTATCACTACCTCTGTGTTGCAATATAAACATTGGTCAGATGTGCCGCACTGTACAATGCCTCCAGGGGTCGACAATGCTGGCATCTGAACATATGCCACTCTGGCGATGTTTAGACAGGGTAGTAACTGTTTCCCTTTGTTTCTTCTCCATGAATACCAACCTTAATACGATCTGCAGTTTGCGTAGTCCAGCATCATGACAGTCGCCCAGTCCACTGATTGAAGCTTTTTCTCAGAGGATGCGGAACTAAGCCTCTGCCACTGGGCTTAAAGGTTTAAGTACAATAAAAGAAGTGTAGCTCAATAATCAAAATAATTTTAATAACTGTTGTTGTTCATCAGCAATATTGCAATATGAAACTAATGTGTCTCATAAATAAATAAAAAAATCCAGCTATTCAGGAACAATATACATTCCGTAGTTGAAAATATTCTTGACCTAAGTTTTAAGATGTTACCGCACTTATACCTTTTGAATAGCAACTCTGGATTAACACTAGACAAAGATATAAAACGTTTATTCTCCATACTAATTTATTTAGCAAAAAAATGTATACTAACATTATGGGCTGTTCCTGAGGTACCCTCACTCAAAATATGGCACACTCAGATATCTAATGTCTTCCCTTGGAAAGACTAACGCATGATATCCACCAGAAAACTGACAAATTCTGGAGGATATGGTCCCTTTTGTGGACATATATTGATGGCCTTTCTTGACTCATATTGCCAGCACAATCCTTAATGGAGGATACATACATGCACGCATACATAAACAAACACCCACATGTACACACACACTCAGCGCCACTGTGCATGCAAATACACACACACACACACACACACACTCATACCCATATACATTCACATTTACACATACACATTCTTATACTTACTAGGGCTGTAACAATGCATTGATGCATCGTGATTTGGAACGCTAGAATCGCAATTTTAATGTGTGCAGTTTTGGGCCAAATAAAATATGGCTATTCTCAAACCTGATAGACAATCCATTTTCCATTAATTCTGATCCTCAATCTGCTAGAGTCACTCTAGTCTGCTTGTCACATTTGTGTATTTAACAGTTTTGGGGGGAATATTTTTCTATTAATATTAATCGAATCGAATCATGGATACACAACCACATACCTCTACACACACACAAAGTGGAATTGCACACGCATGTGTGCACACAGTGTTTTTCTTTTTTACATTAATTAATTAATTCAGTTTGTAATTACTGTCATTCATATTGTCACCTTCTTAAAATAATGGCCTAAGTCATTTTTTGAGGAAATTTTTTTTGTGCCTAAGTCATCTCTTCATGATGCTGGCCACCTCTGGTAAAATTGCCTACATCCTTAATTGAAAAGATCATGCTGTTCCTACCCCGGTTGTAGGGAAATTTTATGTACTGTATGACATTTTAGTGAAATGGATTTTATTAATTATCGCTTCCATTTTATGAGGTCAATCGTATCACGTTGAACCTCCGCTTTTCTCTGGAGCGATTTGGGGAACATGATCAGGACAAACAATACAATTGACATTAAGTAAGTACAGACAACATATGCCGCGGACATTGTGTTTGCCCCTGTCCTTGTAACAGCCATATAGGAGTCGAAGGGCTTAACCTCTAGACCCACATCATAGACAACTAATTCCATGGCGAGCCTGGTACCCCGAGATTTCAAGACTTAAAGCATTCACTGCCTGACTACAGTACAGCTACTGGGGACATTCTAAGTCTAATCGAAGTTCAGTGGCATCAGAACTTAGAGCATTCGCTGCCGGCATATGCAGCTACTCGACATTCTAAGTTCTACAGAGTAGTGTTATCGGGACTCGGAGCATTCGCTGTCTGTATACAGAACAGCTACTCGACATTCCGAGTCCCGCCACCCTAGATACGATGCAGGACTGACTTGTCAGCGCAGAGGGACTGAGCCATACAGTCCGTGCGGCCTCGCTCCCGGCGTGTTACAACCTTCCCTTTGTAGCGCTAAAAGGGGAAGAAGAAGACATAGGTTGAAACGATGATTTGCACACTTATTTCAATCATAGCTAAATCTCACAAAACAGACATTACACAATACATAACAGAAAACATACAAGACAAGGGAGTATAACAGATTCCCCAAACATAGAAAACTAGAACGCAGAGTGCCCGGAGCCTTCGTTAAGCGAATGAACTCCCCGAGCTGGATTTGGATATTCCTTTAATACACCTCTGACCAACCTTAAACAGTACCCCAGCTGTTGGTTATTTTGACAAAAGACTGTTGTTTGCCTGACGGGCCAGATTGCGGGTTTACAAGGCTAGCGGAATGGTGAGTGCCCCCACTCTGAGGGAACGATTGCATCACGTGTTATATGACCGTCCCAATCTTCCTGTTGGTAGTCATAAAGCTATTGCCGGTGGCCAGAAATCGTGTTATTCCAGCCAACCAAATTGGTTCCCAGGATGTTACCAGATCCCTGGCTTATCGGAGTGGGGGATATGGTATGTCCCAGGAAAACACAAACAACTTCTAACTTCTGAACAGTTGCAAAACCCTTAATGGACATGACATGACGCAGGGGAAAAGATACAGTAATTCTGCTTACTAGAACCTATTACATATGTACAGTGTATCACACATACAGTCCAAAAACCTGTGATGGGGGGTTTCACTCCCAGGTCAACCCTTTGTTGGATGCAGGGAATGGACAGGGCAGGCTGCAATCATGTTTATGGTGGCAATTTCCACGTCCCCCCTTTTAACCAAATGATGGGTTGACCAGATAACAGAACTCTTTCCAACCCTACAATATTGTACACTTTTCCGAGCAGAAGTTATCTGGATGCAGCGTAAATGGTACTTGGGATAATATTTTCACAGCAGATTGCTGTTATTAAAGAACAAAAAAATTGAGCAGCCATCTTCCTGGGAGGCAATCTATTTATTTTTCACGCTGAGTCAGAGCTCTGGACTAGGCTCTTAATGCACTGGACCAAAAGTGCTTTGGTCTGCAACCTTTCACACCTTCACCCCCATATAGGATTGCATAGTTAATAGCTTTGACTTTCCTTTGAAAGCTCGTAGCGCGTTCCCTTGCAGAGCCGAAGAGATCCCGGGCCCCGTCTATCAGTCTCTGTCTCTATTTCTGTCCATCATGAGGACGGGGAACGTGTCGATGTCACCGCCACAATGCACTCTCCGTGCACGGCTCTGCACTCGCAAAATCAGGCCCTGCTTAATTGTGCACCGTTCCCATTTTCCTTTCCTGCATGATGTGATGATTGCTTATTTATTCTCCTCGGGCCTCTGCGCTCATATTAAAATGATTGACTTGTTTAATTCACCGCACATTTGCAGAGCTTTATTTGATAAGCTTATTTCTCTGTGTGCCTGGATTCAACCGATTCCCATGGTTAAATGTTGTAATGTTTCAAATGTGGATTATTATACATACTTCTGATTGTTTCCTCTACTAATTATCTGCCTTGGAATAATTTTGCATTTGTAAAGCTGTTTATCGCATTGGAGTTCAACAGCACAAAAAGACGCACATGAATGATTCAGTTGGGAAAGTCGTTGAGCGGACCGCGTGCACGATGCTGCCAAACGAGGACAAGAAGAGGCGAACAGAATGAAAGGACGGTAGCGACGAGGCTGTGTTGCAAACCCCCGCACTCAAGTTAGAAATCACTGTGTTCACACAACGCGCTCTTACACTGTAAAAAAAATAATATATACAAATCAGATAGTCATGGGTGGTTTTATCTGAAGGTTAACACTACTGGAATGAACAATGATGAAATGTGTTGTCTGAGACTTGTGGTAGAGTGTTAATGGGGTGAGGAATACGAGGCTCCTTAACATTTAGCAGTGACTCTTGCCCTCTTGCTCCCCACAGGAACAATGATGAGGGGCTCTTAGCAGTTGCATAGTAGTTTTGCAGGTTAGGCCTGGAAACTTCAGGCTTCTCCCTCCCTTTCAGATCTGTGCAAAGTGGGAGGGCCTGGGGCCACAGAGGGAGAGCAAAGCCCTGAGGCTGAAGCTAGTGGGATACTTCAGGGCCTGTACGTGATCCAGATGAGGCCCAACAAGTGCAGGAGCGCAATAAATATCCTCATCTCTACCAGACCAGACAACTGTGGTGGAACATAGTGGACCAGGGTCTGGATAGGCCCAGCATGCTGACCCACAGCCAGATGTTGGGCAAGACTTGCCCACATATACCAGAGGTGCAATAACTCTAAAAAAGGAATTGCATGATGATCTGTTCATCTGTGTGACTGAAAGATGTGTAAGTAAGCCAATTAACTGTATTAGAGCTTTGACTCTAATTGATTGCATTCTATTTTTGGACTGATTCATTAATTTATTCACTTTTTCATAACGGCAAGTATTTCCAATGTGGTATATGGTACTTCATGTAATAATAGTGCCCAGGATTCAATCGAACAGATTTAGCTTAAATAAGGGCAAATGCAATCCAATCTGACAAGATTTACATTTAATCAGGAGTTAGTCAAACCAACCTTATCCTCATAATGACCCACCGCACAAAAAGGCGATGACAGCAGGAGCACACCAGGCCCAGCAAGGCATCTCATCGGCCTGCTTGGTAAAGAGAGACCTGGTGTAGTCTATGCTGAGACTAAAAAGGCTATGTTAGTGGCTAAACAGAACATCCCCTTCACCTTCACTGACGAAATAAGTAATTGAAAGACATGTTTCCTGACTCAGGGACTGCCAAACAGTATTCATGTTGAAAAACGAAGGCAACACGAATAGTGAACGGTAAGCCTATACCACTTCCCCACATTTTTTCTAAGAGCAGCAACCTAGCTGACATTACCTGGCAAGTAAAAAAATCTATTTTACTGTTATTGTATTTTAAAAAAATCTATGTTTGTTATTGTGTTGTATCTCTCCTTTGTAGTCCTTTTCGAACTTTACAGTTCACATGCCTATACATGCCAGACAAAAATCATAATTTGGTATGTTCTTCTCTACCTCAAGATTAAATGGTGTGGCCTTTCTTTTCATGATTTTAATGTGTCCAAGTCAAACCTTGAGTCTAAATCTGTAGAAGTTCACTGGATGTGATGATGTCATCGGAGTGTATTCCCTCCCCTTCACAGCATAGAGATGAAAGTGGGTATTGCATAGTGGATATTAATTCTGTGGAAAATACATACTGTTGACACTAATATATTTAAATCATAATTGATCCGAGAAGGCAATCAACTTTTTGAGTCTTTCCTTCATTTCCTGTGGACTGTACCTTCCACTTAACTTAAAAATGCTGTTTCAGTGTGTTTATTATTTTGATATTTTCATACTTTAAAAGTCACCAGAATGCAGGAAACAAAGTCTCTGAAACTCAAATCTCCCTATTTCTGAGGTCTCAATGTTGACAAGTATGTCGATGAGGAGAAAGAGACGAGACGAGGGTACTAGGAACCAAGACCCGAGAAGATACTATTGGGATGCAGCCCAACCACTCTGTGAAAATGGAGAGCTGTCATTGGTCGATAATTATACTAACTGCATGTGGGGATTGGCTCAATTTGCCGTCAATGAAAACGTACTGCGTAAACTCTGACAAATTATGTTTCGGCTTTGGTCTTGTCAACAGAAAGGGCTTGGAAACACGCCTCGGTTTAGGTCAAACAAATGATTTAGGAACAGGATGTTAGCGAAAAGAAAGGTTCCTGAGGTGTTTGCGACAAATAATTATTTGCCTTGGATTCAAATGTAGTGTTATTTTTCCGCTTTGGAGTTTAACGATGATCACTGCGATGATGAAGCCACGGAGATGGAGAATGAGGGACAAGTATGGAGTGCCGCGGCCGAACCATTTATATCGAGACACCGCTAGTTAGCTAATGATACAACACCATGACTGGGAAAAAAAGAATGCTCTATATACAATTAAATGTATTAAGACACGCAGGTTATCATTACAAATATAATGATTTTCTTCTTAAGTTTGACGGTTGAAATACCCAACGACAGAAACAGCTTATTTCATTCTGTCCATCACATAGTAGGCTATGGGAGGTAAGTCAGCCAGTAGCAAGCTAAACCACGCAGCCCAATTTTACAGTGTTCCCCATTTACCCGAGCCTAGGGGTATTGGTACACAAAATAATTTGACACAATACATTGTAACCGAATCGCAGTGTAACAGATCAATGGAAATTTCGCGACCATTGGCTACTTACATGTTTACAAATCAGATAACGTTAACGAACTAGCGTGAGTTTACGTCATCACATATTGCTTGCTAATATTACTACGCCTCGCTATAGGTAGGCCTAGCTAGTAGCTATTTTGTTGTATGATCCGTTGAGGGGAAAACATGTTAAGTGTGCTGCAAGCGGTCTAACATGAATGTCATTTTCCGATACGGACAAAGTCAATTTGATTGCATTGTTCGTGTATTTTTGTCCCTTGTTGCAGTCCACCGAAGGGGGACGCAGTTTCTCAACATGGCACCAAGTGCCGATTTTCTGAAACAGCAGATCGGCTTAAGCTATAATTAATAGTCTTTGAAACGCTTATATTAGATATGATAGTTCGACGAGACACACTGGACTTTTGCATAGCTAAATATTTATATATCTAGGTGTCTCCTATGGTAAAATAAATTGGATTAACTGGCGTACGTTCAAGCTACAGAATACGGTGGAGTGCAGTGCCACACCATACCACAACACAACACCGATATTGGCCTCAACACAACCTGTCCGCTATTTCGTTATAGAAAGCATCTATTTGAAAATATGATGCGACGTGTAGCTCTTTACTTGCTCTTTGCTTTCAGCCTCTTTACGATGCTGCCTTGTAGAATCCTTATCAAGCAGCATTGTACAGGGCTATGACAGCACGGAGACTAACCCCACGTGTGATGTTGTCATTTATCAAACATAAGTGTTCAGTTGAGTAACGGCATGGAGACCAACACCCCTCTGTGTTGTCACAATTTGGAATAATTTAAATAATGCAATTATTGTAATAATATTTGATAAGCTACATGCTAGGTTTGAGTGATAAAAGGACAAGATTCATTAATTCATCATTGAATATTTTTGACATTAAGAACTTTTTGTACTTTTAATAAACTTTTTTCAATAGTTTTTCATAAGTAGATTGTTCTCATTATGTCATTTACAGTTGTTTGTGTTTTGTTTTAATATTTGCTATTTTGCTGTATTGAGTGGATGTACTTTTCTAATGTGTTTGTGCATATATTTTGTTTTGTTTTTTTCTCTGTAGTTTATTGGGGACGGGTGTTGGAAATTAGCCTTTGGCTATAAACACCGTAACTGTATGCATCTGATGCTTGTCCATGATAAATAAATACATTTAACGAAGCAGCCCTGTACAGAGCTATGCTGTATTGGAGCCACCCCCCTCTAAAAATGAGGTTTTACTAATTCCAATACAACAACATGTCTGTACTATCAACACTATAAAAAAGATACATGTAAAACTACCTGCTATAGCGGATTTAAATCTAGATAATCTAGCTATGGACTATCTGGGCTATAGTGGGTCATTTTTCTTCCTGCCTAAGAGCAGTTTCTTTACCAGCAGCAGCCTACTCTAATGCTGCAATCAGGTTAGGAGCCATGGTAAGAGTAAGGCCTAATCATCAGGCTTAAATATCAGGTTTGGGTTAGGATGGTTGGTGTTAGGCTAGTTGTTGCAGTCTTGATACAGTACTAAATAGGTATGGAGTAGAGTATAGGTTATAGCCTACTATGTTAGTGTGAAGTTTCATTTTTTTCAGTTTTAATATACAGTACTGGGCAAAAGTCTTAGGCCATTTATCTGAGCAGTGTAAGTGTTTATTTGGTCAAAAAAACAATATAACATTGATGAAAAACGAACTAACAAAAACTAATTGTGTTTTTAAAAGAAGGCCTCCCTTAGAATGCATAACTGAAGCAATTCGCTTTGGTAGACTGTTGTCATTTTTGTTAAATAGTCCTGTAAATTCTTACAGGATTTGCCATAACTCTTGACTTTTGGCTGATTTTAGTTTTTTCCCTGTCCAAGTAATCCCATACATCTTAAATTATGTTGAGGTCGGGGCTCTGAGGTGGCCAATTTAATACTGTGTGTTCCTCAAGGAAAATGCAATAAAATCATATTTTTTATTGTATTAAATATTTATTTGTATTTATTGTAATGTTATATAGTGTTTTTCCAAGCATATAAACACTGCCCAGATAAATAGCTTTAAACATAGCTTCAAACATTTTCTTGCATGGCCTAAGACTTTTGCACAGTACTGTATATATATTATTATTATTATTATTATTTATTTTTTTATTTTTTTTGATATATCCAAATTCAGAAATGAGGGACTGATGCAGCTAAAATTACAGGCATTCCCTAAAATATTTCAGGGGGGTGCAAAGAGAAGTTTCCACAGTGAGTGGTATAAGGCCCACCCATGGCTAGAGTATTTGCAGTCCTTTGCTCTTCCAAATGCCCCTAACTTCTGTAGGTGGGTACACTAATTGAAAGAAAGCCACATTTAAAGACAGTGGATTTTGTGTACATGCAAACTCAGAGAGCCTCATGTGTTTTAGGCTATAGACTATTTAGGTTAAGAGGCTGTAGTTTACATTGAGACATCATGGATGCTCTGTTCCAGAGTAATGGAATTAACCCCTTAATGTGACCTTGCCCTCTCTGCCACCCCATGTGTAAGATCCTGGAAATGCCAATGGGCCACCCCTTGTTTCGGGTTTATGTGCAGTGTGGTTTTATAAAATGCACTATTAGTATTGCCCTTAATGTGCTATGTCCTGTTCAATTGATATGTCAAGTAAGTTTATCCATATCGATGAAATATTGTGTGAATCAAAGTTGCCAAATTTTTCTTTCGTTTCGGTCAGGGTTTTGAGATTTTTTATTACAACATGTCTATGTACGTTCACAATAATCTTAGTTTTGGTTTAATGTTGTTTTAATAAAAATGCTTTGGTGATGGACTATTTTCAATCACAATTAAATGTATAACTTCTGAAATTAATGATAATAGGACTCATATTTTTAAATAGGAATGCTCGTTTGAAATCAGCAAGCAAACGCGCTTTCAGAGCAGATGAAGTCTGCATTGAATGAATTATGATCGAGTATTCCCGTTATACAAGTCTGAAAAACTCACCAGACGATGAAAGGGGTAGTGTTTCTCTGGAAAGCCTGCCCCTTTTATAAATCGTGCTGAGGTCCACGCGTCAAATCTTGAAGGAGTGCAAAAGGAGACGCGCCGAAAAGCTATTGGAACTCCATTCCGATTGCAGCTGGATCCCTGCTACACAGCTGGACGTCCTTATACAAACCCAGGGAGAGTCGCACGGTCCACACAATGCACCGCTAACTTACTTGAACTCGAGTAACCCGTCTGAAGAATTACGTGATACATGCACCGTTTCTATTTGATGTATTTCGATTTTTAAAACATCTTCCAGGAAAAATCCCCATCACGGAAAAAAATAGGTAAGTGCTTTGGTGAACAATTTACAGAAACTAGAACTTCAAGCGATTAAAGGTAGGAAAAACAATTACATTTAATGTAATGAATGATAAAACATTTGTCACCAAAACGCTAACTGATTGATGTCATACTGAAATGACAGAAGGCTATAAGGAATGGGACAAATTAGGTGTCTATCCCTAAATTGGTTCAAACTGTTTTATCCTCCATGCTAATGTGTACAGACGTCTACGTTGGGGAGTTTTAACATATGCTCGTATTATGTTATTAATTCCGCAAATCTTAATCACAATCTGGCGTGCCATCCATGTTTACCATGCTTTCTTAGGAAGTCGTAACCTCAAATTACTTTTTAATTAAGGACATCCCTAATGAATCACATTTAGGTCAGAACGTTCATTTTCATAAATATTCTCAGAAGTGATACTATTTATTTGAGCTTTATCATGTAGCGTATTTAATCGGTGTATTTGTATGAATTCAACTGCAAATTAAGAGTAATATTTTGCTTTCATTACTAATATGCTATTACTATCATGAACTTTTATGGCTAATTTTGATAGAAAGCCTATTGTACCTTTTGCGTTTCTGTTTTTATGTGCATTATTTAAACTTTAGAACATTGGGTCTTCTACTCGCATCGATTTGCGTTAGCAAGAGTCAACGCGCCTGAATCATGAGTCAACGCGCCTGAAAATTACGTACAGTTAACGTCCTCGATTGCTTCGATTTAACTGACGATATTTTCCACTAAGGTTCGAGGTGGAATTCCTGAACGAAAAATAAAAAAAGTTTAATCTGTCCAAGGAGGATTAAAAACCTCCTTTCTCTGCCACAAACACCAAAGTCGCATTCTCTCTGGACTGGTGAGTAGAGCCGAGTAAGAGAGACATGTCACACGTTTCTCTTTGTCAGACCCATTGTATTCTGCAAGCCTCTGTAATTTATTAAAGCAGGGGTGTCAAACTCATTCCCTCAAGGGCCGAGTGTATGTATGTAGGTTTTTTGTTGCAACCAATGCATTACACAGGTAGTTCTCCTTGGTTAAAGTACTGAGGTATTTCGTGAAATCACCTGGGGCCTGTCTCATGCAGGAAGTTCAACATAGTCAGGGTATCTTTGCGATAGCTGGCTACACAAAGCCTAACAAAGGCAATTACGTCTCAACTGTCTTACGACGGCGGTTATCAACTCGCTCTGTCAACCCTGGTTTTTCCGACCGAGCTATGAGAACGTACACCCAAAAGGGGCGGTGTTTGTAACACAGCCAATTGCATGCAACATGAACAGATCCAGAGCACTGTTTCACCAAGCAGGATAGGTGCGCTTAGCGAGCTGACTTTGGTCTTAATGCTGGGATTTTGGTCTGTGGCTCACCCAGGGCTGCGATGATGGGACTGTGGGTACAATCTATTGTACGAATCACTCTCGGGAATCCTATGAGAAAATTACACCGCACTTAATATGCAACAGTATATTTTATTTAATTATTGATAACTATATACACTACCGATGAAAAGTTTTAGAACACCCCCATTTTTCCAGTTTTTACTGAAATTTAAGCAGTTCAAGTATAGTGAATAACCTTAAATAACATTTTTTTAAAGTTTTTGGTAAACTAAACTTTAAAAAAAATCTCTGGCAGTTTACTGCTTACCTTTGTACCATTTCAGGTTATTCACTGGACTTGAACTGCTTAAATTGCGTAAAAACTGTAAAATGGGGGTGTATATATAACAATGTGAATTGTATGTTTGCTCAGGTTCTCCGCATCACCAACGGAATACGTATGTACCGGTGGTTAGAAAATGCAGGGCAATACAGTTTGCTGCGGAGTGATTGCATGGCTTTGATGAGTAGCATTTGTGACATGCGGCTCTAGAAGCTTGCAAAGAAACAATATTCCCTCTGCGGAGAATCTGTATCTGATATAAAAAAATCAGATTACGCAATTCTCTAGGATTGGTGAGGCCATTTTCTAGAGAGCTGATTGGTGAGGGGGCAGCCTTTTTATAGGATTGGATCCGTTAGCCTGAACTTAACCTAGTCCGGAGCAGGTTAGGTTCGCGGCATAAGTTACCATGGCGATGCAACCCGGTTAAAAGCGTGCCACAGCTGTGAGACCGAAAACCTAGGGTTAAGCCCAAAGTTAGCTCGCTAACCCACTAATCCTGCTTCGTGAGGAAGTTATAAATTAGCTACGGTAACCATTTTAGCGAGCTAACTAACTTAACTAGCTAGACACGGGGCTCAAGATAGCAAACCAGAGTATTAAACATTGTGAATACCCTAAACCCCCCATTTCAAACCACCTGTTGTTGTGTATCAACTGTGTTACATGTGTGCTAGTTAGCTAACTTAGTTACTTCATCAGCACATGATCAATAAGGTAATATTAGCTAGTAGCTAGCTAGCTAAATTAACACAATTTGTTTCTGTTGGTCCAGCTAACATGAAAAGAAAAGCTGACATAAGAACCTTCTTCAAAAGTCAGGGGCAGAAAAGTAAGTTGAAATTTTCCGGCCAGGTACAGACAATGAAATAGCATATATTTAACCCATAGCCTATATATTTATCCCTAACCTCAAAGTGTATTTTCAATTTTGTCAGTATGATTTCAATTTTGCAATATGATAGGAACTCAGTACTTTACAATGTGTGCCCATGTTCACATTAAACCCATGATCTGTGATATTAATAAATGAATGCATGCAATTTTCACAAATGTAGGAAGATGAGGTATCAGCACAGCTCAGTGCAGACTCAGTGGCAGGACAGGAAATAGTTTCCACTGGCTCCTTCTTGTTGGTCTTAAGCTACACCTCAGGGTAATACAGATACAGTTATGAGCGTGAGTCACAAACCCTTATTGAGCTGTGATGCCACATAAATAGATTAAATAAAATAGTGTTTACTAAAGACAAAATATGTACACCTTTTATTATGCCTTTAATGTATTCCATCTGATGATGTGGCAGGCTCTGTTACCCGATTTGCCTAATCTGATTTTTTTGACAATCAGCTCAGTTAGCATTCTTTCAGCAGAAATCACTAGGATGGTCTAGATCTAAGTCTTATCATGTACATTTTTACATTTTTTCTAGGGGAGAACCCCCAGACCTCCCCCTTTTTTTGGGATAATCCCCCCCAATGTTCAACACAAAGTAATGCCCCTGTCTGTTGAAATGCATTGGTTGCAATAAAAACCTGCATAGACTTGGCCCTCAAAGGAAAGTTGACATGTTATCCCAAATGTATCACTCTCTCTCTCACACACATACCCACTACCTCGTAAGTCTTTCTGGGTAAGATGAATACCAAAAGTAGGGCAATTAGGTACAGACAAAGTCTTTCATAACTGTCTTCTACATCTACATCAGGAACATGAGTTTATCCTGGCATCCCTGGAGTGCAAGCTGTGTCGACGGCTTTAGAATTACTACTTGGAAAAACATTGATCTTCTATTTTCTGTTACAATATGTGATAGCCTCTCATTCTTTTTCTCAGCAAGGTCAAAACTGTTAAGGCAATCATTGGGACTTTGGCGCTCGTTACTGGCCTCAAAGTGTATGTGATGACATTCCCAAAGTAAAGTGAAAGGATCTGGCTGTCTTGTGTGCTTCTTGGCCGACTGGTTTTGCTTTTGCATCGAAAAATAGCAAAGACAAACAAATGCACCCTAATAATATAAAGAGTTGCTAAATAAAATATAATGTGTCAAATTATATTTGCACTATATATGCACTATATATCGTACTATATGTTTGAACAAAACATATTATAATTTGACTCACCTTAATGCTGCATGACACTGATATCAAATGCAAAGATGGTAAACTTTCAGTTAACATTTTTAAGTGTATGCATCACAGGGCAGCACTCTCTAGTGCCAGTTATGAGCACTGTGCCAACCAACCCTGGCCTCCCCTTCAGTTATTGTTTTGACCTGGTAGAACTGCACATCCATTTGCCGTTTGTAAGCCTCTGTTCATTTTTAGGTTATTGTGCTCCACCACATTGCTCTGAGGAATCCAGTGATGAATCTGAAACCTTTTCATATGAGTTATTCTCTGCTCCTCCAGTCTTCAGTAATTTAATCTCCAGTGCAGACTAGTTTAAGGGGGGAATGGAATTTATTATCTTTGGATCATTGCTGCTGCATAACAAGTAGTACCATAGTAGACTGATCCCCATGGTGGGAAAAATAAAACTTTTCAATTTTTGAGCATACAATATAGCTCAACATATTGTTTATTTTATACAGCCTTCTTTGCTCATCTTTATGAGGGGTGTGAATAATTTTGAAGACTACTATATATGCTCTAAACATCTGGATATCATACAAGATATCACTGGCACATATTTTCCTGTGTGATCCTGGCAGAATACATCCCACCAATGGTCCCCAATCATTATACAGTATCACTACACTACACTACACTACACGACCCTACTCTACACTACATTACACTACACTAAAGCACATTACACTACACTACTCTACACTATACTATATTACATTACTGTACACTACACTACTCTGCACTACAGTACAGTACACTCCACTAAACTAAACTACACTACACTACACTACAATACAATACACTACACTACACTACACTACACTACACTACACTACACTACACTACACTACACTACTAGGCAAGGTCGGTAGAGAAAGGGGTTATAGGTTATTGACAATGACCTGCCTTGGTGGACAGATTATGTTTAGTAAATCCAAAGGGGAATGAAACTAAACACAATGACAGTACTATGCACACATATATTTTACTTTTCAAGCCTCTCCTTTTCCAACAATCAAAAAATTATGAAAATTACACAGGTGGCATCCAAAACAATTGGACTACCTACACTTAATTGTAAGCAGTATGGCAAAAGGGTGTAGGGCAAAAGGCCAAAACCATAGCTTTTGACCCAAACCACCGATTAAATTATTGTTTTGTCAAATTGCCTTCTGGATTTAGGTATAGGTGCCTATGCTGCATGTGTCTAAAATGTTAGCTTTATTAGTTACTCTGGTTAACACTGCATCATATAAAATGACAGTGACTGTTGCCACCATACTGAAAAAGCTGTATTACCCTCAGTTATCTGTAGAATTCACAATGGAATAGCAGACCTCTTGTTTGATGGGTGCATATTGACGTCTGTTCAATGTATCATTTATATATAATAATCATTCATTCATTATCTAACCTGCTTATTCCTGGTCAGGGTTGCCATTTTGTAGGCTATCCCAAATAGCATGCATTGGATTTGCCTATCCCAGCATGCATTGGGCATACCGAAAGGCAGGGATACATCCTGGGCAGGTTGCCAATCCATTGCAGGGCACAAATACAAAAGGTAGCCATTCCCATTTATTTACACACACTCATACCTTTAAACCTGGAATTTAGACTCTCCAATTAGCCTGAAGGTGCATGTCTTTGGACTGTGGGAATAGAGGAAACCCTGGAGGGTACCATGCATTGGAGCCTATCCCAGCATGAGGAAACCCACACGGATACAGGAAAACATAAATTCCTTTGGACAGGAAACAGAAAGGCCCCACGGATACAGGGAAAACATAAATTCGAACCCAGGATCCTCGTGCTGTGCAGCGACAGTGCTATCCACTGCACCACCCACGCCCATAATAATAATCATGGAATATATTATTACATACAATATTTAGTTATATACAACTATACTGTATATAATGATATCAAAATCTAACCTTGGGCATTAAGGTATTTAGGTGTTATAAATTACCTCCCATTTGTGGATTATAATCCTTGCTGAAACCATACAGAACTAAATTGATACAACAGATAATCCTGTGGTAATATTTTACCACAGAATACAACCCGGGTCATGAGCAATGTTCGATTGAGACTTTACAATAAGAGTATATTTAAAGCATATCAAATGATGGCTGTATGAGGCTTTTAGTTTAACATTTAGAAATGTTTTGATACCCGAGGCTGTAAAAAAAAAAAAGAAGCGGGCTGTGGTCTCAGATGACTCTTGTTTTGAATAAATGTTTTTTGTTATGGAAAAAGTAGCCGTTTGCCAGACAACTGGATTACATTTAAATAATTGAATGGATTCCATATGGAGCTATACTCAAAGGCAGTGGTGGGCCGTCAGGGCCTGCAAGGCCTTCTCTGCTGGCCTAAAAAATATCTGAATCACAGACTGATGTTAATTATATTTTGTCCATATTTTGTCCATGCTTTAATATGAAAATACACGTCTGGATGCAGCGCAACCAGGGGAACAGCTATGAAAGGAAGCGAACAGACAATTTGGAATTATTTAATAAGTATTCATGGACAAAATATAATTAACATCAGTCTGTGATTCAGACATTTGAGCGGACATTTTCAGCCCTAAAGCGAATTAAAACTTATGCCAGAAATACGACAGGGCAGGCTCGACTTTCAGCATTAGCTTCGATGGCGATAGAAAAGGACTTCTTGATGGAACTGAAACACGGATAATCTGTACGACGGAGTAATTTAACTCTTTTTGAGGAAAGAAAGGAGGATGGATTTTGTGTACAAATAATAAGGATTTTTGGTGAGTAAAATGTTGCTATTTTCCTAAATAATATTGCAATTTTATGAGGTTATTATTATTGATGCTTTTTTATGTGTGTCGCAGCTGTCGCACCCCGGGTTTGTTTCTTCAGTAAAGGCATTTATTCTGGATACACGAGTTATCTATCTGCGATGCAACGGCAACGGGTGTCTATTCGGTTTGTTTTTGCACTTTGTTTATTTATCTTTCTTCAGTCATGTTTCATGAGAGAGAATGACAGCGATAGAGACGAGAGAGAATGACAGCGATAGTTAGAAGCGTGAGATAATTAGTGATTAGTAGTGTTAGTAACTTAATCTAAATCCCTAATGTTAGTAGATTAGTTGGTTAGTACTATATACATCTAACTAATATATACAAAGTGTAATTAGAAAGTAAGAAGGAAGTAAAACGAGATTAGAAACAAAGACGGAAAAACCGAAACAGAATTTCCCGAAGTGCATTACAGAACGAGAATGAAACATGACTGAAGAAAGATAAATAAACAAAGTGCAAAAACAAACCGAACAGACCCTCAAAACATAACAATAAGATGGCTTTTGTAGCCATAAAATAGTTATTGAGGGGTGGATTGATTCAGACGGAGCACTACTGAAGGCCTAGGTGTGAAATGCACGGCCAGCCACTGCTCAAAGGTGATAAACAACCCTTTGTTGTAATTAGATAGTATGACTACAGATATTCCACAAAGACCATTACAACATATGTTTCCCAGCTTCCTTTGAGTAAATATAACCCATTTTCACTGTATTACTGGAACCAGGCTGGCTTGCTTACACCTCGTTTCCACTGTAGAGCTATAAACAGTGGACAAAGAGAGGAAACCAGGACAAAATCATTGTACCCCTTTTACGCTGTATGTGTGGAACCAGGCCAACTCATTGCACACCCTTTTCACTATAGAGCTGGAATCAGGCTGGCTCACACACAAGCTAACCAATGGATACTGACCATATTTAGCATTGGACTGTACACCTGATAGCCTCTGTTGTTCCTCTACAGTATAAGCATACATTATTTATCACCCCAGCAGCTTGCACCTGTGTGAAATTTATTTGGTTCCACTTACAATCAAGCTTGAGTTTTCAGTCTGGGGTTTTATGCCAAGCTGTCTCTGAGCTCAGCTATGACATTTTAATGTGTGTTCTGACAAGCATTAGGAGATTAGCGTTATTGTTCATATCTAGGGAGGAAGTAGCTCAGATATAGGTTATCATGGATTATTCATGTTAAACAGCAGCTTGTCTCACTTCTTCATTGAGATTCTTGTTCTTCCCAGTCTTTCTTAGCTGCTAATGTTCCCCTGGCATCAAGTCATGTGTGTGATTCCACCTCTCTGGCATGGTGGGACAGGGGTGTAAATTAAATCCACCAATCTGTTGGCAGTGTCCTGCCAATGTGACAGTGTGAAGGGGAATTTCCACCAATACTTCACCTGCTCTGCTCCACTTTCCGGCACTCATTTCCAGCTCACACATTACGTTCTCACAACGTTTCTGTGACATTGCACTGTAAATGTGTTAATTGGACAGCAGGTCATCATATTGGCCACACATATTGCCTCATTTGTCCCATTTTTATTTTTTATACCAGAGCCAAACTGTCTGTCAAACGCACATTGTTGTGTGAATAACACGCATCAGTGAAAAGCTTTTACATTTATATTCATCATGGTCTCAATGTATCCTTATCCAGTCTCTTATTCTTTGCAAAATGATGGATAAGAATTATGTTTTGAGGGCTGCTGGGTGGCTCATCCTGTTAAGGTACTGTTATAGTGTGGGCTTCCAGTGCCAGCTGTGACTGGCAGCCTCGCAGGGTGGCACATAATTAGCCATAGTGTCACCCGGGATGGGAAGGATTTCAGTTGGCGGCATGTCTGTTTCATTGCGCACCTTAAATCCTCTCTGGTCACACGCACCCACAGGTTGCTTGCACAAGCTACACATGAATTGTCCTCCTCACACTCAATGTCTTGTGAAAAGTCATGTCTTGTGAGACAAGTTGCTGTTTAACAATAATAATCCATGATAATCTATATTTGAGCTATATCTGCATTGTGGTCATTTTCAAAGATATTCTACACAATTCCTCAGCAAGTGTTTTTTTTTAATGTATGTTTAGCATGAAGTAGGAACTGTACAAAGGTCTGGGTATGAGTATTTTGCCAGGTCATCTCATGAGAGAATCCTCACATCAGTTCCCAGGTCATCTCATGAGAGAATTCTCACATCAGTTTGTGTTTGTGTTGTGAGCTGGTGTTACCATCCCTTGAATGCCAATCTCTCTCTGCCCACAAATGCAATCAGTGGATGTTTTCCTTTCAAAATGCACTGGCAAAAAAATAATTATCTATAATAAGTTGTAGCTGATATTTAAGAAATGTCTGATCTGCATATTTTAGCTCTACTGTCCAGAAAGATTGAAGTTTGAAGTTAGTCCTGACCTCATCCAAACAGAGTGAAACAAACCTATAATTCAGCCAAACTAGTTTAACCTTATCTTTTAAATGAACAAATTGAGGCAGTATTCCTTTCACTGTTACATACACAACCTGTTTTTAAGGTTGAAATTAACTGAAATTAATCTTGAAATTAACAGAAAAATGGAAGTTCACCTGCTTGTCACCAAAGCCTAGATGTTGTCTGTCCACTGCCTCTTGTCTTCTAGCATTGTGCATACTCACTGGCTTGGAAATGAAAAGTTCAGCATGGTGGCAGCGGTGGGATGTGGCAGTGGTGATATATGTGGGCATGTGGCTGCCTGCCTGCCTGAGCCAGACCACACCCTCCCCCCAGCACCAGAGTGAGAAGCTGAAGTTCCGGCTAGCGGGCTACCCCCGCAAGCACAACGAGGGCCGTGTGGAGATCTTCTACAAGGGCGAGTGGGGCACCATCTGCGATGATGACTTTTCCTTGGAGAATGCACGTGTTCTCTGCCGCCAGATGGGCTTTGTTACTGCCACAGGGTGGACACATAGTGCCAAGTATGGCCCAGGGACAGGTGAGCAGCTGAATGGCGTAGGAATGGGTTGCTGGATGGTGTCAGCAAAGGGAAGCTGGGTGTTATAGGCCGAGAGATGCTGGGAGGTGTAGGCCGAAGGATGCCGAGAAGTGTAGGCAAGGGAAGCTTGGAGGTGTAAGCAGAGGAAAGTTGGGTGTTGTAGACTAAGGGATGCTGAGAAGTGTAGGCTGAGGGATACTGGTAGGTGTAGGCGAGGGATGCTGGGAGGTGCAGGCAGAGGGAAGCTTGGAGGTGTAGGCAGAGGAAAGCTGGGTGTTGGAGGCTAAGAGATGCTGGAAGGTATAGAGAGAGGGGATGCTGGGAGGGAAAGAGAGAGGGGATGCTGGGAGGTGTAGAGAGAAAGGATGCTGGGAGGTATAGAGGGAGAGGATGCTGGGAGGTGTAGGCAGAGGAGAGCTGGGTGTTGTAAGCCGAGGGATGCTGGGAGGTATAGAGAGAGGGGATACTAGGAGGCACAGGGGAAAAAAAGGAGTGCCACCATTGTGCAGAGATGTGGACTCGAGTCACTGTTTTGATGACTTGGGACTTGCTTGAGACTTGGACCAAATTACTTAAGACTTAATTGTGACTTGGATAAGAGGGACTTGGTCCCATGTCTGTAATTGTGTGTAGATAAAGCACAAAACTTTAAGAAGAATAGGAAGTTCAAGCAGCCTTGAAGACAAAAAGGCACAATAGTAGGTACATTCAGACTTTATTGAATGGTATATAAGTTCACTCTGACACCAGCTTTATCCCTGTATCCTCTCCAGGGAAGATCTGGCTCGATAATGTGCTGTGTAGTGGCAGTGAGAGGAGCATTGAGTTCTGCAGGTCTCGAGGGTGGGGCAACAGTGACTGCACCCACGATGAGGATGCCGGTGTCATATGCAAGGATGAGAGGCTGCCGGGCTTTGTGGACTCCAACATCATTGAGGTAAGAGCAGTAGAGTGCCAAATGGGGGGGGGGGGGTTTGGATGGATCTTGGTTCCTCAAGCAGCTCTTTGGTTGAACAGCCTATCCTGAGGAACTACAGCTTAGTGCGTATAGTTTTAGCTACATTTTTCATGCATGCATTTGTATAGATGGAAGTACTGTGTAGTGAGAAGGAGCATATGTGTGTTTGTTTTTTTGTATTATGTATTGCTGTATTAAACTATGAAAAGATTTAACTCCTGAGTGGCACATCCAAAGAAGGCATTACAGTGCACAATACAGCAGTAGCCTGGATTAAATGCAGATTCCAGTGCCAAATCAAATCAAATCAAATTTATTTGTATAGCGCTTTTCACAATAGAATTGTCACAAAACGCTTAACAGAGGGGGAACCCAGGCCTAGACCCCCTCAAAAGCAAGCCTAAAGGCAACAGTGGCAAGGAAAAACTCCCTTGATAGGGAGAAACCTTGGGAGGTAAGGGGTGGGAGCCCATCCTCTTCTGGCCAGCACAGGGTATGTCCAAAAAAGACCATGTCATGGTCAGTCCAAGGTGGCTCAGGGCTGAAAGACTTTGCCCCTCCTGAGTTAGGTAGTCAGTGGGGGAGGGGGGGGCTAAACCACACGGAGAGGGTCCAGATCCAGGAACTGGGGTTGGCGTGGGGGTGAGGGTTGATGGGGGCAGCTCACACTTCTCGCAGGATGTGCCCCCGAGTCAGAGGCCGAGGCAGAGAAGAGAACATGCAGTCAGAAAAAAAAAGCAGTGCTATACCCAGTAGCATTATGTAAGAGCAGGGGAGCACAAGCATAGGAAATATACAGATAGCCCCAACAGGTGTAAGCTATGGCAGCATACCTATTAGGAGAGGGACAGAGAAAATACGCAGCCATGAGAGAGTTCCAAACCATCCACACCTGTTCAAGGATAACCAGCATAACAGTGGTGGTAACACATTGAGGAGGTGACAGTATGGAAAGTTTCTCACTCCATAAGACACTAGGGCACGGCCTTCTCCATCTCTCCACCTAGACTATGTTTAGCAGTAGGGTAGGCTGAAAATATATGTTTTTAATCTACACTTAAAAGTTGAAACTGTGTCCGAATCCCTAACATGCCTTGGTAAACTGTTCCACAACAGAGGAGCTCTAAAAGAGAAGGCTCTACCACCAGCTGTGCTTTTCAAAATTCTAGGGAGTAATAGATGGCCAGCTTCTTGTGAACGAAGCAGTCGTGTCGGCTTATAGGGGGCAATCATTTCGGTCAGATATAAAGGTGCAAGTCCGTTCACTGCTTTAAAAGTTAGCAACAGTTATTTAATAGGAAGCCAATTTAGTGATGCTAACACTGGAGTAATGTGCTCATACTTCTTGGATCTAGTCAAAATATGTGCCGCTGTATTCTGTACTTGTTGAAGACTCTTTAGAGAGCTACTAGAGGAGCCGGATAATAAGGCATTACAATAGTCTAGCCTCGATGCGACAAAAGCATGCATCAAGGTTTTTGCATCCTCTAATGACAGAATGTGCCGAATTTTAGCTATGTTTCTTAGGTGAAAGAAAGCTACTGGAAGTGTTTTTAATATGAGTGTCAAATGTAAGGTCCTGATCAATAATATAACCAAGGTTCTTAACCATAAGACTTGATGTAACTATGCAATCACCTGCATTTAACTGCAGATCCAACTTGTTCCTTAATTTTCTGGGGCCCAAAACCATCATCTCTGTTTTATCTGAATTTAAAAGCAGGACATTTACTGTCATCCAATTCTTTATATCAGAGATACAAGCCTCTAATTGAGTGAGTTTAAGTATTTCACCTGGTTTCATTGATATGTACAGCTGTGTATCATCTGCATAGCAATGGAAATTTACACCATGTTTACGAATAACATTACCCAGTGGTAGCAAGTATAATGAGAACAGTAATGGTCCCAGCACTGAGCCTTGTGGAATACCATATTTAACCTGAGAGTAGTCAGAGAACTCTTGATCTAATTGCACAAATTGAAACCTGTCTGATAAGTATGATTTAATCCATGAGAGTGCCTGTCCATGCAAACCAACCAGGTTTTCTAGCCTATGAAGGAGAATCTGGTGGTCAATAGTGTCAAAAGCAGCACTTATGTCAAGGAGCACTAGAATAAAAACACAACCAGTGTCCAATGCTAATAGTAAGTCATTTACAACTTTAATAAGTGCCATCTCAGTGCTATGGTTTGGTCTAAAACCTGATTGTAGTGTTTCATACAGATTTTTTTTTTTTGGCTTGGCCTCCTGCGCGGCCTGCGAGTGTGGCGCAGAGGAACAAACCGCAGACCATGTCATCCTGGATTGCCCGATTTATCGGGCACCCAATGGGATCCATGGTCTGTCGGCTTTGGATGACGACACGGTGACATGGCTGCTGGAGGTGTGCCCCGAAATATAGCCTGGGTGAACCCCCCCTAGGCTTGAGGTGGTAAAAGGATAGCCCCTTGGCCCCGAGCCTAGGGGAGCAGGAAAAGAATATACCCAAACGAAGAAGAAGATAGATTATTCGTTTTTAGGAAAGCAGTTAATTGTTGAGCTACAGATTTCTCTAACATTTTTGACAAAAAGGGAAGATTTGAAATGGGCCTATAGTTCTTCAGATTAACAGGATCAAGATTTAGTTTCTTTAGAAGAGGCTTGATTACTGCCACTTTTAAAGACCTAGGTACACAACCCAATAATAGCGATGTATTTATGATATCTAACATGGGCTGGCCTAGCACAGGCAAAAGCTCTTTAATAAGCTTTGTTGGTATGGGGTCTAGCAGACATGTAGATGATTTGGAGGACATAACTGTTGGAATACATATGACCCCCTTTTTGTGTGTCTTCCCCCCTGATGTGTCTAAAGACAATGGTTCCATTTGGTGCCCCAGTCCCCCCCCCATCTCCTGTCTTTGAAACCTCATCTTGTTTGAGTGTGAGATGTGACACACTCATTTACAATGTATAAAGCATGACCATTCTGTTTGCATCTTTGGTTATTTGTCAATCTGTACTTGAAGGGACAAACCCAGTATGTTCTCGACTCTATTAAAAATATACATTTTGAAACACGGAAACAAAGACTTCAGCCTGCATTAATTTTTCTACTAACAAAGGTACGAAGGAACAACTTTAACTCTTTTTAAAGGAAATTCCACATCAATAACCAGTTTACTAAATTTGTCCAGATCCAAGGGAGTGAAAAACTCAAGGGTCTCTACGTAACCCTGCTCCTGATAGCCCTGTGCTATCTTGGGAGTTGGAGTGCTAGATATTGGAGTCATTTTCATAATTTGTTCTCTGATTGTCTCAATCTTATCAGTAAACGAGTTCATGAAGTCATTGGAATTATAGTTAGAAGGATAACTGATGGAAACTGAAGATTGTTTTTTTGTCAGTTTAGCTACCGTGTTAAATAGAAATCTTGGGTTGTTTTTATTCTGGTCAATTAATTTTGAGAAGTACGATGACCTAGCTGTAATAAGGGCATGCTTGTACTCTATGAGGCTGTCCTTCCAAGCAGAGCGAAAGACCTCTAAATTGGTAGAGCGCCATCTGCATTCTAATTTCCTGGAAACTTGTTTAAGGGCACGGGTATGGTCAGTAAACCAGGGTGCAAGTTTCTTCGGACTGCATTTTTTCCTCTTGAGGGGTGCGACCGCATCAAGTGTATTCCGTAAAATGTGATTTAGCGCATCTGTTTGATGATCAATTGACAAAAAGCTATTTGGGTTCTGACTTGATACTAACGATTCGGGAAGTAAGTTTATACATTTTGAAGCCGTCAATGAATTTATAGAGCGGCTGGAATAGTATCTAGGTTCCAATTTAATAGGAATATTTACCTGAATTTCAAAAGTAATCAAAAAGTGATCCGATAGTACAGGATTATGGGGAGACACAATGATATTCTCGACATCGATACCATAGGACAAGACTAAATCTAAGGTATGGTTGTGGCGGTGGGTTGGTTCAGATATATTTTGAATAAAACCAAGAGTCAATAATAGCTGCAAAAGCCAGTCCTAAAGGGTCACTGTCATTATCGACATGTATGTTGAAATCTCCAACAATCACAACTTTATCTGCCATAGTTGCCAAGCTTGATAAAAACACTGCAAACTCAGAAAGAAAGACAGTATATGGTCCAGGTGGTCTATAAATAGTTACTAAGAGGAAGGATTGCACTGAGGTAACTATATCTTTTGACCGTCCTGTTAGATTTTGGTATTTTCCGTAAGCAACATGTTGGTTACAGTCTCAAGTAAAATCTGTATTCCCCCCACTATTCATCCTGTTTTCCACCTGGGTGTTAAGTACCCTTTTACAAGTGCGAGATCTCCCCCGACTCAGGTGCCGAGAGCCATTTGGAAAAGCAGCCCTGGGTGAATAGAAATGATCATGTCTGAAGAGTCATTGATCTGGCCGGGAAACAGGAACCAGGGAAGGAGGAAATTAAGCCTTCCTCCTGGCCAGACACCTTTTGTTTGAGACTGTATTTAACCTGTGACTTTTTTACATGATGGTGTGTTAGACTTGAGATCTTGATACCACCAGAAGCTACACTGCACGAATAAACTCTTGTCTTTCACCAACGGAACTGTTTTAAGACTCTTCTATTGCCTGAATGAAATTGCAAGTACCAGCAACGAACCAAGTTTTAATTGAGGAGAAACAAGCAATTCTTCAGTCCAGAAAGCATAGCAAGCGATTCAAAAGAGGAGAACTTGTCGAAAAAACTAATTTTGTCGAAAAAATCACAGCAACACCGCCCCCTCTACCGGACAGACGCGGCGCTAGGCAGCTGGCATAACCATCAGGAGACGCCTCATTGAGTGTACTGTATTCGTCAGGCCTAAGCCAGGTTTCAGTGAAACTAATCAGGTCAAAACTATGGTCCGTGATTAGTTCGTTCACAAGAACCGCCTTGGGGGAAAGTGATCTAACATTTAACAATCCACATTTAAGGTGCGTCTTATTACAGGCAACACTTACTGCAGGCTGAGAGGTTTTAATATAAATAAGATTATGTACATAAATGCCACGACAGCCAGTGTGCTTAGATAGCTGTTTACTTCTAAAACCATTTCCAAAACGAGGGACAGACACAGTCTCAATAGCTAAGCTAGTCACAGATTTTTGGAAGCTAGCAGACAGTAGTTTAGGACCAGAAGTCTGCTGCCTGGCTAGCGCTCTGAGAGGTCATACATTTTGCGAGTTTATACTACGGGAAAAATTTCTAGATAATAGAAGAGCGCCTCTCCAGTTCGGGTGGAGTTCGTCTCTTTTCAGTAAGCCAGGCTTTCCCCAAAAAGTGGGCCAATTGTTTATGAAGCCCAAGTCGTTGTCAGTATACCAGTTAGCCATCCAGCGATTTAGCGACGTGAGTCTACTGCTCCTACGGGCAGGGACAGGGCCAGAGATAATTAATTACCAACTGATTGTTCTGTCCCAATCCACCCATCCTCCTCATCGGACATCAGGTCAATAGTGACGCCCCTCCAGAAATCCATGTCATCTGGAACTAGTCCACTCTGCCTCGCTTCCAGCAGCTGTAAACACAATCAGTACAGACAATCAGTACTGCTCAATGCACTGTGTGTTGACACAAGACATCTACTAATGTAACAGAAAATGTATGTCACATTGACCAACAATATTATTCATTATTTATACCACTGTCTATACTGGTTATATCTTCTATAGTGTATTCATATTTGTACTACTGTAGTAAATCTTACCCTCTTTCTTCTCTGTCGACTGCGGGCTGCATTCTTCACGGCTTCTGCCTGAACTGCAAGGTCTGGTTGGCTGAACCGGAAGTTCCTGCGCACGGTCTCATAGTAGGTCTTACAGGCCGCTGGAAAACAATTGAATGAGTATGGTAGTCTATACATAAACAATGGAAATAGCCACACTAAAAGTACTTTTAAAAGTAAAAAACAAAAAAATCTGCACAGTACAGCAAACAGTAAAATACTTACATATAATGGCATCATTATCCACACTATGCAAATCCGGGCTTGCAGCTAGAGCTTCCACCAAATAAGAAGTGACTGCCTCATTGCGAGGCGAGCTCAGTCTGTGAAAACTAAATACAAATATATTATAGAACCTATGTATTTACATTTATACAGCAGAATGCATGTAGTCTTTTTTATTTTGTATCTTACCCTTGCTCTGGTTCGTAGCGCCTGCTATTTCCCTCAGAGTTGTGGAGATGACGCACTGCTTCCTATGAAATACAAGACTTAAAGTCACTTAATGAATCTCTCCAATTTACTAGTGGAGACAAAGAAAGTAGTAAAGAAATAATCTTTTTCAAGCAGTTTGTAGGCGTATTTAATCACTCTCTCAAATGATGTGTCATACATCGAAATCTATAAATAAAAGATATACTTATTTGAGTGTTGGTACATTGAAAATCAACTAAGTTCGCAGATAATCGTCGTCGAAGCTAGCTAGCCAGTTTACTGAAGCTGGTACAACAGTAGCAGCTGGAAGCTAGCTTAGTTGGCTAATCCCACTACAAATATCAAATTAAACAGTTTATAGGCACATTTAATCACTGCAAACATTATTTTACCGCAATTTTGGGATTCTGCGCCCGTCTTTTCCTCTTCATCTCCTCCACGGGTGTAATGTTACCGTTATGGGCTACCAAAGCTGCCACCGTTTTCTCCAAAATGCCTATTCTATTCTCCATCGACTCAAATCCTCTACTCACTTGTACACTCATGTCTTCCAAAGACTCTTTCATCTGGCGAGACAGGCCAGTCATAGCATGCAACAATCTCTTCTCTGTGTCGACGGGACTAGATGAAACTAGTCGATCATGAATCCGTGGTGTTGTAAGAGAGCCGCCTTCCTGGTCCAGCCATTGTGATAGATTGTAGAGAGAGAATTTTAAAAATGGCGCGCAATGTAAGTACTGTTGGTTTGGTCTAGGGGGAAAGGGCTCGACTGTGTGAATGACTCTAATTAGCATTGAATAGGTGGAGTTTCAATTCTTCCAAGGAAACAGACTAAAATCTAGCCCTGTATGTATCTATTTATTTGTAAAACAAGTTACTGACCCTCATTGGATTGTGTAAAAATAAATTGTTGAAATAAATTGTGCTGTTTTCTGTATCTTTTTTGATAACATTATTGACCATTGCTAGTGACATACAAGGTAATTCATCATAGCATACCAGGGCTCTACGTTAACTTTTTTTTCTAAGGAGTACCCCCCCCATGGGGCAAATGCGAGTGAAATACTCGCACCGTAGAGCCCTGCGATAGCCTACTTACATAACGCAAATCTATTCAAGCTACAATTTGAGTCTATAATTATACTAACAGAGATTTTCGTAAAATGTATACCATCAGCACATTGTGTGTGTGTGTGTGTGTGTGTGTGTGTGTGTGTGTGTGTGTGTGTGTGGGGCAGGGTGGGGGTGGTGGGGGTAAATTCCAGAGTCAGTGAGAGAGGCACGGGGAGGGGGGGTTGTTTGTGAGCCCACTACTGCCATGGAAAAAAAATCCTGATTTGCATTTGTATAGCTCACAGCATTTTCATTTACACGTGAAAGCCTCCCTAGACCTAGGGGCTGGGGCGGGGGGTCAACTGCAAGTTCCTCAGGCTTGACAAACTGCCGGAAATTGAAAATCCACATCAATTCCAAGCAGTTCCTAGTAGTTTTCTGTGCTGCCTACAAATTCCCGCGAACAGTCGTTTAACCTGCAATTCCACAGCAATTTCCAGTGCCGCTTACTGACTAAAATCTCACTTTTGGTGTAGTGACTAATACTAAACATATTGCACTCCAAGCAGGAAACAAGGGAGGAAGCCATAGAAAACCACGGGGTTGGAGTCCCTTAATTTACTAAATTCACGCAGATTCGACGATGGTTATGAATAAAATTAAAATTTTGCTGCTAATATATTTGATATTTTACGTGTAAAAGTTATTTTATGTGCAAAAGTTATTTCGAAAGTTATTTAGAAGTAGCAGTAGTAGAGAGTAAAAAGCGCGCGAGCGTTTTCAAACAACACGTGTAACAGGAAATGACGAAACAGGAAAATGCGATCAATTGATCCTGACGTCTCTACAAAATATTAGATTGAATAACCAAATGTGACCAGGGGCCCCGCAGAGGGAAGCATATTGACCATAGTATCCCCAGGGAAGGAGGGAGGATATCACTTGGGAAGATATTCCTCGGCTCTTCTCTATATAGCAGCTCCTCTAATCAATCAGGTGCTTGTGGTCTGCCCGTAGCTGCAGAGTCCTCCAGTACTGCAGAGGCAGTGGCTTAGCTGATGGACTGCATAGTCACAAATAAAGGATTAGCTGACCTCCTGAATTGACAGAGGATGTTTCAGTGGTGTACATCCACCTCCCATTTCTGCTAGGAACTGCCACACTTCCGAAAACTTGGACACCCAGACCATCCTGTAACAGTCCGACACATACTCTAGTGGATGAGCAAACCTTTCCAGTAGGGGTGCACCGATATATCGGAGGACTATTGTTACCGCCGATATTTGCCTTGTTGACTGCAATCGGCTTATCGGCCGATACAATTATATTTACGGATGGCAGTGGGCGATAATTATCCATCAGTTTGTGTTACGGCAATCTGGTATAAATGTTCAAACTTGAATAGAATGACAGCATCTTTTATTTACAGGCGAAACTGACCGAAACCATGCCTAATTTACTCCTTTGATAATGCTGCCATTAACTAGCTATCACGAGCACTCTGGCACTCCACACAGTCTTGCACAAGATGCACGATAGTGCTGGGCGACATGGCCAAAAATAATTTGCATGATGTTGACCAAATACTTTGATTTGAAAAAACTGAGTATATACAGATATTCGAGCACAACTTTAAGCCATAGACATAGACATCAATACGTTATTCTGCCCTCGCAACTGCGCTCTGAGCAGGGCTAGACAGATGGCTAACAATAACTTCAAAAAGTTGTTTTCTTCCAAAGAGTGTGGCTTTACTGAAGCATCTTGTTAGCTATCTGTCTAGCTCTGCTCAGAACACATTTGTGAGGGCAGAATACTAAAAGACCATATTTACTCTGAGACTCAAGAATGTTTGAGAACACGGTGTTGCATGCACACTGCAGGCTGCCGTTTGTACAGCAAGGCCTAAGAACAGAAAGGAAGAGCGCTTGCACAACAAACTTTTCAACTTTTCAAAAAGAACGAACTGAATGAACTATGGTAAGACTCGCATGCTTAACTTAAAAGACTACAATTCCCAAACACCTAAGAGTTACTCACGAATAGTGGGCAGCACATACATAGATACCTCATTCACACTGTTCAGATGTGTCTGCACAGCTGCCATATTGGGGCAGGCAAGATCCACGTCCAAACAAATGTGTGTGTATTGAGAGATGCAGACTTCCCCTGATAAGATCTACTGTAACTCGCTTAATTCTCAGCCAATTTTCGTGAAATTTTGCTTGTTATAAATGTGAGAAGTTTATCTTTTTATACCGATTTTTTTTTTTAATACTTTTATAACAACCCCACGCAACTAACCTTATGTAGGGACTAAACTCGGTTTGTCTTCTGCTGGCTGTGTTTTGTGTTGGTTGGAAAAAGGCCAAAACAAATGCAGGAACTATTCTCCTCTATGCAACAATGTTATTGCCTAACCGCAATCATCAACGTTTGTACATTTGCTGCGGTTGATCATTGAAACTACGATAACGGTGTAAAATGCGGTTATTGCCGTGCAGTGCTGTTTTTGTTGAGTGTCAAGTGTTGGCTGTGTGGGCCCATCGCAAGGTGTCAAAGAAAGACAACCAATTTGCTATTTGTAACAAATGCTCCAGTGAGATTTCAAGAGAATGCAACTCAAGCAAGAATTTTAATCCATCAAATCTGATCAGCCATTTACAAGTAAGACATGTAGCACAGTACAACAAGTATGTGAAAGATTGTTACAATAAAAGCTGTTCCATACATTTGTATGATTGAATTTGTGCTTATTTAAAGGTATAATGAAGGGCAGAATTATAGATTTTCTTGCCAGGGCACAAATAGGACAATAAATAAAAAATTATCGGTATCGGCCGATTGTGTTATTTGAATTATTGGTATCGGTATCAGTCCAGAATTTTCATATCGGTGGATGCAGGGGCGGCATCTCCAGAGATTGTGGTGTCCAACCGATTCCAGCCCTTGCAGGAAGAGGATCTGGCCCAGCCCTCTGTGAGCGGGAGCCCCAGGGCACCCTGGCGGCCATGCCACCCAGGAAAAGGGAGTTAATTGTAGTGGGGGATTCAATTATTAGAGGTGTAGACAGTATAGTCTGTTCGCGGGAAAAGGAATCTCGCATGGAATGTTGCCTGCCTGGTGCTCAGGTTGGAGATCTCCTGGAACACGTGGACAAGCTCCTGGCCAGAGCAGGGGTGGATCCAGTGGTCATGGTCCATGTTGGAACCAATGACATAGGTAAAGGTAGGTTTCTACCTAAAGGAGGTTCTGCAGGACAAATTTATAGAATTAGGAACAAAGTTAAGGGGCAGAACCTCCACGGTGGTCTTCTCTGAAATTCTGCCAGTACCACGTGCTAGCAAAGGCAAGCAGAATTGTATATGGAGGTTTAACACGTGGCTACAAACCTGGTGCAGGAAAGAGGGGTACAGGTTTATGGGGCACTGGGACTCCTTTTGGAACAGGGGTGACCTGTACAAGCGGGACGGGTTACACTTGAACCGGAGGGGTACAGATGCATTGGGCCAGCATATGCTTAGGGTAGCGGAGGAATATTTAAACTAGGGACTGGGGGGGCAAGGAGGGAAATTAGTAGTAGTATTATGGATAGGGAGGTACAGACTGCCCAGATGGAAGATACCAGGGCGGAGTATAATAAATCTGAGGATATCATTAATAAAGATTTATTTTATCATAATGTGAATAGAGGTGGTTCGGCACACTCAGGTGTGGAGGGGAAGGACAACGTATGTGTGAGTAAGGCTATGAAGCTCATGTGTTTAAATGCGAGAAGTATAAAAATAAATTTTTGGAACTGGAGACTGTCATGTTGAATGGGGGTTATGACATTGTTGGGATTGCAGACACATGGCTTGGCGCAGCGGATGGGGAGGAATATAATGTAGAGGGGTACAAATTGTTTAGGAAGGATAGAATTAATAAAAGAGGAGGGGGAGTGGCCCTTTATGTGAAAGACTATCTTAATGTGCAGGAAATTCCAGGTATAAACTCATTAGTTTCTTGTGAGGACATCTGGATTAGATTATTGGGAGATCGTGAGAAGGGCCTTAATATAGGAGTATGTTATAGACCTCCAGCTTCAGACAGTAACATAAATAGTACGCTCTTTGATAACAAAACAAATCTGTGCTGAAGGAGAGACGATAATAATGGGCGACTTCAATTACTCTATCAATTGGGAGATAGTGACAGGTCAGGGCAAATGTGAAGAGGAGTTTTTAGATATGGTCAATGACTGCTTTTTGGTACAGTCTGTTACTCAGCCTACGAGAGGGAAATCAATACTGGATCTGGTTTTGTGTAACAATCCTGATAGAATTTGCAGCACAGAAGTAGGAGAACCAATAGGGGCAAGTGACCACAGTGCAGTTATTTTTTATATTTTTTGGCAAGTTAAGACAGCCTCCTCTAACTCTCGAATTTTTAATTTTAGACGAGCTGACTTTAATAAAATGAGAGAGAATTTAAGTAATATAGATTGGGTAAAACTTCTAGATTGCAGAACTGTGAACGAAAAATGGACTATATTTAAAAGGGTTATTGTAGATGTACAGTGTAAATTCATCCCCAAAGTAAGGAAGAATAGGATGAAAAAACAGTCTCCGCAGTGGATGACTAAATCTTTACGGGTGATTTTGAGGCAAAAGAAACGACTGTACAGAGTATATAAAAAGGATAACTCAGAGAGAAACAAGTTAGATTATTGTAATATGCGGGCTAAGGCTAAAAAGGAAATAAGATCAGCTAAAAGGCGGTTTGAAATTAAAATTTCCCAAGATGCAAAAAGTAATCCTAAGAAGTTTTTTCAATATTGTAGTAGAAAAAGGAAAGTTAAGGATGAGGTTAAGTGCATTAAGAATAAGGAAGGAACTTTGGTCTATAACAATAAGGACATTGCAAACACACTAAACAGTTACTTTGTGGAGAGCTTTACTAGAGAAGAGGTTATAAATATGCCTAAATGTATAGACAAGGTACAGAATGTTTTGGAGGACTTTGAGATAAGGGATGTAGAAGTACTACAAAAACTACAAAAACTTAAGACAAATAAGGCAGCAGGCCCGGATGGCATATATCCCAGAGTACTCAAAGAACTTGGGGAAATTATATATAAACCATTGACAGATATTTTCAGTCAATCCATAATCACTGGAGAAATACCAGATGACTGGAAGCAGGGTAGTATAACTCCAATATATAAGAAGGGGGACCGTACTGACCCAGGGAACTATAGGCCTGTCAGTTTAACTTGCATCGCATGTAAAATGCTGGAATGTATTATTAGGGATAAGTTGGAATCATTCTTGAAAAATAATAGTATTTTACGGGAGAGCCAACATGGATTTCTCAAAGGGGGGTCATGCCTAACAAACCTCCTGGACTTTTTCGAAGAGGCTACAAAGTGTGTTGACCTGAACCAGGCTTATGATGTTATATATTTGGACTTTCAGAAAGCATTTGACAAGGTACCACATGAGAGGCTCATTGCTAAAATGAAATCATGAGGAATTGTAGGAGTAGTTTCACAGTGGGTTAAAAATTGGCTGCAAGGGCGAATACAAAGAGTAACAGTAGGTGGGGCCGAATCTGACCTCGGTGCTGTGGGCACTACATCTAGCCTGGACTTGAATAGCCCAAGCGTTTCTGCCTCTACTACCTGACCTGGCAAGCTGTTCCAGGCATTGACAACTCTCTGTGTAAAGAAAAACTTCCTAATATCTTTGCGGAATTTGCCTTTAACTAATTTCCACCTGTGGCCTCTTGTTCTGCTGACCCCACTTATCTTAAAAAATCTTTGCCATTTTACTTTGTTAATCCCTTTTAGGAATTTAAAAACCTCAATCAAATCCCCCCTAAGTCTCCGTTTGCTAAGTTTAAATAGATTGAGTGCCTTAAGTCTATCATCATAACTTTTACCTTTCATACCAGGTATCAGTTTAGTTGCCCTTCTTTGGACTTTTTCAAGAGCTTCTATATCTTTCTTGTAGTGCGGTGCCCAGAACTGCACACAGTATTCTAAGTGCGGTCTGACAAAGGCATTATATAACATTAATATAACCTCCTTTGATTTATACTCAATACTTTTTGCTATGTATCCCTGCATCCTGTTGGCTTTTTTCACTGCTGTAGCACACTGCTTTGATGCAGATAGGCTTTGATCAACTACAATTCCTAAGTCCTTTTCAAATTGAACACCTACTAACTTTTCTTCTCCCATAAAATACTCCTGTCTAATGTTTTTATTTCCCACATGCATAACTTTACATTTAGCAATATTGAACGTCATCTGCCATGTATCTGCCCATTTTTGGATTTTGTTTAAATGATCTTGGATTACTTTAGTCGATTCCAAAATGTTTGCCAAACCCCCAAGTTTAGTATCATCTGCAAATGTAACTATTTTGCTACTAATGTCCATATCAAGATCATTTATGTAAATAAGGAAGAGCAGAGGTCCCAGCACCGATCCCTGCGGGACACCACTGCCCACAGCACCGAGGTCAGATTCAGCCCCACCTACTGTTACTCTTTGTATTCGCCCTTGCAGCCAATTTTGAACCCACTGTGAAACTACTCCTGCAATTCCTACTGAATTCATTTTAGCAATGAGCCTCTCATGTGGTACCTTGTCAAATGCTTTCTGAAAGTCCAAATATATAATATCATAAGCCTGGTTCAGGTCAACACACTTTGTAGCCTCTTGGAAAAAGTCCAGGAGGTTTGTTAGGCATGACCTCCCTTTGAGAAATCCATGTTGGCTCTCCCTTAAAATACTAAAATACTTCCTCCTCCATGTTTGACAGTTTCGCCTGCTCAACGGCATACAAAAACCCTGTGTGATGAACTGAAGATTTTCAAATCTCCTTCTTCCAGTCTTCAGTAGTCCACTCACGGTGCTTCATGGCCCAGGCAAGCCTATTTTTCTTATTTTGCCATCTTAGCAATGGCTTTTTTTATGGCCACTCGACCTGTAAATCCTGCAGCTCGAAATTTTCTCTTCACAGTTGAAACTGAGACTTCCTTACTTCGACCAGTGTCCTCTCGACTCTCAGAAACGTGTCTTCTGATTTTGTTGTGGCTTTGGGTCTGCTAGACCTCTTCCTGTCAGTTTCCTCCAGCTTCTAAGTGCCTTTTGATGGTGTAGGAAACTGTACTCACTGACACCTTGGCCTTCTTTGCAATTTATCTAAAGGAAAGACCTACACTTTTAAGGGTTATAATGATCTGTCTGTCTTCCTTTGTTAATTGCCTTTTTTTCGCCATTATGATAGCAATATACTACTTCCTGCAGTGCAATATTGTCCAAATAATGCTTCCGAGGGTGTAGTAACACAGTCTATACCAACACTGCTTTTATACAGACAGAGGGTTTGTAAGTAATCAACAAAAGTTGGGACACCTGTAGGAATTGTTTGCATCAACTTTCAAGGCTTAATTTACTTCCATTGCTGCAGAACAGCTGTAAGTTGTTAACCCATTACTTGTTCCCTGAAAGGGGCCTTTTTTTATAAGTCTGAAATTTACATTCTTTTTCAGTTTTTGGTAACCTAAACTTTTTTTTTAAACCTCTGGCAGTTTACCGCTTACCTTTGTACCATTTCAGGTTCTAAAACTTTTGACCGGTAGTGTACATCCATAATCCATAAATGAATAATCAAATAAGACTTATCATAATTATTTAAGACTGATTAAATATAACCTGGTGTGATAAAACCACGCCTGCCCCCTACACAAGTTGGTTTTACTTTATGAAATTAGTGAATAGGCTACAGTACACTGCACAGTGTAGCAGATAATCACAGATGCTTTTAAAATTCTTGAACCAAAAGCTGTTCTCCCAATTGACCCTTCGCTAAACCACGCCCCCCTTAGTTATTGTTGCTATGTACGTCAAGCTTTCGGAGCCAGCATGGCGCTCCCACTGTCGCTAACTGCACTCCCTGGAGAAATATTGTCACATTTTTTGAAAATAGAAAAAGCGATTTCAGATAGAAGCAGACAGAAGGGTCTACAATATGCATTTGAAGGTTATATTCAAGATATCACACTAACTCAGCAACAAAATGACGTAAAAAAAATTAAGATAGAAGCGAAAGCCTACAGATCAGAGTAAAAGTGAACCACGGCGATTGAGACAGAGGACAACGACATTAAGGAGCAACACTGTTCCTGTAAAGCTGGGTAGGTCTCTATTCACTATTACAATCCATCCATCCATCCATCCATTATCTAAGCCGCTTATTCCTGGTCAGGGTCGCGGGGGGGGGCTGGAGCCTATCCCAGCATGCGTTCCGGGCGAGAGGCAGGAATACACCCTGGACAGGTCGCCAATCCATCGCAGGGCACACACACCATTCACTCACACACTCATACCTACGGGCAATTTAGACTCTCCAATTAGCCTAACGTGCATGTCTTTGGACTGTGGGAGGAAACCGGAGTACCCGGAGGAAACCCACGCGGACACGGGGAGAACATGCAAACTCCGCACAGAAAGGCCCCCGGCCTGGATTCGAACCCGAGACCTTCTTACTGTGAGGCGACAGTGCTATCCACTGCACCACCGTGCCGCCCAACTATTACAATCATTAAAAAGCAAAAGCAGTAGGCCTATATAACGTTACATTCAGTAGTAAGTTAGCTAGCATTAGCTAACTAACGTAACATTAGTCGCCTATAGTGTGCTGTAACGACATTACTCTGGTTAGCTCCACAGGTAGCTCCATACCCTGGACCTCTGTAAAGCAAAAAATATCAGCAGTGTGTCAGCCCAGTCCTCCACAAGATTTGGGTACTCGGGACTGGGCTTCCCATTGACAAAGTGCTGAAATAGTAATGAAAAAATAGTATTACATTTTGACATCAAGGTAACGTTACCCACTTGGTTTTCTAGAGCTTGACTGTAACATCTTAACGTTAGCAAGCTGTCTGGATCACGAATAACAAAGCTAACATTTAGTCTAACTTTACCAACGTTGCAACCTGGAGCTGTATATCCAGACCGTAGCCACGTTAGCTTAGCTGGCTAACACTTTTCAGGATTTGATTTAGGTTTTATAAAGGGAAAAAACGTATATCTCCTTCAAACCTCTCTGGGTAACGAGTGTCACTGTTACACGTGCCCCAGGCACAACGTTTAACCATAATTTGCTAAAAATCCGCAAAACCAGCTCGAAAATGAAGAACATTTCTAATTTTTGCGTGAAAGCCAATGGAAGGGAGCAAAACACTGTCGGATCCTCTGTCGGAGTATGTAAAACACGGCGCTGTGATTGGCCAGTTTGCGTTTTTGGGCGTGGTTTAGCGAAGGGTCAATTCCAAAACATTGAGCTTTTGATTTGGAGTGTTAACACTGTAAAACTTTACTTTATGTACATATAAAGGTGTATGTAAGAGTTTGATATTGGGAATTGATTAATCCTGACTAAATTGACAAAATCTGTAAACCTGGCCTCCCGGGTGGTGTAGCAGTAGAACGTCTGACGCTGCCCACTGTGACCGGGGTTCAATTCCACCAGGTCATGCCAGTTTCGGCTCTGGCAGGGAGTGGCACTAGGGGACAGCAATTGGCTGTCCGCCCCAGTGAGGGGGGGGGAAGCTGAAACGAGCTTGCTGTGTATAGGAGTGGCCCTGTGTGCATACCGGAGTCATGGTGACGGCTTGGCGGGTTTCGGCTTGGAAGAGGCGGCGCTCTGCCACATGTCACTGCCCATTTCAGGACTACTGCAGCGGGCTCTCAATATGAGGGAGGGGATAATTGACATGAAAAAGAGGGTATAATTGGCTACTAAATTGGGGGCGGGGAGCAGAAAGAGAAAATAGAAAGAAAAAGAATCGGTAAAACTGATCACACTGCCTAATTATAAAGCAGTGATGTAATCCATGTACAGTCCTGACCCACATTTCAGATCAGTTTTATTATTGTTATTGCATTTGTTTAGAAGCTAATGCAAAACAAAGTCTTATGTGTTGTTCTTGATTTTGCCATGTAAAATGTTTGCTTGTCTAATAGATTTGCTCCTTTCAGACCTCCTGGGGGCAGGGTGAAATTATTCAGGGGGTGTGCCCAAGCTATTATTGACAGGCTTCTCCTTCCGCTCAGATGCAGGTGGACGAGAACCGCTTGGAGAAGATTCGGCTGCAACCCCTCGCAGATAGAACTGCAAAGAGGATGCCCACAACAGAGGGCATTGTAGAGGTGAAGTACAAGGAGGGCTGGGCCCAGATCTGCGATGTGGGCTGGACACCCAAAAACTCCCGGGTCATCTGCGGCATGATGGGGTTCCCCCATGAGAGGAAATCTAACAAGAACCTGTTCAGGTGAGTGAATATAGCCAATGCATATCCAGGACTGCATTCCTCCCATCTTGTATGTTGAATTTGCTTTTTAAGTGCAGTGTAGTAGCCTACTGGTGTAGGGTCACTGCAGTTGAGTACAGTGCAGATTAGAAAAATAGTTTGGTTGGTATAAGTATTTCAGATGAGCAAGGTATCTGAATCTTGCGTGGCCCAAAAGCCAGAAGGAGCATTTTCCAGTCACTGGTAGTCATTGTTGTCTCACCGTGCTCTGTAAAGAGAAGTAGGCAGTGCATTAAAAACAGCCACACAGGTGCTGTTTATGCATCAGGCTCAGCCATAGGAATACAGTGGCTGTACCTAGGTTGATCATTGCCCAGCTCCTTTAGTGACTGTGGTGGCCAACTTGTATGTAAGTCCTGACTGTTTTCCATGGAACCTGTTATACTTTTCAAGAGTAGCATTGATTTTGTTCCCTGTTTTGTTTGAGGACAAACACCAGGCCTGTGTCACTGTGTCACAGAGCTTTGTTTGAAAAGAGGTACCTGTGCCTAAGATCCACTTAAACCCACTGACTATTTTACCTGTGCCTATGTGGAGCTTAAACTCACTGACTATTATACCTGTGCCTATGTGGAGTTTAAACCCACTGACTATTGTACCTGTGCCCATGTGGAGCTTAAGCCCACTGACTATTTCAGGGTTTTGGGGTGGGGTGTGACCTTGTGCCATATTGTATTGAGATGTGAGACAAGGGTTTTGAAACCCTGTAATTCAGTTTTAGATATTTAGAAGGCTATGTCGATACGCCATCTCCTTCCCTGCTGTAATTCTGCATGTTGAATGACTGTGGTATGATTTTAATTTCAACATATGTGAAAGTTGAGCAGTTTTTTTTGCAGTAGCTGACCTGGTCACCCACAGTCTGTAATAATGGTCTTAGAGTTTTCTCTTGTGTCCACTTGCAAACACAAATACGTTTCAGATAGGTTTTTTAAAGATGTTTTAAGTGTTTTAAGATTTAGTTTTTCATTAAGCTGTCTTGTTTTTCTTGGCCTGTAAAGGCCTGATTATTGAAAGCCCCTTGCCTTACAGTGTTGTTTCCTGTATCAGATAATCAGGGGAAGGCTAGTTCACACAGTCCTGAGGTTGAGGGTTTCTGGTAAAAATGTTCCAATCCAGTACATTCGATTCCTTTGTCTCTTCTTTTGGCAGCCATTCAGGTCCCCTCTTTTTCTTGGTAGCAGACAAGTCTAATTTGCTGCTAACCACATTTCACATTGGAAAAATAATTGTTTATGTCTGTCTGCAAATGTCCTAAATGTTTTTTGTTTTCCCAGTAAAACAAGGCATGCAACCATATTGATGTAGTCCTGCTTAATGTCAAATGTTTTTTGTTTTCCCAGTAAAACAAGGCATGCAACCATATTGATGTAGTCCTCTTCAGAATGAAAGTAATTATTTAGTAATATTGTTTAGTCTTTTATTGTAACCTGGAGAAAGTGCTGAAAGATAATTATTTGGAAACAAAGATATCTTTGATCACAGTTTTCTTATATATCAGACACAAGTTGTATTTTCCTACCTGACATGTTTCGACGGCAATACTTCCGTCTTCGTCAGAGCTGTCACTGGATGGTATGTGACGTGTCTTAACCAGCTGATGTTATTTATAGAGGCGTGGTCATCCTGTCAGATTTGACAGGACGACCACGCCCCCCGCTGTCATTTCGCCGTTTGAGAACGCTGCTCCAGGTGGTGGAAAGCATGTATGCCCCCTCGTCCCGGTTCATCGTCCTTTGCGCTCGCTTTCTAATTTCCACTGCCTCCATAATCCAGCGCTGATGTTTGTTGTCCTGGGTGCGGATGACTTTGGCCTTATTCCAGTCCATGATGTGATTCTCCCGTTTGCAGTGATCTGTGATTGCCGATTTGAGATTTTCTTGTAGTGCCCGTTCCTTTATAGCCCGTGTCTGTCTTGTTGCTGTCTCCTTCTCGCATTCCTTTTGGTGCTCTTTTTTGCGGGTGATGAATGACCGACCTGTTTCTCCTATGTATGATTTATTGCCGGACAAAATCAACCCGGACAACAAATGCAACATCATCTACGAAATACCATGTCAATCATGCAATAAATCATACATAGGAGAAACAGGTCGGTCATTCATCACCCGCAAAAAAAGAGCACCAAATCTGACAGGATGACCACGCCTCTATAAATAACATCAGCTGGTTAAGACACGTCACATACCATCCAGTGACAGCTCTGACGAAGACGGAAGTATTGCCGTCGAAACATGTCAGGTAGGAAAATACAACTTGTGTCTGATATATAAGAAAACTGTGATCTAAGTAAAACTATAGACACTATGAACTTAATTAAAATAAAACAAAGATATCTTTCTTTAAAATTTTGTTTCTGATTTTATCCCATTTTTCATCCCACAATTTAGTAGCCAATGACACCCTCTATTTTTCATGTCAACCACCCCCTGGTATTGTGAGTTCGTACTGCCATAGCCCTGAGACCGGCAGTGACAAAGGCAAAGTATTGTCTCCTCCAAGCTGGCACTCACCAAGCCGTCGACTGTAACTCTGGTACTCCAGAGCCTCCGACGCAGCATGTAGGCTTCCCTTCCCCTTCACTGGGGCAGACAGCCAATTGCCACCCCCTAATGGCACTCCCAGCCAGAGCCGACTCTGGCACAGCCGGTGGAATAGTGGCCAGTGTCGAACATTGTAACCGCTAGACCACCCGGGAGGCCCAAAACAAAGATATCTTGACACACATTATTAATGCGCTGATGGTGTATTTGAGGAAAAAAGCTGTCAAGAATGAGAACTCACACTGTGAAAAATTGCATATAATTGTTGAAACTTTCTTCTACGAGGTAACTTCATACTTGCAATGAGTTTTTAGGGCTATTGACTGGGTATGTATTCTGTACCTCTAAATAAACATTTTCCCTGGTATTTATTTTTGATCTGCAGTCCAGACTATTCTATAAGTAATAAGATTTGAAGCTGATTCATTCTGACTAATGATAGCAGGTGAAAAGAGTTTGTGGAATTTATGGAATTTATGGCACTTGGGGCAGATTTACTAAGGATAGTGCTAAGTACAGAGAGTTGTCAATGCCTGGAACAGCTTGCCAGGTAGGGTAGTAGAGGCACTTGGGATTTTCAAGTCTAGGTTAGATGCAGTACTAGATACTCTTTAGATTAAGACATGACAAGCCTAGATGGGCTGAACGGTCCGTTCTCGTCATTATGTATTCTTATGTTCTTAATTAGCATCAGGGATTCAAGGGATTGCTGCATATTTTCAATGTAGCAGGTATTTACTAATCCTAAGTATGTAAAGAATACAGCCACAACTTCTTAATTTGAATAGTGTCACCGCTTTATTTAAGCAACATTTTGAGTGTGTGAAGAAACTGTATATTTTTTATTTATTATAATTTTTTTTCTGATTTTAGCCCATTTTCTCCCAATTTGGTAGCCAATTAGACCCGCTATTTTACGTCAATCCCCCCCTAGTAATGTGAGTTCGCTGCCGTAGTCCTGCGACCGGTAGTGACGAATGCGAAGTGACGCCTCTTCCCAGACGTCACTCGCTGAGCCGTCGACCGTAACCCCGGTACTACAGGGCCACTCTTATATGCAGCGAATGTCACGTCGGCTTCCCTCCCCCCTCCCTGGGGCGGACAGCCAATCGCCGCCCCCTGGTGGCACTCCCGGCCAGAGCCGACACTTGGTGAGACGGAAGAAACTGTACGTTTCTGTAAGATAAATTTGTTTTCCTAACAGGAATTAGAGAAGACCAACAATCATTTGGCCAAATTACAACAGCGCAGTTTAATTACTCAAGTAAAACAGTACAAAACCTGTGAGACTCAATTTCTGACACACAGGTCAACATTGTTGATGTTTCATGTATTCTGCGACCTGACGTGTCTTTGTTCTCAGGACTCAGTACCCTGGCATATGTGGCTTGGAACATACCAGCTGTATTTGCCACTGTATGCTGAAAACCAGAGGACACAAAATGCAGCATGATGGAAAGTAGTTCAGTGGCATGGTTCAGTGTCTGGCTTTAGGTAATCCTTGAGCTCATTCAAAAAGGAGATGATGACCTTACAGAAATAACAGCTCTGTGTGAAGTGTTAAACGCCACCTGACAGAATTTTAAACATCACCACAGATTAAATCTATCAATACACATCCTCGATAGTAGTACGGTTCCTGTTTTATGACAATCCAACATATAAATATGGCCATTTATATGTCCTACTTTCATAGAACATTTGGGGTGTGTCAAGCAATTGTGAACATTCTATCAATATGAGTGGGTGGGAAATGAACTGAGTGAGTGCAGAGAATATTTCCCAGTATGGGCACCAACACTATGGCAGTGTATGCCTTACAGGTTTGCATCATATCTCTCATAATCAGTCTGACACAAACTCAGAATTGGGGTCTGATATTGATGCTGCTGCTGCCACTCTTCCATTATCAGATTCAGATAGCAATCACCTCACCAAATGAGACTGGAATACAAGCTAACTATTGTAGCTAGATAGGTAATGTGAAGTTCCAATTAACAAGCTTATTGGTTACCTATAGTGTTTTGATTTAGCACATTCCTGTCACTATTCAGAGCTGAAGAGAAGTTGACCATGCTGTTGTCAAACGAACAAGCTCGAAATAAAAAGCAGGATGTACTTTATATACACTACTGGTCAAAAGTTTTAGAACAGCCCCATTTTCCAGTTTTTACTGAAATTTAAGCAGTTCAAGTCCAGTGAATAACCTGAAATGGTACAAAAGGTAAGCGGTAAACTGCGAGAGGTTAAAATAAAAAGTTTAGGCAGTGAGTAGTTTCCTACACCATCAAAAGGCACATGGAAACTGGAGGAAACTCTGACAGACAGAGGTCTGGCAGACCCAAAGCCACAACAAAATCAGAAGACAAGTTTCTGAGAGTCAACAGCTTGCGTGATAGGCGGCTCAAAGGACAACAGCTTCAAGCACAGCTTAACTGGTCGAAGTAAGGAAGTCTCAGTTTCAACTGTGAAGAGAAGACTTTGAGCTGCATGTTTGACAGGTCGAGTGGCAGTAAGAAAGCCATTGCTAAGATGGCAAAATAAGAAAAAGAGGCTTCCCTGGGCCATGAAGCACCGCCAGTGGACTACTGAAGACTGGAAGAAGGTCTTATGGACCAATGAATCAAAATTTGAAATCTTGAATAAAAAAAAAAATGTATATTGTTTCTGATTTTATCCCATTTTCTCCCAATTTGGTAGCCAATTAGACCCGCTATTTTACGTAAATCCCCCCCTAGTAATGTGAGTTCGCTGCCGTAGTCCTGCGACTGGTAGTGACGAAGCGAAGTGACGCCTCTTCCGAGTCCGTCGACCGTAACCCGCTACAGGGCCACTCTTATATACAGCCAATCGCCGCCCCCTGGTGGCACTCCCGGCAAGAGCCAACACTTGGCGAGACGGGGAATTGAACCCCGGTCTCCGTGGCCAGCGTCGGACGTTGTAACCACTGGACCGAAATCTTGAAATTTTGAAAGGGTTTTGTAGGCCGTTGAGTAGGCAAAATCAATCAATCAATCAATCAATCTTTTTTTTTGTATAGCGCCATTTACAAACAGGTTGTCAAACAGCGCTTCACAATTGGCATTTTCCAGAGGGAATCAAAAAACCAGAAAACCATTGGAGCCAATGTGGGAGACTGGAAAATTATTCCCTGACCCCGTAAAAGGCGGTCGAGATGAACTCCTGGAAAATGGTGGGATACAGAGAAAAACAACACAAATAGTCCTTGAGGCTCATGAGGCTTAACAGACCACCGGAAGGGCATACTCTGGAAATGTTTTTGATGTGACTATCAAATGAGAGACCAGGATCTATAGTAACACCAAGGTCTTTTGCCACCAAACTTGCAGCAACAGAGCAACCATCCAGATTAAGAGATAAATCAGATAACCCTCTTCTGAGGTTTTTGGGCCCCAAGACCAACATCTCTGTTTTATCAGTATTCAACAATAGAAAATGATCTGACATCCAGTCTTTTATGTCTTTAAAACAGGCCTCCAACTGTTCGAATTGTCCTTCGCCAGGTTTCATTGATAGGTATAATTGTGTGTCATCTGCGTAGCAGTGAAAATGTACACCATGTTTACGAATGACATCACCAAGTGGCAACATGTAAAGGGAGAACAATAATGGCCCCAAAACAGAACCTTGAGGGACACCATATTCCACCTTGATGAGAGCAGAGGGCTCATCATTTAACCCCCTGAGGTTGACGGGAGCGCCGGCGCTCCCAGCAGCAATAAAAGTATATTACTATTTCTAACTTCGCGATATTTTATCATACACACGCGACAAAAACATTGACAGAAACCTTAGAATCACGACTTTCCGATTTGAGCACTGGCAAATCAAATGGGATTTTTTAAATTAGGTTAATTAGACCAAAAGTAAACCTTGCCTTTTACTCTCTTTTTTACCTGTTAGTAACATCCCCCTTCTATTGACATGGTAACTAGGTGCTAGTTTCGGGAGGTGTGTGGGGGGGGCGTGGGGCCATGTGTGAAAACGCCGGCGTAAACAACACAAACTGTCGACAATTTGAAGCAAGATTTTATACAGACATACAATTTTATTCAAGATGGAAAGATTTTCTGCGCTGCAGTGTTTGAGAGCATTGATGGAAAGCGACGAGGACAACAACTGACGAAGAGTAAGTAACTATATTTGATTTGCCATGTTATCAAATACTCGTATATATATATTCAATATATGAATTCCGCGTCTTGTGACTACATATTCCGCGTGTTGCAATGTAACAAATTTCAATAAGCACACAAGATCTATGGAAGAATACTTTTCAAACAGCCTAAAATGTTATAAAAAATCGTATGTAGCATGATCGGTTTCATGATCTCACGTCCTTGTAAAATCGATTCTTGTTTTTGTTTATTATTAGAGTGCTTCTGTTTAGTTAAATCCGTGTTTGGGATTACGTTTTGGATTTGCTGTTTAGCTAGCTTTGTTTGTTCAGCTAGCTTTGTTTGTTCCAGTTCGTTTATCATTTTGGTTTGTTTTGTGAGTTATTTGCGTGTCGCCTCCGACATTGTTTTGCCTACGTTTGTGGATAATAAAATAAGAGCCAAAATGGCTGCTGCCACAAGAAGCGCTTGTCGTGAAAGGAGAAATGGTAACTCAAATATTGCTTAGCCATTTCAAATCTAAATTGTGAGTTGTTGTTTTAACTCTAAAGTGAAAAAAATCACAAAAAAATTGTTGGAAGACACTTTTTTTCCTTGGGTCTCAGGAGGATATTATGTGCATTATTGTTAGGCTGTATGACTTGTAATATGTGGCATTCCCCTGTATATACTGTATAGTAGTTTGTGTGCTGTTTTCAATAAATCTTCCAAAATGAAAAAAGCATATATTCTTCTGCATGGCTCACTGACTTGCTTACTCTGATGGCCTTTGAGAGAGAGAGATGGCCCATCTGACAACTCTTAGAGGTGTGGACAATGAATAATGAATATTCAGGTATTTAGCATTTAGCCCTCCCACAGCCTGAAATAAATGTGACCAGTTCTGATAAAAACAGGTTTTTAGCTATTTAGATCTCAGATGTGCTAAACTGTTTTCACACCCTTACATAACCAAGACCTTGATGAACAAACGCACATTGGCAAAACAATTCGTCACTATAGTTTAGTGTGTGCTTTCACAACTTTTGTGACAGCAGAAAAATTTACTATTTTTAACTTGTGTGTTTGTAGATCTATTTACAAGCTGCATATGATACTGACCAAACTATTGATGGCATACAAATGTAGCTGTGATTGTCCTTCAAATAAAAATATCAAACACTTTGGAGTAAGTGTGTGTTAAGTTGATGAAATTGAGATAAATATCAGACCATGCCAAAATTACAAACCATCTCAAAGCTTAGCACGGACCTCAGAGGGTTAACTGCACAAATTGATACCTATCTGATAGGTAGGATTTAAACCAGGAGAGTGCCTGTCCACACAGTTCAACTAGGTTTTCAAGTCTGCTCAGAAGAGTTTGGTGGTCTATTGTGTCAAATGCAGCACTTAAGTCAAAAAGCACAAGAATAGAGACGCATCCATGGTGAGCTGATATCAGTAAGTCATTGACAACTTTAATAAGAGCAGTCTCAGTGCTATAGTGTTGCCTAAATCCTGACTGAAAAGTTTCATAGATGTAATTTGATGTCAGGAACGAGGTCAGTCTCTGAGCTACAGCTTTCTCTAGAATTTTTGAGAGAAAAGAAAGATTAGAAATTGGCCTGTAGTTACTGAGATTTTCTGGGTCGAGGTTTGGTTTCTTTAAAAGTGGCTTAATTACTGCCACTTTTTGAGAATTTGGCATATAGCCTGATGAAAGAGACAGATTAATAATGTCTAGCATGGATTGCCCCATAACAGGAAGAAGTTATTTAACAAGTTTTGTTGGGATTGGGTCTAATTGGCAAGTAGATGGTTTGGAGGACATAACCAATTTAGAAAATTCAGTCCACTCCAGAGCGCAAAAAAGAGTAGCCATAGAGTAGCCATAGGACCCCTGTCCTGGTAAGCCTGGGCTTTCTGATCAGTGTCCGCTACAGCAGAAGATGCCATTTTAGTAATTTCATCTCTAATTTTCTCAATCTTCTCAGAGAAAAAGTTAATGAAATCATTACTATTATAGGCTTAGCATTGGTTTCAGTCTGGTTCTTTGTCAGTTTGGCCACTGTATCAAAAATAAATCTAGGATTATTCTTATTATGCTCAATCAGATCAGACAAATAGGTTGACCTTGCGGAGGAGAGAGCATATTTGTACTGTACCAGACTGTCTTTCCAGGAAGAATAAAATACTTCTAATTTAGTGGATCGCCACTTACGTTCCAACTTGCGAGAAGCTTGTTTAAAAGCACGTGTGTGGTCAGTATACCATGGTGCTTCTTTTGGCTAGTTTTTTTCTTTTTGAGAGGTGCAACAACATCAAGAGTGTTGCGCAGGGTGTAATTTAGATTGTCCGTCAGCTGATCAATAAATTGTAGACTAGTGGGATCCTGATTAACAGTAAATGATTCTTGGAACAGGCTGACAAAGTTAGGTATCGTAGAGGAATTTAGGGAGCGACTAAATTAGAACACTGGTTTTGATCTAATAGCAGTGGTAGCATGAATTTCAAACGTAATAAGGAAATGGTCAGAGAGCACAGGATTATGAGGAGAGACAACTAGATTGCTAATGCTAATACCATAGGATAAAGCTAAGTCCAGTGTATGTTGATGACAATGAGTCGGCCCAGACACATTTTGGACAAAACCAACGGAGTCAAGAATAGAAGCAAAAGCCTTCACTAGAGAATCATTTCCATTATCAACATGAATATTAAAGTCGCCTATAATCACAACTTTATCTGCCATAACTGCTAGGTTTGATAAAAAGTCAGAAAACTCTGAGAGGAAAGCAGCATAGGGTCCAGGGGGTCTGTAGATAGTAGCTAGTATAAAAGATGAAGTAAATACAATCTATTATCTACATTAGTCTGTATGGAGCCCAGGGAAAGCACTTCAAATGAAGATAATATGTTTAAAGATTTCTTAGTAAGGCGTAGTCTAGTGTCAAAAATAACAGCCACACCACCACCTCTGCCTGACTGTCGAGGATTGTGACAACCAGAGTATCCAACTGGGGTAGATGCATTTAATGCTATGTACTCATCAGGTCTAAGCCAAGTCTCCGTCAAACTTAAAATGCCAAGTTTATAATCAGTGATCAGTTTGTTCACAAGGGCAGCTTTAGGAGCTAGTGATCTTATATTTAACAACCCAATTTTAAGGAGAGTTCTATCGAATTTAGGTTTAGCATTTGCATTACGATGGTTCGTGTTGATCCTTATCAGATTATTAGAAAAAATCCCACGGGAGGGTTTGAGTTTCAATAGACTACGGTTTTCTCTACGTGGAACAGACACAGTCTCAATTATGTGGGAACTGGGGTGGAAACTAGTCACGAGCTCAGGGAAACTTGCAGACAATTGTTTAAGACCGTCTGTCTGCTGCCTGGCTGTAGCTCTTGAATGTCAATTTCGCAGATTCAGACTATGGCCTATGTTATTAGATAAAAGAAGAGCACCCCTCCAGCTCGGGTGGAGTCCGTCTCTCTTCAGTAAACCAGGCTCTCCCCAAAATGTAGGCCAATTATTAACAAACCCTATGCTATTTGATGTACACCACTCAGTCAGCCAGCGATTTAGCGACGTTAATCTACTGTAGATTTCGTCACTTCTACGAGCTGGGAGGGGACCAGAGACTATTACTTCCCGACACATCTCGTTTGCTAATTTACACAACGAGACAAAATTGGGTTTAGTGATCTCCGATTGCCTCAACCGGACAAAAGGATGGTTCTTCAGTGTGTGACACCAACTGGAGCAGGAAGCGTGATGGTCTGGGGCTCTTTTGCTGGATCCAGAGTCGGCGACTTGCACAGAGTGACTGTTAACCCATGTTAACTCATTACTTGTTCCCTATAACTCTGAAATGTACATTATTTTTCAGTTTTTGGTAACCCAAACTTTTTTTTTAAACCTCAGTTTACCACTTACCTTTGTACTATTTCAGATTATTCACTGGACTTGAACTGCTTAAATTCAGTAAAAACTGGAAAATGGGGGTGTTCTAAAACTTTTGTGTACAGGAATTTATTGATTTAAGGCAACAGTCAGTACTAGCTAACTGCAGTCGTGTTTATATTATGATCATTGTTGTGTTTGTCAAAAATGGTAAATGCCAATGAGATATTGTAAACAGGAGTATATATTTAAATGGTAGAACTAGCTCAAGATTGGATTCATTTTTACTTTTTTGAGCAACTTTAGCTAGCTAGCTTTTATAGTGGTAGGGATGCTGTCATTGGCCAGCAGCTGGCGTTGTTTTTGATTTTTTAAAGCCAGCTGCTGGTCAATGACAGCATCCCTTCCACTATAAGAGGGGCTCATGCCCATGCAATCAGCCTTCTTAAAATTTCAGCAAATGGACGAGTTAGTCCTTAGTCCTAGCTGGACTAAGATGGACTGATGACAAGACAACTCTGGAGAACTTCAAATCAAATCAAATTTATTTGTATAGCGCTTTTCACAATTGAATTGTCACAAAACGCTTAACAGAGGGGGAACCCAGGCCTAGACCCCCCCAACAGCAAGCCTAAAGGCAACAGTGGCAACAAAAAACTCTCTTGGTAGGGAGAAACCTTGGGAGGAACCAGACTAAAAGGGGGGGAGCCCATCCTCTTCTCTCCTTCTTCGCCTCTGAAAAAGCACCCACCTGCAAGACACGAGACTGACTCGCCAGATTCCCCGCCATGGAAAGTTAGCGGACACAAGAAGTCTCTGACAGCCACACATCCTGTGTGCTTTGTCTGGGGGAGGAGCATCCACAGCTTGCACTTAGCATGATACGACTTGCAATGCTTGTTATGCTATACAGACAACTTTCCTCTACTGTTGCGTTGCCATTCCTTGTTCGGAGGCCTTGAAACCTGGGGTGATTACTTTCCCCACATCAACCATATCGCTGCTGGCCACAGCAACGAGAAGGCAGGTGCAGTGCACTGGGGAGGAAAGCCACCATCTTCCCTCCCCTCAGCACAAAGCCATGCACTTTCTGACAAATGTTCTGGTGAGGATGAGCATGTGGCTAATAATGAGGCTGCGCTCTCTCTTTGAGGCGGCAGCACCTCCGTGTTTGGTAGTACCAAAGAAACGACCATGGTGGAGTAGGCATCCGTTGCTCACCCTCTGTTGGAGGACTTCCCCGTCCTTATGGCAAAGGCATCGGCTGTGGCTAATCTCCCTCTGCCGACTAGCCTGTCCCGCTCCAGGCATGCTATGAACCAATCCTCCACTTGCTCTAGTGTGTATTGCTATTTTGAAAGGTCATGGGACTCTCCATACTCTGCCAAAGCCCCGTACATATTTTATGTGGGAAATAACATGTAAGACAGGAATATTTTATGAGCGGAAAATAATGAAATGTGTTCAATTTGAAAAAGAGTTAGGAGTTGTAGTTGATCGAAGTCTATCCGCATCTAAGCAGTGTGCTTTAGCAGTGGAAAAGGCCAACAAGATGCTGGGATATATTATATAGATGCAAAAAGTATTGAGCACAAATATGATTATATTGATGTTATATATAATGCCTTTGTCCGACCTCACTTAGAGTACTGTGTGCAGTTCTGGGCACCACACTACAAGAAAGCATATATAAATATATACATAATATATATATAACAGCAGGGCAACTAAATTGGTACCTGATATGAAATGTAAAAGTTATGAGGAAAGACGTAAGACGCTTAATCTATTTAAGTTTAGCAAACGGAGACTAAGGGGGGATTTGATTAATTAAAAGGGATTAACAAAGTGAACTACCAAAGATTTTTAAAAAATAAGTTTGGTTAGCAGAACAAGAGGACACAGGTGGAAATTAGTTTAGCCTTCCCCTGGCTATGGGCATGGCGATTTATATATATGTATACAATTAAATACATTTATATATATATATATATATATATATATATATATATATATATATAAATATATATAGTAGCGAGCGTGCGCAAGGTGATGTATCAAGAAAGAGACAGAGTCCAGTAGTAATGCAAAAATGACCCAGCGAGTAGCCACTTTATTAAAAGAAACAATAATTATCCGTGCTCCATACACCGCACAGCTACGGATAATATTGGTGGCAAGCATCCATGTTCCATACACCGCACAACTACAGATGATGCCCAAAAACCCTTGCTGATCCAAACGCGTCCTTAGAAGGACACATTTTACCATTAAACGCCTTCCGTAGATGTCGCAACAATCAGGAAGTAACAGTCAACTCACACTTGGTTGGATGAACACATTTGCCCTGGAACACGAGGGAACACGGTGCATTCATGATATAATATAATAATATATAACAATATAATATAATATTCATGTTAATGCACTAGCTAGCTAGTTAAATGATCAAACCAAACATTTAAACTATTATATTAACAATTTAAATTGAGAGTTCGTGAACTAGCATTCCACATCCATCTATCTGATAGCAAAAAAATCTGATTACATCATGCAAATGGATAGCTGTGTGGCATAGGATTATTGTATTAACTGATCATATTGCCAAATAATGACCATATAGTGAACATTAGCTAGCTAGCCGATTGATAGCTGGGTAGTATTTAACATTACCAGTAGTTTTGTCTAGTTTTCTTCTATATGTATAGTTAAGAAATGTGTAACCTTTGTCAGTTGACTCTTGAAAGGTCATAAAATGAGAGTGGGCAGGGAGAGAGGGATAGTGAAATACAGACAGAGTGGATATATAGAAGAATTGTATCATTTTAATTTAATTGAGTTAGGGGGAGAGAGGAGAGGGAGACCAATTAGAAGAGAGAGAAATACATAAATAGGGATGAGAACAGAAAGAGACAAAAATACATAAATTGGGGATGAAAAGAGAAATATAGATGGACGGACAGACATATGGCTGAGAGAGAGATGAGGAGAGAGAGAGAGAGTGATTATTACACATCATCCTTGGCTCCATCACTCACGTCTCTTATCAGTGACATGCGTCACATGACCGCACATTCAATGCAGCTTTTTCATGGACAAGACTGAGTCACTTTGTCAAACCACTAAACCACATTAAATGCTTATTCTCAGTTTTAGACTTTTTATAGAGATCAGATTTTTCAGCAATGTATGTCTTTACATACCCTGGTGGTTGTTAGACAAAACATAATTAGAACACTTAAATCAGATAAAACTCATATGGCAAATCCTAATGAAATATTTTCCTAGTGCTTTGCTACAGCACGTAAATTGTTAATGCGATAACAATGATGCTGCCATGTGGAAACAGTTCTATTGCACTCTGCTGTCACAATGAAGTATGACTGAAATATCAAACAGATGAAAGTTGAAAGAGCTGGATCATTGTGTGCTGCTGTTGTGGCCAGATGGCACTAGTTCTCCATTAAGCCTTTTTGAATCCCTATTTTAAGGCAGGAAGTTATATCATCATGCTAAAAAATTGGAGGAAAACGTTTTTTGTAGGGTAAAATGTGTAAGTAAAGGTGGAAAAAGTCTGATTTCATATGTTTTAATTTCAGGCTGTAAGGCAACAAAAGGTGACATAGGGTATTGACTTTATAGGGGCACTGTATATATGTATGTATGTATGTATGTATGTGTGCATGCGCACTGGTTTATGTTAAATACTAAACTTTCATGGCGGCACGGTGGTGCAGTGGATAGCACTGTCGCCTCACAGCAAGAAGGTCTCGGGTTCGAATCCAGGCCGGGGGCCTTTCTGTGCGGAGTTTGCATGTTCTCCCCGTGTCCGCGTGGGTTTCCTCCGGGTACTCCGGTTTCCTCCCACAGTCCAAAGACATGCACGTTAGGCTAATTGGAGAGTCTAAAATTGCCCGTAGGTATGAGTGTGTGAGTGAATGGTGTGTGTGCCCTGTGATGGATTGGCGACCTGTCCAGGGTGTATTCCTGCCTCTCGCCCGGAACGCATGCTGAGATAGGCTCCAGCACCCCCCCCGCGACCCTGACCAGGAATAAGCGGCTTAGACAATGGATGGATGGATGGATGGACTAAACTTTCATCACAATAAAATGTAGGCTACATGATTGTCCGGTGTATCATGGGGCAATGCCCTGAGCGACTGCAGAGGTTGGATATGATTGCAGGGAAGAGGAGGGACTTTATAACAAGCAATAATAACAAACAAAAAATAATGATTGCTGTTGATATTGCTGAGCTGTGGGATGGGGGATCATATCCTTATCTTATATCTGTAAAGGTTAGTGCTTTATTTAAAATGTGGTATTAGTCAAAATAACAGCGATAGAATTTTGAAATGACATTAATTGACACAGGAGAGATCATATTGTTCAGCAGGGTAACGGATATTACTTAATAAAATAATAACATAACGGATATATATTTTTAAGCGGGGCAACGTCTGTTGTTGCATTTGATGTGTCACGTTTGACGTGGGACAACAGGTCAAAATGCGGAACATCTGGTCACACTATGTGGAGCATCACAAGTTCATCAATGAAGCATAGTTAATATTGTTAATAAACACGTTTTAAAATATGTGGCTTTGATGAAAATGCACAAACTAAACTAAACTAATAGGCACCACACATCTTTTCCTCTCTCTCCTCCTGGACACCTATATCAGTGTCCTCCTGAGAAAAGTGCTTTTCTCAGTAGGGAACTGATACACATGCATGTTAGCTTAGTATTGCTACATGACCGTCCAATTACATACTCCATTTTATTGTAGTGAAAGCAAGTGTCATAATGTGCTCTTTGTAAGCCTTGGGGCTTGCTCTTCATTAGACATGATGAAATAGCCAGTTTTGCTATGGCAAATGTATTAAGGGGGAAAAGCTGATGATTTGATTGGCCATAATGAACCAAACCCTCACCACACCCACAGGTAATTTATTCTTCTTAAACCAACCTCTTTTATAACTCCACTGCAGGTGCGCTACTGCCTCTTGTCAAGAAAGTACCGGAATAGACAAGAACATGCCTTAATGACAATGCACCTCCATCCTGGATTAGCGCTACTGTCTGCACATTGCACTTTGACAATGAAACTAGAGCCCTTTAACTGTAAGGCAACTGAAGGAAGTACACATATGTAAACCATACCATTTCACTGGCCTGAGGCTTCTGTGTTTATCCTCTCCCAAAACTGAGCTATATTCCTGGAAGAAAAGGGGGCGTTTCTGTCCCCAAAAAATATTTATGGAACTGGATGAGGAAAGATCAGAACTTACCATGATGTCTACTCATCATTGCATAACTTGATACTGTTACAGGTATTTGTTCTCAAAAATGTACATGCTCTTGCAATATTACTGTTTTTCAGTATTTAAGATAAAAGTTGTTGATAACTTTTGTTATTTGAATGCTTTTAATTGCTGACATGATTGATCCATTGCTTATGTGAGAGCAGGAGTTTTGGTGGAAGGGTGGAAGGTGAGGGCAGCAGACAGCAGCACACAGACTTTGTAATATGATGCCACTGCAGCCTTCTACAGTTTCTCTCTGTTCTGGTCAAGGAAAGACCGCAAAATCTAATTGAGTGTTTAGCAGTACATCTTCTCAAGAACAAGTCACAACTTTAAGATCAAAATTAGCATGATGGTGGCCATATTTATTTTCTTTTGAATTGCAATCATGTGTTGCACTGATTTGTAACTATTATTCACTGCTATATATTCTCACAGTAGTTCCTGTTTAAGATTTATGTTTAATATCCATGGTACCCACTTGACAGGAAGAGGTTGAACCCCATGTGTGCCAGAAGAGCCCAGTCAGGAGTTTTATGGAAAACAGATGAATCTGTGCTCCATTAATCATGCCAGGCCTTGGTTGTTTGACCCTGTAAATCACCAGTGTTTGTCTCAGTGCAAACCTTCTGTCTGCAAGCTGTTTTTGGTGTACAGAACATTTCAAGGGAACATTAAAGCAGATGTATATGAATGCATTGAGGAAAAATAACCTTGATATTTCTGATAGACTTAACCTGTAAGAACAAATTATAGATATATAATTTTAAAATCCAAAATAGAATGAATATATTTTACATATGTCAAAACTGTACCTCGGTATTTTAAAATATGGAAATAAGAGTCTGAGGTAAGAGAGATAGATTTCAGGTCTGGTCCTGGTTATGAAAAGCTTAATATGCCACCTGCTTACACTGTTCTGGTTCAGAGACAACTCTTGAGTTTGACACCTGCTCTCCAGACACTATAACTCCAGACACTCTCGCAAAGCATATACTCTCTGTACATCTATAAAATACAATTCCTAAATTCGCTCTGCATACCAAATTATTGATATCAAAATGACGTTACAACTAAACTTTCATCAATGTATTTCGCAGAAACTAAGCAAGCACTGTTCCAAAGCAATGCTACCCATATTTTCCTACATTCATTCAAGTAACTTGGCCCTAACTCGTCTCATCTCTCATTAGGTTTCTCCAAAGGTTATGTCACATCCCAAAGTGTATCTTAAATTATTTTATATATTGTGTTTGAAAATAACACATTCCATAAATCATATGTAAATCCTTCTTATGATGTTGATTGATATTTGACATTACAATCTTAGAAGTTCTAAAACATGACATACAATACTGACACTTATATTATATAACATGAGGGTATAAAAAGTATTTGCATTTTTCACATTTTATTTTCTTACTTACAAAATGGATTTAATTGGGATCTCTTGCCACTGATCAACACAAAAGCTTTTTCTTAATTAATTACAAATAAAAAAACAGACAATAATTGACTCCACAAGTATTCAGCCCCCTTGACGTAATACTTGGTAGAAACATATTTAGATGCAATTACTGCTGTGAGCCTAATTGGATAACTGCAACTTTTACTCCATCAGGTTGGATGGGGACCGTTGGTGAATAGTAATTTTCAAAACTTTCCCTGCATAAAGCGTAAATTTGTGAAGCGCCCAGGCTACTGTTCTCCCATGACAATATAGCAAATGCAGGGCCCTGTTGTATTGTGACTGTTATCTCTTAATAAGCCCCTTTCCCACATGGAATTCAAAACATTGCCAGGTTCAATTATCTGGGTAAGGTAGTGTTTTTCATTGTTCCCATATACAGTGGGGAAAATAAGTATTTCACCCCCTGCTGATTTTGTGAGTTTGCCCCCTTACAAAGAAAGGAACGGTCTATAATTTTCATGGTAGGTTCATCTTAACAGTGAGAGACAGAATATTAAAAAAATCCCAGAAAATCACATTATATGAATTTTAAACATTTATTTGTGTTTTATTGAGGAAAATAAGTATTTCACCCCCTAGCAAAACATGACTCAGTACTTGGTGGAGAAACCCTTGTTGGCAAGCACAGCGGTCAGACGTTTCTTGTAGTTGGTCACCAAGTTTGCGCAGATCCCAGGAGGGATTTTGGCCCACTCCTCTTTGCAGATCCTCTCCAAATCCTTAGAAATCCATTTTCAGTGTCCTGGCTGAGGGAAGGAGGTTCTCACCCAAGATTTCCCGGTACATGGCCCCATTCATCCTCCCCTCGATCCGGTGAAGTCGTCCTGTGCCCTTAGCAGAGAAACAGCCCCAAAGCATAATGTTTCCACCGCCATGCTTGACGGTGGGGATGGTGTTCTTGGGGTCCAAGGCAGCTTTTTTCTTCCTCCAAACACGGCGAGTCGAGTTGATGCCAAAGAGCTCGATTTTAGTCTCATCTGACCACAGCACTTTCTCCCAAGCCTCCTCTGAATCATCCAGGTGCTCATTGGCAAACTTCAGACGGGCCTGTACATGTGCCTTCTTGAGCAGGGGGACCTTGCGGGCACTACAGGATTTCAATCCATTACGGCGTAGTGTGTTACCAATGGTCATCTTGGTGACTGTGGTCCCAGCTGCCTTGAGATCATCAACAAGCTCCAGCCGTGTAGTTCTGGGTTGTTCCCTCACCTTTCTCATGATCAGGTTCACTCCACGAGGTGAGATCTTGCGTGGAGCCCCAGACCGAGGGAGATTGATGGTCAATTGGTGTTTCTTCCATTTTCTAATTATCGCACCAACAGTTGACTCCTTCTCACCAAGCTGCTTGCCAATGGTCTTGTAGCCCATTCCAGTCTTGTGCAGGTCTACAACTTTGTCCATGATGTCCTTAGACAATTCTTTGGTCTTACAAAGAAAGGAACGGAACGGTCAGTCTATAAATTTCATGGTAGGTTCATCTTAACAGTGAGAGACAGAATATTTCAAAAAAATCCCAGAAAATCACATTATATGAATTTTAAACATTTATTTGAAACAAAAATAACGCAACACTTTTATTTTTCCTCCCATTTTTCACGTGTTGAAATAAAAGATCAAATAATTTTTCTATGCGCACCAAGAGCTTATTTCTCTCAAATTTTGTGCACAAATTTGTTTACATCCCTGTTAGTGAGCATTTCTCCTTTGCCAAGATAATCTAATCTACCGGACAGGTGTGGCATATCAAGATGCTGATTAAACAGATTTTGGCAGTTCATCCAACCGGCCTCACAACTGCAGGCCACGTGTAACCTCGCCAGCCCAGGACCACCACTTCCTGCTTTTTCACCGGCGAGATTGTCTGAGACCAGCCACACGGACAGCTGATGAAACAGTTGGCTTGCACAACCAAAGAATTTCTACACAAACTGTCAGAAACCATCTCAGGGAAACTCATCTGTGTGCTTGACGTCCTCACCAGGGTCTTGACCTGACAGCAGTTTGGCGTCATAACCGACGTGAGTGGGCCAATGCTCACCTTCGATAGCCACTGCCCTGCTGGAGAAGGGTCCTCTTCACGGATGAATCCCGGGTTCAACTGTACCGAGCAGATGTCAGACAGCATGTATGGCATTGCGTGGGAGAGTGGTTTGCTGATTTCAACATTGTGAACAGAGTGGCCCATGGTGGCGGTGGGGTTTTGATATGGGCAGACATATCCTATGGACAACGACCACAAGTGCGTTTTATCGATGCCAATTTTAATGCACAGAGATCATCAATCATGTGAAATCGATAGTTAAGTGCTTTATGAATGTATTTCAGTTCACTGATTTTCATGTATTTACTTTTAACTCAATAAACTCTTTGAAATTGTTGAGTGTTGCATTTATATTTTTGTTCAGTATATATTAGATTATATTATGAACACACGGTTATCTGGCAACAAAAACCGTCATACATAAGAATGTCGTAACAGTTTGCGTGCTTTATCTGGGAATGTTGTTGCTTTTGTTCCCACTAGAGCCATGGCAGAAGATTTCTGTAAGTCTTACTAGGTCCTGAGCAGGAACATTTCCGGAGTGTCTTACCCCGCATTCTAACAGGGGGCGATACTAGGCGAATAAATCTAGCGTGGGCGTTCCTCACGCTTGAATGGCTTCCTCAAAAATGCTTCCGACGTGCTTACAAAATTTTTGCATGGTAAACGAATAGTTCATCATAGATTATGAGAATCTTTATTATAAATATTAGTTGGCTAGCAGTATTGTTTCCTTCAATCATGAACCGCAAACTCAAACTCAGAAGGCTTCTTACAATTGCGGCCATTTACTTGCGCTGGAAACGTTTTTCCAAACGTACCCATGCGATAAAAAATTGCCTTTTTAAATAAGATGTATGTAGGCCATATAAGTTTAGCTAGCTATAAATATTTATGCTTTTAGGATTAAATAAAGTATGGCGGTACTGCAGACCGCTGTTATCAGTTTCTCCTCATTCATGTTGAAGTGTCGGAACCAAATTTCGGTGTTGTTTTGGTTCCGCGTGGAAGGTAAAAACAGCAACACATGAATTTTATTGGCTCTTACCGGGCGATATCGCCCGAAAGTTCAGATTTTTCAACTTTTCTGTGTCGCCGCCACGCCCACAAATCGCCAAATCGGCCAATCACCGGAAGTCGCCCGCTCTCATAGACAATCAATGCATTTCGGGCAACTAGTTGCCGAATCGCCGCCCTGTTAGAATCAGGGGTTACAGCGTCTCCGGCTCCTGTACGCCAACACGGAAAATTACCAAAACATTTACATTTGGGAATGGAGCTTTTGGGACAGACACCTAATGATCTAAAAATAACAGGAACAGTGTTTCAGATGACACCCTGGAATTGACCAGAGATGAATATCAAAGGAGGGGGGTTGTAAACCCTCAAACACAGTCTCCAGGCTCACACATAGGTGTGAGGTCCCGCACGGGGACAATGCTGGAGATGACCATTTGCTCACCTGATGGCATAACTGTTGGTCTAGATATCAGTCCTCTTTGATCTTTGGGTATAAGGACAAGACACACATGCAACACAGCGCCGAAGGTGAGAGATTTCCTGACAGGACACACTGGATCCAGTGCAAAGCGTGCAAGCTGTCCTGAGAAGACACACATCTGATCTTGCGCTGGTGCTAACTGCTTTCTGATGAGAAGCATCCTGTGTCCAGCTGAGGAAGCTCCTGAATCTGTGCGTTGCGAACACCTGCATCCAGTCCTGTGGAGAAACTGTGATAACTACTCCATGACCTGATCCGCACCACTGAGTCCCACAGCCATAAATGTGTGATGGACTTATCTTGCGCATTCTTAGAAAGTTTCACTGCTCCAGCAGTTAACATGTGACTGCGCCAGCCACTCAACTGCAGATCAACGGTCCCGAGTCTCGCAATTAGCCCATGGAAGAGTAACTTACTTGCGTGTTCTGAGAAGTAACAACTGCACGCCCCCTCAAAGGTCGACCAATGGATTTCAGTCCCTTCACGCCTCAGTCTCCTGTGAATCCCCACGCTAAAACTGTGTAAAGAGTTGGAATTTCACCTTCTCCAACCCAGCTGATGAGCTGCAACATGGATCCAAGACTGGTCTGCCTGTGTCATTAAGTATTTAAACTTTTACTGTCCTTCACTGGCATCATATAGGATTGAATTCTGTCATAACATGTGCTTACTGAATTTTTCTGATTTGCTATGTATGATTAAGTTTACGTACTTTAAACATATTTAAATAAACATCCCCTCTTATTATAAAGCATAACTTAGCTAGATAACTTATTTCAGAACTAATGTACAGTGTAATGATGTACTAAAGGCTAAAATGATTAAAAACTCAAATGCTAATTGAGAGAAACTAAAGTATTTTTCATAGACCAGCTCTACTGTGTATTGTAACACTTTTATTCAGTCTGTTCTGTAAAGCATGTGCAGAGTTAATTCTCCACTGCAGATGTTTCCTGGTTTATCAAGGTCCATACGCATTGTCCCTGAGAAGGACTCCCTGTACCTCTGCTAAGGCCAGGCATTCAGACAGGGTGAAATTGAGGGTATTCTCTTTAGGGGTTAGTGGTGATGAGCTTCACAAACCAAGCATGTGACTTTTTCAGGTCCCACATGACTACATGGTGTCAATGCAACACTCCTAGTCTAACATTTTCTAATGCGGTTGTGACTTGTTGTTTTATTTGACATCAATGTTTATGACCATTTTGATGTTTATTAGACTGAAATAGATGGAAATAGACCCAACATAAGAACATAATTGTGTATTATGTTAATATGGCTACAAGCTGCCTCTAGAATAATGGATTTCAAAGGATGGAACGACAATTTTTGTCTGGGAAAATGACTTGAAATAACCTGCCAAAGTATTTTTTACTTGTCTGTACAACTGAACATAACATGTCTATAACAGCGAAAAATATACTCCTAAGACAGATATTTAAACATTGAAAGTATTTCTTAGGTGACCCACTAGATAATATTTTGCAGCAAAAAAATTCTAACCTGCTACAGTGTACTTATGTACATGACAAAATACACTTTTATATTTGATTAGCATTGTTGGCAGTATATAATGCTATTTTATAGCTTTTAACTGGAGGAGTCCAGTATACTTTTACAAGTGGCACGTGTCAAAACAAAACCTCCTTAAAGTCAAAAAAAGATACATAATGATTTTTATAATTTCCTGCATTTCTTGAATAATAATACTCTATTGCATTTTTATTGGTTCAACTGGTATGTCCCTTTAAATTTTACTCCCAATAATTATTCTGGTATTTTGGCCACAGTCTTTGGATCGAATTCCAAATTCCTGTTTAAGCTAAAAATCTGTTACACTCAGAAGCTCCAAAATGTATTTGTGGCTGAATGCTGCACCCTTTGTGGCCTTCTTTTTCCTCCAGTCTTCCAGCTTTATAAAAAAAACTACTTAAAAAAAACTGTTGTTTAAAAAAAAAAAAAAAAGACTTTTCATGCTGCACTACCCATATACATTGCCAGAGTTGAATGCTACCACATTAAACAGAGTCAAGGAACATAGGGAAAAGAACCTGGGTAATGTATTGCTGCAATGGGAATGTGTGACCAGTAACTCAAAGAGTTGCTTTCTGCTCATTACCCGATCCTTTTCTCACCATATTTCAGTCTCTTTATTAGGTGAATGAGTCTTAGGTTTCATTCAATAACTGTAGCTGGCATCAACTGGTGTCAGGGTAGAGGATATCTACTTTACTCTACCCTGAATCTCTGGCAGTCTGGTGGAATCAAATAAATGTTTTTTAATTGTACTCTTGAACAGCTTTCAGGTAGTCACACAACTAAGTACTATGAAACACATTGGTTCTCTTTCATTTCTGAGGGAGTACCACTCTTTGCATATGTTTTCACATTTTCCACTCTACATCTAATGCAAAGGAAATGTAAATTGGCAGGGAAAATGTATTTGAATAGGATACCGGACCACCTCCATAATTAAGAGGTGGATTGAAGTTATATATATTTTTTTCAACAATCTGTTTATTGAGATTTTCATACAGAACAAACATACAGACCAGTAAAATCTTGATCAACACCTTATGATACAACAATAGTGCAAGTAGTTAATAAAAATAAAATAAAAACTACACAAAAATAAGACAAGACTAGAACAGGACAAATGTTACAAACCAAGAGTAGAATCCAAGACCAAGACTAAGGACATAAAATGAATTAATAATAGACAAAACTAAAAACTAAAAACAAACAAACAAAAAAACCAATAATAATAATAGACTAAAAGTTGCGTTGGTCGGTCAGCTGCCTGTCATGTCACAGTTTAATGTAACTAGAATACTTGGTCAATCATTCAGATATATCTGGTAAGTCCAGCTCTCGTATATACTCAAAAAAGGGGTCCCACATCTTACAAAATTTCCTCAGGGAACCGTTCACTATACACCTGATTCTTTCCAGTTTGACAAAATTAAGGACTTCTCTTATCCATAGGGTATGTGAAGGAGGTGTTGGAGATTTCCACTTAAGCAGTATCAATCGTCTGGCTAGTAGGGTGACAAAGGCTATAAAGGCTGCCTCTAGGGAAGAAAGCAGCATTGTGTATGGAGTTACACCGAACAATGCAGTCATGGCGTTAGGTTCAGTTAATTTCCCAGTAACCTTTGATAGTGATCTGAATATTCCCACCCAATACGATTGTAAAGCAGGACAAGACCAAAACATGTGTGCATGACTGGCCGGTGCTTGGCGACACCTGTCACAAGTTGGGTCTACATTTTTATAGATTTTAGAGAGCCTGACCTTTGTGAAGTGGGTGTGATGTATAATTTTGCACTGGATCAGTCCATGTTTCGCACAAATGGATGACCTATGTACCCTGTCAAGAGCGACCTCCCAAAGTTCCTCAGGAATCACCTCTCCGAGATCTGCCTCCCAAAGGGCTTTAATGGAGTTTAAGGAAACTAGGCGTAGGGAGTGAATCTGAGCATAGATATATGACATCATTCCTTTCAGAGCATGTACTGGCTTAAGGAACGTGTCTAATGGTGAATCAGTAGGCCGGTTGGGAAACTGAGGGAATCTACTACTAACAAAACTGCGAATCTGTAGATCCCTGAAGAAGTGTTGTTTGGGTAGGGCACATTTTTCAGATAGCTGTTGGAAAGAGGCAAACGTGTTATCAATATATAGGTCATTGAATGATTTGATGCCATGGTTGGACCAAATAGTGAATGCACCATCGACCAAGGAGGGAGGAAAAACATGATTTGCATTTATTGGGGCTAACATAGAGTATGTTTGTAGACCAAAGGAACGTCTGAACTGATTCCAGATTCTCAAGGACGATTTGACAATTACATTTTCCGTGTAAGCAGATGAGGAGCTCTTAATGGGAGAGTGAGACAATGCTATAAGAGACACTGGCTCACAGGAAGCAGCCTTCATTTCAAGCCAAATAGGCAGGAAGTGGTCAGGATCAGATTGTAGCCAGGATTGTATTATTCTAATATTAGCAGCCCAATAGTAAAATCTAAAATTTGGTAGAGCCATCCCACCCAGTGCCTTCGGTCTCTGTAAAAATTGCTTGCGTATCCTTGGAATTTTCCTGTTCCAAATGAAATCTGAAATAATGGTATCAATTCTACAAAAAAAGCGTTGGGGGAGGAAAATGGGTACACATTGAAATAAATATAAAAATTTAGGGAGGGTATTCATCTTGACAGAGTTGATTCGGGCAGCCAAAGATAGATTCAGCACTGACCAGCGGTCAAAGTCCTCCTGTACACGAGTCAGAAGGGGGGCAAAATTTGCCTTATAAAGGTCTTTAAATTTGTCAGTTACCTGAACCCCTAAGTAAGTGAAGCCGTGTATTGCAGTTTTAAATGGCAGGCTATGTAGTGGATACTCACGTGCTGCTTTATTTAGAGGGAATAATTCACTTTTGCTGAAGTTCAATTTGTAACCGGATATAACACCAAATGAGTTAAGAATAGAGAGGGCTGCAGGGATAGAAACCGAAAAATTAGAAACATAAAGGAGAAGGTCGTCCGCGTAAAGCGAAACCCTTTGTTCCACTTCATTCCTGAAAATGCCTGTAATGCGGGGGTCACAGCAAGCGCGATGGAAAGAGGCTCAAGGCGAATAAGAGGGGACTCAGGGGGCAACCTGCCTAGTGAAGCGATGGAGGGGGAAATACTCAGAATGAGTGTTATTTGTCCTCACTGAGGCCAGGGTGTTATATTCTGAGTATCTGTTCTGTTGTTTTTGTACTTTGTTTATCTTTCTTCGAGTCATGTTTCGTTCACGTCTGTTATTGTTCCTGATCCACTCCTTGTCTTGTCATTCACTTCGGGAGTTTACATTTCGGGATTTCAATCTTCGCTTATTTTCTCGTTTCTTCCTTCCTACTTTCTTGATCGCACTTTGTATATATTAGTTAGGTGTGTACAGTACTAACTAACTAATCTACTAACGTTAGGGATTTAGATTAGGTTACTAACACTACTAATCACTAATTATCTCACGCTTCAAACTTTCGTTCATTCTCTCTCTTTATCCTATCCCTGATTAGCTTTTCACTTTCCCTTTCATACGCACGCACTTTCTCTCTTTGCGTTCCTCCCCTTCTAGCTATGCACGTGTCTGCCTGATCTCCCAGGTCGTTTATTGTATATTTGTTTGTATGTTTCCCAGTCCGTGTCTTTCGTTTCCCCTCGTAATTAGATTACGATTCCCATTGTTTTCACCTGTGTTTCCTAACTCTCTCTCCTCCCAGTCACACCTGTTTCCCATTGTGTTCCCTGTGTCTGCCTGTATATATGTTCAGTGTTTTCATCCTTCCGTGTCAGTACGTTGATTCTTATTCCCTGAGCCTACTTTTCCGAAGCCAGTGTTTATAGATTTTTCCGAGACTACCCTTCTGATTACGACCCCGAGTTTGCCTAGCGATTTTGTCTGTTTGCCTTTCTGCCTTCCTGATTATCGACCTTTTGACTGCCTGTTTTCGACTTCTCTCTGCCTCGCGTTTTTGTACCTCCGATTCTCTGATCACCTGGTTTGACCCCTGCTTCCCATTAAACAACTCTTTTGCCTTATCCTGATCTGCGTCTGGGTCCTTATCCGGTTCCTAACAGAACGTACTGACCAAGATGGACCCAGCAGATCCAGACCAGATGCGTGTTGCTCTCGAGCAGCAAGGTGCCATGCTCGGACGGCATCAACACCATCTGGAGATGGTCACCCACCATCTGCAGACCCTCACCTCCAGTTTGGCGGAACTAACCCTGACGCTGCGAGCTCCTGACCCCACACCTCAACCCGGATTTCCCTCTGCGCCGGTGCGCGAACCCCGTCTGCCCCCTCCGGAGAGGTACGCAGGTGAACCGGGCGGTTGTCGTGCGTTCCTCACTCAATGCCAGCTGATTTTCCAACTTCAGCCATCTACGTTCCCCAGCGAAGTTTCCAGGGTCGCCTACGTCATCATTCAACTGACCGGTCGTGCCAAGACCTGGGCTACTACTGCGTGGGAGGGGTCGTTTCCCTACTGCCAGAGTTTTAGCTTGTTTTCCGAGGAGATGAAGAGGGTTTTCGATCGGTCTAAACATGGTCACGAAGCTGCCCGCGAGATGCTCTACTTACGCCAGGAGGGAGGGTCGGTCTCGGACTACGCCATCAACTTCCAGACCTTGGCTAACTCCTGTGGCTGGGGAAGGAAGGCTCTGTACGACGCATTTATCTTCGGACTATCTGAACATCTCAAAGACGAGATCCTGACCCGTGACCTACCTGAGTCTTTCGACGACCTCGTCAGCCTGGCCATCCGAGTAGACTCCAGGCTTCAGGAGCGTCGCCGTTTGCGTAGTGCCGGGGTTGTTCCTGGGTCTGAGACGGCCGGGTTCAGGACGCCTGCCAGAGTCAACATCCATCCCAGAGTGGCGTCTTCACCTAACCCTGACCCTGAACCCATGCAGCTGGATCGTGCTCGACTTTCCCGTCAGGAGCGTAACCGCAGGATGGCGACTAGGTCCTGTCTGTACTGCGGGGAGTCAGGGCACTTCATCCCCAACTGTCCTTTTAAAAGTGAACGCCCACTAGTTAAGCGAGGAGCACTAGTGGGTGTCATTCCAATTGAACGCTCCTCCAAACAAAGGACCTGCCTGCCGGTCACCATTGAGTGGGAGGGTGAGAAGCGAGAGACCACTGCTCTCATCGACTCAGGAGCTGAGAAGAGTTTTGTCGATGCTGGGGTGGTTGCGAAGTGGGGGATTCCGGTTTCCAGCTTGTCACGGCCTCTCATTGCCAATGCTCTCAATGGGCAGAGACTGGCCCAGATCACCCAGATCAGCTCCCCTCTTACTTTGCGCATCTCCGGTAACCATCAGGAGAAGATATGTCTGCACGTCATTGACTCTCCTCATGCGCCTATCATTCTTGGTCATCCATGGCTTGTACGCCATAACCCCTCCGTGGAGTGGAACACTCACAGGATTATGGGTTGGAGCCCATCCTGTTCATCTAACTGTCTTCATCAGGCCCACTCTTCTGTCCCGAGTCCTCCTCCTTCCGAGATACCTTCTGACCTATCTTCTATCCCTTCCGAGTACCTGGACCTCAAGGAGGTCTTCTCCAAGTCCCGAGCCACCTGCCTGCCCCCCCACCGTCCCTATGATTGCGCCATAGAACTCCTGTCTGGCGCTACCCCTCCTAGGGGGCGCCTGTTTTCCTTGTCCCGTCCCGAGACTGAGACCATGAATATGTACCTCCAGGAGTCACTGGCCGCTGGCATCATTCGTCCTTCCTCCTCACCTGCCGGAGCGGGGTTCTTCTTCGTGGGCAAGAAGGACGGGTCTCTTCGCCCGTGCATCGACTATCGGGCACTCAATGACATCACTGTCAAGAACCGTTACCCTCTCCCCCTCATGACTTCTGCGTTTGAACAGCTCCAAGGAGCTACTATCTTCACCAAGTTGGACCTGCGCAACGCCTACCACTTGGTACGCATTCGTGAGGGGGACGAGTGGAAGACGGCCTTTAACACTCCTACTGGCCACTGGGAGTACCTCGTCATGCCTTTCGGCTTGACCAATGCTCCTGCTGTTTTTCAAGGCTTAGTCAATGATGTTTTGAGGGACTTTATTAATGTGTTTGTGTTTGTGTACTTGGATGACATTCTTATTTTTTCCAAGGGCCTTCAGGAACATACTGTTCATGTCCGCAGTGTTCTCCAGCGTCTCCTGGAGAACAGACTCTTTGTCAAACCCGAGAAGTGTGAGTTCCACTGCCAGACGACTACTTTCCTGGGCTACATCATCTCAGCCGGGAGCCTCCAGATGGATCCTCAGAAGATCAAGGCTGTTCTGGACTGGCCCCGGCCGGTGAGTCGCAAGGAGCTACAGCGTTTTCTGGGATTCGCTAACTTCTATCGCAGATTCATCCGCAATTACAGTACCCTGGCAGCACCCCTCACAGCACTCACATCCGTCAAGGTCCAGTTCGACTGGAATCCCCGAGCAGAAGAAGCTTTCCACGCTCTCAAGCAGCGCTTCACATCGGATCCCATCCTCATCCATCCTGACCCTACGGCCCAGTTTATCATGGAGGTTGACGCATCCAACATCGGTGTAGGGGCCATCCTATCTCAACGCTCCCCCAAGGATAAGAAGGTACACCCTTGCGCCTTTTACTCTCACCGACTCAGCCCCACGGAACAGAACTATGACATTGGCAATCGGGAGTTACTGGCAGTTAAGCTTGCCTTGGAGGAGTGGAGGCATTGGCTGGAGGGTGCCCAAGTTCCGTTCTTGGTGTGGACCGACCACAAGAACCTAGAGTACTTGCATACCGCCAAGAGGCTTAATTCTCGTCATGCCCGTTGGTCCCTGTTTTTTGCGAGATTCAATTTTGTCCTGTCCTATCGTCCCGGTTCTAAGAACACCAAACCTGATGCCCTATCCCGCCGATTTGATCTCCCTTCCGGTTCATCCGAGCCTGAAACCATCCTACCCCAATGTTCTATCTATTCTGTTCTCCTGGACATAGAGACGACTGTTCGCTCCGCTCTGGAGGGGGAGGTTGGTCCTAGCCGCTGCCCCACAAACCGTCTCTTCGTTCCCAGCTCGGTTCGTTCCCAAGTGCTTCAGTGGGGTCACTCTTCTCGCTTGTCCTGTCATCCGGGCATTAATAGAACTGTTACTTTTATTCAGAGACGTTTTTGGTGGCCTGCCATGGTCCAGGATATTAAAGATTTTATTTTTGCCTGCTCTGTCTGTGCCCAGAACAAGAATTCCCACCAGCATCCTCCTGGTCTATTACAGCCCCTACCCATCCCTCACCGCCCTTGGTCTCACATAGCCCTTGACTTTATCACTGGTTTGCCCCCCTCCAACAATTACACTACCATCATGTCAGTTATCGACCGTTTTTCTAAAGCTGTTCATTTTATCCCTTTACCCAAACTTCCCTCTGCTAAGGAGACAGCCACCCTTATTATTCAGAACATTTTTCGATTACATGGTATCCCCAACAATATTGTTTCTGACAGAGGTCCCCAGTTTATCTCCAGGTTTTGGAAGGCTTTCTGTTTACTTATTGGTTCATCTGTTAGTCTCTCCTCAGGTTTTCATCCCCAGTCTAATGGCCAGACAGAGCGGGCTAATCAAGTCATTGAGACGGTCCTACGCTGTCTCTGCTCTCAGAATCCCTCCTCATGGAGCCAACAACTCCCCTGGGCGGAGTATGCTATCAACTCTCAAACCTCTTCCTCTTCCCGCATGTCTCCGTTTGAATGTTCCCTGGGTTACCAACCACCTTTGTTTCCCAGCCAGGAGGTGGAGGTGGGAGTCCCCTCCGCTCAGGCCTTCTTCCGTCGTTGTCGCCGCACCTGGAACCTCACACGCCGCAACCTTCTCCGAGCCAGTGCCCGCATGAAGGAGACGGCAGACAAAGGACGCTCCAAGGCTCCCCGTTACCGTATTGGGCAGCGGGTCTGGTTGTCCACCAGAGACATTCCCCTGAAGATGGACCACCGCAAACTCGCACCCCGATTTATTGGTCCCTTCCCCATTTCCAAAATTATCAGTCCCACTGCTGTTGTGTTGAAATTACCCCATACTATGCGTCGTATTCATCCCACCTTTCATGTTTCCCGCCTCAAACCCCTTGTAACCCACCCTTTGTGTCCCGCCCCTGAGCCACCCCCACCCCCCCGTCTTATTGATGGTGGAGATGCCTACACGGTCCGTAAGGTATTGGACGTTCGCCGCAGGGGCCGTGGTCGCCAATACCTGGTGGACTGGGAGGGCTACGGTCCCGAGGAACGAAGCTGGGTCCCTTCCCGCTTCATATTGGACAATTCTTTAATCAGAGACTTTCAAGTTACTAGGCCTGTCTGAATTTCTGTCCAGTGTTTTGACCCGTGCCTGTCTGACATCCTGCTCTGTGTTTTGCCCCTTGCCTGTCTGAGATCCTGCTCCTTGTTTTGCCCCTTGCCCGTCTGAGTTCCTGCTCTGTGTTTTGACCCTTGTCGGCCTGGCTTTCCCTGCTTCTTGTTTGTTCATCTGTTTTTTGTGTCCCTCCTGTTTAAACGCCAAGAGGCGTTTCTTAGGGGGTCCTGTTATATTCTGAGTATCTGTTCTGTTGTTTTTGTACTTTGTTTATCTTTCTTCGAGTCATGTTTCGTTTTCACGTCTGTTATTGTTCCTGATCCACTCCTTGTCTTGTCATTCACTTCGGGAGTTTACATTTCGGGATTTCAATCTTCGCTTATTTTCTCGTTTCTTCCTTCCTACTTTCTTGATCGCACTTTGTATATATTAGTTAGGTGTGTACAGTACTAACTAACTAATCTACTAACGTTAGGGATTTAGATTAGGTTACTAACACTACTAATCACTAATTATCTCACGCTTCAAACTTTCGTTCATTCTCTCTCTTTATCCTATCCCTGATTAGCTTTTCACTTTCCCTTTCATACGCACGCACTTTCTCTCTTTGCGTTCCTCCCCTTCTAGCTATGCACGTGTCTGCCTGATCTCCCAGGTCGTTTATTGTATATTTGTTTGTATGTTTCCCAGTCCGTGTCTTTCGTTTCCCCTCGTAATTAGATTACGATTCCCATTGTTTTCACCTGTGTTTCCTAACTCTCTCTCCTCCCAGTCACACCTGTTTCCCATTGTGTTCCCTGTGTCTGCCTGTATATATGTTCAGTGTTTTCATCCTTCCGTGTCAGTACGTTGATTCTTATTCCCTGAGCCTACTTTTCCGAAGCCAGTGTTTATAGATTTTTCCGAGACTACCCTTCTGATTACGACCCCGAGTTTGCCTAGCGATTTTGTCTGTTTGCCTTTCTGCCTTCCTGATTATCGACCTTTTGACTGCCTGTTTTCGACTTCTCTCTGCCTCGCGTTTTTGTACCTCCGATTCTCTGATCACCTGGTTTGACCCCTGCTTCCCATTAAACAACTCTTTTGCCTTATCCTGATCTGCATCTGGGTCCTTATCCGGTTCCTAACACAGGGGGGATGAATACAACAGCTTCACCCATGAAATGAAGTTCTTACCAAAGCCAAACTTCTCTAAGGTGTAAAAGAGGTACCTCCACTCCACGCGATCAAAGGCCTTTTCTGCATCTAAGGATATCACAGCTTCTGGCACAGAGGTCATGGGGGGCTGATAGATAGTATTAAAAGGCGTCTTAAATAAAAAAAAGAGTGTCTATTTTTAATGAACCCGGTTTGATCGGGAGAAATAATGGTTGGTAGCACTGTTTCCAAACGTAGGGCGAGCATTTTAGACAGCAATTTAAAGTCCACATTTAACAAACTAATTGGTCGATAAGAGGAGCAGGCAAGGGGGTCTTTATTCTTTTTCAAAATAAGAGAGATAGAAGCTTGATTGAGTGTTGGTGGTAAACGAAGAGATTTGAATGATTCACTAAACATATCTATCAAGATGGGGGTTAACATGTGTTGAAATTTCCTGTAGAACTTTAGTGGATAGCCGTCAGGCCCTGGACATTTGCCACCTTGCATAGATGCAATAGCAGCCGAGAGTTCAGTAGCAGTTATTGGCTTCTCCATCTCTTCAACCAAATCAGGATGAACCAGAGGGATTTCCAGCGTGGCGAAAAAACTGTCAAAGTCCTGCGTGTCCGAATTAGTTTCAGATGCGTACAACGAAGCATAATAATCCCTAAATTCATCATTAATTATTTTGGGGTCTATTGTGACATCAGAGGACGTTTGGATTTGGGGGATCTGGTGAGAGGAAGCGGTCTGCCGTAGTTGGTGGGCCAGTAATCTGCCAGCTTTGTCACCCTGTTCATAGTAATTACTTCTGGATTTAAGGAGTAATTCAGCAGCATGGTCTGTAGACAGCGTATCGAATTCTGACTGTAGAGAGAGGCGTTCCTTATACGCATCTGGGGTCAGTAAAGTGGCATAGAGGTTATCCAGTTGAGCAATACGCGTAGTTATTCCAGTTAGTCTTTCCCTTTTCTGTTTTTTCTCGTGACTGACATAGGAGATTATTTGCCCTCTAATATAAGCTTTCAATGTTTCCCACAGAATAGATGCAGAAATGTCTGGAGTTTTGTTAATACTTAAAAAAGTATCAATTTGGTTGGAAATCAGCTCTACAAAGTTTTCATCCGAAAGTAAACGTGCATTAAAACGCCACGGGGTTTGTGCATGGACAGAACCCTTAAAACGAATACTCAAAATGACCGGGGCGTGATCCGAAAGAACTGTAGCCTCATATGAACATGAGCTCACGGAAGGAAGAATTCTGTCATCTATCATAAAGTAGTCTATCCGAGTGAACGTATGGTGCACGTGGGAGAAAAATGAATACACTTTACCGGTGGGATTGAAAAAACGCCAGGGATCCGTGATTGCAAATTCATTCATGAAGGTTCTAATTGTCTTAGCAGACCTTGAAGGTGCAGTGACCTTTGTGGAAGAGCGGTCGAGCTCTGGGCTAAGCCAACAATTGAAGTCACCACCTAAAATGAGGAAGTGTGAAGACATATCAGGAAGGCTAGAAAAGAGCTGTCGAAAAAAAAAATCTGCATTATCCCAATTAGGGGCATATATATTGACTAGTAGAACCAGGGTATCATACAACCTGCCAGTAACAATTAGATATCTGCCATTTGGATCGGATACCACCTCAGAGCATGTAAAGGGAACTGATTTATGTAACAAAATTGCAACCCCTCTAGACTTGCTGTGGAATGACGAGTAATAGGAATGACCAATCCAACTACTCTCAATACTTGGATAAACAGATGGTTTCAGGTGTATTTCTTGGAGATAAATGATCTGAGCCCCCAAATGTTGAAGATGGCGAACAACCCTAGTGCGCTTTACTAGGGAATTAAGACCTTTACAGTTCCAGCTAATAAACTTGAGCGCATTACCATCAGGGTGTCGAATTAACCTGGGCTGGACCATTCAAAAACTAATGAGGAGGAATAAAGCACCAGCAACACAACAAAAAACAGAAACAAAACATGACAAGCACAATAAACACGCAGAACCCTCACCCCTGTCCCACCCCAGCACAGCTATCTCCCCAAATGAGATGCGTGCAAAAACTCCCTAAACACAAATAATCCGGAACGCTCCATGGTAGCTCTAGCAGGAACTCAATAGTGCTACCTGAGATAAAGTGTGACTTGTAAAACATTAACATATACATTGTACAGTCCAATGGGTACCCATAGCTGAAACAATAACTAGCATAAAGAGGAATCAATATGCATAAAAAAAAGAAAATCTCGACCACATGGATCGGGCAAGGCACCTGGGAAATGTAGTCCACATTTAGTGTAAACAGTCTAGCTCAAGAGAGAAAGACAACGGCATAATCGCTCGTGCGCACCTGTCCTACACTGAAGGACAGGCACCTGTCCCACACCGCAGGGCAGGGAGTCTACTTACAGTTCTTATTGACAAAATCAGTGGCCACAGCAGGATCTTCAAACCTGTGTGATGGCCCATCTGGCATGGTGATTCTGAGAGTTGCCGGGAAGAGAAGACCGAACTTCACATTTGGGTAGGAGTGCAGAGTGCGCTTGACTGCGCCGAACGCGGCTCGCTTCTTGGCAACGGAGGATGTGTAATCCGGGAACAGAGAAATCCTCTTTCCCTTGTAGAGAAGGGGCGACTTTTCTCCAGCTCGCTGCAGTATCAGGCTCCGGATATGGAAAAAGTGTACCCTTACAACAAAGGGACGAGGGGGTGTCCCCTCCTTGGGCTTCTCTCGTAGGGTCCGGTGGGCACGGTCAAGTAGGGGCTTCTCGTTCAGACCGAGCAAGTCCTGGAGTAGCTGGGCGACAAAGTCAGTGGCACGGGGTCAATCAATCAATCAATCTTTATTTTTGTATAGCGCCATTTACAAACAGGTTGTCACACAGCGCTTCACAATTGGCATTTTCCAGAGGGAATCAAAAAACCAGAAAACCATTGGAGCCAATGTAGGAAACTGGAAAATTATTCCCTGACCCCTTAAAAGGCGGTCGAGATGAACTCCTGGAAAATTGTGGGATACAGAGAAAAACAACACAAATAGTCCTTGAGGCTCATGTGGCTTAACAGACCACTGGAAGGGCATTCTAAGTGTAGGAGTGGGGTGGACCTCATCCCTCCAGATACCGGGGCAGGGCGGGGGATGGAACCAGCAGCTAGGGTCTGGGCCAGTGGCATCCGGCTAACACATGGCAGGGGTGGGGGGTTGACTCTGGGGCAGGTGAGCTCCGGGCAGGTGCCACGAAGCCGGGAGAAAAGAGGAAAGGTGCAATTATGACTATGATAAATATCACGCCGGATCAGGGGAAGAGTAGTGATAACACTTTTGCACCAGCAGAAGTAATCTAGGGCAGCATAACTAATTAGGTGAGTGGCACAGGGAGCACGCAGCCATGAGGGCACTCAGAGACCATCCCACCACATCATCAGCAGTCCTGATAGGGGCGGATCATCACTTATGATTGGTGACAGTAAGGATAGCTCATTGCACCAGAAGGCTCTATTGCTACGCCCTCCACATCTGCACCTAATGACTATAAGAGAGACTAAAGAGATGCGTTTTTAACCTAGACTTGAAAATTGAGACCGTGTCTGACTCCTTCACAGAGATGGGTAGACTGTTCCACAGTAAAGGAGCTCTATAGGAGAAAGCTCTGCCACCTGCTGTATTTTTGATATTCTAGGGACTACCAAGTTGCCTGCATCTTGTGAGCGAAGTGAACGTGGGGATTGTACGGATGAAGTAGATCCGTCAAGTAAGAGGGTGCAAGTCCATGCAACACCTTATAAGTTAAGAGGAGTACCTTATAGTCTACACGATAGTTTATAGGAAGCCAGTGAAGTGACGCTAACACAGGACTAATGTGCTCATATTTCTTTGTTCTAGTCAGGATCCTTGCAGCAGCATTCTGTACGAGTTGTAGGCTCCTGAGTGAGGCATTGGAACAGCCAGACAGTAATGCATTGCAATAATCTAATCTAGATGTAACAAAGGCATGTACCAATTTTTCTGCATCTATTAATGACAGGAAGCCCCTAATTTTGGCAATATTCCTCAGGTGAAAAAAAGGCTACTCTGGAAATGTTTTTGATGTGACTATCAAATGAGAGACCAGGATCTATAGTAACACCAAGGTCTTTTACCGCCAAACTTGCAGCAACAGAGCAACCATCCAGATTAAGAGATAAATCAGATAACCCTCTTCTGAGGTTTTTGGGCCCCAAGACCAACATCTCTGTTTTATCAGTATTCAGCAATAGAAAATTATCTGACATCCAGTCTTTTATGTCTTTAAAACAGGCCTCCAACTGTTCGAATTGTCCTTCGCCAGGTTTCATTGATAGGTATAATTGTGTGTCATCTGCGTAGCAGTGAAAATGTACGCCATGTTTACGAATGACATCACCAAGTGGCAACATGTAAAGGGAGAACAATAATGGCCCCAAAACAGAACCTTGAGGGATACCATATTCCACCTTGATGAGAGCAGAGGGCTCGTCATTTAACTGCACAAATTGATATCTATCTGATAGGTAGGATTTAAACCAGGAGAGTGCCTGTCCACGCAGTCCAACTAGGTTTTCAAGTCTGCTCAGAAGAGTTTGGTGGTCTATTGTGTCAAACGCAGCACTTAAGTCCAAAAGCACAAGAATAGAGACACATCCACAGTCAGCTGATATCAGTAAGTCATTGACAACTTTAATAAGAGCAGTCTCAGTGCTATGGTGTTGCCTAAATCCTGACTGAAAAGTTTCATAGATGTCATTTGATGTCAGGAACGAAGTCAGTCTCTGAGCTACAGCTTTCTCTAGAATTTTTGAGAGAAAAGAAAGATTAGAAATTGGCCTGTAGTTACTGAGATTTTCTGGGTCAAGGTTTGGTTTCTTTAAAAGTGGCTTAATTACTGCCACTTTTTGATGCCCTCCAGTCCCTCCGGTACACCCAGCACCCGTATGTTGTTCCTTCTGGATCGGCCCTCTAGGTCCTCACATTTATCATCTAGACGTTTCACTTGCGAGGTTAGCATGCTAACTGTGGATTCCAACTCGTCTATCCGAGTACTATGGTCCGTAGCCGCTCGTTCAAGGTCTCGCACCGTCTCCTCATGTGCATCCACTGTACGCTGAAGTGGTTCGATTGAGCTCTTCAATTCTTGTCTCACGGACGATATTTCAGAACGTAGACTCGCGGACAGGGCATCAATTTTCCCGAATATGTCGCTCTTAAGAGAGTCCATCATGGACTGTAGCAGCGGAGCATCTAGGCTGCTACTAGCCACATTAGCATCATCTGTTGTCGGCAAAGCCTGATCAGGAAGTGGCGATGCTTTGCGGCCTGCTCCAGTGGTCTCCCGTTTCTGCCGAACGTTTGACATCGTGACCGGTCAAGAATCAGATTAGTTAAGCTAGAAGGTCTTCAAAGTTAGTTATAAATCGTCCCAGACTATTAATATGCGAAACTGTACAATGAAATTATATATTTATGTCACATTATCTCGGAGCAGTAAGGGGACACGTCTACTCTCTTCTGTGCTCCATAGCGCCCCCGGATTGAAGTTATATTGATGGGGCTCTGGTGAACCTGGCTTGAGGCACTTGTGTGGTGTGCAGTGGTGTCCTATGGCTTGAATCGAATCTGTGATGAGTGTGGCTCGGAGTTCTGCATAGTGACACATACAGCACAGTGACTGGCCATTGTGAGGCCCAGCGAGCGAAGGTTTCAGTTCATTGTAGGCATTTAGCAGACGCTCTTATCCAGAGCGACTTACAAAATGTGCATTAATACATGGTAAGATTAATCATAGTCCGCGCCAGAGATCAGTGTTGTGATACAGAAATAGACATAATCGTTGGCAGCTGCAAACCATACCTGTAACACAAGGAGGGAAAAGTTAGGTTTTTTTTGGAGGGGGGGACAGACATCAACATAGATACATATTACAAAATGCAGTATTGAACAGTGGTGATGATAATTAGTGGTAATGGAGTCTGAAGAGGTGTGCAGTTAGTGTGTGCACATTGGTAGCATGTGCTAGCGTGTGTTCTTCTGAATTGTTGGAGGATGATACATTTGTGGCTGGGGTTACAATTGACCCTTCGCTAAACCACGCCCAAAAACGCAAACTGGCCAATCACAGCGCCGTGTTTTACATACTCCGACAGAGGATCCGACAGTATTTTGCTGCCTTCCATTGACTTTCACGCAAAAATTTGAAATTTTCTTCATTTTCAAGCTGGTTTTGCGGATTTTTAGCAAATTATGGTTAAACGTTGTGCCTGGGGCACGTGTAACAGTGACACTCGTTACCCAGAGAGGTTTGAAGGAGATATACGTTTTTTTTCCCTTTATAAAACCTAAATCAAATCCTGAAAAGTGTTAGCCAGCTAAGCTAACCTGGCTACGGTCTGGATATACAGCTCCGGGTTGCAACGTTGGTAAAGTTAGACTAAATGTTAGCTTTGTTATTCGTGATCCAGACAGCTTGCTAACGTTAAGATGTTACAGTCAAGCTCTAGAAAACCAAGTGGGTAACGTTACCTTGATGTCAAAATGTAATACTATTTTTTTCATTACTATTTCAGCACTTTGTCAATGGGAAGCCCAGTCCCGAGTACCCAAATCTTGTGGAGGACTGGGCTGACACACTGCTGATATTTTTTGCTTTTCAGAGGTCCAGGGTATGGAGCTACCTGTGGAGCTAACCAGAGTAATGTCGTTACAGCACACTATAGGCGACTAATGTTATGTTAGTTAGCTAATGCTAGCTAACTTACTACTGAATGTAACGTTATATAGGCCTACTGCTTTTGCTTTTTAATGATTGTAATAGTGAATAGAGACCTACCCAGCTTTACAGGAACAGTGTTGCTCCTTAATGTCGTTGTCCTCTGTCTCAATCGCCCGGTGATGCGGTGGTTCACTTTTACTCTGATCTGTAGGCTTTCGCTTCTATCTTAATTTTTTTTACGTCATTTTGTTGCTGAGTCAGTGTGATATCTTGAATATAACCTTCAAATGCATATTGTAGACCCTTCTGTCTGCTTCTATCTGAAATCGCTTTTTCTATTTTTCAAAAATTTGACAATATTTCTCCAGGGAGTGCAGTTAGCGACAGTGGGAGCGCCATGCTGGCTCCGAAAGCTTGACGTACTTAGCAACAATAACTAAGGGGGGCATGGTTTAGCGAAGGGTCAATTGGGACCTTAAATTTGGACAGTAATTGATTAAATAATAAGAAAAAGATGTTGTGAACATCTGCTGCCAATACATTTTTACAGCAATGTCTAATATATCAATGTAGTGCATTTCCCCTTTAATGAATGATTAAATTCATTCCAAACATACATAAATCACTATCTGTAATTATTCCAAAAATACGTACACACACATACAGTATGTAAATCACTGTATGTAGTCATTCCAAACATAATGTACACATACATACATAAATCGTTGTCTGTAATCATTCGAAACATTTATGCACACACATGCATAAATCACTGTCTGTAATCATTCCAAAATTACATACACACACATACATAAATCGCTGTCTGTAATCATTCCAAAAATCCGTACACACACATATATAAATCACTGTCTGTAATAATTCCAAATGTATCACTGTCTGTAGTCATTACAAATCCCATAGTGAGAATATATGTACACATGTACATAAATCACTCTCTGTGATATCTCCTACCCTCTGCTATATCTCTGTTCCCAGGCAGCACCACTGTAAGAGCTGCCTGTCTATCCCAGCTCCCTCTTCTCTCCCTCCACTCTTCATGAGGGAAACCTGGCCCCTTTTATTCCCAGTTGATTGGATGTTAATTGGTTGATTTTCCAGTCGTTTTGGTCTTGCGAGGTTGGGGTGTGACCAGTAGATGGCACCATATTAAACCCTCATATATACAAATACAGGAATATTACGGAGTACAAATCTGCTGAATACTAAATTCTGGTCCTTGTCACAAAAGATGTGCATGTGAAATTGTAAATTTGTGTTCATCATGAATAAACAAATGACAAAGGTTAGTCAAAACCTCATAGGATACACACATACTACTGCAATGTACTACTGCAACTGCAAGTAAAAGCAGCTTTGTCATTCGGAATGCTCATTTATTATATGCTTCACCATTGTTTTGGGCCATTTAAAAAAATAAAAAAATTAAAATTCTGATCAATTATTTTAATATATAAAGGTCACAAATTGAAATACATAGCAGAGTGTTTTATTTTATATTTTATATAGTTATCCTATGGCTTTCATGTCACCCAGTTTTGACAGGTCACGTTTGACCCTTAAGTAATCAAAGTTGTTGACAGGTTGGTATGTGACCTTTTGACCTTTGATGACCCTAAAGGTCCCGCTGGGTAATGGAGTTCTGTAAATTGATCCCCGGACACTACCTAGGATTATTATCTGCCTTCCCCATTGGCGGTAACTCTAAATTAATCTAAAATGAACTAAAATGGGTAATATGCAAATCAGACCCCATGACAGAACTGCTTTCAGATTTTGGCATCTGCACATTTGCAACTGTTGCTTTGTATATTTTTCATCTATTTCTTGACTATTTAAAAAAAGGGGGTCAAACCAAAGCCACGGCCAAGCAGTAATCCGGTATCCCCAACCAAGGCCTCCAGTCTAGTGTCATTGCCCCAGGCTTGGGGGTTCAACCGAAGCTGTAGTCTTCAATATCCCCACAACAGAACCAGGGACAGGCTTATACCAAAAGGCAAGGGATTTAATCAAAGCCACGTTCAGGCCATTGTTACTTTCGTATACCTACACCAATCTGGGGTGCCTAGCCCAGCCTTCTCAGCCATTAGACACTGGAGGGTTCAACCGAGGCCATGGCCCTCAGTATCCCCATACCAAGCCCTCAAGCTCCAGCACAGCCTTAATGATTAGCATTCTTGTTACACTACCTAGAATTATTCTCTACTTCCCCCCTTGGATCTTTTATTGGTTTTTGTAAACACCAGTTACAGTTAAAAGATGGCGTACCAACTTAACGAACAACCGCAAAATTAACATTCAGGAAAACACATGGATTCAAACATCAATTCCACAAATTGGGGCACAAAATAACACATTTAACTCAAAACAATCAGATATTATCACAAGATAAATACATATAGGTTTTCAAAGTCAAGTAAATAAAGAAAAAAATAGACTAAGAAAATGCCTCCAAAAAAAGGTTTAAATCATTTAGGTCAGGGAGGCCTGCACAAAATAAGTAAAAAACAAAAAGATCTTAAAATCATAAAAAATATATAAAGGTTTTGCGCCCAGGCTTTAGTCGCCCAGAGCGCCTCTCCTCTGGGGGGCGAGCTATGCCAGTTACTCACTCCCCCTCTCCCTCTCGCCCCTCTCTCATCCCTCTAAAAAGTCAGCCAAAATGCTGTTGTGGAGGTTTTAAATCCTATTCTGGAGAGTGACTAACCCCGCATTCTAACAGGGGGCGATTCGGCGACGAGCTGCCGGAAATGCATTGATTCTCTATGAGAGTGAGCGACTTCCGGTGCCTGACCGATTGTCTCATTTATGGGCGTGGCGGTGTCCCAGAAAAGTTGAAAATTCTGAACTTTCGGGCAATGTTGCCCGGTAAGAGCCAATCAAATTCATGTCTTGCTCTTTTTACCTCTCACGCGGAAACCAACACAAAACCGAAATTTTGTTCCTAGTTCCGACACTTTTGGAAAACACACCGGAGAGAAATTGCGAGCTGTTTCCAGCGCAAGTAAATGGCCGTAAGTTTGAGTTTGCGGTTCATAATTGAAGGAAACAATACTGCTAGCCAACTAATATTTATAATAAAGATTCTCAAAATCTATGATGAACTATTCGTTTACCATGCAAAAATTGTGTTCCTAGTTCCGACACTTCAACATGAATGAGGAGAAACTTAACAGCGGTCTGCAGTACGCCCACACTTTATTTAATCCTAAAAGCATAAATATTTATAGCTAGCTAAACTTATATGGCCTACATACATGTTATTTAATGTTTGTGTTGGTTAAAAGGCTATTTTTTATCGCATGGGTACGTTTGGAAAAACGTTTGGAAAACGCACCGGAGAGAAATTGCGAGCTGTTTCCAGCGCAAGTAAATGGCCATAATTGCAAAAAGCCTTCTGAGTTTGAGTTTGCGGTTCATAATTGAAGGAAACAATACTGCTAGCCAACTAATATTTATAATAAAGATTCTCAAAATCTATGATGAACTATTCGTTTACCATGCAAACATTTTGTAAGCACGTCGGAAGCATTTTTGAGGAAGCCAGTCAAGCGTGGTGAACGCCCACTGGGCGATTTATTCGCCTAGTATCGGCCCCTGTTAGAATGCGGGGTAAGTCCCCTTGTTTGTTATTGGTGGGCCCCGGTGTTCCTCGCCCCCCACAGGACCCGCTCGATGGTGTTGGTGATCCCCCACTGACGCTGTAGTTGGGGCCCTGCATTCCTCTGGAGGGTGGGGGACGGGGGGGTTGCATTCCTCTGGAGGGTGGGGGACGGGACCCCCCCAGCCATCAGGGAGGATCGACACCGATCTCAGCAGGAGACAAAGGACATACCAAGGCCCCAGACCCGTCTGGCCACGGAGCACTCCCAGAACAGATGGTATATATGTTCCGAGTCAGTGCATCCGTGGGGGCCGTTCTCGGCATGGGCTCAGCACTGTCTAGACTTGGAAGACCTGTTGGGGAGACAACCATGAGCAGACAGCCATGTAGTTAAAGGGGGAAGGGAAAATATAAGAGGCGTCCAACCATATTGTGTTGTTGGGAGGTCAATCTTGAATATGAAAAATATAAGTGTTTGTTGGGGTCATAATGGGGGAACAGGGCAAGGCTATTACTGGATGGTGAGAAGTGGACCAGTATTATTGTAGTTTTTTTTAATACTAAGACCGCATCAGATTTGGATGGGCGCCTCATCACCCCCTGGCTAGGTCCTTTCCCCAGTTCTCTTCCCAAACTGCCTGGCAAGGTCCGTCCTGGAGAGGTGGAGCAGGTTATCATTGCCCCTGAGTCCCCTGTCTGTCCAGAGGCAGAGAGCCCCTGAATGGGCTCTTGCTGTTCTATAGGTGGGGCAGGTCTGAGGTACTGGAGTGTAGCTAATTAGGCAGGGTTGAGGTGGGTGTGAAAAGGTTTTATGGACCAGTCAAGGGCTTGTGGTTGCGGACAATCATTTTTTGGAGCGGGGGCACCTGTAGCCTGCAGCCTGCTGTTTCTAAGGGGGTCTGGAGAGGGTCTGTAGCTGTCTGGGTGGGTTCTGTCAATGAAATAAGTTGTTGTGGGCTATTGCTGGTGTGGTGGGGTTGGGCCTTGTTAGTTTATTGATCTGTCTATATTTTTGTTTTGTTTTACACTTTTTACTAGTAACTTCAGTCCAGTTGGGAGGGGGGTCAGAGTCTGTAATATCTGAGGAGGAGGTGGGCTCTTCTACCATAATGAGGGGTTCGCAGTCCACCTCCTCTTCCACTGCAATAGGGGGCGACTGAAGGAGTGGTACCTGGGTTCCATCTATTTTGGGGGGGTGAGGTTGGGTGGGACAAGGATTTGCTGTGCTGGGGTCTCCTGTAGTGCAGGTAGTGAAGAGGGTTGGGGTGGATCAGGCTTGGGACTAATGGTTTAAGTTGAAGGGGGGGTACGGGGGTGCAGTGCCCCTAGCCCTGTTCGCATATGAGAGGGGGCAGTCTCGAAAGAGATGTCCCCTTTCCCCACAAAGGTTGCAGGGCCTGGGGTCACAGCATGCCCTAGTCTCATGCTCTCCACCACAACTTTTGCATTTGACCACTGTACAGGCTGCGGCTAAGTGACCTAACTCAGCATCGCCTGCACAGCTTGGGCATGCTGTAATAATATACCGCACCCCGATTGTTCCCCAGCGTGATTGTGCTGGTGATATGTCTCACCCCCCCACTGACAGTGAATCTGGGCATAGCCACTTCCTGGCCACAGTCCATAGCCTCAGACTTGAGGGAGCCATACCTGCCCAACCACGTAGCGATATTGTGGTCCTGTACAGCCTCGTTATAGAACTGTGACCACTTTGCTCTCCGTGTTGGACAGGGGCTCCACGTCAAAAAGGTTCAGGGGACTCCTACCCTTCCCCTCTCTATAGAGGTTCCAGAACCTCTCCAGGACATTAGCATTTTTGAAGCTAACTTCAAAGGTGTCAATAGCATTAGGGACCTTCACCAGACAGTTCAAGTTGCACAGCCCGGAGCCCATCCCTTTTTGGAGCACAACCCTACTAAACTCCAGACGGGTCATGTTAGTCACTCTCATCCCGGGGTGGTTGGTTTGGGTGTGGCACTGGTGCTGTCTGCCCCACCTGTCTGGCGGTCGCTGGTCCGATGGTGCCCTGCTTGGCTGCGCCTCCGGGCCCACATCACGCCATGGTGCCGCTTCCCTCTCCCTCCCCCAGGGGCCATGTCAAGTGGACGGCATGATGGCGATACATCCCGGGAGCTGGACGGGATGCCATCTCCCTTCTGTCAAAAACATAAAATAAAGACGTAGACCTGCAAATGCTTATTGAAAAATACTATTGTACACTGATTCCTCATCCTTGTGAATGGTGGAAACACATTGCAAAATGAAAGGCCAAACTTTGAAGTTTAGAACAAACACGCTCTCATATCAGGCCTTTAGGAATATGAGGGACGGAAATGAGGACGCATAAAGGTTAACACACTATACTGTGCCGGCTTATCTTCCCATCAAATGTCACATTCAAACTTACTTACTTTGTTTAACCCCCTAAGGTCGACTGGATCACCGACGATCCGAGCAGCAATAAAAGTATATTACTATTTCTAACGTCGCAAAATTTTATCATACACACACGGCAAAAACATTGACAGAAACCTTAGAATCGCGACTTTCCGATTTGAGCACTGGCAAATAATATGAGTGGGTTTTTTTAGGTTAATTAGACCAAAAGTAAACCTTGCCTTTCACTCTCTGTTTTACCTGGAAGTACCGTCCCCCTTCTATTGACATGGTAACTAGGTGCTAGTTTCAGGGAGGGGCGTGGGGCCATGTGTGAAATTGCCGTGTAAACAACATACAATGTCCCAACATTATATAGCCTAGCATCTTGTCTGTGTTTACGGTTGCGATCTGCCAGCAAGAGACTGTGTATGCTGATATTTATTTTATTTCCCATGTTTTCAAATACTCGTGAAAAAATATGAATTCTGCGTCTTGTGACGCTATACGGAAACAATCAGAATCATTGCCAACTGCTGCAAATAATTAACGGGAGGATATTTAACCAGCTGGCATTCTCTGTTTCGGCGCTTGGACATTATCTGGCTTAGCTTGATAGTGCCTATTGTGATTAATGTTTCTTGCCTCTCGAGAACTTGTTTGTTCGTGTGCTTATTGTTGTTTAGATTCCCAGCGTTTAGTTTATTCCGAGTTTTTGGATATGTTTTGGATTTACCGTTTTACTTGCTTTTTTTGTTCCTGATCGTTGGTTATTTTGGTTTGTTTTGTTTATGTCTTTCCGTGTCTTCGCAGACACAGATTTTGCTTTCATTTTCCTACAGATGTTTAACAATAAATAAATATCTTAAACCCAGAAAACTGGCTACTTTTGATCATGTGCCTGTGCCCACTGCCAAACAGACTCTGGATGTTGGCAAACTGGCTTCTGTTGGTCGCAAGAAATGCGTTCTCTGCAAGATGTCGGGGAAACAACAGTGCACTCCATGGGAGTGCAAGGTTTGTGATGTTCCCTTGTGTCTACAGTTGACCAGAAACTGTTTTGAGAAGTGGCACCAAAGACTGTGAAAGAACAGATTGTCTCACCATGTTTTAATTTTGTATATAGTTTGTGTGATGTTTTCAATGAATCTTCCCAAATGGAAAAAAAAAAATTTTTCTGTCTTCTGCATGGCTCACTGACTATTGCTTACTCTGATGGCTTTTGTCTTTGTCTGATGGCCTTTGAGAGAGAGATGGCCCATCTGACAGATCTTACAGGTGTGGACAACCCTCAGGTGTGGATCATGAATATTCAGGAAATTAGCATATAGCCCTCCCACAGCCTGAAATACATTTTACCAGTTCTGATAAAAACAGGTTTTTAGCTATTTAGATCTCAGATGTGCTAAACTATTTTCACATCCTTACATAACCAAGACCTTGATGAACAAACGCATATTGGCAAAACAATTCGTCACTATAGTTTAGTGTGTGCTTTCACAACTTTTGTGACGGCAGAAAAATGTGTGACGGCACAACTCTTTATAACTTGTGTGTTTGTAGATCTATTTACAAGCTGCATATGATACTGACCAACCTATTGATGGCATATACATGTAGCTGTGATTGTCCTTCAAATACAAATGTCAAACACTTTGGAGTAAGTGTGTGTTAAGTTGATGAAATTGAGATAAATATCAGACCATGCCAAAATCACAAAGCTTCTCTGAGCTAAGCACAGACCTCAGGGGGTTAATGAATTACCTTACAATCGGTATTTTGTCAGGTTTAGGTTTCGTAGTTCTTGGTATGTGCTTGTTTGTAAGTTAATTTGGGTTTATCAGGTAAAAGTCTACTCAAAAACATAACTGCTTGCATTTTTTGAAGAAATAATGAAGGTTGGAGGTACTGCGCATGGTATCTGTCAGGCAATGGCCTTTTGTTGTGCGCCATTTTTTGTTGGCTTGGGCAAAATGTTTTGCAATAGTCTCATCAATGAGGAGCGCTTCATTGATTCCAACGTCCTTCTCAAGCTCTGCCTCTGCTGCTGCCACCGTTTGTTGGTTTCTCCCCCGTGTCATTATGGTGAAAAGTCGGAACATTAAAACAGATGTCAGAGCCCCTTGTGCAATCTGCATCATTTTGGCAGCTGAAGGAGCTAGTCAGCTTAATTTTGGCATGGCAGGAAAAAAGCACTTCTCAATAGAAAAACAAACAAATGTATAAAATGCTAAAGTGTCATGAACTACCATTTTACTAAGCTAACTAGACAGCAAACCAAGTTTGTAAACATATTAATCTACCAAGCCAGCATTGGAATTATACTGTAGCATGATAGTTTCAACAGTTATGGGTGAACCCACAATCTCATATTATCCCCTCAAATGAAAGAAAGAATGTTTATAAAACACTAAACTTTTACAAGTGCAGGTTTCAATGTCCTTTTCCTATATTTACTGCTAGGCTAGATAATAAAACATTTTGGAATCAAAATTAATCGTATGTTAGGCCCAAAAATCCTGGACGATATATAAAAACAGTTGGATAAAGAAATAACAAATTGTGTGGGATCTTGGATACAACTTGGTTGTAACCTTGAGTAAATGTAGTAAAATGAATGGGAAAAAACAATGATGAACCATAAAATAAATGAGCATTCCTAATGACAAAGTTGCAGTTGTATTTGTGTATCCTGTGCGATTCTGACTAACCTTTCCGTCATTTGTTTATTCACAATATACGCACAATGAACAAATAATGTAAAGTGGGGCCATTTATTTTATTGCTGGAGGTCAGTCGTAATAAGGAGTACATTTGGAATTAAGTATAATCAGTCAATGTACAATAACAATGATGACTGTTAAAAATGTCCCAGATGCCCCTTTTCAGTGCATTGTGCCATTTGCAGAAATTATGTTGGAGCTCCAACTATAAGGTCCATACCCCTTCCCCCTTGGTCTAGGACGTATACCAACCACCAGCAGGTAAACTACCGCATACACTCAGTGTCCTGCATGGGAAATGAAGTGCACCTGTCCGTCTGCTCCATGGAGTTCAGTAAAGCCAATGCCAGCATCCCCTGCCTGGGGGGAAAGCCTGCCGTGGTCAACTGTCTCCCAGGGCCACAGTTTTCACAGGTTCATGGCAAGAGGAAGAGGCCTAAGATCAAGGTAACCTGTCAGCACTGTTCCAAATAGCTGTAAGTGATACTCTAATTACAGTACAACATATTTTGTTTTGTATGTTAAAACATACATTATGTTTCATTGTGGGAAAATGATCAATAAGCAGGAAAATTGCAGTACTTAAAGTACTAATTAAAAATAGCATTCTCTGTTGTTGTTGTTTTAGTTTGATGTTTTACAGTTGTTTTCTGTTTGTGGGTCATTGTTCAGGGACAGTTTTGTTGGTGGTTAGTTGCAGGGTGAGAAATGGTTGTCTGTTCTGCACCCTCACCTACATATGTTATCCAGTATGCATCCAAGTCTTTCTCTCACAATGGGAGTGCAATTTCTTGCCTTCAGTTTCTTAATTGATGATTGTGCTTAATTTATGTTTTGGTACTGTAAGCATAACTGCACTTCGCATTAGGATTAAAACCGATTAAGAAGCAAAAAAAAAAAAGAATATTAAATCCAGCTGCCATTAATTGAATGTAATTTTTATGGACAATATTTTCATATTTTTGTTTATATTTTATTCTGTGTAAGGGTAGTGTAGGCATTGTTTATGGATGTGCATTAGAGAACAAATGAGCACTTTGTGAATTGCTGCATTAATTAAACTTTTACAAAGTGTTCTTTAAGTGTTTATGACTGACCACAGGCCACCGTGAGGCTGAAGGGGGGCTGGAAAGTCGGGGAAGGACGTGTGGAGGTGCTGAAGAACAACGAGTGGGGCACGGTGTGTGATGACCGCTGGAACCTGCAGTCGGCCAGTGTGGTTTGCAGGGAGCTGGGTTTTGGCAGCGCCAAGGAGGCCCTGACGGGGGCGCGCATGGGCCAGGGTGAGTGGGTGCCACCATTCTGGATTACTGTGTGCTTTCTGGACTGGTCTCACCTCTCATTAATCATATGGCACACTACCCTTAAATGGGTTTTTATAAAAGGTGAGAGACTGTGGCTATGTATCGGAAGGCAGCATGTTAAGGTAGCACTTGCACACTTGTCCTTTGAAGGTTGTCCCAACTCATGAAAAATGTGTTCTTTTAAGGTCTTTTAAGTCTTTGCAACCAGCTCCAAAACTGTTAACTTCCATTAAAACAATGGCAGCCGGTGTCACCACTGTGATCAAGTAGTGACAACGGAGGTGGTTTACAAGCATAGTTTATCAACCATTTCATGTAGTTATGTCTAAAAATAATAGTCTGTGCTGTTTTGTGGTTCATCCTGTTAACACTAGGCACGCCAGGTTTCCAAGCATATAAGAAGTAGTAATAATTCAATTTAATAAATACCATCTTGGTTTTGTTCAGGCAGGTCTTAAAAAAACATTAGGATACCTAAACGTCTTATTTCCACAATGTGAGTTTTCTTCAACAATAGTTAGGTAGGAGCCACCCTCCCATAAAGCACAGATTTGTAAAGCAACCTGGCTACAGTTTCTCCCATCTCTGCCATGGAAGACTGTAATTCCGTTAGAGTTGCCATGGGCCTCTTGGTGGCTCAAGAGCCCTTCTCACATGGATACTCAGTTTTAGAGAACGGCCTGTTCTTCCCATGATTAGTGCTTTTGAAGAACCTTTTCTCTGATTTGCTTTGAATGTTCTTTGGTGTTCTTTGGTTCAGGATTTTATTGGTCGCCAGACTTTCCCTCCCTTTCGGGAGGGAACACCTTCGGTGGGCTGAACTGGGTTAATCGTTCATATTTTTAGGGAAATTATTTTAGTTGGTTAGGTGTTTCGTTATGCTAGTTGGACACATATTTTTATCATATACAGTACCAGTCAAAAATTTGAGTGCAACTGCTGGAAACTAGGTTTATCTCATAATTGACAATGCTTTAGACCGTATACGTTTCTGTAAATACTTTAAAGTGACAAAAAACACATGAACACAATGAACAAAATGAACATCAAAGAAATCCATCCATCCATCCATCCATTATCTAAGCCGCTTATTCCTGGTCAGGGTCGCGGGGGGGGGCTGGAGCCTATCCCAGCATGCGTTCCGGGCGAGAGGCAGGAATACACCCTGGACAGGTCGCCAATCCATCGCAGGGCACACACACCATTCACTCACACACTCATACCTACGGGCAATTTAGACTCTCCAATTAGCCTAACCTGCATGTCTTTGGACTGTGGGAAGAAACCGGAGTACCCGGAGGAAACCCACGCGGACACGGGGAGAACATGCAAACTCCGCACAGAAAGGCCCCCGGCCTGGATTCGAACCCGAGACCTTCTTGCTGTGAGGCGACAGTGCTATCCACTGCACCACCGTGCCGCCATCATCAAAGAAATGTTCAAGAAAATTATATTGAAAATGTAATCTTGGATTCCTCAAAATAGCCACCCTTTGCCGTGATAACAGCCTCACAAACACGGGCCATTCGGTTAATAAGTTTCAGCAGGAAATCACCCGATATGTCTTCCCAGCTCTCCTGCAGCAATTCCCAGAGAAACTTGTGGGTTGCTTTGCTTTGACTCTTCTGTCCAGTTCGTCCCATACAATTTCTATGGGATTGAGGTCTGGACACTGGGCAGGCCAGGTCATCAGTTTGAGTTGTCCTTCACGTTCCGCCTTCACCAAGTAGCTCTTGCACAACTTCAAGGTGTGTTTCGGGTCGTTATCTTGCTGAAGAATGAAGGAGTGCCCGATTAGCCGTAGTCCAGATGGAAGTTGTAGTCCAGATGGAAGTTGTACTCAAACTTTTGACTGGTACTGTATATACTTGTTGGGACATATCGAACAAGAGCATACCAAGAATGGCTAGGTAGAGTTGAGGTGGATTGAATTACCGAAAATACTAATTGAAAATGTACAGTCAAGCCGGAAAGTCTGCACACCCCTTTCACCCTCTCCACGTTTCATTGCATTCCAGACTTATTCTACAATAGATTAAGTTCATTTTTTGTCTCTACACAAAATAGCCCATAATGACAAAGTGAAAACAGGTTTTTAGACATTTGTGCTAATTTATTAAAAATCTAAATGTTAAATATCATATGTACACAAGTGTGTACACCCTTTGATATGACACCCAAAAGTGAGCTGAGGTGCATTTTGTTTCCACTGATACTGCTTGAGATGTTTCTACAACTTGATTCTAGTCCACCTGTGGTAAATTCAATTGATTGGACATGATTTGGAAAGGCACACACCTGTCTATATAAGGTCCCACAGTTGACAATGTATCTCAGAGTAAAAACCAAGCCATGAAGTCCTAGGAACTCTCCATAGACCTCCGAGATAGAATTGTGTTGAGGCATCGATCTGGGGAAGGGTATAAAAACATTGCTAAAGCATTGAAAGCACCCAGGAGAACAGTGGGCTCCATCATTGTGAAATGGAAGAAGTTTGGAACCACCACAACTCTTCTTAGAGCTGGCCGTCCGGCCAAACTCAGTAACCGGGCAAGAAGGGCCTTGGTCAGGGAGGTGACCAAAAACAACATCTCAAGAAGGACAAACATCTCTGCAGCACTCCATCAATCAGACCTTTATGGTAGCACTTGGCATTCAGACCAAAAAGTTCAATTTGTGTCTCATCAGACCGGAGAATCTTTTTCCTGATGCTCTTAGAGTCCTTTAAGTGCCATTTGGCGAACTCCAGGTGGGCTGTCATATGCCTTTCACTCAGGAGTAGCTTCCGTCTAGCCACTACCAAAAAGGCCTGATTGATGGAGTGGTGCAGAGATGGTTGTCCTTCTGCCAGGTTCTCCCTATTTTGTGTAGAATTTTGAGACAAAAAATGAACTTAATCTATTGTAGAATAAGTCTGTAACGCAATGAAATGTGGAGAGGGTGAAAGGGGTGTGCAGACTTTCCGGCTTGACTGTATATGTGCCGAACCGAACACGCATTAACGGGGCTTTATGATGGTTACAGTTTGTGGTGGACGTTACGGTTCCTTTCAGGGACACGGATCCTTTGACTCAGTTCCGTAAAAGGATTCGTCCATGGATACGTTTACCAGTTCCTTCGCTGCTATCGTTCAGACTCCCACGAATGAGAACGAGAGTTATGCAGTGACTGGTTCCGTCTCCGTCAGTAAATATTGTTTAACTGAGTCAATCATTCAATTTAAATTACGATTAATTTTAAGGGACCATGTAACAATACGATAAATAAAAACAATAAAAGCGTAATATCAACAATAATGATATTTAATTGGTAACATGGAACAAACAGCCTAAAAATAAAAGCCTTTCACCGTTAATTTCTCAGATCAGAAGGAAAATCTCCAAATGTAAAAAATCATAAATACTTTAAAGGACAACCTTTCTAAGTAGGCTACATATTACCAAGTGACAATTCACATGGACTAATACGTCCATTAATACATTTAGCCTATGTGCCACCTAGGTATTTATGTTGGCTAACTTAAGGTGTGACTTGCATTGTGTCAGTTTCCTGCATCATAGCCTACATTGTTCCCCAAGCTATCTGCACTAATGTTAAAACAATGTTGACCTCTATCAACAAAGTTGTGATACATTCATATAGCCTAGCATATTATGTTTGATTAAAGGAATATAATGATGTGGTTTCATTTCTCGAGTTGAGACTAGACTAAGTTTGCGACGTCTCCATTGGGAAATAGCCTCTTTCGTTCACGTTTATTTATTTACTAATTGGGAGTAGGCTATAGGCTAAGTGTTTCTCAGATGTAACTGCTGGGCTAAGCAACTAGTGTAAACCAGTTGCTTTTAATTTATACTCAGGCAAGTTTGTCATTGCAATATGAAGACATTATGGGGAGGGAGAGATGTACAGCTGCAGCGAATACGTAGGCTAGTGTCCCGTTCCGGATCTGGACCTGCCTCATGGAACGAGGAACGAGAGCAACAGCATGTCCAGTTCCAGTTCCTTCACAGATTCGGTCCTCAGTCAGTTCCAGTTCAGGAACTGGAGTTACTGTTGCTTTCGGTCAAGTTTTCCGATGGGAGGGGCTCAGAAAGCACACCAAAGGAATGAATCCGACATGGAGGTGAGTCAGTTCCTTCCATTCACCAAAAGGATTCATTCAAAAAGACACACCACTAGTTACAGTTGTCGACAATAATAACCATGGCTAAACCGCGTTTGTAAGTAAGTAAGTAAGTAAGTAAGACTTTATTTATATAGCACCTTTCATACAAGAATTGCTTAATAATTAATAATAAAAGTCCTAGTATTTTTACGATAATGACTATGTTTTGTCTATGAGAGGTTGTCATTACCAACCACATGCGAAAGATGGCAATGTGGTTCTGTCGATACTAAAGGAATTCAAATTATTTATGTTCGGATCAACACCTAATCCGATAAGAGCCTCTTGGGATACTAGTATGACAATAGTGTCCACATATATTTAGGAGTTTGATGATTTGCGTGCTAGGGGAGGCGTCTGGCGAGGAGGTGTTATAAATCAGATAGCCTACCTATTTATCGTTTGATCGCCTCCTGGTTGACAGCATGAGGCCAAGCTCACACCCATTAGGCAGGGGAGACAAGGGAGTTTCCCTGGAAATGTGATGTCTGGCATCCTACATTCTAAGGTGGCGACATTTATGACTCCAGGAGGGGAGGAGGGGAGAAAGTGGATAGATTAGAAAAAGCCAGGATATATATATAACATGAGAATACGTATAACAATAGTTATAATAGATCTAAATGCATATATACTGGAGTAATATTTCAACTGCCCGACAAGTGTGTTGCTGGTGTGGGTACCGAGAAATTTGAATGAGTCAGTGATGGTTATGGGCTCTTCTGAGTTGTGTATGGGTTTTTTTTTGCTAGGGGGGGGGGTGGACTTGCACCCTCAATAAATCTCAACATCTTTGAAAATGCGATCACTACGTCGTATGTAGACCAAAGATAGACACAGCGGTTAACATAATTTATTTGGTAAATATACCGATACCGATATTTTTCAATAATAAATGCTGTTGTACTTTTAAAGGGGAAGGAAAAAGTGAACACTGTGATGAATACAGGTATTTCTGCTTCCTTGGCATATTCCTTGGCACTTTCAGTTACCCACACAACACCACATGGCACGAAAACTCTTATGAAAAATATTTTAAATGGAAGTAGAAATATTAAACAGATTATTATTATTATTATTATTATTATGCAATGGGTAATTCATGCCAATCTATTTAGGTATAATGGTAAAGGAGAGTGGATTTACTGTATTAAGCCTAACTACAAATAAAAAAGAAAAGGTAAAACTTTACATCACAGTGCTCTGATTCCACTGTAATTACTGTGTACATACATATTAAACATCTTAATTACTTATTGTTACACTGTACTTACTACATTGCAATTTTTATTAACATTAACCTTCCTAACCCTAACCTTATTCGTAGGTATTAATGCAGTAACAACAGTGTGCAGCAATGAATACAATACTTGTTACACAGGAACAGTGCACTGTAATGTAAAGAGAATATAAAAAAATCTGGGTAAAATCATATTGATATTTCTGAATAGTTTGGCATTAATCACCCTTTAAAACTGGTGGTAGCTCCTAGCTAGCTAGCAACATTAGGTTAGCATGTATTAGATCAGTTATGCTACCTAGCTAACAAGTAGAGGTACTAAATTCAATACAGGCATGCTGAATGAACAAATTTGATTAAAATAAACTATCAAGCTCTTGAAGACTGGCAAACGTTATCTGTTTGACTAGATACCTGGATATGCTCTGCCTCTTAAAAATGACGCCATCAGTGGACTCTCAGTGGACGCCTGAGTTCTTGGTGTGCTTCTCTGGGAATCTTCCTCCCTCTTTTTTGACTGGCTTTCTTCGTATTGATCATGGTGTTTAAGTTTTCAATGTTTAAATAGATTAGTGGTATTACCAGAGTGTTGATCGTGCTGCATGTGTCACAGCTTGCCCTGCTTATTCCACATGCGTGAAGTAACACCACACAACACTTTGCTTCTTTTCAGCCATTTCACATGGTTTTTGTTTAGGTCTCCTGCTCCCACAAAGTTCTGTGAGGTGAGGAATCAATGAGGAGCAATCGCAGGAAGTTCATGAGCACTCACACTGCGTATATGCTGCGCAGGAATGCCTGTACAAAGAATGAAGATACATTTGCACAGACAGCTTCAAAATGGATGCCCCTGCACACAACTAGTGTACTCGCGAGTTTGAGAAATAAACGTTTAATTTAGTGAAAGCAGTGCACTGGCTCAGCCTGGCTTCAGGTAATATATATATTTTTGTAAACATAGGTTTAAATATTTTATCGGAGAGATCGATACCAAAAACAAAATCTTTGCCCCCTGCACCAGTGGCTCCACAACGTCAAACAGCTGCATAGTTGAATGCAGGTAGCAGGGTTCTGCACCAAAAGGTATAGACTATTGAGTAGCATATGCGTTATATGGTTGATATGAGATTGTGAAAATTCACACTGTGCAGATAGACTTGTGAGTCAGCAGTGTTGGAGGAGGATGTGGAATACCGAAAGGCAAAAGCCTTACCTCCGCATCGTCCCACCAGACGTCTTCCCATCAGATAAGGAAACGCACAAAAAAAAGTGTAAATACAATCTGTAAGTGCAAGTGTAGGAAGATGGGCCAGGCACACACACTCTCAGCTACCTGTGAATATAAGCATAGACACAGGGTGTGAGCCAGAAGATCCAGGAGTAGTAAGGTAAAAAGTCAAACAGTCTAAGATCAATCATCACTTTTCCAACCATGTTATTCTAGTTTTTCATTTTTTATTAATGATCAGAAATTGTGCCCTTTTTTTTCACTTGTAAGGCAATGTTGTAAGGAAAAAGATGGATTTTATGTACTTTCATTTCAGGCTGTAAGACAAACAAAAGTGACTATTTCAAAAGGGTATGATGACTTTCTATAGGCACTGTATATGGTACCTTTCTGGACTGGTAGTTCTGGATCAGGAATACAGGAACAAACAAAAAAAATACAATTAAAATAATTAAAGAATGAGCATAGTCAGGGTAAACAGTCTGGAATTGTAGTCAGTCAGTGCTCACCCCCTGACTGTCTATCTTGAGAACACATCAGGTATTCCAAACATTGGCCAAAAGTGTATTATGCAATTCTTCCTTTTGGAAATGTACTCTGCTCTCACAAAATTGGAATACAAGGTGCTCTAGTATGATTTACGCTGTTTGTAACAGGAGGTTATAGGAGGTTGATGATGTTTCTTCTCTTGGCCAGGGTTTGAGTAAAGGGGCTGGCCTGTTAAGGCTCCTATTGGATAGAAACAGGATCAGATTTTCTAGCTAAGCAACCAGAAACAAGTGAGATATTAATTTATTTCCCTGGGCTGGAAATTTTGACATGCCACAGTTCTAGTGATGTGATCAGTTTGGTCAATCAATCAATCGGTCTGGTATCGGTACCAGACGGCTACAGCCAGCAGGGATGCCCATGTCTTGTCACACATAAGCGACCCCCGCTGGTAAATTAGGCGCCCACAGTCTACCGGTATAAAGCTGCACATGGAGTGTCTTCCTCCAGCTCATGTCTATGCAAGTTTAACTTGTGGACTGCAGTGTGAAAAGAAGTAGCGGTTGACATCACGGAGGAGAGCATGTTTGCGGCGAGTGTGGCTTTAGAATACGATTGTGCATTCCAAATTGGGAGAAAAATGGAGAAAAAAAAAAAGACGCCAAAGTTTCTTCCAAGAGCAGAGACCTCCAGCAATGGCAGATATTCAGGTTTATTTAGTGTCCAGCCTGAGCAAAACATTAAAGGAAGGAAGGTTATGGTGGGGGGTGGAACTGCCTGCTCTGGAAATGGTCTACTCCAAACACTGGTCCTAATTTCCTTTGCTCCAGCTCTTAATAAGTGTGTGCATCTATTACAGTTTTTTCTGAATGCTTAAACACTAACAGTGATTCTTGAAGCACTATCTCTGAAATCATTAACACTTGTAGCCAATGCATTTACCAAGTGTGCAAAACTGAATGCACGTTCTCTGCTTTACACTCAGTTTGTAATTTTATAACACACTTTTTGCAAAACTGTAAACAAAAACCACTGCTTAACACTCAGTTTTCAATTTATTAACACACTTCAAGCAAAACTGTAAACATTGGTCTCTACATTGCTACACTATTTTTCCAATTGCCTTTCCACATTGACACATGTGAAAACACCTTTAGATATTGAGTTCACTTACAAATCAGAGCTTGAGCATAGGCCACAGGGAAACATTTGATTTGGACAACAATGGAGGCCAATATTGGACAGAGAGTAAGAGGGGTGAGAACTAGAGGAGGACAAGGAGGTGAAGAAGTAAGAGGAGGAGGAGGAGAAGGACAAGGACAAGGTGAAGTAGGACGGGGGAGAAGGAGAGGACGGGGAAGAGGAAGGGGAGTCAGAAACACAATAACTGATTAAATCAGAGTGACTGTGGTTGACCATGTTGTCAACCATGGGATGAGCATGAGGGAGGCTGGAGTTCTGTCCTTTTTTTTCTAACACAAATGTTTTTGTTTTCTTCTACTGCGCTTTTGTTGTTTGAGGAGTGTTAGAACATTTTGAGGAAAAAAAAAAAACTTTTTCCCCTTATTTGTATTGGTAGTGTGTTATGTTCGGAATACACATCCATACTTTACAAATTTGGATACCTGTGTGCATGTGTGTTTACTACACAGAAAAAGAAAAAGCCACAAGTGTTTTTCATTTATACTATCAGTGTGTAGTTGGTGCTTCGTGTACTTATTCAAATGATGGTTTGTGTGTACTGTATTGAAGCAAAAACGCAATTTTTTAAAAGAGTTTGAAGAGTTTTGCTAGAATTGTTTGCTTTTGAAAGAGATGTATAATGTTTTGCTGGTTTAGTGTAAGGTTTTGTGATTAGTGTGCAGAGTTTAGCAAAAATAGCCTATAGCCAGGGGTGTCCAATCTTATCCGAGAAGGGCCGGTGTGGGTGCAGGCTTTTGTTCTAGCCCTGCACTAAAACACCTGATTCAACTAATTCACCAATCATGGTCTACAATCAAGACCTTGATTAGTTTAATCAGTTGTTTAGTGCTGTGCTAGAACAAAAGCCTGCACCCACACTGGCCCTTCTTGGATAAGATCGGACACCCCTGGCCTAAGCAATCAGAAAAAACTGTAATCTTAGTGCATTTTACTCAGTATTGTCATCTATCAAATCATACAAAGACCATCTTGTTGCTGTTTTGGGATTTTTTTACAATATACACATATACACTTACAGTGGCGAGAAAAGTTTTGTGAACCCGTCAGAATTGTCTGCATTAAGTTGACCTAAAATGTGATGAGATCTTCCTCTAAGTCCTTCTAAAAGATGAAGAGAACCCGATTAAACAAATAACACAAAAAATAGCACAAAACATTTTTAAAATGTATTTACTGAGCTAAATGACAACTTCTAAATTCTTTGTTGGAAAAAGTATGTGAACCTCTAGAATGATCAGTTAAGAGGGTAATTAAAGTCAGGTGTTTCAATCAATGGGATGACCATCAGGAGTGAGTTTGGATGGCCCTGCCCTATGTAAAAAACATAAACCTGGGTCTTCACTATCAAAGTCTCGTCTTCACCACAGAGGTTTGTGAAAGCGTGCCATGCCTCGATCAAAGGAGATTTCTGAGGACCATAGAAAAAGAGTTGTCAATGCTCATCAGGCTGGAAAAGATTACAAAACCATTTCGAAAGAGTTTGGGCTCCACAAATCCACTGTCAGGCAGATGGTGTACAAATGGAGAAAATTCAACACCAATGTTACTCTCCCCAGGAGTGGTCGTCCAACAATAATCACTCCAAGAGCAAGGTGTACAATATTCAAGGAGGTCACAAAGAACCCCAGGGTAAAGTCTAAGGATCTGCAGGCCTCTCTTGCATTGGCTAATGTCAGTGTTCATGAGTTCAGCATCAGGAAAACACTGAACAAGAATGGTGTGGAGGAAGCCACTACTCTCCAAAAAGAACATTTCTGCCCATCTAAAGTTTGCTAAAGATCACTTGGATGCGCTAGAAGACAAGTGGAAGAATGTTCTGTGGACGGATGAATTGAAAATAGTACTTTTTGGCTTAAATGAGAAACGATGTTTGGCGAAAACCAAACACTGCATTCCAACATAAAAAACCTCATCCCAACCGTGAAACACGGTGGTGGCAGTATCATGGTTTGGGGCTGCTTTGCTGCTTTGCTGCCTCATTGACGGAACTATGAATTCTGGATTGTACCAGCAAATTCTACAGGATGTCAGGGTATCGGTCCGTGAACTGAAGCTCAACAGAAGGTGGGTCATGCAGCAAGACAACAACCCTAAACACACAAATCAGTCTACCAAAGAATGGTTGAAGCAGAAGAAATTTCGTGTTTTGGAATAGCCGAGTCAAAGTTCAGACCTTAATCCAATAGAAATGTTGTGGCAGGACCTGAAGTGAAGAGTTCATGCCAGGAAGCCCACCAACATAACTGAGTTGAAGCAGTTTTCTAAGGAGGAATGGGCCAAAATTCCTCCAAGCCGATGTGCGGGATGATCAACAGTTACCGGAAATGTCATTGCTGCTCAAGGGGGTCAGACCAGTTACTGAAAGCAAAGATTCACATACTTTTTCCGACATTTAATGTTGGATCATTTTGTTCAATAAATAAATGAAGAAGTATCATGTTTTTTGTGTTATTTGTTTAACTTGGTTCTCTTTATCTATTTGTAGGACTTAGATGAAGATCTGATCACATTTTACATCAAATGTATGCAGAAACGCATACAATTCTAAAGGGTTCCGAAACTTTTTATCGCCACTGTAGGTGTATATTTGTGTCTATATGAAGACCAACTTGGTTATATGGTAGCTTATCACAAATGTAAATGTACTGTTAGGATATAGTATCTCTGTCTTAAATCAAATACAGTTTTATCAGATCTCTTGCTTCTTTTCTGTTGCTTCTTTTCTGTTGCCACAGAACCATTGCTCTCCTTTTCAAGCTTCAACCTAATGTACACTTTTGACTCGGTCAGGAACAAACATACTTGTTTTCTCTGTAAGGACACTACATCAGATAGCATTCTGATTGACTGAATTCCCTGAGAATAATTTGTTAGATGTAGTCAGGTCCAGATTTACTAAAGGATTGCGACTGCTTTCCAATGCAAAAGCAGTCACTACAAGGTTGCAATATCTACGTTGGATTTACCAAATGGTTGCAATGATTCAAATCGCTGTTAGGATGTAATTAGCGGGGGTTAAGTCACTTTGCAACTTTCCTTTAGATGAATAGTTCAATCTGTTCATGAATATGTATACCTGGAGTGATGTGCTAAAACAGGGTGGAGATTTTGTAAATTAGGTAGATTATGTATTCTCTCTGATTTACTAAAGCATGCCTTAATTGTGACTCTCCTCTTTGTGTGATAATTTTAAGAACTCTTCAAACCAGGCAGTATTTTATGAGCACTGATATCACCTAGGTGTTTCATAATTCCCATTTTGTATTTTGCTTTCCAAGGGGCTAGTTGCTGTCCCAGCGATGCAAATCAAATAATCACAAATATTGTTGCAAAGTAACCCGGTTCATGTCACAACAGCTTTATTTTCTGGACTGTATCTACAAACAGTTACATCAGAATTTACTAGAAGTTGAAATAAAAATTATTGCGACTGCTACTTCTGCCTGGTTGCTGCATATCCATTTCTTGGAGGTGTGGGCATGCCATGTTGTTTCAGACAATGTTGTATATCCTACCGCAAATTGCAAATGAAGGCATTTAATTTATTTGATTGTGTAATTAGTACCAGTCTTAGTAAATTGGTCGTTAATGTGTCACTATTTGTGACCGCAAAATAGCTGCAAAAAAATTGCTACGATCTTGCACTGCGATTATCTTAGTAAATCTGGCCCACAGTGTCTTGATACTTTCTGAGCTCAGCACATACCGTATAACAGTGACAATGTTCTTGGTACAAGCAATTCATATAGCTTTTTCATATTGAGATTTCCCCCTATAACCCCCTCTTTCTCTAACAATGGTCATTTCAGAATAATAGTATGGTGAGAATCCTTTCATTCAGGAAGTTTAATGACCTGCCTGCCTCAACTTCATTATTCAAGTTCAACTTCTGATTTCAGAAATAAAATAGACCACACATACATGAATGCCCTTGGAAACAAAATAAGGTGTGCATTAATGCATCATATGCAAAATATTAGAATCTATTATTAAAGATAAACTAGAAGTATTTCTTGAAAATTACAACATCCTAAGGGATAGCCAGCATGGTGTTTGTAAGGGTAGGTCATGTCTGACAAATCTGCTGACATTTTTTGAGGAAGCAACCAAGTGTCTGGATGAGAGAAAGGCGTATGATATTATAAACTTAGATTTCCAAAAAGCATTTGATAAGGTGCCACATGACAAACTCATTATCAAAATGAGAGCAGTAGGAATTACAGGTAGCATTTTAGAGTGGGTTCGGAACTGGTTACGGGATAGAACACAAAGGGTAGTAATAGGCGGGATCTTATCCGAGGAGGGTATAGTGGGAAGTGGAGTCCCGCAGGGATCGGTGCTGGGTCCACTGCTCTTTATTATTTACATAAATGACATTGATATGGACATTGAAAGTACATTAGTTAAATTTGCAGATGATACAAAACTGGGAGGCTTAGCAAATAGTCAGGAATCTACTAAAGTAATCCAAGACGATCTGAATAGAATCCAGAAATGGGCAGAAACCTGGCAAATGAAATTTAATACAACTAAATGTAAAGTTCTACATGTGGGGAATAAAAACATAGGACAGGATTATTTTATGGGAGGTAGAAAACTAGAATGTGCACACGTAGAAAAAGACCTAGGAGTACTAGTTGATCAAAGCTTGTCAGGGTCTGGTCAATGTGCGGTAGCAGTTAAAAAAGCCAACAGGATGCTGCGATACATAGCCAAGAGTATTGAGTACAAATCGAAGGAGACCATACGCACCCTATACAATGCCCTTGTTAGGCCACACTTGGAATATTGTGTGCAGTTCTGGGGACCGCACTACAAAAAATATATACGTAGATGCGCTGGAAAAGGTCCAAAGACGGGCAACCAGACTGATTCCAGGCATAAAAGACAAGTGTTATGAGGAAAGGCTAGAGATGCTTGGACTGTTCAAGCTTAGTAAAAGGAGACTTAGGGGAGATTTGATTGAGGCTTTTAAATTTATTAAAGGAATTAACAAAGTGAATTACAGGAGATTATTCAAGTTGAGTTCGGTTAGCAGAACGAGGGGGCATAAATGGAAACTGACAAAGGGTAAATTTCACACGGACACTATGAAATATTTTTTCACACAGAGAGTGATCAATGCGTGGAATAGCTTGCCTGGACATGTAGTAGAGGCTGAGACACTAGGGGTATTCAAGGCCAGGCTCGATCCAGTGTTAGACACTCTAGCCTTTGGGTAAACTAAGCATTGTGAGCAGATTAGTGGTAGGAATGGACGAGCAGTGTTGGGCTGAATGGCCTGTTCTCGTCTTCCCCTTATGTTATGTTATGTTATGTTAAGAGTACTTCAACTCTACTGTATAGTCCGCTGTGATATTTTGTGTCATTTCTGTTTGCCTGAGTGTGGGAATGTACCCTTTCATATACTGCCCTGTATTTCCCCACGCACAGTGTTTGTTAATCAAGGTGTTTATTGGTTAAATCCCCTATAGCATGGTTCCCAAACTCCAGTCCTGGAGGGCCACAGGGTGTATTGGTTTTTGTTGGTAATCAGCACTCAATTTATCAATTAAAGCAGGTTTAATTACACAGTTAACTCACCTCATCTGGCTTCTTGGGTTTAAATTGGGTGCTGGTTATAAGGTGAAAACAAAAAACAGCATACCCTGCGACCCTCCAAGACACTACCCTATAGGATGTTTATTGGTCATGTCCTCACGTCTGCAGGAATGGGTCCTATCCACATGAATGAGGTCCTCTGTTCAGGGCAGGAGAAGTCCCTGTGGAACTGTCCTTTCAAAAACATCACCTCTGAGAACTGCCAGCATATGGAAGATGCCTCTGTCAAGTGCAACGTGCCTTATATGGCCTTGGAGAAAACGGTCAGAAAGCCCTGCCCTTCTTGTTCACAACAGCCACACCTTCTCTTGTTAAGTAGTGATGGGAGTCATGTGCTGTCAATCCCTCACTAGTTAGAACCAATTTCAGTATTCTGCTATTGAGAGCAATGTGTTTTTTGTTTTGTACGGGTCTGTGATTGTCAGTGCATAACCCATTCAGGTCATCTCCAATCTCTACTGTCTGTGCCCAGGTATTTAGGCCCTGTGTCACTTTCATGTGTAATTGCTGTTTAACATACATGTTACAATGTTGATCTATTGCCTGTATGGACCACTGGTATTTAGTACTAGCGTGGATAGAGGGTCATGATTTTGCTAAATTATGCAGTTTAAGCCTCTGTGAGGCATAGTGCACAAACATATTATTACTGTCTGATATTAAGTTTCAATGAAACGCTTCACTATATCCAGCAAGCTTTATTATGTATTTCATGACATGAATGATGGGAAACATTATCATCATTAAACTGGTATCTTATGTCATGGAAATAGTCCATCCGTACACATACAGTGGCTCTGCAGTGCTTCAATGGCATCAGAATCACTCAGTTCAGTAAGTAAATGGAGACCAGAATTATGGACAGTGTTTACATATAGGAGTCTAGTGACCGCTATTTTATATTTGTGATTTTCAGCAAGTGGGTAAAAGGAGAGGGTCTTGGCATTTTGTCTGGAACAATGTGATAAATACGCGCCTGGGGCTTTTGAGTGTTGATATCTGGATAGTGGATAGTATGTACTGAAGCCCAGTCATCACTGGATTGTGTTTGGCCAAGTATATCATTACAAAACTGTTATTCTACTTGGAATCATGTGCATCCCTTAGTGCACCCCAGGCCCATGCTAATGCTACTTGTATGCTAGTTGCTAACCAGACATGACATCTGTAGGCAGACATGGTACAATAATTACATCTTGAATGAAATGACTCATTTGAGAAAAGGAATTATTGGTATTTTTCTGTCTTGATGTCAAACAGCTCCTCAGATACTGAGTCTGAGTGATTCTCCAAATTTCTATATTAATGCTTATATGAACCCACTGTTGTATAACAGTTGGAAATGGCATCATACATTTCATGACAATATAGGTTGTTCCCTGAAATAAGTAATATTTGATATTGGATCACAAAAAGTTTAAAATGGTACACATAAGATTCCAAAATGGTAAATTATGTGAAAGAAAATCAGTATGTTTGAAAGTGAACAGCGGGGAAAGTGTTTCATTGGACCTGTCCAGCACTGACCCAGGATCTGTTATTTGCAGAACAAGTGAAAGTTAGTGTAGCATATCCTGTATTGGTGCTTAGATCTATCTAAAGCTTTGCTTGGATTTAATAAGCAGAAGGTAGTTACCTGGTAGTGTTCTGTATGTTGCAATGGTTGCATACAGTAGGCTCTGTTTTTATTCATACCCTTGATAGAGATTAACAAAAGAGTTTAAAGAGTATAAAATAAACTACTATATAAGTAATGAGGTAAATTTTATGCAAAAAAAATCGATCATATAATCAATAATATCAATCAATCAATAATAATGCATTGGCACGAACCACAATCGAACAGTTTACAAATTAAGAATCATAAATATTCACACCCCTGTTATCAGTACTTTGTGGTTCCTCCCTGGGCCATTATAACAGCAAGTAGTCACCTTCTGTAGTGTTGTACGAGGTTATGGAACTTGTTGGGGGGGATCCTCAACCCTTCCTCCATGCAGAATTGTTCTAGTTCCTTCAAATTCTTGGGTTGATGTTTGTGGACTGCTTTTTTTAGTTCAAACCACACATTTTCAAATGGATTAAGGTCTGGAGACTGAGATGGCCACGTCAGGACATTGATCTTGTGCTCTGTCAACCATTTTAGTTTCTTTGGACGTATATTTGGGATCGTTGTTTTGTTGGAAGGTCCATCTGTGACCAAGGTGTAGCTTACTGGCAGAGGGAACAAGGTTTTTGGACAAAATGTCTTGGTACATGCTGGAGTTTATGGTTCCATCTCTTTTTCGATTAATTGTCTTCAAAAGAGGCTTCTTGCAACTCTGCCATAAGGCCATTGTCATGTAAGCATCGTCGAATGGTAGCTTTGACACTTTGTAACCCCATTGTAACTCCTCGCCTCTCCACTGTGTATCTGATGTGTGGTGAGTTTGTACTGGCGCACTATGGCTGCCGTCGCGTTGACCCAGGTGGGTGCTGCACCAATGGGTGGTGGTTGAGGTGAGTTGCTCCTATGATTGTGAAGTGCTTTGGGTTCCTTGAAAAGCGCGACATAAATCCAATGTTCAATTCAATTCAATTCAATTCAAGATGCCAGGTTGTTGATGGAGATCTTGAACTGTGCCCATTGGACTTCTTTTTGCCTTCCGTCTCACTACATGTGGGGGCAAGATAGACTTTTGTCCTCTACCTGGCAGATTAGCCACTATTCCAGTGGCCTTTAACTTCCTAATAATTGACACAACACTGGAAAGCAATATCTTTTAACTTTTAGTTTTTTGTAGCCATCTCCTGATCTGTAGAGGTCAATAACCTTTTGTCTGATGCTTTCAGGGAGTTATTTGCCTTTCACCATGATGATGGCTGACCACAGTATTTCAAATGTGTGTGCACTCCTTTTTATACCCAAGGGAAACAGGAAACCATTGTAACCGTCCAATGAACTTAAAATAAATTGTATATATATGAAGATTTGTTTTTTTTGGCTAAATTTAAAAGAATACCTAGGGGTATGAATAATTGCGATTCAGATGTTTTCTGGAAAAAATATATTATTAATAAAACAAAATATGTTTTACTGAACAACTAGTATTATCAATATAGGTTTGGATTTTTCTGAAAATGTATAGTATAAAATGTACCTCATTACTAATATAGTTTATTTTATACTATGTCTTTTTTTCATCTTTATCAAGGGTATGAATAAAAACAGAGCCTACTGTATATAGGTTCGGTGGTTTGTGGGAAACAGAAGCTGGAAGCTAATAGGAGAGAGAGTTAGCAGGTACACTTTAAATACATTTTGACTGTATAACAGTGAATCTGAGGTGAAGCTGGTTGACTGATCTCTTCTATAAAAAGTCTGAGAAACCAAAGGGAACTGCATGTTCTCTCTCACTGCAACACTGACACCTTTCTCTACATATGTACTGTATTTATTCACTGATTGGAGAAACGGAATACATTGTGATGCTGATTATGGCCTGTTGAATGGAGAATGAGGTAACCCATATAAGAAGTGGTCTTAGAAGTAAAGTACAGTAGATGCCAACTTTTTTCTTGACAGTGAATCATTTCAAATATATTGTACATAATCAAATTAATTAAACAGATTAATCTACGAACAGGCAGAGATTGATGTCAATGCTTTCCTAAGTCTTTGGTTACTGTGCTGCATTATGATCTCCCGAGAGACTTTTACAGATTCAACAATAAAACTCTCAAAATATCATCCCTGCAAAAGCACACAGTAATGAGTAAAACCATCACTTTCCAAAACATTCAAAAACTGTTTCATTCTGCAGTGAAAAAGTTGTTTCACCAACCAATGAAAATTTTAATTTGATAATAGTAGTATTACTAGTATTAATAGTTCACTATTACCAACATACACTACCGGCCAAAGGTTTTGGAACACCGCCATTTTCCAGTTTTTACCTAAATTTAAGCAGTTCAAGTCCAGTAAATAACCTGAAATGGTACAAAGGTAAGCAGTAAACTGCCAGAGGTAAATAAATAAAAAAGTTTAGGTTACCAAAAATTGAAAAATAATGTAATTTTTTTGGCAGTGAGTAGTTTCCTACACCATCAAAAGGCACTTGGAAACTGGAAACTGACAGGAAGAGGTCTGGCAGACCCAAAGCCACAACAAAATGAGAAGACAAGTTTCTGAGAGTCAACAGCTTGCGTGATAGGCGGCTCAGAGGACAACAGCCTCAAGCTACAGCTTAACACTGGTCGAAGTAAGGAAGTCTCAGTTTCAACTGTGAAGAGAAGACTTAGAGCTGCAAGTTTGACAGCTCGAGTGGCAGTAAGAAAGCCATTGCTAAGATGGCAAAATAAGAAAAAGAGGCTTGCCTGGGCCATGAAGCACCGCCAGTGGACTACTGAAGGCTGGAAGAAGGTCTTATGGACCAAAGAATCAAAATTTGAAATCTTAAAATTTCAGTAAAAACTAGAAAATGGGGGGGTTTTAAAGCCTTTGACCGGTAGTGTATATCAGAATTGTTTCCCATGCACGTGTTATGTATATGGAGAGTTTGGATCTATCTCCAGGAATTGAAATCAGCAAACATAATGCATTTGTTTCCCCTGTAAAGTGTCCAAAAACCAACATGCCGGCTGCTGATTCAATATGTACTCAATTAGTCCTTCAGGACAGTCATTGATGAACAGCCTGGCCATGTTTAAATCCCATGCTTATTGCTATTTCTGATGGCACACTTGGCTATCTCTAACTGCTCCATCCCCGCTCCTGCACAGATCCGTCTCACAGGGGGGCGTACTCAGTTTGAGGGGCGCGTGGAGGTCCTGACCCCAGAGGGGAATGGGACGGAAGACTGGGGGGTGATCTGTGGAGTGGGTTGGACTACGCGAGAGGCCATGGTGGTCTGCAGACAGCTGGGGCTGGGCTACGCTAACAGTGGCCTGCAAGTATGTAGCCAAACACACATACCCAAATATTGGCAATGTAGTAATGGGTCAACCTGCAATTAAAATTGGACATACTAAACTGTGGTTGAGAATGGGAGTAAGAATAAAATTAAAATTACCATAAAGAATAACTGATGTCACTAGTGGATAACACTTCACATAGGCCTTACACCACATAAGTAGGTATTAACACCTGACAGTCTTTCTCTTAGAGAGATGGAGAGCATTTTTTTCCAGTCTCAGACATTACAAATGAGGTACTTTGATGACTGCTTATCATTCTTACTTTAATGAGTACCAAAAATGTCATGATTTTCGACTTACTTTCGGTGTTGTCAAGCCATCCAGATAGTTTTGTTGCTAATATTCTGCTGCCTTACGTTTTAGTGTGAGCAATGAACATCTAAATGCTAAATATAGTCAATGGTCAAAATCTCACACACTGGGCCTCCCGGGTGGCGTAACGTTAAAATAATCTGACCGATTCCCAGCTGCACCAATCTGTGGCTGTGGCTGTCCGCCCCAGGGAGGGGGAGGGAAGCCGGCATGAGCTGCAGAAAGCTTCTCCGGCCATATTGGAATCACGGTCGGCAAGTAGCGAGTTCCATCTAGGAGAAGGCGGTTTGTCATTCCTGCCACTACCGGTATCAGAAATAGGCTAGCAACAGGCTTGTGGGGGGGTAGTTGGAATAATAGAGGGTATAATTGGCCACTAAATTCTGAGAAAAAACTGGGAAAAATCTGGAAAAATATAACAAAAAAGTAACTCACACTTAATACATGGCAAAATCACCACAGACTATCTTTGATTGACCTCATTTGGTTCCATAATACTTTGTAAATGTTTGAATCAATGGCTGCAATGATATATTAATATATAAAACATATATATTATATCTAAAATATTTTAACTTGATCTTGAAGCCAACACTGGCTCCTGGTAGAAAAGGAAAAAAAATACTTACTGGGGAAAAGATACGTTAAAATATGCCATATGTGATTTTGCCATCTGTGTGAGTTCTTTCTGTGTGAGATTTTTTACCATTGACCACCAGTATATTTGGTATTCAGTAGCTCTTGGCTCACACTGAAAGGCACCGAAAGGTTACACTGAAATGTTCAGTGTACAAAACATTACAAAACTATCTTGACAACACTCAATTTACATCGGAAGTCATGAAAGTCGTGAATTTTTGGGTAGAATATAATTTTAAGTGAAACCAGAAGATTTGTTTGTTCTCTAATCCATACACTTATTATGGAAGGCCTCAAAGCACACTTCCAGGGCTTAGGGATCAGCTTCAGTATGAGACCTCACTAAAGGGGAGCTCATTCAATTCTCCAGGTTTGTAAGCATTTTAGACTGAAAATGTAGAAAGCCACAGGTAATGGCATGATGCATAGGGTGAAAATGCGAGGGATTTCAGTAGGGAAGGAGATCCAGAAAGGGAGAGGGGAGGTCAGGTCTCTGCGCACTGACATCCCGCAGGGCCTCTCCACAGGTACGGATTGTGGGCGGACGGACGGATTATGAGGGTCGGGTGGAGGTTAAGGTGGGGTCCGGGTGGGGCACAATCTGCAGTGATGGCTGGACAACGAAAGAGGCTATGGTGGCCTGCAGACAGCTGGGGCTTGGTTATTCCCTGCATGCCATCACTGTGAGTAATGTACACACTGCATGCCACCACTGTGAGTAATGTACACACTGCATGCCATCACTGTGAGTAAGGTACACACTGCATGCCACCACTGTGAGTAATGTACACACTGCATGCCATCACTGTGAGTAAGGTACACACTGTATGCCACCACTGTGAGTAATGTATACCCTGCATGCCATCACTGTGAGTAAGGTACACACTGCATGTCATCACTGTGAGTAAGGTACACACTGCATGTCATCACTGTGAGTAATGTACACACTGCATGTCATCACTGTGAGTAAGGTACACACTGCATGTCATCACTGTGAGTAAGGTACACACTGCATGCCATCACTGTGAGTAATGTACACACTGCATACCATCACTGTGAGTAATGTACACACTGCATACCATCACTGTGAGTAAGGTACACACTGCATGTCATCACTGTGAGTAAGGTACACACTGCATGTCATCACTGTGAGTAAGGTACATGTGTCATCACTGTGAGTAAGGTACACACTGCATGTCATCACTGTGAGTAAGGTACACACTGCATGTCATCACTGTGAGTAATGTACACACTGCATGTCATCACTGTGAGTAAGGTACACACTGCATGTCATCACTGTGAGTAAGGTACACACTGCATGCCATCACTGTGAGTAATGTACACACTGCATACCATCACTGTGAGTAATGTACCATCATACCATCACTGTGAGTAATGTGTCACACTGTGACTGCATGTCATCACTGTGAGTAAGGTACATCATGTCTCACTGTGAGTAAGGTACACACTGCATGTCATCACTGTGAGTAAGGTACACACTGCATGTCATCACTGTGAGTAATGTACACACTGCATGTCATCACTGTGAGTAAGGTACACACTGCATGTCATCCATCATGCCATGTGAGTAATGTACACATACCATCACTGTGAGTAATGTACACACTGCATACCATCACTGTGAGTAAGGTACACACTGCATGTCATCACTGTGAGTAAGGTACACACTGCATACCATCACTGTGAGTAATGTACACACTGCATGCCATCACTGTGAGTAATGTACACACTGCATACCATCACTGTGAGTAAGGTACACACTGCATGTCATCACTGTGAGTAAGGTACACACTGCATGTCATCACTGTGAGTAATGTACACACTGCATGCCATCACTGCGAGTAATGTACACACTGCATACCATCACTGCGAGTAATGTACACACTGCATACCATCACTGTGAGTAATGTACACACTGCATGTCATAACTGTGAGTAATGTACACACTGCATGCCATTTCTATGAGTAATGTACACACTGTATGTTATCACTCAGTGTGAGTAACATTAGTTACCCCTTGCATGTCATATATTCCATGCATACCATCACTGTGTGTAACACTCCCTCCATGCAGACTTCTCGTATGCAGTCACCATAAGTAGCATACTCCATAAATGCCATAACCATGATTAGTATATTTCCCACATCCCATAACTGTTAGTAACATATTCCCCATGGCCTCCTATCCCACCTGCCTCCCTGCCAAAAAATCTGTAAAAATAGATGTGACTGTCATAGTGTTTGTCATAAGCTCATAACCCTACAATTTTTACCATGAAAGTTTGATTTCGTTTGTCAGGGTAAAGTAATATTTGACCATGGATGATGGTCTATGTCAGTTGGTATAAAACATTTCATAGTGTTATCAAAACTTTTAGAGCCTGAAGTTACCTGAAGAAAACCCCTCTGACTCCTCTGTATTTGTGTCTGTTGCCAAGGAAACATGGTACTGGGACAGCAGCAATGTGACAGATATGGTGATGAGCGGGGTCAAGTGCACCGGGGATGAGATGGCACTCAGTGACTGCCAGCGCCACAAGAGCATCAGCTGCAAGAAGGCTGGGACGCGGTTCGCTGCTGGGGTCATCTGCTCCGACTGTGAGTGACCTGCCTAAACATGTTCTGTTTACTGTTTAAAAGTGCACCCCACTCCTTGGTGTAAGAATATTTAGCTTTCCGGATGTTAACATTTCCTCTCATTATTAAGGAATTTTCATATTTTAGCCAGTATAAGAGGCTAGCGGAAGCTTGGAAGCCAAAATGATGTGTGAGTGAGCTCTCAGTATGAATCTGATTATACAAAGCCCAGAAACATGAGTTGGAATCTAAAATACTCTTTTCCCCGTTCCAGCGCTTGGGTTTTCGTAGTTTGCACCCCATTCCCCATCACGTTGGGGCTATGTTTCACCTTGAATTAAGCAATACAATTAAAAAATAATAATAATAATAATAAGCCATGAAGAGTTGAGGAATGTGTGTACTCTGTGAGGAATTGACTGTTATGAATGCAATGCTGAGGAAAAATAGAAGTTAGTTTATTGTGTGCTGGTGCCCCATGTAATTTTTCTGCCTGTGTACAAATGAACACTGCTGCTGCTGTTGAATGGTGAGTTTTAATTTTGTCAGTCAGTTCTTGAAGTTAATAGATTCATTGAGCAAATGCATCCACTGTTCCTGAATCAGTGTATGTTGGTGCTTTACTGTCCAGAGAGATAGAAAACTCTCTTTTTCCTGCTCTCTCCACCTTCATTCCCTTTGTCTTTCCCTCCTCTCCCCCCCTTAATTCTGTTTTTCTGTCCTCTCTCCCCCCTTCATTCTCTTTCTTTCCTTCCTCTCTTTCACCCTCCTCATTCTCTCTGTCTTCCCCTCCTCTCTCCCCCTTCATTTTCTCTGTCTTTGTAATAGCCGCCTCTGACCTGATTCTGCATGCCCCCCTGGTGGAGCAGACAGTCTACATCGAGGACCGGCCCTTGCACATGCTCTACTGTGCCGCTGAGGAGGACTGCCTCTCAAAATCTGCCGCCAAGGCCACCTGGCCCTATGGCCACCGGCGCCTACTGCGCTTTTCCTCTCAGATCCACAACATTGGCCGTGCAGACTTCCGCCCCAAGGCCGGCCGCCACTCCTGGGTGTGGCACGAGTGTCATAGGTAAATGCGGTGCTTAGCTGTGGCTTTCAGGGGGCGTCGTCTGTCCCAGCAACCTGTTTGTGGTGAGGCACTGTATAGCTCAACAGCATGATCCACTCAAAGCATGGTCCGCATGGTCCACCCTCTGGCCTCTTTCTATCTGTGGCAGTGAGCATGGCGGTGAGCTGAAAAAATGGCTGTGTTCATCGTCGTTGTTCTTGTAGTTGTTGTACTACCAACCACATTGTATTTCTCACTTTGTCTCCATTGGCATCTCCCCTATGCTCTGCACCATCTTAGGGCTAATTGCTAGAACTTAGTGTTGAGAACTTAGATGAGAACTTAATGTTTACAAATTCCCCACCAAACTTCAAAGGCTTCCAAATACAATGCAACACGCTCAGAGCTTTCATTTTACATAAAGTATGCCTGCATCATGTCTGCTGGGCTGCTGTGTGGCCCATCAAGTTTAGATACTGTTCCAAGGTGTGGATCTGCCCCATGGTCTGGTATCGAATCCTGACCACACCAGTGCTGACTGTGACAGCAGCCCCACAGGGGGTTTCCAGTGTCACATCAGGCATCAGCAACCTCATCTGGTCAATCGTGCGCCTGCAATCTTCCTGTAGCAGCTGTGCATGAATTGTAGTCTTCCAATGCGATGACTGCACAGCTCAGTTGGCAGACTGCGGAGTAAGTAGAAGCAGGGCCTGACCATATGTGCTTTGGAGGAGAGCATTTTCTACCATTTTGAACTGTCCAGCTGTATTTATGGGTCTGTTTTATTTCTGCAACATTCATCATCCATTCAGGAGAGCACAAACAAGTACATGCGGAAAGGGTCAAATCTCTTTGCATTTTCACAACCTTCTTTTGTCTCCTAAAATCTGAATTTAAGAGCTTTTTAACAGCATTGCATTCTTAACATTTACCTCTCACTCTACATCACTAATTTTGTCATGGTCCTGAGAGCTTCAGCTGTTCTATGAGGTTTCTTCCAGCATACATAGCATACTCACAATATTTAGGGCAAATGTTACAGAAACATGGTAAGAATGTTACACACTAGCTGTTTACACAGTGAGTGGTAGGCCCTATGAAAATTGCTTCTTCCTTTGGAATGTTTCACTTGAATGTTTATGTATGCATGTGTGTGTGCGTGTGTATACGTGTGTGTCTATGTATATATGCGTGTATGCATGTGTGTGTGTGTGTGTGTGTGTGTGCCTGTGTGTGTGTGTGTGTGTGTTTGGTCCCTCAGGCACTATCACAGCATGGACATCTTCACCCACTATGATCTACTGTCCATAAATGGCACTAAGGTGGCAGATGGCCACAAGGCCAGCTTCTGCCTGGAGGACACAGACTGCCCGGAAGGTACTGTTGGACCGTAGGGGCACAGTGGGGCACCCCTGCCTTCCCTCTGGAAGTTATTTAGAATAATCTAATTTGGGGATTTATGTTTTTGTTTTAGATTCCAACTCATGTTTCTGGGCTTTGTATAATCAGATTCATACTGCGAGCTCATCACACTCACTAGGTACATTATAATTATAATTACATAATTCAAGATCAATCAGCAGAGTACCTACACACCATCTATGCAGCCTGACAGCCTATTGCACAATCCTGTGCAGGTTGACAGGTTCACCAGTCTTTATATATACATACATATACATATACTGTGTGTGTATATATATATATATATATATATATATGGATTGGCTTATATGGTGTACTCAGTATCTATCCAGATGACTGACATGTTAGTGGATCTGCATAGCCTTGATAAAATAAATAAATAAGCTCTTCGTTTCAGAGCTGTAGTTGAGCAGCCTGTCAGGGGAAGTGAGTATTTATAGCGTCCTCTGTTGGTGAAACTACAGAGGAAGTGCTTGAAGTATGCTGGTGAGCAAGAGTTGTTGCACATTTAATTTGCAGTGGTGTCTTGTTACTGGGTGTAATTCCATGTACACTCTACTTGACATGACACACTGTTGGTTCTTCACACAGTAGTAAGTCCTCTAATGTACTGCATGCCTAGGCTTGGCATTAAACCGAGTGAACACTAAATCAGAGATGAGTACAGAGATTCTGTACTTCATGACAGCATGCTATAATTGACTGGTTTATATTGACAATGAGATATAATACTGAGTGTCTGCTTACATTGCATGAATGTAAGGGAAGTGTGTCCATGGTGTATTGTGCAAATTCTCCAGGGATTTCAAAGCGGTATGAGTGTGCCAACTTCGGCGAACAAGGAATCACAGTGGGATGCTGGGATGTGTACCGCCATGATATCGATTGCCAGTGGATCGACATCACCGATGTCAAACCAGGAAGCTACATATTACAGGTAAACATGGAGCCCAAAGATCAGATATGGGTGTGGCAGAAAGTGTAGGGAAAACAGAAAATGGATAAATATAAAATAAACTATGTGAAGAGATTCCGTTAACGAATAGTATATATTAAGATTTATAATCTTTACAATTTAAGGAATATGTCAGAATCTACCATATCTGGTATATAAATATGATTGCCACTTCCATTCCTGTAATTTTCTGTTTATGTTCTCAAGTATCTTATACAATACCACATGTAAAAATATCTACAATTTACATGTGTAAAAATGTCATACGTGTGTGCCACATACAGTATGGTCCAAAAGTCTGAGTCCACAACCAAGACCTGTTTCTTTTCATCATTCATCAAAAACGAACACAACATTTTTACCCAGGCCCTCTAACTACTTCACTAAGCTCTGCTGACATAATTACAAATAGCTGCAAAAACTTTTGCAAAGGAAGTGTCCTTTTCAATATTAAAGCACCTGCAGTAGCAAGGAGAACACATACGTCAATATTCTGTATTAATTGTTACAAGACAAACAACTCACACTGTGTATTAGGAGTGTCCATGTATTAAAACCTAAATGAAAAATAAGAGGCATTTGAGGAAATGAAAGGCAACGGTGTGCAAACTTAATATTTATAGATATTTCAATTTCATACCATCCTTTCTCAAACAAACATTTTCTATTTCACCTATCAGTGTTTTATGACATTTTTGAATAACAAATACCACATGAGTAAAAAGTTTGTGTTAGTTATCGATGAATGATGAAAACAAACAGATCTTGGTAGTGTGTGTTTTGGACCGCACAGTATGTTGACATATACTAAAAGCAAAATTGCTTTAACTGTACATTTCACCATACACTGACAAGTATTACTCTGGTCCAAAGCATCCAACCATAAAATCCAATAGTCCACTAAGCACTTACATTACAATAGTGTCAGGAGAGCAATGAGGCACAGCAAAATAGTGCTTATGGCAATTGAGTTACAAGTTTGAATCCCAGGTGAGACACTGCAGTTGAACCTCGAGTGAGGAGGTCAGGATCTTTTCTGCAGTTGCCCCAGCCCACACTCAGCTGTATTAATGAGCAACAGGATGGAAAGTATTGCAAGGGAAAGTATAGGAGATTGGAAAATTATTACTGAGAATCAAGGACCTGAGGCTGAGAAATCTTCAGAGGGTCTCTTCATTCCCCCTGCTCAGGTGGTGATAAACCCAAACTTTGAAGTGGCGGAGAGTGATTTCACCAACAACGCCATGAAATGCAACTGCAAGTACGATGGCCATCGTGTTTGGCTGCACAAATGCCATCTTGGTGAGTCGGGGGAGCCGGTAAGACTGATTGAACTGTGTTCCATGTTACTGGCAAAACACCTTATACACTGTTAACATTTACTCAACATGATGCACTTCCCAAAAATACACTGCATGGGCAGTCTTTAGTCGTAAGTGAATATAAAAAATATTGAAGCTTTGCTACTAACTGAGCAAATAAAACGATAGCAGCAGTGGCTGGAACAAAAACTACCAAACCTCCAGAATTTAATTTATCTATACATTTTTCAATTCAGTAAGGATCCTCTTATAAGGATCTACATATTGTTATAATGCTGGAAAATAAATGGGATATGCACACATTTAATTTAATATTCTTTATTGCCATGTTACACAAAGTAATTGGAATGAGTTTTTCCGCATAGCTCTACTAAGAGAGGTCCGAGCGCAGGGTCAGCCATAGTACGCCGCCCCTGGAGCAGTTAAGGGTTCATTGCCTTGCTCAAAGGCACTTCGGCAGTGCACCAGGAGGTGAACCAACATCCCTCCGGTTTCCAGTTCATTGTTGTTCTGTTTGGCCTTCCTACATTTTACATTTACATTTTACATTTTAAGCATTTAGCAGACGCTCTTATGCAGAGCGACTTACAATATGTGCATTAATACATGGTAGGAACAATCATAGTTTGTGCAAGAGATCAGTGCAGTAATACAGCGATAGACATAGTTGTAGGCAGCTGCATACCATACCTGTAACACTGGGAAGATAAAGGTTAGTAAATGTATTATTATTATATTTTTTAAAATGAGGAGTAAGCAGGGATACATATACAAAAAGTATTGAACAAGTAGGCAGTGGTGACGACAATTGGCTAGAAGTACAGAATTCAGTGGTAGTGGAGTCTGAAAAGGTGGGTTTTGAGTCTCTTGCGGAAGATCGCAAGTGATTCCGCGGTCCTGACCGATTACGGAAGGTCATTCCAACATCGAGGGGTCAGGACAGAGAAGAGGCGAGACTGCGAAGAGGGCTACCAGGTGCCCGGAGGGAATCCTGGGATTCCAACCAGCAACCCTCCGGTTGCCAGCCCAAGACGCTAACCAGTGTCGCCCCCAGAAAATTATGCGCAGAATTATTGATGAAAGATTTGCATTGCCACAAATTCTGGCCATAGTCTTTGGGTAAAACCAGTACAAACCCATATAAAATGCTTTGATTCATAAGAATCAAATTAGGTTGGACCAGTGTAATTAATATAAGAGAGTTTCAATGTATCTCCCACTAAGCAGGGCTGATTTCGGAGCCTCCCACGTGGTCCCGTGATTTCAACGTCCAACGCTGGCCACGGCGACCGGGGTTCAATTCCACCGGCCGCACCAGAGTCAGCTCTGGCCAAGAGTGCCACCGGGGGCGGCAAGTGGCTGTCTGCCCCAGGGAGGGGGGAGGGAAGCTGACATGGCGTTCGCTGCACACAGGAGTGGTGCTGTTGTACCGGGTTGTGGTCTACGGCATGGCCGTCTGTAATGGGCTACCAAATTGGGAGAAAAAACTGGATAAAATCAGCAGGGATGATTACTCGGTGATCGCAGCTGCAGCTAAAAGCACAGGTTAAGATAAGAATACATAAGGATACATAATGACAAGAATCAGCCCATCTAGGCTCGTCTTGTCCTAATCTAAAGAGTATCTAGTACTGCATCTATCCTAGACTTGAATAGCCCAAGTATTTCTGCCTCTACTACCCGATCCTAGAATCGCCCCTGCTTTTTGCTATGTATCCCAGCATCCTGTTGTCCGTTTTCACTGCTGTAGCACACTGCTTTGATGCAGATAGGAATTGTAGTTGATCAAAGTCTAAGTCTTTTTCAAATTGAACACCTACACATTTTTATCCTCCCATAAAATACTCCTGTCTTATGTTTTTATTTCCCACATGCATAACTTTACATTTGTTTAAATCCTCTTGGATTACTTTAGTCGATTCCAAACTGTTTGCATGAACTGATTGCACAGGTTCAGCTGCAGCTAAAACACACATTCAGGTGCAGCTAAAAGTACATGTTCCTCTTCAGCTAAAACACACATTCAGCTGCAGCTAAAAGCACACAGCACACTGCAGCACATGTTCAACTGCAGCTAAAAGCACAGGTTCAGCTGTAGCTAGAAGCACAGGTTCATCTTCAGCTAAAAGCACAAGTTCATCCGCAGCTAAAAGCTAATGCTCTGTGGTCTGGTCTCTCCTTTATTCCCAGGTGATTCATTCAGTGAAGAGGCAGAGAAGAGATTTGAAAAGTACCCAGGACAGCTAAATAACCAGATCTCCTAGTTCCACCAGATGTCCTTTAGAGTCACTTTGTATTAGAAGCCAGAGGTGGGGGCAGCCCTTAAGACACAGATTTTTAGTTTTTGTGTGTGTGAAGGGGGGGATGCCAAACACTTTAATTGACCTATTTTGATGTCACCCCAGAACTAAGACTAACAAACATGAATCATTCAGAAGCTAAAACAAAGAAAGCAAATGGACTATCTGATGTGTTGATCAGTGTTCATTATTTGTTGGTATTCTAGCTAAATGTGACCCATCACAGGATACTTATTTCACAGTGAATGTGTCAGCTGTACAAGTAGTATTATACTTGAATATTTTGTGACATTTTCAAGTTGAACGTTTTTTTATTTACTTTATTGACATAAAAAAACATGCATCTTTGTATATTATGCTTCCTAGCTGTTACAATTACTCATGCATTTGAATTCTGTGGAGTATGTGAACATCCACCAGTGACTCACGACAGGTTAAATGGAGATGGCTACTTCATTTCAAAAGGTAGCTTCCATTCAGATGTTGGATGAAGCAGAAGGAGACTCTTGTTCTTATGTCACATCAGGAAATTTGTCATGCACCACACTGACATTGTTCAAATTTAAGAACAGATATGTTTGTATTCATGAACAAAATTAAGTACATTTTCACACTGTGCCCTTCCCCACAAAACTGAGAGCAACTTTTACATGTGAATACACCCAAATCTGATGACATCTTCAAAGACAGTCAGGTCAGTGTGACGTAGCCACTGGTAGCCTTGTATTGATGCTCACAAAGAAACGCTCTGTATAGCCTACTGATAGCTAGTCTGCTTAACAAGTAGGTACAACCCCAGCGTATGGACCAGGCCTCTGAATTTATATGTGTGTATAATATATAGTGTATATATACTGTATATTTGTCAAGCTTGGTTCAGTTATAGTTTTTCATGTTTTAAATAAAACAACGATTTAAATTGCAAATTATATTTTTTTAAAGTAGACAGTTGAAATGTGTTCATGTTTTTACATTTGTGAAATAATTAAATACCCATATTCCCTAGCCTAACCACCATTCATCTGTACATCAGTCAGTCAAATAATTTCAATCACTCAGTTTAGCTGTAATATCCCAGTGTGTGAATTGTCACAAACATATAGACAACATAAGTGCAAAGTCATAATAATATTACATGTATTCTGATTACCAAACAGGTTATTTTACTGACTAGCCTTAATTTCACACCACTGTGTGATTCCCTCTAATAGTACTTTGGAATCAATTTACCACACAGTCTAAACTGCAGGCTAAACTCAGATGTCAAGTGTCTTCTGTTTGGTATATCTTGAGGCTTTTTATCATTCCAGTGAAACAATGCCCTCCAAAAAGATGGGAGACACTTAGAAGGGTTGGTTAAACCATCCTACCTCATTTTGTTAGAAAAAAAACAAAATATTATTGTCAGAACTATAGCGTAGCAGTTGCACAAGGCTTGTGTGTAAAAGTGATTGGCTTCATAAAGTGAGCTGAATTGCATTTTGTTTCCACTGATACTGCTTGAGATGTTTCTACAACTTGATTCTAGTCTACCTGTGGTAAATTCAATTGATTGGACATGATTTGGAAAGGCACACATAAGGCTTCATAAAGTGATTGGTGTTGAGTATTCCTTGATTATAGTACTCTTTTGGATTCTCTACAAGGAAATTAAGTTGTAAAAACTAAAATAATTGTCTATAGCAGTGTTTGTATTGGTATGTATTAATGTGATGAAATAATATCCATTCTGCACTACTTGACTAATGTAAATTAGCATTGTACATGTTAAAATGAACATTTGTTGGCCTTCACCTTTACTAGACCTTAGCATTGGAATACATTGACAGTCAACAAAAATGCAAATTAACTGTTCTCACATGTGGACTGTTTTATACAGCATACCACCCAGCAAAAAAACTATTTAGAAACACCTGTTTGAGGGAATTTTTCACACAAGTTATAATACATTTTTTTAAACCTCCAATGTAAATTCAGTGCAACATTCTAAAGCACAGGTGTCAGACTAATTCCACAGAGGGCTGAATGTGTGCAGGTGTTTGTTGTACTCAATGAACTACACCAGGTGACTTCAGTTAGTTTTCCTCATTGGTTGAAGTGAGCTAATTTGCTAAATCATCTGTTGTGGTGCATTGGTTACAAAAAAAACCTACATACACTTGACCCTCCATGGAATGAAGTTGACGCCAATGTTCTAAAGGAAACAGAACTACTAATGGGGAAACTTTGGAACAGCAACCTCTGTGTTATTGCTGCTTCTCAGTGAGAAAGAGTTATCCTATGCTGATGTGACCAAGAACCCAATGGCCACTCTAAGAGAGCTTCAGAGTTCCTCTGCAGCGATGGGAGAACCTGGCAGAAGGACAACCATCTCTGCACCACTCCATCAATCAGGCTTTTTTGGTAGTGGCTAGACAGAAGCTACTCCTGAGTGAAAGGCATATGACAGCCCACCTGGAGTTCGCCAAATGGCACTTAAAGGACTCTAAGAGCATCAGGAAAAAGATTATCCGGTCTAATGAGACACAAATTGAACTTTTTGGCCTGAATGCCAAGTGCTACCATAAAGGTCTGATTGATGGGAGTGCTGCAGAGATGTTTGTCCTTCTACCAGGTTCTCCCATCGCTGCAGAGGAACTCTGAAGCTCTCTTAGAGTGGCCATTGGGTTCTTGGTCACCTCCCTGACCATGGCCCTTCTTGCCCGGTTACTGAGTTTGGCCAGACGGCCAGCTCTAAGAAGAGCTGTGGTGGTTCCCACTGTTCTCCTGGGTGCTTTCAATGCTTTAGCAATGTTTTTATACCCTTCCCCAGATCTATGCCTCAACACAATTCTATCTCGGAGGTCTATGGAGAGTTCCTAGGACTTAATGGCTTGGTTTTTACTCTGAGATGCACTGTCAACTGTGGGACCTTATATAGACAGGTGTGTGCCTTTCCAAATCATGTCCAATCAATTGAATTTACCACAGGTGGACTAGAATCAAGTTGTAGAAACATCTCAAGCAGTATCAGTGGAAACAAAATGCACCTCAGCTCACTTTTGGGTGTCATATCAAAGGGTGTGCACACTTGTGTACATATATTTTACATTTTTTATAAATTAGCACAAATGTCTAAAAACCTGTTTTCACTTTGCCATTATGGGCTATTTTGTGTAGAATTTTGAGACAAAAAATGAACTTAATCTATTGTAGAATAAGTCTGTAACGCAATGAAACGTGGAGAGGGTGAAAGGGGTGTGCAGACTTTCCGGCTTGACTGTAATAGGGAGAATCTTTTCAATATGACCCTGGCATGAAGGCTATTATGCATTCATATTTGAACCCTGACTTAACCTGATAATAACCTGTTCAGTTTGCTACAATCCTTGTTGAAATGTAAAAATTAAGATGTGTGACCAACTGCAAGAGTGAGGTCTTGTTGTAATACCAGACTACGCCACCTTGGGACTGTTACCCAAGGAAATAACTTTAGCTTTCTCACCTCAAGAGACAAGAGGGTTTTCCCCAACACATAGGATAATTGGATGGGTAATGGATCATTTTATTTAACACTTCAAGCACCAAGCTAGAGATGGAGGGAAAGTTAAAACCGGAATTTTATTAATGCACACAGACAGTAGGTATTATCCAAGTTAAGAATAATGACTCCGTTTAAGTACTGCTGACTGCCTCCAGAGACAATAACTATAAAACCATGGAGGGTGGCGTGTGCAACATGCAGTGTGAGGGACAGGGACCGCTATCCTGAAGAATGCCCCACCCGCGACTATTGCCGCAACCGCTCCAAACAAAACTACAAAGGGAATAAACCAAAGGGGATGTTATATCAGGTTAAGCTACTCTCGTTCTAACTTAAAATGCTAGGAATCAGCGACTAAAACAAAACTGACATAATTCCAATAAATTGTGGGAGAAGGCATAGCTAATTTTATTGAAATATATTTTTAAGGCAAAGCTGATGTTATTCCATTAAAATCCTAGACAACAGCGAAGCTAATGTTATTCACATAACAGTGTAAGAGAAGGCAAAACTAATGTTATTCGATTACTTCAGAAAAAGGCAAAACAGCAGTGGCAATGTCCGTAAAGACAGACAGACACCAATTATTAAACAAGTTATAAAAATACATCAATTCATTCATGAAGTCATTCACAGTACATCTTTTTATAACAAAGTTTACACAAGAATATATCAGACACGGTGGGAAAATGAATATTTCTTTATAGAAGTCAAGGGGAAGTGTGTCTGTTTGATTTGCAATGATACTGTTGCAGCGATGAAAGAGTACAATGTACGACGACACTATGAAACCAAACATCAGACCTACACGTCCTACACTGGTGCTGAGCGAGAAGAGAAAGTTATGCAAATGGCAGCTAGCCTGCTAGCTCAACAACAGTATTTTTTCCGTGCTAACAAAACACAAGAAAATGCCACAATAGCCAGCTACGAGGTAGCTCAACTCATAGCGCGACACGGGAAACCTTTCTCAGATGGTGACTTCATAAAACAGACTAAAGTCGCAGGAATAATGTGCCCGGAAAAGATGCAGGAATTCAACAACGTGAGCATGTCCAGAAACACAGTTGTGCGGCGAATCGAAGACTTGTCAGCTAACTTAAAACATCAAGTGTCCTTAAAATGCTGTTCCCATTATAGGTGAGTTAAAAATATATTACACAGTATTCATGTGTTCACAAGCCCAATTACTTAATAAATTCAGTCAATTAAAGTTGATAACATTTTCTAACAAACATTAGTTGATGTGTTAACAACCCCAATAACTTATTTGCATAACTAGCTTAAATATACCCATCGCCTTGTCCCCTTATTTTTCCCTCTTTATACAGGGCTGTGAAGGGGGATCACCATCCTGACTAAGAAGCAATCTGAGGCTGCTGTTTTGAGAATGAGCTGCCAACCCTTTTTGTAAGAAAATAAATGAAAACCCATTAATGGAAAGTTGTGATGTAGGCAGTTTTTTTTTTTTAAGCATATTCAATTATCAAGCATAATTTACCTACATTTGATTGATTTTGTTAAGTTTAATACACTAGAGGTGAGGCGATATACCTTTTTTGCACCACGGACCGGTTTCATGCACTGGGTGTAAAATTCCGAGGGGCACACATTTTTTCCCCCATGCACCAATCCCCCCCGCGAAATAATTGAACTGGTCTCAGCTTTTTTCGTGTGTACCCCGGACTGGATATGGCTGAGCCTTTCGTATATTTTTCTGTATGTGGCCCTCAGTGAAAAAAGTTTGGCCACCCCTGCTCTACAGCAAACAAGGTAATTGTTCTGTTACTTCTGAAACTACGCAGGGGGTATGGCTGCAGGAGAACAGGACTACGGTGGCTGCATTTCTAACAGTTCCACATGCATTGGACATACAAGTGAAACATGAGGATCTTACTGAGCACAATAACTGCTAATAAAGACTAGAGCCAAGTGGGTTGAAAGACATAAAGCCAATACTTTTATGTCTTCTTCATCAAAAACTTATGTTGCTTTGCTTAAAAGTTTAAATTAAAATGACGGTCACCATTATTGTCAAAGTGTACTGTTCAATTCTCTGATCAAAACTGTGATCAAGATCAAGATTGGTTTATGAAAATGCATTCATACAAGTTATCGATGCCACATGTGAATCGGACATCTGTTCACAAACCCAAAACAGAGTAAGGTAAAGTGACACCAGGACCAAAGTGATCCAATTTTCTCTGCAGTGTTACTTGATATTATCTCTCCAACACAAAGGTGCATACACTCTCCATTTGTTCTCTCTTATTTCATTACAGAAGTTAGTTAATTACTACTTATAAAACTACGTATATTTACATAAACATCTGACCTTTGATTAATGTTGTAACTCTCGTTGCTTAGTTACTAACTATAGCTAGTGCAAAGATTTAGTCCAATAAAAAGTTATATTTTATATAGTCACATTTCTAAGTCTATAAGGATATTTTATGCTATTTCCATAAATAATGGAAACCAATATGTTTCTGTTATACAAGAAAGGTCCTTTGCAGTCATTGTATTTCAAGTAAATAACCTCAGAGTGTGCCAAAAAAATCATCCTTAATACTTTTTACCATCCCAATTAAAATAGTCAGAATTGGAGATATATGCCTTATATCTCATCTCTGACTATGAGCAAGGCTGTAAGGCAGGCTGAGTGGGCGAGGAGCTAATATTCACAAGCCACTTCTTTTACACTCATATTGACCTATATCAGCAACTGGGTCCTGTGTTTTTTAAATGGAATAAGAGTAAGAGAGAGAGTGCACCAAACCTAAATAAATTGCAGCTATTTATCTCGCTCCTATTGATTTTATGATGAAATGTGCAAGGACATATTTGTTTTTTGACATCTAGGCATGACACAGTGACGCTTTACCATGTTAGGTAACACCTATTGCTGTTCATCACATTTTTATTTTTGCAGCTAGCTAAATTTTCTGGCTAGTAAACAATTCAAATGCACTTGATGACGCTTACAGGTGGTGATTTTTGGTAAGCTGTCATTAGTGTATGTGGAAGGCATCAGTCTAGGCGGGGGGGGAATCGGGGTGATTAACAGCCATGCCTACTGGTAGGGCAGCTAGGGCACACAGCTTTGCAGAATGATCTACCTACTATTGTACCTGTGTACCTGGAACAAAGAAGCAAAAACCTGGCTAGAGAGAACCCTTACACTGCGAAGAAAACAACTGAAAAGTTTCAAACATTTGCGTGTGTTAATGTCTACTGTTTTGCTGAAAGGCGCTTTTGATTTAGTTTGTTATTTTGATTTATTGTTTTTAACCGGAACCCGTGAGGGGGACGGCCAAAGTTTATTTTATTAATTTATATAGTTTGGGTTTTCTCTCCCTCTCTGCCTGTGGGAGAGAAAATAAAATCCAGTCTGCAGACTGATAACTCCATTCCCTGCATCCTGCTGTTCTGTTCCAATCCAGGTTTTTTTACACAAAAGAGGAGCCTAACCCAGCATTGTTGGCGTACCCACAACAGTCAACATCCCACTTTCATCTGGTTTCACCCAAACATCAACCTATTTCATGAAAATCTGGATTTTGACTGTCCAGGTTTGTGAGTTTTCTAAAGCAACATGAGAGATCCCTGTCAGTGAACTTCAAGCTGTGACTGATGCAACTGCAATTTGGGCACCAATTATTTGACCACTGTCGTTAGAACTTACATATTAAAGTGTTGATGTTTAAACTTATTTTATGGCTAAAACATATTGGTACTTAGTATTTTCATTAATATGAAACACATGTAGACCTTGTTAATTGTGACTCAGTTACTTCAAATATGAGTACGTTTACATTTGGTGTTTCTATTATTTTGTATACCCACTGTATATAGTACCACATGCAGTGCTTTTTGAGATGGTCTGATCTGAGGCCTCTGTTTAGCAGAGGCAGGGGCAGAAACTACAGTCACTTTACACTGGGCTGTTATTAAAGCTAGGGAAGGGTTTTAAAAACAGATATGTGTATGCCACCATAATTAAGTATTCCATGATAAAAAGAGTGTTTTTCAAGTAATTATTTTTGATTGCTAGTGTCAGTCACCTAAAGTAGAGTAAATCATGGAAGTCAATAATGTAACAGTGGTTTATCTTTTTCAGCATTCTGAGTGGCTTCTTCCACTTTGTCTCACACTTTGAAACAACTGACAGTGAATTTAATTCCATCCACTCATTTTCTGGGTTTATATTTTTTCTACAAGTGTGAAAACGTTTTTCAGTCTCCTATTTCTGGAATTTTCCTGGCAGCAGCTGTCTATTCCTATACTGGTCATTAGTGCTCCTACAAACAGCAACTTTATTCACTCAGCCTCCTACACAAATAGGATGGAGAAAAACAATATACAGGAAAAATTCCCAAATTAAATGCACCATTTATTTTCCACCACTGTCCAAATGGGCATGAACTGTTTTATGTTTGGAATGAGCATGAGAGACCATTTTATGTTTGGAATGAAAATGCTTTTGATGTCTGGAAGGAAGTAGTCAGAATATTTGAGAATTATTTTAAGCAACTTGGCCATGGGTTGGACAAAATATTTGGTTCAATCCAGTGGCAAACTGGGACTATTGGACCTAGGCTTTCAGTGGGACCAAAAATCTTGCGTGATGTTGAACGTCTCATAAAAATAACAGAAACATAGCATCGCTTATAATGCATCCCTACATTATATCTTTGAGTCGCATCATTCAAGCTCTAGTGCAGGAGAGACAATGCTTTTAGATGACTTCAGAAAACATGACATGAATTAGCCTGATAAAACTAGGACCAGGCTGTGCACTGGTGTCTGTGGCACACCACAACAGTGACACATGGTATAAAACAATGTGCCTAGCAACAATCACACTGTTGTTCCCTAGAAAACTACACAACCTAGCCTAATACCATCCTCATTAAACTCACCAACAGCAAAACAATCAAAATATGTGACGGGCTTGTGGTGCTAAAAGGGCAGCTGCCTGAATACCTGTGCACTGCATGGTGCTGAAGTAGACCACACTTTGTCACACAGAGATACAACATACAGCAGCTGTCACACACAGCATCACACAATAACCAGCCTATTCACTTGGCTATAATAAGCGGGTAGCCCCAAATCATAACAGCAATTTTAACTGTTATGATAGTTAGCCTAGCAAGATGGCAGTTTGGATAGCAAACTAGCTGACTGGCCTATCTTGATAACTATTCAATTTAGTTACTACCTGGCTGGGCTAACTAATTGATAGTTAGCTAGCAAGATAAGCTAGCTCTATGCATAACCTAACCAGTTAGCACAGCCAGCTTTAACCTTTACGAGTTACGCTGTTACGCTGGTAACCTTTTCTTCAAGCTAGGTGTATTTTTTTTATTAACTAGCTGTAGGAGTTCGTTGTTAAAACAGAACAAAGATGTTGCATCATTGTGGCTAGCTAGTTACAGCCTTAACCTTGGTTTTACAGTTAACCTTGGTTTTATGAATGTAAAAGCGAATTGATTGGCTCTATATAGGAATTGGCAAATCTAAAACAATGCCAGCTACTGGCCAATGGCAGCATTACATTTACTATGGGCTCTTGGCCATTGAAACAGCCTTGGAATAACATAAAATGTCAGCAGCAATGTAGTGAAGCCAATCACTTCGCTCTTACATCCATTAAACCAGGGGTACTCAACTTCAGAGGCCAAGAGGGCCATATTTAAACCACAACAGATGCAAAGGGCCACAACTTATTATTAAGATATTTGTACAATTGTATTCACTGTATTTAATACTGCTGTTTAATATGCTGCATAGTCTTGCTAGTCATTTTTAATGCATTCCAAAGCATCAGGGAATATGAAAACAATATTCTCCATTTGAGTTAAAAAAACATTTTTTTGGGAGGTAAGCCACAGCGAGGACCACATACAGCCTGCACACACGCGAAAGACACAGCAAAGGAGGAAGAACTTTACTTCATGCTCTAACAAAAGGGACCCATGCACACACCATGTGTATAACCACTGGAACCACCATTGATAGATAGATAGATCCTTTATTTGTCATTGTAACACGTACAACGAAATTGAAATGCCAACCAGTCAGTGCAAAATTACAACAGTATGTAAAGACATGTACGAATAAAAAAAATATCAGTAATTTACAGAATTTACAGAGTAATATATCTGGGATAAATACTAAGTGAAACACACACAACCACACATTCAAACATTCTCCGTCATTGCACATTCCCTTATTGCACTTTAAGATAAGTATTGCACTTTCAGACATGTATCACAGATGTAACATTACAAATAAAAAACAAGTACACAAACAGCCACACAAAGCACTGACCGACAGAGCATTTAGCTGCAGCAACTATGTGCGCCGCCATCTTGCCACCATCTTGGAGTCATGCCACCAGAAGCAACCACACGCTCAGGACTGCAGTAAGGCTGACAAAACATCCCAGGCAATAGCTAGGGTAGTCATTATATAATAAATGTATCGGCACTGTGTTATATTATATTACCGTTTAGCGAGTGCGTTAGAATTAAGAATTGTAACAACAGGTTAACTAGTTAGCTATTTAACTTGTTGCCTCCAAGTTGACCGTAGCTATGCTAACAGAGTAGCTTGTTCATTCCTTTTAATTTATCATTTCCCCAGTAACTAGCCAACTTTGTCACATGAAAGATCTCCATGTTTTGCAGGATTGGAATAACTCGTTAGAAGTTTGGTTAGTAGTATAACTTGCGCACTGAAGCTACACTTCCCTTACATGCAGTGCTACTCCTTATGAAACTAACATAACGTTATTCACCAAAACACAAATAACAAATCTGTGGATTTTGTTACGTTTAATAAATCTTTTTTGTGAGACTGATTATAATTATTTAATTTTATGAGACTGATTAAATATAACCTGATGTGATTAAACCACACCCTGGCCCCCACAACTGCATCCCAGGAGGGAGCAAGGATAAGCTAATTATCAAGATATGACAAGATATCTTATCCCAAGAGATTGATAGCTGCTCATACACACTTCACAAAGAGTCTGTTGAATTTGAATGCTATACCCTGGAATGCAAAACAAATAATTTTCCTGTGACATTGCACCACCGTGACGTGAAAATAGGTCCAATTGCCAGGACACACTGAGACAAGCAGGCGCATCTGAAACCGGTGTTTTATTAAACTGTTGTTCAATTGTTATCATTCCACCGTCCTTATTTGGGACAAGGCAGTAGAGAGCTTAAAACCTTTTCGCTCTGTCTGCCTACAGAACCACTGAGACAGATACCTTTGCCAAGAGGTCTGCGATCTGTGGGAGTCAGAGTGGGGGATACGGACGTCTCTCTAATGTCACTGAAAGCCGAAGGTGTTCAACGAACTGTAGCGAGTAAATTGTCTGGATTATTGAATCCAGCCTGGATGACAATCTGCATGCTCTGATCGACTCCTGATAGTAAGGTGCTAGAGGGGAGGGGGCGAGAGGGCTGGCAGTCTGGCCAGTATAAGGAGACCTGGCAGAGGTTCTTATTATCAAAACCCTTTCCAGGTCTACAGGTGGTATTATGTTCACAGAGGCATATATGCAAACTGCTGCCTGTTGCTCGGCTTGCTCTCTGCGGGTGGTGGAGAATAGAGTTGTTTGCCCGGCGCAGTTACAAAATCTCCTCTGTCAGCTGTCCCTCTCACTTATCTAACAGCTCTGCCTGATAGATAGGGCAGATAGTCAGATTATTAATTTCCAGCACACCCTGAGCAGCACAGACATGAGACCTCTCCATGAGGGAGGTAGTTACCTGCTATTTTTTAGGCCAGCGAGATGCTGGTGGCAGGATATAGTGGGCAAGGGACTAACTGGGGGTGTTGTCCTTACTTGAGCCTGTTTGCCATCCACCACTGTGAATGGTAAGTGAGGTGAGGATAACTGGGCTTTAGCCGAGTAGGGAGAGTCCCAGAACTTCTCAACATAAGAACATAAGAACATAATAATACATAATGACGAGAACGGGCCGGTCAGCTCATCTCGGCTCATCATGTCCTATATCTAAAGAGTATCTAGTACTGCATCTAGCCTGGACTTGAATAGCCCAAGTGTTTCTGCCTCTACTACCTGACCTGGCAAGCTGTTCCAGGCATTGACAACTCTCTGTGTAAAGAAAAACCTAATATCTGTGCAGAATTTGCCTTTAACTAATTTCCACCTGTGGCCTCTATATCCTATAACATATCCATACATTCTAGGGCAAGCGAGGAAGGGGTGCATGGCACACTTGGAGCGGGGCTTCTTGTAGAAAGAGTCGACAAGCTGGTGTATTGGAGGAGGGTTGGTGGAGGTCACTTAGCCACAACTGACATCTTCCCCATAAGGCCAGGGAAGTCCTCCAAAAGAGGGCGAGCCTGGAATGCCTCCTGTGATGTCATTGCTTCATCAGTAGTGCTGAACTCTGAGGTTACTTTGTTATTGATAGCTAACCCCTTAATTGAAATTGACAACAAAATCATTTATATTTAGACACATTTATATTTCAACATAGTAGGCCTACTGCACAAGTGGTTTCAATCGCCTACGATTTCTAACGTTAGAAAAAATTGGCTTGTAATTTAACAATAAAAGTGTTCAAAATAAAGTAATTTTTCTCTTCAGAGAAGAAAATTAATATCATACAATTGATCAGATTTGCTTAAAAACACCTTAGTTATATAGACACAGTGAAGGAAATTCCTACTCCTGTACTCATGTTCTCTGAGGACTGGAATTTCAAAAGAAGATAGGACTCATGGGAAGCATAATATAGGTAATGTATGTAAGTATCGAATGGATTATGATCTCCCTCTGACATAAAACTATTCTGTAGTGCATGGCTTCGCGGTCCTCTCTGCTGTCTCCCACTATGCTAACCATTGTGAGCATTCATCATAGTATAATAGAGTGTATATAGTAGTGGACTAAGGGACCGCCATTTCCCCCATTATGCACTTTTAACATAGTTACTCCTAGAGGGCGCACTTCCTATCTTTCCAATTTGATAGTTCTGTGACTGCATGGAGGCTGCCATTGAGACATTTCCATTTTCATGTAGGCAGTTTTCTTCTCTTGTTGAGTGTTTAAGAGGTGTAAATCCCAACTGCTTCTGGAGTGGTCATTCATTCAACCAACAGCATAGAGATAATATACTTTTACCAACATATTCTGCATATAGGGCTACCTGTCGTTCTGGAACATTCGCTCACTAAGTATTACCCAGTGGAAGTGTGATGGAAGCTCTGTTGAATACCCTGCACCCTGGTTCATCCCAGAACTCCAAAAGTCCACTGGTCGGGCCGGGCCAAAGATCTTAAAAATTACACTAAACACACCTCCTAAGAGCTTACTTTGGAGTGAAGTCATTCTTCGCTTAAAGTGGTCTGTAAAACATAGTTATCAAGCAGCTCACACTTTCTCTTAGGTAAGTCTTTAAATATTCACAAGAGTAACTCTAACTAAGTGTGTTTTTGCCACAATCACGGGTGCCGCAAATGAAAAGATTAAGATGAGGTCATCAATTGCTGAAATTGCAAAGAGAAAGAAACAATCTGCTTTTGGAAAATTTGTATTCTTTGATGGTCAACACAAGTTTCCAATAAAGTTAAACACACCACCATCATTATAAAATATGTCTTGTTGGCTAATGTTAGGCTAAGCAAACTGGATTTAAAATGAAAACCTAATTGGACTGCAGATCAGATAGACTCAAAAAAGGAAACAATTAAGGGAACATTTAGCCCCACACTTACAAGTCATCATATAAAAGAGGCAAGGAGGCAGATCACAGACAAAATTAATGCAAGCTTCATCTCCGCCATTCGGAGCCTGGAGGAAAGCCGAAAGAAAATGGTACAATGTTCTATCCAAAACGTGTCAGGAAAATCTCCGCCTTCAAGAAAGCAACATCTGCCACTGGTTTGTAGTTTCATGTATTTATGTTTTTGGATATATATATATATATTGTGGCAGCCCAATGGGCTGCACAAGGAAATGGCTGCCGGGTCCTTCGACACATGGGAGCCAAAACACTACATTTCCCAGCAGGCCACAGAAACACCTGAGCAAGTCAAGGCAACGGGACTAACCAGCTGAAGGCCATTTCAAGGCCTATTTAAAGGGCTGAATCCCATTACACTGGGAGAGGAGTAGGAAAGTGTTTGTGAGGAGTTGGTGAGTGTGGAAAGGAGAGAAAACTGTGAAGTCGATTGACCAGCCAGTATTTGGAGAGAGAGAGTGATTGTTGGAGTGTTTTGAGTATGAAAATTGGATTGTTTGAGGACCCCCCTTTGGATTTTGACGACGGACTGGATTGCGGAACTGACTTGGATTTGAGGCGGCACGGTGGTGCAGTGGATAGCACTGTCGCCTCACAGCAAGAAGGTCTCGGGTTCGAATCCAGGCCGGGGGCCTTTCTGTGCGGAGTTTGCATGTTCTCCCGTGTCCGCGTGGGTTTCCTCCGGGTACTCCGGTTTCTTCCCACAGTCCAAAGACATGCACGTTAGGCTAATTGGAGAGTCTAAATTGCCCGTAGGTATGAGTGTGTGAGTGAATGGTGTGTGTGCCCTGCGATGGATTGGCGACCTGTCCAGGGTGTATTCCTGCCTCTCGCCCGGAACGCATGCTGGGATAGGCTCCAGCCCCCCCCCCGCGACCCTGACCAGGAATAAGCGGCTTAGACAATGGATGGATGGATGGATGGATGGATGGATGGACTTGGATTTGGAATTGGAACGGACATTGACAACGAGCTAGGATTGCGGACTTTGTGTGTTTGTATTCCCCTGAAGACCCCACCCCTTTGTTTTGTGTTGTCAAGAGTTTATTTATTAAATTATCATTTTGGTTTCTGAATACTGCCTCCTCCTTGTTCTTGAACTTGCCTACGCCCTCTGCAAGGTCCGTGGGTGTTGCCCAACCCCTGGGGACACCACAATATATATATATATATATATTTAAAAAAAAAAAATGTTTTATAACAAAGGTTACGACAATATATGACGATTGACATACAAATAACGCTGTCTGTCAATTATGTAACATAAGAGAATTAGATTACTTAGGCCAATTTACGAACATGCCGTTGTGACTTAGGCCATTTTAAACCTGACTTAGGCCAAATTACTTCTGGAGTAAGTGACTTAGGCAAGCAGCCGCCATCTTGAAAGCTTGTAAAATTGCCTAAGTCACATTGTCTTGTGACTTAGGCAAAAAATACAACGGCCTAAGTCACACTCTTGACGTAGGCCATTATACTACCATGTAGGGAAATTTTATGAGACATGTACCGTATGACATTCTAGTGAAATGGATTTGATTAATTATCGCTTCCATATTATGAGGTCAATCGTACCACGTTGAACCTCCGCTTTTCTCTGGAGCGATTTGGGGAACATGATCAGGACAAACAATACAATTGACATAAAGTAAGTACAGACAACATATGCCGCGGACATTGTGTTTGCCCCTGTCCCTGTAACAGCCATATAGGAGTCGAAGGGCTTAACCTCTAGACCCACATCATAGACAACTTATTCCATGGCGAGCCTGGTACCCCGAGATTTCAAGACTTAAAGCATTCACTGCCTGACTACAGTACAGCTACTGCGGACATTCTAAGTCTAATCGAAGTTCAGTGGCATCAGAACTTAGAGCATTCGCTGCCGGCATATGCAGCTACTCGACATTCTAAGTTCTACAGAGTAGTGTTATCGGGACTCGGAGCATTCGCTGTCTGTATACAGAACAGCTACTCGACATTCCGTGTCCCGATTTTCATTGTCCTCACCCAGTTTTCTCCAGGGGTCACGATTCTCCCGTATTTCTCCCGCTTTTTGACAAATGTTCACACCTTTTTTCCTTTTCGTTATTACAACGTGCAGCGCATGTTCCCACAACGGGCAGCGCATATTCCCACGACTCTTAAAATTCTACTGTTTCCATCCGGACGACATTACAGTTACACCAAATGGACGCGTCAACTGTACGTCATTTGCGTCCAAAAAAATGTGACGGATATTCAGGTGACGCAAGCGGATGCGTTCAGTATCACGTAAACAAACCGAGCACTCACGACAGCAGGTTGAAATGTACTGAGGTAGTATCGGGTTTGTACATTGGAAAGTCTAAATTGCCCGTAGGTATGAGTGTGTGAGTGAATGGTGTATGTAGTGCCCTGCGATGGATTGGCGACCTGTCCAGGGTGTATTCCTGCCTCTCGCCCCAATTCATGCTGGGATAGGCTCCAGCCCCCCCGCGACCCTAACTAGGAATAAGCGGCTGAAGATGAGATGAGATGAATACAGTGGGGAAAATAAGTATTTCACCCCCTGCTGATGTTGTGAGTTTGCCCCCTTACAAAGAAAGGAACGGTCTATAATTTTCATGGTAGGTTCATCTTAACAGTGAGAGACAGAATATTAAAAACAATCCCAGAAAATTACATTATATGAATTTTAAACATTTATTTGTGTTTTATTGAGGAAAATAAGTATTTCACCCCCTAGCAAAACATGACTCAGTACTTGGTGGAGAAACCCTTGTTGGCAAGCACAGCGGTCAGACGTTTCTTGTAGTTGGTCACCAAGTTTGCGCAGATCCCAGGAGGGATTTTGGCCCACTCCTCTTTGCAGATCCTCTCCAAATCCTTAGAAATCCATTTTCAGTGTCCTGGCTGAGGGAAGGAGGTTCTCACGCAAGATTTCCCAGTACATGGCCCCATTCATCCTCCCCTCGATCCGGTGAAGTCGTCCTGTGCCCTTAGCAGAGAAACAGCCCCAAAGCATAATGTTTCCACCGCCATGCTTGACGGTGGGGATGGTGTTCTTGGGGTCCAAGGCAGCTTTTTTCTTCCTCCAAACACGGCGAGTCGAGTTGATGCCAAAGAGCTCGATTTTAGTCTCATCTGACCACAGCACTTTCTCCCAAGCCTCCTCTGAATCATCCAGGTGCTCATTGGCAAACTTCAGACGGGCCTGTACATGTGCCTTCTTGAGCAGGGGGACCTTGCGGGCACTACAGGATTTCAATCCATTACGGCGTAGTGTGTTACCAATGGTCATCTTGGTGACTGTGGTCCAGGCTGCCTTGAGATCATCAACAAGCTCCAGCCGTGTAGTTCTGGGTTGTTCCCTCACCTTTCTCATGATCAGGTTCACTCCACGAGGTGAGATCTTGCGTGGAGCCCCAGACCGAGGGAGATTGATGGTCAATTGGTGTTTCTTCCATTTTCTAATTATCAATTTTGTCCCTGATGTCCTTAGACAATTCTTTGGTCTTGCCCATTGTGGAGAGGTTGGAATCTGATTCATTGATTGATTCTGTGGACAGTTGTCTTTTATACAGGTAACGAGTACTTAATTAGGAGTACTAATTAAGTAAGAGGACTAATCTGTGTGCCTCCTGGTCACATAACCGGTCTGTGGGAGCCAGAATTCTTGCTGTTTTGCTAGGGGGTGAAATACTTATTTTCCTCAATAAAACACAAATAAATGTTTAAAATTCATATAATGTGATTTTCTGGGATTTTTTCTTATATTCTGTCTCTCACTGTTAAGATGAACCTACCATGAAATGTATAGACCGACCGTTCCGTTCCTTTCTTTGTAAGGGGGCAAACTCACAAAATCAGCAGGGGGTGAAATACTTATTTTCCCCACTGTATATATAATATTTACAAGACAATATTTATCCCATATCTAATTTATTTGAAATACATTTGTGGATATTCCCTTTCATTACAGCACAACCAGCATAACAAGAGTAGGCCTACAATGTCAATGCATTTATGCCATCTACAGATTTTAAAATATTAACACAGAAAACACACTATATCTGTATTGACACTATACCTGAAGCTGAACCTGGGGAAGACAGAGCTGCTCTTCCTCCCAGCGAAGGGCTCCCCGATGATTGATGCGTTAATCACTGTTGAAGGCTCCATAGTGTCTCCACCTCAGTCTGCCAGGAGTCTTGGAGTGACCCTGGACAACCAGCTGTGCCTCTCGGGCCACATTGCAGCGATCACTCGGACCTGCCGATTCTCCCTCCACAACATCTGGAGGATCCGACCGTTCCTCACCCAAGAGGCCACACAACTCCTGATCCAGGCCCTGGTGATCTCACGTCTGCACTACTGCAATTCCCTGCTGGCAGGCCTACTGGCCTGTGCCATCAAGCCACTGCAACTAGTCTAGAATGCTGCCGCTCGTCTGGTGTTCAACCAGCCGAAGTTCACCCACGTCACCCCTCTACTCTCCTCTCTGCACTGGCTCCCCATCGCAGCACGCATCAGATTCAAATCACTGGTGCTTGCTTTTCAAGCGGCTAGAGGTACTGCTCCCCCATACCTCCAGTTACTCATCACTCCCTACACCCCAGCCAGACCCCTCCGCTCCGCCTCCTCTGGCAAACTGACTGCCCCATGCCTCCGGGTGCCTGGCAGCCACTCCTCGCGGTCTCGTCTCTTCTCTGTCCTGACCCCTCGCTGGTGGAACGACCTTCCACAATCAGTCAGGACCGCGGAATCACTTGCGATCTTCCGCAAGAAACTCAAAACCCACCTTTTCAGACTTCACTACCACTGAACTCTGTATATCTAGCTAATTGTCATCACCACTGCTTACTTGCTCTACACTGTATACTCCTGCTTACTCCACTTAATAATAAAAAATTTAAATTAAATAAAAAAAACTAACCTTTTCCTTCCCAGTGTTACAGGTATGGTAGGCAGCTACCTGCAATGATGTCTATCGCTGTATTACTGCACTGATCTCATGTGCGTACTACAGTATGATTGTTCCTACCATGTATTTATGCACATCTTGTAAGTCAATCTGGATAAGAGCATCTGCTAAATGCTTAAAATGTAGAATGTAAATGTAAAATGTATTATTTGTCTTTAAATTTGAAATTAAAATGATCATTTGAATATTTTTTATCTTGTAAGTTGCAGTGTTGCGCCAGGTTGCTCCGAAAATCTGTTTAAGTTTGTATAAAAATTTAATTTCTTTGTTTTAGTCTGTTAGCAAAGTAGCTCACTTGTGTCAAGGTTGGAAAAATATCAGTCAAAACATAATACTTCTGTTACCATTGATTTCCACTTAAAACAGAATACTACTTCCTTGATTGAAAACAGAATACAACTTCCTCTGCATAACTGTATAGTTCTCCACCTAGTTGTCTTTCTCCAAACTGCCTCTAAAAAACTAACCAACAAAAGCCTCTTCCTGTCCTGTTTCCTCGACAGGCATTATCTGTTCTATGTTCTGTTTGGTTCATTTGCCAAAGATGTTGCTCCCTCTAGTGTCCATACTGTAGAATGGATATGCATTTTTATTTTTAAATGAATACATTTCATTTTGATAAATCATTATTATGTGTTAGAAAATAGTTATCTGAAATATTGTTGTATAATACATAGTAAACTATCACTTGCAAATGTGTGAGTCTGTGGCATGATGAGTACTGAACACTGGGGTTTGATTCTTAGACCAGGGTTTGATTATTTTTTACCTTTTTTCTCTTCAGCAATGCCTTTTCCTGCGGCAGCGTTTTACAGGTGTGTTTTTAGTGTTATTACATGTATATACATTACACTGGAATCCAATTATCTTGTTGATGGTGAATAACATTCAACATCATTCACAGTTCTGTATCGATTTATTTTGTCTTTGCCTATCTCCAGTGCTGTTTATTTTCAGTCCAAACATACCTGTGAAGCTAATGTGGTGATCGGTAGTAGGGGGAATACACAGTTTCAGCTGTTACATTACAACTACAGTACCAGTCAAAAGTTTGAGTACACCTGCTGGAAACTAGGTTTATCTCATAATTGACAATGTTTTACACCATATACGTTTCTTTAAATACTTAAAAAATTTGTAATCTAAAAATTACAAAAAACACATGTAACGATAAACAAAAGGAACATCAAAGCAATGTTCAAAAAAATTTTTTTGAAAATTGAATCTTGGATTCCTCAAAATAGCCACCCTTTGCTGTGATAACAGCCTCACAAACACGGGCCATTCGGTTATTAAGTTTCAGCAGGAAATCACCCGATATGTATTCCAAGCTCTCCTGCAGCAATTCCCAGAGGCACTTGTGGGTTGCTTTGCTTTGACTGTTCTGTCCAGTTCATCCCAGACAAGTTCTATGGGACTGAGGTCTGGACACTGGGCAGGCCAGGTCCTTAGTTTGAGTTGTCCTTCACGTTCCTCCTTCACCAGATAGTTCTTGCACAACTTCAAGGTGTGTTTCGGGTCGTTATCTTGCTCAAGAATGAGGGAGTGCCCGCTTAGCCGTAGTCCAGATGGAAGGGGTACTCAAACTTTTGACTGGTACTGTACGTTGGCAAAGACTTATTTTTGGAAAGGTAATGTTTGATTACAGCTTGCTAAAAGAAGGAGAAGCAATAAACCAAAATAATACAGAGACAATTATGTTAAATGTGGATTTTATTTTGAAGGGTTTCATGTAATCTATAGTAATCATCTTGGAAGTGAATTACTGATTGTACATAATAAAATCATAAATAATAACAAGTCATAGAAAAAAGTGACTAGACCACAGGCAAAGAATTATCAGAAGTAAAAGGTCAAGGTTGCTCAATGGATGTACGGACCAGTACAAAGACTCAATGACAACATATGAAATGTTCTGTGTTTTCAGTAATTCCCCAGCGACAATGGATTATCTGTTCTACTTGGTCATTTGCCCTTCTCCCTGTGCATGTTGCTGTATCCCTATATAACATTCAGAGATAAAAGTTTTCCATTTAAAAAAAAAAGGAAAAGACAAAAGAAATTCCATTAATCTTAGATATCCAAAAAAGATTAGAAAACAGTTTTTGCACCTCAGAAAAAAAATACTACTACTACATACTATTTACAAATTTTGCCTAAAAACAAAATAATTTGAGATGCAATGTACATATATTCTTCATATTTTGGAGGACTTTGAGACAATCCAATAATATGTGTATGACATATTAATGTTATACACTGCCTGGCCAAAAAAAAGTCACCACCTGGATTTAACTAAGCAAATAGGTAAGAGCCTTCCATTGGATAATTACTGCAGTGATTAATATGTTTTAGCTGGCAACAAGTTTTTTAACCCTAACTGATGCAGTGTGTAGCTTCTCATTTCTTAAACAACCATGTCGGAAGACATATCTTGTGGTCGTGGAAAAGATGTTAATCTGTTTCAGAAGGGTCAAATTATTGGCCTGCATCAAGCAAAGAAAACAACTAAGGAGATTGCTGAAACTACTAAAATTGGGTTAAGAACTGTCCAACGCATCATTAAAGCCTGGAAGGATAGTGGTGAACCATCATCTTCGAGGAAGAAATGTGGTCGGAAAAAAACATTTACTAAATGGCGTGTTCTCGTCATTATGTATTCTTAATCTTATGTTCTTATTCTGTATCTTTATACTGCTTTTAACTCTGCTTAAATACAGGATATTACATGAATTACTCAGTGGATTTTCTTCATTAATCATAAATGATTTAATTAAAAACAAAACAAAGTTAATCATAAACTTGAATTTGCTGTCATAGAAATGCCCTCTAGGCTTGTCCTAATCTAAAGAGTATCTAGTACTGCATCTAGCCTAGACTTGAATAGCCCAAGTATTTCTTATATATATGGCGTGTTCTCGTCATTATGTATTCTTAATCTTATGTTCTTATTCTGTATCTTTATACTGCTTTTAACTCTGCTTAAATACAGGATATTACATGAATTACTCAGTGGATTTTCTTCATTAATCATAAATGATTTAATTAAAAACAAAACAAAGTTAATCATAAACTTGAATTTGCTGTCATAGAAATGCCCTCTAGATGTAACGCTCAATTTTTTAAAATCCTATATCACTTTCAGTCACATGGTCATGCAGTGGTTTGACAACTAGGCTAGCTAACATGATAAGTTTTGTTATCATCATGGCGATATCTGTCGGTTATTCAACGTCAGCTTTAAGTGACCGTGAAATAGTGAAATAGCCACTTACTTGTGAAAAGTTATCCCATGAGCCTTGCTTTTAAAAAAAACTAAAACATTTCTGCGGTGCTCTTTGGCGCCCCTTATGGTCTTACGCCCCTATGCGTAGCATACCCTGCACCCCCTATAGTTGCGGCCCTGGTCAACACTATATTGTTTATACATTTGGAAATATGAAAAGGACATTGTAGTTATTTGCATAACTCTCCATATCTTATCGCGGGTGTGCTCTCTGGAAGCTTAAGCTTGCCAAAAACAATACAGGTTCGACAACACTACACCATAAGCTTGAATCTTAATGCTAAAATATTGACAGATATACTCAAATCAAACAAAATCCAATAATGGTCTGATAACAGCTTTTCAGCAAGACTACATATCGAATAAAATGTAGACATAGGCATATGCAATATAAAAAAATGTCTTCAAATAAATGAGACCGGACAAGCCATTAGATCTGTGCCAAACTACATTTAGGTATATTCTATTTTACTTTTGTTTATGTATTGTGCTCATGTTCTCAATTTCCTAATGTACAGCAGATTTATTTCTGAAATTATACAATGAAAGGCTATCATTAATAAAACAGTATTTCTGACATTATACTATGAAAGGCTATCACTAATAAAACATAGTTGATTGCATTCATCTGCCATTCATTTAATACCATTTCCATACCATACCAAAAATAAATACAACCAAACTTCTGATTAATAAAGATAAACAAGATAAATTATGATACAGAATCAGAAGTAACAGTATAATCAACAACTACAACAGGAGCAATATTTAGTTCTCATTTAATCTCACACTGACTAAATAAAATGGCTAAATGCTTTCAACAATCATAATTATAGTGTTTACAGTTACATTCAAAATAAAAATCTAAAAATAATTGTGCACTATTGAAATATTAATGCAACTTTGAATCCGTGATTGAAATACTGTTGTCTGATTCACTTGATGGATCAGGACCGGTTTATCATTCATCGCTCTTAAGGCTGTCCTGTAGACTGGGAGAAACCCTGTACACAGACCCCCACAGATATTGAGTCTGCCAAAAAAAAATTTAAATGTTTAAATTTTCAATTAGTTTTTTCCTGTTTTTCTCCCAATTTAGTGGCCAATTATACCCTCTATTTATTTTAATTTGCCCTCCCCACACGAGTTTGCCGCTCGTCTCTACAAGAGAAGCTAATTCTCGGAATTCGGAATTCACTCACCCACGTTGTGGAGACACGCTTATGTGTTTCACGGCAAACTACAGCCGGCTCACCCTCCCTGGGGCGAACAACAAAATGCCGCCCACGATCGGAAGGAATGGCCAGGGCTGGTCTGGCAGAGACACGTTTCGAACCGCGTCCCTAATAAGCAGCGCACACTCGTATTGGACCTGCAAAGATACGGCTGCGTTAGACCACTACGCTATCCGCCGCCCACCGCCATGGTTTCTTTTGGAGTGCATTTGGGTTGTAATATGCTGTCAGCTTCTCAACAACTTCTTTTAATATTTTGACGCATTGGGTATTTATTGATTTGACTGCACTGTGTGTCTGTTGAGCCAGTGTTTGGTATTCATTTTTGAGTTGTTCCACCTTATTGTATGTTTAATGTATTCTGATTTCTTTACTCTCAAATCAGCTGATTATTTCGACCAGACTTTTGCCATGTTCCTTGATCAACTTGAGCGGTGCCCCTACACCCTTGTTGCGCAACAACTCCCGTAGCTGAGGCAGCACAGCAGTATTGATGTCCGGTTCCAGGTTCACAAATCTGGAGTACAAACTGCATGGCTCAGGCAGGAGTTTTACAGTCAAATCTGAGACTTGCTCTATTGCTTAGAAGTGCTGTGTAGAACAACTTTGTGCTTGGACATTGCTTGAAAATCGTTTTGACTACTCACACAAATTTGTCTACTTTTGGGAAATTATTAGCCCAAATGTTAAATTAACTGCATTTGGCATTAAGCCTTTGATGGCTTCATTGTATTATTTCAACATGTAACTTGCACTATCCAAGACAAATGCAGTTACATTGTTGAAATCAACGTCAAAGTTCAATAAGCATTGTTTGATGCTATCCATGTCTGTGCTGTAATTTTTGGCATCAAGGTATAGTGTCAGCAAGAACAGTTTCCTTGTAGAACAAATAAAATGTGCAAAACATAATTGTGTCATCTGTTGACTGGTCTGCCAGCTGATTTGACTAGCACCTTTAGCTTTTCTTTATGCAAGTCAGCATGTACTTATTTTCCGCGATTTCTTACATGCATATTTAAAAATGGACATCATTTAGAATTGTCAATTGTCATTTAGAATTGTCAAGTGGAATGTTTGCACTCAAAGATGCATCCGTATGATCTCAAACGTCCACCGCTCAATTCCGTTTTTTTCACTGACAGGATTCCCCTCATTGTTTATTTCAGACCGCAATTGATGTTTTTTTTTGTCTGTAACTGCTCCTCTATTGTTGTTCTTATGCCTGTATGGATTAGTTTCAAACTGTGCAAAATAAACTCTGGCGGTTTGCACACTAATTGTCAGGTGATTGCGAGAATCCAATACCTACAGTGACCCCACAGGGATTTAGATGTTAATGCAAGTGAAAATAATTTGGAGTCACATGCCCTAGATAAACTGGTGTCCCTAACAATATCACACTAATGAGGTTGCACAGAACCCAAAGTCTAGATTGACAGATGACTAGAGTTCAAGTCTTTGAAGAACAGATGTGTATACCCAGTGTGGTTTGTATGGCTTGTTTTTTGGCTCCAGTCTCAGAATGATTGTTTTGAAGATGACATAACACACGAGAGAACCATTTTTGTGCAAGTGCACTCTCTTCAGTTATCATTACTGCACCTAAAACCTTTAAAATTGCATTTGCATTTGTTGCATTTGTTAGACAGGCCCTAGTGGTAGATATAGAATGACCTTGGGGACTTGCCCAGCTGGTTCCGTCCTGACACTGGCACTGGGTCTACTTCTTCAGTTGCCATAGAATTGCCGCGGCAACCATAGTGACAGCAGCAGCATGTACGTAGTAGTTTCCTTGCAGGATTCTGGTGTTCGCCTGGGCCTGTTCTTGAAGAGCCTCTGCAGGGTGGTGGTTCTTTGTGACAGCGCCCCCTGGTGTTTCATCAAAAGCGGGGTGATTCTGGATGGCTGAGTCTTCAGACATACAGAGGTAATTTTTCTGCTCTGCTTGCTCATTTGTTACACCATGGCAAGCAGAGTTGTATTGAGTCTCCATTAGCTTGTGTGTGTGCGACTCCATATCAACGGGGGCAACACTGTCTGGCTTGTGGTTGAGTGAGTCAGCAGAGGTCAAACTGATGTTCCGGTGGGTGGAGTTGCAGTGGTCCTCTGTTAGTTGCTTGTTGGGGGTGTTTGTATCCCCAGGGGGTGGGCTCCCTATGTTTTTTGGGGGGGCTGTTTGATCAGGTGGTACAGTCCCTATGTTGTTAGGGGTTATCCTGTCTGTGCTCTGGATGCATGATCCTGCAGACCTCAAGCTGATCTTAAGGTGAAAAGAGCTATAGTGGTTCTCTTCAGGCTCAATGTGGAGTGTCTCTGTGTTGCCAGGGCTCACACTCCACATGCTGTTGGGGGCAACTCTCTCTGGGCTGTGGTCAGACAAAGCAGAGGAGGGCAAGCTGACCTCTCGGTGAGTGGGGTTATACTGATTCTCTATAATGCCCACTTCATCAGGAGCCTCACTGTCTCCCTGTCCAGGGGCTCCACTGTCTGTCTCATCAGGGCCCCCACTGTCTCCCTGTCGAGGTACCCCACTGTCTGTGTTGCCTGGGGCCCCACTGTCTCCCTTTCCAGAGGCCCCACTGTCTGTGTCACCTGGGGCCCCACTGTCTGCCTCACCAGGGCCCCCACTGTATCCCTGTCGAGGGGCTCCACTGTCTCCCTCACCAGGGGCCCCACTGTCTGTGTTGCCTGAGACCCCACTGTCTCCCTCAGCAGGGGCCCCACTGACTTCTTTACTAGGGCCCCCATTGTCTCCCTCAGCAGGGGTCCCACTATCTGTGTCACCTGTGGCCCCACTGTCTCCCTCACCAGGGCCCACACTGTCTCCCTGCCGAGGGGCCCCACTGTCTGTGTTGCCTGAGACCCCACTGTCTCCCTCAGCAGGGGCCCCACTGACTTCTTTACTAGGGCCCCTATTGTCTCTCTCAGCAGGGATCCCACTGTCTGTGTCACCTTGGTCTCCCTGTCCAGGAGCCCCACTGTCTATGCCACCTGGGGCCCCACTGTCTCCCTCTGTAGGAGCCACACTGTCTCCCTGTCGAGGTACCCCACTGTCTGTGTTGCCTGTGGCCCCACTGTCTCCCTTTCCAGAGGCCCCACTGTCTGTGTCACCTGGGGCCCCACTGTCTCCCTGTCCAGGGGCCCCACTGTCTCCCTCACCAGGGCCCCTACTGTCTCCCTGTCGAGGTACCCCACTGTCTGTGTTGCCTGGGGCCCCACTGTCTCCCTTTTCAGAGGCCCCACTGTCTGTGTCACCTGGGGCCCCACTGTCTGCCTCCCCAGGGCCCACACTGTCTTCCTGTCGAGGGGCCCCACTGTCTGTATCGGCTGAGATCCCACTGTCTCCCTCAGCAGAGGCCGCACTGACTTCTTTACTAGGGCCCCCATTGTCTCCCTCAGCAGGGGTCTCACTGTCTGTGTCACCTGGGGCCCCACTGTCTCCCTGTCGAGGGGTCCCACTGTCTGTGTTGCCTGGGGCCCCACTGTCTCCCTCTGTAGGGGCCACACTGTCTCCCTGTCGAGGGGCCCCACTGTCTGTGTTGCCTGAGACCCCATTGTCTCCCTCAGCAGGGGCCCCACTGACTTCTTTACTAGGGCCCCTATTGTCTCTCTCAGCAGGGATCCCACTGTCTGTGTCACCTTGGTCTCCCTGTCCAGGAGCCCCACTGTCTATGCTATCTGAGGCCCCACTGTCTCCCTCTGTAGGAGCCATACTGTCTCCCTGTCGAGGTACCCCACTGTCTGTGTTGCCTAGGGCCCCACTGTCTCCCTTTCCAGAGGCCCCACTGTCTGTGTCACCTGGGGCCCCACTGTCTCCCTGTCCAGGGGCCCCACTGTCTCCCTCACCGGGGCCCCCATTGTCTCCCTCGGCAGGGGTCTCACTGTCTGTGTCACCTGGGGCCCCACTGTCTCCCTGTCGAGGGGTCCCACTGTCTGTTTTGCCTGGGGCCCCACTGTCTCCCTCTGTAGGGGCCACACTGTCTCCCTGTCGAGGGGCCCCACTGTCTGTGTTGCCTGAGACCCCACTGTCCCCCTCAGCAGGGGCCCCACTGACTTCTTTACTAGGGCCCCTACTGTCTCTCTCAGCAGGGATCCCACTGTCTGTGTCACCTTGGTCTCCCTGTCCAGGAGCCCCACTGTTTATGCCATCTGGGGCCCCACTGTCTCCCTCTGTAGGAGCCACACTGTCTCCCTGTCGAGGTATCCCACTGTCTGTGTTGCCTAGAGCCCCACTGTCTCCCTTTCCAGAGGCCCCACTGTCTGTGTCACCTGGGGCCCCACTGTCTCCCTGTCCAGGGGCCCCACTGTCTCCCTCACCAGGGCCCCCACTGTCTCCCTGTCGAGGTACCCCACTGTCTGTGTTGCCTGGGGCCCCACTGTCTCCCTTTCCAGAGGCCCCACTGTCTGTGTCACCTGGGGCCCCACTGTCTGCCTCACCAGGGCCCCCACTGTCTCCCTGTCGAGGGGCCCCACTGTCTCCCTCACCAGGGGCCCCACTGTCTGTGTTGCCTGAGACCCCACTGTCTGCCTCACCAGGGCCCCCACTGTCTCCCTGTCGAGGGGCCCCACTGTCTCCCTCACCAGGGGCCCCACTGTCTGTGTTGCCTGAGACCCCACTGTCTCCCTCAGCAGGGGCCCCACTGACTTCTTTACTAGGGCCCCCATTGTCTCCCTCAGCAGGGGTCCCACTGTCTGTGTCACCTGGGGCCCCACTGTCTCCCTGTCGAGGGGCCCCACTGCCTTTCTCACCAGGGCCCCCATGGTCTCTCTTTCCAGGGGCCTCACTCTCTCCCTGTCCAGGGGCCCCTCTGACTGTGTTGCCTGGAGCCCCACTGTCTCCCTCACCATAGTCATAGTTTTTCTCCTTTGATACATTTTGGGATAGACATATGTCACTTGGGACTACAGAGTCTATGTCACTGAAGACAGTACTTTTCCCATTGCAGGGAGCTATACTCTCCATGATATCTGCAGCTGTATTATGCATGCTGCCAGGAGCTACATTGTCATGGATCACACTCTCTGGGCTGTAGTTGGTTGTGGTGGGGCTGTGGGGGCTGGTGTTATGGTAGGTAAGGTCATTTTTCTCTGCTCTGCTCTCTGGATCTCCAAAAATAATGCCCCCTACTTCATCAGGGACAACACTTTCTGTGTCGTCATGCAATAAGCTCTTTGCATCAATGACGGCAACTCTTGCCTTGTGGTCTGGCACTACACTCTCCCCAATGCTGGGAGCAACACTCTCAGTGTTACCAGACACTATGCTGTTCTTGTCACTCTGAACAATGGTCTTCTTGTTGTCAGACAGAAAACCTACTACATTTTCTGGGGGTACACTCCTGGTGTCACTGGACAATAAGACATCTACATCATCTGGGTGAACACTCGCTGCATCAGCAGAGGCAACCCTCTCTTTAGCACCAGGGGATACATATTCTGCATCACTGGGGGCAACCCTCTCTGCATCTCTGAGAGCTTCACTTTCTGCGCCGTCAGTGGCAACCCTTTCTAGATCACAAAGATCAACACTCTCGGTGTCACTAGGGGAAACTTTTTCTAGATCACAGAGATCTACACTCTCTGTGTCGCCGGATGTATCCCTCTCAGCACTGCTGGGGGTGATGCTTTCATAACTGTGATTAGAGTTGGAGCTGCACTCCAGGTTTACAGAGTACAGACCCTCCTCTGGGCTGGGTGGAAAGGTGGAAGGGCTATCAAATGGCTGGTGCACCTGGACACTGTGGATGGACGTCAGCATTACCGGCTTCCTGAGGCACCATTCTTCACCTGGTGAGGCTCCTTCCACACAGGAAGGAGAGGCAGGGCAATCAGTGGCATCCGGTGCAGTCAAGGAGGCCATAACTCCAGCTGTATCCTGGGTCAGACTCCCCACCACTGGACTTACATGTTGATCTTTTGCCATAATCTTGAAGAGTAACAGTGCAAAGTTAGAGATTAATGATAGTCACTGTTCAAGTGTACGTTTTATGGATTATACAGTACACTCCTTAACAGAACATACAGTATGTGAGTATTGATGATCATGAAAGATTATTGATGATTTGGCTACGATTTTTCATCAAGCAAATAACTGCTCAAAGGCAGAGCAATCTTTCTTGCTGGTATTTGTTGAAATATTTAATAAAAATCACAGAATTAGTGAGAGTTAGATCCTCTCTTTCTTTTAAGTAGAGTTGACTCTTGCCAATTTTATATTTTCTATTCCATTTGAGATTCTCTGATCTGAAGTCATTTAAATATTTTCAACAAAAGTTTCCATCATTTTAACATGGGTGTGAACATACAGGAAATATAAAGGAATAAGCTCACCTGACCCACTGCTGACAAAGATCTCTCTGAGGCCATATCAGCTCCATTGTGTAGTTTTGTGACTGCTGAATTGGTATCCTGAACTGGAAGTTTCACTTGGGGCACCTGAGGGCCTGGAAAAGGTACTGCAGGAGAGGAAGTGTCAACTGTTGGGGCTACAGGGAGGCTTGATGGGGAAGCTCCAGTATTCTCCTCAGTAGGAGAGGTTTGCAAGAAGGCAGTAGGGTGTTCTGGGGGGCTCTGGGATGGAAATATTACAGTTGGAGAATCCGTGTGATTAGTCGATGTCCCGTCACCAAAGTTTGTTTTGGGGAGGAGAGCTGTATCCAAAGCTGGGGTCTCAGCAACATCAGGGGAGGCTGCAGTACTGGTGTTAAGGGGAGGCTGTGGGGTGCCATCAGAGGCATGGGGTGTGGGAGCAAGAGCAGTGCGATCTACAGGAGAACACTTGATATGTCAATTTCAACTCATTTATGAATAAGGGTTTTATACACACATCTATATATATATATACTCTGTTATGTTATGTGTTATGGTGAATGTGTAAATTCACCAGTGCGATAGGGAATCTGTAAACACCCCAGTAAATATGTAGAAAGTTCAAGCATGGAAGACTGCCTGGTCCACCTGCTCTCTGCCCCATGGTCAGATGGCATACCTTCTTCTAAGCCAGACCGAACAGAAAATAATAAGCAAAACAGATTTCAACTTATTTCAAGACCAATAAACCTAATTATAACAATATGCAATGTCCATTTCACAGGTGAATGAGCCTTATGTCGTTCAATATAAGTACATTATTATGAGGAGCTACCCCAAATGGAAAATTAGTTCCTATAGCTAACGAAATAGCCGAAATAACTGAAGGCTTTCAACATTGGATTGAAATGCACAAATGGACAAATGAACAAAAAGAACAGTTGCTGTCTACTGTAACATATAAATGCTGTGAATGTCACATATAAAACATAGACTATAATAATAATAATACGTTTATTTATAGAGCACCTTTCTAACTATGAGCACGAGGTGCTTGACAAAAGACACTAAAATAGCACAGAACAAAGAACAATAAAAGCAAAACATAACAATGGATATTAAGTATACAAACATAAAAGTAAAACAAGTAAAACTAAACAATCAGTACAATAAAATAATACATTGGGGAAAGCCAATCTGTAAAAATGGGTTTTGGGGGCCTGGCGGATGGTGCAGCGGTCTAACGCACCACGCTTCAGAGTGGTGTGCGCTGCCCGTCAGGGATGCGGATCGAAACCCGCTTCTCTACCAGACCGGCCCTGGTCGTCAGCCCAATCGGAGGCGGCATTTGGCTGTCCGCCTCCGGGGGAGGGGGGAGGGAGAGCCGGCACGAGTTCGTCGAGGGGAAGGTTAAGGAGTCCGTGGAAGATTTCCCGTCTCGAAAGAGGTGGGAACACTCAACCAGGAATGTGTGTCTCGATCCCGGAGGACGGGCGACGGACTCGTGAGGGTGGGGAATTCAAGTAAATAGAGGGTTTAATTGGCAACCAAATTGGGAGAAAAACTGGGAAAAAATCAGAAATAAATGTATTTAAAAAAGGGTTTTGAGATTAGATTTAAAAGCTGGGACTGATTCAGCGGATCTAATATAGGAGCAGAGGCTATTCCAGAATCTAGGAGCAAACACAGCAAAGGCACGATCATCCCTTGATTTGAATTGGAACATGACCTGAGGACCTGAGCGGTCTTGTTGTGGTATATGGGACCAACAACTCAGCAATATGAAGCGGCGCCAGCTCGTGCAATGCCTTATATGTGTACAATAATACTATATTATGTATATTGTCAGTAGGATAGCATAAATAAATAATTTGGGAATGTTATATTTTCAGACGTTGGATGTGCGATCCTATCATTAGAATACCAATGTATTTATGAAATTATCAATGCTGCTACTTAAATCTTGCCTAGTTACCTTATGCTATCAGAACAAATCTTCAATTTGGGGCATTCCACTCCTCATCATATTACGCTTATATTGAAAGATATCAGGCTTATTCACCTGTCAAATGGGTGAATGGGTGAATACAATTAGGTTTAATGGTCTTAGAATACGTAGAAAACTCATTTTCTGTTCGGTCTGGTTTAAAAGAGGGTATGTGTAACTGACTGCGGGACAGAGAGCTTATAACAAATTCAACCCCAATTAAAAGGAGAACACGCTATATTCACAGGAATTGTTTCCAGACAGAGATTAAGCAATAATTAACTGTGACAGAGAAATAAAAAACAGAAGTATAAGCAAATAAAGCAAATGTTTTCAATGCTTTTCATTAGAATTCGTTAATGTTTTCACAAATCACAATAAATCAAACAAGAAATGTTAGAAAAGATTGAAGTCCCTTTTTTTAAAATATCAAAGTCTGTATTAACTCAAATAGTCTGCCAATTTATTTGATGCAAATCCCAATTTATTCATTGCACAAAAACAATCCTTTATAGTAAAACAATAATAATAATCCCCCATGAGAAAATAAAACCATAAGCAAAAATCTACACTCTAGCTTGCCACCATTACATTGAAAAAAACCTTCCCCTGGCTGCCTCCCCCTCTCTTTCTACGTTTAAAAAAATGGTACACACTTGGCATGTAAAATATAATGTAACCGTATGTGATTCATGGCAGGTTATGTACGACCACATTACAAAATAGATCAGTGGGTAAAATTAGCGTCATATATCAATTTTCTTTTGTTAGTACATCGTATTGCATGTCATTGCATTGTGCCAACACAATATTTATGTGGCTATCACAAGTTGGTGGACCTCTGCTCACGTTATAGACTTCCATACTTCAACTTTCTGCCCATTTACCGGGGAATTAGCAGATTTCGCAATTTTACAATTTTACACATTCACCGTAACACACACACATATATACAGTTGCAAGAAAAAGTATGTGAACCCTTTGGAATTACCTGGATTTCTGCATAAATTGGTCATAAAATGTGATCTGATCTTCATCTAAGTCACAACAATAGACAAACACAGTCTGCTTAAACTAATACCACATAAACAATTATATGTTTTCATGTTTTTATTGAACACAACATGTAAACATTCACAGTGCAGGGTGGAAAAAGTATGTGAACCCTTGGATTTAATAACTGGTTGACCCTCCTTTGGCAGCAATAACCTCAACCAAATGTTTCCTGTAGTTGCAGATCAGACCTGCACAACGGTCAGGAGGAATTTTGGACCATTCCTCTTTACAAAACTGTTTCAGTTCAGCAATATTCTTGGGATGTCTGGTGTGAATGGTTGTCTTGAGGTCATGCCACAGCATCTCAATCGGGTTGAGGTCAGGACTCTGACTGGGCCACTCCAGAAGGCGTGTTTTCTTCTGTTGAAGCCATTCTGTTGTTGATTTACTTCTGTGCTTTGGGTCGTTGTCCTGTTGCATCACCCATCTTCTGTTGAGCTTCAATTGGTGGACAGATGGCCTTAAGTTCTCCTGCAAAATGTCTTGATAAACTTGGGAATTAATTTTTCCGTCGATGATAGCAATCTGTCCAGGCCCTGAGGCAGCAAAGCAGCCCCAAACCATGATGCCCCCTCCACCATACTTCACAGTTGGGATGAGGTTTTGATGTTGGTGTGCTGTGCCTTTTTTCTCCACACATAGTGTTGTGTGTTCCTTCCAAACAACTCAACTTTGGTTTCATCTGTCCACAGAATATTTTGCCAGTAGTGCTGTGGAACATCCAGGTGCTCTTTGCAAACTTCAAACGTGCAGCAAAGTTTTTTGGACAGCAGTGGCTTCCTCCGTGGTGTCCTCCCATGAACTCCATTCTTGTTTAGTGTTTTACGTATCGTAGATTCATCAACAGAGATGTTAGCATGTGCCAGAGATTTCTGTAAGTCTTTAGCTGACAGTCTAGGATTCTTCTTCACCTCATTGAGCAATTCTGCGCTGTGCTCTTGCAGTCATCTTTACAGGACAGCCACTCCTAGGGAGAGTAGCAACAGTGCTGAACTTTCTCCATTTATAGACAACTTGTCTTACCGTGGACTGATGAACATCAAGGCTTTTAGAGATACTTTTGTAACCCTTTCCAGCTTTATGCAAGTCAACAATTCTTAATCGTAGGTCTTCTGAGAGCTCTTTTGTGCGAGGCATGGTTCACATCAGGCAATGCTTCTTGAGAATAGTAAAATCAAAACTGGTGTGTGTTTTTTATAGGGCAGGGCAGCTTTAACCAACACCTCCAATCTCGTCTCATTGATTGGACTCCAGGTTGGCAGACTCCAGACTCCAATTAGCTCTTGGAGAAGTCATTAGCCTAGGGGTTCACATACTTTTTCCACCCTGCACTGTGAATGTTTACATGTTGTGTTCAATAAAAACATGAAAACATATAATTGTTTATGTGGTATTAGTTTAAGCAGACTGTGTTTGTCTATTGTTGTGACTTAGATGAAGATCAGATCACATTTTATGACCAATTTATGCAGAAATCCAGGTAATTCCAAAGGGTTCACATACTTTTTCTTGCAACTGTATATATATGTATACACACAAGGCCGAAATTACCATATATATTGGGGGGAGATATGCTCAAAATGTCCCCCAATATATAGCCTAGCTGATAGCCTAGCCTATATAGCCTAGCCTATGTCCCCCCCAATGTTGACTCCATGGTTACGGCCTTGATACACACACACATGGAGGGAGAGAAACGTAAATTCTGTCTGTAAATGTCACACTCCAAGTATCATGTTGTTATTCAGATATTTCCACAATTAGAATAGAACATTTAAATAATTACATATTTGTAAGACAAACTGTCTGTCACATCTCTTGCGGTAACTCTCATCTGCAACACTTTTTACATGAATAAATTCACTATTCACAGCCAGAGCACACTGGTCATTTGAAGAAAAAGTGCAAAAGAGAGTGACTTACTGGGCTGGACTTTCAGAGACTCATATTGTTCCTGTATTTGGCTCGCGAGGGTGCTGTGCTCACATTTACGCAGGCTGCAGAGAAATTCCTCCAGCCAGGTATCCTTGCCTCTCAGACATGTCATCAGCAGCTGCATGGCATTGTAGTTCCCACTGTTTTCCCTCTTCACCTCAATTTTCTCCTTCAAAAGGTGCAAATGACAGATGCACCAATTACACTATGCACTTAGAGAAGGCATCCTGAAAGATATGTTCAAAGCAGTTCACATTTTTCAATCCTTCTAGGCTCTGATTTCAATACCAGGCTCTGGTCTAGAGCACCACCTAAAATGTATTGGAAAGTGTTCTATGATAAAGCACATTGTACACTGTCTGGCAGGGTGACATTGCTAGGAACAGCATTGTAAGCCTGATATTTCACCTAGCTAAGACACACTTTTCTTTTGGTGATAGCTTTTTGGAAAGATGGCTCTTCACCTCCTAGAGAAACCCCCATTCATCAAAGTATTGTTACAAATATGAATAAAGTGGACAAACAGGTTCAAAGCTAAACCTAATTGGCTTTTAGTGAGCAGCTCAACTCTGCACTGTGCTATGACCCCCCCCATTATTTACTTATTATTATTATTTACATTCAACGTTTCCCCAAAATTGTATCCCACATATATACTTAGCTAGCAAGATCATTGCTTCAGGTAACTGGCAAAATAAAGGAAACACTTTAAATTAAAGGTTTTGTTTGCTCTGTTATGGTGTGGGCTAGATTTTCCTTGCATGGTTTAGGTCCACTCAACCCCTTAGAGGGCAAGGTACATGCCAATTAATACAAATTACTGATCACATTCTTCCTATGTTGTAACAGAGTTCCAATAGAGTTCCAGACACTTGTATCCAAGCACACTGAAGCTGAAGTTCTGGTAGCTCATGGTGGCACAACACCCTATTAAGACAATTTATGTCCTTATTTGCACAATTCAAATAAAAAAATATATACACTACCGGTCAAAAGTTTTAGAACACCTACATTTTTCCAGTTTTTATTGATATGTACGCAGTTTAATGTTTCAATGTACTCTGAAATTAAAGCATAGAACAAATAAACAATTGGAGATAAAAAAGAAATCATGGAACCGTTTTGTTTAACAAAATTTAATCTAATCTAAATTTTTGACTCAAAGTAGCCACCTTTTGCAGATAACAGCCGAACACACTAGTGGCATTCTTTCTACAACGGAAATCAAACATTGTTTGGAACGTTCTTCCCAACACTGTTGCAGAAGTTGCAGAAGTTCCCACAAATGTGTTGCACTTGTAGGTTGCTTTGCTTTCACCCTTCTGTCTAGTTCATCCCAAATCAGCTCGATGGAGTTTAAGTCTGGAAACTGTGCTGGCCATTCCATGATTTGAAGCCTACAGTCTTGTTCTTTTCTTCTAAGGTGGTTCTGACATAGCCTGGAGGTATGTTTTGGGTCATTATCTTGCTGTAGGATGAACCCCTGACCAACGAGGCTTAGACCAGAAGGTATTGCATGGTGCTGCAAAATGCTGTGGTAGCCCTTTTGGTTCAGGGTGCCAGTCACACTGTGCAAGTTGCCGACTCTGGATCCAGCAAAAGAGCCCCAGACCATCATGGCCCAGGCAAGCCTCTTTTTCTTATTTTGCCATCTTAGCAATGGCTTTCTTACTGCCACTCAACCTGTCAAACCTGCAGCTCAAAGTCTTCTCTTCACAGTTGGCACTGAAAGTTCCTTACTTCGACCAGTGTGCTTGAAGCTGTTGTCCTGTGAGCTGCCTATCACGCAAGCTGTTGACTCTCAGAAACTTGTCTTCTGATTTTGTTGTGGCTTTGGGTCTGCCAGACCTCTTCCTGTCAGAGTTTCCAAGTGCCTTTTGATAGTGTAGAAACTGTACTCACTGACACCTTGGCCTTCTTTGCAATTTCTCTAAAGGAAAGACCTACACTTCTAAGGGTTATAATGGTCTGTCGGTCTCCCTTTGTTAATTGCCTTTTTCTCACCATTATGATAGCAATATACTACTTCCTGAAGTGCAATATTGTACAAATAATGCTTCAGAGGGTGTAGTAACATAGTCTGTTCCAATACTGCTTTTATACAGACAGAGGGATTGTAAGTAATTCTGAAAAGTTGGAACACCTGTAGGAATTGTTTGGATCAACTTCCAAGGCTTAATTTACTTCCATTGCTTCAGAACAGCTGTAAGTTGTTAACCCATTACTTGTCCCCTGAAAAGGGCCTTTTTTCATAAGTCTGAAATGTACATAATTTTTCTGTTTTTGGTAACCTAAACTTTTTTTTTACCTCTGGCAGTTTACCGCTTACCTTTGCACCATTTCAGGTTATTCACTGAACTTGAACTGCTTAAATTTCAGTAAAAACTGGAAAAATGGGGGTGTTCTAAAACTTTTGACCGGTAGTGTATGTCAATCAACAATTGTTGACAGGCGAGCTGTCTCGGGCGCAGACGGCAGCTTGGGAAGCGGAATGAAGTGGGCTGCCTTAGAGAACCTGTCCACCACTACCAGAATGACAGTATGTCCATTCGAAATGGGTAGGCCGGTAACAAAGTCCAAGGCGATATGGCTCCATGGACGATGAGGAACAGGCAAAGGCCGGAGTAACCCTGACGGTGCCAGCTGTGAACCCTTGTTGCGGGCACAAACAGTACAGGCTGCCACAAACTCCCGCACATCCTTCTCCCCGTGACCCCACTGAAGTACCTCGGCGCGAGCTCCTAACGGTACAAAGAGGCACCCCCGAGAACCCCCACCAGGATCCGGTTCAAGGCGCTGAGCCTCGTGTACCACCTTTTCTATATCCCATGAAACCGGAGATAGAATCTGCGCTACTGGGATAATGGGTGTGGGCGGACGGTCTTGCTCTGACCCATCGTACAAGCAGGAAAGAGCGTCTGGTTTGATATTTTTTTAACCCGGACGGTAGGTCAAAAGAAAATTAAACCGGGTAAAAAACAACGCCCATTGAGCTTGCCGCGAATTATGACGCTCAGCCCCCTGGATGTACTCCAGATTTGTATGATCCGTCCAGACAGTAAAGGGATGCTCCGCCCCTTCTAACCAGTGACGCCATTCTTCCAGCGCCAGTTTAACCGGGAATAATTCCCGGTTCCCAACATCGTAATTTCTCTCGGCAGAGGAAAGGCTCAGAGAAAAATAAGCACAGGGATGTACCTTCTGATCCAAGGCCGACCACTGGGATAGTATAGCCCCCACACCGAGCTCAGAGGCGTCAACCTCTACAATGAAGGGCAGCGAAGGGTTAGGGGAAATTAAAATGGGCTCTGAACAGAATCTCCTCTTTAGTTCGTCGAACGCCGCCTCCGCTTTAGAAGTCCATTGAAAATGAGAGGGGACTGTTTTTTTGGTAAGCACCGTGATGGGGGCGACCACTGAAATAAAATTGCGGATAAACCATCTATAAAAATTCGCAAATCCCAAGAACCACTGGACCTGCTTAACAGAACCCGGAGATGGCCAATCCCGGACCGCAGTCACTTTTCTGGGGTCCATTTGGATCCTTCCCTCCGAAACAATAAATCCTAGAAAGGAAACTGACTGTACATGAAATAAAAAAAATTCTGCTTTCACAAACAGCCTGGCTTCTAACAGGCATTTAAGCACCTGTCTTACGTGCTTGACGTGCTCAGTGAGGGAAATGGAGTAAATCAAGATATCGTCCACATAAACAAAGACAGATTTTTCCAACATCTCCCTGAGAACGTCATTCACTAGCGCCTGGAAGACTGCGTGAGCGCACGTGAGGCCAAACGGCATAACCAGGTACTCATAGTGGCCACTGTGAGTATTAAAAGCCATTTTCCACTCGTCCCCCTGTCGAATCCGCACCAAATTATAGGCGTTACGAAGATCCAATTTGGTAAAAATGGACGCCCCTTGGAGACGTTCAAACGCAGAATTCATGAGGGGAAGAGGATATCGATTTTTTTATGGTTATGTTATTCAAACCTCTATAATCGATACATGGTCGTAAACCCCTGTCTTTTTTACTAACAAAAAAGAACCCCGCCCCAGCAGGAGACGTGGATGACCTGATAAACCCGTTAGATAACAATTCGGAAATGTACGTTTTCATAGCCGCACTCTCAGGGACCGACAATGAATATATGGATCTGCGCGGAGAAACCGTGCCCGGCTGCAACTCAATGGCGCAATCATAAGGTCGGTGAGGCGGTAGCTTAGTAGCCCTTTGCTTACTAAAAACCTCGCTCAGGTCTGAATAACTTTTAGGAATGCCTGTGGGAAGAGGATATAAATCCGCGCTCATGAGTTCCATCCCCTCCTGAGTCTTAGGGGGAACTGGCTCGATTACGTCAGGTCGGAACCTTTTATGGGGGTCGGGGCTGGAGTGACTAACGGATCGTTTAGGAACTCGAGATTGAGCCGGTTCCGCATCAGTAGGTGGTAGGTCCATGTCTGCCTCCCAAGAATCGAACGATAGTGATTCTAAGTCACTAATCTCCTCCCCAGTGGACTCCTCAAACGGAACTCCCCAGTCACGCTGCGGATCCCATTCAAGTTCTCTCTCCGTCATATTGGAATGAACGGAGGACGGGACATGATTAGGCGAACAACACAATGATTCGTCGGTCTCAGAATCGATCTCGCTGTTATTAGACCAACTGAGACCGGGCGACGAGGGGATGAGAGGTAAGCAACCACACGAGCACTGAACCCATTGTAAAATTGTGTTCCTGTTGCTGCCCCAGTTAACCTGTGGTTTGTGTTTAATCAACCAGGAGTGTCCAAGAACTAATGGATACATGGGAGAATCGACCAAAAATAACTTTATTCGTTCGGTGTGTTCCTCGTAAGCGATGCGCATAACCACAGTCTCGGTCGACTCCTTAATGCTACCGGAACCAAAGGGGCGACCGTCAAGAGCTGTGACACCACAGGGTTGTGAAAGGACCCGAACAGGTCATTTAACTCTTTTGGCCCATCCGGAATCCACAAAACAATCTACCGCCCCAGAATCGAGAAAGGCGTTTATTTTGGTGTTTTGTTTTTTCCAGGATAGCTCCACCGGAATAAAGGTTCGGAAGACTGATGACTGATGTCTCGCTACCGGCTTCCGACCTGATAGCGTGACTATTAGTTTCCCTTAAGTTTGGGACAATTCTTCCTGGTGTGACCCCTCCGTCGGCAGTACCGACACCAGTTCATATGAGCATCCTCTCCGACCTGGTCCCGAAGGCTAGTACTGTCTACCTCCATGGGTTCGTCTGGCTTGCCAAAAGCCTTCGAACATGGAGACGAAAACCCTTTAATCAGAACCAGGTGCTTTCTATCCTGTTTCTCACGCTCACGCTCTCTAATGCGGTTGTCGATCCGTATAGCAGTGGTCACTAACTCATCAAAAGAATCCGGTACACCAATAGCTGCCAGAGCGTCTCTCACTGGATCGGATAGAGCGTTAGTAAAAAGCGTCATGATAGGGTTCTCAGGCCAACCGGTAACCCCCGCCAGAGTTCGGAAAGAAATAGAAAACTCGGCAACACTTTGGTTACCCTGGCGCATGCGCGTCAGCCTTGTAGCAGACTCTTGGTCGTGGAGTTCATGGTCAAAAACCAACTCCATCCTTTTCATAAACCCCAGAGAGTCTGCCAACACAGGAGCTTGAGAACGTATTAGTACCACCGCCCACTCGAGGGCAGCACCCGTCAATAAGGATAAAACGAGTGCTACTCGCGACTCCTCTGAGCAATATCTAGAGGGTTGTGTCTGAAAAACAATTTGGCATTGTGCCAAAAACCCCCTTCACTTTCCAGACTCGCCGCTAAACCAGGGAGGGAGCTGTATTTTGGCTTCATGTGGTACGTCCACAACAAGTGTGCCTAATCGAGGAATTGCCAACGGGCTCTGACCAGAGAATCCAGCCGCTGATTGGGAACGGCTGTCGACCATTGCCTTGATCATGCCCTCCAAGTTTTGTAGGAAAGAGCCTGATTGTCCTGCATGACCCTTTGCTGTTGGATTAAGTGATCAATGGTCGCTTTCTGTTTATCAAGTTTGCTTCCTTGCAAACCTACTAGCTGTTCGATACTGCGGGGATCCGCTGACGCCGTGTTCATGGTGAAATTGTACTGTGAGGGTGGATGGTGATAGGCGCCACTCGCAGAACCCCAGGGGATCAATAAGTTACACTGTACTGCCCTACAGTCTAACCACTAGCTCTGATAAACAGAGAAATAGGGAAGGGACGAACAAAAGGGAGGAACGGAAAATATCACCCAACGGGTGGCTATGTGTCACACTGACACAAACAAAATAAAGAAAGAAAACTCTGCAGAGTTAATAAGGTGAGGGTAGCAAAACACCCGACAAACAAAATACCTTATACTAATTTCTTTGCAGAAAACAAAACACACGGTGGTGGAAATACGTCCACCGGATTACCAAATGGTAATAGAAAACAATCAAATAAACCAAAGACACCGAGTGTCCGAAAACAAGAAAAGGGCTAGGAGAGCCAAAAGAACAAGAATGTAACCCAAAACACAGTCGAACCGACTGAACAAAAGAAACCAAACGGAAGCTCCTAATTGAGAGCAAGGTTCTTATTGAAGGTACAATAAAGATGTTCTTAGTTTGAGATGGTTTCAGACAGAAAGAGTCTTTTCTAAAGTAAGTCTTTATGTTACGTATTTAAAAAGACACAACTACCTTACCGGCTGAATCGCAAAGATGGCTTACGATTTTGCCCAGAGCAACTACAGGTGCGGGCTTAAATAGGAAGGTAATTACTAAATGAACCTCATCTGTGCGCCTCCCACAAGGAAGGCGCAACACCGCCACCCAGCGGTGAGTCTGGGGAAAAACCATGACAAAAATTTTCTGAGGCACTCTTTTGTCATTTTTTGTGTTAGTAATAAAATCGGGTATAAATGAAAGATAAGCACCACATAGCTTAAGACAAGAAGCATTGAAGGAGGAAGAAATTATGTCACTATGTTATGTGTGGGGGCGCGTAGTCACATGGGACCAGTAATATTCAGGTCATTCTGTCTCCTATGCCCCTATGATTGGGGAGAAATGTATACTACTCAAAATATACTTTTTACAAAATCCTACACAAACCTGGCATGGTTAATTCATGAAAATGAAATCAAAAGCAATTAAAATGCTACAACTAACCTGTAGGCCCCAAACAGCACTTTTGATCAATCTGTCAATCAATGTTATTATTATGTGATACCCTTCAAAATGGGAGAGGTTTCCAGACATTTACAAAGTTTAAAACACAGATCTGACTGACTGGATACAATCATAAATAGTTGATATTACTACAATAATACATTAAACACAAAGAGGAACAGAAACAACATGAAACAGGGGGAATAGTTTTTAATAGCTGGAATAGTGTAAACTAATGTTTGGGTAGTACAGAACAGTCATAATAGTGAAATCAGGGCAAGAAATAAAAGTGAAAACTGTCCAAAATACATCAACAAGAATCAGAATATGGCAGGAGAGAGTAAAATGACACAAACATATCTATATACAGTAGACTCCAGTTTTATTCACACCCTTGATAAAGATAAACAAAAGAGATCAATAAAAGAAACTATATAAGTAATGAGGTATATTTTATGCTCATAAAATTCCGAAAATTATATTCTGAACAATTGTTTTAGTAATGCAGGTTTGGAATTTTCTGAATTGTTTTAGCAAAAAATATACCTCATTACATATATCATTTATTTTATACAATCTCTTTTGTTCATCTTTATCAAGGGTGTGAATAAAACCGTATGTCTCTGTAACCATATAATTGAGAGTTCTGTCTCTGCCATTGGTGAAGCTCAAAGAGTAATGCTTTTCCAAAGAACATTCATAGCTAGTGTAGCAATGCTGCCAGCTCTGGAACCTGATGTTACCAACTGGGCCCTGTTATATAGGCTGTTATATAGAATAACGAATAGAGGGAATGCAGGAACTGATCAGCTGGTTTGTTCCTAGAACATTTGTGGTAAATATGGAGAGCCACCTACCCGGTCTGACTGTGTAAGGCAGGGAAGATGAGGCACAATCTCTCTCACTTTGACTTTGGACACAATTTTCGCCATATTGCGGCATAGGTAGCCATTGTACAGCTTGTCTTCCGCGTCCTCCATTTCAAGCTGTACAAATAACATTAAAAGTTACACACTGGCATACAATTTTCCAAGAGAATTAGTTGAGAACTTATATAACAATATCTACCTGACGTGTTTTTTCCCAAATTCCATTTTTTGTGAGTAATCTCTAATGTTACATAAAGATACACATATGCAATGAACTTAGACAAAGCTAACTGACTAACTAGTGCATTTAACTGACAGAAATTCAGTGTATGACTAAGACTAGTGCAAATGGGTTTGTGCACACAACTCCATTATGCATTTAAAGGATGCACATTTAACCAAAGAATAAAGGTATTGAAAAAAGGACAAGCTAAATTATGTGCTAAATATATGCAATTGTCTATTATGCAAGTATAAGGAGCTGACTATTATTCATTCCTTCAGCTAGATATTTACTTTAAAAAAATACTTTTTACTTAGCAATTTAGGTTAAGCACTTTTATTAAAAAGTATACGAGTAGTACCACCCCAGGACTCAAAGCTGCAACCTTTGCTCACAACTCTGTATGCCCCACTACCTTTACTAGAACCTTTCCTTTAGGGTGATAAAAAGTGCAAAACAATAGCCCTGTAAACACAGAGTCAAAGTTTTGGCAGAGTGGTGTAGTGGTTAAGGAGCTGGTAACCTAAAGTTGACAGGTTCAATGCACAGGTGGGGCAGTAGCATTGTGCCCTTGAGCAAGATACCTTCCCCAGTGAGGCAATGTCACTGTGCCCTTGAGCAAGGTACATTGACCAAACTTCTTCAGTAACTATATGGTTCTATGTGGCTCAGTATGTGGTTCTATGTATGTGGCTCAGTAGGTAGAGCATGGCATTACAATGCTTAGGTTGTGGGTTTGATTCCCAATGGGACCACATATACTGAAAAATGTATGCATTCTCTAGTGTAAGGTGTAAGTGGCTATGGATAAAAGTGTCTGATAAATGGCATATGTTATGTGTTCTGTTATGAAACTTGTCCTGGAATTGAACATTTACTGTATAATGGCAGAACATGTAATGGTACTGTAGCAATGTAACTTTGAGGTGGCAGTGTGGTATAATGCCTAAAGAACTGGGCTTGTAACATTAAGGTTGCAGGTTCGATCCCCAGGTGGGACACTGCCGTTGTACCCTTGAGCAAGGTACTTAACCTGAATTGCTTCAGTTAATATCCAGCTGTACAAATGAATTGTAAAGAAATTTAAAACTGTAAGTCGCTCTGGATAAGAGCATCTGCTAAATGCCTGTAATGCAATGTAGGTAGAGCCCTGCACGGAAATTATTTTATCCTGCCCACTCCACCTGCAATATTTCTGACCAACCCCACAATATTTTTTCCTGTGCCACACTCACCGAAGTGTATTTCCACTCATCAGCAATAGATACACTTATTCCAAAGATCTTGCTGTTAACAATGTTTTTAATGTTTTTCAATATTTGCATTTTCAAAAAAATAAATACAATCATTCATTTTTGTAAGTGAAGAGTAACTACTTTAAAGCCTGATTCCACTTTTATCTTGTTTAACAAACACATCTATTTTTATTTTAGACACAAGCATAAAATAATTTTGTTTTAGAAAAAGCCTATAAGTTCTATAAAAAGCCCACCCCCTCACCAATCAGCTCTCTGGAAAATGGCTTCACAAATCTTAGAGAATTGTGTAATCTGATTTTTTTTATATCAGAGATACAGATGCTCCACAGTGGGAATATTGTATTTTTGCAAGCTTCTAAGACGCATGTCACAAATACCACTCGTCGAAGCCATGCGATCACTGTGCAGCAAACTGTATGTATTGCCCTACGTTTTCTAGCCACCGGTGCAAACATGAGCAAACATACAGTTTATATAGTTATATACACTATCGGTCAAAAGTTTTAGAACACCCCTATTTTTGCAGTTTTTACTTAAATTTAAGCAGTTCAAGTCCAGTGAATAACCTTAAATGGTACAAAGGTAAGCGGTAAACTGCCAGAGATTAAAGCCCAAAATTAGCTCGCTAACCCACCTGCTTCGTGAAACAGTGTTCTGGATTTCTCCATGTTGCATGCAACTGGCTGTGTTACATGAGGGAGTCTCACACTCAATGGATTGAGACTTGAAATGTCTGCAGATGTAATGTGCTTGAGAGCATGATAAACTGCAGCAACGTCAATGTAGTTGGTATATTTGCACACTACCCGTTAATATTCAGTTGGTGTATTTGGACACTAGCCGTTAATATACAGTTGGTGTATTTGCACACTGTCCATTAATATTCATGCTACCAGTCACACTGCTCATGCGCACATAGAATGAAGAATGTTGTTGGTTTACTTAAAGTCAATGGACACAGCTACACAGCTTTTCTGGCAAAATGTTGCTATATCATGATGCTGCATTGCATCTGAAATAATTATGTCTGAATTAATCAAATATATTTATGTATAATTGATTTTTATTATTTTATGATGCACTGCATTTTCATATCGTAGTAGAATCTGACAAGGAAGCAAATAAATGCTGAGGCTATGCCAGTACTCAATAAATCTATGTTGCAGAGGAAATGATTGGGTGAAATTACTTGGAGAATTGGTGACATTAAGAAGACAATTACGTAATGAATAATGAAAGTGGAGACTGTATTGCAAATAGTAAGAGGAACATTGCAAAACTTGTTTTGCATATTTGTCATTATTATGAATGGTAAGGTCTTACTAGGCTCCTCAGCTAGCTGCCTGGTGGACATTGATGGACAATTTCTGTAGCAAGAGAGCAGTAGTAACCTGACAAGTCGAAAACCCTATATTTCATCAGAGAACATGACATTCACCAACATTAACAGCAAAAGGTGGTGGTAACTACTCCACCTCATACAGACACTTACATAATTAACAACTTCTAATAATGTGCACAAGAACAATGCTGCCCTTATCCCACACAACTTCAATGATGCATTTCTTTCTTCAAGGACTTAAAGCAGGTAGCTAACTCTCCAGAGATGTTGAACACATGCCAGAATTAAATCACCAGCTCAGCCATGCCAAAATAAATGAGAGCTCAGCTGGACTAGAACCAGCAAAGGAACAATTATTTCAGGATCAGAAGACACTGCGGGAACAGAGGTACCATTCCTGTGAAATGTCTCAAAATGTACTGCAAACTAGACAAAACGTTTGCTTGCTGAACAAATATAAGGAGATGTTTTCATTGACAGCCAAGGAGCTCCTCTCACATCGGGCAGACAGAGGACACAGCCCGTTTTTGTTTTTGGACAAAATCTCGCTTGCCCTGAACTACTGTCACGGGCCCCATTGCAACAAGGAGCGCGCAGCAGATATGCAAATGTGCCGAGAGCAGCCCAGCGACAGGAGGGTCCAAGGAGCAAAGATTAGCGAGAGAACTCCTGTACTCAGTATGATCAGCCTGTTTCTTAACGGCGAACTGCTGTTTTTTCACAGTCAGACACTTCCTCAAATGGGCATGTTCTTTCATGTGAAAAATTTACTTGAACGCATAAACGACAAGAAAACACTATACAACGCATATATGAATATCCTGCTGGTAATTCGAAGCAGGATTGTGCGTGGACATGGTGAAATACGATCTGGTTACGAGTATGAAAACAATGCGAGTTCATGTGCTAGCTGAACGTCCTCTACACCTGTAGGTCATTACAGTCTCTGCCAACCTGTCCTGTTGGATTGCTTGACTGGCTTGAAGAGCCTTCTTCACTCATTTTTCACTGGTGACGATATATCCTTCAATAAAACGATTATCTCATTTACAAAATATGAATCGAGGGCAGTATCATTGAAAGCAAACGCGACAATTCCACACAAGAAACATAGTAAGCCAAATAAGCACAGATATTTACTAATTCGCTGTAAATTTGAGAAGTAGTCTAAAAAGTAGACAAAATCCTACTATTCCACAGGCTTAGAGGCGTTAACACACAATATTAAATTCTTTGTTTGCCCATTATAAAGTTTAACATTTTCTCCATCTTCGTTTTGACGCTTTTTATCTTTATTCAATTAGTATCATCGTCCTCAAATAAATGACACATGTGGTAAACTTGTGGTTAAAACTTCGTCTTTTGTAACTGAATACATTAGCTGTTATTATGAGGACATAAGGAAAAAGTGCCGAAGGTCGGTCAGGGAACTTTTTAAAGGTCGTAGTTGAGCATAGTACCAGCAAAATGTTAATAATTAAATGACATTATAATGACATTATACATAACATATAATTACATATATGTCACAGACATTTGCGGAAAAACCAGCATGGACTGCCAAACAAATTAATATAGGCTATTAATTCGACGAGTAACTGTGGCAATACAATTACAGTTTCCTTCCCAGTGTTACAGGTACGGTATACAGCTGCCAAAAACGATGTCTATTGCTGTATTACTGCACTGATCTCTTGCGCGAACAATGATTGTTCTTACCATGTATTAATGCACATCTTGTAAGTCGCTCTGGATCAGAGCGTCTTCTAAATGCTTAAATGTAAATGTAAATGTACTATAGGCTACTATAAAAATACTCTGTGTATGTATTGACAATGTGCAGCCTATTCATCACGTTTTACAGTTCTTCAAAGTTTTTCCCAATTAAAAGTCTACTCAAGCAACGATCACGTAAAATATTCCAAGTAATGTTTCTCACCTTTAAAAAATTAAGGAAAACCAGGGGATTCAGTGCCCTCTTCTCGTCCTGCCCTCTTTACTTTCGCTTCGCCTGTGATTTCCTTACTTGGCCGTCCCCTGACGTCGCGTTCAGTCGCAATGCGCCTACTGTGTAGGCTGCAGTAAGGGCAGTGAGTGATATACAGTCATGACCACTGGCACTGGAATGAATTGAATAGGGGCATACGTTTACAAGCTGGATAAACGAGGCTTTGACTGTGTCAGTTTTGCTCCCTTTTAAGCGAGTTTATTTGCATCGTCCATGTTTGCTAGATCACAGGCTAACGTTAGGTAGCGCGGTTAAGCTAGGTAGTTAGCTAGCTAGCTATATCACAAAAAAACACAAACATATAGATAATGATGAGAACAGGCCATTCAGTCAATGTAGACTGGTCATGTCCTAATCTAAAGAGTGTCTAGTACTGCATCCAGCCTGGAATAGCCCAAGTGTTTATGCCTCTACTAACTGACCTGGCAAGCTGTTCCAGGCATTGACAACTGTCTGTGTAAAGAATAACTTACTAATATCTGTTCGGAATCTGCCGTTATCTATTTTCCACCTGTGACCTCTTGTTCTGCGAACCAAATTTACCTTAAACAAATCTTTGGTAGTTCACTTTGTTAATCCCTTTTAGGAATCTAAAAACCAAATAGGAATTTAGGAATTAAAAAATCGAAAGTCTCCTTTTGCTAAACTTAAATAGATTGAGTGCCTTAAGTCTATCTGTAACGGAGTTGGTTCTGCCCGCAGCCAGTTTCGAGTCGAGGGATCTCGACGCGACAAGAGAGCAATTTAGCTCGCTGAGCTAAAGACTCAAGTCTCTAACTCCAGGAACTAATCACACTCGTATTCATGTCACTTTATGTAGCAGACGCTCACATACCAGAGCTCACCCGCTACACTCTCCCCTCGAAACTCATGCGGCAGCAACCAGGGCCCAACTGATGGTCATCAGTCGTAGCATCGGAGTCACGGCACCAATGTAACGGAGTTGGTTTTGCACGCAGCGAGTTTCGAACCGAGGGATCTCGACACGACAAGAGAGCGATTTAGCTCCCTGACCTCTACTGGTCATAACTGCACTATTAACACAATGAGACAATTTGTTTTCTGCATTTCTTTACATTCTTGTAAATACATCTTTACATTCTCTATGTACTGTCTTACATGAGCGAAATATTAATGAGCGAAGCAAGCAACGATACATACTTTTTATTAACATCTATATCACCCGCCACCCATCATCATTATAATCTTTTCCAGTATCATCATCATCAATAGTTTACAGGTAGACTGGATAAAAACGCAGACAGATACTGTTTTACTTTAGTGACTGGATCTCTTGTTTTGGTCAAATTTCCTTTCCCATTTTTTCCTTCGTTGTTCACAGGTGCAAAGTGAACTGACTGACTACTAATACTTACAGCTACAGTACCACTGCTGCTGTTGTTTCTACTAAACAGTGTTGTACATTGCACATGTAGACTGCACATCCTCTCCTTTTGTAAATGACTGATGTTTTGAAAGATAAGGGGCCAGTTATTACATAATGGAGCACTACCCATACAGAACAGAGACACACTTATGTGTTTGTGGGTAAACCTTGACACCGATCTTTTGCAAGTTGATCCAACACTCCCTTGTGAACTTTGTAACACCTTTAACTGATAGACGATAGTGTGTGTGTGTGTTTGTGTGTATGCGCTGAATGTATTACAAACTGAGGAATATTCCACAGCTCCACACTTATTGCTCCTGATAGGCTCATGGAGCCTGATAGGTTCAACCTCTGCTATAAAGTGTGCTATAAAGAGATGTCCATGACTGAAAATACATGTGTGTGAGAAAGTGAAAATAAATAGCCCCACTTATTAACTTTTGGAGTACATTAGTACTGTATTTCAATGATAAAAGATTTGTATAACATACGTATGTAATATGTCACTGGCCATGACAGCAGTTATACTGTAGTAAAAATGTATTTGGTAGTGTGTGTTGTTTTTTCTCTTTTACAACCAAGGTTTTACTCAACGAAAACTTCCACTTGAACAATCAATCAAGGTGTCAGTGACAGTGTTCAAGTTGCGGCCTAATTCACCCCCATTGCTCAAGGGGAGATGGCTCAGGGCACATCATGAATCATTCAATTGATGAATCATTCAATTGATAAATTAAGTTACTTTTCTATTTCCCCTTAAATATTAACATTAAATGTCTGAGAACCAATATGAAGAATATCTGTGCCCAGTTAGTTGAACACCCTGTTGCACTATATATCATCTCTCTATATTTGAGAGCAGCACAGTGTTCTACTGATAACCTTTGGAGAACAGAGTTGTCTGTCATGTGTGATGTCGGAAAGCTTAGTCTTAGGTGATTAACATTCAAATGCCATCAACTGAGGTCACACTATTCATCTTTTATCTTTGGAGAGAGCAGAGTTCATTCAACTGGAGGTTTGATAAGTTTGATAAAGTTCATTAGGGTGCTATGCTTAAAAAATAACTTCAAGTGAACAGAAGTTTACAGTAGGATTTAATGCAGCCGGGGAAAATGAATGCAGTTTACTGTCAGATTAACGACAAACTGATACAAAGCTGCATTCCCGATTTACAGCATTAAAAAGACTTAATTTCAATCTGTATAGCCTAAATACTTACAGGGTTTGATTCCTTTATCATTCTTTCTGTTGTTACTATTTTACAAGAGTACTTACACTAAATACACAAATATACACAAGCCTATCCCTCGCTGAATCTCAACTAAGCCTCTAACGTTTTCTCTCAGACATATGCACCAGGTGTCACCTTCACCTCAGCAGTGCCACAAACACTCCCTCAGCAGTGTTACATAGCACTCCCTCAGCAATGCTATGCACCACCCCTCAGCAGTGCCACGCACCACTCCCTCAGCAGTGCTACAAACCACTCCCTCAGCAGTGCTATGAATCACTCCATCAGCAGTGCTATAAAGCACTCCCTTAGCAGTGCTACGAATCACTCCACCAGCAGTGCTATGCACCACCCCCTCAGCAGTGCTACAAAGCATTCCCTCAGAAGTGCCAAGAACCACTCCCTCAGCAGTGCTGCATGGTGGAAGTTGATCTTGTCCCACACAACGGCATGTATGACCTCCTGTTTATGTTTCTGCTGCTGTTATGGTGCAGCTAATCCAGAAAACCCAGAAGATGTTTGGAATTTTAAGGCCCAAATAATGGCCTACACCACTCCACAGAAAAGGTCATCATATATGGTCATGTTTCTGCCATGTTGCCTTGGGTCTTTGGTTGTAGCAGCTTGACATTATGGCCTGATCTGTGTTTTCGCCAATGTGAAGTGAGTCTCATCAACATAAATTAATTTATGCAGATTGACAGCTACGTCAATACTAATTCTAACAATTCTAAAATATAAATGTTAAATTACTGTAAGTTTGGAGTATTGTTGACAAATTCACACTTACTGTGATGGTGGGTTTAGGGATTGGTGCCAATCGCAGAACCCCGGGGGTATCGATAAATTAAACTGTAACTATACAGCTTAACCACAAACTCTGAAGTAACAGAGAATAGGAAAAACAATAACAAAAGGGGGAAACCGAAAATATCACCCAACGGGTGACTAGGTGCCACAAAGACACAAACAAAGGAATAAATAAACCACCAACACAGAGTGTTTGAATGAAAAGATAAACGGCTAGAAGAGCCAAATAACCAATGAAAGAAATGAAACCCGAAACACAGTCCACAGACTGTCTAACCGGAAAACCAAACTAACTCAGGGGGAGCGAGTAAGTTTCCTAAATCGGGTAACAAAAAAGAAGTCCTACATTTGCTAAGGAGATTCTTTGTTCCTAAAGTAAGTTTCTTTGAGTAGTATCTTTAAAAAGACGCTACATACCTTACCGGCTAAATCGTAACAATGGCTTACGATTTCGCATTTGAACGAAGCCAGGTGCGGGTATTTATAGGGAGGTGATAGATTATTAAGTTCAGGTGTGAACCTTCCAAAGGAAGGCACAACACTGCCATCTGGTGGTGGTTCAGGGGAACAACCGTGACACTTACAGGTAACTGCCAAAATAAAGCAAACACTTGAGTAAATTAAGGTTCTCTTGGTTCTGTTATGGTGTGGGGTGTATTTTCCTGGCATGGTTTAGGTTCACTCAACCACTTAGAGGGCAAGGTAAATGCCAGTAAATACAAAGCCATTCTGAATAATTACCTTCATCCTATTTCAGGGGTGTCCAATCTTATCCGAGAAGGGCCAGTGTGGGTGCAGGCTTTTGTTCTAGCCCTGCACTAAAACACCTGATTCAACTAATTCACCAATCATGGTCTACAATCAAGACCTTGATTAGTTTAATCAGTTGTTTAGTGCTGGGCTAGAACAAAAGCCTGCACCCACACTGGCCCTTCTCAGATAAGATTGGACACCCCTGTCCTATGGTGAAGCAATTCTTTCCTGATGGGAATAGTCTCTTCCAGGATGACAATGCCCCCATCCACAGGGCACGAGTGGTCACTGCATGGTTTGATGAGCATGAAAACAATGTAAACCATATGCTATGGCAGGGGTGTCCAAACTTTTTCCACTGAGGGCCAAATACAGAAAAATATACGAAAGGCTGGGCCACTATTGGGGGTGCTACGCGAAAATAATTCTTGCGCCCCTCGGATTTCCTGTCGACGGGGGGGGGGTTCCTGCTACGCGAATAAAGCTGAGACCAGTTCGTTTATTTCGCTGAGTTTTCAATGAATACGGGTGGCTCCACTAGTGGTGAAACTAAGAATTACAACTCAGTCAAGTGCAAGTTTCATGCGCGGGCCATATTCCTTATATTGGAATGCGGCCGCGGGCCAATAAAAAATGGACCGCGGGCCGCAGTTGGCCCGCGGGCCGTAGTTTGGACACCCCTGTGCTATGGCCATCTCAGTAACTAGAAAAAAACTTTCAATGCATAACATGAAAGCAGTATAAGTCAATTGAAAAAGGTGAGGTACACTCCACTAACATGATGCTGCTGTCATTTTCAAATATTTTGTGATTGAAGTTCAATGCAATTTTTGAAAACCATTAAAAAAAAATTCCAACAAGACAAGTCTTCCATGCCAGTCATAATTTCACAATCAGGTGCAGTATGTTAATGATGTAAGACAATCAAAATAATTTGAAAAACTAAGATGGTATATGTCACACGCCACGTGACAATCCCTGGATGCGAACAGAGCAGTCTGGAGACGGAGTGGAGTTTGTCGGTCTACGGACTGGATAATGTTTTAATTTTTTTTGTCTCTCCCCCCCTCAGTGGGAGAGCAGGTTAACATATAACAAACACAAGCAGAAACACAAACACCAAATCTTCACCCTACTCGCCGCGAAGCTTTCTGGTAAAAACAACGAACTAAAATAACAAGCTAAAATAATCAAAACTTACGGGACACCGTGCCTCTTCGTCCGGAGTTCCCCTGGAACCTCCCCAGGCACACACATATCCAGTGACCTTTCAAGTGCTTCCCACCATGCATACTGAGACACTCGAACTTTGCAATCTGAGTTCTCCAACCCATGCATACAGAGACACTCGACTTTGCAGTCCGTGTTCTCCAACCCATGCATACAGAGACCCTCGCCACTCCTCACAGTGAGAGTTTTCTGGCAACCAGCCCCGAGACACTCTCCACTCTTCCAGTGAGAGTTCCCGGGCCATTGCCCAGAACAGGGTGTCTGCAGGTATCAGAGAGTTCAATTTCATACATTTTAAGACCAAATATAAAGAAATTTAAGACAGATTTTTGGTTCAGCGCAAAGGTAGGTGATTAGGTAGTGTAATAAATCTAACCATTAGGCCTACCATTTTTTTCCACAGGGCTTCAGGAAAGCTAAGTACTAGGATTCACTTGAATTTCTCTCTACAGGTAAATATGACAAGTATGTATAAAGGGAGTTTGGTTAATCTAGGATATGTGTTTTCCCAACAGGTAAGTGTATCAGGTAAGTATAAAGGTAAGTATATTAGCTTCAGCATAGAGATAAGCATTACTATTGGTAGGCTGTGTTTATCGGCTATCAAAACTTTTGATTCTGCTGCAGAAGAACTCGACTAATTCTGACAAAAATAAATAAATGAATAAATAAAATCAGATAAAATGTTTATGTTGAAATTAAAACCTCATAAATTCAAATTTAAGACAATTTAATGACTTTTAAGGCCTTATATTTATAAAATTGAATTTAAGACCTTTTAAGACTTTTTAAGGACCCACGGACACCCTGCAGAAACACTCTCCACTGCCCGAGTGTGAGTTCTCTTTCAATCACACCGAGGGCGAGAGGCGGACCCTCTTTCAGGGCACCCTCTCACTCTTTCACAATCACACCAAGGGAGAGAGGCGGACACTCTTAGTGCGCCCCCTCTCCCTCTTCCCCACACACACAGGAAGCACTCTACTCAGTCACTTTCGACAAACGCACAGAAAGCTCAACAAACATCAAACATCTCACATCCAACATCAAAAATCACTCCACAATACAACAATCCGCTACGCGCGCGCACACACACACACCAATGACAAGACTAAACTCTCAATACACACGCAAGACAAAGACTAACTGATTCCCCACTCGCCCCACCTGATCTTAAATAGGCTCACTTTCTGCCTGGCTCAGGTGGGACTCGTGAGTCAATCACCCATCTATCAATCACTCAACAATTGACAGACCACACCCACTCACATTCTCACACAGACACCCAATCAGCCAATTACATTGCATTACATTTACATTATAAGCATTTGGCAGACACTCTTATCCAGAGCGACGTACAACAAAGTGTTAACCGTAGTCAAGAACAGTTTAGCTGAAAGCCACCCTTGTGGGAAATACAGTTCCTAGGTGCTAGGAGCAACCACATAGTTAAACTAGGACCCTGTAGGTAAATCTGTAGCCACAATTCAAAGGTAGCAATAAAGCAAATAATGCCTAAGCCTAATACAATACATAAACAAGTAGACATGTGTAAAACTAAGCAACTATGTCCCTAAGTTAACAAAAACCGGACTACGGGGAGAGGTGCACCCTGAAGAGGTGACTCTTCAGTCGTCGCTTGACGGTGGCCAGGGTCTCAGCTGTTCTGACTTCCACAGGAAGGTCATTCCACCATCGTGGAGCCAGAACCGACAGGAGACGTGACCGGGAAGCACAGGTGCGGAGGGGGGGAGGAGGTGCTAGGCATCCTGAGGTAGCAGAACGGAGTGGTCTGGCAGGTGTGTAGGGTTTGAAGATCTTGAGGAGGTATGTTTGGGCTGATCCCTTGACTGCCTGGTATGCTAGGACTAATGTCTTGAATTTGATGCGAGCTATAACAGGCAGCCAGTGGAGGGTAGTGAGCTGGGGTGTGACATGGGAGTGTCTAGGAAGGTTGTAGACCAGGCGGGCTGCAGCGTTCTGGATGAGTTGCAGGGGTCTGATGGCAGATGCGGGAAGGCCAGCCAGGAGCGAGTTGCAGTACTCCAAGCGGGACAGTACCATTGCTTGGACCAGGAGCTGGGTAGAGTATGTGGTAAGGAAGGGACGGATTCTCCTGATGTTATACAGGAAGAATCTGTACGCCCGGCTTACCGCTACAATGTTCATTGATAGGGACAGCCTGTTGTCCATCACCACACCGAGATTCTTCGCGCAGGGTGATGATGTCACCAAGGTATCAATCAATCTTTATTTTTGTATAGCGCCATTTACAAACAGGTTGTCACACAACGCTTCACAATTGGCATTTTCCAGAGGGAATAAAAAAAACAGAAAACCATTGGAACCAATGTGGGAGACTGGAAAATTATTCCCTGACCCCTTAAAAGGCGGTCGAGATGAACTCCTGGAAAATTGTGGGTTACAGAGAAAAACAAAACAAATAGTCCTTGAGGCTCATGAGGCTTAACAGACCACCGGAAGGACCTCATCCCTCCAGATACCAGGGCAGGGCGGGGGATGGACCCAGCAGCTAGGGTCTGGGCCAACGGCATCCGGCTAACACATGGTAGGGGTGGGGGGTTGACTCTGGGGCAGGTGAGCTCCGGGCAGGTGCCACGAAGTCGGGGAGAAAAGAGGAAAGGTGCAATTATGACTATGATAAATATCACACCGGATCAGGGGAAAGAGTAGTGATAACACTTTTGCAGCAGCAGAAGTAATCTAGGGCAGCATAACTAATTAGGTGAGTGGCACAGGGAGCACGCAGCCATGAGGGCACTCAGAGACCATCCCACCACATCATCAGCAGTGTCACCTAGAGAAATGGAAAAATCAAGGTGGGGAGAGTTTAGGGCAGGAATGAAGATTAGTTCTGTTTTACCTGGGTTGAGCTTTAGGTGGTAACTGTCCATCCAGCTCTGAATGTCCCTCAGGCAAGCAGAGATGCGGGTAGAGACCTGAGTGTCTGATGGGGAGAAGGAGAGCAAGAGTTGAAGTATACAGTAGTGTACTGTATACTGTAATAAACAGAATAGAGGGAATCAGCTCAAATATACATTACTTAGACAGGTAATGGTTTTTATTTATTCTGAATAAAGGAAAGGTCTAAAGGAAACTCCAACTCGATAACTTTCTTTTAATTTGCATAACTCTTACATATTACAGAACATAAAAATACAATCAGCGAGTCTTTATGTAGTCTTGGAGATTGCGAACGCTGTAGGAGCTTGTCAGAGCAACTTACACAATTTACATTTCTTTACATACAATACATTTATACAGCTGGATATTTCCTGTGCTCTGGCTCTCTCTGCCTTGAACACACAAAAGACACACCATCCAAAAAACAATAGGGACCTCAGGACAAGTCCCCCCACATCTGTACTGCTATCTCTTCTTGTATATTTCCCAGAGAAATATAGAAACTAAAAAATAAAAGCCTCCAACAGACAGAGTAAAACTGATTGCGTGAATAAAGTATATAATACACCTTATGTTCGGACTGTTTGAGCAGTCCCTATTGTGTTATATTCTGAGTATCTGTTCTGTTGTTTTTTGTACTTTGTTTATTTTTCATCAGTCATAATTCATTATTCTTTATTCAGTATTCCATTTTCATCGTTCTGTCACGTTCTGTTCCCTGTCTGTCTTTGTTCCTGTTATTTCGAGATCCACTCCTTGTCTTGTCATGCACTTCGGGAAGTTCTACATTTCTGGTTTTTCTCCGTCTTCGCTTATTATCTCGTTTTCTTCCTTCTTACTTTCTAGATTGCACTTTGTATATATTAGTTAGATGTATATAGTACTAACCAACTAATCTACTAACGTTAGGGATTTAGATTTAGTTACTAACACTACTAATCATTAATTATCTCACGCTTCTGACTATCGCTGTCTTTCTTTCTCATTATCCTATCCCTGTTAGCTTTTCACTTTTCCTTTCATTCGCACGCAGCTTCTCTCTTTGCGTTCCTCCCCTTCTAGCTATGCACGTGTCTGCCTGATCTCCCAGGTCGTTTATTGTCTATATGTTTGTATGTTTAACAGTCCGTGTCTTGCATTGCCCCTCGTTATTGGATTAACGATTCCCAATGTTTACACCTGTGTTCCTACCTCTCTCTCCTCCCAGTCACACCTGATTCCTATTGTATTACCCTTTCCGTTTGGTATATCTGTTCCGTGTTTATGTTCCTTCCCCGTCAGAACGTTGATCCTTATTCCCTGAGCCTATTCTTCTGAAGCCAGTGTTTATTGAATTTTCCAAGACATCCCTTCTGTTTACTACTCCGAGCCTGCCTATCGATTCTGTTTGTTTGCCTATCTGCCTACCTGTTTTTGACTTTTTGGACTGACTTTTTGTGACTACTCTCTGCATATCGATTCTGTACCTTCGCTACATCTGATTCCTGGTTTTGACTCCTGCTTCCCAATAAACGACTCTTTTGCCTTATCCTGATCTGCGTCTGGGTCCTTATCCTGATCGTCACATATTGGTACCCAGGATGGTATAAGAGCAGCTGCGCAAACTCTCCTACTACCCCTCTAATGCATATGTTTGCATTAGGCAGCCCATTAGGGCACAGTGATCTCTTGTCCACCTCCAAATTCCATCCGCCCAATCCTCATATTTTTGACCAAGAGTCAAAATAAACATTGTTTTAAAAAAGAGCTAATGTACCCTCTCAGCAGTCAAACAAGCATAATGTCCATAAAACAGCTTGTTAAATAAAATGAACAAGCGGCCGTTGTCAGCTTGTGAAGCATCTTGAGAGCAACACAGGTGGCAGTAAATCTCTAATGTTGGGATTTACAACACTGTACAGAAGAAAAAAACTGTCTACATGAAAATGGAAATGTCTCAAAGGCGGCCTCCATGCAGTCACAGAAGTAACCAATTCCAAAGATAGAAGGTGCGTCCTCTAGGAGTTTTATAACTCTATAGTCTCCATAGTCAGTATGCGAGCAGCCGGTCTGTGCGGATACGTCCAGCATTCCTCCAGCTTGCTCATTCGGTTCTCTGCCTTGGTTGTCCTGTAATTTAATTATAATTATAATGGTAGGCTATACTATGATAATAGAATAGAATAGCTAACCACTGTACCGATGCCAAATCGGTATGTTGAATGTTAAACTAATGCATCATTTTATCAAAAATGGCAGCCTGATTAAATTACTTTTCTAAGTAGTAAGAGCAGGGCCTGGAGTAAATTGGTTGTGTACCATGTTTAGTGGTAATGTTTGTTCAAGCAAGCTGTGTTAAGATCAGTATGACATTTCCACAGTATTCTTTGTAATTAACTTCCCATTTGCCAATGCCCATTTACAGTAGTAGTCACATTAGCACTGTTATTCCAAGGAGATGGCTAAGGAGTATGATGAGACAGATCACTCCCACTGATTTTACATTAGACACAGCTTTTGAGGGTTTGGGACCTGTGCCTCTGGAGGTGCTACAGGAGGTTAAAAGCCAGAGTGGTGTCAAATAGGTCAAGGTTTTTTGCACTCCTCAGGTGGTGTTTCAGTAAAAAACTATACGAGTATATTCAATTGATTTGTGTGACCTGTGTGCTATTCTGAGCAGCTGCTTCAAACTGCAGATGGAGGCACATGAGTGCATTATTTTATTAATTCAGGGTGTTTAGAGAGCTTTTGTTGTGCAGGCAGGCTGGTTAGCTCAAACATTAAATAACCAGATTGATCTCACTTTCATTTGATCTTTGCTACTGCTTTGCCTGACGGGAAACCTTGGGAGGAACCAGACTAATTGCGGGGGAGCCCATCCTCTTCTGGCACAGGGTGTGTCCAAAAAAGGCCGTATCATGGTCAGTTCAAGGTGACTCAGGGCTGGATGACTTTGCGCCTCTGAGGTAATCAATGGGGGGGGCTAAACCATGTGAAGGGGGTCCAGATCCACGGACTGGGGTAGGCATGGAGGTGAGGGTTGATCGGGGCAGCTCACATTTCTCGCAGGATCTAGGGCTCGGGGGTGGGTGCAGAGAAGAGAACATGCAGTCAGAAAAAAGCAGTGCTATAGCCAGTAGCATTATGTGAGAGCAGGGGAGCACAAGCATAGGAAATATACAGATAGCCCCGACAGGTGTAAGCTATGGCAGCATACCTATTAGGAGAGGGACAGAGAATACATGCAGCCATGAGAGTGTTCCAAAACATCCACACCCAATCATGGATAACCAGTTTAACAGTGGTGGTAACACGTTGAGGAGGTGACAGTATGGAAAGTTTCTCATTCCATAAGACACTAGGGCATGGCCTTCTCCATCTCTCCACCTAGACTATGTTTGGCAGTAGGCTAGGCTTTAAATATATGTTTTTAATTTAGACTTAAAAATGTAAACTGTGTCCGAATCCCTAACATGCTTTGGTAAATCGTTCCACAACAGAGGAGCTCTAAAAGAGAAGCCTCTACCACCAGCTGTGCTTCAGAATTCTAGGGAGTAATAGATGGCTGGCTTCTTGTGGCTTATAAGGGATACTAATTTCGGTCAGATACAGTATATAGGTGCAAATCCGTGCACTGCTTTTAAAGTTAGCAGCAGTACTTTATAATCAGCCCAATATTTATCAGGAAGCCAATGTAGTGATCCTAACACAGGAGTAATGTGCTCATACTTCTTAGATCTAGTCAAAATACGTGCTGCTGTATTCTGTACTAGTTGAAGACTCTTAAGAGAGCTACTAGAGCAGCTATATAATAAGGCATTACAATAGTCTAGACTTGATGTGACAAATGCAGGAAGTGCCTAATTTTAGCTATGTTTCTTGAAACATGAAAGAAGGCCACTCTGGAAGTGTTTTTAATATGAGCGTCAAATGTAAGATCCTGATCAATAATAAAACCAAAGTTCTTGACCATCAGACTTGATGCAACCAGGCAATCACCTGCATTTAACTGCAGATCCAACTTGTTCCTTAATTTTTTGGGGCCCAAGACCATCATCTCTGTTTTATCAGAATTTAAAAGAAGGAAGTTTACTGTCATCCAATTCTTTATATCAGAGATACAAGCCTCTAACTGAGTGAGTTGAAGTATTTCACCTGGTTTCATTGATATGCACAGCTGTGTATCATCTGCATAGCAATGAAAATTCACACCATGTTTATGAATAACATTACCCAGTGGTAGCAAGTATAATGAGAACAGTAATGGTCCCAGCACTGAGCCTTGTGTAATACCATATTTAACCTGAGAGTAGTCAGAGAATTCTTGATCTAATTGCACAAATTGAAACCTATATGATAGGTATGATTTAAACCATGAGAGTGCCCATCCACTCAAACCAACCAGGTTTTCTAGCCTGTAAAAGAGAATCTGGTGGTCAATAGTGTCAAAAGCAGCACTTATGTCAAGGAGCACTAGAATAGAAACACAACCAGAATCCGATGCTAACAGTAAGTCATTTACAACTTTAATAAGTGTGGTCTCAGTGCTATGGTTTGGTCTAAAACCTTATTGTAGTGTTTCATACAGATTATTAGTTTTTAGGAAAGCAGTACAATTTTTGACAAAAAGGGAATATTTGAAATGGGCCTATAGTTCTTCAGGGGAAGAGTTCTATTAGGATCAAGGTTTGGTTTCTTTCGAAGAGGCTTGATAACTGACAATTTTAAAGACTTAGGTACGCAACCAAATAATAGGGATGTATTTATAATATCTAACATGGGCTGGCCTAGCACAGGCAAAAGCTCTTTAATAAGCTGTGTTGGCATAGGGTCTAACAGACATGTAGATGATTTGGAGGACATAACCAGTTTATTAAATTTGTCCAGATCCAAGGGTGTCAGGTCTGCCCCTCCTTCTCCCTCCACCAGGGGCCGCCAAAGAACCACCTGAACATTGTGTTGTTCCCTCTCTGTGTCTACATGTAATTATTCCGATTGTCTTATTGTTTAATTTACTAATGGTTTGATTGTCTTGAATGTTTCCACTTGTGTCTCGTACTTCCTGATTGTGTTCCACCTGTGCCCCATTATGTTGTCATTATTTAAACTCTGCGTTTCTTTGCTTAGTCTTTTTGTGAAAGAGGTTGGAGGTTTTCCGGGACCTACCCGGATACCTCTCAACCACGCGGTCCCTGATACTGGGCGGGGGTTTTAATGTTTGTTTGGACGTGAGGGATGAGGTGGGCGAAGGCGGCATATGCAGTTGCGGCGCGCCAACGAGATAGGGCAGGGGTGGCCAAGTGGACCGCATCTCTGGCCTATCTCCATGGACGCTTCAAACACGGGGAGCCAGTGGACTGGGCCGTATATGAGGGTGCCAAGGAGCGGCTCAGGGGGCTGCTGGAGGCGAGGGTGAAGGCTCTGGCTCTCAAGGCTCGGCTCCGTGAGCTGGAGGAGGGAGAGAGGCCCACGGCCTACTTCTTCAAGGCCTCCTGGGCACGTTGGGATGCCTCCGCCATCGTGGGGTTGAGGAGGGCGGATGGCACCCTGGCTGAAGGTCCGGCGATGTTGGCTGTGGCAGAGGCATACTATGCCGAGCTCTTCAGTCGGCAGGCCTGTGACCCTGCGGCAGAGGCATACCTCCTGGACTGCGTCTCGGCTTGTCTGGGGGGCGAGGAGGCGCGGTCCATGGAGGCTGATGTGACCCTGGAGGAGGTGCGGGAGGCTTTGCTGTCCCTTAGGGACAGTCGTGCCCCTGGGCACGACAGGCTCCCTAAGGAGTTCTATGCTGCCTTCTGGCACCTCCTGCGGCCTGACCTCCTGGAGGTCTACAGGGCCCTTCTGGAGAGGGAAAGGCCTTTGACTGGGTCCAGCACGGGTTCCTGTTCACCATTTTAGGTTGAATGGGGTTCAGGCCCCGGTTCATTGGCTGGGTTCGCACACTGTATGCGCCAGCATCCGGGTGAACGGGTTCCTGAGCGGGGTGGTGGAGCAGGCTGGGGGGGTGCGGCAGGGATGCCCGCTCTCCCCACTGCTCTACATCCTGTTCATAGAGCCCTTTGCTGGGCTGGTGTGCCGGGACCCGGTGTTCGGCTCCCGGGGGCGGCGAGCGAGGTCCTGAAGATCCAGCAATAGGCGGATGACACAACGCTGTTTGTGTCGTCTATCCGGTCGCTGGGTCACATCCGGGCCCTGACCGACCTTTTTGGGGTAGGAACGGGCTCCAGAGTGAACATGGCTAAGTCCTCTGCCCTATTTTGTGGCAGGTGGACAGAGGACATAGGCGACTCTGGAGGGTTTGCTGTATGTGAACGGCTCAGAACTGGGAGTGTGGCCATGCCGGTGGCTGTTGCTGAAGGGAAAGGTGGTGGTGGTTAGGTCGGTGCTCCTTCCACTGCTCCTCCACCTGGCGTATGTCTTCCCGGTTCCAGCTCGTGCCAAGCTCGCCCTAACGAGAGTGGTGTTCCGTTTCTTGTGAGGCAGCAGGTACGAGTACGTGAGATGGAAGCTGATGGCGGGGGGGGGAGGGGTGTCCCGTGGGTACCGCTGAAGCTGTACGTGCTCTACACCAGCTTTGCCAGTAGAGATTCCTGGAGCGGGTGCCACACAAGTGCTTTTTCCTCGCCAGATACTACCTGGCGGGGTTTTTTAGGCACTTGGTGGCGCTAATGCATGTGGTGCCCTGGGCGGACGTTAGGTCCCCGGCCTACGAGGCAGTGGCAAGGTTCTTTCGTCAGTACCCTCCCTCGGTCTCGCGTGCGGAGGCTCTGGATCATAGGGCCCTGTACGCAAGGCTGGCCTGTCGCCAGGTGGTGTCTAGGCAATAAAGCTAGAAGACTCAATGGCTGAATACTGCACGATATTAAATCCAAAAATACATTGTAAATTAGAGATAATGGTTGGCAGAAGCTTTAAAAATACAGGAAATGTACATTTACATTCCAACACACAATGTGGTTCTGTGTGGCTCAGTAGGTAGAGCATGGCGCTAACAATGCTTAGGTTGTGGGTTCGATTCCCATTGGGACCACATATACTGAAAAATGTATGCATTCGGTACTGTAGGTCACTTTGGATAAAAGCGTCTGCCAGATGGCATATATTATATTATTCATACCTACTATGGTACTGCAACTATGTCCGTCTACTTCAAACAATGTACTCACCACTTGGCAGGCCACTGAGGATACAGCCAAACTTTCACTTTGAATTAACAACCAAATAGATTATTTACAGAGGAAGAGGAACACGACTTAAAGAGTTGATTCATGTTTTAATAATTATGTGACTTGCTACATTATAATAATGAATGCTCTAAAAGAACCAAAAAGAGGTCCTTAAAGAAAAACATAAGGAGGAAGGGGCAAGACTTGTGGAATATGTGGGTGGGATTCATGGAGGCATCAGTGGCATGATTGAGGGGGTTTGAAAAGATGATGGTTGCCTGGAAAACATACAACAATTTTTGAATCGACGTTCGTACATGATACCATACCATTCATACCATTGTCTATGTATTGCAGGTCACTGTTTTGTATCACGATGGGAACAAGGTGTGGAAGGATGACCCATACCTTAAGATTCCTCATGTATGTACTAATTTATTTCATTGAGAAGAATTCATTCTAATATTTTATACTATTATACTATTCTACTGTATTATATTTTATTGGGTAACTGCCAAAATAAAGGAAAAACTTGAGTAAAAGATGGGGTTCAGGTTTTTCAGGCATGGCTTCCACTCAACCTCTTAGAGGGCAAGGTAAATTCCAATAATTATAAAGCCATTCTGAGTGATCACCTTCATCCTTCATCCCACCTTCATTTCTATCCTGATGGTATAGTATGATCTATTCCAGAATGACAATGCACCTATCCACATGGCATGGGTGGTCACTGGATGGTTTGATGAGCATGAAAACGATGTAAACCATATGCCATGGCTATCTCAGTCACCAGATATAAATCCAATTGAACAATTATGGGAGATTCTAGAGCGGCATCTGAGACAGTGTTTTCCACCACCATCAACACCAAATGATGGAATTTCTTGTGGAAGAATGGTGTTGCATCCCTCCGATAGAGTTCCACTTGAAGAATCTATGCCAAGGTACATTTAAGCCGTTCTGGCGGCTCGTGCTGACCCAACACCCTATTAAGACACTTTATGTTTGCGTTTCCTTTATTTTGGTCCTATACCTGTATTTTACTTCAACCTCAGAAGATGCATGTTGACATTTCTTGAGGGGTTTTTTTCCGGTGATGAGATATTTGGTTTTGGTGGTAATATTAGGTATAGTTTTTTCAATTATTTTAATCTGCAAGAGATTCCAGCTCTCACAATGTGACACACACAATGTGAGTGTCACATCAATATATTGTCTCCTGATAATTTTGTAATATAACATATTGAATTGCTGCTATACAAATTTGGCAGTCTCCAGGTATAAAATGTATGTGTTTGCCCTGGCATGGGAGCAGTGGCGTTAACAGGAGAGTTTTTTATTGGGATGGCAGGTATGTAATGTGCAAAGTAAGGGTAAGGGCATACCCCATACCTAAACAGCACAGAAAGTTTGGTACTTTTCAGGGTCTCCCACAAAAATAACTACAATGGCTATAGACTCTCAGGGCCAGATTTACTAAGATAGTCGCAGCACAAAGACGGTTGCTATTTTGTTACAGCTATTTTTGTCATGGTTTTACCTTGTTCAGCCTCTGGAGGGCGCCTGGTCATGTGATGGTCTTTTCCTCTTTCTTCTGAGAGGAATCGTCATTTCTGCTGCCCTTATATGGTCTTGTGTCGGGGGGTTCTCTGATCGCTCTCAGCTGAGAGCAATCAGTATGAATCCCGTCTCCTACTTAAGGTCTCTTCTTCCCTCTCTCAAAGGCTTCTGTGTAAACTAATTATTACGCTCTAGCCGGTATTCTGAACTAAGGTTTAGTTTGACCACCCTGTGGTTTTCTCTTAGTTAAAAAGAGAAGGAACAAATTTATTCATCTCAAAATAAAGGTTTAGCATCACCACTCTGTGGTAGCCTTTCAGGGAGATTAATCATCTCCAAACAAAGGGTTTTAAGCTCACCACTTTGGTGGTTTCCTTTGAGATATTATTCTTTGTTTGTCGGGGCCAAATTCCCCCAGAGCTAAAGTCTCTGTAGACAATTGTGTTATTTTTCCTTAGCTCCTCGGTGAGGAGTGTTCGCCCTATTAGGGTTGTTTCTGTTGGTTTTATTCCCGTGGAGTTTATTCCCGTGTCTCAGGGTTTCCTTATTTATTTTATTTTTTCTAGCTAAATGATGAGCCCGCTGCTCTCATCAAGGTGGAATATGGTGTCCCTCAAGGTTCTGTTTTGGGGCCATTATTGTTCTCCCTTTACATGTTGCCACTTGGTGATGTCATTCGTACACATGGCGTACATTTTCACTGCTACGCAGATGACACACAATTATACATATCAATGAAAGCTGGCGAAGGACAATTCGAACAGTTGGAGGCCTGTTTTAAAGACATAAAAGACTGGATGTCAGATAATTTTCTATTGTTGAATACTGATAAAACAGAGATGTTGGTCTTGGGGCCCAAAAACCTCAGAAGAGGGTTATCTGATTTATCTCTTAATCTGGATGGTTGCTCTGTTGCTGCAAGTTTGGTGGTAAAAGACCTTGGTGTTACTATAGATCCTGGTCTCTCATTTGATAGTCACATCAAAAACATTTCCAGAGTAGCCTTTTTTCATCTGAGGAATATTGCCCAAATTAGGGGCTTCCTGTCATTAATAGATGCAGAAAAATTGGTACATGCCTTTGTTACATCTAGATTAGATTATTGCAATGCATTACTGTCTGGCTGTTCCAATACCTCACTCAGGAGCCTACAACTCGTACAGAATGCTGCTGCAAGGATCCTGACTAGAACAAATAAATATGAGCACATATTGTGTTGGCGTCACTTCACTGGCTTCCTATAAACTATCGTGTAGACTATAAGGTACTCCTCTTAACTTATAAGGTGTTGCATGGACTGGCACCCTCTTACTTGACGGATCTACTTCATCCGTACAATCCCCCACGTTTGCTTCGCTCACAAGATGCAGGCAACTTGGTAGTCCCTAGAATATAAAAAATACAACAGGTGGCAGAGCTTTCTCCTATAGATCTCCTTTACTGTGGAACAGTCTACCCGTCTCTGTGAAGGAGTCAGACACGGTCTCAATTTTCAAGTCTAGGTTAAAAACACATCTCTTTAGTCTCTCTTATAGTCATTAGGTGCAGATGTGGAGGGGGCGTAGCAATAGAGCCTTCTGGTGCAATGAGCTATCCTTACTGTCACCAATCATAAGTGATGATCCGCCCCTATCAGGACTGCTGATGATGTGGTGGGATGGTCCCTGAGTGCCCTCATGGCTGCGTGCTCCCTGTGCCACTCACCTAATTAGTTATGCTGCCCTAGATTACTTCTGCTGGTGCAAAAGTGTTATCACTACTCTTTCCCCTGATCCGGTGTGATGTTTATCATCATAATTGCACCTTTCCTCTTTTCTCCCTGGCTTCGTGGCACCTGCCTGGAGCTCACCTGCCCCAGAGTCAACCCCCCACCCCTGCCATGTGTTAGCCGGATGCCGCTGGCCCAGACCCTAGCTGCTGGTTCCATCCCCCGCCCTGCCCTGGTATCTGGAGGGATGAGGTCCACCCCACCCCTACACTTAGAATGCCCTTCCGGTGGTCTGTTAAGCCTCATGAGCCTCAAGGACTATTTGTTTTGTTTTTCTTTGTATCCCAACATTTTCCAGGAGTTCATCTCGACCGCCTTTTAACCCCCTGAGGTCGACGGGAGCGGCGCCGCTCCCAGCAGCAATAAAAGTATATTATTGCTAACTTCGCGATATTTTATCATACACACGCGACAAAAACATTGACAGAAACCTTAGAATCGCGACTTTCCCTTTTGAGCACTGGCAAATCAAATGGGATTTTTTTAATTAGGTTAATTAGACCAAAAGTAAACATTGCCTTTTACTCTCTTTTTTACCTGTTAGTAACGTCCCCCTTCTATTGACATGGTAACTAGGTGTTACGTTTCGGGGAGGTGCGTGGGGAGGGGCGTGGGGCCATGTGTGAAAACGCCGGCGTAAACAACACAAACTGTCGACAATTTGAAGCAAGATTTTATACAGACATACAATTTTATTCAAGATGGAAAGATTTTCTGCGCTGCAGTGTTTGAGAGCATTGGTGGAAAGCGACGAGGACAACAACTGACGAAGAGTAAGTAACTATATTTGATTTGCCATGTTATCAAATACTTGTATATATATATTCAATATATGAATTCCGCGTCTTGTGACTACATATTCCGCGTGTTGCAACGTAACAAATTTCAATAGGCACACAAGATCTATGGAAGAATACTTTTCAAACAGCCTAAAATATTATACAAAATCGTATGTAGCATGATCGGTTTCATGATCTCACGTCCTTGTAAAATCGATTCTTGTTTTTGTTTATTATTAGAGTGCTTCTGTTTAGTTAAATCCGTGTTTGGGATTACGTTTTGGATTTGCTGTTTAGCTAGCTTTGTTTGTTCAGCTAGCTTTGTTTGTTCCAGTTCGTTTATCATTTTGGTTTGTTTTGTGAGTTATTTGCGTGTCGCCTCCGACATTGTTTTGCCTACGTTTGTGGATAATAAAATAAGAGCCAAAATGGCTGCTGCCACAAGAAGCGCTTGTCGTGAAAGGAGAAATGGTAACTCAAATATTGCTTAGCCATTTAAAATCTAAATTGTGAGTTGTTGTTTTAACTCTAAAGTGAAAAAATCACAAAAAAGTTTAATTGGAAGACCCTTTTTTTTCCTTGGGTCTCAGGAGGATATTATGTGCATTATTGTTAGGCTGTATGACTTGTAATATGTGGCATTCCCCTGTATATACTGTATAGTAGTTTGTGTGCTGTTTTCAATAAATCTTCCAAAATGAAAAAAGCATATATTCTTCTGCATGGCTCACTGACTTGCTTACTCTGATGGCCTTTGAGAGAGAGAGATGGCCCATCTGACAACTCTTAGAGGTGTGGACAATGAATAATGAATATTCAGGTATTTAGCATTTAGCCCTCCCACAGCCTGAAATAAATGTGACCAGTTCTGATAAAAACAGGTTTTTAGCTATTTAGATCTCAGATGTGCTAAACTGTTTTCACACCCTTACATAACCAAGACCTTGATGAACAAACGCACATTGGCAAAAACAATTCGTCACTATAGTTTAGTGTGTGCTTTCACAACTTTTGTGACAGCAGAAAAATTTACTATTTTTAACTTGTGTGTTTGTAGATCTATTGACAAGCTGCATATGATTCTGACCAAACTATTGATGGCATACAAATGTAGCTGTGATTGTCCTTCAAATAAAAATATCAAACACTTTGGAGTAAGTGTGTGTTAAGTTGATGAAATTGAGATAAATATCAGACCATGCCAAAATTACAAACCATCTCAAAGCTTAGCACAGACCTCAGAGGGTTAAGGGGTCAGGGAATAATAGTCCAGTCTCCCACATTGGCTCCAATGGTTTTCTGTTTTTTTGATTCCCTCTGGAAAATGCCGATTGTGAAGCGTTGTGTGACAACCTGTTTGTAAATGGCGCTATACAAAAATAAAGATTGATTAATTGATTGATCTGTTTTCCCTGCTCCCTAGTCTGTTCACAGATTTAGTGGCTGATCGTTTGCTTTCAGCTTTTAGATACTCGTGAGATCTGCATGTGGCTCTTCCACCTTCGATCCACACTACAATTTTGTGATTGCAAATAGCGTGCAAATAGTGACACATTAATGATCAATTTACTGGCTCTTTTTTTTTTGACTGCCTCTTTTTTCTTTTTCTTTTTCATTTTGCATCTCAATATATTTTTTATTGATTTTCATTTTGAACAAAGTCAATAACCTCCCAACTGTCCCACCAAGTTCCAGTGCAAACAGTGATAAAGAATAATCCTTACTGTCCCAATCGTATATAACAAGCAGAATATAGCAATAAGAGCCATCCAGAAATATATAAAGAAATAGTTAAATAATAATGATAATAATAATAATAATAATAATAATAATAATAATAATAATAATAATAATAATAATAATACCAGTAATAATACCGACAACAACAATGAATTATTATTATTTTTAATTAAATAATATTGCAGGAATAGCTCCATCCCATTTTATCTGCATTTCTTAGTCCTGCCCAAAACAATATCTCTCTCTACATTTGATATCTTATATAGAAGTATCTTCAACATACACATCCATCAAAAGTAATTAGTAGACATACACAAATATAAATTAACATCATGTAATACATATACAGTAGATGTATAATTTCATTTCAGTAGATGTTTCATTCAAGTTGATAATTATTATTAGCTGCTAGCAGCTTCTATACTTATTTCTATGTTTTGAATACTGTTAATTCTTTACTTAATTATTTGTGTATCGATATTTATTGAATTTATGTTTATGTTGTATATAGTTATAGTTAATCTCGTTATTTATAGTGTTATATAATTGACCTATAAATGTTTTTACTGAAGAGAGAAGTTCCTAAAAGTAACCGTTTTCACCCAATTCCTTATCTGCAAATATTTTTTAAAATGTGTACCCGGTAATCGGAATGAATCTTTTAAATACCCCAAATCAGAGATCCTTACAATAAAGGTCACCCACTTTCGCTATGCCTTTATCTGTCCAATAGGCAAGAGGGTTTGCCCATAAAGCAGTGGATTTATATAATATGTTTTTTCAGGCCCAGAAGATTATGACAATCCCACCAGCATTTAAAAGCATTGCAGATTATAGGGTTTTTAGTAATATTGTAAAGGTTATTCAGTGAACCTATGAATGGAATAACTTTCAGAGGGGTAGGCTTGACCATGTGCTGCTCAAGGGGTATCCAAGCAGGATTTGCAGTATAATTTTGAAGCCAATGCCAAATCGAGACCATATAAAAATTTGAGATCATCTTGTTCAGCATTAAACACATTCTAGAGTATTTTAGGGGGATTGATTGAAGTAAACTTTGGTAAAACATTCATTTTGATTATGTTAACTCTCCCAATTAGTGATATAAGCAAATCCCTCCATTGTTGAAGATTTCTCTTACTTTCTCCAACAGTGGTACATAATTTTTTTATTTTTATAATAATAACCTTTTCCTTCCCAGTGTGACAGGTATGCTACGCAGCTGCATACAATGATGTCTATTGCTGTATTACTGCACTGATCTCTTGCACAAACTATGATTGTTCCTACTATGTATTTATGCACATCTTGTAAGTCTAAAATCTGCTAAATGCTTAAAATGTTAAAATGTAAATGTAAGTCACTCTGGATAAGAGTGCTAAATGCTTAAAATGTAAAATGTAAAATGTAATCTGTTTATGAAATAGTATTGCAACTCCTGTAGATATTCAGTTATATGATGAAAATGCAACTTTGCCCACCCATTCCCTGTGTAATTTCTCATATCTGTTAGGTGGGTTTCTTGCAGAAAAGCTACAGCACATTTCTAAGATTTAAGATAATTCAAACTTTTCTTTCCTTTAATAGGGTTATTGATACCTTTCACATTTCACATTTTTACACAGGAGAAGATGTACAGAAAATATGACATGACATTTGCTACAAAATGTGTGATTATTTGTTTTGCATTGCTGGTACAGAAATTAACACCTTGGAAAGCATAATACAAAACGGGAATTGTGAAATACCTTGGCAATATCAGCGCTCACAAAATACTGCCTGCTTTCAAGAGTTCTTAAAATTCTCACGCCAAGAGGAGTCGCAATTAAGGCATGCTTTAGTAAATCAGACGGAATACTTAATCGACCTAATTTACAATATCTCCACCCTGTTTTTGTGTGTTCACCCCAGGAATACATATGCATAAACATATTTAACTAGTCATCTAAAGGAAAGTCACAAAGTGACTTAAACCCCGCAAATTACATCCTAATTGCGATTTGACTCATTGCAACCATTTAGTAAATCTGACGGAGATATTGCGAACTTTGCGTTAGAAAAGCAGTCGCAATCCTTTAGTAAATTTGGCCCTCAGTCCTTACAAGTATTAATATCTGTACACTCTGACCTCATGTAAACACACAGCATTCAGATACAACTTCACACAGCCACACAACAAAGCCCTGCTAATTACATTATCAAAAATGCTCCATGTCCCAAATGATTAATTCTCCCCATTGGTCAATATCTTCTTCAGCCAATATCATCTGTTCAGATCTACTTCTACCAATGACAGTATCTGTTCATAGTTTCCAATTGCAGGACAAACATATTTTTATATAAAAAGATCAGGGTTGTCTAACTGGGTATACTCCACCAATTGTAGGGATTTTGAAAAATAGGGGATTTTTCTAAACAAAAATGTATAGAAGTGAATGACAGGTGGATGGATTTTAAAATAATGTATGGGGGTTCCCAGGGGCCCTTGTGGCCACTAAGTCTTGCAAATAATTAGCTAGTTATCTTCATGTTACCAAACTGTATAACTGTGGAAATGTTGTCCGAGGGAAAGCCCCCTTTCCCCTCGTACGGACAATGTTTGCATGTACACTACTGGTCAAAAGTTTTAGAACACCACCATTTTCCTGTTTTTACTGAAATTTAAGCAATTCAAGTCCAGTGAATAACCTGCCAGAGGTTAAAAAAAATGTAGGTTACCAAAAACTGGCCCAAAAAAATAATGTAAATATTTTGGCAGTGAGTATTTTCCTACACCATCAAATGGCACTTGGAAACTGGAGGAAAGGAAGAGATCTGGCAGACCCAAAGCCACAACAAAATCAGAAGACAAGTTTCTGAGAGTCAACAGCTTATGTGATAGGCGGCTCACAGGACAACAGCTTCAAGAACAGCTTAACACTGGTCGAAGTAAGGAAGTCTCAGTTTCAACTATGAAGATAAGACTGCAGGTTTGACAGGTTAAGTGGCAGTAATAAAGCCATTGCTAAGATGGCAAAATAAGAAAAAGAGGCTTGCCTGGGCCATGAAGCACTGCCAGTGGACTACTGAAGACTGGAAGAAGGTTTTATGGACCGATGAATCAAAATTTGAAATCTTGAAATTTTAAAGGTTTTTGTAGGCCGTCGAGTAGGCGAAAGGATTTTTTCATTTTTTTCATTTAACCTTTATTTAGCCTCGAAGATCAGCTGAGGTGCGAACCTCATTTACAGTGATGTCGAGTACAAAAATCATTCCAGAAACAATTACTATAAAAAAATAAAAGAACAAATACTATAATAAATATAAGATAAAAGATACAACATAAAATTCAGATAAAACAAGTACATACAGAAGTAAAATGATTTAGAAGTAATACTTTAAAATGACTAAGGGGAACTAAAGAATCCAGTTTAAAAGACATTTGGAGAGAGTTCCAGGCATCAGAAGCATAAAACGAAAACGCAGATTTACCCAGCTCAGTCCGAACTGTTGGGATGTCTAATGAAAGCCAGTCACAGGACCGAGTGTGATAATGGCCGGAGGACAGGACAAGCATTGAGGTAATATAAGATGGAAGTTTGCCTAGAAGGGCCTTATAGATGAAAATATACATATGCTTGTCCCGTCTCTGAGAGAGGGAAGACCATCCAACATTAGCATACAGAATACAATGATGAGTCCTATAGGGATCTCCAGTAATAAACCTGATGGCAGAATGGTAAACAGCATCCAGAGACTTAAGAGTGGAAGCAGAGGCTTGCCTATAGATCACATCACCATACTCTAATACAGACATGAAAACAGCTTCAACAACTCTTTTTCTACAAAGCAAAGGAAAACTAGATTTATTTCTGTACAGAAAACCAATTTTTTGCCTAAGTTTATTGACAAGCTTATCTATGTGGGTCCTAAAAGTGAGTTTCTCATCAATCCAAATACCGAGATATTTATAGACTGAGACTCTCTCAATGAGAGATCCATGATAAGTAAAAATACGGAAGTCTGAGCTACTATTAGTTCTAGCCCTGGAGAACAGCATAAACTTCGTTTTCTGAGCATTAAGAACAAGTTTAAGATCAGTGAATGCAGTTGGATGGTTGGATGGTTCTCCTCAGTGTGTGACACCAACTGTCAAACATGGAGGAGGAAGCGTGATGGTCTGGGGCTCTTTTGCTGGATCCAGAGTTGGCGACTTGCACAGAGGGACTGTTAAACCACGTTAACCCATTACTTGTTCCCTGAAAAGGGCCTAAGGTGTCTGAAATTGACAATATTTTTCAGTTTTTGGTAACCTAAACTTTTTTTTTAATCCTCTGGCAGTTTACCGCTTACCTTTGTACCATTTCAGGTTATTCACTGGACTTGAATTTCTTAAATTTCAGTAAAAACTGGAAAATGGGGGTGTTCTAAAACTTTTGACCGGTAGTGTATGTATTTGTATCGTCCACCGTAGTTGAGTGTGTTTGTGTAAAGAATAACCCCCATACGTTTGCAGTGTGTTTAGGGTACTTAGGGTACACTTTGTTATAATGTTCAGTATGCCACGTGATCATATTGCTGGTGGCACCGGTTTCCATTTAGGGGAGGCTGTTTGGTCAACACTTCTTGAATAATGATGGATGTGGGCTTATTCGCAAGGATACAACGCTTTCCTATGTGAAACATACTCACACTGCAATCTTGTAGACCCAGGAGAATGACATCTTTGCTGTTGTTGGCGATACGAAGCGCATAGAGAAGTTTGGAACTCTCTCGATTTAGCTTGTACAGGATAGAGGGGTACAGGTTTATGGGGCACTAGGACTCCTTTTGGAACAGGGGTGACCTGTACAAGTTGGATGGGCTACACCTGAACCGGATGGGAGTAGGGAGGGAAATTAGTAGTAGTATTAAGGATAGGGCGGTACAGACTGCCCAGATGGAAGGTACCAGCGCGGAATATAATAATAATAAATCTGAGGATATAATTAATAAATATTTTTTTGATCATAATGTGAATAGAGGTGGTTCGGCACAGTTGAGGGGAAGGACAATATAAGTGTGAGTAAGGCTCTGAAGTTCATGCGTTGAAATGCTTGAAGCTTTCATTCAGAGCACCTGCTGTTCAAGTTGATCGTGTGATCGCTTACGATTGCCTCTACAGTCTTCAATGGCATTGCTCCGTATGTTAGCTTGGTTCACTGCGGCTTTCAGTTCTTCCCTGATTTGGTTGATCTGCTTATGTAGTTCTGTGGACTGCGATTCTGCCTTTTCAACGATTTTAGTCAGCAATTCTTGCTTCAGAGAAGCTGTCACCTGAAGAACGGCATAGTTCCTTGGTTCATCATCTGCTTGTTTTTGTGTTGCATTGTAGCTAGCAGTCAGGCTGTTGCTAGCTGGTGTCTTGTTCCTCCATTGGCCAGACATTGTTGCCAATAATAAAAATAAAACTAGCTTGTAATAAAATAAGGTGAATAATGTTGGTAAATAAAAATCACAAGATTAAATGACGTTGGGGCACACTAATTCACCTAAATGATTGATTATTGATTATTGATTGAACACAAGCTCGGAATTAGGCATCTTCACATGGTGGTGATATCCAACCTTTTTTGACATTTTTAGCAGGGGATTATGACTATGATATCTTAGAACAGTGAATAAAATAATAAAAAATATTTATTCCCTGAATCCAGTAGCCTTATCGGTCAAATGCCCTTGTTTAAAGTTCAGCCCTCTAAATACTGAACACAAGTGGTATTACGTGTTAAAACCCCTCACTTATCCTACATGTTAAAATATTTATTTGATATAATAATTACTATACAAGATAACAACTATTATATTATATCACATATGCTTATTTGTTGATAGGCAGATCAATCAGACGAGTAGATTCAACTACCTTAACAAACAATAAATCCTAGACATTAAAATTACATGTTACAATCACAAAAGAGATTAAATTGGTGAAGAATCACACTTGAATTGCTCCTCTAAACTGCCAAAAAACTGAACTCAAGCCATCAACACGTCACACTTTAAGTGTTTGGAAGAGGGGGGGTTGGCACTCTCCCTCCTTAGCCTAGCCATGATTTAATTATGATTTGGGGGAAGGCCCAACACAATGCCAGGTTCAGACCCTTTTTTTTGTTTGTTTTCGGTCACTAACTTACAAAGATATCTTTTCAAGGTCGCCATTGACATGATCCTCTCATGGTTAGTATCGTGGTGAATCCAAACATCGATAGGGCCTGGGGAAGACAGCTTGGCTTATACAGAGATGTTGGTTGAGATGATATTTGGAGAGACATAATATTTTCAGGCAAAGAATATTGCTACCATGTGACAAGGCCAATCGTAACACCTTGGACCTTCAATCTGGTGGGCCTAAATTCTTAGCTCATATGTAGAAACCCAAAATTGTGGTGTGTGACATAGGCATGTAGGTTTTGTGTGCTGATCAAATATGGACTAGGCTGTCGCCAAACTTACTAAACCTGTTACTAAACCAGTCAGTGAAGGCACCATGTTTGTTTATGAGCATTTAGGTTATATTTGTTTGCCTGCAGAGGATCACAAAATGCACTTCGCCGACAGATATTTTGGGCCTTGTTTTTGTTTTGAAAAAATGACACTACCCGGCCCCACATCACACAGTATTCCTGCATTTAACATGCCCACAATTGTATCAAATGTGTGAATATGGCAACATGTTTAGACAAAGATTACTTTGCTTAATCCGATTACTCTTGTTACTTAAACTTGGATTCGGATTCAATTATTTCTGTATGATGACCTGTTCAGAATCTTCCTGCAGAGCTAGAACTCAAATTGAAATATTCTGATTATAGGAGGGGGCTCTGTGCCAGAACTGTTCTCTGGAGTGTCCAAGCCAACTGTGTGGCTCCTGGGCTCAGAGTTTATCTTTGTTCTGTGGTGTGAAGTGGCTCAATGTACAAAAGTATGGTGTCAACAAAGTATAATGTCTAGACATGATGCCATTTTTGTGGAGGCCAGGGATGTAGTGTGGCTTATAATGCCTCTTACACTTCTTTTTTCATGGTGTCACAGAGTTTACCCAACTATTTATGCACAGAGGAAAATAACAAGCTACAATGATGCAGCAGTCCTTTAACTGCACTTTGTTCACAAAAAGCCACAGGGCCCTATAAGTGCTTAAAAAAGAAAAACAAATCCAGGTAAGTGGTGCACATTGCTAACTCGTGCTTTTTTGATGGACCCAAACAGCCATGAATAATGGAGGTAGTGTTTTTTTAGGGGAGGATGTGTGTATGTGTCTAACTTCTGAAGCTCAAATCTGTAATTATCTTGCTAGTATACATTACTGTGTATTGAATGTGAAAACATTAGAGTACATGGTAATACCATATGAAGAAGATCATATATGAGCCTTTTCCTGGTAAGGCTAAGGGTAAAATGGAGCCAAATTATGAGCTGGTTTCCAAAGCAAACCTCTTTTTGGTCACATCTAAACATAAAACCTTGTATGCACAATATACAGTATAGTATATAATATCCAAGTATGCACAGTGGAGCACAACTGACCCTTGAAAATGTCATTTATATATATTTCATAGTCCAACAAAACACATTCCCTGGCTTGCTTTTTCACATATTATTCATGGTCTTGAAAAATAACAATTTGCCAGCATCAAATCAAATCAAATCAAATCAAATCAAGTTTATTTGTATAGCGCTTTTCACAATAGAATTGTCACAAAACGCTTAACAGAGGGGGAACCCAGGCCTAGACCCCCCCAAAAGCAAGCCTAACGGCAACAGTGGCAAGGAAAAACTCCCTTGTTAGGGAGAAACCTTGGGAGGAACCAGACTAAAAAGGGGGGGAGCCCATCCTCTTCTGGCCGGCACAGGGTATGTCCAAAAAAAGACCATGTCATGGTCAGTCCAAGGTGGCTCAGGGCTGAAGGACTTTGCCCCTCCTGAGTTAGGTAGTCAGCGGGGGGGCTAAACCACGTGGAGAGGGTCCAGATCCAGGAACTGGGGTTGGCGTGAGGGTTGATGGGGGCAGCTCACACTTCTCGCAGGATCTAGGGCTCGGGGGCAGGTGCCCCGAGTCAGAGGCCGAGGCAGAGAAGAGAACATGCAGTCAGAAAAAAAGCAGTGCTATAGCCAGTAGCATTATGTAAGAGCAGGGGAGCACAAGCATAGGAAATATACAGATAGCCCCAACAGGTGTATGCTATGGCAGCATACCTATTAGGAGAGGGACAGAGAAAACACGCAGCCATCTCTCTAGGTCGTCCTCAGACGAGCTTCCATCGGAGTCTCCAATCTTCTCGGTTCTCCATACACCCGGCCAGCTCCGAAGAGCTTTCAGCTCCCACATCTGTCTTCAGCACGTCCACGTACGTTAGCACGGGACGTCCCCGCGACCGATGCCCGTGTGTTGGCTCCCACAGGACCAGCCTGCTGACTGGGAGCTCCCGATGTCTGTGGCAGTGGCCGGCCAGCTTCATCCTCCTGGATGCTACTTTCCTGCTGAGCCTCGGCAGCCGCCCGTACAGGTCCTTGTTGTTAATGTGGATGTTCTGGTCTACGTTCAGAACTGCTCGTAGCATTCTGGTGTAGCACCCATCCAGGGACTTCTGCAGGGTGGGCGTCAGGGTCCAGCTTTCGCAGCCATACAGGAGGATAGACTCCACAGTGGCATGGAATAGGCTCAGCTTTATGTGTCGGGGAGATTTGAGCACCACACTCTTGACATACCGTTCAGGGCCCTCCACGCCAGAGCCTTCCTGACCTTAAGGTCCTGCTCTGTGGAGTTCACCCAGGAACCCAGGTATTTGAAGTCATTGACCTCTTGCAGAGTGTTGCCTTCTGATGTTGTAATCGGCGGATGGTCCATGTGGATGTTATAGGTGATTACCTCAGTCTTCTTTGCATTCAGTCTGAGGCCAACCCTAGCACATTCCACCTCCACTCTGTTCAGGAGTTCCTGTGCCTGCTCCACGCGTTCAGACACCAGGCAGATGTCATCTGCGTAGCCTAGGTCTGCCAGGGCTATGCCAGGGCTTCTACTGGACTTCCTCGGTGTAATTGAAGCCAAGCTCCTGCTCCCGCCCGTTGATGGCTTTCCTAAGCGCGTAGTCCAGGGCTACGATAAAGAGGAAGGGGGCAAGAGTGTCCCCCTGCTGCACCCCTGCTAGGATGTTGAACTCCTCGCTGATGCCATCTGGGGTTACAACCTTGGCTCTTGTGCCCTTGTACATGGCCTCTATGGCCTGAGTAGATTCGGGGGACCCCGTAAGCCTTAAGGATTTTCAGCAGTGTGCTTCTGTCTATTGAGTCAAATGCCTTTCTGAAATCAATAAAACACAGCACCGCTGTCAAGTTGTTCTTCTTCACCTCCTCAATGATTCTCCTTAAGGCCAGGATTTGGCCTACGGTGGTCCTTCCCTTTCTGAAGCCATTTTGGTTATCCCTCAGGTGTGGGTCAATGGCGTCCCTAATCCGGTTTAGTATCATGCGGTTGTACATTTTCGCTATGACACAGGTCAGGCTAATGCCACGATAATTGTCAGGCTTAGCCAGATCTCCAGACTTGGGCACCGGGATGATGTTGGAGAGGGACCATATATCGGGCTTGATGTTTTCTATCAGAGCCTGGTTGCAAATCTCCAGTATGATGTCATCGAGATCGCAGTTTTAGGGACCTCTGGGGGATACCGTCCGGTCCAGCACTTTTTCCTTCCTTCAGGGTGGACTTCACTGTGGCAAACTCCGTAGCTGTGAAGGGGCCATCGTCAATTTCAAGACTTGTGAGGACTGCAGGTATCTCTTCCTCAGCTCCGTCCACTGTTGGGTGGGTGCCTAGGAGATCCCGGAAGTGGGTGAACCAGGAGGTCACCCTCTCCTCTGGGCTGCAGCCTGCCAGCTGTCCCTCCCTCGACCTCTTGCGCCCACTCATCTCGTTTATGACCTTCCATGACTCCTTGTATCTCCGTTCGCCATGTACTGTCTCCACCTTCTTCACCTTCTCCATCAATTCCTCCCCTTTGATCCTGTCATAGGTGCTGAACAGCTGCTGTTTGGCGCCGTTCAGCTCCTCCTGACTCTCCGCGGTCCCCTCTCACACAAAGCTTCTGCGTGCCTCTTCCACCCGTGTCCGCGCCGCACAACCTCTGGGTGTTTGGACCTAGGGAGGCTCTATGTCTCCCCTTCGTCGGTACCCATTTCCTGGTTGCCTCTTCGCTGGCGGAGAGGAACCGCTCGTAGGTCGTTGGCTCCCCTCCTCGGCCAGCAGATGTAGGCGGCCTCTCACCTCCGCTGTGTAGTTGGCCTGGAGTTCAGGGCTTCCCGCGAAGGCTTCCCAGTCGGGCCGGGCCCTCGGGGCACTCTTGGGGACCCTCAGGCTCAGGCGCAGCCTCGCAGCAACCACACGGTGATCGGAGCCTACAGAGTCGAACGTGCTGTAGGACTCTGCGTTCAGGATGGACTTCCTCCACTTCCTCCTTACCAGTATGTAGTCCAGTTGACGCCGCATACTAGTGGCTCGGTCCTGGAACGTCCATCTCTTGCCCATTCTCTTACGGAACAGGGTGTTGGCGGCCAGTAGCTCATGTTCCGTAAGAAGAGCAGTTAGATGTTCTCCGTTGCGGTTGGTATTGGTGTGGTACGTGAAGGGTGCGTCCTCTGGTCCGAGTCTCGCGTTGAAGTCCCCCAGGATTATCAGAAAGTTGTGAGCTGGCACATGGTGTATCGCTGTTCTTAGGTCATCGTAGAACCTTTCCACTTCCTCGATCAGTGCTACGTTGGTGGGAGAGTACACACTCATGACCGTTGTTACTGGGCTCCCCTCGAAATCGGCACTAAGGATCCTGTTGGTGTGCGGGTGCACCCTACGGAGGGCCTTTCATGCTCGGGGGCTCACCATGAGTCCCACGCCACCTGTTGCTGCCTGGGCATCATTCCGCCATGCAGATGAGGTGATGAACGTGCACCCCCCCACTCTGCGATAGTTGATTGGCTGGTCAGTGTGCACTCTCCTATGCTCCTGGACTGCCAGGATCTCCACTCCCCTTTCCTCGGCACAGTGCGCTAGTTCCTCCAACCTCGCCTCCTCCCTCACTGTGTTTGCGTTGTAGGTTGCCATAATAAATGGCCTCCTACAGCGCAAGAGTGCATTGGACAGTGGGCTGTGGTCAGACTGAACCCTTCCTCTCCGTTGGAGAGGGTTTGACCAGTGCAGAGTGTTGCCTTCTGATGTTGTAGCACCACCGTCCGCTGCGGATGGTCCATGCTGGATGTTAGGATTTCCGTGATTACCTCAGTCTTCTTTTGCATTCAGTCTGAGGCCAACTCCTCAGCCCATTCCAGGCTTAAAGCCCTCGTCCTCTGTTCAGGTGTTCCTGTGCCTGCGCGAGCAGCGCGTTCAGTGACCTTCTCCTACCCTTGGCAGGCCCCATCTGCCCGCTATTTACCCCTAGCTCAGTGGCTGACAGGTGCCAGGGCTTCTACTGGACGGCCTCGCCTGCACACCTTGTCTCTGGGGCCAAGCTCCTGCTCCGCCCCTGATGGCTTTCCTGGAACCGCGGTACCAGTTACCGTGTGTGGCCACGAGGAGGCACTGTCTTGGCGGTGGAGAGGCTGTGACTTCCTCGGCTCCTCTTTTCACCCCTGCAAAGAGGGCTAGCCGGCGACAGTAGCTGATAGCAAGCAGAGAGCAGCATGTGCAAGCACTACTACCCCAGTACTACTGCACTGACGCATCATACACACCCTGTTAAAAAGGAAGGGGGCAGTGTCCCCTGCTGCACCCCTGCTAGGATGTTGAACTCCTCGCTGATGCCATCTGGGGTTACAACCTTGGCTCTTGTGCCCTTGTACATGGCCTCTATGGCCCGGAGTAGATTCGGGGACCCCGTAAGCCTTAAGGATTTTCAGCAGTGTGCTTCTGTCTATTGAGTCAAATGCCTTTCTGAAATCAATAAAACACAGCACCGCTGTCAAGTTGTTCTTCTTCACCTCCTCAATGATTCTCCTTAAGGCCAGGATTTGGCCTACGGTGGTCCTTCCCTTTCTGAAGCCATTTTGGTTATCCCTCAGGTGTGGGTCAATGGCGTCCCTAATCCGGTTTAGTATCATGCGGTTGTACATTTTCGCTATGACACAGGTCAGGCTAATGCCACGATAATTGTCAGGCTTAGCCAGATCTCCAGACTTGGGCACCGGGATGATGTTGGAGAGGGACCATATATCGGGCTTGATGTTTTCTATCAGAGCCTGGTTGCAAATCTCCAGTATGATGTCATCGAGATCGCAGTTTTAGGGACCTCTGGGGGATACCGTCCGGTCCAGCACTTTTTCCTTCCTTCAGGGTGGACTTCACTGTGGCAAACTCCGTAGCTGTGAAGGGGCCATCGTCAATTTCAAGACTTGTGAGGACTGCAGGTATCTCTTCCTCAGCTCCGTCCACTGTTGGGTGGGTGCCTAGGAGATCCCGGAAGTGGGTGAACCAGGAGGTCACCCTCTCCTCTGGGCTGCAGCCTGCCAGCTGTCCCTCCCTCGACCTCTTGCGCCCACTCATCTCGTTTATGACCTTCCATGACTCCTTGTATCTCCGTTCGCCATGTACTGTCTCCACCTTCTTCACCTTCTCCATCAATTCCTCCCCTTTGATCCTGTCATAGGTGCTGAACAGCTGCTGTTTGGCGCCGTTCAGCTCCTCCTGACTCTCCGCGGTCCCCTCTCTCACAAAGCTTCTGCGTGCCTCTTCCACCCGTGTCCGCGCTCGCACAACCTCTGGGTGTTTGGACCTAGGGAGGCTCTATGTCTCCCTTCGTCGGTACCCATTTCCTGGTTGCCTCTTCGCTGGCGGAGAGGAACCGCTCGTAGGTCGTTGGCTCCCCCTCCTCGGCCAGCAGATGTAGGCGGCCTCTCACCTCCGCTGTGTAGTTGGCCTGGAGTTCAGGGCTTCCCGCGAAGGCTTCCCAGTCGGGCCGGGCCCTCGGGGCACTCTTGGGGACCCTCAGGCTCAGGCGCAGCCTCGCAGCAACCACACGGTGATCGGAGCCTACAGAGTCGAACGTGCTGTAGGACTCTGCGTTCAGGATGGACTTCCTCCACTTCCTCCTTACCAGTATGTAGTCCAGTTGACGCCGCATACTAGTGGCTCGGTCCTGGAACGTCCATCTCTTGCCCATTCTCTTACGGAACAGGGTGTTGGCGGCCAGTAGCTCATGTTCCGTAAGAAGAGCAGTTAGATGTTCTCCGTTGCGGTTGGTATTGGTGTGGTACGTGAAGGGTGCGTCCTCTGGTCCGAGTCTCGCGTTGAACTCCCCCAGGATTATCAGAAAGTTGTGAGCTGGCACATGGTGTATCGCTGTTCTTAGGTCATCGTAGAACCTTTCCACTTCCTCGATCAGTGCTACGTTGGTGGGAGAGTACACACTCATGACCGTTGTTACTGGGCTCCCCTCGAAATCGGCACTAAGGATCCTGTTGGTGTGCGGGTGCACCCTACGGAGGGCCTTTCATGCTCGGGGGCTCACCATGAGTCCCACGCCACCTGTTGCTGCCTGGGCATCATTCCGCCATGCAGATGAGGTGATGAACGTGCACCCCCCCACTCTGCGATAGTTGATTGGCTGGTCAGTGTGCACTCTCCTATGCTCCTGGACTGCCAGGATCTCCACTCCCCTTTCCTCGGCACAGTGCGCTAGTTCCTCCAACCTCGCCTCCTCCCTCACTGTGTTTTGCGTTGTAGGTTGCCATAATAAATGGCCTCCTACAGCGCAAGAGTGCATTGGACAGTGGGCTGTGGTCAGACTGAACCCTTCCTCTCCGTTGGAGAGGGTTTGGGGTCCAGTCGTCATAGTGTCCTCCCGGAGGAGGACCAGCACCACCGTCCGCTGCGTGGCTCCTGCGGACTCCCGCCGCTGGAAGTATAGGATTTCCGATGTCTTGTGTCTCCATGAAAGCTATACATTGCTAATTAAGGACTGTGGGGCGCAACTCCTCACAGCCCTACTACTCTGGCCGTTTCAGGCTTAAAGCCCTCGTCCGCCCTTGCTGCACACCTTCAGGTGGTATACGGTGCGGAGCCAGGCGCGAGCAGCGCCTGTGGTTTTTGTTCGGAGTGACCTTCTCCTAGATGGGTGGCCTACCATGGCAGAGCCCCATCTGCCCGCTATTTACCCATAGCTGGGACAGTGGTTGACAGGTGCCAGGGCGTGTCCGCACGCCGGCGGGCCTGCACACCTTGTCTCTGGGGCCCACTGCTGCTCCGAGATCCCCTTTACAGTTTAGCCTGGAACCGCGAGGTACCAGTTACCGTGTGTGGCCACGAGGAGGCACTGTAGGAGTCTTGGCGGTGGAGAGGCTGTGTACCGGCAGGAGGAGACTTACGCACTCGGCTCCTCTTTTCACCCCCTGCAAAGAGGGCTAGCCGGCGACAGTAGCTGAAAGCAGAAAGTAGCAAGCAGAGAGCAGCATGTAGCATGCACTAACTACAAGCACTACTACCCCAGTACTACTGCACTGACGCATCATACACACCCTGTGCAGAGCACACACACCATGAGAGAGTTCCAAACAATCCACACCTGATCAAGGATAACCAGCATAACAGTGGTGGTAACACATTGAGGAGGTGACAGTATGGAAAGTTTCTCACTCCATAAGACACTAGGGCACGGCCTTCTCCATCTCTCCACCTAGACTATGTGTTATGACGAACAGGAACGAACCCAAACGCAGACACGGAAGGTTAGGATGGAGAGTGAAAATTGAATTATAATAATGATACAAGTGATGACAGAGGTAGTAGAGACGATGGGCTGGATTCTGGAGGGGATGCACAGGAGGACAGACAGGAGGGAACCGGGGAGGCAGCTAAGCGTGCAGGCAGGCGGGGCTGGCAGGACGAACAGAGCTGGCGGACGGAGGAGTAATGGACCTGAACACGAGGGGAAAACGACAAGAACACGGGTAAACATACAAAAACACGCAACACGGAGAGAACAGTAAACACAGCGTAGGAAAACAAGTAACAGGAGTCAGCTTCTACCAGGTAGAGGAAACAACGATCTGACGAAGACTGACTGGAAAACCGGGGTAGATATACTGCAGGGCTGATGGAAATGATGGGAAGCAGGTGTGCCGGAATGGATGACGGAATTGGCAACAGGTGAACATGATGGGGAGTAATGAGGGAATGATAATAGAATAATTGAAAATAATAAAACAATTAACACAACAATCACAAGGGAGGAACAAGACAACGGAAAAAAAGAGACAGGAACATCGGGAATATGACAGTACCCCCCCCCTCAACGGATGCCTCTGGGCATCTGAACAGGGTGGTTAGGGTGAGACAGATGGAAGTCCCGAATGAGGAAGGGTCCAGAATAAGGGCGCGGGACACCCAACTGCGTTCTTCGGACCATAACCCTCCCAGTCGACCAGATACTGGAATCCACGACCTCGACGGCGTGCATCCAGCAAACGCCGGACGGTGTAGGCCGGGTGGTCATTGATGATCCGGGGGGGTGGAGGGGCGACGGCAGGAGGGCAGAGTGGGCTATTGGAGACCGGTTTAATGAGAGAGACATGGAAGGAGGGGTGGATCCTCATGGAGGCTGGAAGTCGAAGCTTGACCACAGAGGGATTAATAACAGAGTCAATGGGGAAGGGGCCAATGTAGCGGGGTGTGAACTTGCGGGAAGTAGTGTGAAGGGGAAGATCCTTGGTGGAGAGCCAAACCTCCTGACCCGGTTGGTAGTTGGGCGCCGGGGTGGGATGGCGGTCAGCGAAGCGCCGGTCCGATCAGTGGAACTAAGCAGGGTAGTGCGGGTGAGCTCCCAGGTCCTGCGACAGCGATCCAAGTGGGCCTGGACCGAGGGAACTGCCAGTTCCTCCTCCTGGACAGGGAAGAGAGGGGGTTGGTAACCAAGGGAAGCCTCGAAGGGGACAGACCTGTGGACGCGCTGGTCAACGAGTTGTGGCGTACTCAATCCAGGAAGTTGAGTGCTCCAGGCCGAGGGATCTTCTGACGTGATAACACGGAGAGACGCTCCCAGGTCTTGATTGGCGCGCTCTGTCTGGCCGTTAGTCTGGGGGTGAAAACCAGAGGACAGGCTTACCGAGGCACCAAGAGCGGCACAGAAGGTCTTCCAGGCGTGGGAGGTGAACTGGGGTCCGCGGTCGGAGACGATGTCCAGGGAATGCCGTGCAGGCGGAAGACGTGGAGGCAGAGAAGGTCCGCTGTTTCAGAGGCAGTGGGGAGTTTGGGAAGGACAACAAAATGCACGGCTTTAGAGAAGCGGTCGATGATGGTGAGGACCACGGTGTTACCTTTAGACGGGGGGAGACCAGTGACAAAATCCAGGGCGATGTGGGACCAAGGGCGACCAGGAACAGGCAGGGGACGGAGCAAGCCAGCAGGAGGTTGGTGAGTAGCCTTGGACCGGGAACACACGGGGCAGGCAAGCACAAAAGAACGGGTGTCGACATCGATGGTGGACCACCAGAAGTGACGCTTGAGCAGGCTCAGGGTGCGGCTGATGCCAGGATGACAGGCGAACCGGGAGGTGTGGACCCACTGAAGGACCTGAGATCGGACGGGGTCTGGGACGAAGAGTCGGTTCGGAGGGCCGGTACCTGGATCTGGATGGGTCTGCTGGGCGTCACGGACAACCGACTCGATCTGCCAGGAGACAGCGGCCACCACACAGGACGGAGGAAGGATGGTCTCAGGAGTAACGGGAAACACCTCCGGGACATGGAGACGGGAAAGGGAATCGGGTTTCACATTTTTAGAACCAGGACGAAAAGTCAGGTTAAAATTGAAACGCCCGAAGAACAGGGCCCAGCGGGCCTGGCGAGAGTGAGACGTTTGGCCATTTGGATGTACTCCAGGTTGCGGTGGTCAGTCCAGACGATAAACGGCTGCTCGGAACCCTCAAGCCAGTGGCGCCATTCCTCAAGGGGCGGCGCTTGACCGCCAGGAGTTCACGGTTCCTGACATCATAATTGCGCTCGGCAGGGGACAGGCGACGGGGAAAAAAAGGCACAAGGGTGGAGTTTCTGGTCCAGGGTAGAGCGTTGGGATAACACCGCTCCCACCCCGGTGTCGGAGGCATCAGCCTCGACCACAAACTGGCGAGATGGATCTGGCAAAATGAGGATGGGTGCGGAGGTAAAGCGCCTCTTTAGCTCCGCCGTCGTCGTCCGCTTCCGAGGACCAGGCGAAGCGGGTAAGGGAGGAGGTGAGGCGAGTGAGGGGAGCGGCAACCCGACTGTAATCCCTGATGAAGCGGCGGTAAAATTAGCAAAGCCCAGGAAGCGTTGTAGCAGCTTCACGGAGGTGGGTTTAGGCCAAGTAACCACCGCCTGGATCTTTTCGGGTCCGTCCTAACCTGACCGCTCTCAATGATGTAACCCAGGAAGGAAACAGAGTGAACATGAAAATCGCATTTCTCCGCTTTCACAAATAATTTATTTTCTAAAAGTCTTTGGAGAACCTGGCGGACATGCTGGACGTGCTCCTCGAGGCTGTGGGAAAAAATTAGGATATCGTCCAAATAAACAAAAACAGAGCGGTTTAAGAAGTCCCGGAGAACGTCATTGATGAGCGCCTGGAAAACGGCGGGAGCATTAGTAAGCCCAAAGGCCATGACCAGGTATTCAAAGTGGCCGAGGGGGGTGTTGAAAGCCGTCTTCCATTCATCGCCCTCACGAACCCTCACCAAGTGGTAGGCGTTGCGGAGATCAATTTCGAAAAAATGACGGCACCTTGAAGTGGCTCGAATGCTGAGCTGATGAGTGGGAGGGGGTATTTGTTCTTGATGGTGATGTTATTGAGGCCACGGTAATCGATGCAGGGACGAAGCGACTTGTCTTTCTTGGCCACAAAGAAAAATCCAGCAGCAACAGGGGACGAAGAAGGCCTGATGAGACCCGCGGCGAGAGAATCGCGGATGTAGCGCTCCATGGCCTCCCTCTCTGGACGGGACAGGTTGAAGAGGCGGCTGGAAGGCAGGGAGCCCGGGAAGGAGATCAATGGCACAGTCATAAGGTCGGTGAGGAGGCAGGGAAAGGGCGCGTTGCTTGCTGAAAACCTCGACGAGGTTATGATAAGCAGGAGGGATGGAGGAGAGATTGGGAGGTTCAGCGGTGGGCGTAGGAGCCTCAGGTAGAGCAGGAGCAGAAGCAGACAGCAAGCAAGATGAGTGACAGGAGGGACTCCAGTTGGTGACTCGACTATTGGTCCAGTCGAATTGGGGGTTGTGTGCCACCAACCAAGGCTGGCCGAGGACCAGGGAGCGTGGGGTGAGGAGAGGGCGTGAAACTGGAGGGTCTCGTGGTGATTGCCGGAAAGGGTGAGGTGAAGGGGTACGGTGCGGTGGGTAACTTGAGCAAGGAGCTTGCCGTTGAGAGCGTTGGCATTCAGAGGAGTAGTGAGGGGTTCCAACGCAATACCAGCTTGGGTAACGAGGTTGGAATCCAGGAAGTTCTCGTCAGAACCGGAGTCAATTAATGCAGACAAGGGCAGGGACTGCTGATTCCAGGACAACACGGCGTTGAGCTGCATATGAGGTCGCGGAGTATGTGGGGTAGTATATGACTCGCCAGGACCCCCAGAATCACTGGCGAGCCCCCTCTTTTGGTCGAAGGGAGCAGGAAGACAGGAAATGCCCAGACTGACCGCAGTAAATGCAGGATCCCGATTGCAACCTCCGGAGACGCTCAGCAGGTGCGAGACGAGCCCGACCCAGTTGCATGGGAACCTCTTCGGAGACGGCTGCAGTAGAGACAAGGCTGGGAAGAGAGGCAGCAGGGGATTCAGGTCTCGATCTAGGAGGGTAGAGAGGAGAGCCACGGGAAGAGGAGATGGAGGGACGACGGACAGCTCTTTCCCGGTAACGCTCGCGGAGGCGGTTATCAAGTCTGATGACCATGGAAATGAGGTCGTCGAGATTAGCTGGGTCCTCCCTGGCAGCCAACTCATCTTTCAAAGAGTCGCTGAGACCGTGCCGAAAAGCCCCTTGGAGCGCCCGGTCGTTCCAACCGGACTCCGCAGCTGTGATACGAAACTCCACCGCGAAGTCGGCCACAGAACGGGCACCCTGGTAAATGGTGAACAACCGTTGACTAACGTCCGTACCTCGGACGGGGTGGTCGAGACATTCCTTAATTCAGCTTGAGCGGGAGTAGGAGGTGAAATAAGAAGAACTGCTCCCCCACAAGGCGGATGCCCATGCCAGCGCATCCCCCTTGAGCAACCCCATTATGTAGGCGATGCGGGACCCATCAGTGGAATACGAGGTAGGCTGCTGCTCGAAAACCAGGGAGCATTGAATGAGGAAGGCGCGGCACATACCCAGGTCTCCGGCATAACGATCAGGAGCAGGCACGTGAGGCTCCTTGTGCAGGAAAACTTGCGGGTCCGGGGGTGAAGCGACGACAGGAGGGGAACTTCCTTGGACAGCGCGTTGTGAAAACAAGTCTTGTAAAAGATCTTTGTTCTCCTTTACGCTGGTGGAGAGGCAGTGCAGCGCTGTCGTCAGCTCCTGGATGGATTGACCCGACAAGAACGCCCTGTAGGGACAGGGCTTGACGGATCTGGTTAGTGTCCGCTGGGTCCATGCTTGGTCAGATCGTTCTGTTATGACGAACAGGAACGAACCCAAACGCAGACACGGAAGGTTAGGATGGAGAGTGAAAATTGAATTATAATAATGATACAGGCGATGACAGAGGTAGTAGAGACGATGGGCTGGATTCTGGAGGGGATGCACAGGAGGACAGACAGGAGGGAACCGGGGAGGCAGCTAAGCGTGCAGGCAGGCGGGGCTGGCAGGACGAACAGAGCTGGCGGACGGAGGAGTAATGGACCTGAACACGAGGGGAAAACGACAAGAACACGGGTAAACATACAAAAACACGCAACACGGAGAGAACAGTAAACACAGCGTAGGAAAACAAGTAACAGGAGTCAGCTTCTACCAGGTAGAGGAAACAACGATCTGACGAAGAGTGACTGGAAAACCGGGGTAGATATACTGCAGGGCTGATGGAAATGATGGGAAGCAGGTGTGCCGGAATGGATGACGGAATTGGCAACAGGTGAACATGATGGGGAGTAATGAGGGAATGATAATAGAATAATTGAAAATAATAAAACAATTAACACAACAATCACAAGGGAGGAACAAGACAACGGAAAAAACGAGACAGGAACATCGGGAATATGACACTATGTTTGTGTCATACAGGCTGCTATAATTGTGTTTCTTACACCAATAAATGAGGTTTGGTGAAACCTCACTGGGTCTTTTCAGGGACAGTTGGGTAACAGCATACGCTTTGTCACTGCCAGCCAGGGAGGCTGTACAGGGATTGATCATGCTAGGCGGCTGAATTGTAACCTTTGGACTGCAGTGATTTCAGCAAATCCTTTCCTCCCCACCTGGACCGCTGTTGTGAAGCGATATTGCTTTCAGTTTCCTTCACAAGAATGATATGACTTGGTTTTGTAAGATAGTTTTTACAAGAGAAATACAGTGAACCAGCTGTATCTCTTTTACCAGGTTTTACATAAGACTGCTGCTGCACACAGTAGTTTAAGGGATATGTTCTGAATGAATGGGCTCATATAGACACTGTAGGGAATACATTTCTACATTTCACTAAAAGTTTGTTGACCAAAATTCTTCAAAGTATGTCTAAAATAATCAGACAGAAAATATAATAAACAGATACAACAAAACATGATCAAAAGAACCCCAGACTTTGCTGGTGGCCTCCACAGTCATGGGAAAATATATTTTCTGATGGTGTCTAGTGTCATCTTTTATTTTATTTGTTTTAATTGAGGATAATCAGGGGCTTTATTAGTCTGTGCTGCAGTCTGTAACCTATCCTAAGCTGTAATGAATTCCCCCTGTCTCCTGGGACATGTGGCCATGCTGAGATAAACAGGGCTCCATTACTGACCCCATGTAGCGACAGCCCTCATGGGTTGCTACACACACCGTATACTTGTGAACAAAACAACAGACCATTACCCTCTCCAATTAAACCTGTTTGTGTTTGTCAGAAGGTAAACACGTAATGAATTATGGAACAGTTTCACAACCAACATAGAGGTATAATGTGTTCAAAGCATTTAGTCATTTTATAAATTTCCTAACATGGTATTTATTCTTGATGACGACGATGATGATAATGATAATAATATTGTTATGATTATTAAGGGGCCAAGCACTGAAGGTCCTGGAACTCTAAATGCAGGTGATTGCCTGGTTGCATCAAGTCAAAGGGTCAAGCACCTTGGTTTTATTATTGATCAGGATCTTACATTTGACACTCATATTAAAAACACTTCCAGAGTAGCCTTCTTTCACCTAAGAAACATAGCTAAAATTAGGCACATTCTGTCATTAGAGGATGCAAAAACCTTGAATAATTATTGACTATTGTAATGCCTTATTATCTAGCTGCTCTAGTAGCTCTCTTAAGAGTCTTCAACTAGTACACAATACAGCGGCACGTATTTTGACTAGATCCAAGAAGTATGAGCACACTACTCTTGTGTTAGCATCACTACATTGGCTTCCTGTTAAATATCGGGCTGATTATAAAGTACTGCTGCTAACTTTTAAAGCAGTGCATGGACTTGCACCTATATATCTGACCAAAATGATTATCCCTTATAAGCCGACATGACTGCTTCGTTCACAAGAAGCCGGCCATCTATTACTCCATAGAATTTTGTAAAGCACAGCTGATGGTAGAGCCTTCTCTTTTAGAGCACCTAGAGCACGGTTTACCAAAGCATGTTAGGGATTTGGGCACAATTTCAATTTTTAAGTCTGGATTAAAAACATATCTTTTCAGCCTAGCCTACTGCCAAACATAGTCTAGGTGGAGAGATGGAGAAGGCCATGCCCTAGTGTCTTATGGAGTGAGAAACCTTCCATACTGTCACCTCCTCAACATGTTACCACCACTGTTAGGCTGGTTATCCTTGATCGGGTGTGGATGATTTGGAACTCATGGCTGCGTGTATTCTCTGTCCCTCTCCTAATAGGTATGCTGCCATAGCTTACACCTGTCGGGGCTATCTGTATATTTCCTATGTTTGTGCTCCCCTGCTCTCACATAATACTACTGGCTATAGCACTGCTTTTTTTCTGACTGCATGTTCTCTTCTCTGCACCAAGCCCTAGATCCTGCAAGATTTTCAAACATCCATAACTCCTGCTCCGTTCAACCTAGAGTCAATTTTGCACAAGGAACAAATTTGCTTCAAGGACCCATAACTTCCACCATGGTGGATTTTCTGCATTGTCTAAAAACACTTACAAATCTTCTTCTTATGAACCATAAGTTTCATTGGCAGTGAATTGGGGGCCTTTGGGCGTCTAACTGATTTGAAAAGGAGAAGTTGCTACATAAAAAAACATGGGCTAATGCATTTGCAGTATTTTTTCGAATGTGCACATTTTATGGTAATTAAATTAAAAATTGGACTATTGGGTTGTACACCAATACTCCACTCAGGTATCTACCTGTGTATCAAATTTGAAGTTGATATCTTAGTACACATGAGACCATTGATGCCAAGGCTGGAAGCCTAATGTAGCTATTGGCCCCTGTAATTGCTGCTTGCAGCTATATTTTTTGTAATGTTGTTATCTTTGGCATTTTACGAGTCATGATTTCATGAGTCAATTATAACTGAATATAAATCATACATAACATACAATACATGGCATATGAGCATATTACACATAGAAGAACTGTAATAATCCAGTTTTAATTGAATTCATGATGCAATATAGTTCCTATTAAAACAGAATAATGCACAAGCTGAGTATAAGTATATGAAAGTGTATAAAACAGAATCATGAGTGATTATTCTCCTTCAACACTACTGTATGCCACAATGCCAATGTTTTGCTTATCATTTATTATCGAGTAACATATTGTAAATGTAATTGTATCAGTGGCTATGGTGAGTTAAGTTTCTGATATTGTGACGTGTTGTTTACCAGGCCTTGTTTAAATCACACCTAAGCTACTAATCTCCCCTGCAAATCTTCCTTTGAATCCTTCCAATACCTTTTTGAAAAGCAAATAAAACTGACTGTCACTCATCATTTGGTCTTCCTCTATATTTCTGTGTGCTACTTCATTTTAATTACTGGGTCATGCATATTGGTGGGCGGGGGGGGGGGGAGCAGGAATGATTTCACAGCAGGGCTGCCTCGTAGGTTGTGTGCTCTGTATCGCCCACGTGGTGATGCTCCATTCGGGGATGAGGAGGAGTGCTGGCTCTCTCTCCTCAGATAGTCCTCTCTCTGGCATTATGATTGAAAGCAGAGGTACTAACTGGCTAATGCTTTGAGTGGTTCTGATTAATAGGTTTGACAGGCAAAATCTGAAACTCACCGATGAGACCGCTGATAAAGGTTTTCGTTTTAATTGGCTAAATTGGTTCCACTGGAGAAATTGATATGGACATTTTAAACACTGACATGAATACAGAAATGAAGGGCTGACAGTCTATTAATTATGTCTACTGCACTTAGCAACAGACTGAGAGAGCGCAAACACTTTTGTAGTTCTAAATATTTGTCCACATTGCTGTGTTCTCACCTGATACAGTATAATAGTTATTATATGAGGTGAGAAATTCACCGCAAGATAGACTTGGTATCTGTCTTTGCATCAATATTTCCTCTCAGTACATTTCCAGTACTGAACATTTATGAAAGAAAATGTGGTGTAGGAAATTAATATGGCTCAGTACATTATATTTTCTAGCAGGTCACCATGCCCAGGGGAACATATGCACTATATATGTATCAAATCAAATGTATTTGTATAGCGCTTTTCACAATTGAATTGTCACAAAATGCTTAACAGAGGGGGAACCCAGGCCTAGACCCCCCCAAAAGCAAGCCTAAAGGCAACAGTGGCAAGGAAAAACTCCCTTGATAGGGAGAAACCTTGGGAGGAACCAGACTAAAAGGGGAGGAGCCCATCCTCTGGCCGGCACAGGGTGTGTCCAAAACAGACCATATCATGGTCAGTCCAAGCTGAATGACTTTGTGACTCCTGAGTTAGGTTCAGTGGGGGGGTCTAAACCACGTGAAGGGGCCGAGGCAGAGAAGAGAGGGACAGAGAATTCATGCAGCCATGAGAGAGTTCCAAACCATCCACACCCGATCAAGGATAACCAGCTTAACAGTGGTGGTAACACGTTGAGGAGGTGACAGTATGGAAAGGTTCTCACTCCATAAGACACTAGGGCATGGCCTTCTCCATCTTTCCACCTAGACTATGTTTGGGAGTAGGCTAGGTTGAAAAGATATGTTTTTAATCTAGACTTAAAAATGTAAACTGTGGGGCGGCGGATGGCGTAGCAGTCTAATGCGCCACACTTTGGTGTGGCGTGCGCTGCCTGTCAGGGACGCGTCTCCGCCTGGTCGTAGAGCCCCGATCGGAGGCGGCATTTGGCTGTCCGCCTCCGGGGGAGGGTGAGCCGGCACAAGTCCGTCAAGGAGAAGGTAAAAGGCGTCCGTGGAAGAATTTCCATCTTGGAAGAGGCGGGAACAATTGGCTAGGAATGTGTGTCTCGCTCCCGGAGGACAGGCGGCGGACTCGTGGGGGTGGGGAATTGAAATAAATAGAGGGTATAATTGGCAACCAAATTGGGAGAAAAACTGGAAAAAATTGAATAGAAATAGAAATAAATGTATAAAAAAAAGAAAAAAAAGAAGTAAACTGTGTCCGAATCCCTAACATGCTTTGGTAAACCGTTCCACAACAGAGGAGCTCTAAAAGAGAAGGCTCTACCACCAGCTGTGCTTTTCAAAATTCTAGGGAGTAATAGATAGCCGGCTTCTTGTGAACGAAGCAGGCTTATAAGGGGCAATCATTTCAGTCAGATATATAGGTGCAAGTCCGTGCACTGCTTTAAAAGTTAGCAACAGTACTTTATAATCAGCCCGATATTTAACAAGAAACCAATGTAGTGATGATAACACAGGAGTAATGTGCTCATACTCCTTGGATATAGTCAAAATACATGCCGCTGTATTCTGTACTAGTTGAAGATGCTTAAGAAAGCTACTAGAGGAGTCAGATAATCAGTGGTGTATAGTAACGAAGTAGAAATACTTTGTTACTGTACTTAAGTCATTTTCTGGGGTATCTGTACTTTACTTTACTATTTCTAGTCTTTCACTTTTACTTCTCTACATTTTCCAAAGAAAACTGATACTTACTCCGATACATTTCCCATAAGCATCTTCGTTACTCGTTACTACAACAAAATAAAATCGGAAGACATTTGGTAGCCAATGATTTTGAAACACAACTGCAAGAAGTTAGATCATTGGTTAATCACGTTAATGCGCAATTGCAAACAGGTTCCCTCAAAGCCGCGATTAAAATTCTAATTTCATTCAAGTCCAGACATGTCGACGGACTAGTACTGGAATCATTGGGGAAGAAGGCTTCATGATGGAGATTGATTTGGAAACGGCACCTGTTACTCCGACGGCAACAAACGACTGTGTAGAAGATGAACACCCTTGGCCATATTTGCAAGAAATGTTTTCTTATCTTGGAGTAAAAGATTTGTCCTACCGAATGAAGTGCCATTTATGCCTACTGAAAACGATGGAGATATTGGCATTCAAGAACTCCCTGTCCAACCTCACGAAACACATTGAGGTAAATTAAGATGAACCCCATGAGCTGCAACATGAATGTTTAGTTACTTATCATCATTAGCATAGCCTGTTCAGAGCAGTTCCCACAGGATTGTGTAGCTAATGTTAGCTATCTGTGGCAGGGGAGAGAAGGGGCGATAACAAGGTAACATGGCGTATGTCTGGCTGATGTTCACTAGCTATCATGAATCGAATGAGACCATTACTGTAGACAGATTGCTAGCGCGTTAGGCAGCTGACGAAGTGTTGACAGTTGCAAGAGAGATTTAGTTGATTTGAGTCATCTTAGCTACTGTAGCTAACATTAGCTATAACTTAGCTATCATTGCATTGCAGCACTAGTAGAGTTGAGGAGGAATAAAAGGAGGCGCGAGAGCACATTGAACCACGACGGAGAATGAATGAATGAACGCTAAAGGTTAATTGGCCATATGCAACAAGTAGTACATTGGAATTCTTGGTCCTGCTTTTCTCTACAGTGGCTGGAGTTGGAGATTTGTGCGTGTGTGTAGCAAGTGGGGCTAATGAGGCTGTCAGTTAGTAGGCTAGCAGTGAGAGGGGACAGGTTGAAGAAGCGCTGCAAAGCATGTGATGTTAGCGTTTGGGTAAATTAGTGTAATAATTAATATAGGAAATGTTACATATGGTCATTGACTAGTGTTGTTGAGTAGCTTTTAAATCCTGTAGCTAAAGCTGTGATGCTTAGAAAATGTCTCTCTCTCAATGCAGTCTGTTTCAGAGAAAGCATGTACACCAACTTAAAAAATATGGAGAGCTGACATCAACAAAGAGAAAGAGGGCTGAGACTCCCTCGACTCCCTCCTCCACCAGCAGATAGACCACCATAGTGAACAGCACCGTGTCTCAGAGGTATAACAGCACCCGCACTGTGTCTCAGAGGTATATCTTTGTATATATTGTGTATCTTCAGGACCTTTCTCCATCACTGCTGCTGTAGCAAAACCAACCCACCCCTTTTACCCCCTCCCCCTCCTCTTATCTTATCTTAGGTTCATTGACAAAGCTGTCACGAAGTATGTGGCCCAAGGGCTCCAGCCGTTCTCTCCATCAAAAATGATGACACGGGTGACCCTGCGCTCCATGATCGATGATGCCTCCAAGGAAATGAAGAAAGCGGTGACTGAGGCCATGAGGGGAGTTGACCATATTGCTGGTCTGTCAGAAGGCGGAGCTTCATTGGTGTTACTGCCCATTGGATTGGCCCTGACAGTCTCCAAAGATGCTCAGCAGCCCTAGCCTGTAAACATCTGAGAGGTTCACACACATTTGATGTGTTGGCAAGTGCCCTGAATGACATCCATCCCGAGTTTGAAATTCTTGGGAAGATTGTAAGAACAACAACAGACAATGGCTCCAACTTCATAAAAGCCAACCTAATGGCAACGGTTGATGCCACGAAAGCAACATCCAGTGAGGCATACAAGAAAGTGTACCGTTCAACATTTGGCAAGTGTAATGTACTTTGGAACAAATGTGGAAGATCCACACTTGCAGCCGAAACTGTTGAAGATGTGTGCTCCCTCCAGCTGCTGTGCCCAAATGCTACCAGGTGAAACTCCTTGTTCCTGGCAGTGAAAAGACTGCTGAGGATCATCAAAGACAAGGGAGAGGGGGCCATCAGAGTCATCTGCACAGACTTGAAGGTTCCAATGTAAGTAGGAATTATGGTTTTATTATGTTATAATTGATGAACTGTCAGTGTTTACCCACACTTTATTGTGCACTAATAACTGTTTCACAGTTGTATCCCATCCATCCATCCATCCATTGTCTAAGCCGCTTATTCCTGGTCAGGGTCGCGGGGGGGTGCTGGAGCCTATCCCAGCATGCGTTCCGGGCGAGAGGCAGGAATACACCCTGGACAGGTCGCCAATCCATCACAGGGCACACACACCATTCACTCATACCTACGGGCAATTTAGACTCTCCAATTAGCCTAACGTGCATGTCTTTGGACTGTGGGAGGAAACCGGAGTACCCGGAGGAAACCCACGCGGACACGGGGAGAACATGCAAACTCCGCACAGAAAGGCCCCCGGCCTGGATTCGAACCCGAGACCTTCTTGCTGTGAGGCGACAGTGCTATCCACTGCACCACCGTGCCGCCCCAGTTGTATCCCAAGTTCCACTTATCATTGGTCCATTTATTTAAAGCTGCATGAGATAACTTCGGCAAATTTTTAACTTTGGCGCCACCTCTGGTTGTGATAAAAAACTGCACTGCATTGAAGTGATGGTGTACTAGCCAGTACACCGACATTCTAAAACAATAAATTCACAGGGTTTCATGCAGTCTCATGTCATGCATCCAGCAATTTTTTTGTTGAATTCGATGAAATGGTTATATAGTGTTATAAAACGATGTTGCTGTTTTTGTTTTCATCACAGGTTCAATCCAGCTGAACTCGCATTCCTCACAGAGTATGCCGCTGCCATGAGCCCAGTCGCCCAGGCAACCAACATCTTGCAAGCAGAAGCAAATGTCCAGATGGGGTGGCTACTTCCAACAATCAACCTGCTGACCGCCAAACTTGACAGAGTCAAGTTGCGACTGAAATACTGCAGGCCTCTGGTGGATGCCCTACAGGTATATTGTATTGTATCTCATTCCTTGCACAATGTTTGTTTATTGTTTGTGATTTCTGATACAGGTGGGAATAAAGAATCGGTTTGGCAACATGACAGAAGACCCTGAGTTGATCGCAGCTGCGATTCTTCTTCCAAAGTTCCAAACATCTTGGACACAATCAGAATGGATAAGACAACATGGGGATAATGAAAAATAAGTGTATGGGTGTACATTTTGACACTTTGTAATATTGGCAAATTCACAAATCGATTATGGATGCATGAAACTAAATGTATACACCTCAAATTAAAACAAACTATTTAGTACAGAACCTTAGGTTGAGGTCATGACATGTTAGAAAGTTGTATTAATCCTATCATTTATATTTTTATCACCCCATCCTCACTATATTTCAGGGGTGGACTACATCAAGCAACACGTGGACACAAGACAGCTCCAAAGAACTGGACGGATATCTGGCCATTTCAGCAGATCATATGGACTCGCTGAAGCCCTTTCCAGCTGTGTGCAAGTTGTCTGTGAAGCTGAATGCGCCTCAGCAGCCTGTGAAAGGCTATTTAGAGAACCAACTTCTGTTGAAGATGAACAGCAAATTATATAGTTTCAAGTACTGACTGGGTTATTACTTTCAGTGCTGCTTCAGTCATGTTTTGATTTTGTGTCATTTTGTGGATGATTGTGTTATGACGTGGTAGCAGCACTCAAGTACTGAGCACTTTATTTTAATTTTGTTTTATGACTGGGATATTCTGTCCAAGGGCTATGGATGTACAACATGCATAACAGGTTCTGCCCTGACTTTACAGGCTACATAAGACCATTGAATCGGATTGGTCAAGAGAAAGCTGGTTGTACACACACCAGGGAAACAGGGAGGGATGGACGAATGAAGGAGTGGGAGGGAAGGAGTTCTTGTTATGTAGACCTTGTTATGTAGATCAGAGGCTACACGAATAAAGACTAAACAATGATAAAAACTTCTGACCACTTTTTTATTAACAGCATTTTTACATGTACTTTTTACTTGTACTTTTACTTTCGATACTTAAGTACATTTATATTACATACTTTTACTTTTGATACATTTACATTTTACATTTTAAGCATTTAGCAGACGCTCTTATCGAGAGCGACTTACAAGATGTGCATAAATACATGGTAGGAACAATCATAGTTAGCGCAAGAGATCAGTGCAGTAATACAGCGATAGACATCATTGCAGGCGTCTGCGTACCATACCTGTAGCACTAGGAAGGAAAAGGTTAGTAAAAAAAATTTAAGTACAGATACTTAAGTTCTTAACCCCGTGAGGTCCGTGCTTAGCTCAGAAAAGGTTTGTTGTTTTGGCGTGGTCTGATATTTATCTCAATTTCATCAACTTAACACACACTTACTCCAAAGTGTTTGATATTTTTATTTGAAGGACAATCACAGCTACATTTATATGCCATCAATAGTTTGGTCAGTATCATATGCAGCTTGTAAATAGATCTACAAACACACAAGTTATAAAGAGTACATTTTTCTGCCGTCACAAAAGTTGTGAAAGCACACACTAAACTATAGTGACGAATTGTTTTCCCAATGTGCGTTTGTTCATCAAGGTCTTGGTTATGTAAGGGTGTGAAAATAGTTTAGCACATATGAGATCTAAATAGCTAAAACCTGTTTTTATCAGAACTGGTCACATTTATTTCAGGCTGTGGGAGGGCTATATGCTAATTTACTGAATATTCATGATCCACACCTGAAAGATCTGTCAGATGGGCCATCTCTCTCTCAAAGGCCATCAGACAAAGACATCTTGCAGAGTACGCATTTCTTGCGACCAACAGAAGCCAGTTTGCCAACATCCAGAGTCTGGGTTTAAGATATTTATCTTTAAACGTCTGTAGGAAAACGAAAGCAAAATCCGTGTCTGCGAAGACACGGAAAGACATACAAAACAAAAGAAAATAACCAACGATCAGGAACAAAAAAAACGTATCCAAAATCTTGGAATAAACTAAACGCTGGGAATCTAAACAACAGTAAGCACACAAACAAGTTCTCGAGAGGCAAGAAACATTAATCACAATAGGTATTATCAAGCTAAGCTAGATAATGTCCAAGCGCCGAAACAGAATGCCAGCTGGTTAAATATCCTCCCGTTAATTATTCGCAGCAGTCCGCAATGATTCTGATTGTTTCCGTATAGCGTCACAAGACGCGGAATTCATATATTTTCACGAGTATTTGAAAACATGGTAAATAAAATAAATATCAGCATACACCGTCTGTTGCTGGCAGATCGCAACCGTAAACACAGACAAGATGCGATATAATGTCGGGACATTGTTTACGCTGCGATTTCACACATGGCCCCACGCCCCTCCCCGAGACTAGCACCTAGTTACCATGTCAATAGAAGGGGGACGGTACTAACAGGTAAAAACGAGTGGAAAAGGCAATGTTTACTTTTGGTCTAATTAACCTAATTTAAAAAATCTCATATTATTTGCCAGTGCTCAAATCTGAAAGTCACGATTCTAAGGTTTCTGTTTTTGCCACGTGTGTATGATAAAATCTCGCGACGTTAGAAATAGTAATACACTTTTATTGCTGCTGGGATCGACAGCGATCCCGTCGACCTCAGGGAGTTAAGTACAGTAAACCCCAGATACTTTAAGACTTTTACTGAAGTAAATATTCTAATAGGTGACTTTCACTTTTACCAGAGTCATTTTCCAGTAAGGTATCTTTTAAGTACTACTTTTAAGTATGGCTTTTGGGTACTTTATAGCACTGGAGATAATAAGGTATTACAATAGTCTAGACTCGATGCGACAAAAGTATGCATCAAGGTTTTTGCATCCTCTAATGACAGAATGTGCCAAATTTTAGCTATATTTCTTAGGTGAAAGAAGGCTACTCTGGAAGTGTTTTTAATATGAATGTCAAATGTAAGATCCTGATCATAATAAAACCAAGGTTCGTGACCATTAGACTTGATGCAACTGTGCAATCACCTGCATTTAACTGCAGATCCAACTTGTTCCTTATTTTTTTGGGGCCCAAAACCATCATTTCTGTTTTATCTGAATTCAAAAGCAGGAAATTTACTGTCATCCAATTCTGTGCATTTACCTTTTCCACTATGACATCACTGTTAGACACCTGGGCCTGTATTCATGAAGAATTTTAAGGGTAAAAGTTGGTCCTAACTGCGAAATTTAGGAGCAAGTCCCAAAAATAATGGGCGTGTCACTCATACATTTTGGAGTCCTAACTTTTTGGGATAAGAGTATTTCACAAAGGGTTTGAGAGCTAAAAACAGCTCCTAAGTCCAGGACAAGTTAGAAGCAGGCAAGAGGACTTCTAAGTCGCTAAAGACCTACTCACGGCGATCCGAAAATCTGCTGCTGGCGGCAATCGTTGTCGCAATCGCGTCAACACTGGAGATATTGAATGATACAGAGCTCATAAAAAGGTACTGCCTCAATCGCGAGGGTATTATATATATAATATTATATATATTATATATAGATACCCGCTGATTTTTTACGAGATAGAGACATGTAACCAATTGACTAGTCAGTATTCTTGGTTTCATGTTAAATCAGTGACACGTAGCCTACATTTGTATTTTAGAATCTTTATTAGAATATAATAGGGTGCATCGGATCATTTTTCGGATCAGCAAAAAAAAAATAACGGACCAAAGGCGCGTTTCCACCAAATATTACCAGTAACTATTCTCAAGGAATTGAATGAATGATAATTTCAGTTTTTCAATGTAAGTTATTTCACTAAATCTTTATTCGAAAATTTCACAAAATACATTTTTAGATTCAGTACGCCTTAGGCGATGTAACTAGGGTGGTCTTATGCCTGAATTAATTTAATAAAAAAATAAAATATCTAATGTTTCAATTCTATTTAATTCGGTCGCGTTTCTAAAAACATGCCTCCCAGAAAGGCATTTAGTATGAAAAACAAAGCAAACCAAAACATATATGGTTTATATAACAACGGCTGTATTTGTATTTCTCTATGATGGTTCAATTTAGCTATTAATCCGCGGATCATATGCGTGCCGAACCGTGGGGGTTGATCCGTACGCGGGCAGAGACCCATCCCCTATATCAGCCAATCACTGTGGGCATTCTGAGTAAGCTCGTTCATGAGAAACAACGTCATCCTTAGCAACGACGCCAACCCCCGCCTCACTCTTAGTTTCACAATTGTAGGAATTCCTTAGTAAGAGTTGGTCTTTGGAGCTTTGTGAATAGGTTTTAAGGTGGGACTCCTAACTAAAAGGTTTTAGTGCGATTTATAAGTACTCCTAGTGGTAAGATAAAATTATTTGTGAATACGGGCCCTGATTTGACATAAACAGAACTCCAAAGAGACTGGTCAAACGCTTGTAAGCGTCCAAGTGATGTTCAAGGCATGCCACTAGTTTATCAATGATCACATAAAATGTTTCTATTTTGAACTTCTCCCTGCCCTCAAGTGTCACTCCTGACTCTGAGCTCTCATCTGCAAATGTTTTGCGTTTCTTCTCGCTGAAGATCGTGCTTATATGACTGAGAGACACCTGTCACATTTAAGGTTGCCCTTTCAAAAGCCTGAAACTGGTCTCGCTGTCCCGCCACAAAATCCCTCAACGAAGACAAAAGCTGTGCTGCTACAGAGATGTCATTGTCACTTTACTGTAGGTGCATGCTTGTAGCGTGGAACTGGTCAAGTATGACATCCCAGAAATGTGCCATGAACGCATCTCTAAAGTGTCCAATTTAGCACATAGTCCAGCGGCCTCAATTCGATTCTCTCTTTTCTCATTATCATTATTGCACATACCACCTAAGGTGTCTCTAATGTGGGTTTAATTTCTCCCTCTGCTAAACTCTCACCAGTGTGGCTCTAAATTGGTTCAAAACCCAGGAATTTCTCTGGTTAATCTGATTAATCCTGCCGCTGTTAACAAACTGGAATATGAACGTTAATTGGTCCACATGTGACAGGTCTGGGGAGTCAACGATTATTGAAAAATGTTTGGCATCCCGAATCTCATCTGCTAGTTTTCTGACCCATAGCTCAATGAGTTCTTCACATATTTTTGATGATAAATAGGACACTGTTCCGCCAAACTTTTTAATATCTTCAGCTAAGAATGGGTCAAATTGTGAGAGCAATTCTAGGATGCCAAGGAAATTACTGTTATGGGTTGACCCAAACCGTTCATCATCTCCCCTAAACTCAAGTCCTCTTTCACCCAAGAACTTGATCACTGCTACAACTCTTTTAAAAATGTCCCTCCTCTTCTCTGTCCTGTCAGATCTGCAAGAGACTCAAAACCAACCTTTTCAGAGTCCACTACCACTGAATTATGTACATCTAGCTAATTGGCATCACCACTGCCCACTTGTTTAATACTTTTTGTATACTCCTCAAAAAAAAAAAGTGTTACAGGTATGGTATGCAGCTGCCAACAATGATGTCTATCACTGTATTACTGCACTGATCTCTTGTGCAAACTATGATTGTTCTTACCAGGTATTAATGCACATCTTGTAAGTTGCTCTGGATAAGAGTGTCTGCTAAATGTTTAAATGTAAATGTAAAGGTAAGGTGATCATTTTAAGGTTTGTGTTTATTCGCATTTACATTGTAAACACTATCTCAGGTGCCGCTCCAGAATCTCCCATAAGTGTTCAATTTGGTTGAGATTTTGTGATTTTGATGGCCATAGTTTATGGTTTACATCGTTTCCATGCTCATGAAACCATTCAGTGACCACTCGGGCCCTGTGGATGGGGGCATTGTAATCCTGGAAGATACCACTCCCATCAGGATAGAAATGCTTCACCATAGGATGTTTGTTCTGTTTTTCTCTGTAACCCACACATTTCCAGGAGTTCATCTCGACCGCCTTTTAAGGGGTCAGGGAATAATTTTCCAGTCTCCCACACTGGTCCCAATGGTTTTCTGTTTTTTTGATTCCCTCTGGAAAATGCCAATTGTGAAGCGCTGTGTGACAACCTGTTTGTAAATGGCGCTATACAAAAATAAAGATTGATTGATTGATTGATTGATAGGATAATCAATATTCTTTTACTTTGGTAGTTAGCTGTATGTTCCATCATTATGTTATTGATTAACCATTGTAGGGGTAGATGCTTACTTTTAAATGTGGTTGCCATGTTGGGCTACAGTATGTGACTACGGCTTGACTGCCAGATCTATCTCTGGCATGCATTGGCTTCTATGTCTCCACAGATCTCTTCCATCGCCTGGAGAAGTGTTGCCCTCTCGTATCAGTTGCGGTCGTACACCTTCCATCTCCAGGAGGAAAATAACTACTCAATTGGATACAGAAATGGAGAGTAAGGTGGACACCATCACAAAACGTGGATGTGTTGCAAACCATCACGTACTAGTACCGAATGGTGGAACCGGACATTGTCCCAGACAACCACAAACTGAATCAGTTCTGGTCTCTCCAGGTCTCATTCTTCTTCGGGTATAAGGATATCATTGAGGAACTGAGGAGTCTTGCTGTGTTGTCCGGGCCCAAGACAACATTGTACACAACTACCCCATTCCTTGAGATGGCTGCACAGATGGTGATGTTGTCTCTACATTAACATTGACAGTGGCACGCTGCCCAATTATATTCCTCCCTCTAATTTTTTTATGAATCCATTATCCCCTAAGGAAAACAAATGGCATGGTCAGTAATTATGGTCCTGTAACATTTTACCTTCTACTGTAAAATACATTAAGAGCATATACTCTTCCAAAGTATAGTGGGCAGTTGTGTTGCGTACAAAATCATGTATACAGTTTATTGGGATGGAATACACATACTTACTGGTACAAACTTAAATCGTGTCTCCTTAACTCTAGCACAGTTCCTCTCAAAGGGCATTCTTTACACCTGCTTCATGCAGCTGAGTAGTAATTAGGAGGCAGCTTTTGTGACAGGTGATGACCTTTGTGACCCCTGTTTGATTGATGGGCACCAGATGTTCCCTTGGGCGGTCCGATGACCCATTGACCGATGTGTGAACCAAGAAAGAGGGGAGGGCTCACAGACGCTTCGTCACCGTGTGTGACGTGATGGCCCAGCCAGGTGGTCAAGGGTTGATGTCTCTGCGTGGCTGGGTGTGTGTGTGACGAGCGCGGGGTATTAGGCCATATCACAAACAGCCAAAGTCATCCCGGTGTCATAATGTCTCTGCGATACATCACAGGTGATCTGTTCTCATCACCAGAGACCGACGCTCTGGCACATTGCATAAGCTCCGATTGTGCGTGTGTGTTTCTACATTCCGGGATACAAATAACAGTTTATACCATGTAACCTGTGTGCCACCCTAACACCATATTTTAAAAAGTTGTATATGTTTCAGAATGAGCTTTTTCTGTGCCGCTGTGGTTTGTGGTTGTAACCATGTAATTAAAGACTGCGTGTGTGGGTAACTTCTTAGAGTTTGTAGCCCCCACCCTTCCAGATTTCGTTTTCTGTGGAGCTGTTGGCCAGCTGCTAAGTCTTTTTACTACCTCTAAAATGACCCCCCTGAAAAGAGGAGGGAGGGGGGGGATCACAGAGACGCGGCGGCATCTGTGGTTTTGTGATTGTTAGAAAATTAAAAAAAACATACCACTGGTCTCTTGATGTAAATCAGATGTTTAGTCTTTAAAGCTTTCTAGAGCTAAACATGTCTGAATATGTGGCAGAAAAGTTTCAAAAACAGAAATGGGTGTTTGTTAAAACAACGCATGGCCATGGAAAAGTTCCCAGAAAATAAACAACCCCACTCCAAATAATATTTAAACCCACACCTGCTATATAATATAATTAAACATAAACATTTATCGAAAATACCCTATGAACAACAGATTAAATATGTAGATTATTGCAACTACAAAATGCTTTTTTCCTCCAAATAATGTTCTGCGTAGTTTTATAATTATATATTTTATTCTGGAGTGAAGTATATGTTATTCAAAGACTAAAAAGATTAAAATAAGACCTTATTCGGGCATGGAGACGCGTGCCTGGGGCCTGTTGCTGTGGGTGGGGGCGTATCTGTGGATGGGGGTGTGTCTTTGTGCGCATGTGCGGGGGTGGCCCCCCGAGCGTCATGAGGAGGCGGGCGTTGCGTCATATCACGCAGGCCTTAATTAGGTCCTACCAACTTCAGAAGTCACGTACCGCAAGACAAGAGTTATCGCGTTCTACAGAAATGGGTAAGTGTTTTTAACAGATTAATATCTTAAATGCGGTGTTACAAATATGTACCTATTTTTCTGTGTATGAATCTATCATTCTGATGCATTTTCAATACCTTAACAGGTCCTGTTTATTAACAGATACACAAGATAACGAGCTATTAAGGACCATTCACGCAGAGATAACGACATTATCGGGAGGCGTATTGTTTGGTAATTGTTTTATTTGACAAGTTATGTGTTTTATTTTTTTATTATTTAATGTCATTTATGTGAGGTATTACGCGCCGTGACTGGTGGTAATATTTGTTTTACAGACGAGTCTAAATACCTTCCGGATGTACAGACGTCGGAAGGGCGAAAGAAAACTGCTAAACTTAATAATATCACGCCTATTTCAAATGACTCGGTTAAACGCAGATTCTGTGATGTTTTAACCGCAGGTATGTAATCTACTCTATTAATATAGGCTGTGAGGGGGGCACGCATGTTATATATATGTGTGGGGATGGTTGGCGTACGCGCCTAAGGTTGCAACATTTATATTTTTATCCAAAAACAGAAGACGTGCTAGGCTGTCAACCCACTGAGTTGGAGCCAACCTTTGAAGATTTCTGGAGCCTGGATTATAGCGATCATTTTCAGCTACAGCAAGCTGAACGAGAAGCGTCCGGCACGTCGCCTGGTTCTACGGCAGCTCTGAATCAACAGCAAATAGACGCAGAGCCCGTACCGGTAAAAGGTCCTATTTTGATTTTGTCCGATGATGATGTTTGTAGTGACGAATCTGTCTTTAACAGGCTAGTACAACAGACAGCGGTTGCTAATGTACACGGTTCTGCCGAAGAAAAGCTTCTATGCACAGTGACTGCCGATGTTATCGAATCTATTATTACCAAAGCAGTCAATTCTGTATTAGTCGGTGTACAGAACATAGTTGATAGTTAGCGTTAATTCCCAGTCCCAGTCTATGTACCAGGAGCTGGCTGCTAAGATTAACAAACTGGGTAGTGAGTACACTAGTCTCGCCCCCATTCTGCGCAATGTGGCTAAAGTAGCAGATATTAACTGGAGTGATTTAGGCTCTGTTTTGAAATCATTGGCCATAGAAAAACAGGCTGGTGAACAGATGAATACATCATCTGTACACAGACCACCGTTAGCACATCGTTCTGATCAACAAACTGTACCTAATAGTGTAAGTAGGTATTACACTCCCATCAGACAGATAGGAGGTAAGGAAAATAGATATCCTTTACCACTGCAATCGTTGTCCTCCCTGAGAGTTGACGAGCAGCCTGGTCCTAGCGCTGATAGGTATAATTATGCCCCCATTCAAACCTGACCAACAGACCGACTTCAACAGGCCCTACATGGGTAGAATGCGTTATTAAAGTCATTTTAATTTTGTTAATCTCATTTTATTTTATCAACATTGTTGTATTGTTTATTATTTCATTTATTTTTATTTTATGTTTTTATTTTATAGTTAATAATGGAGCCATCTAACAAACGGTGTGGGTATGATAGTATAGAACCTAGCAACACATTTTAATATTTTATTAGCTGACATAAAAGACGCGTTTAGTGATAACCGCGTTAGTAGTTTCAATAGGACATTAAAATATATTAAAATCATAGCGGGTGGTGGTAGTAGGATTGATGAACCGGTGGTCATTGAGGAGACGGATACATTAGATGAGGAAAATATTTCAAGACTTAGATTTGAGGGCGGTGTTGTAGGCGATTACACAGTTACCGCAAGACCGCGGTTTAATAGTATGGTGTTACATGCGCCATTTAATTTCAGGTCCGCAGCAAGCACTGACATGGCCACGTATATAGAAGGGGTTCATAATTTATAAGACGATGTAGTCAAAGTTTCTAGAACATTGGCTGGTGAGGGAGGGGTTCTTAATGTAGCCATCAGAGGCGAAAGCTTAAACAGGAGTGTCGACGCTATGTTAAACATGTCTAATGGTTATGACACAGAACTCCTGATGCGTTCGTTTGAGAGAGTGTTACAGAGTAACGAACAGGTCATGATCGATGAAGGCCTCGAACTGCAGGTGTCAATAGCACGGTCCGTGACAGGGGGCGGTCGTAGAAGAAGATTAGCAACGCTAGCCCATGACGAAATAATTACGAAAAAGCGTTTAGCTCTGTACTCCCCCACCAACACATCAAACAACCTGTGTTTCTCGATCTGTCTGGCACGTCATCTATACCAGCAAACACCCGATAACATGTTAGAACCTTTAGCGGCTGCCATACAAGAACAGGCGGGTTTTACGGTAGATCAGGAAATAGGGTTTGCCCACGTCACGTCATTCGAGAAGGTCACAGGTCTGAAAATTGTAGTTTTTTACAGATCCCAAAACCATCTGTTAGAGACATTTTTTACGCATGACACACCAGCCAATAACACAGCCTATCTATACTTGCATGATTCGCACTATCATTTAGTTAGTAAAATGAATACATTCCTAGGCACCAGCTATTTTTGTGCGTTTTGTTATAGGGGTTATAACAACAAAATAAATCACAAGTGCATATATTGCTGTAATGTTTGTAATGACCCCATTTGCCATGAACACCCCAAAAAGGTTATCTATTGCACAGATTGCAGTCGATTTTGTCAATCAAAGTACTGCTTTACTAAACACAAAATGCTTAAACCTACCCAGGCTGGCGTGTTAACACCGCCCCCCTGTGATGGCGTAAAATTTTGTAAGGGGTGTAACAGACGCTACCAAGTTACAGCAAAGAAACACAAATGTATTACAGGCAGATGTGTGCACTGTTGTGAGGTTTTAACCCCAGACGCAAAGCACACATGTTTTATACAACCTACAAAACCGAAAGACCATAGTGAAAAACTAATATTCTATGACTTTGAAACCAGGTTTGAGAACGGCAAGCACACGGCCAATTTCGTTTATGCCATCACCTATGCGGGTGAGGAGTTTCATGCTGAAGGGGTTAATTGTGTTGAAAGCCTCGTAAAACGTTTCAGAAACTCAAAGTATTAAAATTTCACATGGATGGCGCACAATGCTTCCGGTTTTGACCACCACATTCTCGCAGAGTATTTGACCAGTGTAGGTATATCTCATAAAATGACCGTGACAGGCGCGCGAATTATCTCCATGTATGATGAAATATTCAAACAGCGATTTATCAATAGCTTCAGTTTTATTCCCATGTCTTTAGCTAAAACACCCGCAGCATTTAATCTATCAACAGCCGATAAAGGTTTTTTCCCACACCGCTTCAACACCACCGAAAACAACGCATATGTCGGTCCATATCCTTCTAAATATTACTACGGTTACGAATACATGACAGACAAAACCAGGAAAGAATTTGACCTATGGTACGCAGATGTTAAAAACGATGTGTTCAACTTCCAAAAAGAGCTATTTGATTATGGCAGAAATGATGTGGTTCTCCTGAAAGAGGCCTGTTTAAAATACCGTGCAGAGTTCATAAAATGTACAGGGGTGGACCCATTCACACAAACAACCCTAGCAGCGTGTTGTATGGCTGTATACAAATCAAAATGTATGCCAAAAGACACTATAGCCCACACATATGATGGTGCTTACATTAATCAACACAAAGCATTTTCAAACGTGTCAATTGAATGGTTGGAGTTTGTTAAAACAACACAGGGGGTTGCTGTAGAGCATGCATTAAACACAGGCGAGAAAGCGGTAGGTCATTTCTACCTTGACGGCTATTACGAAGCTGACAATGCCCGGTTTGCGTTAGAGTTTAATGGGTGCATGCATCACGGTCACGACTGTTCATTCAGCCCCCAGGACTCACACCCTTTGTCCGGAACCCCATACGAGGTCCTAAGACAGCGTTTCGATGACAAGGTAGACAGACTCAAAAATGTTTATGGACTCGATGTAATTGTTATGTGGGAGTGTCAGTGGAAGGATGAAAAACGCAGCAATCAGCAGGTTATCGATTTTATGGCCTCATATGTTAAACCCGAGCGTTTAAACCCTAGGAATGCTCTCTTTGGTGGACGTACAAATGCCTACAAGCTGTACCACACGATCGGTGACGGTGAGAAAATTCGCTACCTTGATTTTACTAGTTTATATTCCTACTGTCAGTCACATAAATCATACCCCGTTGGGCATCCGCAGGTTATATCGCAAAATTTTGGGCCCTTGGAAAATTATTATGGGTTCATCAAAGCAACAGTACTGGCCCCTAGACGATTGTTGCAGCCTGTTTTGCCCTTCAGATGCCATGGCAAGTTGATGTTTCCTTTATGCGGCACATGCGCACAACAAGAGAATCAGTCAGGAGTGTGTGCACACACTGACTCCGAGAGGTCCATCTCAAGTACATGGGTGAGTCTCGAATTGTTAAAAGCTTTAGAATTCGGGTACGTTGTAACTAGGGTGGATGAGGTTTGGCATTTTCCAGACAGATCTGACACTCTGTTTTCAGACTATGTCAAAACATTCTTACGGCATAAACAGGAAGCTAGTGGCTATCCCGCACATGTTGTGACAGAGGCCGACAAACGGGGGTATATCGCAGACTATTTTGAACATGAAGGTATTACACTTGACCCATCAAACATTTATTTTAATCCAGCGCGAAGGTCCATTAATAAACTTCTTTTAAATTCTTTGTGGGGTAGATTTTCAATGAGGGAGAATTTACCGAGCACAGCATTGTTGACAGACCCCGGGGATTTTGCCCGATACATTTTTTCGGCTGATATAGACGTGACACATTTCTCTTTTGTGTCAGAAACAGTTGCTATGGTTCAGTGGCGCCACCCCGATGGTGTTGTAGGTACTACACGTGACATAAACATATTCATAGGGGCCTTCACAACAGCGCATGCGCGTCTCGAGCTATATGCTCTGATGAACACATTAGGAAGCCGCTTGCTGTATAGCGATACAGACAGTGTTGTGTTCGTGACAGCCGATGGTGACGAGGAACCAGAACTTGGCCCATATTTGGGGGACCTCACCAGCGAGGTCTCTCATGACGATTACATAACTGAATTCTGTTCCGGGGGCCCTAAGACTTACGGCTATAGGACGTTCAAGGGAACCTGTTGTATGAAAGCTAAAGGGATTACTTTAAACGCCGAAGCGTCTAAAGTGATCAATTTGAAATCATTAATTGAGCTGGTTGATCATTTTGTGGTACACGGGGACTCCACACGTCATGTTATCGCTCAATCAGAGACCATAACTCGTGTTAAAAAAGCCCTCACATTAAAAAACACCCCACTTGTTAAAAAGTTTAGAGTAGTTTATAACAAGCGTGTTTTATTACCAGACTACACAACTCTACCTTACGGCTACTGAAAACATGGAAAGAAATAATCCGACGGCGCAGGTGGTTTCACGGTTTGACCAACGGTTGCAACATCCCTTCTCTTGCGTGATAAGTGGGCCATCTAACTCTGGGAAAACGTATTTTTGTAAAAACCCTACTAGCTAATGCTGATAAAATTGAAAAGATAGTTTATATCTACGACTGTTGGCAACCATTATATGACGAACTGTTAAAATTAAGGGATATCACATTTGTTGAAGGTATACCCGAAAGGTTGGATGACGATAACCTATTACCTCCGTCTAAAACGTGTTTATTAATTATTGACGATGTTATGAAAGACGCTAGTAACAGTCAGCAGGTTGAGAAAGTGTTTACACAATATGTTCATCATCGTAACCTCAGTGCGATCTATTTGGTACAACATTTATTTTTTCAGGGTAAGACCAGCCGTACAATCAGTCTGAATACTAATTATCTGATATTGTTTAAGAACCCCCGTGACAATAACCAAATTAATGTGTTGGCTAGACAAATGTACCCCGGTAATACAAGATATTTTATGGAGTCTTTCAAAGATACGCTACAGGCGAGCCATTCGGCTATCTGCTGATCGATTATAAAGCAAAGACGCCTGATTCATTGCGGCTCAGAACAGATCTACTGTCACCGTATCAAGTTGTGTATGTTCAGAAAAAAAGACATAAGCGCTGAGATGTAGTGTCTGCGCGGGTTATACGTAATCTTCCGCTCATGCAAATTCTTTTAAATGCAAAACCCTCCCAAAGAAAAGTTATTCTGCAAATGGCTTCAAAAGAACTGATCCTGTCGTTGTGTGAAATTGCTTTTAATATACTGCGTGGTGTGATACCGTTCTCTGACTACTCTCAGGTTAAATATGGTATTCCACAAGGCTCAGTGCTGGGACCATTACTGTTCTCATTATACTTCCTACCACTCGGTAATGTTATTCGTAAACATGGTGTAAATTTCCATTGCTATGCCGATGATACACAGCTGTACATATCAATGAAACCAGGTGAAACACTTAAACTCACTCAATTAGAGGCTTGTATCTCTGATATAAAGAACTGGATGACAGTACATTTCCTGCTTTTAAATTCAGATAAAACAGAGATGATGGTTTTGGGCCCCAAAAAATTAAGGAACAAGTTGGATCTGCAGTTAAATGCAGGTGATTGCATAGTTACATCAAGTATTATGGTTAAGAACCTTGGTTTTATTATTGATCAGGACCTTACATTTGACACTCATATTAAAAACACTTCCAGAGTAGCTTTCTTTCACCTAAGAAACATAGCTAAAATTCGGCACTTTCTGTCATTAGAGGATGCTAAAACCTTGATGCATGCTTTTGTTGCATCGAGGCTAGACTATTGTAATGCCTTATTATCCGGCTCCTCTAGTAGCTCTCTAAAGAGTCTTCAACTAGTACAGAATACAGCGGCACGTATTTTGACTAGATCCAAAAAGTATGAGCACATTACTCCAGTGTTAGCATCACTACATTGGCTTCCTATTAAATATCGGGCTGATTATAAAGTACTGTTGCTAACTTTTAAAGCAGTAAACGGACTTGCACCTTTATATCTGACCGAAATGATTGCCCCTATAAGCCGACACGACTGCTTCGTTCACAAGAAGCCGGCCATCTATTACTCCCTAGAATTTTGAAGAGCACAGCTGGTGGTAGAGCCTTCTCTTTTAGAGCTCCTCTGTTGTGGAACGGTTTACCAAGGCATGTTAGGGATTCGGACACAGTTTCAATTTTTAAGTGTAGATTAAAAACATATCTTTTCAGCCTAGCTTACTGCCAAACATAGTCTAGGTGGAGAGATGGAGAAGGCCGTGCCTTAGTGTCTTATGGAGTGAGAAACTTTCCATACTGTCACCTCCTCAATGTGTTACCACCACTGTTATGCTGGTTATCCTTGATCAGGTGTGGATTGTTTGGAACTCTCACATGGCTGCGTGTTTTCTCTGTCCCTCTCCTAATAGATATGCTGCCATAGCTTACACCTGTTGGGGCTATCTGTATATTTCCTATGCTTGTGCTCCCCTGCTCTTACATAATGCTACTGGCTATAGCACTGCTTTTTTTCTGACTGCATGTTCTCTTCTCTGCCTCGGCCTCTGACTCGGGGGCACCTGCCCCCCGAGCCCTAGATCCTGCGAGAAGTGTGAGCTGCCCCCATCAACCCTCACCCCCACGCCAACCCCAGTTCCTGGATCTGACCCTCTCCGCGTGGTTTAGCCCCCCCCGCTGACTACCTAACTCAGACTAACCTTGGACTGACCATGACATGGTCTTTTTGGACATACCCTGTGCCGGCCAGAAGAGGATGGGCTCCCCCTTTTTTAGTCTGGTTCCTCCCAAGGTTTCTCCCTACCTAGGAGTTTTTCCTGCCACTGTTGCCGTTAGGCTTGCTTTTGGGGGTCTAGGCCTGGGTTCCCCCTCTGTTAAGCGTTTTGTGACAATTCTGTTGTGAAAAGCGCTATACAAATAAACTTGATACCGCTCACAAGCCCTCAATATAAAAAGTTGGCTAAGAAAAAGGCTTATATCAGGAACATTGCCGATAAAAAGATAGCTTTGGCTACAAAGAAGCGTGTTATTAAGCAAAGAGGAGGGTTTCTTCTACCGCTACTATCCGTGGCAGTACCGTTTCTAACAAGCTTACTGTCGAGACAAGGCTAAGCTTATAGTTATGGAATACTCAGAGAAAATGTTTTTAGTACCGCAAAGTCAGGTGGATAGACTAAGAGATAACCGGACCCCTATACCTTTAAGACAAAGTGTTGAGAACGATCTGGATGCCTCTATAAGAACAGTTCTGAATAGAACGATTTGGGCGTCGATGAGAAGGCTGCTCAATATTCGTCATTGCTGCAAAGATATCTGGCCTTGATTAAGCAGGGTTCTATCGAGACTACCTCATTAAACCTGTCGTTACCTTTGGACGTTGTTAAGAGTACCGGTCCCACAGACGTTGACCAGGGGGTGTTTGCTGATTCAGGCGGTGTAGTTGCAGACATTTTGAAAAACATCTCTGCTAGAAGCAAGAAAAATGCGCAATATATTTTAGAGAAAAAGAGTCAATCAAAAGATATAGCCTCGTGGGCCGATACGGGGGAGTTTATTTTAAACGGAGTGGTTGTTCAGAACACCCATATCTTTGACTTGATTAAAAACGTCACAGCCCCACACAACATTGCCGTCGGGAGAAGGCCGCCTGGCTGGCACACGCTTTCTGAGGGCTATTGCGACGCTGAACATACCCCCTATCTACGGTGCCAAACAAACGTGTTAAAGGGGAGATTAATGTTTTTAAACACGGCCGTAGACCTACAGCTTTGGGTAACGTAACACCTGTGAGAAGGCCTAGCCCCACAGACAGCACAGACAACTTCATATCCCCGGCTGTTGTGTCACCCCGTTCTAAAAAATTACGTTTAGCTCCTAGATGGTCCAGTTATTAATTTTTGTTTTATTTTGTTTTATTTTATTTCAGTTTTTATTTTTTATTTTTTTTAAATGTGTTGTGAAATGAAAATGAGCCATATCTACTTGCAAAACATGTTTGAAAAAGTGTTGTGTATCATTGTTTGAAAATGTTAATAAACGAATTATTATTTTGTATGAGAATTTGTCTTCTGCTTGTGTTATTTACTTATCAGTGGGTATACAGACATGGTTTATCTAGTCTTAGCATACATTATTTTACAGAGCGAAACCATACAACGTTTGATAAATGATATGTATATTTATTATAATCAGGCATACATTTCACCCGTCTGCACATGTTGTATACAGTTAAAAACATTAGAGTTACATACACATGGTTGTAATTTTCTCACAAAACGTGCTACCATGGAGTCGTTTTTAAAAAGGTCATTTGAATATTTATCCATTACAGCCTCATAACTCAGACCTTTAGACATATGGTAGATAAAGAATAGACAATGCTCGCCACAGGTGACCGACGTAAAGTCTTGAACTTGTCTACTTGAATATTGCAACAATGAACATGTTCTTCTTAAAAACCGATAAATCGATTTAGGAAACATATCATCGTTAGGTTTGTGACCAAAGCTGTCGAAAAAACACGCCGTGTTGTCCTTGGTTATGAAAACGGCCGGGTAAATTAGATGGATGAGTGTTAATGATCACAGATGCGGGCCGTAATCGTACAGGACCCTGAGGTAGTTAGTCGCTAGGTAATACACCGAGAATATGCGTGTTTGCGGCGATTTTCTCCATAACGGCCGTTAGCTCTATAGTATCCATTCTGCCCCTATTTTCTTACCATCCTTAATCACTGATCAGGGACCTGTAATTCCTAATAATAGTCCACAAGAACCTGTCTACGATTAGATATTTCAATCAGACTATCAAACACCGCATAGACAATGAGATTTATAGTTCTTGGTAGGGGGATTCTGAATCTAAGTTCCAGCCGGAGATGTCCTGATTTGATTAGAGATAGGTGTTGTCCGAGTTCCTCATCGGGGGTCAGATTAAACACAAAAAGGGTGTAGCCGTTCATAAATTCGTCTCTATCAATAGACATAGCCTGATTCTTTAAATGACGCCCAGATGCCATCACCATTTGGTAATACTCGCGAACTGACGACCTCGCGAGGAAGTTTGGCTGCAACGGCTTGGTCGGATATTGTACACCGTCAAGATGTAGCGCTAGGTACTCCAAGTTATAATGATTGAACGTGAACGGGTTCTTATTAAAAACTCCTGTAAACGCGTCATTATCAACCATGCCTACCACTATAGATTTGGGCAATGTGCCGAGAAATAGATTCTCGTGATTAGACACGTGTGAACCGACCGGTATGGAGAAATGTTTAAGGGTCACACGGTCTATTGGGTATTTTGCAGTTGCTGTGAGTAGGGCCTCGGCATGGCCTAACCTAACAGCCGGAGAGAGCGTAACCTTTTTGACAAACAGTGCTGCCGAGACAATTTGTATTTTGTAGTCTACGATATCATCGCAGACTAGACAAAATTCATCCTTGCTCCTGGTCATCCGAATTTTAATATCGACTTCAACTTCTCTTGAAAAAAAATGTCACTATGAATGGGGGAGAGCAGCTCTACCACAGCACTCCCTGCAGTGTAAGTACACCTTTTCTTTAGTCCTATATTATCACCGTCAGGGTTTCTGACATCTGTGTGCCCCGCCGTGTCTTTGTAAAACAGACCTGCTGTGAAATTTGATTCCAGGACTTGTTTATCATAGTTCATTAAACACTCGATTATGCCGCGGTAGGGGTAAGTATTGGAGCTTTGTGAGATCAGACGGTCCCCTAAAGAGACATCTACCTGAGAAAATAGGGTTGCAGCAGGGTAGTTTATAACCCCCACAAGAGCCCCTGCTGGTATATTTCCGCCATCTGGCGCAACAATCTTCATACGTAAATATAATGTTGTGTTATTTAAATCCAGATAATCCTCCCCGGATGCTGGTATATTGAACTCTATAGGTCCACTAGCAGTTATAGCGGATAATAGGTACACTTTTCTATAGCCGTTTGTGTCAACGGTACCGTGAATAAATCTAATTCTGATTTTATACACTCTTCACTCAATGTAATAATGCCATTTTAGAATATGAATCCTTTGCGGGGCGAAACACGTCTACTAACGATGTGCTTACGCTTCGTCCTTCTTTTACGTACTGTTGCGGTCCTACGTACGACACGTCTTTTCTTGCCTACAGAACTAAGCCTGTTTCCTGGGGGTCGCTTCTGGGTCTTGCGCGTCATAACTAACAGGCCGCTTCCATCCTGATCAACGTTGCTACGACCGGTTGTAGACATGACGTTGCTGAGGACATCACCTACTATGTTTTTAGCTGCGTGTTTAAGATGTGGCTTGGCTATGTTAAAACCTTTTTTTAATAGAGGCATTGCAAAATGGAAGAAGCCCCTAAAAAGGCCCCCCAGACCGGCCCCGTATTGCGCAGCACTACCGGCATAGCCGGGCAGACCACTGCCAGCTTGGTTTTGATAATAGGCTATATAGCGTTCTGGATCCCGTGCATAAGAGTTAAACGGAATCATCATGGATCTATTTATGATTTCACACACTATGTCTTGCAGGCCTGAAATGAAGTTTCGCTACCACTTTACCGTATGTGAATGGTACGTGCAGATTCTGGTCGCTCTTTATCTCGATGACTATGTCATTAATATGAGCGCTGGAGACCGGTACGTAGTGGGTTTTATCATACCGGTTGATGTTATCATATATTTTACTTCCGTCCCCGTTTGCTTATCAACGATCGTAAAAACAGCGTCTGATAGCGCTATAGTATGCCATGTTCTTGGATATTGAAATTCGACTAGACCGACCTGCCATGCCCCTTTCAATATCAGCGGTTTCGATAATTTTGTCCGGTAATTCGATATTGCGTTTTCAGGATACACCCCCCGGGACGCGTTGGAGGGTAGTGTGATGTAAAACCCCTCACTGGCCATGGCTTCTTAGTGTCTCTAGAGATCGCTAGATGTCTATAACCTCCTCTTCACGAACCCAAGTGTTGAACTTAGCAGGCCACCCGAGCCATTTAACAAGGACCATGACACCTTTCTTGGCCAGAATTTTTTTGACCTTAAAGGGTTTACTGCCGTCAATATTTATTTTTTGTAATTCCTCTTCATAAAAAGTTCCCTCAATAAGCTCGTCGTCATAATCTTTTAGTCTGTAGACCGGCGGGGTCCGGGGGATACGTGCCACTATGGTGAAATATTCCCTAGTATAAGTCTCTTCATAAGCTTTAGCGAACGGCGTTCTAGCCTTCGATATCCGTACAATGTCACCTATATCATATTTAAAGCATGGCTTGCCAGCATCCTTCAGACCATAGAGAGCTTTAAAAACCTCTTTTTCATTTTCTATAGTTACTCCTGTCGGGGCTCTCTGTATACTTCTATGAAAACTGTTGTTGTATGATGTAACCATGTCTTGTACGACATCCACATATCTGTGTGAGTTGACCGATGTTAAATACCTCCACATCAAGCCCTTTAAAGTACGGTTAAAACGCTCGATAACTGAGGCTTTAAGCTCACTGCCCGTGGAGAAATTGTGAATTTTGTGTCTGCTCAACACTTTCTGAAAATGTTTATTGTAAAACTCGGTACCACGATCCGTATGTAGTTTTCGAGGGACGCGCCCCCTCCGTAATATATCTTCAAAAGCTTTTGATACCTCAACCCCTGATTTACTTCTTAACATACGTACCCATGCATATTTACTGAACACGTCAATACATGTCAGCATATACTTGTAGTTGTCATTAACCTTTGCGTACATGGACATGTCTACTAGATCAGCCTGAAACTGTTGGTCTATCCCGTAGACGATTACCCTGTTTCTAGGGTAATTAATGCGGGCTGGCGCATGTAAAGTGTAGGTCTCCTCCCCTTGTAGCCAGTCGGCCACGTTTTTGTCAGATAAACGAATACCTGTTTTCTTGAACACGCCACGTTTTAGGCGTTTTTTACCGCCAAAAGAACCCTCGCTAGCGGGGTCGTAATAGACGGAGTGCATTTCTTCTGTCATCATAACACAGTCGCTATAATCACCCAACAAATAATGATTCAGTTTTACTTGTGACAAAACTTTTTATTCAACCTAAAAATAAAAAAAGTTGCACGTGGTTCACATTGTATCAATAATGTTTAAAAATTGTACGCATGCATTAACATTCTTACTAATCAGAAAATCTATTAGAATCTCAACAACTGCACACACATCTACAATATCATTGTTAGACATCTTCAACATACATAAATCTGTAATATATGCACATAGGCTGATTATCATCCCCACATTGAAACTTTTCCGACACGTCCCCAGACATTTTAGCAAACTTGTTACAGTCACATGACAAGGCTTGATATCATAAGCACACATCTGTAATATGTCGTCCCAGACATCACACACATCCCTAGCGGACATCAACACTTTTTTCAGCCTATCTAAACGTGCTGCCTCAATAACAGCCCCCGGTGGTCTATTGGTAGTAATTACACCACACAATAAAGCAGCTAGCTCTGTCTTCACATATTGTTTATCAATAGGTGCTGCCAAACGGATATTCCCCATGTCAACAGGCCTGTTTTTCGTCGCCCCAGCACTTCACAGCTTCGTGTACGGATGCTTCACAGACGTGACTGATGAGGTTGTGCCTTATTTCACGCAGTTTCATACAGATGTACGGTTCATCCGCCAGACCAAGTAGTAACGTCTCAACAGAGCCAAGAATTCTCGGTTTCGAAGGTCTTAAATCGATGGTTTGCAGAAGGTTTGAAAAAATCGTCGCAAGGCCCGGTGTTAACAGCCTCTTTATGATGTCGATTATATTGTCTTCGAAATAGAATTCCTCTGGTTCGTACAGACACTGGTGGTGCTTCTGGCTTGGATGATCGATCTCACACCCGTAACAGGTCTCTCGGAGCTTCGCTGTGACTATGTTCTCCAGAAGCATACATGTGGTAACCTTTATAAGTCTCATGCCTAGGGGTGTAAGGAGACAGTCAGACCCCTCGCCTGTTGCCGGTTCAGAAGCACCCGTGTTAGTTTCTGTAGTCGCCGTATTGTCCATGTGATTCGTCGGGTGCTGCCAGTGAAGGTATTCCTGGTCGTTGGGGCCTGTAACGTGCGATGAATCAGTGGGGCTGTCCATGGTCCTAGGCTGTTGTAACAACTGTAAAACAAAGCATGCACTTTATAGCTAGAAGGCCTCAGGGGCGGGTCCCTGAATGCGTGTCATACTGCCGCTCGCACCATCGGCATCTTCTGCTGACAGTAACAACCTCTGCTTTTTCGGCCTGCCAACACCACAGAGCCGCATATATGCCTGTATTACGACGGGTACTGAGGAGTTTGTGCTTTATTTCACGCAGTTTCATACAAATGTACGGTTCATCCACCAGACCAAATAGTAATGACTCAACACAACTAAGAATTCTAGGGATCAATGGTCTTAAACCGTTGGTTTGCAGAAGGTTTGAAAAAATCGTCGCAAGACCCGGTGTTAACAACCTCTGTGTGATATCCTCTATATTGTTTTCGAAAAAGAATTCCTCTGGTTCATACAGACACGTGTGGTGTCTCTGGATTGCTTGATCGATCTCACACCCGTAACAGGACTCTCTGAGTCTCTCTGTCCTCCAGAAACATACATGTGGTAACCTTTATAAGTCTCACGCCTTGGAGTGTAAGGAGGCCGTCATGTCCTTCGCTTGTAGTCGGTTCAGAAACAGCCGTATTAGTTGCGGTAGTCACCGTGCTGTCCATGTGGTTCGCAGGGTTCTGCCGGTGAAGGTATTCCTGGTCGTTGGGTCCTGTTACGTGCGATGAATCAGCGGGGTTGTCCATGGTCCTAGGCAGTTGTAACAACTGTAAAACAACGCATGCACTTTATAGCTAGAAGCCCTCAGGGGCGGGGGCCTGGATACTTGTCGTACCGCCACTCACACAGCCATCGTCTTCTGTTGTCTGTAACAATCTCTTTTTGACGCCACAGTAGCCACTAACCAACTCCCCGCAGTTAAACAGCTCATCAATAGTGCGGAACATGTCATTTACTACATTGGTGTCCTTATCGCTAATGGTTTGTATTTGTCACGAAAGGCCCCCCAGCAGAAGAACAAGGCATATACCGCGTTGGTGTCCTTATCGGCGTCTGGTTTGTATTTGTCACGAAAGGCCCTCCAGGATTCTTTAGCGAACGTCGCAGTTTCACAACGCACCTCCGCGACCCCAAATCCACAGGGGTTACCGCAGGGGTACCCCCTACAGTATAGTTTTACAGATTGGCTGTCTTTAAGAAACTTGTAACCGACACAAAAATGCGGTGCGGCTAAACAGCGTTCGTATTTTACAATTGCCGGCTGGTTCAGGTATTGTTTCAAGACACTCGTTCTGTAATCTTTTCTCTTTCTTGGAGCCAGAGACAAACCTTTCAGCGCGGAGTTTCCACGTCTTGTTGGTGTTAGAGTCTGTAGATGAACACGCCGAGACATTTTCGCTATGGTTTGCACATAGGCCACTATGTTTTTGAACCTTTTATTACAGCCGGGGGCCTCATGTCACAAACTACCCACACATGCTGACGAAGCGGCATACACGCTTCTTTTCTCTTATTGGGGGCCCCCGAGAAAGCTTTAAAGACTAAACATTTGATTTACATATTGAAAATCGATAAATGATTACGTTTAATTATATTATAGCATTTTGCAGTTGCAATAATCTACATATTTAATCTGTTGTTCATAGGGTATTTTCGAAGAAACACCAGACACACCTCTCCCCCGTTGGAATGGAAAGCATCTTGAATAGATTAGAGTTCAAAAGATCTGATGTTGTCTGAAGACATCTTGACTAGATCGGAATTTCACACCATAGCCATCTAAAACTGTTTATAGATAAACAACTATTAAAACATGGTGGTCAAGGGGTCATGGGGTCATCGGACCGCCCAAGGGAACATCTGGTGCCCATCAATCAAACAGGGGTCACAAAGGTCATCACCTGTCACAAAAGCTGCCTCCTAATTACTACTCAGCTGGCTTTCCTTTTCAGAACACAATAAATTGTAGCCAAACTACAGTGTTGGATGTACCAATCCAAGACTTGATTGTCCTGGATTATTCTTTGTTGGATTTATTTCAGACGGATGGCGTTGTTTTGGATCTACAACAGCATTATCTTGTGGCTCTGTGAGGAGGCATGATCGTCCATCTGAAGATGGTCTTCCTTCCACTCTGAAGAATGAATTATACAATTATTTACTGTAAGGCCATTACAATACAATTAGAAGGAAAAACGAATTCCTGTCATTTCTTACTGTACTGTATCAATACAGTACCCAATACAGTAGACCCACATAGTAAGCTTCATGATTATGTGCAGCCATGTACAATACACTTTACTGCAATACTCTGATGATTAACATTTTTTAATTTTTTTATATCGTTTCAAATTTTTCCCCATTATTCTCCCAACGTGGTTGCCAGTTATACCCTCTATTTATCTCAATTTTTACCCGCCCCCATGAGTTTGTTGCCTGTCCTCTGGGTAACGAGCCAATTTCCCGGGTCGGCAGATCCACCTCCTCCGAGACGGAACCCGACCATGTGACGTCCTTTCCGCTCCTCGACGACGCTATCCGCTGCCCTTTGATTCACAATTTCAATGGCTACTTACCTGTTTTCCTTCTGGAATATATGAATGATTGAAGCCTCTGTAGATCTGTTCACATTTGGCTGAACTCTCTCTCCAGCCTCTCTCAGGGAAAGACCACGATTGCTGACAAAGTCAAATAGAGTTGCTCTCAAGTCATTTGAGACCCTTCTTCTCATTTGCCCTCTACTTCTTTCTCTCCATCTCTTATCTCCTCTGCCTCCACCATCCTTTCTTCCTCCTCCCATAGCTTTCACAAAAATTTTTACTTCAGGTGAAGTGCTGATTATTGAGTGAACAATTCAGTGACAAATTTAGCAATTAGCACTTTCTGTGTTGTCTGTTTTACTAAGCCACCTGACAGACGTTAGTCTAGGGCAGTGGTTCTCAATCCTCTCCTCGGGGAACCCCAGCCAGTCCATGTATTTGTTAAATTCCACCACCAGCACACCTGATTCAACTAATCAACGCTCGTTAAGTAGAAATTAGTTGAATCAGGTGTGCTGGTGGTGGAACTGAACAAATACATGGACTGGCTGGGGTTCCCCGAGGAGAGGATTAACCCCCTGAGGTCGACGGGAGCGGCGCCGCTCCCAGCAGCAATAAAAGTATATTACTATTTCTAATTTCGTGATATTTTATCATACACACGCGACAAAAACATTGACAGAAACCTTAGAATCGCGACTTTCCGATTTGAGCACTGGCAAATCAAATGGGATTTTTTAAATTAGGTTAATTAGACCAAAAGTAAACCTTGCCTTTTACTCTCTTTTTTACCTGTTAGTAACATCCCCCTTCTATTGACATGGTAACTAGGTGCTACGTTTCGGGGAGGTGCGTGGGGAGGGGCGTGGGGCCATGTGTGAAAACGCCGGCGTAAACAACACAAACTGTCGACAATTTGAAGCAAGATTTTATACAGACATACAATTTTATTCAAGATGGAAAGATTTTCTGCGCTGCAGTGTTTGAGAGCATTGGTGGAAAGCGACGAGGACAACAACTGACGAAGAGTAAGTAACTATATTTGATTTGCCATGTTATCAAATACTCGTATATATATATTCAATATATGAGTTCCGCGTCTTGTGACTACATATTCCGCGTGTTGCAACGTAACAAATTTCAATAGGCACACAAGATCTATGGAAGAATACTTTTCAAACAGCCTAAAATATTATACAAAATCGTATGTAGCATGATCGGTTTCATGATCTCACGTCCTTGTAAAATCGATTCTTGTTTTTGTTTATTATTAGAGTGCTTATGTTTAGTTAAATCCGTGTTTGGGATTACGTTTTGGATTTGCTGTTTAGCTAGCTTTGTTTGTTCAGCTAGCTTTGTTTGTTCCAGTTCATTTATCATTTTGGTTTGTTTTGTGAGTTATTTGCGTGTCGCCTCCGACATTGTTTTGCCTACGTTTGTGGATAATAAAATAAGAGCCAAAATGGCTGCTGCCACAAGAAGCGCTTGTCGTGAAAGGAGAAATGGTAACTCAAATATTGCTTAGCCATTTAAAATCTAAATTGTGAGTTGTTGTTTTAACTCTAAAGTGAAAAAAATCACAAAAAAAGTTTAATTGGAAGACCCTTTTTTTCCTTGGGTCTCAGGAGGATATGTGCATTATTGTTAGGCTGTATGACTTGTAATATGTGGCATTCCCCTGTATATACTGTATAGTAGTTTGTGTGCTGTTTTCAATAAATCTTCCAAAATGAAAAAAAGCATATATTCTTCTGCATGGCTCACTGACTTGCTTACTCTGATGGCCTTTGAGAGAGAGAGATGGCCCATCTGACAACTCTTAGAGGTGTGGACAATGAATAATGAATATTCAGGTATTTAGCATTTAGCCCTCCCACAGCCTGAAATAAATGTGACCAGTTCTGATAAAAACAGGTTTTTAGCTATTTAGATCTCAGATGTGCTAAACTGTTTTCACACCCTTACATAACCAAGACCTTGATGAACAAACGCACATTGGCAAAACAATTCATCACTATAGTTTAGTGTGTGCTTTCACAACTTTTGTGACAGCAGAAAAATTTACTATTTTTAACTTGTGTGTTTGTAGATCTATTTACAAGCTGCATATGATACTGACCAAACTATTGATGGCATACAAATGTAGCTGTGATTGTCCTTCAAATAAAAATATCAAACACTTTGGAGTAAGTGTGTGTTAAGTTGATGAAATTGAGATAAATATCAGACCATGCCAAAATTACAAACCATCTCAAAGCTTAGCACGGACCTCAGAGGGTTAAGAACCACTGGTCTAGGGGTATAATTCTCGCTTCAGGTGCGAGAGCTCCCGGGTTAAACTCCCGGACGAGCCATAAAAACATAGTCAAATGATCACACTTACAATACAATACACATGTTGACTCTTTAACTGAACTGGTCATTCAATGAAGGACAGTGTTAGTATTGAAAGAGGCTTAATCCGCAATCATCAGTCTTGAACAAATTAATCAATTGATCAGTACCATGGAAGTTCATCTTCTGAAGCTGAACCTGGGGAAGACTGAGCTGCTCTTCCTCCCAGCGAAGGGCTCCCTGATGATTGATGCTTCAATCACCGTGGAAGGCACTACAGTGTCTCCGTCCCAGTCTGCCAGGAGTCTTGGAGTGACCCTGGATGACCAGCTGTGCTTCTCGGGCCACATCGCAGCGATCACCCGGACCTGCCGTTTCTCCCTCCACAACATCTGGAGGATTCGACCGCTCCTCACCCAAGAGGCCACATAACTCCTGGTTCAGGGCCTGGTGATCTCACGTCTGGAATACTGCAATTCCTTGCTGGCAGACCTACCGGCCTGTGCCATCAAGCCACTGCAACTAGTCCAGAATGCTGCCGCACGTCTGGTATGCAAACCAATGTTCACCCATGTCACACCTCTACTCTCCTCTGGCTCCCCATCACAGTACACATCAGATTCAAATCACTGGTGCTTGCTTTTCAAGCGGCTAGAGATACTCTTCCCTCATACCTCCAGACACTCATCACACCCTACACCCCAGCCAGACCCCTCCGCTCCACCTCCTCAAGCAAACTGACTGTCCCATCCCTCCAGGCGCCTGGAAGCCACTCCTCGCGGTCTCGCCTCTTCTCTGTTCTGACCCCTCGGTGGTGGAATGACCTTCCGCAATCAGTCAGGACCGTGGAATCACTTGCAATCTTCCGCAAGAGACTCAAAACCCACCTTTTCAGACTCCACTACCACTGAATTCTGTACATATAGCCAATTGCCATCACCACTGCCTACTTGCTCAAAACTTCTTGTATATGTATCACTGCTTACTCCTCGTTTTTAAAAAAGTAAAAAAAAAAAAATTACTAACCTTTTCCTTCCCAGTGTTACAGGTATAGTACGCAGCTGCCTGCAAAGATGTCTATCGCTGTATTACTGCACTGATCTCTTGCGCAAACTACGATTGTTCCTACCATGTATTAATGCACATCTTGTAAGTCGATCTGGATAAGAGCGTCTGCTAAATGCTTAACAGAGTGCTTCCAGTCATTAAACCCCTGACTAAAGGCACCGAGCTTGCTGGAGAACAGTTTGCATGCAAAACAGTACACATAACCTGTTGAGGGGGAGTACAGTAACCACTGTCTAGAAACCTTCTGCCCATTTGGCAATATACAGTTCAGAAGTTAATTGTTGAAACTTCTAGTCTTTCCACCGAGTGCTCTATCTCAGACTGAAGCTGGGTATTTTTCACTGCGGTTTTGGAAGGGGACTGCTCCTCTTTCAATAAACACTGACTTAACCCCCTGAGGTCGACGGGAGCGGCGCCGCTCCCAGCAGCAATAAAAGTATATTACTATTTCCAACTTCGCGATATTTTATCATACACACGCGACAAAAACATTGACGGAAACCTTAGAATCGCGACTTTCCGATTTGAGCACTGGCAAATCAAATGGGATTTTTAAATTAGGTTAATTAGACCAAAAGTAAACCTTGCCTTTTACTCTCTTTTTTACCTGGTAGTAACGTCCCCCTTCTATTGACATGGTAACTAGGTGCGAGTTTCAGGGAGGTGTGTGGGGAGGGGCGTGGGGTCATGTGTGAAAACGCCGGCGTAAACACATAAACTGTCCCGACAATTTGAAGCAAGATTTTATACAGACATACAATTTTATTCAAGATGGAAAGATTTTCTGCGCTGCAGTGTTTGAGAGTATTGATGAAAAGCGACGAAGACAATAACTGACGAAGAGTAAGTAACTATATTTGATTTGCCATGTTATCAAATACTCGTATATATATTCAATATATGAATTCCGCATCTTGTGACTACATATTCCGCGTGTTGCAACGTAACAAATTGCAATATGCACACAAGATCTATGGAAGAATACTTTTCAAACAGCCTAAAATGTTATTTATTTCGCTTGTTTTCAAATACTCGTGAAAATATATGAATTCCGCGTCTTGTGACGCCAAACATATTCCGCGTGTTAGTAACTTAATCTAAATCCTAACTACTATACACATCTACCTAATATATACAAAGTGCAATCTAGAAAGTAAGAAGGAAGAAAACGAGATAATAAGCGAAGGCGGAAAAAAACCGAAAAGTATAAACTCCCGAAGTGGATGACAAGACAAGGAGTGGATCTCGAAATAAACGGAACAAGGACAGACAGGGAGCAGAACCTGACAGAACAGGGAAAATGCAATACTGGATAAAGAATAATGAATAAGGACTGAATGAAAAATAAACAAAGACCAAAAAACAACAGAACAGGAACTCAGAATATAACACTGATGGCCCAGTGAGATGGCCCATCTGACAGATCTTAGAGGTTCTTCTTCTTCTTCTTCTTTCGTGTATCATCCTCAAATGTCCAACTCAGTATCCTGTAGCCACGCCCTTGTCTCTGGTCCCACTTGGAAGAGGCTGGCCTCCGAAGGTGGTCTGTACAGGGGGCAGGTGTTAATGATGTGCTCTGCAGACTGCTCAGGCTCGCCGCACTCGCATGCTGCACTGTCTGCCAAGCCCCACTTCATCATGGCTGATTTGAAGCAGCCGACTCCAGTGCGCAGGCGGTTTAGTAGGGTCCATTGCCGGCGTGGTAGGTCCTCTCCTTCAACGCCTTCTCCCGGGTCCCAGATGTAGCGGTGGATACGGGAGGGCCCAGCAGACTCCCACTCCTGCTTCCAAGATGCTGCCAGCCATGCGTTTGTGGACAAGTCCTCCGGGATGGAGCGGAGCATCTCTTGTGCCGCCTTGTTGTAAGGGTGGCGGGACTTAAGTCTGTTTGGGGGCTTTGTATCCACTGTAGCGTTGTGCAGGATATGCCAGTCGTGTATCTGGGCTTTCCTTGCTAGCTTGAGGGTTGCAGCCTCTCGTCGGAGGCTGGCCGGGGCAATTCCTGCCAAGACTGGGAGGTAGGACACTGGAGTGGGCTTCAGGCAGCCAGTTATGGTCCGGAGAGAGTTGTTAATTACGGTGTCTACCTTTTTGACATGCGGGCTCCTACACCAGGCTGGGGCGCAGTATTCAGCTGCAGAGAAGACCAGGGCTTGGGTGGAAATTCGTAGTGTGTTGGCAGATGCTCCCCAGGTCGTACCAGCAAGACGTCGGATGAGTGAGACCCTTGATGTCACCTTGGCCTTCACGTCTTCAAGGTGTTGGTTGAAGGACAGTGTTCTGTCCAAGCGTACCCCGAGGTATTTTGGGGCTTGCTGGAACTCCAGGCGCTTGTTGTCAACACACACATTCATTTCCCTTTTTGCCTCTCGGTTGTAGAGGTGGTATGCCGCCGACACCGTCTTCCCTGTACTGAGCTGCAGGCGCCACCTGCGGAGGTAGGTAACCAAGATTCCCATGTCCTGGTTAAGACCATCCTCCATCGCCTTCCAGGTTGGTCGTCGCAGCATAATGGCAAGGTCATCTGCGTACCCATATTTCCTCGATGCTGTCTCCGGTAGGTCGTAGATGTAGATGTTAAACAGCATCGGGGAAAGGACAGAGCCCTGAGGGACTCCATTCCTCAATCTTCTGAGCCTGCTTCGCTGACCATCGCTGGTCCGTAAGATGAAGCTGCGGTTTGACAGCATTTCCATCATGAAGTTCACCATATGGCGATCTGGAATGGTCCTCAGAAGCTTGAGGTGGAGTCCGCGGTGCCAGACGGTGTCATACGCGGCTGTCAGGTCCAGTAGCACAACCCCAGCTTTCTCGTTGGCCTGGAAGCTGTCTTCAATGTCCTGCGTGAGCAGTGTGACCTGGTCTACTGTCGACCTGCCCCGACGGAAACCAGCCTGTTCCCTCGGGAGTTGTGGGTCCACAACTGGCTCAATGCGGCTGAGGATCATCCTCTCCAGAATCTTAAATGGGACGCAGAGCAACGAGATGGGTCTGTAGGCCTTGGGGTCATCTGCAGGTTTGTTAGGCTTCAGCAGGGCTATGACAGACGCACGGCGCCAGGTCTTAGGGAGCTTGGACATCCTGAGGCAGGACGAGAGGAACGCACAGAGCCAGGCAGATGTAGTTGCACTCTGGTGGATCACAAACTCTGGGTGGATGTTATCGTGTCCTGGTGACTTGCCTTGCTTCAGCCTGCCAATGGCCTCTCCGAGCTCAGCTGTTGTGAAGTCTCCTGAAAGGTTGGCGTTGACACTAGCTGCCCTGGAGAGGGAAGAAACCTCTCGCGATGTCAGGCGGGCGAAGTTCTTGTCTGCTCCAGGGAACTGGCCATTCTTGAGGAGCTGGGACGCGATGGCATCTGCTGTCACTGGACATGAAGGGGGTGTTCTTTTTCTACCAGTCAGCTGGTTGATGGTTTGCCACGCTTTGCGGCTGGAGTGGGTAAAATCGACTGACTCGACGATTTCAGTCCATCTAGCCTTACGGGTGGCATCCAACTTCTGGAGAAGCGCCGATGCCGTCACGTCCACCTCTTCCCTCGAGCTAGCCTGCTGGTGGTCGTGCAGGAGCTGGCAGCATTCTTCATCCCAACCAGGGATATAGCTCTCGTTGAAGCCTCGTGGGATGGCTTTCTTTGCTGCCCTCAGGAGGACATTGCAGTAGGCAGTGTATGCACCATCCATGTCTTTGGAATCTGGGTCCGGGAGACAGACTGTTCTTTTTTCCGTCTCTGCTGTAAATGACCGCCAGTTGGCCTTCCTAAAATTCCATCTCCTGACAGGTTTGCCCGGAACAGGCTGCACCAGTGAAGGGGCCTGGATGATGGACGGTCGGTGGTGGGATCGGGGGAACCGGTCAAGGACGCGTCTCTCTGGTGTGGGGTCAGCACTGCGGCACAAGGCGAAGGCCAGGTCGGGGTTGGTGTGGGTGTTCCATCTGGAAGAGTAGAAGCTTGGGTGTTCTTTAGGGTCGTACAGGAGCAGGGCATCTGCGTTGGAGGCCCATTCACTCAGCGCCTCCCCGTCTGCAGATGTGTGGCTGTATCCCCAGTCAGTATTCTGGCAGTTGAAATCCCCGGCGTATATGGCGGGTGCCAGGACCAGTGGTAGTGCCGACGGGTCAACGGTGATGGTGGAGGTTTGTATACGTTGACCACCGATGTTTCCTGGATTTTGGTGATCAGCCACTCGACACTGAGGTCAGGCGAGGACCGGCCACCGTCCGTCCAGGTGATGTCAGCCCTCACAAAAGTTGCCAGACCATGCCGTCTACTGTAGATGGACCCAGCGAGATGGAACCCGGGCAGCTTGAGCTTTTCCTCATCCGTACAGTGGGTCTCCTGAATAAGGACAGCGGCTACTTTATTGGACTCGGCCAGATGGTGTACGACCTCCAATTTGGCGGTGGTAAGGCCCTCTATGTTGAGTTGGAGCACTGAAAGACCTTGGTGCTCGACAGTCGGGATGGGCGCCCGTCCTGGCATGGACGTGCGTCTCCCCGGCCTCTTACGCCTCGGTCTTCCAGCTGGGTGATTGGGTGGCGACATTAGTTTCACAAGCTGGTCTTGCACCATTTCTTGTTACTTGCAGAGGAGGCCACGTGGAGGCTGTCGTCTTCTCCCCTAGAGGTGTGGACAATGAATAATGAATAATGAATATTCAGGTATTTAGCATTTAGCTCTCCCACAGCCTGAAATAAATGTGACCAGTTCTGATAAAAACAGGTTTTTAGCTATGTAGATCTCAGATGTGCTAAACTATTTTCACACCCTTACATAACCAAGACCTTGATGAACAAACGCACATTGGCAAAACAATTCGTCACTGTAGTTTAGTGTGTGCTTTCACAACTTTTGTGACAGCAGAAAAATTTACTATTTTTAACTTGTGTGTTTGTAGATCTATTTACAAGCTGCATATGATACTGACCAAACTATTGATGGCATACAAATGTAGATGTGATTGTCCTTCAAATAAAAATATCAAACACTTTGGAGTAAGTGTGTGTTAAATTGATGAAATTGAGATAAATATCAGACCATGCCAAAATCAAAAAACATCTAAAAGCTTAGCACGGACCTCAGAGGGTTAACAATGTCACTGGACGTGCTTTGCCATAATGCACGGTCAGTGACCTCATAGCACCAGGAATGGCTTAGTTGCCGATTTGATTCTTGTGAACTGCCCAGCTACTCCTGAGGAGGAGGTGGAAATTATGCTTCTTGTATACCATTAGCTGTTGAGGGTTCGCTTTCAAAGGATGGCTCTGGGGAAGTGACAACATTATTGGAAACTGAACTAGTTCTAGTTCCTTCCTCACAGCTGACCAAGAGCAGAAAAGCTGACAGAAAAAGAGTGTCAGTTACCTCTGAAATAGATTCCTTGAGCTGACAGGTGAGCAGGAATCAGGTGGCTCCATGTGGGAGTGAGGCTTCGGGGAACAATGGAGAAGTCGGCACAAAAAGTGATTATCCACGAGTTACAGCAACCAACCACCTCTGGGACTGCACTGTTCATAAGAAAAGACAGTTAAATGTATGGTTAACACTCAAATATATGAAAACATGCCATTTCCAGTTTTTTTCATGGTCATGATTTACCTGCTTTAGCTGCATCAGCTGTTTGGAAAGGAAGCTGTTGGCTGATGTGATTCAGAATGCATGCATGCCAGGTTTGTGCTAATAGTGAACTGCTGTTTAACTGTCAATATTGTCTTGTTAATTGTATGATGAATAATCATAAGGTAATACCATGTTTGGTTATAATATATATGGAATACTTGAAATACATAAAAAGGCATATCATTTCTCCTTGAGAATTGTTTAGTTTTATAATAAATTATTAGAAAAGTTTTTCTGATTATTCTTTGACTTTGAATTAACTCAAACCAATTTAACTGAAACTAAAACTGAAAAGTTGCATATGTGTTATGTGTTATGTGTTCATTGTTTACCGAAAGGCGTATTTGGTTTAGTTTGTTATTTTTCATTTATTGTTTTTGTCTCGAACCCCTGAGGGCGACGGACAACGGTTTTTTTTAATATTATTTGTTTAATTTAACTCTAAATATAGTAAATAAAAGTCCAGTCCTTGGACCTAAAGAACCACTCTCCGTCTCCGGCTGCTGTGTGCTCATCCAGGGATTGTCACAGGCGTGTGACAAATACATATGAATAAAATGTATTGCCATTACTACATGTATTGTTTTCCTGCAAATAAGTGCTACTGGTATGTTTCTTTAAAACAAATCTACCAATAAAGAAGAAAATGACTGTTTTGTAAAAATATTGATATGTAATATTCCCAAATTTGGATCTTTGACATCTGACAAGGAAAACCCCTGCACGTGCGGAAGCCATTAGTTAAGTGCTGATGTTGTCACTGGGCTGCACAGTAGGGAACTATGACTGTTTATCTGCCAGACCCCAGGGGAGTCTGTCTGACAAGCACAGGTCTGCTATGGTGGCAGCTGAGCAAAGCAGACTGCATCAAACAACACATATTCCTCAAGAGCAAAGAAAGAGGGTTGAGAGGTACGCAGAAGTTCCTATCTCAGACACTGTTAAAGGCAGAGCACAATTATGTGTTTATGATTTTGTTTGAGCTTTTTGTTAGTTGTTGTTTTGCCTAAACCTGCTCCCACCCCCTTGCCTATCCCTTGCCCCAGATAGGAGCCTTGGCCCCCTTTCTCTGTGTCCCTGTAGGACACTAGGGTCCCAGCCCCTGGCTTTTTCCTCCCCTCCTGGTTTCGGTTGCCCATTAGAGGGGTGTACTTTCCTTTGCGGTGCACAAAGATAATCACAACCCCTAAAGAGTGTCCATAGCGGGGTGTATTCTATTTTGCTGTGTACCAAGATAATCACAACCTCTAAAGAGTTCCCATAGCGGGGTGTAACCCACACTGCTGTGCATAAAGATATTCACACTCCCTATAGATTGACGCCCTAGCGCCATCCCATGTACTGCCCCCTTAGTGCTTTGGTTGCTCAGACCGTGTAGACTCTTGCGGGCGAGCGTTCTCCTGGGCTTTACTCCGTCCTCCCTCCCCCCCCTTCTTCCCTGTTCTAGTAAGGGAAGTAGTACCTCCCCCTTTCAGTTGGTTTCTTTTCAGTTAATTTGTTTTGTGCCTGCCAATCTATGGTGTCTTTGTATCCCAACGTTCTGTCTCCAGTGAGCCTCTAAAAAAATGACAACCAAGCCAAGAGACATATAAAGATAAACATATTTTGTATTTTTGTATTACAGCCTCTGTCTAAGTTCATTTAGTTGAACCTTCTTGTGCGGGGAAGTACTTACCAGGTCAGGATCTCTCACCTATTAAATGAGAGTGGCGTAGTCACTATCTTCATTGGTTAACTGTCAGGCTCAGCGACCGGGCGGGTTACACCTGAATCTTTTTCGCTCCATCTTCTCCAGTGACGCTTGTGTTTGTTGGTGGGTTGCTGCATCGTTTACCTACATAGAAGCAGAACAGGTCACTTTGGTCCTTGGCTCCGCAGAATGAAATTAAACACAAGAACACCAAGAAACATCAAGAACTGGTTAACTAAACTATGCACAATGAATTATCCTAATTCTGAAATGTCTTTATGGTATAGGAAAAATATACTATGTGTTGGATACAATCTGTTGAAACCAGATTAAAGTGGGATGTTGAAAGCTTGAAAACTGTCCATTGCGTGTATGCCAATAAAGCAGGGTCAAACTCCTTCTTTGTGTAAAAAGGAAGAAAGAAAAAGTGAAATATCCTATTGAAATATTTGTGACATCAGAAAACCCAGCTCATTTTAATACATCAATGGCAGTTTTCCAAAAATCACCATCATTGCTTGCTGTTGAGGTGCATTCACATTTTTTATTAGCCAGCAAACGTAGCTAGCTACAAAAATTTAAATGTGACGGACAGCAATAGGTGCTAGCTAACATGGTAAGACTTCACTGTGGCGTGCCTGGATGACAAAAAACTAAAAAAGAAGAGGGGCGAGAGAACCATTTTCAATTTATTAAGATTCAGCACAATTGAAAGTTCAGCCATATATTAAGGCACAATCTCACATCGTCAGAAAGTGCAATCAGAAAGTGTCTACCCGTCTTCGTGAAGACATCAGCTGTTTCCGTCCCGCCGAGTCTTGAGTATCTCTGGGTTGCTAAGTTTACCGTGTTAGTTTTGACTGGTTTTTCTGTTTGTTTTCTGTAGTTGCTAACTTTGCGTAGCCTCTTGTTGTTTAATTGCTAGCTATAACAGGGTTAGAATAGCCTTATTAGTTAGTTTCGACTGTTTATCTGTAATTGTTGTAGTTGTAGTAAATGAGCAAGCAGTTGAGTAAATCCGTGTAATTATCACGCTATTTAACTCAGCTGTTTGATCCCTCATTACTAACTTTGTCAGAGCAACGGTCGCTCCCTCCTAGTATGTGCCTACAACCCATAACAGTCTGCTCTATCCCTTTCAGAAGGCGCTTCCATCGACGCACCCCCTCATGACAACGGAATCCTTCCAACCTCTGCTACCCCCCGACCCTTTGTGAGAACTTCACAATCTCAGGGAGCTATGGAACTGTCAGTCTGCCACACGGAAGGCTGACTTAATTTCTGCTTATGCGTCCCTCTTGTCCCTCCAGTTTCTCGCCTTCACCGAGACCTGGATCAGCCCTGATAACTCCACTACCCCTGCTACCCTCTCGTCCGCCTACTCCTTCCCCCGGCCATCCGGCCGTGGTGGTGGTACAGGTTTGCTTATCTCTCCCACATGGAAGTTTCTTCCCCTCTCCAACCTGTCTATATCTTCTTTTGAATACCACCCTGTCTCCATCACCTATCCTACTAACCTCTTTATTGTTGTTGTTTATCGTCCTCCAGGGCCCCTGGGATGCTTCCTCGGCGAGCTAGACACCCTGCTCAACTCCTTTCTTGAGGACGGCACCCCATTGATCCTCCTGGGAGACTTCAACATCCACCTAGAGACCCCCCAGTCTGCTGCCTTCCTACCATTGCTCCACTCCTTCGACCTCTCCCTGCAACACTCTCCCCCAAACCCACAAGGCAGGCAACCTCCTAGACCAGATCTTCCTGAGGAACTGCCCCTGCTCCAATCTCACGGTTACCCCCCTGCATACATCTGATCACCATTTAATTTCCTTCTCCCTCTCCCTTGCCCCCCATCCTCCCTCCCCTCCTCCAACACCCACTATCACTGCCTGTCGTAACCTTCGCTCACTCTCACCCTCTTCCCTTGCTCCCATTGTCACTGCTTCCCTCCCCCCCTTTAAGCATTCTCTAAACTCCCCACTGACACTGCTTCCTCTACCCTAATCTCATCTCTGTCCTCTTCTCCCTAGACCTGCACGCTCATCCCCTCCTAGTCCCTGGATGTCCGACACCCTTCGCACCTCCCGGGCCAGCCTCCATGCTGCTGAGAGGAAGTGGACGAAATCCAGGGACCCATCCAACCTTTCATCCTATCAGTCTTTTCTGTTTGTATTTTCCTCTGCCGTCACTGCCCCTAAGGCAAATTTCTATCAAACTAAAATTCAGAACTCAATCTCTAAACCTTGTGAACTGTTTTCTATTTTCTCCTCTCTCCTCAGCACGCCTCCTCCCCCACCTCAGTCCCCCTTCACTGCAGATGACTTTGCTGTTTTCTTCGAGGAGAAAATTGCAGACATCCGCAGCTCCTTTGTGCCCTCCCATCCCTCTGTGCCCTCCACCCCCTCCCCTCCCACTGTGCCCTCCACTCCTTCCCCTCCCTCTGCCCCCTCCACTCCCTCTGTGCCCTCCCCCTGCTTTCCCTCTATTTCTCCCCTCTCAGACTCTGATATTTCCCACCTCCTCCTCTCCCGCCGCCCTGCCACTTGTGCCCTTGACCCTATTCCTTCATCCCTCCTCCAGGCTATCACACCTGACATCCTCCCATTTGTCACCTCCCTTGTGAACTCCTCCTTGTCTTCTAGTTGTTTCCCCTCACCCTTCAAAAGGGCCCAAATCACCCCTCTGCTGAAAACCCCCCACAGTGACCCCTCAGTCATCCAGAATTATTGCCCAGTATCTCTCCTCCCCTTCCTGTCTAAAACCCTTGAAAGAGCTGTATCTAACCAACTGTCTGCTTTCTTCACAGAAAATAACCTGCTGGACCCCCACCAGTCCAGCTTCAGACCTGGCCACTCGACAGAAACCGCTCTCCTCTCAGTCAATGAGGCACTTCACATCGCACGAGCAGCCTCCCTCTCCTCCATCCTGATCCTGCTGGATCTCTCAGCTGCCTTCAACACGGTGGAGCACTCCATCCTCCTGTCCTCCCTGGCAGCAACGGGGATCTGCGGTACAGCCCTCGCCTGGATTGAATCCTACCTCTCCGGCCGCTCCTTCCAGGTCGCCTGGGCTAGTAAAGTATCACCGCCTCACTCCCTCCCCACCGGGGTTCCACAGGGCTCAGTCCTCGGTCCCCTTCTCTTCTCTCTGTACACCCAATCCCTTGACTCTGCAATCTCTGCCCATGGCCTATCCTACCATTGTTATGCTGATGACATTCAACTCTTTCTCTCCTTCTCCCCATCAGACACTCAGGTCTCGACCCGCATCTCTGCTTGCCTGAGGGACATTCAGAGCTGGATGGACAGTCACCACCTAAAGCTCAACCCAGGTAAAACAGAACTAATCTTCATTCACTCTCCCCACCTTGATTTCTCCATTTCTCTAGGTGACACCTTGGTGACATCATCACCCTGCGTGAAGAATCTCGGTGTGGTGATGGACAACAGGCTGTCCCTGTCAAAGAACATCGCAGCGGTAAGCCAGGCGTGCAAATTCTTCCTGTATAACATCAGGAGAATCCGTCCCTTCCTTACCACGTGCTCTACCCAGCTCCTGGTCCAAGCAATGGTTCTGTCCCGCTTGGACTACTGCAACTCGCTTCTGGCTGGCCTTCCGGCATCTGCCATCAGACCCCTGCAGCTCATCCAGAACGCTGCAGCCCGTCTGGTCTACAACCTTCCCAGACACTCCCATGTCACCCCCCTGCTCACTACCCTCCACTGGCTGCCTGTTATAGCTTGCATCAAATTCAAAACATTGGTCCTAGCATACCAGGCAGTCAAGGGATCAGCCCCAACATACCTCCTCAAGATCTTCAAACCCTACACACCTGCCAGACCACTCCGTTCTGCTACCTCAGGACACCTGGCGCCTCCCCCCCCTCCACACCTGTGCTTCCCGATCACGTCTCCTGTCGGTTCTGGCTCCTCAATGGTGGAATGACCTTCCCATGGAAGTCAGAACAGCTGAGACCCTGGCCATCTTCAAGCGACGACTGAAGACTCACCTCTTCAGGGTGCACCTCTCCCTGTAGTCCGGTTTTGTAATTTAGGGACATAGCTGTTTAGTATTGCACTCATGTTTACTTGTTTATGTATTGTATTAGGTTTAGGCATTATTTCGCAGATATTTTCCGCACTGATTGTTTTATTGCTGCCTTTGAATTGTGGCTACAGATTTACCTACAGGGTCATAGTTTAACTATGTGGATGCTCCTAGCACCTGGAATTGTACATCCCTCTAGGGTGGCTTTCAGCTAAAACTGTTCTTGACTATGGTTAACACTTTGTTGTACGTCGCTCTGGATAAGAGCGTCTGCCAAATGCCTGTAATGTAATGTAATGTCTTTTTCAAGAGCATATGACTCGTTGCTGACGGAGGTCAATAGGCGTGCCAAATAAGGTGTGCTTGTGAATATTAGCACCCTGCCCACTTGACCTGGCATACAGTCTTGCTCATAGCCACAGATGAGAGACAAGGCTATGGATTTTAAATGGAAAAAAGTATTAAGGATGATTTTTTTTGGTTCAAAACCTTTTGCACAGACGTTAAAAATAGTTTTTATTGTTAAAACAGTGAATATCATTCCACCACAAAGTCACTAAAACATTAATGCATTGCTTATAACCAGGTTACTATTTTTGATTATTTTATTCTTTGTCTATCTTTTTTTATGCTTTTCCTCCTTTTTTTCTCTCCCAATTTGGAATACCTAATCATACAATATTTTAAGCTCAGCTGTAAATTTGGATGTGCGACGACAAGAACTTGTTTTCCTTTGAAACACGTGATGTCAGCCGCCGCTTCTTTTCACACAGTAGGCTACAAAGTGAAGCTTTCACTGACATGAGTTGGAGAAAGACACTTAATGCGCAGCTTTATACCAACTGTGGGCACCCCAATTGATCAGTGGGGGTCCTGGTGCACGAAGAGACATGGATAACCCAGGCTCATCCATTTCATAAACCGGGGTCATATTAAAATAGTGCCTAAACAGGATGAGCCATCCAGCAGCCAGAAATTTATATTTTATGCATTTAATTTTAAACATTGACATTAAAACTGCAATACAACTACAATTTTTATTTTTATTTCATAAGTTCCTAATAAAAAATGAAATTCTCCAGATTTTCTGAAAGGGAAGAGGCTGTCAGTGCTGCTTTCTAAAACTGTGGTAAGATTTATATTATTTAGAAAGTATTATTTGAAAAGCGTGCGCTGCCTCCTCCTACAATTGCAGAAATAACAATAAGATGTATTTGAGAATATGCTATTACAAAGTGTTGCATTACAATCAACACCTTCATTCTTCCATCATAAAGGCATTTGAATGTGACAGGAGGTGTCTCCTGGGACAATGCTCTGTCTTTGGCTCAAAATAACATTTTGGCATAGTACCCCTGCGCTTCTTCTCCTCTTTGTCCATGCGCACTTGTTTTCTCTCCTCCCTGAGTGACGTGAGGAAGAGGGTTGACTCCTTTTAGGCACGCTCGCGCCATCGGCTCCCCGCCGCAGCAGGTGCCAATCAGACTCGCAGCACGCTCTATGCAAATGCTACAGGAATCCAAATGCCAGTAGCGACAGAGAAAACATACATCAAACAAACAGTGCTTACTCGCTTCTCTTTAGTATTACTTTTAAAGCTTGACTGCATTGCATTGACCAAAGAATTGGAATGTGATTATTTAATTTTGGCTTGATGTCTGGTCAAACCTTAATTTGAAATGTGATTGATTGCTGTAGTAGAAAAGTGGAGAGTCTGCATGTCCACACATGGCAAATTGTAAGTGCACATAGCAACCAAATAATTACATCATTGTTTTCAAGCAATGAATCAACTCTCTTAATCCTGCATTCCTTTGAGAATAATCTATTTGCCTGTTGATTCAAACAGAAAGTGGTGAGTACATTTGAAGTAGACTAACATACAGATAACTGGCAAAATAAAGGAAACACTTGAGTAAAATAGGTATACTATTATTATTATTATTATTGTTATTATTATTATTATTATTATTATCCTTTATTGTCATTCTACATATACAACGAAATTGAGATGCAGTCCTTAACTGTGCCGAAAGAAAGATCAATAAAAATTACTTATAAAACACTATATAAAAATAAATAGATACACTCTAAAAGGAAAATTAGCATAAAACCCACATCCACATTCTGCTGGCATTCACATTGCACAACGACCTTAATATTGCACTTAAAAATATATGTAATATATTTAAAAATGTATTGCACATTCAAGATTTAGCAGCGTTTAGTGCAGTTATTGCTCTGGGGTAAAAACAGTTTTTTAGTCTGTTTGTCCGTGTTTTTATTGCTCTGTAGTGTCTGCCTGAAGGCAGCAGTTCAAGCAGATGGTGTCCTGGGTGGGATGGATCCTTCAAAATGTTTTGGGATTTTTGAGACAACGGGAACTATGTAGATCTTCCAGGGAGGGGAGTGGGCAGCCAATTATGTTCTGGGCGGTGGTGATGACCCTCTGGAGTGCTTTCCTCTCTGCTACTGTGCAGCTGGCAAACCAAACACAGATGCAATATGCTCTATGGAGCAGCGGGACACAAGCAGTTTTGGGGTGAGGTGGTTCTTCCTGAGGATCCTCAGGAAGTGAAGTCCCTGCTGTGACTTCTTAACCAGCGCTGTGGTGTTGGCGCTCCAGGTTAGGTCCTCCTCTATGTAAACGCCCAGAAAACAGAAGTCTGAGACCCTCTCCACACAGTCCCATCTGATGTAAAGAGGCTGAATGTCTGTTTTGTTCCTCCTGAAGTCTATGATGAGCTCCTTTGTCTTGGTGGTGTTAACCCCCTGAGGTCCGTGTTTAGCTCAGAGCAGCATTGTGATTTTGGTGTGGTCTGATATTTATCTCAATTTCATCAACTTAACACACACTTACTCCAGTGTTTGATATTTTTATTTGAAGGACAATCACAGCTACATTTATATGCAGTATCATATGCAGCTTGTAAATAGATCTACAAACACATAAGTTATAAAGAGTAATTTTTTCTGCCATCACAAAAGTTGTGAAAGCACACACTAAACTATAGTGACGAATTGTTTTGCCAATATGCATTTGTTCATCAAGGTCTTGGTTATGTAAGGATGTCAAAATAGTTTAGCACATCTGAGATCTAAATAGCTAAAAACCTGTTTTTATCAGAACTGGTCAAATGTATTTCAGGCTGTGGGAGGGCTATATGCTAATTTCATGAATATTCATGATCCACACCTGAGGGTTGTCCACACCTGTAAGATCTGTCAGATGGACCATCTCTCTCTCAACGGCCATCAGACAAAGACAAAAGCCATCAGAGTAAGCAATAGTGAGTGAGCCATGCAGAAGACAGAAAAAAGTTTTATTTATTGAAAACATCACACAAACTATAGGAAAATTCAAAATTAAAACATGGTGAGACAATCTGTTCTTTCACAGTCTTTGGTGCCACTTTGCAAAACAGTTGCTGGTGAACTGTAGACACAAGGGAACATCACAAACCTTGCACTCCCATGGAGTGCACTGTTGTTTCCCCCGACATCTTGCAGAGTACGCATTTCTTGCGACCAACCAGAAGCCAGTTTGCCAACATCCAGAGTCTGTTTGGCAGTGGGCACAGGCACATGATCGAAAGTAGCCCGTTTTCTGGGTTTAAGATATTTATTTATCTTTAAACGTCTGTAGGAAAACTAAAGCAAAATCCGTGTCTGCGAAGACACGGAAAGACATAAACAAAATAACCAACGATCAGGAACAAACAAAGTAAAACGGTAAATCCAAAACGTATCCAAAAACTTGGAATAAACGAAACACTGGGAATCTAAACAACAATAAGCACACATGAACAAACAAGTTCTCAAGAGGCAAGAAACATTCATCACAATAGGTACTATCAAGCTAAGCTAGATAATGTCCAAGCGCCGAAACAGAATGCCAGCTGGTTAACCCTCTGAGGTCCGTGCTAAGCTTTGAGATGGTTTTTGATTTTGGCATGGTCTGATATTTATCTCAATTTCATCAACTTAACACACACTTACTCCAAAGTGTTTGATATTTTTATTTGAAGGACAATCACAGCTACATTTGTATGCCATCAATAGTTTGGTCAGTATCATATGCAGCTTGTAAATAGATCTACAAACACACAAGTTAAAAATAGTACATTTTTCTGCTGTCACAAAAGTTGTGAAAGCACACACTATAGTGACGAATTGTTTTGCCAATGTGCGTTTGTTCATCAAGGTCTTGGTTATGTAAGGGTGTGAAAACAGTTTAGCACATCTGAGATCTAAATAGCTAAAAACCTGTTTTTATCAGAACTGGTCACATTTATTTCAGGCTGTGGGAGGGCTAAATGCTAAATACCTGAATATTCATTATTCATTGTCCACACCTCTAAGATCTGTCAGATGGGCCATCTCTCTCAAAGGCCATCAGAGTAAGCAAGTCAGTGAGCCATGCAGAAGACAGAAAAAAAATATGCTTTTTTCATTTTGGAAGATTTATTGAAAACAGCACACAAACTACAGTATATACAGGGGAATGCCACATATTACAAGTCATACAGCCTAACAATAATGCACATAATATCCTCCTGAGACCCAAGGGAAAAAGTGTCTTCCAATTAAACTTTTTTTGTGATTTCATGCCTCTTTAGAGTTAAAACAACAACTCACAATTTAGATTTTAAATGGCTAAGCAATATTTGAGTTACCATTTCTCCTTTCACGACAAGCACTTCTTGAAGCAGCAGCCATTTCAGCTCTTATTTTATTATCCACAAACGTAGGCAAAACAATGTCGGAGGCGACACGCAAATAACTCACAAAACAAACCAAAATGATAAACGAACTGGAACAAACAAAGCTAGCTAAACAGCAAATCCAAAACGTAATCCCAAACATGGATTTAACTAAACAGAAGCACTCTAATAATAAACAAACAAAAAAATCTATTTTACAAGTACGTGAGATCATGAAACCAAACGCAAGTCCGTCTAGGCGAAACTAAACAATGTCCAAGCAGTGAATGGAGAATGCCAGTTGATTAAATATCCTCCCGGTAAGTGCCAACAGCTGTCTGAAATGACCTGGATTAACTTGGTGCATTCTTGAGTCACAAGACGCGGAATTCATATATTGAATATATATATACGAGTATTTGATAACATGGCAAATCAAATATAGTTACTTACTCTTCGTCAGTTGTTGTCCTCGTCGCTTTCCATCAATGCTCTCAAACACTGCAGCGCAGAAAATCTTTCCATCTTGAATAAAATTGTATGTCTGTATAAAATCTTGCTTCAAATTGTCGACAGTTTGTGTTGTTTACGCCAGCGTTTTCACACATGGCCCCACGCCCCTCCCCACACACCTCCCCGAAACTAACACCTAGTTACCATGTCAATAGAAGGGGGACGTTACTAGCAGGTAAAAAAGAGAGTAAAAGGCAAGGTTTACTTTTGGTCTAATTAACCTAATTAAAAAAATCCCATTTGATTTGCCAGTGCTCAAATCGGAAAGTCGCGATTCTAAGGTTTCTGTCAATGTTTTTGTCGCGTGTGTATGATAAAATAACGCGAAGTTAGAAATAGTAATATACTTTTATTGCTGCTGGGAGCGGCGCCGCTCCCGTCGACCTCAGGGGGTTAAATATCCTCCCGTTAATTATTCACAGTTAATTATTCGCAATGATTCAGATTATTTCCGCATATCGTCACAAGATGCGGAATTCATATATTTTCACAAGTATTTGAAAACAGGGGAAATAAAATAGATATCAGTATACACAGTTGCTGGCAGGTCGCAACCGTAAACACAGATAAGATGCGATATAATGTCGGGACATTGTTTACACGGCGATTTCACACATGGCCCCACACCCCTCCCCGAGACTAGCACCTAGTTACCATGTCAATAGAAGGGGGATGGTACTTCCAGGTAAAACAGAGAGGAAAAGGCAAGGTTTACTTTTGGTCTAATTAACCTAATTTTCAAAATCTCATATTATTTGCCAGTGCTCAAATCGGAAAGTCACGATTCTAAGGTTTCTGCCTTAGGATTCTAAATGTTTTTGCTGCATGTGTATCATAAAATCTCACGACGTTAGAAATAGTAATATACTTTTATTGCTGCTCGGATCGTCAACGATCCAGTCGACTTCAGGGGGTTAAGGACCAGGTTATTTTCCAGGCACCATACGGACAGCCGCTCCACCTCGGTATGCAGACTCATCCCCCCCAGAGATAAGCCCCACCACTGTAGTATCGTCAGCAAACTTGGCGATGGTGTTACTGCGGTGGGTGGGGGTGCAGTCATGAGTGTACAGAGTGAAGAGTAGGGGGCTCAGCACACAGCCCTGTGGGGAGCCGGTGCTGATGCTGATGGCCGAGGAAATGTGGGGGCCTACTCTAACCCTCTGTGAACGCTCAGAAAGGAAGTCCTTAATCCAAAGGCAAATGGAGTGTGATAGACCCAGGTCTGTCAACCTGGTCACCAGTCTGTGGGGGAGCATTGAATGCAGAGCTCAAATCCATGAAGAGCAGCCTGGCGTAACTCCCCCGCTGCAATAGGTGGGTCAGGGCAGCATGGAGAGTTATGGCTATGGCGTCGTCCGTGGACCTATTTGCTCTGTATGCAAACTGGTGTGTGTCCAGTGTGGGTGAAAGGCTTCAGACGATGGGACTCTGAACCAATTTCTCAAAGCACTTCATTATGACAGGTGTGAGTGCCACAGGACGGTAGTCGTTCAGGCTGCTTACCGCGGTCTTTTTTGGCAGTGGAACTATGATGGATGACTTCAGACAGGGTGGGGTGGTGGACTGGGATAGGGACTGGTTGAAGATCTTGGTGAAGACCCCCACCAGCTGGTCTGCGCATTCCTTCAGCACGCGTCCAGGGACACCATCAGGACCCGCAGCCTTCCTTGGGTTCACCGCCCTCAGTATGCTCCTCACCTCATGCTCCTCCACCGTGAGGATGTGGCTGCTAAGGGCAGGTGGATGTGATGTTGCTGCCTCCGGTGACTTCACCTCGAAGCGGGCAAAGTAGAGGTTCAACTCCTCTGCCAGCGAAGCGTCACCGTCTGTAGCTGGTGATGTGCTGAACCCCCTGCCACACCTGCATTATGTTGTTACTGGTGAAGTGGTCTTTAATTTTATTTTTGTATGCTGTCTTGGCCTTTCTGATGCCTCTTTTCAGGTTGGCTTTGGCAGCACTATATTGTGCCCCATCACCAAACCTGAAAGTGGTGTTCCTGATCCTCAGCAGGCTCTGGACCTCGTTAGTCATCCAGGGCTTCTGGTTGGGATAAATCCGGATACGCTTGTCCACAGTAACATTGTCCATGCAGTTCTTAATGTAACACAGAACAGTTGTGGTGTGCTGCTCCAGGTCCTGATGTTCAAAAATGTCCCAGTTAGTTATTTTGAAGCAATCCTGCAGCTGATAAGAGGCACCTTCAGGCCATGTTTTAACAGTCTTAGTTGTAGTAAGAGCACTTTTCCTGAGGGGGGTGTATGCCGGGATTAAAAACAGCGACACGTGGTAAGACTGACCCAAATGTGGTAATGGTTTGGCCCTGTAACCCTGTTTGATGTTGGAGTAGACCTTGTCCAGTGTATTAGCTCCCCTAGTAGCACACTTAATGTGCTGATGGAATTTAGGGAGCAATGCCTTTAAATCAGCATGGTTAAAGTCCCCCGCTATGATGTAAACCGTCTCAGGAAACATGCTCTGTTGACTGCTAATAATGTTGTATAAATGTCCAATAGCCGAGCTAGCATTTGCATCAGGTGGAATGTACACAGCCATTATCATGACCACAGTAAACTCCCGGGGAAGATATACAGTGGGGAAAATAAGTATTTCACCCCCTGCTGATTTTGTGAGTTTGCCCCCTTACAAAGAAAGGAACGGTCTATAATTTTCATGGTAGGTTCATCTTAACAGTGAGAGACAGAATATTTTTTTAAATCCCAGAAAATTACATTATATGAATTTTAAACATTTATTTGTGTTTTATTGAGGAAAATAAGTATTTCACCCCCTAGCAAAACATGACTCAGTACTTGGTGGAGAAACCCTTGTTGGCAAGCACAGCGGTCAGACGTTTCTTGTAGTTGGTCACCAAGTTTGCACAGATCCCAGGAGGGATTTTGGCCCACTCCTCTTTGCAGATCCTCTCCAAATCCTTAGAAATCCATTTTCAGTGTCCTGGCTGAGGGAAGGAGGTTCTCACCCAAGATTTCCCGGTACATGGCCCCATTCATCCTCCCCTCGATCCGGTGAAGTCGTCCTGTGCCCTTAGCAGAGAAACAGCCCCAAAGCATAATGTTTCCACCGCCATGCTTGACGGTGGGGATGGTGTTCTTGGGGTCCAAGGCAGCTTTTTTCTTCCTCCAAACATGGCGAGTCGAGTTGATGCCAAAGAGCTCGATTTTAGTCTCATCTGACCACAGCACTTTCTCCCAAGCCTCCTCTGAATCATCCAGGTGCTCATTGGCAAACTTCAGACGGGCCTGTACATGTGCCTTCTTGAGCAGGGGGACCTTGCGGGCACTACAGGATTTCAATCCATTATGGCATAGTGTGTTACCAATGGTCATCTTGGTGACTGTGGTCCCAGCTGCCTTGAGATCATCAACAAGCTCCAGCCGTGTAGTTCTGGGTTGTTCCCTCACCTTTCTCATGATCAGGTTCACTCCACGAGGTGAGATCTTGCGTGGAGCCCCAGACCGAGGGAGATTGATGGTCAATTGGTGTTTCTTCCATTTTCTAATAATCCACCAACAGTTGACTCCTTCTCACCAAGCTGCTTGCCAATGGTCTTGTAGCCCATTCCAGTCTTGTGCAGGTCTACAATTTTGTCCCTGATGTCCTTAGACAATTCTTTGGTCTTGCCCATTGTGGAGAGGTTGGAATCTGATTCATTGATTGATTCTGTGGACAGTTGTCTTTTATACAGGTAACGAGTACTTAATTAGGAGTACTAATTAAGTAAGAGGACTAATCTGTGTGCCTCCTGGTCACACAACTGGTCTGTGATATAAATTCATATAATGTGATTTTCTGGAATTAAAAAAAAATATTCTGTCTCTCACTGTTAATATGAACCTACCATGAAATTTATAGACCGACCGTTCCGTTCCTTTCTTTGTAAGGGGGAAAACTCACAAAATCAGCAGGGGGTGAAATACTTATTTTCCCCACTGTATGGGCCTGCATTTAACAGTAACATACTCTAGAACCAAGGAGCAGTAGTTGTCTACAGTCTTAGTGTTTGTACACCAGCTGTTGTTCACGTAAACGCATAACCCCCCTCCTTTGGTCTTACCGGAGTCTCTGGTCCTGTCCTGATGGTGTACTGTGCGGCCTGCTAGCTCAATAGCTGTATCCGGAATGAATGAATGAAGCCAGGTCTCCGTGATAAGCAGAATGCAGCTGTCCTTGACAAACTTGTTCGTTACAGCCTGTACCTTCAACTCGTCCATCTTATTTGCGAGGGATCTGGCGTTGGTTAGAAAAATACTAGGAAGCGGTGGTTTGTGTGGCCGCCTCCATAGCCTCACCAGCGCGCCGGCTCTACAGCCTCGCCTTTGCCTCCTGTCCCTGCGCCACCTCCGCCTTCTGCCTGCGGGGAGAGTAATCCACAGAGAGAGCCCGAGCTCCTGGCTATGTCCGCCGATATGCTGTGGGAGCGGAGAAACTCTTGCCGTAACGGACTGCTCGCTCTGTATTCCCATCTTTAGGAGATTGTGTCGACTGTAAATGTTGTTCGCCCGGCAGAATGTCATCAAGACGAATAACAAGACATACAAAAACAACCATATAAGGCACCGAAAAGGAGAGCACTGCATCTATACGCGCCGCCATTTTAGTGACTCGTAAAATACAAAAGTAAATTGAAAGCAGGTGCTTTCACACTGGTGTGGTTCCTGAGTTAATTAAGTAATTAACATCCCATCATGCTTAGTGTCATGTATAGACATGCTGGCCAGGCTCAGTTGTCCATTATTTTGGCTACCATGTCTAGAATAAGTGACTCTGAAAGAGGGGTGATTGTTGGGTCACATTTGGCAGAAGCTTCAGTGACTCCTCAACATGCTGATGTTTTAAGAGGAACAGTGGCTAAGGTGATGTTGACATAGAAGTTTGAGGGAGAGACATGAACTAGGGGCAACGGTGAAAGCAAAAGCGCCTTCTGCTCGACCATGATGCCCATGCATTGTATACCTTCATGCCACCAGAGGGCACCATTGGACTCTTAAGTGTTCCCTGATTGTGGCATTGTCTAATTGATGGATTGTGTCATTGTCTTGAGTGATTCCACCTGTGCCTTGTTTTATACCTTTATTTAAGGTGCCTGTTTTCTTTGTTCTGTGCTCTGTCTTCAATGGTGATTCTCTGTGTTTGCTAGTCCTAGTGTTTCAGTCTAACCATTTTGAAACTCTTTTGCCTTACAATGCGTGTTGGTTTTGTGTTAGTGTTATATTATTTAGGCGGCACGGTGGTGCAGTGGATAGCACTGTCGCCTCACAGCAAGAAGGTCTCGGGTTCGAATCCAAGCCGGGGGCCTTTCTGTGCGGAGTTTGCATGTTCTCCCCGTGTCCGCGTGGGTTTCCTCCGGGTACTCCGGTTTCCTCCCACAGTCCAAAGACATGCACGTTAGGCTAATTGGAGAGTCTAAATTGCCCGTAGGTATGAGTGTGTGAGTGAATGGTGTGTGTGCCCTGTGATGGATTGGCGACCTGTCCAGGGTGTATTCCTGCCTCTCGCCCGGAACGCATGCTGGGATAGGCTCCAGCACCCCCCCCGCGACCCTGACCAGGAATAAGCGGCTTAGACAATGGATGGATGGATGGATGTTATATTATTTATACTCATGTTTATTTTCTTCCAGTTTGTGAGTTTTGAGTAGTTCAGTAATTTTCAATAAATGCATAGTTTTTTGAATATCTGCCCCCTGCTTCATCTCTGCACCTGGGTCCCGTCTCTGCCTCGTCTTATGCATTGGTTTGAGATGCAGTGCACAAACCCCTTATTACACCTAAAAATGCATTTGTGAGTCGTGGTGCAAAGAACACTTTTTGGTCTGCTGTGGCTCAGATTGTTTACCAGCCACAATATTTTTCCCAGCATTAGTGCAAAACTGTGTGCCTTGTAATGTTTAAACATTTTAAAAGAAGGTTTTAAAAAGTTTTAAAAGTCTTTGACACTAACGGCAGCCCAGTAGCCCTGGGCAATCAATGAATAAGTGATGAAATTACCAAATTATCAGTTTTGGCTACCAATCTTTGCTAGTAGTCCAAAAGGGCAACCACTCTCCCTGGGGATTTTTTTTTGTCCATCCGTTTATAAATTATTTTGCCATTCCTCACCAGGCGTTGAAAAGCATAGTGTCAGTCTGCAGGATTGGAATAAAGAACATTCTAATTTATATAGTATTTGTAGTGGATTGTGTGAACCATACACTCTAAAAACGAAAGTTTGAGCTGTTTGGTTCATTGATATGATGGTCATATAATGGTATGACTTTGCTCTCCACCAATGAAGCAAGATACTTCCATCCATGGGTTAACACAACCACAAACTTTTAGTTCTCTGCTAATAATATCAAGCAAACTCTAATAAATCTTTCATGAACGGTTAAAAGCTGCATACATTTTAGTTTTTTCTCAATTGATTTGACAGTTAACATAGCTATGTACACAATAACATGACATGTGCTCAATTTACATCATATTGACGTACATTTACATTTTACATTTTAAGCATTTAGCAGATGCTCTTATCCAGAGCGACTTACAAGATGTGCATTAATACATGGTAGGAACAATCATAGTTTGCGCAAGAGATCAGTGCAGTAATACAGCGATAGACATCTTTGCAGGCAGCTGCGTACCATACCTGTAACACTAGGAAGGAAAACGTTAGTAAATTATTATTATTATTTTTTTATGAGGAGTAAGGAGGGATACATATACAAGAAGTGTTGAGCAAGTAGGCAGTGGTGATGTCAATTGACTAGATGTACAGAATTCAGTGGTAGTGGAGTCTGAAAAGGTGGATTTTTAGGCTCTTGTGGAAGATCACAAGTGATTCCACAGTCCTGACCGATTGCGGAAGGTCGTTCCAACAGAGTCAGGGGTCAGGACAGAGAAGAAGCGAGACCGCGAGGAGTGGCTGCCAAGTGCCCGGAAGGATGGGACAGTCATTTTGCCAGAGGAGGCGGAGCGGAGGGGTCTGGCCGGGGTGTAGGGTGTGATGAGTGTCTGGAGGTATGGGGGAGCAGTACCTCTAGCCACTTGAAAAGCAAGCACCAGTGATTTGAATCTGATGCGTGCTGCAATGGGGAGCCAGTGTAGAGAGGAGAGTAGAGGGGTGACGTGGGTGAACTTTAGTTGATTGAACACCAGACGTGCAGTGGCTTGATGGCACAGGCCGGTAGGTCTGCCAGTAAGGAATTGCAGTAGTCCAGACGTGAGATCACCAGGGCCTGGACCAGGAGTTGTGTGACCTCTTGGGTGAGGAATAGTCAGATCCTCCGGATGGGGGGGGAATTGGCAGGTCCGAGTGATCCCTGCAATGTGGCCCAAGAAACACAGCTGGCTGTCCAGAGTCACTTCAAGACTCCTGGCAGACTGGGACGGAGACACTATGGTGCCTCCCACGGTGATTGAAGCATCAATCGTCGGGGAGCCCTTCGCTGGGAGGAAGAACAGCTCCGTCTTCCCAAGATTCAGCTTCAGGTGGTGGGTGGACATCCAGGCAGAGATGTCAGCCAGGCATACAGAGATCCGTGCTGGGGCCTTGGTCTCAGAAGGAGAGAAAGAGTTGAGTGTCGTCGGCATAACAGTTGTCGTGGAAATTAAAACTTAGTAGGATCAGAGAGAATTTCTTTAAACAGTATTAAAGCTTTATTTCGCACAGCTGCACGGAGACCCGTGTCACGCAGGACAGCGAATCTCCCACCTTCAAATTCAAATGCGATATTTATAATAAACACAACAGAATGGGAGGGAACAGCGACAAGAGGGAGGTAACGGGCCGTTAACCTATGGGTGATAGGGGTCACATGGAGATAGAACAGAGGCAGTTACTGCAAATCTGCAAAGGTCATAAACTAATGGGAAGGAGGTTTTCTTGCAGTGGGAGGAGATGTCACAAAAGAACAGATGTTCCTCTTTTTGCCTGGCCGCTCAGAACTGCAGCAGCTGCAACTAGCATTCCAATTTCCACACAGTGATAAGAAAAACCATGAGCAGAGATGACAGAACCAAGTGACTTGGTGTACAGGGAGAATAGGACGGGGTCTAGCACCAAGTCCTGCAGGACTCCGGTGGAGAGGGTGTAGGGAGAAGAGAGGGGTCCCCTCCAGACCACCTGGTAGGACCGGTCAGCCAGGTATGACTTGAACCCTGTCAGTGCAGATCCAGAGCTTCCCATCTCAACGAGAGATGAGAGCAGGATCTGGTGGTCCATGGTATCAAATGCAGCTGACAGGTCGAGGAGGAGGAGGACGGAGCTAAGAGATTGGGACTTGTAGAGCCTCAGTGACCGCTGATGTGGAATTTCCTTTAAAACAAGTTAAAGTTGTTCCTTCGTACCTTTGTTAGTAGAAAAATTGATGCAGGCTGAAGTCTTTGTTTCCGTGTTTCAAAATGTATTTCTTTAATAGAGTAGAGAACATACTGGGTCTGTCCCCTCAAGTACAGATTGACAAATAACCAAAGATGCAAACAGAATGGTGGTGCTTTATACATTGTAATGGGCCTCCCACACCCTTCCTTATGATACTAATCACATCTCACATTCAAACAAGATGAGGTTTCAAAGACAGGAGATTACACCTGGGGAATGAGAGAGGAACTGAACTGGGGGGAGGACTGCAGCACCAAATGGCACCATTGTCTTAGACACATCAGGGGGGAAGACACACAAAAAGGGGGGTTAGATGGAGTGCAAACTCTCATGTGTATTCCAACAACCTCAAGCATAGCAGTCTCTGTAGAGTGGTCTGTCTTGAACCCAGATTGGTTAGGATCAAGCAGGTCATTCTATCCTTCATCCTTTGGTAAAGTATTTATATCTGGATGGGAGTGGTCTCTTTGAGGATGACAATGCCCCTATTCATAGAGCATGAGGATTAGTTTGAATAGTCTTGGTCTTTTGCCAAAAAAAAAAAAAAATCTACATTGGTGCTGGAACTGTGTAAAGAGGAGACTTTCAGGTGATTTTCATATTTTGTGGAAATGTAAATGCCGGCCAGCCATATGCCTGTGACTGTGCAGTGTTTCCTGAGATGGGATTTTCAATGACTGTTCTTGCTCAGAATAGTATACCGATGAACATGCAGCCTTTAACATAAAGCTCAAAGGCTGAGATGAGTGAGTCAGTTTTTAATTGGTAAGCCCAGTTTAAAAGAAAAGCAAAAAACATTTTCCTTTTCCATTATCAGTCCTGTCCTGAACTGTTATTGCCTTATAGCTTGTTTTCACAAGTTGGAATTTGTGGCGGGGAAGTAAAAAGAATGTGGCGAACACTCATGACACTTTGTGATGTGACAGATTGGTGTGATCAGCATGTGCTCTCCAGTGTGAGGCCCATCCTCGAGAGCGTGAGCGCCTCCTCCATAGATCTGCCAACCTCTACAGCTTCCTGTCTCGTCTGTCAATCGCACACATATGACCTTTGGCAACTTATCAGCTGGAGACAAAGCCTCCTACACTGTTGATTAACTAGGCTGCATGTTGTTGTATGTAATATGTACTGTATATGCATTGTTTTACAAGATAAAGATAAAAACAATAAACTACTGGTGCTGGAAGAGAAAGAGTTAATGTCCCCCGTAGTGGTCAGAACTGCCAAGTACGGATAACTGGCACAAGTAACAAATTGAAAGTCTGTGCTCTGCAAAGAGGGAACAGTTATGATTGGTTCAAATCATTAACACATTATATCTCTATCTGTTTTGGAGCTCATGAAACCTGACTCTCATTATTACACACTAATCTGGAAACATGAATAATTACACATATTTATAAATATAAATATAAATATAAATATTTTGCTACACTAATAAAATGTATGCATGATTAATTTGCCTATGTGTCGAAAATCATATGACTATACGTAAGAAAGGAATCCAAAACAAACAATGAGGGATGTGTGCTTCTGCTTGTAAGTGAAGGAGAAAAAATAATACTAGAATCACATCTCCTCATTTTTCTCCATTACTTAAATCAGCCTGAGAGTGTGACAGCTCGGCACATTTGCACAGAAATTCTGAGCAGTTTTGCCTGACTGGATCAGGAAACATTTTTAGAACCTCATCACAAAAACCTAATATTTGACGAGCCGGCAGCTGCTGGTTGGATAGAAAATGATGGCAAGGGACTCCAAGCTGACAGTACTGTAGCTGACACAAGGCAGGGACCTTAGCTACTCTGCTAAGCTGAGTGTTCGGTTCTGGCTCAATCTACATTAAGGGAATTCATCTTCAAATAACAACAAAGACCAAAGCCTTTTTATTCACTTTTTTTTTGGTTTTCCCTAATCTCACTTTTTTTTATTTCACCTAGAGTTGGTGCCCAGACTGTTCAGGCGCACTGAGTAAGGCTGCATGGTGAAGCTGCTTGTAGCTGTGGCTGATTTGTAATTGGGGTAGGTAGATAAATGGTATGTGGCAAGCAATGAAGGAATTAAGGAAGAAAGGGATGGAGGGAGGGAGCAAGGACTTATCCTTTTGCCAGCTTTATGTTCTTTCTTTCTCATTGTATGTGAGTATTTGGATTGGTTTTGTTTAATTGCATGTTTGGGAAATGTTATTGGGAGTGTCTATAAGGGATGAATGTGCACTATGACAATTAATTGCCTGTTGCTGAGGCAACCATAGGGCAACACTATGGGTAAGACAACCCTTGAGTGGCTGGCAATGGCGGGACCCAGAGTGGAGCATGAGATTTGTTTTTAAGAGTTTTTTATTACTTGGGGTTGTAACTAGACCCAGAAATGCAGCGTGGCTCAGCACTACCACCCACGTTTTACCTTGTTTGTTGTTTGTAGAGGCCGGTAGCAAGTGGTGTTACTGTGTGTGTGTGTGTGTGTGTGTGTGTGTGTGTGTGTGTGTGTGTGTGTGTGTGTATGTGTGTGTGTGTGTGGAGAGGATAAGTGTTAACTTTTAAAGCAGTGCACGGACTTGCCCCTATATATCTGACCAAAATGATTATCCATTATAAGCCACAAGAAGCCGGCCATCTATTACTCCCTAGAATTCTGAAAAGTACAGCTGGTGGTAGAGCCTTCTCTTTCAGAGCTCCTCTGTTGTGGAACGGTTTACCAAAACATGTTAGGGATTCGGACACAGTTTCAATTTTTAAGTCTAGCAGCCTAGCCTACTGCCAAACATAGACTAGGTGGAGACATGGAGAAGGCCGTGCCCTAGTGTCTTACGGAGTGAGAAACCTTTCATACTGTCACTTCCTCAACGTGTTACCACCACTGTTAGGCTGGCTATCCTTGATCGGTGTGGATGGTTTGGAACTCTCTCATGGTTATGTGTCTTCTCTGTTCCTCTCCTAATAGGTATGCTGCCATAGCTTACACCTGTCGGTGCTATCTGTGTATTTCCTATGCTTGTGCTCCCCTGCTCTCACATAATGCTACTGGATATAGCATTGCTTTTTTTCTGACTGCATGTTCTCTTCTCTTCTCTGCCTCGGCCTCGGCACCCGCCCCCGAGCCCTAGATACTGCGAGAAGTGTGAGCTGCCCCCATCAACCCTCAAGAGCTCAATACCAGCATCAACACCCTTAAGACCGGTAAAGCCATCGGACTGGATAACATCTTCACTGAAGAGATCAAGCACTTTGGACCTCTGATGAGGAAATGGACCCTCGAGCTGATGAATAAATGTATGCTGACAAAAAACATCCCAAAGACCTGGAGGAAAACCAGGATTATTGCCCTTCTCAAACCAGGCAAAGATCCAGCGCATGCAAAGAGCCCAATCTCTCTGCTATGCCACCTCTACAAGCTGTTTGAGCGCTTGATTCTTAACAGGCTTGCCCCTGTTGCTGAACCAACCATCATCCCCCAGCAAGCCGGATTCCGACCTGGCAAATCTACAACAAGCCAACTTCTGAACCTCACTCAACACATTGAGGATGGGTTTCAGAAAGGACTGGTAACAGGAGCCGTCTTTGTTGATCTGTCTGCCGCGTATGACACTGTGAACCATCGCCTCCTCCTAAAAAAGACCTTGGAGTTGACAAAAGACCTGGCACTCACAGACCTCATTGGAGCCCTCCTGAAAGATAGGCGCTTCTTTGTTGTCCTGAATAACAAGCAAAGTCGCTGGTGACGATAACGGAATGGCCTACCTCAAGGTAGTGTGTTGGCCCCACTACTATATAACATCTATACCAACGACCAGCCAATGGACCAGAACACTGAGCGTTTCATCTATGCCGACGATCTCTGTGTAACATCCCAAGAGAACACGTAGCAATAGAAGTAAACCTCACCACAGCCCTAGATTAGCTACTCCTCTACTACGAGCGCAACCACCTACATGCTAACCCTGCAAAGACCCAAGTCTGCTCTTTCCATCTCAGGAACCGTGAAGCCAACCGACCTCTTAACATCAAATGGTCTGGAACACCACTTGAGCACTGTACCCATCCTGTCTACCTTGGAGTAACCCTGGGCCATACTCTCTCCTTTAAGGAGCACATAAAAAACACAAAATCCAAAGTCGGTTCCCGAAACAACATCTTACAGAAACTGACCAACTCCAAATGGGGAGCCACAGCACACACATTAAGATCCACTGCTCTGGCTTTGTGCTATTCCTCTGCGGAATATGCATGCCCTGTTTGGGAGAGATCAACCCATGCCAAGAAACTTGACCCAGCATTGAACAACACCTGCCGCCTGATCACTGGCTGCTTGAAACCCACCAACACAAGCAACTTGCACCTCCTCGCTGGCATTGCCCCTGCTGATATCAGACGGGAAGTTGCCAGCCGAGTCGAGATAACAAAAGCTACTAGTGATGAACGCCATCTCCTCCATGGATGTCATCCTCCGGCCCAGCGACTAAAGTCAAGAAGAAGCTTTCTCAGCCATGTCCAGCCCCTAACAAAGTCCCGGGAAGAAACCAGAATCGAACTCTGGATGGGAAAGCTTGACCCCCTCCAACTGTCATGGGAATACCCCCCACTGAAGACCTCCCCCCTGGCCTAGAAGCACCATGGGCCCAGTGGAAAACACTCAACCGCCTGAGAACGAGAACGGGACGGTCAAAAGCTGCTCTGGCCAGATGGGGCTACAAGGCCGGCCCAACCACCTGTGAATGTGGTGAAGCAGACCACACTATGGAGCACTGCCTTGTCTGCTCTCTACTACCCAACCCTTGCAGCTCAAAAGACCTTGCAGTGTTCAACAAAAATGCAAAGGACTGTGTACAGAAATGGGAAAATGTCATATAAACACCACGCTTCAAAGAAACAAAAAGAAGAAGAATCAACCCTCACCCCCATGCCTACCCCAGTCCCTGGATCTGGACCCCCTTCATGTGGTTTAGCCCCCCCGCAAAGTCATCCAGCCCTGAGTTACCTTGAACTGACCATGATACAGTCTTTTTTGGACACACCCTGTGCTGGCCAGAAGAGAATGGGTTCCCCGCCTTTTAGTCTGGCTCCTTTCAAGGTTTCTCCCTATCAAGGGAGTTTTTCCTTGCCACTGTCGCCTTTAGGCTTGCCTTTGGGGGGGTCTAGGTCTGGGCTCCCCTTCTGTTAAGCGTTTTGTGACAGTTATTTTGTGAAAAGCGCTATACAAATACATTTGATTTGAGAGTACTCAAAGAACTTGGGGAAATTATATATAAACCATTGACAGATATTTTTATGAAATCCATAATCACTGGAGAAATACCATGACTGGAAGCAGGGTAGCATTATTCCAATATATAAGAAGAGGGACTGTACTGACCCAGGGAACTATAGGCCTATCAGTTTAACTTGCATTGCATGTAAAATGCTGGAATGTATTATTAGGGATAAGTTGGAATCATTCTTGAAAAATAATAGTATTTTAAGGGAGAGCCAACATGGTTTTCTCAAAGGGAGGTCATGCCTAACAAACCTCCTGGACCTTTTTGAAGAGGCTACAACATGTGTTGTCCTGAGCCAGGCTTATGATATTATATATTTGGTTTTTCAGAAAGTATTTGACAAGGTACCACATGAGAGGCTCATTGCTAAAATTATTTCAGTCGCAATTGCAGGAGTTGTTTCAGAGTGGGTTCATAATTAGCTGCAAGGGCGGATACAAAGAGTAACAGTAGGTGGGGCCATATCTGACCTTGGTGCTGTGGGCAGTGGTCTGCTGCTGGGCTCCAAATTGTCTCTAGACAATCCCCCATGTGTGTTACAACAGGGTACACATGATCACCCAGAGAAAGGCATGGTTAAAGAGAGTTGTCACAACTACAAAATCTTACTCAAAATAAAGCTATTTATAAGTGACAGACATGGACAGTATTTAAAATACTTGAGTATTTTGTCATTTGTATTTGACATCCCTGAAAAAAATATGAATCTAATTTGTCTCAAGATACTTTCAAGAACAGTATTCACATATTTCCAAAATATTCAAAATACTTAACAGCAGCAATGAGTACCACCTCTGTTATTTAAAAAAATGCAATGACATACAGTAGGCTCCGTTTTTACCCTTGATAAAGATGAACAAAAGAGATCAAATAAACTATGTAAGTAATGAGGTGTATTTTATGCTCAAATTCAAATTCCAAACCTATATTACTAATACAATTGTTCAGAAAAATATATTTTGTTTTATTAATAATGTTTTTTTCCAGAAAACATCTGGATCACAGTTAGTCATACCCCTAACTATTCTATGAAATTTAATCCAACAAAAACAAATCTTCATAAATATACAACTTATTTGAAGTTCATTGGACGGTTATGGAACTATACAGTGGCCTACAATGGTTTCCTGTTTCTCTTGAGTATAAAAAGGAGGGAACACACATTTGGAATACTGTGGTCAGCCATCATCATGGTGGAAGGCAAATAATTCCCTGAAAGCAAAAAACTTAAAAGTAAAAAAATACTGCTTTCCACTTATTAGGAAGTTTAAGGCCACTGGAACAGTAACCTGCCAGGTAGAGGACATGTGTTAAATCTCCATAAAAAATACTGCTTGCCTTTGCTAGCACGTGGTACTGGCAGAATTCCAGAGAAGACCACCGTGGAGGTTCTGCTCCTTAACTTTGATGCTAATTCTATAAATCTGTCCTGCAGAACCTTAAACCTACCCTTACCTATGTCATTGGCTCCAACATGTACCACGACCACTGGATCCATTCCTGCTCTGGCCAGGAGCTTGTCCGCGTGTTCCAGGAGGTCTCCGACCTGGGCACCAGACAGACAGCACGACATTTGAGACTAATTTCCTGCGAACAGACTATACTGTCTACACCTCTAATGATTGAGTAGTATTAACTCCCTTTTCCTGGGTGGCATGGCCACCAGGGTGCCCTGGGGCTTATCAGTCCTCCCACACACAGAGGACTGGGCCAAATCCTCTTTGTGCAATCGGTTTGACACCACAAACTCTGGAGATGCTGCCCCTGCATGTGCACACCCTTTTCTATGCTTGCGTTCTACCATCACACAAGTCTCCCCTCTACCCAGCTTCGGCGTGCATGCTATCTTTCTAAAAGGCGTACTAAGTTTCTGGAACTCTACAAATTCTGCAGGGCAGTTGAGACCAGCAAGTTGGGCTTCGAGATCAAGAATCTTGCTCTCGAGATGCTTCACAAGCTGACAACGGCCGCAGACAAAACCCTCCTGGAAGTCTCCTTCCAGAAACACAATCATTCTGCAACACTCGCACTGCTCTGCCGATGGCCACATTTGATCTCCTACATATTAATCTATTGCTCCCCCTGCAACTGAACGAATTACTGCCCAAACAGAGACACCAAGTCAATAAAAATACAATCAGCATGGATGTGGTTCCGAACAGTCAGATGCAGAAATGAATAAATGGCAACCAAACCCCTCTTATAGCTAACTAACAAGTTTTCGGTCCAGTTGCCTGTACCGAGCGAGCTAGAAGCAGTCAACCAAAATGGCTATATCTCAGCGCTTAAAGTTAAATGCTTAAAATTAAACAAACAAAAGCTAGTTAGATATCGAATATTCCTCTGCTCTTGGATTTGCTCCTGAGAGGGCGAAAAACCACAAAAAACCTCACGTCAGCTGGGTGTAATGCCAAATTTGCAAATCAGTTAGCTTTTTAATAAGCTTGCCGAAGCTAGACAGGGAAAACAATGGGAAATTCCCTATCTTTCCCTTAACGGTAACAAAAGTTAACCTTAAGAGCAAATCTGTTTACCCTTTCCGATGACAAATGCCAAAACACAATCAGCAATACAAAACACAATTCCAATAATCTCAATGACCAAAACAGTAACAAACCATCTGCTCAAACTCTTTGCATGAATGACAACAGCAATCCCATCAGGCAAAGCGAATACCCTGTCAGGCAAATATGTAGAAGGCAGCAGGGTTCTCCTCTTTTAACCCAATCCTAGATCCTTGTTTTGGATGCATTTAAATCTTTCTTATGCATTACTTTAATTACTTTAACCGGTTTTAGCACAATTTACTGCTTCACTTAATTTATTAATTTATTAATTTATTAATTCATTAATTCATTAATTCATTAATTCATTAATTCATTAATTCATTAATTTATTAATTTATTAACTTATGTTTTTGGGTGAGATGTTTTCCCCGTGGGGGAGGACATGATTAGAGCTTTGAAATATCTGCCCTGCAGAATGTACTTTGTTCCGGATCAGAAGAACTTGGAAGACTTTGTATATCCAGTTCCGGAGGAGTCCTAGGTCTGTGATGGCTGCTCGAGGAATTTTACATTTCAAAATTACATTCTCAGGCTGCACAAAGTAATAAAAGATTGGGACCGCTGCATCGCAGCCCTGAGGGATAAGTGCACTGCAGCAAGGTTGGACAACTCACCAGAGCCCGAGGCTGTAGAGGCAAGTGCCGAGCCAGGTGCACGCAAATGGTCGGATGTGGTAAAGATGAATGTGCTCTTAACTGGTTCTGAACATATATGTGGAGGGCGTCGGTCTCGGCCACATGGGAGTGGCATGGTTGCCTTTTATTTTACATGTTGTGGAGGCCTTTGGAGCAGGGAGACTTTCCGGGGGCAGGGTTGGCACTCTCACAGGGTGTGAGAGTCAACTGTCACCCGGAAGGTTGCTCCAAAAGCCATAATTTAATTATTATTTAATTGGTGTCAATTTGTTCATTGATATGGAAGTCAATTGACTGATTGGGTTTGTGTGTGAGAATGGGAATTGTTTGGTGTTGAGTGATTGTGATTGGGTGATTGCCTCACGAGTCCCACCTGAGCCAGGCAGATAGTAAGCCTATTTAAGAGCAGGTGGAGCGAGTGGGGAATCAGTTAGTCTTGTCTTGTCATTGTTGTGAGTGTGCGCATGTACGCGTATGGTATCGTGTGATGTGTGATGTGTGATGTGTGATGTGTGATGTGTGATGTGTGATGTGACTCTGTCGGGCATGGTGGCGCGTGTCTGTAATCCAAGCTTCTGGGAGGCAGAGTCTGTGTGGAATATATGTTGAGTTCTGTGTGCATTTGTTGAAAGTGACTGAGTAGAGTGCTTCCTGTGTGAGTGGGAAAGAGAGTGAGGGTCCGCCTCTCGCCCTCGGTGTGATTGGAAGAGAACTCGGACTCGGGCAGTGGAGAGTGTCTCTGGACAATGGCCCAAGAACTCTCACTGAAAGATTGGAGAGTGTCTCGGGGCTGGTTGCCAGAGAACTCTCACTGTGAGGAGTGGCGAGGGTCTCGGTGTGTTTGGGGAGAACTCGCACTCGGGCAGTGGAGAGAGTCTCTGGACAATGGCCCAAGAACTCTCACTGAAAGATTGGAGAGTGTCTCGGGGCTGGTTGGCAGAGAACTCTCACTGTGAGGAGTGGCGAGGGTCTCGGTGTGTTTGGGGAGAACTCGCACTCGGGCAGTGGAGAGTGTCTCTGGACAATGGCCCAAGAACTCTCACTGAAAGAGTGGAGAGTGTCTCGGGGCTGATTACCAGAGAACTCTCACTGTGGGGAGTGGCGAGGGTCTCGGTATGTTTGGGGTAAAAGAGAACTCGGACTGGAAAGTTCAAGTGTCTCTGTGTGCATGGGTTTGCACTTGAAAAGTCACTGGATATGTATGTCGCGGTGTAATGTGACGATGTAGAGGTCTACCCTGTCCCGTAAGTTTTGATTATTAGGGTGCCGTTTGCAATGCAAAGAGGCCACACTCCAGTGTGGCCTTTTGCATAGCAAAAGGCACTCTATTGTTCTCCGCCGCCATACTTATTAGGGTGCCGTTTGCAATGCAAAGAGGCCACACTTCAGTGCAGAGCACTGCAGTGTGGCCTTTTGCATAGCAAAAGGCACTCTATTGTTCTCCGCCGCCATACTTATTATTTTTCTTTATTCTTCCGCCAAACTTTGGCTCACTACTAGTCTCGCACCGTTGCCAGCACAGACGCACGAAATACATCAAAACGTGCGGCTCGGGCGGGAATCGTGTGCTTTTACTTTTCTTAGCGATCGTGCCTGACGTTTTCGCACGAAGTGGTCTATTTTATAAGCGTTTGATTGACAGCAGTGCTTTTCAATGCGTCTGCAGCCGCATGGGTCTCTCAAACGGGAGGTACAGATGTATTTTTTGACTGATATTTTGACTGCTAGCTACCTTCGTACCTAGCTTGTCAGCCGGCCGTGACTAAATTCGTGGTGCAGCCTGTAAGTTTTGCCCGTTTTAATTACAATGTGTTAATATACTTAAAAACAACGTATGTGCTTGGATTCGGGACACAAATCCCCATCGTTTGATATATTTTATGTAGGTATTGCGTGACGTGGAGAAGTATATATACTTGTTCTTCGAGAATCTTAGCTTTTAAACACAATGTGAAAAGCATCTAAAACTCGTCGTGACTTTGGTCTTATTTTAATCGTTAGAATATTTTGTATTTAGCTATGTCCAATATGACCGTGTATTATATATGATTATATATGATATATGATTTTATATGAAAACATGTCGACATGCCGTAACCCAAAACGGCCGTTGGCCGTGGTGCAGCCTCTAAGTTTTGCCCGTTTTAATTACAATGTGTTAATATACTTAAAAAACAACGTATGTGCTTGGATTCGGGACAAAAATCCCCATCGTTTGATATATCCTACGTAGGTATTGCGTGATGTGGAGAAGTATATACTTATTAATATCCATAGTTTTATGATTTTATGATGGGGGGCGTGGCAGAGCGTCCCACCAGTGGGACACCGGAGTAGAAGTGGTTTTAACCAGCCTTTTTGTGATGATAAACACCTCAATTCGGGTCAAATCTGTCCAACATAATACAAGAAAACACAACAACATTCTCGAACATGCTAGCAAGCTCACACACACACACACACTCACACATGCACACTTTCTTACTCACACATTCACACACATTCTTACTCACACATTCACACACGCACTCTCACACGCACTCACACACTCATACACTCACGCACACACACTCACACGCACTCACACACACTCAAACATGTACCCAGACAGGAGAGGACAGACATTTGGTGACGCTGTTTTAAAAAAGATATACGTATATGTCATTGCCCGCCTGTATATTGCTTTTAGCTGCTTGGTAAAGCAGTGTTTTGAGATTGTCAGAGTACTGTTAATGCACTGTGTATTCTACCTGCACCCCCCCTATTATTATTGCTCTGCATTTTTCCCTCTGTCAAGTATTTTCATAGCTAGCTCACACACACACACACACATGCACACACATTCTTACTCACACATTCACACACGCACTCACACACCCACACTCACACACCCACACTCACACACACGCACTCACAAACACATACACTCGCAGTCACACACTCATACACACTCATACACACTCATACACACTCATACACACACTCATACACACACTCATACACACACTCATACACACACTCATGCACACACTCATGCACACACTCATGCACACAGACAGGAGAGGACAGACATTTGGTGACGCTGTTTTAAAAAAGATTGCCCGCCTGTATGTTGCTTTTAGCTGCTTGGTAAAGCAGTGTTTTGAGATTGTCAGAGTACTGTTAATGCACTATGTATTCTACCTGCACTTCCCCCTATTATTGCTCTGCATTTTTCCCTCTATCAAGTATTTTCATAGCTAGCTCACACACACACACACACACACACACACACACTCACACATGCACACACATTCTTACATGCACTCACACACTCATACACTCATACACTCATACACTCGCACACTTATGCACACACATTCTTACACGCACTCACACACTCATACACTCATACACTCGCACTCATACACTCATACACACTCAATACACACTCACACACACTCACACATGCACACAGACAGGAGAGGACAGACATTTGGTGACGCTGTTTAAAAAAAAGATTGCCCGCCTGTATATTGCTTTTAGCTGCTTGGTAAAGCAGTGTTTTGAGATTGTCAGAGTACTGTTAATGCATTGTGTATTCTACCTGCACTTCCCCCTATTATTGCTCTGCATTTTTCCCTCTATCAAGTATTTTCATAGCTAGCTCACACACACACACACACACACACACTCACACATGCACACACATTCTTACACGCACTCACACACTCACACACTCATACACTCATACACTCGCACACTCATGCACACACATTCTTACACGCACTCACACACTCATACACTCATACACTCATACACTCATACACACTCAATACACACTCACACACACTCACACATGCACACAGACAGGAGAGGACAGACATTTGGTGACGCTGTTTTAAAAAAGATTGCCCGCCTGTATATTGCTTTTAGCTGCTTGGTAAAGCAGTGTTTTGAGATTGTCAGAGTACTGTTAATGCACTGTGTATTCTACCTGCCTCCCCTATTATTATTGCTCTGCATTTTCCC